>CM069542.1:46181945-47491945 GCA_035773235.1 Eospalax fontanierii
CAGTTTTTCCACATCCTTTTGGGTAATTTTCTGTTTTGTTTGTCTCTTTTTGAGATAGGCCTTCACTCTATAGCTCAGTTGGCCTTGAACTCAAGATCCCCCTGCCTCAGACTCCAAATTGCTGGGATTACTAGTATGTGCCACCATACTTGGCTGGTTTTATATTTTAAAATAATAACTGTGATGGTTAATCTCGGATGTCAACTTGATTAGATCTGGAATCAGCTGGAATTAGACAGGTCTCAGGCCCTGCCCATGGGGTATTTTATTGATTAGGTTAATTGAGGTAGGAAGACTTGCCCACTGGAGGTTGGCACCATTTCTTGGCTGGAGATCCTAGGCTATATAAAAAACAGAAAGTGAGCTGAATAAAAGCATTCTTTGTTCTGTGCTTTCTGACACTGGATGCACTATGACCAGCTGCCTGATGGTCTCACTTCTGTGACTTCCCACAGTGATGTACTGTGACTCATAATAAACCACTTTCCCCTAAGTTGCTTTCTCATAATATTTTGTCAGAACAACAGGAAAGAGAATAAACTAAAACAGAAGTCATCCTTATGTGCATAATGTATATCATCTCACTATGTTTATCAAATGAACATCTTTTCCAATGCTTGATGGTGATTGGTACAACTTCCATAAGGAAATGTCAACATCATGCCTGCTCAGCTCAAATTTGCTATAGTGACAAATACCATGACTGAAAGCAGCTTAGGGGAGAAAAGGATTTATTTGGCTTACTCTTCCAGGTCACAGTCTGCCATTGAAGAAACACAGGGAGGAATTCAAGCAAGGTCTTGAAGCAGAAACCCTGGAAAAATACTACCTGCTGGCTCACTCTATACCTCCCTTACAAGCTCCTGCTTAAGGAACTTAGACAGCGCAGCCCACATACCAATGCTGCCTCCCACACTGGGCTGGGCACTCCCTGCATCATTAGCAAGCAAGACAGTCCCCCCTACACAAACACAAAGTCCTATTCATCTGGATAGTCTCTCAATTGAGGCTTCCTTCTCCTCCGGTAACTCTAAGTATTCTCAGATTGACAATTAAATCTCACTACAGTAATGTCCTTGCCCATTTGTTCTAGTCCGGTTGGTTTATGTGTTTTGTTGAGCTGGAGAAACTAGATAACATTCTGTATATTAAATGATTTATGATAGAAACTTCATGTATTTTCTCCATTGCTGGCTGTCTTCTTACCACTGATTATCTCCATTGATGCTCAGTTGTTGTGAGTTTTAGAAAATACAGTATGTCTATTTGACTTTTATGTTGTTCATCTTTGATATTATATCCACGAAATCATTGCCAATTATAATATTCTGAAGGTTTTCCTATGGGTTTTCAACTAGGAGTTTTATAGTTTGGATATTAGGTTATATCTAGCCAGTTTTTATATATAGTAAACTTCATTCTTTGTCATATGGATAACCAATTTTCCCAGCATTATTAGTGGAAGAGACATTTCTTACATTCTATGCTGGAAACATTATCAGAAATCATTTGACTGTACACTCAAGAGTTTGTCTCTATATTCACTGATTTGTTCTATTGGTCTATAAATCTGTCTTTCCTTCTTACAAAATCTTTAGTTATATTGAATCACTGTGACTGTTTTGATGATTCATACTGTTCTTACTGTCTCCGTATCCATAACTTAATCACATATATAAACTCATTCTGCCATGAGTGTAAAATACTCGTGAATGTTGGAAATTTGAATGTGGTTATGTGTAGGGGATCAGTATTCTGTCACTGGACTTTGTATTGTGTGCCGTTCATTTTCAGGTTAATAACTTGTCCATTCCAAACTTGCAGCATGCTGTGGGATCATATTAGCTACTGTGCTCTTCTAGCATAGTATAAAGAAGTGAAAGTTGCTTTGATTCTCCAAGTAGCATCCCCATACATCCTTTTCTTAAACAAAACATGCTTCTAACGGTCCTAAATAATGTATTTATCCAAACTATGGAGTTCAAACTATGAAGTTCAAGACTTTCAGTTACACATAAATTTAGCTATGGCTTGTGACAGTTATGTCAGTGCTTCTGATAGAGTCAGATGAGCATGGTATCATGATACATATGAAAAAGTTAGTGCTGTTTTTAATTAACTTTTTTTCGTTTTTATTGAATTTTTATGAAATTCATGCAATGTATTTTGGTCATATCTGACCCCCTCCACTATCTGCAGCCCCTTCTGCTCAATTTCATTCACTCTGAGCACGAAGCGCATATATATATATATATATATATATATATATATATATATGTCATCAAATTTGTATCCCAAAATATCTTTCTGTGAAATTATGAATTGCATCCCTCTGGAACTAAAAGCCAAAATAAACCTTTTATTCCTTAAATTACTTTTGTCACCAAATTTTTATCATAGCATTAAAAAAACAACTAAGATCATCCTTAACTGTAATGAGTGTTAGGTTGTGAAATACTAATTCTTTTAGCTAAAATAGTCTTATCATAGGGTTTGAACCAGAGGAAGATAAAATGTGAGTGACTAAACTGTTAATACTGGCATGAGAAACTATAGGGAAACATTCAAATTATAAACTATGTACTTGGGGACTGATGACATTTATGACATCTTTCCTATGTGACTGTGGAGAACTTCAAGTTGAGTTACTTAAGTTTTAGTAACAATAAGTTCTAAAATCTATAATTCTGATTTTTACATGTACTAGACCTACATAGTGTGTGAAATAATTTGGAGTATCTATTTTGATGATTAACACTAGTTATCTCTCTGGCATTCTTTTTTGTCACATGTCTTTAAATACATTTCTCTCTTTTGCAATAGATATCTTTACTGGCACAAAGAATATTGATTGGGATCAAGAAGCGTCTTACAAGAAAAAGGTTGAGAGACCCACAAATCAGACAGAAATCTTTGCATGTAAGATTGGACTTTCTCAGAGAGTGCTTCAGAGACAAATAAATAAAGACTATATAAGTTGAAATGCATTTCTGCAGAAATCACAAGTTTTTAGTCAAAGGTTGAAACTTAGGAAAAAGTATCCCCTGTTTTGAAATTTGGGGAACATAACTATTGATGGCATGTTATATTTTCATCTTCTAAGCACTGTAAATATCTCCTGATTACTGAGTTCAGTGGTTCACCGTGAACGGTCACTGTTTCAACATTTTAAATTTTCTACAAATGGAGAACAGAGCAGTAAATGAATTATCAGAGATCATATCTGTCAGAGGCATACGTATACAGGTATACTAATGAGATTTTATTCTCTGGCTTGGGTAAATTTTCCTGATGGTTCATAACAAAACAGTTCTAGTGTTCCTGATGAGTTAAGCATACTTGGAATACCATAATGGATTTTTAAATAAATTAATCTACTCATCCATCAAGCCATTTCTTGATGTTAGTATTAATTCATGATATTAAGATTAAGAAAAAGGGCTGGAGAAATGGCTCAGCAGTTAAGAGTACTTACTGTTCTAACAGAGGACCTGGGTTCAATTCCTAGCACCCACATGACGACTAACAACAGTCTGTAATTCTAGTTCCAGGGTATCTGACGTCTTTTTCTGACCTCTGCAGGCATTGCCTGACACAAGTGGCCTTACACACATGCAGACAATACATTCATATGGAAGGTTTCACCAGTTGCTGACCCAGTATGTGAATGTCCTTGAGAGTAAAGTGTGTTTTAATTTTACACCCCAGCTTGCTTGATTCCCTCACCAAGTCCCTATCTTGGCTCTGCCTAAGAGGTGCTCTTGAGACTTTGTTTAAATGTGAACTGGGAGTGAAAGATGGTGGAGCTGGTGGCAGACTCAGTGAGTCTTCTAGGAACATCTTTGTACCAGAGGTCCCATTATAGCCAAAGAAATGTGACCCATGTTCAGGAGAATCCTCAACTCAATTCTCAAGGCAGTTCCCTGGTATCACTCTAGCATCTATCTTATAAAATTGCCCTACAGCCAATGCCATTCCTTCCAAGTAACTTGGGAGCTACATGTTATCATAAACACATTCCCATTTAAAGTAGACAAACTATATCCTGCTGTTTAAACTTTAGAATCCAAGTGATCACAAATCTTAACTCGTCATTTTCTAACCTCTGTGGCCTCCGAAGTTACTATTCTGAGTTTCAATGTGCAGAAGGGTAGTAATAACTTTTATTTTGTGGGATTATGTTTCAAATTAATTATTTTTTAGATAGGAACATAAGGAAAAGCACATGTCAGATAAGTAAATATTAGCTTCTATGTTACTATTATCTATCAAATGCAGAATCTAAAACATGCTTCTAAATTTTCTTTGTTCCTTGATACCTGGCTTTATCTTGCTGTACAATTATTTTTAATAATCTGTGTCTCTATTCTGTCAGGTTTTACTACTGCAGGTTTTTTAAATCAATAATATCCTGTGGCTTTCTGCTCCAATGAGGGCCAAATTCTGGACTTCACTTGCAGTCCCATTGAGAACTAGAATCTTACATTACAGCAGGTACTTTTTGTTATTTCTTCCTGATTTCACCGGACTCTCAGCGTATTTATACTGCTCCCTTTAACCCATATTCCCCATCGCCATTACTAGGTGCCTGCTTGCCTGTGATACTGCAGGACCTTCCCAGTGATGGCTGTTTCTTAACCACCACGTACTACTTGTCCCCCCTTTTTAGAAAGTGTCATAATACTTATGGACTTTTCCCGTCACTTACAAGTGATGTATCTAGAATGCCTACTTCCTTGTTGATGGTTTACCATATCTTTGAATCAGATTCTTTGTATTCCTTCATACCCAGTTCCCAGTTCTGTTGATCTGATGAACATCATCACCAAGGCAACTTACAGAAGGAAGAGTTTATTGGGCGTATTGTTCCATCATGGTAGGGGAGGTATGGCAAGAGGAGGCAGAGCACAAATCTGAGCACTCACATATTCTCAGCCAGGCACAGGAAGCAGAGGGAGACAATCTGGAAGTGGTCAAGGCTATATACTTTCAGAGCCTGCCCCCAGTGATGTGATTCCCCCAGCAAATCCACACTTCCAAAACCTCTGCAAAGTCTATCACTCAATGGGACCAAGTCTTCAAGTGCTTGGAGCCCATGGGGGACATTCTTCATTCAAACCGCCACAAAGGAAAATTGTGAAACTAAAGCTATTTTTCTCTGACAGCAAGAACTGGTTTTCTTCCTTTAACTGAATCTATGGCGATAGTTCTCAGTAGATAACAATGAAAGGGAGCTTTCTCTAAATTCCTATATCTATCTTTTGTTCTAGTTCATTGAACAAGGGTTTCTCAAGGGTTTGTAGTTTAATATGAATCAGTTAGAGGTAGTAGTTTGATCTTAAGTTGAATGTCACATGCTCAGGGGAAAGATGATTCCAAGTACTGACCTTAGCTGATTTCATCTCTATAAGAGCTGAAAATAAAACTGGCCCGGAATGCCTCGGGCAGTGTGTCTTCTACTATGATAGCAGTCTCTATAAAGGTGAGCTCTCGTTTGTGTTCAACCACAGGTAGGTATGATTGACATAGGACTTCTTTAAATTAGATTCACTTTACCTCTGACCCTATGCAAATATATATGTGTGTGTGCGTGTGTGTGCATGTGTGTGTGCGTGTGTGTGTTATCCCTTCTCTTTTCCATGTTTTCTCTCTTAGTACCATAGTAAAAAAAAATCTTGCTTAATGTTTCCTTTCTCTACTAGTTTACTAAGCATAATTCATTTGCCACATTTGAGTCCTATACTTAAATTAACTCCTACCTCTTAGTTCTTATGACAGGTCTTTCTGTGCTATATTAGTTAGGACTCTAACTAATCAAATGACAGACACTGAAGTGATTCTAAATGAATCTTAGTCGAGGATCCTGTTCTAGCATGTGGGGTTTACCCATAGAAAAGTCCAGACAAAATCTGACTGTGAGACTGACAGAATCTAAGTAAAAACTGCTCCTCCATACTTTAAATTTTTTTTATTTATTTTTTTTCAGGATTTGCTAAAAAATATTTATTTTATATTTTTATTGGATTTTGTGCATCTTATGTAATAGATATTAATCAAATTTAGTATGAATATTTTACCTGCTTGTATGTAAGAGGTCCACGTCCAGGAAGGCTAGAAAGGGCATCAGACCCCCTGGAATTGGAGTTATAGAAAGTTGTTAGTCACCGTGCAGGTGCTGGGAATAGAAACCAAGTCCATGGCAAGACTTTTAACTGCTTTTAACTGCTGAGCTTTTAACTGCTGTGCTTTTAACTGCTGAGCCATCTTTTCAACCACATGCTTTCTCCATTCTTTTAAAATGATCTTTCATTATGACTTAAATTAATCAAGATTTCCATTCAACTAACACCATGTTGATCATGATAGTAACAGGCCATTCCCTCTGTGCTCTATTAGAAAATCCACAAGGAAGAGACGTGCCCACTCTGTTTCAATTCCATGTAATTTCCCCATCCATAATAGCCTTTAAGATCAGCCTATAACATTCTTACTGGACATGCCTAATTCAGATGGACACCATTGTAGAGTAGGTAGACAGCCCTATTGAATCCACACAGAAAGATTGCTTGTAGAAAAGATCGTTCTGTTCTCAGGAAAAAGAAGCTTTTCTTTAAAACAATTTTTTTATTTTTGCATAGGGGCAAAGGCAAAACGAATCTAACTTCGAGAGTCCTAATCTCAGTAATATCTTTCTGTGACTGACATCAAGCCAGAACCAATATTTATAAAGGAAAAAGAATCCACTCAGTAGTTTTATGCATATGCATATATTTTGGGACCGTGATTTCTCTTTATTTTGTTGTTATTGTTGTTGCTGTCAATTTTTTATTGATTTTTTTATGAATTTTATAAACTCTATTTTATCATATCTAGCTACCCTCCCAAATCTTCAGCACTTTATAGGCTCCCCCATGAAATTCCATGGACTTCGTCATATATAGTAAGGCCTCTAGAGTCAATTTTGTGTTCCCAAATGTCTTTTACAGTCTATGGGCTGTAGCCTGGTTAACCTGTCTGGGGTCACACCCTTATAGAAAACCAGTTCTTCATCACCCAACAGTTATCAGTTGCAAGTAGTTTCTTAGCGCACTTCCCCACTTCTGTCCTGGGAGTTTGCCTGGCTTGAGTTTGCAGGAGTCTTCTGCATGCTATTACCATTGCTGTGAGTTCCAGCTGTCTGGGAAACTGTTTCCTTATGGTCATCAACCACCACTGGCCTTACAATCTTTCTACCCGCTGTACCACAATGGTCCCTGATACGTGGGTGGCAGAGGTTTAATATAGATGTCCTACTCAGAGGTAAGGTCTCTGTAGTCTCTTATTCTCTGCACTTTGTTCAATGGTTACTTTCTGTGTTAAACACCATCTGTTGCATGACGAAGCTTCACTGGTAAGAACTGAGAGATGAATTAATATTCTTTCTGCCCCCTGTTCCACTATGTTCCCTGAGCCTTAAGTATAGAGGTTCCATTGTAGATGGAGCTTAGGGTTGGACACCTTACAGACATTTATTCTATGAGTTTGATCAGTTGTAGAACTTTACAAAAGTCTCCATCTGTTTTTAAAAAGAAGCTTCTTTGATTAGTGATAAGAGGTTCACATGTATTTAAATATAAAGATACATACTAAGAACACAATAAGAAATTACATTGGTCTAGGGATGTGGCAAAAGTAGGTTTTTCTTTAGGATCTATGACCATTCCAGCAATGTGCACTTGGCTATGTTTGCAGTACCACACATGAGTTCCTCTCATTGACTTGGCCTTAAGTCCAATTAGACAGCTGTTGATTACCAAGTGCCACTGAGGCATTAGAAATTACTGTCGTTCATAGACTTATAGCTGAACAGGTCATTGATTGTTGTCTCTCTTCGAAGTTTGTATGTATCTTATACTATGGGAGCTAGTCTTCAGGGAGGAGTCTTCAGCTCAGTTCCACTGCTCTCAGTCGTTTGTCTGAGTGTGTTATATATTCAGCAATAGGATCTTGCTTTCAAGTTCTAGAAGGCAGTCAAAGGCTGTGGCAGTAATCTATAATATTTTGAAACTCTTTTGGACTACTCTGATCAACAACCCAAAGGGAAGTTTCCTTTGCCTGGCACTGTGTTTTTGTTATACAGCCTTCAGCTACACATGTACTCATATTATGATGCATAATTTTCAGTAGGCTTTTGGACTAATACATTTCCTTCTGGTTTTTCATACTAAGTGTTATTTGTCTCTCCCACTGCATAACCTTCTCTCTTTCCTCCCCAGATCAAGAATTCTCATTTCCCTCCTTCCCGCCTTGATAACTCCTATCGTCTACCACCTTCCTCTTACAAGTTCCTTCTTCCTCTTAACTTCACAGTTTCTTTCCAGTTTCCTGACTCCTGTGGTTACATCAGGATGTATAATCATATGTAACAATTTTACGCCAAGATCCACAAATGAGAGAAAATATATGTCACTTTCAAGTATGGCTTCCCTTTTTAATATTTTATTTATTGTTTTTATTATTGACTATGAATGCATTGCCAGGATACATGTAAGTGCACCTGTGCCATGCAATGCCCATGGAGGTCAGAAGAGGACATCAGATCCCCTGGAACTGGAGTTATGGACAGTTTAGTTAGCTGCCATGTGGGTGCCAGAAATCAAACCCGGGTCCTCTGCAAGAGTAGCCAGTGCTCTTAACCACTGAGCCGTCTCTCCAGCCCTGTTCAAGATACTTTATATTCATCAGTGAACAATTCAGAGGGAAGATACCTGTTATGTTTGTGAAATTCCACCATCAATCATGTTCTAAGAAGGCAAAATTGAACTCTATAGAACATTAAGTTCACGTTATCTTTTTATTTTGAGGCAGTCCCTGGAATTAAGCCTGAAAATTATCTTTAGAGCATGAGAAAAATTATGGCCATTCGAAAAATTAAAGTCTTCACTAGTTGAAAAATATGTAGTGACAAATTAACTGTAAAGCTTTTACTAGTGCTTGCTAGTTCCCTGCTCTGCATTAAATGCTTTGCCTGAATTGTGTTTTCAGAGATTAGTAATAAACTTCAGGTAAATACTGAGGACAATAATCAAGCACACTCTATGGAGACCAGCATATCTTCTGAAAGTTAGGCATCCAGTCTGTGTCACACATGCACTCTGCCAGTTCCTGTGAATAAGCAGCCATCTTTATTTATGATTAGAAATAAGAACTGAAAAAAGCTAAATATTTCCCTGGGTAATTCATTGTTGATTTGGTACACACCATCCCCAAGATCTCTTACTCCGTATGAGATGTATCTCTTACATGTAATCTGATGTGTCCCTATCAGGACTCCATTAGGTTCTTGCTAAAGATGAGGAAGATATATGATAGAGGGAAACAAATATATGATAGAGGAAAATTAGTGTTAAAGTTTGAAAAGTAAATGAAATAATATAGGAAATAAGCCCAACATCATTAGCAGAAATTTTAGGTACTAAACGTGTCTTGCTCTCTTTTTTCCTGAATGCTTTTTTATAAATTTATTTTATTTTCCATTTTATATGTTATGAATGTTATGCCAGGAAGCAGTGTTTCTCTACCATCTCTGCTTCAGTTCCTACCTCCAAATTCCTGCCACGGGTTCCTGCTCTAATGTCCTTTAGTGATGGACTATTACCAAAAAGTATAAATAAACCTGCCCCTCCCCAAGTTGCTTTTGGTCAAAATAGAACACATTAGGAAACTTTATTCTTTCAAATTAAAAAAATATATATATTGAATTACTGTGATAGTGTTTACACAATTGTATACATGTGTCAGATAACATTGGGTCATACAGACAGCCCTGGTTAAACTCAGTAGGTCTCAGAACCTAACAAAATAAAAGACATGAATGTGGGAAAGAGACTTGTAGTGAGGAGTTGGGGCAGTGAGGGGTGAAGTATATGAGAGGGGGTTCAGCAGTCACAATGCGCTATAGACATGCATGACATTGTCAAAGAACAAGTTTAATAAAAATTGTTATTTTAACATATTACATTAAATGTATAATTTATAATAACACACCTTAGTATGTTAGCATGTTATATACATGAATTCATAGCAGCTATGACTACATGCACACAACCTGTACATGACATGCCAAAAATCCCAGCAAGGATGGGGAGGAGCTTATGAAGTCCAACCCTGAGCTAAAGAGCTATTGGCAATCGCTGGCTTCTGGGGTGGGGAGGAGGGTCAGGTTTGTTTTTTTAAGGAATGTGGACTCTAAAGGGTTACCTATGCCTCTGTTGATGGTCCTATACCCGTCCACATACAGGCAGCACTAAGTGCATTCTGTAGCCTTAAAAATAGAAAAAAGGGACTGGAGAGATGGCTCAGTGGTTAACTGCACTGGCTGCTCTTGCAGAGTACCTGTGTTCAATTCTTAGCACCCACAAGGAAGCTAACAACCATATGTAACTCTGTGTACTTACACACATGCAGGCAATATACTCATAAAATAAAAATAAGTAAAATAATTTTTAAAAAAAGAAAAGAACACATGAACTTGGAAGGGGAAGTGATGATGGGACTTATAGGAAGAATTGGAGGGGAGAGAATTGGGAGTAGACTTGATTAAAATGTGTTATATGTATGCGTTAGGAAATAAGGATTATTATTTTTTAGTTCTGAAGTATAACTCAACACATCTACAAAGGCCACTAGAGACTTCAAAAATCTTCCAACAGACAGCTGAGAGAAAAATAGAAATGTAACTTCGTGCTGGTTTAAATTTATACACTCAGTCATTCATCATTTTAAAAAGGGGTGAATGAAATGGTCTATCATTCAGCAAAGGAAAATATCTTTTGGTGGAGTTTATATTCTTGGTAAATTCCAACTGCTAAGCTATCATTTGAAAGGTCCATTCATCTTCAGAGAAGCCTTAATCTTATCATGATGGAAATTAGCATGTAAGTTAGACATGATTCATTGACCAAAGCTTCTAAGAAGGCAGTGTCTTGACCCAGAGCCAGGCAATCATAAAATTGTTTCTGACTTGTATCATACAGATTGAAAGTTCATGTCTTTTCTCTTAAGTATGAATTACAAATGATTTTCTTTGCAAAGGGGTTCACTTAAAAAGTAAAAAAAGTTAGAGTAAAAAAGGTTAGTAAAGAGAAAGGACAAGGCATTGTATCTTTAAAAGAGAATAAATGCCACAAGTTCTTCTCTGTTGTCAAATTACATGTTTTATCTATGTGTTAATGGCAGATATACAATTTAATTAAAATATTTTTAAGTATTCTAAACCCAATGTCAAGTCCAGGATTTAGCAGTGCTATCAGACACATCTGTACATTGTCCTATCTGTATAATTTTAACTATTGCTGAAATAATTTGAGTATCTTTAGTGTGTAAGACACTGCTATACTGGGGATGTGAAGATGAATGAAACCCTTACATCTCCCAGTGGAGGGACAGAGAGACAAATTCTCATCTCTAGGAAGGCGTGAGAGTAGTCAGGTACAGACTATTCTTCATCTACAATGCTTTGACTCCAGCTTCGCCATCTTCATGGTGGAACAAAGTGATATGTATTCAGTATTAAATGCACTTTTATTTTTGAATTCTGATTTTTACCTGGGCCAGCATCAGCAGGATGATAAACTCTCATGATGCTGGGGAGTAGATGCAAGAATCTGCAAGCCACAGATCTCACTCAGACATGCAATATTTCCATTGGGAAACAGCATTTTGGGAACACTGAGATTTCCATTTTTGCATTTTGTTTCTATAAAACACTTTCTGTATGTGTGTACATGACATTTAACTCAGAAGAATAAGATTTATGCTAAATGACATTGTCCTACCATCAGGGAATATAGGTGTCCTGGGATTGTTTAAGGTAGGTTACAATAAGCTGCAATAGCAGCAGGTTAGATGAAGTATCTTTTCAGCTTACAAGTTAGTTAGACATAAGTCCATAGTATTAACTAGAGAGAAAATCTCTATGTCACAAAAGGCCTGAAATATTACAGTTACATAAAGGTAAAAGCTACACACTGATCACACTTTTTTCTTTTTCATAAATTCATGTTTTAAATATTTTTCTTATTTCACCATATGATACTTTAAAAAATGTCCATTACCAAAGACAAAATTTAGGTGTCAAGCCTCACTTCTTCCAGACTCTATAACACTCCCAGATTGGATTGCAAGTATGCTTGTTCCAGAGTGTAAATGCACAGAGATGGTAGTCACATAAATGTGTTCGGTGAGGCAACACTGTTCAGTGTACAAGGCCCCTTGATGCCATTTGTGAAATGAGAAGAGGTGGTGTAGACAGACAGACCAGTGGGTGATCCGGCTTTCTCTCTGTGGATTTAGGCTGCGGGATTGTGACACAGGTAGGCTAGAGGGAGGCGTGTAAGGAGGATACAGGGTGCATGTCTAGTCTGGACAATGAATGGACTTCAGATTGTGATATTTGAAATAGTTAATACCTATACCATAACTTTGATTTTCATGATAACAGTGAGAAGCCAGGCTAACAAATGAACCCCTGAATTATATTTTAGCAACGCTTTCTAGATAACAGAAAATAAGATCATTTCATTGCTTTTGTATGTTGACATTTTTCTGTTCTTGAATATCATGCATGTGAGTAGCATTATAATTGTTGGCTGAAAAATCTTGATTTATCCTGCAAAAGATAAAAATCTCACTGTAACATAGTTCCCTTTATTTCTTAACATAATGATTTTAAGCCTTCTAAATATTTATGTGAGCCATTTCCTTGGGAAAAAGAAAGGCTAAGCTTGGTCAATCTTATCAGCTTATAGTGTCACATACATACTGAATATTTCACACCTGGACATGAAATTCTTCATTAAAATAATAAGGGAAAAATTTGAGGGCCATCTGATCATATTTCAAAACATGCACATATGAAATTCTCAAAGAATAAGACCTTTACACTTTTTTTAAAACTCTGTACTGCCAAAAAAAATGAATGAGAGAAATGAGAGAGAGAAACAGATAAAGAAACAAAGAAGCCAAAGGACAGAGAGAGAAAAAGAGCATCACTCAAAAGAGACAGATCTGGATTTGAACACAAAGCTTTATTGATTAATGTATCTTGAGTGTGTCATTTAACTTTTCTGAAAACTGATTTACTTATTTTGAAACTTATGTAAAATATCAAACAATGCGAATGATTATAATAATTTAAAGACAGTGTATGCAATAGTTGGGAAAGTGTCTGACAAGGAGTAGAATGTAAACAAATTCCTAATTTACCATTTTTCTCCCTCTTCCCATATGATTTCAATTCCATGGCTTCCCAGGAGTCATAAATATAGCCTAAGACCTCTTCCCGCCCAGAAACTGCTAGAACTCTTTGCTGGTTCAGTTCCTCACCTCCTCTTCTCTCTGTTTTGATCACCTGTAGATGCTTACATATAGAGCACATGCAAAAATTCTCTTTAATCTCTCCACTGTGTGTTTCTGATCTCCTCTACTTGACCTGTATGAATTTACATCCTGGTTTCTCCTCAAAGATATTCTATTTCATTGAAAATAAAGCACTTCAAATTACCATTCAAGAAATTAAGTCCTTTACTGTGTACCTGAAAAACTATGTCTCTCCTGTAGTCCTCCTCATATGGAGTAACACCAAATTCTTCTTAAATTATTCAGGATTAGATTTGAGGCTACAACAGGCTGTGAAGGACAAGCTTCCTTGCTGAATAATGTTAATAATTCACATCCTCATTCAACAGAAAAGAAAGGCTGATACATGACAGACTGTGTTCGGAGCATAGGAGAGATCACACTGCACAAAATAAGGCCCTATTCCCATGCATATGAAAGGGCACAAAACAAAGATATTCATAAACAAGTATTATGCTGATATATAAAACTAAATATGGGAATAATGATAAAGGCCTGTCTGATAAAGTGAATGCAAGAAAAATATGAACTTTTTTCCATATTTGTTTCCAGGTTAAAACGTAAACCATGCTGATATCGATGGGAATAGGATTTAGAAAGAGAGAGCAGTTATGCAAACATTGAAAAATCAGAGTCTGCTAGAGAATGGTTAGACCTGAGTGTAAGAGAAATTCATTTGAATGGGTTTGAAGGGATTTCATATAATGCTCTCATGAAAAGGCTACCATTTGAGGATTTAAGTAGAGGTCACCAAAAATTCTACATATCGTCTTCCCTTATTATTTTTAGTGAATGCATTTTTACAATGAAAAAAATATATAATGTTTTACTGAATGGGGATGCCTCTCAAGTCTTTTAAGACAGATATAGTCAAAAACTACACATTTTAATTTGGATTGACTAAAGGTTTTTTGAGTTCTGCACAGCTAGGTTTAAGAATGCATATATAAAGCATAATTAAATGTCTACTTTGGAATCAATCCAGTTTCCTCAGTTCTGATACAGCTAATATTGGTCAATACAAATAAAATAATATTTGATGTTTCTATTAACCACTATCTATGTTAGACATTTTGATAAGCCTTCATTTCTTAATAATGTACAAGAGTTATTACCATTTAGATTTCTAAGGGGAGACATGAGACTCAAAAATGCTGGGCTATTTTATCAGAATTCAGTACAAAACTGGAATTTCTGTCTAAAGCCTGCTTTAATGTATCCCCTAAAGAAAGTCTGTAAATGGAGTTTTACAGGCTTCTGGGACCTTGCTCATATGAACCTCAGCAATGGGGACAGCATGCACATAACGTATTCAAACTCAAGCAGACAAAAACCCAGCATAGTCCTGGAGAAATGGGCAGCAGGCCCCAATCTTAACTGAAGAACTATTGGGCAACTGATTACCACTGGGTGAGGAAGAGCTTATCTTAAAGGGAGGGACTCTAGATAGGCTAACTAGAACCCAGTGGATGAACTTGCACTGAGGGATGTCAAGGGACATTAACTTGAGTCCATAAGCCTTAACATGAATGACAGAATGCATAAAATCCAGTGGAGAGAGGTTATGTATGGGGGGGGGGCACTGACGGGGAAGATGTGTAAAGACGATTGAGATGTTGTATATGAAATACAGAAAAATTCAATAATTTTTTTCAAAAGTATGTTGCACCAATTCTCTGTCCCACACTCACTAATGTATCCCTTATTATTCACTGACAACCAAAATGATCACAGTTTCCTGCATGAAAAGCTCACTGCATATATTTTGATCATATTCACCTCCCACTCTTCCCCCTAACTCCCTAGGGGAAAGCTATACCTCTTACTGTCTACCTTCTCCCTACTCCCTCTTTTTGTGATTTTTGCAACCTACCAAGTCCAGTTTGCAGAATCCATATACTCATGAGTCTGGAACCATCAATATGAATATAGTCAACTTACAAGAGGCCATAATCTTAAAGAAAACTGACTCCCTACCAAAAACCATCAACTGCCAGTAGTTCTTCAGTTATGAGTGGGGACTCAGGAGCCTCTCCTTATCTATGCTGGAATGTTAGCTGGCTTGATCTTCAAGCAGGTCTTATGCAGGTAAACACAGGTATTAGTTCATGTGTGCAACAGAGTCATGACCAGAAGACCGTCTCACTCTTTGACTTCTGTCTCTTACAGTCTTTCTTCCCCCTCATCCAAGATGATCCCTGAGCTTTGGGAAAAGTAGGTGTGATATAGATGCCTCATTTGTAGCTGAGCCCTCCAAAGATGCTTAGTCTCTGAACTTTGAACAGCTGTGAGTTTCTGCTACAACCACAGTCCACTGCACTGAGAAACTTCTCTGATGATGTCTGTGACCTACACTAGATGGCAGTCTATTACTATATACATGTAGCAGAACAGCCATCATAGGTTCATTCTTGTGGCCTATGAGCTCCCCAATCATAAATTCTTAGCCGGATTTACAGTAGTTAGCATGCGTTGCCTCCTGTGATATGGGCCTTAAATCCAATAAGAAAGCCGAAGTCACTGGTTAACCCATCATAGGGGTGCCATCATTCCACCCAGGAGCATATCACCGGATTCAAAAATGAGTAAGACTGTTGATGAATTTTTTCCCATAGCAGCCTGATTAACCTTCTGATATTGTGAAAGCTAGCCACCTGGGAGCAAGCTTCTTGATTAGTACCAATTTGGTTTCACCATGTCCTGTGACCAAAGTATGTGGTATCTTTAGCATAGGGTCTTACTATTAAGTTCTGGTGGGCCACTAAAGCAATGGCAGTAGTCTGTATTTTTCAGGGAGGTCTCTGGACACTCCTGAAAAGCACCTTGACTTTTTTAAAATGAGAATTCCAAACCTAAAGAAAAAGGATGCCTGTGGCTTAAAAGATGGCTCAGCAGTTAAGAGTTTGTACTGCTCTTGCAGAAGATCCAAGTTCAGTTCCCAACACCCATCTCAGGAAGTCAAATGCCCTTTAATTTCAAATGCCATTTTCTTACCTCAATGGACACTGCATTCACATGCACATACTGAAACACCGATATACAGGTATGAACATAATTAAAACATAAATAAATAAATATTCTTTTATTTTAAAAAGATGTCATTTTGTATAAAGTCTGTTTGTTATAACTCTGTATCCTTTCATTGGTGGTCAAGGGTAGGTCATAAATTGTATTTAAAGAATGTATTTGTACAATAGCAATCTGTTTACCAATCCAAATTGAAAAAGCATACTGTCAGTGCAGGCTCTAAGATTAAGGACTGTGACATCTAAAGGACAGAAAGCTTTGCCTCCCACTTTACCCTGGCCTGCTGTGCCAGGGTGAGGAGGGTGTGAAGGACAAAGCAGGTTCTCCCAAGGATATTACTGTACCCATGAGACTTATGACAGATGAGGTGTCAGGCATTGTTTTTGTCAGTCTCACACTTCAAAATCTCTTATCAGTAATAAAGTGTGAAAGAAGATAAAATAATTGCCCAGTGTTCTCTACTGTTTGAACATTATTATCAAGATCACTCACGAAAGCCTTCACTCTTAGGAAAGTAACCATGGCCTTTGCCTTACAGCCCTGTAGAAGATAATAAATTGTCTTCCTGTGGCTTATAAAAGTCCCCAAAAAGTAAATTCACTGATATCACCCTCTTGTATAAAGTCCTGTTGCCCAAATAGTATATGATCCTTATGTGATCTTTTTCATGCTCATGTTAAGATAAAAATGAAATGATAGCTCGGTATACTTTTATGCTTAGTATATTCATAACTTAGAATACTACTCTTAGAACAGACGTCCTTGGAAGATGACTGGTTCCTGGCAAGACAAAGAAACAATGGCTGGTCTTCCAGCTTCCTGAATTTCTGACAGGTCACTTTCCGTGCATGAAGCAGACAACACTTCTGCTTTCCTGAAGCAGAGCCAGTCCCTTGCAGGGCTCTCAGCACTGGCCACCAACACATCTTTCATTATTTTTCTGTTAATACCATTGTTCACAGCAGCTATTTCAAAACTGTTCCACTTGCTGAAACCTTTGAGACTAAAGTCTTCCCATTCATTTTCAGCATATTAAACACATACTTGGGAAACAAAATAGGGATCTTCAGAAGTTCTCTAGAGCCAGGTGTATCAATTTACCAACACAATTCCCTGTCTCCTTCTTTTCTTTTGTGGCACAGGGACTTTCTTTCCTTCATTTGGTGGCTCTGCATCATGTCCAAAATTCTAAGATGCCTTCCAAGACTTCCTGCCCCTGTGCAACATCAAATCTGTGAAGAGTATGGATTTTGCTTGCACAATAAAGTTACAATAAATGACAGTTGGCCATAAAATGTGGCCTTACCTGCAGGAGCCCTGGAAATGAAGGACTTTGTTTGGCTCCTGGTTGAAAGTCCAAAATTTCAAGGATGAAAAGGTTTCATTGAAATGATGTTGATGTAAAGACGGAAGAGGGCCACATGGAAATGAATAAGTAGTCTCCAGAACCAAGAGCACTCTCTGCTGACATCTCCAAGGCACAAGGACCCATAGGCCTGAGACTGCAGGGAACTTATGGTTGCCTTAAGAATGAGGCTGGAGATGAGTTTTTTTCTAGGGTCTGCAGATGAGTCAGTTGAGCAGGTCTGATCGGACTGTGTTAAATATGCCCACAGAACAGTGGTATGATAATGGGTTTAATCTGCTAAATGTCGACGTTGTTATACAGAAACAGATGTGTACAACAGAAGACCATTCTTATCTCTTCTTGGGAATCTTCCCTGTAAAATTATTTCCTGTCTTCAACCTCCCCTCACTTGCCTCTTGAACTGTCATCATTAAGTTCATTACTATCGTGACCAACACTGCTAACAAGAACTCCCTATTCTGGAATACTTACATAGACAGCTTAATCATTTCATTTAAAACTATACAATCACAAAGTCAAGGATCATGGGAAAAGTGCGGACTATGAGTCTGCAGATCTGGATTGGAGGCTGGAATTCTATGAAAGCCCTAGGTGAAATCTTTGGACCTGCGATAAGGCTACACATCTAGATATAATGCATAAGCTTTACTCACAGATTGTAGCAGCATGACTAACCCTATGTAGCAATGTTCAGAAAGCACCGCTCTGAGGTCAGATAATAGTCATTCAGTGGTACTGACTTGAATTTGATTGAAGTGTCTGAGTCCTTACTTTAGTGTTACTCAAAATGGCATCTGAGAGGGAAGAAATGAAACCCAAGGAAATTAATCCACTTGCACTCTTGGAGTCAGAATCCCTAAAGGTAATGCTGAAGAACTTGTATTTCTATTAAACTCCTGCATGGTCTCAATTTGTGTTTTCCCACAAATTGGTGCACTATGATCATCCAGGGTGATAGTATTTGAAAGTGGAACTTTTAATAGGGAGGAAATTAAGAGATAAGAGCAGAACCCTTATGTATGGGATGACTACACTGGTCAAAGAGACCAGGCAAGTTCCTTTGCAGTTTTGGCATCTCAAGACCCAATGAGAAGACAGCATTGTCGATGAGGCAAGACCCTGCCTCTGACATTGCCACCTCTTGACTTTCCGCAATTGAAGAGAAAAACAGTAAGAATGAAACTCCTATTGCTTATAACACAGTGTGGTTGTATTAGGGTTCTCCAGTGACACAGAATGAATAAACTGTATAATTCTATGAGGCAACTTATTACAGTTTTTCTGAGAGTGAGAAGTGGCTTAATCTGTAGGCTGGAGAGCCAGGGAATGAGTAGCTGTTCAGTCTAAGAACCTAGAAGCCTAGGAATGAGAAATGGGCCAATGATGCAGTCCTAAACTGAGGTCAAAGGTGTGAAAGACCCTGGAGAGCTGCGCATGCAAGTCCAAGGTCAAAGGTTGAAGCTCAGAGGGAAGCCACAAAATCCAGGAACACTTACAATGGGCCAGTGTCTGCGCAAGCTCCTCCCATCCGCCCCAGCCTCTGGGAGAGCATAGCTAGGTCCAGAGCAGAACTTCCCTTCTGGGTTCTCTGACCTTCATGCCAGTCTTCTCAGTAAAGGCCTCTGAGCCTCAGCAAGAAGTGTGCTTTTCTTTAGCAGCCTGAATAGACTCAGCTCCTTGGGTGAATTTTATGTTCTTGAAAGTTGGTTTCTTCCCCTCAGCACTGTGGTCATTTAAGAACAGATGGCTCTGCTGCGTGAGACTGCTTTGTATCTTGCAAAATGTTAAACATCTCTACACACTAGATTCCAGTAGTGCCCTCCTCCGTGACTGAAACAATCAGAAATATCTCTGGACATTTCCAAATCCCCCCTGGAAATCAGTCCTGGATGGTTGAGAACCGTATCGTAAAAGTTCCAGAGCACTGATTCAGGGTTTAATTGGAAGAGAAATCAGGGAAAGTGCAAATGTTAAAACAGAAATTCAGCAAAATTTTTCTATAAAAATACAGTGAAATAATGTCATGTACTCATAAATAGATGAAAGATAGCATGACACAATGTGCTTAATTAAAAATGTGTCAGTAGAATGCAGGCCTAAAATCCTAGGCAGGGGGATGTGGGAGCAGGAAGAACAGAATTTCAAAGTCATCTTCATCCACATAAACTGGTTGACGCCAACCTGGTCTACATTAGACACTATCTCAAAAAAAAAAAATCCAAGTAAAGGTTAATCATTTTACTTTAAAGTATAATTTTCTATGATTCCTGTTGTTTTAATTTTCTGATAGAATGCCATTTATTAATGCTTTAATTGGTGGTCCTGCCTTTCTAATACTTGTGTTTGCTAGTTTCAAAGTACCATCTGATATAGGCAATGAAGAAAAATATTTGTTTTTACTTTTGTCTTCTAACATATTTAGGAACTTTGGCTTGCTCTTTCTGTCTAACCCTTCTCCATTTTATCCTCTAATGTACGGATTAGTTATTTGTTCTATTGTCTCCTTCTGCTGAGTCTCATGTCACTGTAATCACTGCAGACAAAGATACAGTATCTGGTTCTAAAACTTTCTCAGAATCTGGGCAAATTCTTCTTATTAGTATGTGTGTCTGTGTGTGTGTGTGTGTATGTGTGTCTGTGTGTGTGTGTGTGACTGTACACATGCACTATCCAAATGCACTGTACACATGGACTATACACATACACTATCGAAATGCACTGTACACATGCACTATACACATGGAGTATACACATGCACTATACACATGTACTGAATACATGCACTATACACATGCACTATACGCATGTACTATACACATGCGCTATCGAAATGCACTGTACACATGGACTGTACACATGCACTATACACATGGACTGTACACAGGCACTATACACATGGACTGTACACATGCACTATACACATGGACTGTACACATGCACTATACACATGCACTATACACATGGACTGAATACATGCACTATACACATGCACTATCAAAATTCAATGTACACATGGACTGTACACATGCACTATAAATGTGGACTGTACACATGCACTATACACATGGACTGTACACATGCACTATACACGTGGGCTGTACACATGCACTATACATGTGGACTCTACACATGCACTATACACATGGACTCACATTTGTACTATTCTTATTCTTCAGTAGGCTTATTAAATACTATATTCCCCTTTGGGTTTTCACACCACTTAGGCATTATTATCTCTCTCCTTCCTCTCCCCCATATGTCCCTCTTTCCTCTAGTTAGGGCAGTTCCCATTTTCCCATTTTCCCCCTTAATTATTCCCATCTCTTACTCTCCTCCCTCTCAAGTTCCTTCTTCCCCTTTACTCTCATGGTCCCTTTCCATTTTCCTGGAAACAAGACTCTACAGTGGCCTTTGTTAACTAAGAAAAAATAGGGCCCATTATAAAAGGACTTGGTGAAAAAGCTGTGCAGTTTAAGGTATATTTTCATGCTAAATACTTACATTCTTATAACAACTAAGAACTCCAGATATTTAATGTGCAATGATTTAATGTCAATCAAAGAGCCAGCAGCTTCAAGAAAAAAATATAGGAAATTTAATTCTATTCCTGTAGGTAGAATAATTATTGACTTATAATTCCAACTTTGCTACTTATCTGTCAGAACTCAAACTAAAGAAATGAAACTCGATTTGGTTTAATAGGGAGACGAATTTTCAGAAATAAACTGAAAAGTGCAAAAGGTTACACTCAATAAAGCTCTAATAAGCACACCCTTATAGATGACTCATATAGAGTCTTTGAAATCTATTCAAGCTCTTGCAACTTAATCATTACCTACATTTCCTATATTTCCTAAGAAAAAAGTCAGCTTGCCAGAGCATTCTGTTAAAATATTCCAAATCTTTTCTTCATTATTTTTCATTTAGAGCCACTGACAACCTTGCCTGTTTGACAGAACCTTTCTAACTTCCCCCACAATTATAATAAAGCTGCCTGTACTTATTTCTAATTTAAATCATTGACAGTATTCTTAGAACCCTGTACTAAAGCTGATGCATTATGTTTGTGTCAGGGCTTGGAAGATGGCTGCACAAGCAACAGGACTAGAATACAGATCCCTAGAATTCAGGTAAATACTGAGTGCATCTGGTGGGAGTGATGTAACTCCAGCCTTGGAAGACAGAAGAAAGGAATCCTTGAAGCAAGTTGATTAGCTAGAAAAGCCATTGCTCTGCGCTCTGGGATTACTGACATATTCTTCCTCAAAAGATAGTGAGGGTAATCTAGCAAGATTCCTGACATCAACCTCGCCTTCCACATGTACCTACACACATGTGCACGTGCACCCAAACACTTGTGAATAGGCATATACACATGTGCAACACACATAAAAATATACATGAAGAAAAATTGAGGGGTTTGTGTGCCTAACTCACCACATATGTCTTGAAAGGGTTTCTAGTCAGATTAAATAGTCACTTCATAATGACAATACTGAGATATGTTCAATCTGAGAATACATGACAGCTAAAATATCCTTTTCTAATATTAATAAAATTGAGAAGCATTCTATCTATTGCCTATAAACATATTACAATAATTCCCAGTTTAAAATCCACTGGGAAGAGAAAATAAGACATATCTGGAAGTCATGCCTAAGAAAGAAGAAAACTACTATGTGCTTTCTCTTTTGCCCCACATAGAGGAAGAATCAGAGCTTCTAGAGATCCATTGATAAAACAGATACGTAAATCATGTTTTGCTTGTTGCTGACATTTGAGCTATGTTAATGATGAAAAATAAGGTGTCCTTTTAAAATAATGAAGATGACATTTTAGATGACAGTGTTTATTTGCAAGAGTATCAGAGAATTGATGGTGGCTTAAGTCAGAATTAGGATTTTTCAGCTGAGGCAAGAACCTCAAATTGTGAGCAAAATGCAAATTAAGAAAAATAATGAAATCAAGAAAAAATAGTCAAAATGCTTCATAGCAGATTGTATAAGCTAGCCCATCAACTCATGAAAGCACAGCTTAAATTTTAAAAAGATATCAAATCTGGGATGGAGATATGGCTCAGCAATTAAGAGCATTTGCTTCATAAAATCCCAACTCATATGAAATAAGCCCTTGGGTCCTCATGCTTGTGAAATAAGCATTTTATTGACTGAGTTATCTCTCCAACCCAAACTTTTATGATTGTATTTTTTTTATCTTTAAGATGTAGAAATATAAGATACAATAAAAGAACTAAAAACTAATGTTATAATATTAACATGAGTATAAAAGGAAAGTCCTCAATCCACAGATGAGGGCAGATTTAATATAAAGGAGGTGAGAAACCAGGCAGCATTAATTTTGTCATTGCCTATGGGTTGAAAGATGACAGTGTTGGGGCTAAAGTCAGGGCATTCACTGAGTGTCTTCTGTTGGTAAATAAGTCAAACAAATATTAGTATAATTAATTAGGTTAGAAAAAAAAGAATCTTTCTCTGTCCAAATTGCCATTTCTTCCCAAAGGGAATGCATAGACCCTGAAGAATTTCATAAGGATTAAATGAAATAATGAAAAGCTGGATGTCATAATGCCTAGCACACACAGTAATTGTTATTTTTACCAACAAAATGTGAATCAATTATAGCTATATAATTTTTTAAATAAGTAAGGGAATATATGTGTGTGTGTGTGTGTGTGTGTGTGCATGTGTGTGCTAAAGTAGCATGTTTTATAAGATGATACAAAAGGGACTGGAAAGATGGCTCAGCAGTTAAGGGCACTGACTGCTTTTGCAGAGGACCTGGGTTTGATTCCCAGCTCACATGGCAGCTAGCAACCTTCCATAACTCCACTTCCAGGATATCCAACACCCTTTTCTGGCTTCTGTAGGCATTGCATCACACAGGTGCACTTACATACATGGGGACAAAACACATATACATATAAAGTTAATAAATCAAAAAAGTTCCAAAAATAATATAAATTTTTAAAAGATACAAAGACAACTCTCATGTTTCAGTAAATCGTAACTTGGAAACACTTTGTTATATCAAACAATTTATTTTTCAGCTGTTGGCATTCTTTTTGTAAGTTTAAGAGAAATATCGATTCACGAATTTGATACAATAGATTTTTACTACATTCAGACCTTGTCCATTTCTTGCTCTACCATGAATCACCCCACACCTGACTTTGTATCTTCTACTTGCAAATGAAGAACCCCATTCGTCTTACACAGCACATCTGACCTGGATGTGGGAGAAATCAAATCTCATTAGAGTTGTCAGTGATCTTACACTCAGGTGTGCCAAAGTTTCATATAGTATTTGGACAACCTCCCCTTCCTCTGTTTCTCCAGACTTGATCCACTCCAGCCTCCTCATGCACCCAGCTTCATATTCTTTTGTTTTTTATCTATCAGGTTCAATTTGTGTTACCCAAAATCTCTTGAGTGTGGAACTTGCCCTAGAGTTCAATGAAACTACCAGGGGTCACTTCCTTAAAGAAACCGGAGTCTTTCTCTCCCAGAAGCTGTCAACTGCCAACAGCTATAGGCGGGAGTTTGTGCAGGGATTAAGCCTGGATAGAACTGAGCAGGTCTTGTGCATGCTGTCAGAGTCTCTACGACTTCATATGTGCCACGGCCTTGTTGTCTGGAAAACGCTGTTTCCTTGTAGTCATCCACTACCTCTGGCTCTTAGAATATTTCCACCTGTTCTTCCACAAAGATCCCTGAGCCTTGGGGAAAAGCATGCGATAAGAATGTCACTTATTGTCTGCATGTTGATGATTTGTGAGTCTTTGTGCTAATTGCCTTCCACAGAAAGAAGAAGCTTCTCAGATGAGGGTTGAGAGATATACTAATCTGTGAGTATAGGAATACGTCAGTAGGAGTTATTGGAATGTTGGTTTTTTTTTTTCATTTAGTACAATATTAGTGACGGGTTCATTCCTAAGATCCATGACCCATGTAGCCACGGGCTCTTGGTCCAGATAATAGTGTCAGGATTGGGTTTCATCTCATGGAGCTGTCCTTAAATCCATTCAGAGGAGAGGTTAGTTACTCCTATAACATTCATGCCACTATTGCACTAGTGGCCTTATTCTTACCAGGCCACTTGTTATCGTCACTGCAGTATTCACAGAAGGATTAGACTGATGATTACTTTTCTCAAGTAGCATGCATAGCACCTTCAAGCATGATGAAAGTTAGCAAGTAGGGATGACGTTTCCGTGTCAGTACCCACTGGATTTGTCTGTTTTATGAGTCAAGCATGCCTTGTCTTCAACAATAGGGTCTGTCATGTTTTGGAGGACAACCATGAACAGTGGAAGTAGCCTGTAATTTGGGACTTCTTTGGGATCCCAGTGACCAACAACTTGAAGAGAGGGAGTAACTTGTTCCTGATACTGGAGTTTTTATTCTATATTTCTGTTTTTGTAGATGTTGACACAGGAGAACATTTCTCCACATCTCTTCTCAAATATGTTTCTTGAGAGTAAAATATCCACAATATGCCTGTTACAACAAAAGACCTACAGACAATATTCAACTGGTCAAAGACACAGTGAATTCCAATACACTGAGATCTTAGAAGAAACAGGTGTTCACTCAGCCTCCCCTTTGTTCCTCTAAACCTGAACTGATAACCAGATTGCATTTCTAAAATTAAAATTAGTTACTTCCTCTGGAGCTTCCTGTTAGAATATGACTAGCAATAAGAACTTTACATTGAACCCATAATAAGATTAAATATTTCAACAAAGATATTCCTTGGCAAAACATTTTTATTTTCCATAATGTAGCCACATTTCAGACTTTTACAAATATAGGCAAGGGTTGAATATGGGAGAAAAGTTGAGAGGAATGAGTTAGGCCATTCTATTATTAACATAAACATTATAAATTTTCTGGATGTTGGGACTCAGTGGTTAGCAGCATAAGCTGCTCTTCCAGAAGACCTGGGTTTGATTCCCAGCATCCACAAGGCAGCTAACAATTTTCCATAACTCCAGTTCCAGGAGATCCAAGGCCCTTTTTGGCCTCCACACGCTTTGCACAACACAGGTGTGCTTACATTCATCCAAGCAGAAATACTCATACTCGTAAAATAAAAATAAAAGTAAATTTCTGGATCTTTTGTTTTTTTACAAAGTTATTTCAGTTTCCTCAAGAGACCACATCCTCTATGCGTTTTTATGATGGTTTCTCCAAGTGAGGATGCTGATCTGATTCACCAGTGTCATCACGCCTCTGGTAGAAAAGAACCATGTTCTGTGACATGATATTTAGTGAACTTTTTTTTTATAAATTGAAATGACATTGCTGAAATTCAACCCTTACTGTGATTGTATATTCATGTAAGAACTCATTGTTTAATCATATAAATTCACAACATAAATTAGAGTGAAAAACAATCTGATACCTATCATTCAGCATTCAGAACAGAGGAAAGGAAAAATTCCCTGATATATATTTCAGATTGCCTTGTGATAAGATTATTTGTTATTGCCATTTTAATCCATCATATTCCTCTTTACATGTGGCAGTGAAATAAGTCTTGAAGTTCGTAGTCAATGGTTATAATAAAAAGGACAGTAATAATGATGCTTAGCGAATAGTTGAAAACACTATTCTAGAAGACTTAACGTTTGACTGTCCTGAGTTGATATGTCAGCTCCATTGTACTATTGAACTCAGGTTATGATGGCAGAGTCACAGACTGCAGCAAGTGATATTGAAAATGGTTAAAATTAACACTCACTGTGACACACCTCTGTGTCTAATGGAATTAAGACATAATCCCACTTGAACTTCTACTGATCCATTTACATAGTCAGTATGGTTATTTCCCAGGAAATCTGATACTGTGAAGATACATCCTATTCAAACAGAGGTGTTTCTTGGGGATTTTCTATTCCCAGTGAGTGAATAATTTTTATACAAAGACAAATTTTCTCCAAGTAAAACTTGACTGAGAAATTTCATAATGTCCGTATGCGCATAAACATAACTGTTTCTTAAAGAATCAAAAAATACAGGCACCTTAGAGGCTTTTCTTCTGTGCTAGATAATCTCAGTTTATGTAAAAAATAATTATTTCTGATTATCAAAAATATTACAAGCATCTTCTGGATATGTTTCAGGCGTATTATCCATTTTCTTACTATTATTTTTCTTATTAGATTGTATTTTTATACATTCATTATGAAAACAAGACAGGAGATGTCATAATAGATTACTAGTTTCCTTCAGATTTCTCAATCAAGTTATCATCTATTTTTCTATCATCTATCTTTCTGTTTATCTCTCATCCATCTACCTTTCTATTGTCTCTATCTATCATTCATCTACCAGTGTATCTGTCTGCTATACCCAGGAGTTTCTTATTCATGTATATCATTGTACCCAGAGTTCTGGGACAATCCTAAACCTGCTCAGTTCTCAGTAACTCTTTCAGTGAATTTGCCTCTCAGTGACTTAACTTAATCACAGGCAAAATGTAAAAACGAATGAACAAAAATGAATGGCTAAAGGTGGTTTTAATTTTTTGCTTTAGATGCCTGCACAGTATAGATCTGACATGGCTTTTAGTTCTTCAACTAAAATTTAAGATGGGAAATACACAGGGAGAAAACTTAGGAGACTGGGTGCTATCTGGTCCCTTTTGTTCTTATAATTATATAAGAAAACACCTAAACTTAGATTGAAATATTTTTGCCTATGTTTATTTGTGTGCTTGCTGAATACACAATAGAATAGAATGGCAAAGTTTAAACTAAATAATTTGCTGCCTGAGTGACAATATGACTCATTAATTTAAAAGCAGACCTATCAGAGTGCTTCCTACCATCACCCCCTATGTTATACAGTATGTATATCTTCATACAACATGCTACTGTCAAATGTGGTCTAGTATGTGCTAAAATATTCCTCTTATTTATTGACTCTTTTATTTTAATGAAAGAACTACAAAATACCATGTTGAAGAAGTTATCCAGATCCCCCCAAAAAGATGATCTTACATTTTTTTGGCCATAATCTTCTATTCAGATACCTGGGATCTAACACACACAGACACACACACGTACACACACATACACACACACGTGTTTCTACATAGAACACCTCCTTTCACATTTAATCAGAAGACGTTTACTATCTGCAGATTAAAATCAATGCACTAGAGAAACTCAACATATTAACAAATAAAATGAATCAACACTGAGAAGGTTGATTTAAACCTTGAATAAGACAATACTGCCTCAGACAAGAATGGACCGGTATTACTCAGAAAATAAGAATAACAGCTACAAAAGTATAGAAGGAAATAGTACACATCATAACCACATTGACCCCACCAGCAACCTTCCAAGGTCCTGCCTTGATTTCTGTTCTCAGATTTCATTATGTGTGGAATGAACCGTAAAATTTTTACAGTGCAGATCCCAGGAAAGAGCTATGTCCTGACTGATTTATAGCAAAATAGGAACTATAAAGTTTTCTGATTTAAGGTTTCCATTTTACTGCATATAAAAAAGTTAAAATTGTGCTCAGTATGCTGTAAGCATATCTACTATGCCAATGATTTGACCATACAACTATTATTTTGCTTCTGTGATTTATGTTTTCCTCTGAATATTTCAATATAATTAGAGCCTTGTTATGTGCAGTAGGAAGACATGTGATTAGTCTGTAATGAACAGAAGCCTACAGTAAAATTATAAAATGGCATTTATGTTCTTACTAGAACCTGATTCTTATCGTGTTCATAAGGAACATCCTGGAAGTGTACAGAAGACACTTAACTCCAAAATACTTGTACAGAGTGTCATTGTATGATACACAATTACACTAAGCCTATAGAAACAATTACACAGTGTGATACACACACACATATACATGAAGGCACCAATAACTCACATGTTTAGAAAATTCATCTAAAAAACATTATTCAACTTTGAATTCTTAATTAATGTAAGTGTGATATTTGTATAATTTGAGGCATTATAGCATGTGTTTATAGTGATCAAAAATGTGATACTACAAATGTAGTTTCTCCTAATAATTTTAGAAAAGAAAAATCTTCATATTTACATTTAGATTGACTGAAAAATCTCTGGATACATACAATTCTTCTAGTTCTTGTATATAGAAAGATATTTAGAGAACTGAAACAGTTTTGAAGATAAACTATAACAGTCATCCTGTTAAGAAAAACATTTTTAGACAATCTGTGTATTGCTATAATTTTCTTCTTGATTATATATATTAACACATTCAGAATTACCAACTTTTTAAAACCAAAGTATAAATAATGGTTTTAACTAATTGTTAGGATAGAATTTTATGAATGTTGATTCCATAAAAATTCCTATATATAGGTTAGACAGAAATGTGAAAATCAAATAATGACTGAATGGAAATTTATTAATAAGTAACAAAGTCCTGTTGGAGGAATAAAATTCATGGTAGACAGTTTTACATACACACACACACACACACACACACACACACACACACATACATACACACATACACACACAAACCAACCTAGAATCACACAGTCACAAAGATTGGCCAGTTTATTTATCTAAGTAGCTTCACAGCATTTTTATAAAAGAAAATCTGCATTAATTTCATTTGTATTTCCTCATTTCTCATTACAGAAAAAGAATAATTGATTCTTTCTTTAAAAAGACCACTGGTAGTGCTGGAGATGGCTCAGTGTTTAAGAGCTCTAGCTGCTCTAGCAGAAGACCCAACACCCACAAGGTGGCTAACAACCATCTATAACTCCAGTTCTAGGAGATCCAACACCCTCGCCTGACCTCTTCAGGCATTGCATGCACACAGTGCACTTACATACATGTAAACAAAAAATAAAGAAATTATAAAATGTAAAGTCCAGTGACATCATCTTACAATATCTTGAAGGAGAAAAACGAACTTCCAGAAAAAGCATTATTATTGTTTTATTGATATTAATAAAAATATTTCTGTGATGTACGTTTCATATACAAACAAACCCAATACCACAATTAAACATGGAGAAGGGAGAGAAGAAGGGAAAGGTGTTGCATGAGATGGTTGGAGAATTACTGGAAATGCCGTTTTTGCATCATAAATGTTCTCAGACTGGGTTGTGGCTTTAGAATGTGTCAGGTTGAGACTGTACGGTGTTTCACAAAATCACTTTGCTCTTTGCTCCCAGTTACAACTGACAGCAAAGAACATGTGAGCCTGGGGGAGAGAACAGCGGAAGGAACGCCTTTCTCTCCCTCCTGTTATCATCCTCTGCTTGTGGGTCTCCCTGCACTGCAGCTGCGCCCAGCCATGGAGCTCTTTCTTCCTAGGATTCTCCTACAGCTTCTGTGACTCCTCCTCATCTCAATGATAATGGACTTCAACTTCTGCAAGACTGCAAAATCTTCAAACTGGAAGCAGGAAGATCTGACATGGGATTCAGTCTGCCCTTCCACTCAAACTCCTGCTGTGACAACCCTCTTACACCCATCCAACTTTCATCCATCTTCCTTTTTCAACTTCCTGTTTGCAGATTTTATGCATCAAACACAAAACTGCTTAACCAGTACCCACAGTTGTGTCCTGTCAAATCTACCAGACCAATATAGTATATTACTATAGTATTAGTAGTATATATTATATATTATATGTTACATTATATATTATATATTACTAATATATATTAAAGACTCTGATTAAAATTTGATGGATAGCATAAACCTCCAATCAACATCGCAATTTGTTTATGATTTCAAAATTATGATTACCTCATAAATTAAAATCATTTTGTGATTAATTTACCAATATTCAAATAATAATATTTTATGCTTTTTGGATTAAGTGTATTTCTAGTTGTAGGGGTAATAAAAAAAAACTAAGATGTTTTCCAGATAGTCTAAAATATAGAGTTGGGTTAATAATTTTGAAGTTCCAATCTCAAGAAGAAAATACAACTCTCTGATTATTTAATTTTAGGAAAAACATGCCTGTCTGATGAGAATCTGTTTCCTCTTTTCAAAGAAAAATAAAAAGGAAAGTAAAATTATCAGAGTGAAAACTGCCCAACACAATAAATAAGTTTTAAAAAATTGGATATACCATAAAATGAGACCACACTGTGAATTCCTGAGTTATTTTAATAAACATGTTCTGCTTTTCCTATAAAAAAATGGGATTCCATATCTACTCAATTCTCCATTGCAGTAATAGTCAAAAGAAACATCATTAAATGAAAACTTTATCTCTACTTCTTCCTCTGTCAGGGAAAACACCAATCATACTTATCAAGTTGTCACTATAAACAGTTGTCACCTAGTGCAAACTGGTAAATATCATCTAAACAGAAAAGAGAAAAAGTAATTCAAGCACTCTAATTACAATGTAAGTACATTACTCTCTTCTCAGGTTTAAGGAGTAAAACTAGTCAACATACATACAAGACAGAATAATAGCTCACCCAAAGATGTCCACATCCTAGTCCTCCAAGCATAAGACTTATTAGATGACAGGAGACAATTAAGCTGGCCAATAGAACTGAGATTGCTCCCAAGATGACTGTAAAATAAGGAGTTTGTCTTGGATAATCTGTGGGCTCAATGCAATCACAGAGTGCCTAAATGACAAGAGAACAGCAGAACAGTCAGGACTCAAAACTACTGTCAAGAGAAAGACCAGATCGTCTATTGGTGAGTTAGAAAAAGTAAGGGCTGCAAGAAGCTATTAGAATCTCGAATACACAGAGAAGTGGATTCCACCTTACAGCCTCAAGAAATAAATCTTGCTGGTAACTTGATAGTAACTGGCAAATTCATTTTGACCTCCAGAATGACTGGATAATAATAAATTTTGTTCTTAAATGACATCAAGTTAGTGGTAATTTTTAAAATTGAAAGCAGTAATGGAAACTTAAATATATGTGATCTCAGAACAATATGCGCAACTGAAGTCAGCAACTTCCAAAGCTGTGCCCACATCGACGGCATCCACTCTACTGGAAATGCAGAGAATATATAGGTAGAAATATACCCGCATCCAGAAAAATCTATGTTCCTCATTTTCCTCGTTTTCTAGCCTTTGTACAAGAGAAAGGAAGAAAAATCTTCAAGAGAAAAATGAGACTTATATAAAACAATAATAAGTTAGGTATATACTGACCTAACTCCCATCTCCATGTCTTCCCTGCATTTTATGCTTTGATTAGGTGAAGTTCACTGCAGCTCGGTGTAGATTAAATCAAATAGTGACATTCCCAACTGGACTAGCAGATGGAATCACACTTTAATTAACTTTTCAACCAGCATACAGATGTGTTTCTTGTGATCATTATCAAGAAATCATTCGCTTTCAGCAAAATGAGCAAACCTGCTGGCAGATTGTAGCTGAGAAAGATTGATCACTTTAGGAGATCATTAACCTTAAAATACTTTTAATCATTTAGTGACCAAATAAAGAAAAAGCTTATAGACCAGTATTGAGTATATCTAAGGTTAATTATAAATGACTTTTTGGAGATGCTATGAAATGTTTACATACAATAATGATATATTTGTGTATACTAATAGCTTTAAGGAAATTGTGTCTTTTATAGTTAAGCTTTGCTGTATCATAGGCTTATGCCACTGGGGGAAGGGAGGATGATTTACCTCGATACCTTTTTTTATTCTTCACCATCATTAAATAATTCCAATTTATATTTGATGGTTTAAAGATAATAAGTGAAGTCTGTCTATGACTTCTGCAACTTTACACTTTGAAAAACAGACAGCATGAATTAAGTAAGTTATCCTTAAGTTAAGTAAGTTAAAGTGGTTACAAATGAGACACAAAATATAATTGAAAATTATTTTTTAAATAATTACAAAAGTGGATAAAGCCAATTATAAAATTTATTACTTTATTTTAGTGATTTTAAGCTCCTAGTAACTCCCAGTATTTATCCACTGCTAAGTCTGGTAACAAGGAACTGGTCATAAGAGGAAGAATTTCCTAGAATTTAAAAACTCTTCATTTTCTTATTCTAAACAATTTAAGTAAAGGCAATATGTAGACCATTTGCTATTGTTGTCAGTTATTGAGTTATTTTAATATACTCATTAACATAGGGAGGAAAAAAATAAGCATCTTCTTTGAAAAGTTTCAGACTGTGAGAGAAAACAAGGCAGGAACTTTAGAAGGTCAGAGTCAAGTCCACGTTATTTGGTATATAGCATAAGGTAACAAGGTAAAAAGTTTCCGTCATATATTTCAATCTTTACTCACAAAAGTCACAGTGTATCTATTAACCTAGGGATAAAATGGCCAATGAATTAGTTGAAAATGTAATTTAGGTGTCTGTCATTCCAATATAATAACTTATACACTAAAAGAAATTGATATTCTTTTCCTTGGTTCCCAATTAATGTGGAAATAGCACCTAGTGCTCTGGATCTCAAATGCAATTAGTACCGAAGCCTCTTTTTAAGTCCAAAATACGTGCAGTAGAAGTTCAGTTCTTAGAGCTAATATGTGCTTGGATGAACTGGAGTTGGAGTGGGGAAAGTAGGCCCTACTCACACAGTCCCACTCCCCTATTTGCAGACCCAGCCCAGACTGAAAGTTACTGCAGTGCTTCCATTCAGTGCATTTCATGTTGCCTTGTTGAGCGTGGTGTTTGGGAATTACCAGGCAGGAACAATGGCGTAGCCAGCTGGCCAGAGTCTTTCGTTCTTCACTCACAGAACTTGTCCAGAAAACTTGACTCTAAACATATGTCTTTGAAATAAAATGTTCTAGGAAGAAAAAAAAGAAAGGAAATCAAATAAGAAAGAAAATAGTGGATTAATGTGTATATATGTGTATTTATATATACAACATGAAAAAATAGAAAGGGGCTTTTGGGAAAAGTAGACTAGTTAGAGAGACAGAAGAAGCTGACTGCAGGGATGCAGATGATTATAGTATGTGACATTTGGAAGAAGGTATCGTGAAAGCAATCACTCACAACGAATAGATACCAATTTTAAATTAAAAATTGAATAAAGCAACCTCTATCCTTCTGTTCATATTCTATTATGTCTTTATATAGACTCTCATAATGCATTTTTCAATATGACTATACAAAAAAATTGAATTAAACTCACTGCAGGAGTGATTGCTGTGAAATATCACTTTGGCCCTTTTAATAGACTGGACCAAAACTCTTTGGTTGTGAACAAATGACATTTAGTAAACTCAGCAAGGCTTGCAAATGCTGCGTTCCTTGGTGAAATAATCATTTAGCCATTCTTTTGGAAGGAGGTCAAAAGCTCAGTGGATTCAAAAGCCCTTTAATCAAGCAAGCCTACACTGAAAAATGTTCATGGTGTTGAGAACAGAATCCTTAACTTGTTTAAACTGTTGTTTGTCAGACAATGAAGTAAGATTAAACTGGGTTGCCTTTTCTGGTAAATCTATTCTTTTTCAAGACCTTTCACTTTTTCTTTTGAATGTTTTCTGTTCTAGAGTTCATAGTAGAAGGAACTTACTTCGGGAAAGCATTTACTTTGTCATGAAATCTTCTGTCTAGATTTCTGGAAACTGCCTTTCCCAAGTTGTTGAAATTGGCATCACTTTTATAGACTCAAAATGGACAGACTGGAGTGACAAATAGGATTAGCCTAGTCAACGTTGCTAACATTCATGAAATTCAGATTCATATTTTCTCTAATGTTTACTGAGAAATTCATTGCCAATAGATGTGGTTGGGATGTGTCCCTGGCTTTGTCTCAGCCTCAGAATGCTTAGATCTCTTCACAAGTAGACCTTGGGTTCATTTTATGAATGAGACACCAAGACACAGGATAAGCAAGCATGCAGCACAAAGGTCCCACAGGGTTTGCTGTCTAGAAAGTTACATTGGAGTTGAGTTTCTATATTTGAGGTTGCACAGTTAACTTCTCCCAAACACTGAAATATGTAATTTTGTTTATTTTTATAATATTTTTGTAAAGATTTTGATTATAAGAAGAATTTATCAAACTTTGTTTCCTTAGTTGCTTTTCTTGTTACTGTGATGAAATAAAAATAGAACAAAATTAACTTAAGGAATAAAATATTGTGGTTCACAGTTTAAGGCACAGTTCATCATGGTGGGACAGTCAAGGCAGTATCATTTGGGGACATCCAGTCATGTTGTGGTCACAGTCAGGAGGAAGAGAGCAGTGGATGCTTGCACTCAACTTACATGCTCTGTTTTCTGCAGTCCAGCATCCCCAGGACCCCTAGTCACACTATGATTCCCAGTCCCTGATGAAAAACTTTATCCAATGAAAAAAAATCAACTCTATTTCTTTTTCTTTCCACTTACTGGTTTTCTTTCATTTTAAGGATTTTGAATTTTCTGTGAACACATCACAAAATGTCAGACTCCTGAACAAAGTTAACTTAGCAACATGTATATGAACAAAATGTTTACATGAGATCCTTCAATAGAACACATTACTGAAATTTTATTGAACGTTTCTGAGAACATGTGGTGGAATTAGAGTCCCAAAGTATTTTTCCCCTTTAAAATTTTAATTGACTTCATTTGAAGCCAGTTACCTCTCCAAAGTAGAAACTTCATTGATGGAATTGACAGAGCTCTGAAGCACCAATTATACAAAGAGTCATGAACTTCATGTCTTTCTTTACCTCTGAATGACTTTGGACAGAGCAATTTTCCACTCTGCCTCAGAGAGTTCATCCTTGGAAACAGGTATTGCTGTAGTGGTCTAACCATTAATTGTGCATGAGTATTTTGTAAGCTCAGAATCAGTTTACTGATCAAGTGTATTTGAGTTGCTGGGAGAGAGACACAAGTCGCCTTAAAATGAAAAGCATTTGAATGATGGCAGTTGCACACACAGAACAATGCCGAGTTTCTTTTGATGCTGATCAGAGGAGGCAAGGTTACCACCAGTTTATGATGAGTATGCCTAGTATTATACTGATACTATATCATTGGCCATGCTCTTCATCTCCTTGAGAAGATGAAGCAACGTGTGCCTCTCCAATGGGAATCTCATGCAGCACCATTATTACTGAAGTTGCTCCTTTTCCACTGAGTGTTGAACGTCCATGCTGCCGCACTTTGTATGGTACCTCTCCACCGTGTGGTACTGCTTCCATACCTAGTAGAGTGATTTCTACTTTTCCTTTTTGGACACTTAGTAGTCAGCACCAGCTGAACAAACTGTCTCATCTCTTGAGTGTTTTTCTTATAAGAAGGAAAATGAATTTTTGTATCATGGCTCCCTTTTTTTTTTCTGCAGGATCTCCCCCAAATGATAGTGTCACACATGGCAAGGCAGTGGTACATAATACTGCTCTGATAGAGAAAACTGGGAGCCGTAGGACTGTCTAAGACTTAGTACACAACATCTGTTTCAGGTGACACCTGCCAATCATTACATTCTAGGTAGGCTGACAAAGCTGCCTTTACCTGATGCTAGAAACCCGTAGGAGAAGAGCCCCAGATAGCATAACTGAAGAACAAGACTGCCATATTTTACCTCCTGGCCACTTGGCCAGCTGGAAGAGAGTAGCAATCCAATATTCTTGGTCTGGAAATTAGGATCTGAGGTTAAAAAACCTGTTTCAATAGTACTTCTGGCCTATTGTACAAGATAACCTTTGTTGTATAGGGCTATCGTGTGCAAAATATCTCTAGTCATTCTCCTACTATGTACCAGTGACTTTAACAACTCAGCCTGTTTATTTGGAAAACTCAGGGTCTCAAATTTTGCCCAATGTTCCCAGAGTGGCATAATCATGGTTGGGAATAACTACTCTAAAGCTGGGAAAGATCAAAGGATCATGAGACTGGAGGCAAATTTACAAATATATCCTTTTGTCCGTCTCTACCTCTTCCTTCCTTCATTTCCTCTCCCTGGACTACTTCCCTTTTGTCATTTCACTTAGGGTCTCACTGTCTCACCCTGTTACATCAGAATCTAGTGTCCATGAAAAGTGATTCTTATTCCTATGCAATTGTAAAGTGACATGTTTACACATCACCTAAGAGAAAAGACCTTAATGGGTAAACTGAGGCAATGAAATTCTATTTGTGTAAGTTTACCTGTTAAGTCTTCACATGGAAGGAGGAATGTATAGCAAAAAAATAATAAATTGGCTGTCCTAAAAAACCATCTCTGGAGTTCTACCAGTCATCTGAGTCTCCCTTCCAGGTTTCCATTACTACATGATATTATTAATAATGCTCAGGGTATTCACTGAGTTATGATCTCACTTAAATTCCAGGGTATACAGTCCTATAGATCTTGTGTGATATATTATTATTTGCTGTGTCTCCCTCCCAATTTCTGCCACATTTTCTTCCAGCAATAGTTATGGATTTAGCTTTGGGGCAAATCTCACTTCCTCTACTGGCTCTACTGATCTGAGGGCAACCTCCTGGCTGAAGAAGCAATTGTCACAATACGACTCTAACCCAAGAAAAGTGCAGACTTCATTTTGAAGCTAACGTTGCAATATTAGGGTATTTTTATGACTGTTTTTCCACCTGTTTAACAAATTTTACTTATCCTCCCTATGATTGTATTTGTTTCTTTCTTTGCTTCTGTTTTGTAGTGCTGAGGATTGAAAGCTCGGTCACTGAGCTATATCCACAGCCCTCCTGTAAATTTTTATTTTGAAATAGAATATAGTTAAGCTGCCCAGGCCGAATTTAAATTTGTCTGTAGCTCAAGCAAACCTAATTATGTGATCCTCCTGTCTCAGCCTTCGGAGTAGCTGTAGCTGGGATTTCAAGCATCACCACCCGAACTGCTTTATCTTCCTATTTCTTGGAAAGACTTTTTTCATCATGAGTCAGGAATGACGTTTATTTATATTTTTCATGTTTTATGATGAACACATGACTTTTTTCTTGACTTTGTTAATGTAGTAAGATGCACAAATTATGTTCTAAAATTTAATCTTATATATCATAGTGTAATACAAACTGAGTAATTTAATTTTTCTGAATTAATGGGTCTAATTTGCCAGCATCATGCTTATCATTTTGATTCTGTAATCAAGAATTAGACTCCCTTCCACGTTTCTCTTAGTGCAAGTATCAGGGTTAAGTGCTGATGAGTCAGTATGTGTTCAACACTATTTGATCTTTATAAAATTGGGGGCACCCAATGGCAAAGCCATCTGTACCTGCTATCTCTTTAACAAATATTTTCAACTACTGAGTCACTGTTTTAACAGTTGTAAAGCACATTAAGCAGGAATCTGTGGGGAAGCACAATGCTCTGAGACAATCCATTCAGATGAATCATGAGGAAGCACCAAAGGAAACAATAGAGAAGGAAAGATGGCCAATATTGGGGTCTATTTTGGGTTATTTTTAAGGGCTGCTTGGCTGGTTCCACAAAATAATCCCCAAGCAGTTGTAAAATAATATTATGTGGGCTGGACAGATGGTTCAGCAGTTAAAAGCACTTGCTCTTCCAGAAAAGCTGAATTCAGTTACTAGCCTCCATTTTAAGTGGCTAACACACACCTGTAGCCCCAACTCCCATGGACCCAGTTCCCTCTTCTGGCCTCCATAGGTACCTGCACACGTGAAGCATATCTCACAGAAATATCCATGAATACATATAAGTAAAAATAAATGATTTTTAAAATCACTTCAAGTAATTAACTCAATAGATCCACTAAACATTCTTACAAAATTTAATCTTTGTGATTAAAAAAAAAATCAGTAAACTAGGAATAGAAGGATATTTTCCCTAAGGGGATACAGATCACCTACAAATACCTAAGTCTAATTTCACATATCGTGGTGAAACAGCACTTCCTACAATGTGGAAAATAAGCATCTATTTATTCAGTATCTGACTGGAGTTCCAGGGCAGGAAGACAAAACACAACAGATAAAACCATCAACATTAGAAAATGAGAAGCAAAACTGGTTTTATTTGCAAATTATCTTAGTGTTTGCTTAGAAAATCACAAGTATTCTAAAACATTGAATACAGAAATGAATAAGTACATCACTTTAGGTCATTAATTAAGCCAATGCAGAAAAATCTCAATTTTATTCTAAGCACAAAAATCCTCAGAAAAAAAGTAATTTTAAAATTAAATATAAAATTAATGCTATGTATGACATCGTTAAAATGTAAAATACTCAGGAATAGTAAGTTTTTTAAAATACTCTAAATCGCAAGAAATATTGTAAATTTTTTTTAAAGACAAAGTGCAGGGATAATATTGAAATAAAAAAGAGCTATACAGTGTTTGTTGTTTAAAGTGAAGAAATCCTAAAAGTACCTGTTTACAAGGCAGCCATGCACAGCTCCTTGTGCATTATGTAATAATTGCTGAAGAATAACACTGGGGCTGGAACACTAGCTCCAGAGGCCTCACCTCTTTATTTGGGAAGATCTTTTCAAGTTGCTGGCTTAACGTGTACTTCATTCTGCTTATGTATCTGGGAAGCCCGTTATGTATCTGTTCTAGTTTGCCTCCAATTGCTGTGACAAAACACTCTGACCAGCACCAACCTGGGGAGGAAAGGGTTTATTTACATCTCCTGGGTCACAGTTCATCACCGAGGGAGCCCTAGGTAGAAACTCAGGACAGGAACCCATTTGAGTCTCCTTCAACCCAGGTATGTCACATTGACAACTAGAGCTATCCAACACACTATCTCTTCCTACTGTCAAGGGAGCCAGGTCTTTCTAAGACAGGAAGAACACTGATCACAAGATGCAGAGGAAACCACTGGCCCAGAGAAACCCATACATTGAAGACTGAGACTGACAGAGCTGGAGCTGCTGTGTCATTCAGCCCTCTCTTGTTCTACTGCTGGAGCCTGGTGGGCACTGTTGCCAGCTCTCAAGGACTTCCAATCACCCACTGATACCTTTTCTTGTAGTTCACAGCCTGACCACTGATGGGACAGTCAATTAGTACCAGTTCTTCCCAGTAAGATCTATCATTCTAATTCAATGCCTTCGATTGTCCCAGAAAGATTTTTTGTACATAGACGAGTCAAACACAGCCTTGATCTCATTCTCTCTCTTGTGGTTAAAATATCTGTTAGACCTCTTTTATTCTTTCCTTTTACTTTTTAAAAAATTTTTATTGATCTTTTTGTGAATCATAGCACTTCCCATAGCCCAGCCCACCCACTGATTTTCATGCATTCTGTCATATATGTTAAGGCATATCAACCCAACTTTCTGTCCCCAACTGTGCCTCAGTGTTAGTCCATCCACTGGAGCCTGATCAACCTATCTAGCATCACTCCCTTTGAGAAAGCCAATTCTCACTGTTCCAGTAGTTATCAGTTACCAGTAGTTCCTCGGCTAAGGTTGGGGTGGCTTAGCCATTCCCCCTTTCTGTACTGGGTTTCTGTCTAGTTTGAACTTTCATTATTCCTGTGCATCCCTCACCACTGCTGTAAATTCACACGAGTAACTTTCCAGTTTATCTGGAAAACTGTTTCTTTGTGATCTTCCACTGCCCCCGGTTCTTACAGGCTTTCTGGCTCCCTCTTTCAAAATGGTCCCTGAACTCTGGGTGACAGACTTTTGGTATAGGTGTCCTAATCAGTGACATGCACTCTGCAGTCTTTTATTCTATGCACTCTGTTCAGTTGTGATTTTGTGGGTTAATCATCTATTGCATGAGGAAGCCTCACTGATGAGAGCTGAGAGATGCATTATATTCGTTCTGCCTCTTGATCCACTATATTTCCTCTTATGCGTAGAGGTTGCATTGTGGGTGTGTCACTTGGACTTGAGATTCTCACAGTCCCTTATTCTCTGCATTAGACCAATTGTGGAACTCTGCAATGTTCTCCATCTGTTGCAAGAAGAAGCTTCTTTGCTGGATGGTGAGAGGTAGACTTGTTTGTAAATAAATGAAGGCATATTAGAATACTGTAAGTTCCAAATCCTTAGATGTGAGTATATATATATATATATATATATATATATATATCCTGATGGATATATATATATATATATATATATATATATATATATATATCCTGATGGAACTGAAGGAGCAAGAAAAAATAGAAAGGAACTATAAGAGTTAATGGGAATAAGAGCTCAAGAGTTGGGAATAGTAGTAGACAGGTTTTATCAGGGGGAAGGGGAAAAATGGGGACACATTACTGGGGAGGGAGGAGAGAGGATTATATAAGAGGAGAAATAAGAGAAAAAGCCCTTAAAGGTTGTAAAAAGCAGAGAAAAGTATTAATTCAAAAGCCCACTGAAAATACACATGCAAAATACAGAGGAGTGAATGTACATAGATGAAGTCTATATAGCAAAAATCACAGTGCCAGGCAAGACAAACCCTCGTTCAAGTTGTTGGTCAGGGTAGTCCAAGACACTGCCAAAATAATACAGCTCACCCAGAACTTGGAGTTAAGATCTTCTTGCTGAAGACAGGACATACTTTGGAAACAGGACTTGGAGAAATCAAGCTGGAACTGACTGGAAGCCTCCTCCCTAAACACTAGCTCTCATAGTACCAGAAGATACTGTAGAAGCTGCCAAGGGAGAAAACCAATCAATGATCCAACCTAACTGTACAGCCTAATAAACAATGACTGGCCTAGGAAACTATCACTGTTGGTGTAATAGTGGCACTTCCATCTTGGAGGTAATCAGCAGCTGTCTAATTGGACTTAAGACCCTAATGATGGAAAATAATTCATGTGTCATACAGTAAGTATAACTAAATGCACATGACTGGAGAGGTCGGAGATCCTAGACAAAAGCTTCCTTTCATTGCATCCCTAGATGAATGTAATTTTTTTACTGTTAGAATTTAGTACTCAATAATTCATGTCTCTAAATGTATCTGTTGTATTGTCTTCTATTCCTGATAGTCTCTGCAGAATCTTCTACTTTATATCTTCTAGACCATTAATTATCAACAAACTCAGATATATACTTAATTATATACTCTGGGTGACGTTTTTAATTTAAAATATTTAATGTTAAATCATTTTCATAATTAGGGGATCAATTTGGTCCCTTTGTTAAATTTATCTTGGAATCAATATTCTTGATAACTTTGTCTTTTTATGACTCATATACCAATATCCTCATTTATTTTATTAAACATTTTGAACATATAGTCTGTCTTTCAGTGTCAAAATTCAAACACTTTACATGCCAAATTCAAGTGTCAGTTTATTTTCTGACTTTCCTGTAATACCTTGTTTTCTTGTGAATTTTAGTTTCTTGGTTTATATATCTTGGAACTTTACCTGTGGGGATTGTTTTGAAGTCTAAAAGTCGGTTCCATCAGAGAAAATTCATATTTGTTTCTGCCAGTATCTTGGGGGCACTACCATCTTGAGATCACTTTAAAATAAATTTTCAACTTGAAGCATTTTGAACCTGCTACCTAATATGGATTCAGGCTAGCTACAGCTACAAATTCTTAGGGGAATGTACTCTCTTCCTAAGCGCCAGCCTTTGTGAAAGACAATTTTCTTTATAGTCCCAAAAATGACATTAAGTATTTCTCTTTCCTCATGACACTGACAAGAGGATCCTTTAATATTGCAGATTACACATTCATCTCCTACTAGGCAGCACTGCTGACAGATCCTGAACTTTGTTTCTTTTACCTCAGGGAAATGTAAGTTAGAAAGGGTTGACTAAGTTCACCCAGCTTTGGAAATACTCCCAGTATCAGAAATCAGCTTCATGGACCACGGATTTGTGTTTCCCTTTGCCTTTTGGCCTTAGAGTAAAAAATCTCTTTTCCACCTGCTTCCTTTGCTGATACAGAATGATGAAGATGGAGATAAAGCTTCTGAATGTCCTGCTCAGTTCCTAAGGAGTATGATATACATGTGAATCATCTCAACCTGTGTTTCTAAGGAAACAGAGCTTCAGACAAAATGTTGCATTTAATATGTTATTAATATGTTTCAAAACCATGTCAGGAAAAAGAGGAGATGACTAATGCCAAGGAAAATGGAAAAGCAAAACCCAAGAATGTAAGCAGCCGGATGTAAGTTGCATTGCCAACGAGAATGCAAACCTTGCAGATACTATGGAAGATAGCTGGAAATGGTTTGTTGGAAAACTAAACATAAGCGTTAGGGCTTCTTGTTATTTACCCACATGAACTCAAATGGTCTGCCCACATAAAAACCTAAACACTGGTATTTGTAACACTTTCTCTCTTAATTTCTAAAACTTGGAAGCAACTGACACATCCTTCAGTACATGAATGGACAAATAACTGTGGTAGATCTGCTTTTACAGAATGTCATTCTGTGCTAAAAATAAACTATCAATCCAAGAAAAGACATAACAGGACTTAAAATGTGTGCGATTAAATGAAAGAAACTAGACACCTGTGGGCTAAAGAGAGGCTCAGCAGTTAAAAACATTCTCTTCCAGCTTCTGTAGGCATTACACACACATGCTATACGTATATATATATATATGCCAACAAAACACTCATACACATAAAATAATAGTAATAAAACACATTTGAGTCCAAATTAATAACATTCAGACAAAGCAAAACTATGAAGACAGTAAACAAAAGTTCAGTTTTTTCAAGGATTAATGGCAAGAGAAGAGCGAGTGGGTGGAGCACAGACGGTTTTAAAAGGGGGAGCTCTTCCAGATGAATCACAGTGGGGTACAGTCGTCATTTATTGGTTTAAATATATAAAATATGCAAGGTCAAGAATAAGCTCTGGTCAGTTTTGGGGTAGCAGCATTATGTCAGCAGGCGCAAATGCTCTGAGAAATGTTCCCCTCTGGTCGGGTTGTTAACTTTGAGGAGGGTGGTACCAGGTAGATGCGAAATTTGTCTTTTCTATTAAATGAGAACAACTTTAATAGAGAAAAGGTACTATATAGAATATTGAGCAAAATGAGGATAATTACTGTGGCATCTGACCAGCTTTGCAACAGCACATCTTCTCTGTGGTGAAAGAACTTGTACATTATGCGAGGGAGAAACAGGCAGTGCCTTCCATTTGGAGTACCCTTCGCTTTTACATGACTGGCTCCTAGGAGTTATCTTGTGGACACTGAGATGGACAGCTTGGGAATGCGTATGCTGATTAGATGCTTCTCTGTCTGGAGAAGGGCGAGGAGGTTCCTAGTGTCAATATTGAGCTAGGAAAGTATTGCCTATCAGGAATCAGCAGCCACCTGCCGATCACAGTGTATGCATGGTACTGCTCCAGCACAAAGTCATCATTAAAATTTTTTCTCCGTGTTTTTGTGGTTCTATCGCTGTGTCCATTACCCACTGCTCTTCCTTGAAACAAGCCAGGCAAAACTGTTCGGAACTGAATAGCATAAAATGTTTCATCACTTGTAATATTGCCTATTTTTAAAATGTGTAAAATGTGCTTCGTGATCAGCTTTGCTTTTCTTTATGCCTCGATCCCTCAAGAGGTCAAAGCCAATTTTGAAAGTATATAAAATTAATGGGTATTTCTCATACTTTTTTTTAATATTTGTCCATTTTATATCCTTCATCTATTAATATATTTTCTGGCTCAATTTTATCTCCATGCTCACTGATCATTTTTGCAAATTTTCTCAATCCTTTATGAAATGATATGCATATATAAAAGGACATACATATGCACATAAAAGTTTAACTTATCTCTTTTTCAGCTACATTACAAATGAATCACAGCCAAGGAAAAATTCTGTAGAAATATTGCTTCCCTATTCACAAAGTTGTTATTTTAGGCAACACTGTTCTTTTGATGTTAATATTTGCCAACAAATTCAGATTTTTTTCCCTTGTTTTACTAAGAAGTCAATTAAATATTAGAGAGCTTGAAGAGCTTCAAATTTGAATTTGATTCCTAATGCCGTCTCATTTCAACACATGGCTCTCACCTCGAGAACATAGATATTGTATACAAACCTTTTGCATTCTGATGAATAACACTATACTATGCATTCATGTAATTTGTGGGTGTATGAACTTGACACTCTCCTATCTTAAATATGAAAACCCTCATCCAGAGACTTTCTTCCAGGAAAACAACTTTGATTTAATCATACAATTAAAATATTGAGAAAAGTCACACCGTGGGTCCTTGGAGTCTTCTGGTCTTGATAAAAATGTACCCAGTAATAAATCAATCACTGCTCCCCTGGAGTGATCTTAAGTGTGGTCACTTTAAAAACTACTCTAGAGCCTACTCATGAAATGGAAGTTGATTTGAAAGTCAGGGTCAGTTTCCAAATTTAGATTGATATTTTATGGAACATTTAGAGTTGAAGTACTTCTCACTAAAACTAAAGTGACTGATCGTATACACTTAATCAAAGCTTCAGTTAAAGCCATAGTTTGTTATCACACCAATGAAAGGCTAAGAAAATACACATTACAGCACACACCTTTGAAAATCGATTGGACTTTTCTCATGTATGTTTGTGTGTTATGTGTACATGTGTATGCACTCATGTGTATGTATGTGGGCATATGTGTGTGGGCGTGAGTACAGGCCAGAAGTTGCTGTTCAGTGTCTCTGCTGGATGTTCCCACATTACTTCCTGAGGCAGGAACTCTTGCTAAACCTGGAGCAAGCCAGGCCAGGTAGCCAGCTTCTACTGGGGATTCTCTGTCTCTGCCTTCCACAGGTGGAGATTACAAGTGGGCCAGCAGGCCCCCAGGCTTTTATGTGGGTGCTGGGGATGGGAACTCCAGCCTTCACACCTGAGTGACAGGTCCTTTATCCACTGATCCATCTCCTCAGGCCCAGTTTTAGGAATCTATGTGACATTATTGTTTCCCAAAATTATTTAATTTCCTGAAAAAAAGATGAATAATTATTCTTCCTTTGTGTAGCTAAATCTGCTTAAACAGGGAGGTCACTTACCATAGGAAATTAATAGCCAGTTTCTTAATAAATAACTTTACCAGACTCTGTCTTTGGGATAAAAGCCTCAGTAGTATATTTGTTGCTATGCCATCTTATGCATCTGATTTAATGTGATAGCAATACCCTTTGTTAAAGTTTCCTTTCTAATTGCCAAAATACCCTAACAAAACATCACCAGAGAGAAAGGGTTTATTTTAGATCACAATTCCAGGGTAGCACTGTAGCAAAGTCAAAGCAGCAGGAACTTGAAGCAGATAGTCACATCACACCCATGCTCAAGAGCACAGAAAAGGAATTAATGAATGCATGCCAGAGCTCAGGGCCACTGTCCCCATCCCCTTACAATTTCTTGTCCTCTCCTTTATGACTGTTACATATACTTACAGACATTTATAAGCATGCATATATGCAAGACTGAGTCCATTTGAGCCCTAAATGAGTTCATTGCTTTCCCCATTCTTATACAACTGAGACTCAAACACAGGGAATAGTACTGCCCACTTCAGGGTGCACATAATCAAAACATGCCTACAAACCACCCTGGTTTAGACAATCCCTCATTGCCTTCACAGAGGATTCTAGATTGTGGTTGACAATGAAATTAAGCATCATACCCCTCTTGCTATTGAGTACTCTGTGACCTGTGTGAGGGCCTGGGGATGAACAGGAGGAGCACACAGTCAAGGTCCTTGCAGCTTTGATACTATATAAGGTAGTTTATAATCTCTTCTTGGAACCACTAGTGGGTGCTCTGTGCTAGATATGAGTGCAGTGTTCACCTTGGATATTGCTTCCTTCAAAATCAAGGCTCTGCACCATCTGTATCTTCTTTCCCCAGTAGACTTAAAATGAGAGACAAGGATGCTGTTTGAAATAAAGGTCTTATTTTACCCAACTTACAAGGAGATCTATGCACAAACATGTCTTTTCAAACTACACATAATATTAATAGATGAACATAGGGAGAAGGTATTTTTTTTACAATGTATCTTTCTTATTTGAATTAAAGTGACTGGTATATAATGGCTGCTTATGCCAAGTATGTTTAGCTGCCTAGATATTTGTGTAATATAAATATGAGTGTTTATAAAGAGTTATATTGCAAATCAGATGAAAATATTATTTATCACCCATAGCGCCTACTCCAAGGGGCTTGTACTCTTCACACTGAAATCTTAACAAAGGGGGAAACTATTAATAATAGGCAAACTAGAGATGAACAACTGACTCATCGTCCTAGAACAGCTAATACTATCACATGATGAGGTCAGGAAGCTGACGCAGCTCTCCTGAAGCTACATGCTAATGATCTAACACTGGATTCAGACAACTACGTATCTCATCTTCATTAAAGACCTGTATATAATTTGCCCGTGAATCTACACACAGATGACTTCAGGTTCACATCTTCAATATTGTTCTTTTAAGCACTGTTCAGATCCCATCTTCTTCAAACTCCCATTTGAACTGGAAATGACCCTGTGAGCTTTCTGGCCTGTGAGTGAGATGCTGCTGCCCACAAACCATCATCTTAGTCTGATTGTTTTGCTGCTACATTCTTAGTGATAACACACCCACAGCAACACTAATGCTACTAAGTTTCTCTTCCCTCAGTGGCTACCATGGGATGTCTTGCAGTTTGATACTTCTGCTGCATAAGAACCTCTAACCCCACTACTCCTTGTCCTTTCCAGGTCTTTAATTCTTTTCTTTCTGAACAGACCTTTCAGGGGCACCTGCATGTACTAATGAATCATTTGAACTAATGAATTTGTTGATGGCAGATTTAGCATTGCTTTCCTCTCACCTGGGTCTCATAATGACCACAGTCATTGGCCAAGGTGCAGTTTTAATCGTTGCCTCTGAAAGATGTCTCTCCACTCCTGCCTGTAATTGCTCCCTGATTACCATAAAGAACAATGTCCTGACCTTGACTTTATTAGTCCTGAATTTTTGCTAGCTGAGCTATCCAATCCAAGCAATTTCCATCTGTTTCACTACAGTGCAATTGTTCACCAGGAATAATGCGAAAATGATCATTTCTCCCAAAGAATCCCCATGAAGCCAATGTCTACATTAATGATCCCAAAGACATTATGAAAATGCTTCTGGGATAATGAAGAAGTAGAGCAGAGTGGTTAGAAAGACCTGGGGAGGAGATCATCTGCTGACTCAGGACTGAGCCCAAGTTCCCCTTGGGTGCCTTTATCACAAAGAAAGAAATGTCCCTTCACTTCTGTCCACAAAGCAGAGAAAATACTGGGTAGTATTAATGGTAATAGAATCCACAGTAATAGGAATTATAAGGGAAGGGAGGGGGAACCACATTACAGAAGGGATGCAATACTTTTCCTAGAGCTCATTGGCCCTTGTGTTCCCTGACATGAGGCCACTTCCTACCATTGGAGTCAGTGGTGATAGTTCCTGCCACAGTGGTGATGATTCCTGTGACTGCTGGGACCCAAACTCAGGTCTTCATGCTTGAGGAGCAAGAGTTCTTACCCACTGAGCAATCTCTCTATCCCTGAATGTATACTTTGCTTGTGGATTTTTGTAGTTGAATGTTTAGGAGGGGTTTTTTTTTTCATTTTTATTGATTTTTTTGCAATTTCCGTACAATATAGTTTGATGCCATTTAAATCTGCTCTCTTCTCTCCACCTCCCCCCAACATCCCACCAAGTTTAATGAGCTCTCATATGTATAATAAGGCCTATAGAGTATGATTTGTGGCCTCCAATGTCCTTCAGTGTGGATCCATTAACTGGGCTCACCGAGAGTCTCATCCCCATGAGAAACTGTTATTCATTCTCCCAGCCGCTATCAGCTGCCAAATGCTCCTTAGGTGGGGTTGGGGTTTCTTACCCACTACTCCATGTCTATGCTGGGATTTTGTCTGGTTTGAACTTGCATAAGACTTGTGCATCCTGTGACCATCACTTTGAGTTTATCTGAGCAACTGATCTGCTGGCTGGAAGTCTCTGGTTCCTTGTGCTCATTCAGTCTCTCTGGCACTTACATGTTTCATCCTACTCTTCTGACCCTTGATTTCAAGTCTTTGCTAAAATCAGAATGTATGCTTATGTGTAATATGCCAATTGTATAATTTCAATGATTTGAAAATTCTTTCCGATATGAAGTAACTATTGTCAACATTAAAGTGGTATTTTGTATCATCTACATATACTTTTATCTGTAAATGAGTTCACAACTGACTCCTACAGAATCACCTAAAAATGTCTTAAAGTACAGATTTTTAGAGCCCATTCTAGGCCACAGATTCAGAACTCATATCTTTCATAAGTGGCTCCATACAACTGTGATTTTTGAGTCACAGTTGCTGCCTGTCTGACACAGCACATTCTAAGCTCTGACTCCCACCTCACCTCGCACAACTCCTGCAAGCACCTCCCCTTAAATTCCCCCCTTTATGAACAAGAAAGAACCCAAGCGGAAGAATGGCATGAGGCTGTGGCTCCCTTCCCTCCCCCGCCCATGGTCATCAAATGTGTGTCAGCAGATTGCTTACCCCCTTGATGTGAATACACTCATTTTCAAATAGGGAGGTTTGGAGGGTAGAATGGAATTATGTACGCTAACGTTGTAGTAAGTTGAATCCTTCTGCAGAAGTAGATGAGCTATAATTAGTGCTGAACTCTCCTGTCCACAGTCCACCCTTCCTGTTCTTTTCTTATGCTTTCTGAAGTGACTGCAGTGATTTTTATGGAATGCCGAAATTGAGGCAGTTGAATGGTACCTGAAATTGCAGCACTTGCCTTCTGTGCCCTAGTGTTTCCTGTATACAAAGTGACACTTCCTGATCTTTCTGACTTAGAAAGTAAATACCTTTTTATACTGGTCGATTGACTGTCAGGTCTGTTTGACTTCATTCAATGTGCATATCAAGCCTGAAGAAGAGGTAAGAGGAGAAAGTCCAGTTCTGCTAGTGGATGTGGTAGAGGTTCATGATGGTTTCCTGATGACAGTGATAGCTATGATTTTTAATTATACACTCAAAAAATGTTTATGAAGATAACCTTAATTGTACCTATACTTTAAAAACATTTAAAATGGAATATATTACTATACTCATTTACTATATGTGTTGTAAAGCATGCATTAAATGAAATTAATAGGTGTGATTATTTGAATGAGATTGCCCCGCTTAGGCTCCAAGTGTTTGAACACTTATTTAATTGATGCAGTTTGCAAAAGGTCTTGGAACCTTCAGGAGGTAGGGCCTTGATGAAGGAAGTATGTCACGGGGGGTGGGCTTTGAGAATTAATATCTTTACCCACTTCCACTTAGACTCTCTGCTTCCTGTGTTTGTATGGAGATGTAAGTACTCAGCTTTCTTCTCCAACTACCTCTGACACCAGGCCTATTGCCAAAATGGACTCAGCCCTCTATAACCATAAGCCTTCTCACACATGCAGACACATAGACAAATATAGATAGATGATAGATAGATAGATAGATAGATAGATAGATAGAATAATTTATCATTTCAGAGTGGCTGACATTCTTTGAGACTTTTCTAGAGAGATCAGAGAAACTGGCAAGGTTGAGTGCACAGAGACAGAGAAAAATAGTCCATGTTAAAGACATGAGGCAGAATTGCATCTAGAAATATGTATAATACCAGAGAAAAAGCAACATATTACCAACTATATTGCATGGGCAACATGGTATTATCAGGTTTATTCATTTTTTAGCAAGAGATAAATTTAAAATAATTCATATTTATTTACGTTAATACAAATACAAACACAGGAACTCACTGTCACACCTTTATTAATTTTCAGCATAACTAAGATTTTTAAAAGTTAACTTATCCAAATCACACCATCAAAGCAGCAAATCTAAGGTGTGAATCCATCTCCTCTTCCTGCCAGCAGAAGCATACTCACCTGTAAGGGTTTGGTAATGTAAATTAAACAAAATAATCAGTGCAATGCATCATACTTTGTAAATGGCTAAAATAGATCTTTAAGTTCCTTTGAAACACACTATATAACCAATAAAACAGGAAAATTTTAGAGTTTCTCTCAGGGGACAAAGGAAGAGCTGCATAAGCAAAAAAGACATTGCAGTTCCTCTGCCTTGCTCTCATGTTTTCTTTCTCATTCTCCTTCATACACACACACATGCACACACACACACACACACACATACACATGCACACATACACATATACATACACAGTTCAACATCAATCTCAAGCAACAATGAAATTCTAAGTCAAAAGTGAATATGGGTGCAGGACCATGTTCAAAACTCATCTCATGCTTCATCGCAGAGCACCTTGCTTTATGCCACATCGCCTATGAAGATGAAGGGATCGCAGAGCCACACAGAAAAGAAGTGACAGCAATGAAGATAATTTACAGATCAACCTGCACCTGGAAGGACCTGAGTGGGAAAGAAAGTTCACACTGACAGAGGGTGTTCCATTCAAATGACAAGAACTCTTCTTTAAAGTAGGGGATACAGAAATCTTGTTTCTGGCTGTCACTGTGCGTCTTCTGGTAGCTCTAGAGTAGAAAGGTGGATATCTCTTTTGTGAACAATCTACTTGAGAGGATTTGTTTTTTATTTTGTTTTTTTTTTTTTTTTTGGTTCAGTATTCAGCTAGTCTTCATTCCACTGGCTTCCACAACTGACATATGTTACAGTAAAACGATGTGGTCCACTACAACTGACATGTATCATGTTACATTAGAACTGTGTGGTCCACCACAACTGACATGTATCATGTTGCAGTAGTATGTGGTCCACCACCACAACTGATACATATCATGTTACAGTAGAACTATGTGGTCTATCACAACTGACATGTATCACGTTACAGGAGAACTATGTTGGACCACAGTTCTCAACAATTCATTCACATTTCTGCACATCTTGGTAATCGAGGCACAGTCTTCTGTGGTCCACACTCTCTTAAAGAATGCTTACATAGTGAAAAGCTATGGGAGAGAGGAATAGTGTCTCCCTCTCAGTCAAGGGCAGGCACACTTACCATTGATTATTGATTTGTGTTCTATAAACTTAGTTTTTCTCTCTTTTCTCAAAATATGCTCACACATTACCTGGGTTTCATTCAATTGCCTGCTAGAAATGGACAATGAAACATCAGCATGGTTCTTACTCTCTGCCTACACATTAGCTAAAATTAGTAACTTGTTCTGCTTCCTGATCCATAAATTTTGAGTCTTCTCCTTGGATCAGTGAAGATGTTTTGCCCATTAGGTAAAAACTGACAGTCTTCATTCTGAGGCAGTTATTATGGTTTGAAAGGATAATATGAGCCAGAACTTGTCCTGAGACTGAAGTGTGTACTGACGAACAACAGGCATGTCCTGAACTGAGGGCAGCTAGATGAACATGCAGTACGGGAATGAGAATGAGATGTGAGCAGATGGGATGTTGGGTATAGAGCAGGTTGATTTTTACAATGTCATCTGTCTTTATCAAGAGCTCAAAGTGCTTCTCTCACAAGGTGTATAATCATCAAGGAGTCTTTCATTTTAAATGACTGTGAGCCATGGCTAGTTCAAGCATGCAGCTCGCTTACAAAGACAGGCAATTTACATATGAGCAAGTACATGACAGAAAGTGGTTGTGACAGAGAAAAGAGTGAGCCACATTTTGTTCTATTTTAACGACAGTTAGGTATTCTGATTTGTGTATGGCTATGTTATACAGAATTACATGCCACTGTAAGGTTCATTCTGAGAAAAATTAAAGGAAATCATGACCTAATGAAAAAAGTTAATGAAGTTCTGAAGTAATATGTGTTGTTGTTTAAAGGAAGCAGAACCTTAATCTAAAATGAGAGTCTGAAGTAAAGATGATCTCTCTCTGAAAACCAACACTCAAAGGAAGTTAAGTAATTAAATATAACTAAAAACTGTTTTCTTGAAAGAAAATTATTTCCTCCTGAGAATTTGTCCTGTCATATTAATGAATTTCACATTATTATCTTTTATGCTATTTTAGATATAAATACTGAATAATGTTCTTTGAAACTTTTAAAAGGAAGGAATTTTTGAGTACATGACATTTCAACGCATTATTCTTTCATTAAGGAGACAGTGTACTTTGAAATTACTGTTCCACAACCCGGACCACACCTGCAATCTTCATTCTCCCTGACACAAATGTCAGACATGCCAATGGCCTTTCACCACTGAATTTTCTCATCCGTAATGATCTGCCATCATAATCTGTGAATAACTTCCTTAATGATGACAGTAAAGTAGTCTATAGTGTTCTCTGACTTGTCCACCTGTCCTTACAGAATTGAGTCTCATTCAGTGTTAACTCCTTGCCAGACTTCTGTAATATAGCACTGAGTAAGATTCAAAACTCTTTTCACCATTCAGTACATTGCAAAAGCATGTAAGGTTACTCAGAAATAGGGATGAATATTTATTGCACATTTGAACTTTGCATTTAGATTAAAGAAATGAAAGTCAAGTTTGAAGTTAGCTTCATGAGGAGAGCATCTGCCTAGCAGGTGTGAGTGCTCAGGTTCTAAGATAAAGAAACATGATAAGAAAACTAAAATATTATAACATATTCTGTTTACTCTTTCATTTAGAGTGCTTGATTTCTATGACAAACTAATATTTTCCTTCACAGGTCAAGTCAAGGATTGCAAACCTGAAAAGAATTTGACAAAAAGACAAAGTCTTCTGAAATCTCAGCCATGAAGTTCAGGATTTCTTCTTCCCTTTATCCATTCATGGCTCTTTCATAAGCAACTGTGTTATATCAATTAGATACGAGATAAGAATTGTGTGGGGTTTAGTAACTAAGCAGGAGGATTCGGGAGACCCGTGTTTGAATTAATTTATATTTTAGAATGCAATTTCAAGTCTTGAACTTTAATAAGTGCTTTCTTGCCATCTATTCAATGATGGCTTTTGTCTTTATGACAGAGAAATATTTTTAATGCAGCTTAAGTCCTGAACAGAACATTCAAATGTTCTTCTGCTTAGCATTCAGGAGGATTGCTGGTTCAGACAGTGCTCATCACCCAGCATAGAATGTCTCTTAAAACAGCATTTAAAATAAGACAAACAGCTCTTTATTAAACTTAGAAGGCTATTCTATGCATGTTTCTATATCTAACGGGACTGTTATAGGTGGATGAAGAACCTATATTTGAAGAACCCTTTATTGTATGCAAATGTAAACACGCATGCATCAGAAGGCTTGGGACACAACACAGAATACTCATTTAAAATACGCAAGAGTCCCCAGCACTAAACACATTCTAAAACCTGGTAAGATGTGAATGACAGCCCCAAGCCCTTAATCACATGACTTTGTTTCACCAAATAGTGTGTTGCCAGGAAAGGTTTGATTCTCTGGTAGAAGCATTTTGTTTTCAAAATGAGGAAGCTGTTCACTTTAGGGAAATGAAATCAGATTGAAATATACCTTCAGTATGTTTCTTCTGATTATACCACTTCAGGCCAACTTGAAGACTGACTCACGCCTCCTCCTGCCCTTTTTGAATTGACAGGAATCAAAGTTGCATGTGTTGGTGTCACCAATCAGCTGTCCTTTTGTTCTTCCTGGATAGAATTCTCTGGCAGGTGAAGCAAGGCTCTTCCAGTGCTGTCTATCCTTGGCCTTGACATAGGTTAACTGACAACGCTTGCAATTCTAAATCCTGAAATGAGGATCCTATTGCTCTAGGTGTTTGAAGCCAGAGATATAATTCTAGACACTCAGGATGGAGCCTCATTGCTCCGGGCTTTAACCACCAGCAGCCTCTGTAACTGGCAGCTATTTTAATCCTCTGCAGCAGTAAACTACAACAGAAGGTTCCAGCAACCAGCAGCAGGCACCACCTTCTAACAAATAAATGTAGTCTCACTGGTATTCAGCAGCTGTGTCATCCATGCACACAGGTAGCTCACTTCTGTGTCTGAGCTACACAAAGTGGCTGGGAACTGGGACACGGATCTAGACTTCCGTCTCTACATCCACATTCACTAGTTACCTCTGTTTATTGGCCAAGTGCTACTGATTGTTAGGACCATCATAAATCCATTAGTCCTTCCACTTCTGTGCTCTAAGGAAGGAAAGTAAGATAGGATATGGAGTTTAAAAACTAAGAATAAAGTAAATTGTACTTTATGGAAGACTTTATTTTTAGTGAGAAGCAATTTCTGTCTCACAAGAGTACAAAATAGCTATTTGCTGTTTGTAATAGAATAAAAGCATGCTTGGAGAGGACTGTGGATTTTTATCACCTTTATTACATGTGATATAGCTTAATGTCATCTAATGATTTCTTTTTCAGAACTCATAGGCTTTTTTAAAAATATTTTTACCATATATCCCTTAGGCATCATGTTTTATATGTTTTAGTTGCTACTGCCCATTTCACCACAAATCTTTGTACTCTGGGAAAAATAGGTTTTGGGAGCAGTATCTGGAATTTTTTAAGATTCTAACTCCCACTCGTATCCCTGCAGCACATCACAAGAAGAAAGCAATCGGAGGGGAATCTCAAGGGAAGAAGAGTCTTTCTAGTGTTGTAGCATACAGAGAAAGAAGAGTTTAGTATTTTCTAGGTAGTTAATTGTAATGAGTTGCCTTCATTTAGTGCATAGTGTGTAGTGAATTACATGCTTCATGTAATGGAGATACAACACAGAACAAAACAAACATGCATTCCAGTTACCTCAGCTCTCACACCTTAGTAAGGAAGCTGAACCTGATTGTTGAATAACATACCGAGTGGTTATTAGAGCTAGAGGGACAGGTTTAGCACACTGGAAGCAGGGTAACGTGGTGGTTATGTGACATCTCCTCTAAACAGTACATTCAGGCATTTTTCTAAGGCATGGCTCCATCTGATCAGAGAATTAAAGGAAGCAAAAAAGCAAAGTTGTGACTATTTACAGAGAGGTTCATGCAACTGAAGAAATACATAATGGGCCTGATCAGGCATATGCTTGGACTGTTCAGAGGGGACACTATATAACAGTGAAAAAAATGACTAGAGAGAGAGGATGAGGCAGGAACAAAATCCCATAGACCCATTAAAATCACAAGAGGAACTTTAAATTTTACTCCAAAACGTGCAGAATAGCAATAGAGGTCTTTCAGCAGCAGATCAACATAATCTGCTTTATTTATGTAACACTATTAAGGTATAATTTCCATATTATAAATTTCAAAATATTAGTATTAAAATGTAATCTGCGCATACACCCATGAAATCATCACTACCATCATTTTAATGTACATGTTCTGTCTCCCAAAAGACCTGCTTTATCTCTGAATAATTATTTCATCCTGCCCTACTCCACTGTCCTCAATTTCAAGGACCTACTGTCTCTATTCACCACTGTGGAATAGTATTCATGTTCCATAAATCGAGAATCTCCTGCAGCAGAAGATCCAGGTTCAGTTCCTGTCCACATGGCTACTAACAATCATCCATAACTCCAGTTCCAGGATTCAGTGATGCCCTCTTCTGACCTCTGCGGGCATTGCAGGACATGGGTGTACTTACATACATGTAGTCAATGAACTCATGCACACAAAATAAAATAATATAGTAAAACAAAATAAAAAACATTATAACAATTCTATCTTCAAAAAGAAGGAAAAAAATGAATGGAACAGTTAAGTCCTTGAATTAATAATAAAAAGTCTGCTGACCAAGAAGAGCCCCAGATTTGATAGTTTCACTGCTGAATTCTATCAAACATTTGAGGAAGAAATAATACCAATTCTTGGATAATTTCTAGTTTTCCAGAAAATTAGAGTATTTTTCTAAACTTAGTCCATGAAAAGAATGACTGACACAACTTATTAATACTAAAACCAGACAAGGAAATAATAGAGTGCAAGAATGGAAGAAGGAAAGAAAGAAACTATAGACCAATATTATGATGAGCTAGATGCAAAAATCTCCAGTGATGGGTCTGGGGAGATGGCTCAATGGTTAAGAACACCGGCTACTCTTGCAGAGGACCACGGTTGGATAATTAACACCCTCATGGTGACTAACAACCGTCTGTAACTCCAGTTCCATGGGATCTAATGCCATCTTCTAATCTATGCCTGCATTGCTTTTAATCAATGAGCCATCTCTCCAGCCCGATTTATTTTTAATTTCATTTGTGATATTAAATTTGTTATCTAACAATGTCATACACATATATAATGCATCCTGGTTATTCTCACACTTTTCTCTCCTTCCACTCACATCATTTCCCTGTCCACCTTACAAGTCCCTTTTCCATATTCATGTCTTTCTGTTTTGCTTTATGACTGATTGACTTCTAACCAGGGTCATCTGGGCAACCACCAACCACAGGTACATGACTGTCATGGGGTAATCCACCACTCTCTGACAAGCTATTGCTTTCTATGTCTGCCTAGTTCAAACATGTTTTCTTCTAGGCTTTCCAACTTGGGACAACATCAGTTTCTTTATAAAGGGTTTGTGGTCTGGTACAGGTGCAGATCTGGAGAATGTAAAAGAACACATTTTTTTTCTTCACATTCATTGATGGTGATAATGTAAAATAAATAGAACATAATTTTACAGTTTCTTACAAAGTAAGCATGCTTTTATCAACTGACCTAGCAATTATGCTCAATTATATGTACCTGAATGAGCTGAAAATCTATGGACTGACAAAAACTAATATAATGGTGTATACAACAGCAAGTGTAAAACGTGGAAAAAACCAAGATGTGCTTATAAGGGAATGGATGAATGGGCTGTGCAATAGGGATGATAGAAGATTGTTCGGCACCTGAGTCATTAACACTTATAAAGGAAGCTTCAATGCATGTCTTAAGAAGTCAGTGTGAAAACACACCTCTATACATTTTATGATTCCAATTCTGTGATTTCCTATAGAGAGCAAAACTATGAACCTGGAAAGGAATCACTGGTTTCCAGGAGCACAGGAGTCTTGGGGAAGTAAAACTGTGTTTTATGATATTTTCATGGTTGACACATGTCACCATACCTCTTCCCAAACCTCAAGAATGTACAGTATAATATGAACTAAAATCATCTATAGACTTTGGGTGACAATCATGAGTTAGTGTTCTTCAGATAATGGATTGTGAAAAGGAAAGTTGTTGATTTGTAGGGACTGGGGTTTGTGAGAAATGCCTGCGTTTGATGATTAAGTGTTCTGTGGACCTGAAACAACTTTAAAAATAAAGAATATTTTACCCTGGGCATGGTGGAGCATGCCTTTAGTCCCAGCACTCAGGAGGCAGAGGCAGGAGGATCTCTGTGAGTTTAAGGCCAGCCTGGCCTTCATAGTAAGTTTCAGGTCTACTGGGGCTACAGGGTGACCCTGACTCAAAAAGGCAAAAAATAAAATAAAAATTGAAAAACAAAATAATATTCTATTATAATAGTCTGCAAGTTTTCAAAATTTTGCATTATTAGATTATCAGTGAGTATGTCATCCTAAACATGGTTATTTAATAAAATTAAAAATGGCTCCAGACATCAACTGTATATGAAGCTAAAAAGTTATATGGGATATATCATTGAATTATTTCAACAAAATACTTAGTGTAAATACTATTATTTTTACCTAATAAATACAGATAATCTCCAAAGACTGCAGTCTTGGTAACAAATGGTTTCACTAACTCAAGTGTGGGAACTTCGAACATGAAAGTCTATATTCTTACATACTGCACACAACCAGATTATATAAGTTGGAGTACTTAGTTTCAAATAAATTTGAAACACTTACTAGAAACAAATGTCTTATCTATTAATAATTATTCCTTATTCTATCTGTTCTAGATTCTAATATTTCTTATTCACTTACACTTGCCATTCATCTTATTATCTGTATTTTCTCACTTATGCCACTGTTCTAATCCATCTGAGCTGGTTTAGTCTTTGTCAAAGTGACATGAGCCTAGACTTACCTGGGAAGAACTAATCACAGTTGAGGAATTTCCTCCTTCAGACCAGCCTGGCCTACAAGTGTGCCTGTGAAGCACTGTCTTAATTGTTCATTGACATCTGAGAGCACCGCTCATTGCTGGCAGTGCAGTCCCTAGGTGGGTGGGTCTGGGCTGTAAAAGAAAGGTACCTGAGCAAGCCAGAGGAAGCAAGACAGGAAAGAGCTTTCCTCCATGGTCTCTGATTCAGCTCTTGCCTGCAGGTTTCTTCCTTGAATTTCTGTCATGACATCTCTCAGTGATGGATTGTGACCTAGGAGTTGGAAGATGAAATTAACCCTTTTCTCCCCAAGTTTGTTTTGATCAATGTTTTATCACAGGAACAGAGAAGCAAATTACAACATAGTTCAAAGCTATGCCATTTTCCGTAAAATAAATATTAGATCACTAGGAAACATTTGTACTTTTCTATTGGCATTATAAATGAACATATATATCATTAATATTAAAAAGTTCATTCTTTGGGTCTTTTTTATTTGAGACAAGGTTCTCCCCATAGCCACAGCTGACCTAGAACTGGCTATGAAGATTAGGCTGGCCTCAATCTCAGAGAGTTCCACCTACCTCAGCCTCCCAAGTGCATAAAAGATTTATTCTTGTCTGACCATTTACCTGTATGAAAAGATGCACTAATTTGCTGGCTTGGAATAGATACAGATCAAATCTTTCTAAGCCTGTAATAATTTGTGAACTTAGGTTGTTGTTCGAAATCAACTCATATTTAGGCAGCGATGTGCACTTTTGCTTGTTAGTTAATGAGCTTTTGCACATGGCTACCCCCTAACCCTATCAACTGCCTAAAACTGATTTGACCACTAGTCCTCAATGCACCAATTAGGAGTAGAAACTATTAGCAGAAATGAGTCAGCATAACTGAATAGGATCCTCATACGCTATGGGCTTTTATTCCAAGAGAGCATGCTGGAAATCCTTTAACATGATTCATTCCTCCTACAAGTGTCAGAAATCTAAGTCTCTTGATTGTGTTTATATAGGAATAGTGGATTCATAAAGACTAATTTGACACCAATTTAACTCTCCTTACCACTGCCATCTTAAAATACTTGATATGATAATGTACAATGCCATAACAAGGGCTCCTGTGTATTTCTATTAAAGGGAATTTTTCCAGGCCTGGTAATGTTTGCCTACGATCTCCACACTCAGGTGGCTGAAACAGGAGGATCATCACAAGTTTAAGGCCAGCCAGAACTCCTAGTAAGACGGTTGCAATTACAACAAAAATGCAAGTTACTCTGTTCAAATGAATGTAAGATTGTGCATCCTGTTCATTTTTGTTTTAGGTAAACTGAATCACAGTTTAAAAGGGCTCCAATTTTTTTATATTCTACTTCCAAGTAAAAGTCATCATAAAAATGCAATTTTGTTCTTCAATAATGAGTTTTGGGAAACTAGTCACATAAACACATGAATCTTCTAGAGATAAACCAGAATTTACTAACACTTTTATTTTGAATCATCAATATTTTGATGACAGCACATATCCATCTTCTGTGTACTATGATGAAAATTCTATAATTCACATTTTATGCTCTTCTACATCATAGAAACTAAATTATTCCCTGAACAATCTCATAACTCAAGATGTAGGAAGTGAGATTTTTATTCATCCCATAAACTCATCAACTCATTTAAATCTGTTATGGTCAAAGGACTTAGTGCTTGAACTTTCAGTATTGAGAGTGTTTCCACAAAAATGCCAATTATCATTTCAATATATTTTATCCCTTGAAATTATTTCCATTATAATAAACAAATAGTCACCAATTATTGTTCTTTAGTCACATGTGCCCATTTCTTGAATTTATACTCAGTGGTTTCCACTAAAGTTCAGCTCCTTAAGATTTTTTGCAAAGCTGAAAGAAGCTCAAATATAGACAAGATCACACATTTCTTGTTGGAGGCCTTTGAGAGAAGCTAATAAAGCTAGTAGATTTCATATTATACTATGCAGAAAATCAGTCCAATATGGCTTTGTATTGGGGGTTTTATATTTCAGTCACATTTCACAAACCAGTGGCTTTTCATTTTTATCTTAAATGCAATAAAAGTAAAATCATATTTTACTATTTATGAATAAACTAACATAAATTACTCTTCTATACCTGTCTATTAGTTTAGGGGATGACTAGACTAATATCTGAAACAAACATAGAATTATTGAATAGTTACATTTAACTTTTTATGTATACAGATATTTTTGGACTTGAAAATAACATAAGCTTAAATACAATTATTTTCTTTAAGAAGTACTTTCTCAAAAACTCATTAACTTACTCTTGCAACAATGCCATTAAGGGTAACCCTCCAGAAATGTTATCTAGAAGTTTGTGGTCTGTAATGTAGTAATATTTACAGCTGTGGTATTTCTATAAAATTGACTTTGTGTATCTGTAAGTAGTATTTTACACATGAGGTAGATTTATAAGGGATAGTGTCTAGGTGTGTGATGAAGAATTAAGGAGCTCACTGAAGCTGAGTGATTCATTAAAACTTTCCATTTTCAAGCCATTTCTTAAATTAAGGTTCTTTATTGAGACATATGTTACAATTCCTGAACTCTTTTTATCATTTCTAAGCATTAAAAGCTTCAGTGCAGACTAACACAATACAGTGAAAAGTCCATTCACTAGCCCAAGGTCACACAGCTTGTAAATAGTAGACTAATCTAATATGTCAACCAGGTATTTATCTGATTACAAGTTCATCGATAGCATATTATGTCAGTGCTTAAATATGTGTGTGGCATAATATAGCATTAATTATGCTGCCCCTGTTTATCCATTTATCTTCTATACTAGACATGCTGTCCTCATTTTATTTAATTTTCAGAATAAAGTTAAGAACATCCCATTATCGTCATTCAGGAGATGAACAAACATTGGCTCTGAGCAGGTAGGTTCCCTTCTGAGGCCACACAGTGGGTACTGTGGCTGGGGTTTGAGCCCAGAAATGCCGACAAATGTGCTGTTTTTAAGTCATAAAGCTACAGTAAATGACAACTTTCTAGAGCCATTTCCCTTTCTTCTGTATCAAAGAGAATAAAAATGTGAAAAAAATAAGCTTGATGTTTCTGTGGAACCTTAAGAGCACGTTAGAAAACTGATTTTCCCTGCTATCAGTTGTTCAGTAATCAAGCTAATAATAACAATGGAGAACAATTGAAAATATTTTGTCTAATTAAATTTTGCCAAACTAATTTAAGGAGGGAATACTATATAAGAATGAACAGAACCTTAGGAAAGGTAAACAGGAAGAGGATATTTCAAAGCTACTGCAAAATCAATAGGATGTGGATTTTTTTTTCATGCACATGTGAGGTTTGCATTTACGTAAGCTAAAGCTGACTTACTAGGTATCTTTCTACAAGAGTCCATGAAATATTACCATAAGACTTGTGACTACCACTGGAGGTATGGTTCAGTGGTAGACCACTTACCTAGTATTCACAAATGTCCTAGGCTCCCCCAGGGGCCTATGCATCTTCTTCCTTCCTCCAAGAGAGAATGTTTCATCTCAGAGGAAACTTCTGTCAAGAGCAGGGCCTGAAATGTAAGCGTGATCAGCAATCCCGGGTCTATGCTGTCATCCAAGCTACATCAGTGTGTTCTTTGCCTAGCTAGAAAAATTCCTTCCACAATCTCAGCCACTTTGAGAACTAGAATACATGTATGCTAGGATGTCATTTCGTCTAATTTCTTATACGTTATTGTCAGAAGGGAAGAATGAGAAAAAGGGTGTATAATGAAGCAATAACAATAGAAGTTTAGGCAAAAGAAAGGAATGCCAGACCTTCAAGTACTTGCTCCCCTCTCCCACTTCACTGAGGTTCTTCCACAGGCACAGAAGGAAGAAGTGGTAAAATACTCATGGATAGAAAGTTTGCCCAAATAAATTCAAGAAATTCTTTGAATTAAAAAAAAGTTTCATGCAAAGTTATCTAATTTGCCATCAACACAATTTTCTCATACCAAAGCTATTGCATGTACATGTAGACCGAGGTTTCTAAAGTGTGTTTGTGTTATGTCTATATCCATTAGATTTTTTAAATCTTTTAATCCTTTTCATAATTTAGTAAACAGACTAGCCTGAATTTTTCTGACATTGTTAAAAAATACGTGATCATTGAATAGCATAAAAGATGAAAAATACTAATAAGAACATCCACCAAGCATTCAACTTAAGTGATTGTTGTCTAATATGCAGACTATTTTACAAATATGTCCCCAACCTTAAACTTGTAGAAGAAAACAATATAATCCCTACTCTAAAACTGTTCTGAAAGCTACATCATAGGATTTCAAGTAGTTTCAGCCTGAGATTAAAAAAACGGGAACATGTCTTCAAAATAACTTTGTGAGATATTAACTTGATAAAAACAATAAGCATGAACAATAATGATAAATTAATTATAATGACATGATAAGCAATTTTCAAGATTTGTGGAATTTTATCCATCAGAGATTAGAAAGAAACAGCTTTTTCCAAATTACTTGATTTGGGGAGTTGAGGTAATTTACAATGGACAGAGCAGAGTATGTTTGTGAAATAGAAAGGGCACTTCAGCACCTCATTGGGAGAAGCAGCACTGGATGATCACCTCCCAGGATACTGAACTGACAAAAAGTCAACTTTTTAGAACCCAAGATGGAGAGGTATGTGCTGAAGGCATCCTCACACAGTTGAGTTCAAGTAAAAGGTCCAGGCAAGGAGAGGATTATTAATCTTACCAGTATCCCATACTGTAGTCCTCTCCTGGGGCTCTGCATGTGTAGAATGAAACTGGAAACCAGAAGTCAAGTAGCCTCGGCTGAGATGAGTGCAGGTGTGGAGTAGTGAGGCACGGTCTGACAGGATGCGGGGAGGGAACCAGCACACCTGTGCAGTTTAGAGGGACGTAGGACACTGTGAACTATTCCTGATAGCAATACTCTTAGGTAGAAACAATTAAGAGCCTACATTGCCATGTTAAGTGCTTAAAGGAAAAAAGTAATTAATAAAGAACAAATATCTGCATTTTTTGGATAAGGAAAGAATTTATACAACAGAAATTGTTAGCGGATTTTTCTCTGGGTCATCCTGTTTTATAATATTTTAAGTGTTTTATTGAGATTTGAAAATTTCATGCAAGATATTTTTTATCATACTTAGGCCCCCATACTCTATACACACTCCTCCTCATGCTCACCCCTGAATTTCCTGCACTGTGTCAAGGCCTATCAAGTCAAGTTTGTGTCCCCAGATGCCCTTCTGTATGAGTCTATCCACTGGAGTCTGGTTAACTTATCTAGTGTTACATTCTTAGAGAAAATGGTCTCCCTCTCTCTGTCTCCCAGCAGCTATCAATAGCCTGTAGTTCCTCAGCTAAGGCTGGGACTTCTTCTCCACTTCCCCACTCTGATGTTGGTATTGTGTCTATCTTGGGATTACCTGAGTCTTATGCATACTGTCTCTCTTGTTGTAAGTTCGTATCAGTAACTTTTAGCTGTCTGGAAAACTCTTTCCTGTAGCCATTCACCATCTCTGGCCCTTGCAATCTTTCCACCACTTCTTCCCCAATGGTCCCTGACCTTTGAGTTGCAGAGGTTTGATACAGGTGTCCTATTCAGGGAGAAACACTCTGCTGTCTCATTCTCTGCACTTTGGCCAGTTGTGGTTCTCTGCTGCATGAAGAAGCTTCTCATGCATTGAGAGATGCATTAATGTTGTTTCCCATCCTGTTGCAAAAAGTTTCCAAAGCTTTAGGGGCAGAAGTTGCATTGGAGATGTGTCACTTGGAGCTGGGCACTTCACAGAGACTTGTTCTCTGTATGTAATCAGTTGTAGAACTTCATAATGGTCTCCATCTGTTGTAAAAAGAAGCTTCTTTGATGAGTGATAAGATGTACACTTGTCAGTAACTGTAAGGCTATGTATTTAAAATACAGTTAGAAATTATGTTAGTCTATGACTGTGGTAGATCATCTGATCTCCATGCACATACTGTGACATATATACACCATGACACATGCATGCCCACACACATGCAGATAAAACATTTTGTCTTTTTGAAACAATTTCTCCCTATAGCCACAGCTAATTTGTAATTCGCTATGTAGAACAGGCTGGCTTCCATCTCAGAGAGACCTGCCTGCCTCTACTTTCTAGATACTAAGATTAAAGGCATGTACCACCACGTGCAGGCCAATTTTTTTAATTAAAAAATTAAAATATTCTTGTTTTGATGCAAAATATTTAATATAAAAATTTACAAGATAATACAGAATTGGGAATTTTAGAAAGCAATCCCCTTCTCCAGGTCTGGTTGTGCAAAGGAAAGAAATTAAAATGACTAAAAATCTACTGGAAAGTGAGAGGTCCCACAAAATTGAAAGCAAATGGCTGGTACTAGCATCTCTACAATGTGCTGGAATCCTGTACTGTCAGTGAGAGAGAAACCGCCCAGTGTGCTTAGCTGCTGCAGGAGGAAACCATAGCTGTTTGGATGAAGAAACTTTTCTAGGACAAAGTTCAGAGACACTAAAGCAGAGATGAAGCCAATAGAAAGATGAAGGATCCACCATGGTTCCTTTTCAGCCTTCTGGTTTACCTGCAATGTCCCCTGTCGGAGCAGCTTGGTATGGAGCCAGATGACACATCCTTGAAGTGGTGCCCAGAGTCCCCACCACAGAATAGAGTCTGGGATGGCAAGTTCAAACTTTGACACAGTAGCATCTGGCATACCTTTATCACCAGGATTATTTCTTCATCTAAAAGCAGTTTATTCACATAAAAGTACAGAATAGTGCTTTTATTTCCTTGGTGTAGATGGTTGAGTGAGATTACTGCGTATATTTTGTTTAATCTTTCATATTGCCCAAGTCTTTTAGAAATAATGTTGCAAAAATGAAAATCATACTTCTACTAGTAATTTTTGAGAATATTCTTCTCATAAAAAGAAAGCAATGTTGTTACATAATATATGACATTTTCCTGGCTGTGACTTTAACCATCTCCTTATATGTGTACTGGTTAGGTGTATTTCTTATTTTTGTGAATTTTTGTTCTTAAATAAGATTGAATTCTTTCCTTTTGGAAATTTTTTTTGTGAATACACAAAGCTGGAGAGTCCATTAGCAGTTAAGGGACAATGAGCAGTGTAAGAGACTTTTTTGATCTTCCAGAGGCCATGAGTTGGGTTCCCAGCACCTCAGGTCAATCAGAAGCTTCTGTAACTCCAACTCCAGGAGGATCAGATTTGATTCCTTCTTCTGGCCTGTTTGGTCACCAACACATCTGTGCACACACACACACACACACACACAAACACACACACAAAGACAGAGAGACACAACATGAAAATTAAAATAAATACTTAAAAATCTGATTGAATATTTATAAATTATAAATTAAATTTATAAGTTTTGTGATTTATAACTGAACTATGTATGCATTTCAATTTTAGAGTATTTTTCCAGATAGATGATAATTAAATATATCAATGACATTTATCCTCTGAATCCATCTTAGTTGTGTCAGTTTCCCATTACCCCCAAAATGCCTTTATTTTAAACACTTTAGATTGCATCCATCAAGAGTTTGATTTTATCTTCATTGAAGACTGAACTGCAATGTATCCTACCTACATGTCCATTCTGCAAGATTTGTATGTTATGAAACTGTCTTCCTATTGAATAACAGTTAATTTATACTGAAGATCTTAATTTACGATCTTCAGTACACTTTTACAGTTTACTTATTTTTTAATTTTTAAAATTATTTTATGTGTGTGAATATTTTGTATGTATATGCACTCATGCTGTGCAAAGTCCACCAAAGCCAGAAGAGGGTGTCAGATCCCCTGGATCTGGAACTAGAGTTGCAGAGTCAGCTCTACCATGTGGGTGCTGAGAATCAAACCCAGCTCCTCTGTAAGAGTAGTCAGTGCTCTTGACCACAGAGCCATCTCTCCAGACTTATAATTTATCTGCTTAAATAAGATTTTGTGCTTTTCTTATTAAACTTATTCTTACATGTTAACACATTTCTGTATATTTAATATTAAAGGGAATCTGGTAGGTAGGCTGGTCATGGTGGTGCATGCCTTTAAAAGGCAGAGGCCAGAGAATATCTGTGAGTTCAAGTCAGGCTATTCTACATAGTGAGTTCCAGGCCAGCTAGCTGGGGCTAAGGGAGACTCTCTGTCTCAAAAAGACCAAAAAAAAAGAAAGAAAAAAAGAAAAAAAAATTTGTAGTAACAAAAATGTACTGGCTCAAAGAAAATGTAAGTTCATTTTTTTGATGGGATAGGATATGGTCCAGCTTCCTCACTTAACTAAGCAAGCACCCCAGAGAATGCCTCTCCACCATTTTGACTCTTGCCTTCCTGGTTAATTGTGATAGCTGTCAACACAGCATAGCAACAGAAAAAGAGCATGCAAGAAATTGTGTAAGGTATTTATATGACAGGAAGGACATCAGCAAGTAAGTTCTGCTCAAATCCATTGGAGAAAATTTGTTCTTAGGTAGCTTCTAACAGAAGACTGGGAGATCTAACATCCTTAGGAAGGTAGAAGCTTAGTTACTGTTCTGCGAAGAAATAAATAAAATGGATTTTAAGAAGTTCAGTAGAATTATCTGGTATCTGGCCCCCATGCTGAGATCTCATTAACTGTGGTACTTTGCTTTAACTATAGAAATTCAAGGTTTCTCTAATGCTGTCGATCAGAGGAAATTTGGTTTTTGCTTCTTTTTCAATATATTCCTACCAGATATTTTTTGCTATTGTTTCCTAGTGAGATAAGCTGAGTAATTGCAAGAGCAAGCATCCCCCAACAAAGCTATTTTAATATCCAATGCCTCCAGCACTTTACCACTTAGAATAACTGACATTGGGTTTTTTTGAATATTTCATTTATTGTTTTTATTTTATGTGTATAAGTGCACCTGTGTCATGCAGTGCCCATGGAGTCAGAAGAAAGAGTTGAATTCCCCTGGAACTGGAGTTATGGATAGTTGTTAGCCATCATGTGGGTGCTAAGAATCGAACCGGGGTCCTCCGCAAGAGCAGCTGGTGGTCTTAACCCCTGAACCATCTCTGCAGTCCCTGGCAGTGGTTTTTATAGTGCTGTCTTTATGACTTTAATGGTTTCTTTGATATTTGACATAGAATTTATGTTAGAATAGGGTTTGTCAAATATCTTTTCAGCATTTAATTATATAACCATTTTTTTTATCTTTTTCAATATATTCAACTAACTAGCTGTTTGACAGATTCTCTGAAAAGGAGATACTTGGAGTAAACTGTATTTATGCTGTTATGTGGAGAATATGATAATTCGTGAGAGATACAAGACACTATTTAGATATATGGTAATGTTTCCCAACACCTTGTGTCTACAGTTCTAAATGAGACCACAGATCAACTCTGCAATTCTTTACATCTTCGTTCTTGTTATCCTAGACTCTTTGAAGACTCATCTACACAGGATTAATCACACAAATTAGGAAAATATAGGTTTCTCTGATAAGAACACTTTAATTGAAATTTGATTTTGATTCCTTTCAAAGTAAGAAACCGCTCTGTTGTACAATTATCATGTCTTATCTGTTGGGGGATGTACAGTCTCTTCGTTTCTCAGTCCTGATGGGTCAATGCCTCTTCATCCTTCCTTGTCCTGATGGGTCAATGCCTCTTCATCCTTCCTTCTCCTTCAACAAATTCTGGAAACTTTTACCTTGTTAGAGCATCATTGTTTTTCACTTGATTTGCAGTGTCGTTGGGACACTGTCACAGGCACCCTTCGTAGAATTTTCTTCTCTTTCCTTATCTGTTGTTTCTTCCTCTTGTATCTATTCCATACATTTCTTCTGTTCCTCAAGTTGTAGGAGAAAATTTTCTATGTGGTCATTATTTTCAAAATACTCGACTTAGAAACTATTTCTCTTTTCCATATTTAAAATTCAAATTATCAACTTAAGCTTTAATATTTCATTATTTTCTTTTCCTTATTCTACTTTATTGTGTTTTTACTAGCAACAAAATTCACAATAATAAAAATTTTAGGATTTATTTTTATTTATTTGTGTGGACACATCTGCGTGTGCACACGTGTGTGTGTGTGTGTGTGTGTGTGTGTGTGTGTGTAATGGATGTGTATCTACAGAGACCAGAGAAAGACACTGGATCCTCTGGAGCTGGAGTCACTATCCAAATTATGAGCCCCCCGACCATGGAAGTTGGCACCAAAGTTCAGGTCCCCAGAAAAGTAGCAAGCACTCTTAACTGGTGAGCTTTTTCCTGTACCTATGATAATAAAATTTTGTCTGGATACAATTTTTGATGTTTTCTGTAGATTTTACCATGATATTTTCTGATGTTTCTGGTTGAATTCCAGGGAGTTTTTGTTTATTTTAACCAAACATTTTAAAATATGTGTTAATTAATTTTCAGGTGGTTTAAAACAGTTTCTTACAAAAGTATAATTGTAACTTTATAAAAGAAAAAAGTCTTATAAAATCCCTACTTAAAAATTTAAAAAATTAAGGTCAAATGATTTTTGATGTTTCAAAGACATTTAATGTTTTTCATTTAATTCAGGAGGTTTTATGTATCTGTTAATAAAAATTGTATTACATTATTAGGTTTTTTGATGGCCTAGATTTTTAATTACAAGTCTCATTTTTCAAATGTTTCTTTTATCCAAGATTTAGTTATCCTAGTAAAAATGATCCTGCTGTCCACTGAGGTTTGCACATAAGCTTCCAGTTCCCTCCTCCCTTCTCGTTTCATACACTCTTGCTCTTTAATGTGTGGGAAGGAATAACAGACTAGGGCAGCATCAGTAACCAATGAGAATAACTCAGATTGGTTCTTTTGTGCTGCGATATTTTGTTTCCATTTAAAGTACATTTTACTGCATTTATTTACTTTTTGTTTACCGTGTGAGCTTGTGTATGTATTTGTGTGGAGGTCAGAGGGACAATTTGTGGAAGTCAGATCTCTCTTTCCATCACATGGGTCCTAGGAATAAAACCTAAGTTGTCGAGCTTGATGGCAAGCACTTTTCCTGCTGAGCTATCTCACAAGCTTAATGTATATTTGAAGCAAAACTTTTCAAGTTGCATTTCTATCCTTTTCCAATCTGTAGTGCAATATACAGAAAATTCACGTTACAAAAACCTACATCGCTAGCTATATTGCATTTCTCTGATACAAAACATTCCATTTTAAAAGTACTGTGTAATTTTCCTTCTGTAGAGCAATGAAAATAATTGAAACAAAAACCGGAAATTTTTTCCTCCCTTGGAAGTCATTTATTCTTATTTGTAGTAGAAGTCCAACTGTAAGTGTGAGGAAATGGCTCAGTGGGTAATATGTTTGCTGTATAGTCTTGAGGATCTGAGTTTGGATCCCTAGCTCAACTTCCCTCAAAGAGCTGGGCATGTCAGTGCACACCTGTACCCAAGCACTGAGTAAATCGAGGCAGAGACAAGCAAAACACATGGGTTTGCTAGTCAACAAAGCTAGCCGAAACAGCAAGCTCCAGATTTAGTTAAAAAAAATTCCCCCAAAATAAGGCAGAGAACAATACAGGAAGAAACATGAATGGAAACTCTGGCCTCCATATGTACACACATAGGTGAGCATACATGCATACACACACACATATGCACGCACAAAACCATATACAAATCTAACTGTACTTAGCAAGACTGAATTTGAAAGACAATTCATTATAGTAGTCATAAAAAGTTAACAATATCAGGTATATTCATGTCCAACCAAAAACTACGCAATTTTGAAAATATTAAAATACACCTTTAATCTGCAAGTCTCTCTGTGAACTAGGAGTGATGTGCTAAACTCCCACATTACTCAATAACTCTACGTTTTTGAACAAAACTAAGCAGAAATTCCTGTTGCTTCCAACTTGTGTTGACCTACAAAGTCATTGTCATTTGGGTAGCAGTAATAGTTGTTGGATTCTGAAGACAGCTTATATTTAATTTAAAGTAAAGTACTTAAACTGATCATAATGAGGTATGACAACCATATTGACTAATCTACACAGAAGAATATGTCATTGCAATAGTCATAGGAGGAGCCACCCAATTAATTAGCAGAAAATTGGACAGATTGCCTTGGCAGTTTTCCAAGAGAGAGAGCCCTTCTGGTGTTTGCTTCTGAAGCTAAGGAAACCAATTTTCTTTCCCACCTTGGGTACAGAAATCTTCTGCTTTTTTAATTCTTAAGTTTTACATGGCAGCTCAGGGGCAGAAGACTTCACGGTGCTCCCTGTTAGCTCCCGTGATGGACTGACCTCTTCAGTGATCTGGAGCAAAACAGTAGAGAACTTAACCATAAAAATGTTAACTTCCCTAAGTTCACTTTCTTCATTCAGTACCTGACGTTGTGTTCAGAGAACACAGAGCCAATGAATTTTACATTAAATGTTTGGGGTTTTTTTTGAGATAGTAAAATACCAAATGAAAGCATATTCCTCTTCCGTTCGGAGTATATTGTTGTAGGTATAGAAATGATCCCATGGTGAGCGATATTGCCAGTTGGGTGGCAAATCTCACCCTCTCTGAGTTACCCCAAAATGATACCACTTCTTATTTACTTTGGAAAATTAAGGTGTTTATTTCACATTGTGTTCTGGTTTTGTTCTTGGTGCCTGCTATACCACATTCACTTGCAGTTTTTTTTTGGGGGGGGTTGGTTTTTTAAATATTTTTATTGAGCTCTTCTACATTTCATACAACATTTCTTAATCAAATTTAGACATGCACACTATCCATGCCCCACCTGCACACACTGGACCTCATGTATTCTGCCATGCACAAACATTTGTCTAGTGAGCATATCTAGAGGTCTTAGGGAAGGTATACTCTCCTTCACCCAGTACTAATACATCTCCATCAGTTCCCAAGCTGGGGTCAGCCCACCACCTATTTTGGGCCCTCCACTCCGGGTCCTTGTCTGATTGAGTTGGCATGAGTCTTGTTTTTTGTTTGTTTGTTTTTTGAGACACGGTCTCCCTCTGATCCCAGCTGGCCTGGAATTTGCTGCATAGACCAGGCTGGCCTCTCTCTCACAGTTATTCTCCTGCCTCTGTCACCCAAGTGCTGAGATTAAAGATATGCCACCCCATGTCCAGCCACTTACAGTTCTTTAGTCACGTTCTCATTACCATACTATTTTAAAAGACTAAAAAAAAATCACTACCACAAGTATTTCCCTAAAGCCTCTTATTCCATGTGGTTTATTGACCTCTGTTTCACCCAATAATGTGTCAAAATTCTGGATTTCACTACATGAAAAAGATAAATTGATTTGTTAAGTAGTTTTTGGAAGAGGACTTGAGCTGTCAGCAGCAAAGTGCCTCTTTCCATCACCAGAGGAAGCTTATCAGGGGCACGCCTATGGATACATACACATTCATCTCCACCTGGATGCCTGGGCTGTTATGAGGTGTGACTAATCACATCACTGTGACTCATCTCAGTCTGTAATAACATGCTCCACAATAGTGATATCAGTGGTTGCAGGAGATGGATGATGCATGCTCAGCTGGAATGTCTGCAAAACTATGCATGATGCACAGGCAGTTTGCAGTGAATACAGCCTACTTCCCCACAATAGCACATCGGCCAGAACCCATCCTCGGGATGCTCTGAAGATTGCCACAAGTTGTCATCCTAGAGCAATTTCAGACCCGCCGGTTGTTATAACAATTTATTTCTCAAAAAATGACCTCTGAGACCAGTTTTAGCATAGTCTAGAAATTTGATTTTAAATGGAACCAAGGGTGGGAGTCTTTAGATTTGTAATGTATTTGAGTGCCATGTTGATTCAGATTCTTCATAAACTTTTGCTATTCGTAACTGATTTTTCCAGCACCTTCTTTTAGGAAAGGTGTACTATGAATTCTTTCTTAAAAATAATTTTTCTTTATTTTTGAGAATTTCATATATGCATATGACGAAATATGATCATATCTACCCCCTTTTCTCCTTTTTAATTTCCTCCATCCTCTCAACACATCCCCCTTTCCAACTCAGGTCTTCTTTGTTTTTCATGACTCACGAAGTCCAGTAAGTGCTACCTGTGTGTGTGCATGGGTCTGGGGCCAATCACTGAAGCAGGGCAAACCTCCCTGGGGCCAAATCCTCAGGAGAATGAGTCTCCCTGCTCCTAGCAGCTATCAAGTGCCAGCAGCTCCTCAGTAGCAGTGGGGCCTGGAGAGCACCTCCCTCGCCTGTGCCCGAATTTTGGCTGGCTTGTTTTTATGCAGCCAACCACAGCTTCTGTGAGCTCACGTCCAGAAGACAGCATGACTGCAAACACTGTGCTCCTGGAAAGGCCACGTCTGTAAACTCTGGTTTTCTATTCAATGCTCTACTAACACACGGTTAGCAAAACAGAAAGAACAAACTGACAGCTGCTCAGAAGTCTCAGGACCGGCACGGATACAGTTTCTAAGTTTGTAGCTTCCAAGAAAGACATCACTGGCCTTCCACTAAAAGACTTGGTGTTCTTACGACTTTAAATTTTAATGACACAAAAAGTTCCATTCAAAAGAATTTTTGATGTATCCTTTCTTCTAAACTGGAAAATCTTCAAGAAGCAAGTACATGGTGTCCATTTTAAAAAAAAACATTTTTAAGTTTTAAGGTTTAAAATATAGTTTACAAGGCATTTTAAATTTTAAAGAGCAAATGCTTTAAGTTTTTCAAGCATGTAAAATGACAGAAATGTTCAATAAAATGTGTTTCAGAAGAACACAGTTGTGTCTACTACTCATCTAGCATGGAATTTTTAACTGGCATTGGGAACTAGAATTTCCTCAGAACTGAATTTTCTGATTGCTGAAATCGAAGCAGTAGCAATGGGTGATGCTTCCATTTTCTTGTTCTATTTTCAAAAAGATTGCACAATTTTTTTTCTGGAGAAAGAAATGATGCTAGTTTTGATGACTACTCAGATGTTAATTGAAATATTTTCAAATGTCCACTTCTATATATTAGAGAAATGAAAATTGCTGAACATCATTTTGCATAAATGATTTGTAGTCAGGGCAATACTGAGATTATCTGTTACCCTACCGACGGTCTCCTCTTATTGATACAGAGGTGGGCTGTACTGTGGATCCATCAGTGTTTCTAATTTTATTTTTCAGAATGAAAAATCCCCAGGGCGGTCTGCAAGTCGATCAAGTAACATATCAAAAGTAAGTGAAATCTATTCACGTTCTTGTTTTTGGTTTCTACATTTCATGAGCTGGATAAATATTTGTGATGTTTAACTGATGGTTTCTACCTAAAAGAAATACTCAAATGTGATTCTTTAGTGCTCTGAACTGTTTCAAGATTTTACTGTTTTAAATATCATGCCTTCACACAATAAGTTCCTTTTTCCACTTTGTTATGACTACAGAAGATAGTTTATTATTCTCAGAGTTGTTCATGAGAAATGCGGCTTTATTTCAACTTCAAACACCCTAGAGATAACACACTGTTAAGTGAAACTGTATCAATAGCCTGGTTTGGTGGCACATGCCTTTAATCCCAGTACTCAGGAGGCAGAGGCAGGCAGATTTCTAAGAGATTTCAGCCAACCTGGTCTATACGGTGAATTCTAAGCCAGCTGGAGCTAGAGGGAGACCTTGTCTCAAAACAAACAACAAACAAACAAAAAACATGTATCAACAAAAAACAATCATGGACAATTTCCACAAATTTAATTTTTCAGAAATTGAGGCTCACTTTGCTGAAACTTACAGGTGCATTTTTTTACTTAGGGAAGTTTTATAAATCAATTTAATAAAAACTTTGGTTTGGTCATATTTGGGTTCTGGATTCAATGAATGGAAGTGAACACCTTCAATAGACTTCCCTGTGAATGCAAACCAGGCAGTAGAGTAATAAAAGGACTGTGGATTACAAAAGATATTCTAGAATTTTTACTGACCAGAAACAGCAAGCTTTATGAACCATTCTTTAAAGTGAAGCTCCATGTGATGGACACATACGGTGCTTGAGAAGTGAGATGTAATTTGGGGCCATTTGTCAAAATTTGGAATTCTGATTTTCAACAATGTAATCAGGCCCAAGATGGTTTTACTGTGGATGGGAATTCCATTTCAGGTCTTTTCACTGTCGACAGCCCTTCTACATTCGAACCTTATTTTTAAATTTTTTATTTTATCTATATGAGTGTATTGCCTTCACATATGTAAGTGCATCTGTCATGCAATGCCTACAGAGGTCAGAAGAGGGCATTGGATCCCCTGGAACTGGAGTTACAAGCAGTTGTTAGCTATCATGTGGGTGCTGGGAACTGAATCTGGGCCCTCTGCAAAACGTGTTAGTGCTGTTAACCACTGAGACATCTCTCCAGCCCCCCACAACTTTACTTTTGTATTAGTAATTTTAAATACCTAATGTATCTCCAAATCAGTAATAAACTTTAGACATTATATAAACCACATCAACTTCCCATTTAGAGAAACATTTTTTTCTGTTTAGTTTTTAGAAGTAAAAGGCTTTCTTATGTACTAAGAAGTAGGAGTTGCCAGAGCATCAGTACCATTATCTTACACTCGATTCCTGAGCCCCTGTCTTATAGACAGGTAACATGCACACACATACTGAATGATTTCAGAAACATAATAACCCTGAGCTTAGCAAACCCAATGTTTTTAACAGATAGTAGGTATGCCTGCCCATTCTGCTTTAAGGGGGTCATAACTCTACACTACAGTGCTTCCAACAGCATAAGCACTCAGTATCATTGCTTTCAAGACATGCAGGAATGCAAGAGACCCAGATATTTATTACTTATATCTTTTGGATGGTAAATGCCACCCAAAGGCCCACAGATTACCTGTGTGGTTCTCCTAGAGGAACCATTAGAAGGATACAGAACCTTTATGGGGTAGAAGTTAGTGACAGATCGTTTGATCATGTGGGTCCCTTGAAGGCGATTGTTGGTTGCCCGCTCCCCTCCTTGCTCTCTTTTGCTCCTTGGCAAAGACTTGAGTGACTTTGCTCCCCACCCGCTCTCACTGCCCCACTGGAGATCTGAAAGCAATAGACTTTCCTAGTCAGGGACTACAATCTCCAAAATTTGTGATCCGAAATATTCTTTTCTCTTGACATGATCATCTCAGGTACTGTGATAGTGAAAATAATGTGTTAAAACACTACTGAACAGTTCTAAATATCTTCAACTCTAAATCCCTTCATAGATATTTGATAGCTGACGTGGTCTCCTGGTCGAGAACAAGGGTGAAATGTTGACTTTCAGTCTCTGTTCTGTCACTCCCTGCTTGTGTGAGCCTGAGACATTCACTTAAACTCCTTAAAACACACATGGCCCCTCTGTGGCGTGGGGTTACAATATCATTCACCCAAAGGATTTCTTTTACATTAACAAACCTCTTTGCTAATGCCTGTCCAAGTCTCAGAGCAAAAAGCCTGCCCACAGCCACAGCACAGTGCCATCTTTCTGAAGAGATGAATGTTGAGGAGTAAGTCACAACTTGGAAACTTTCAAACAAGACTGACAGATCCTTTTTCACGGCAAATATTCATGATCTAGGAGCAAAACTATATCTTCTTTCCAAACTGCTGGTTCACAAAATGCAACATGTTTATAATTTTCAGACTCTTAGTGTTTTTAAAAATATATGAAACTCACATGTGTAGTTTCCCATTTATGAGTTCTTACAATTTCTGAAACATTCTATTCATGGATGAATGAAAACCCTTTCCTCCCTTTTGTGTCACGGTAAAATCTCAGACCTCAAACCCTGGTAGGGATAGGTAGATTTCAGTGGAGCTATGTTTATGCAGCACAACACTATATGACTTTCCTGGCATTGTGTCAGAATAACTGTCAAAAATGCAAAATACATTACTGCATCTTCACTACGTATATGAATTAATTACTGAGTGACAAAATCTTCATTAAGATCATGTGGACTACTGAGTATGAAGTGACAGCATCTTTTATTTTAATGTTCTAAAGAAGAAAACAATAAAACTGGAATGTAATATTTTTCCGTTAAAATTGTCGAGACAATTTTATATGGAAGAAAGACTGTAGTTTTCTATTGTACAAAAATTATTGTAAGGAAGTCACTAAGAGCATGGGTATATGCAGACCTGTGTAGGAAAGTGAGTTAACTTCCATAACCTTATCTATAAAAGGAAAGTGGAGACAAATAATATCTTGGAGCAGCATTGCCAAAATTCTTAGGTGATGTGTAAATACTAGCTATTCTAACTTAATAAGAGTTTCTAAATATTTATGTCTCAGTGACAGCATTAAATAAGTGTGTAGGAAAACTCAGCAAGTGAATTTGAGGCATGGTCTATCATATATGCAGTTTTGTAGTTGAATTAGAATAAATCACACAGTGATAAAATTAAGGAGGATGCTGGTGATATGATTTTTATTTTGTTGAAAAAAGTACTCTAGGTTGATGTTTCCTTAAAAATACGTTTTTGTCGTTTTTGATATAGGGTCTCACTACATAGCCCCACTTGGCTTGGAACTGCCTATGTAGACCATTCCAGGATGGTCCTGATCTTACAGAGATCCGCCCACCCCAGAGACCCACCTACCTCGGCCTCTGGAGAGCTGGGATTGAAGGCATACACCACCATACCCAGTCCTCCTTAAAAAAATATATTTTGCATTGAACAATAATAAAGTCTCCTAAGCCAGTATTAGAATTACTCATAATTGATGTCTTCCTTCCCTTTTATCTGGTTTGTACTAGCCTCTATCCATTGGCACAGGAAAGTTTCAGGTACATCAGCTTGAATAGCTTCAAGCTCAGGATAGCAACGTCTCCTCTACATTCTTTAATCTTCTACCTGCTTATTTAAAAGCAGGTATTTACTAAATACACAGACCTTCTAATCAGCAGTCCTTGCTGAGTGTCTCATTCAGGACTCCTGTTCTATACCAGAATATTAGAACAATGAAAAATCAATGTGTATCCTATCCTCAGTGAGCTAAAACTGATAGAAATGAGATAAAGTGTACAATATATCATAATACACACATATAATATGTATGTACAATAAATTTTTATGTGCAATATTTATAGATACATATATGTATAGTATACACATATTAGATATATGGGTACTTCATATATATGAAGTAGAACTCTGTAACAGCATGAATACACAAGAGCTAACAGGCCTGAGACTCTCATCCTTAGAAAGGACTGCTGGCAAGTTTGGCTGTTGTTGGTATCTCTGAACTTGGACTTCAGAACTAGAGCACTGCCCTACCTGATAAGAATTCCATTGTTTCTAAACTTTAAACCGTGTGGCTTACCCTAAACACATGTTTTCCTGTGGGGAACACAAGTCGAGGAAATAAATGACCAGAGGCACAGCCCCAGTAAAACTCTGGGCAGTGGGTCTCTAATGAATTTCCTTGGTACAAAATATCTCACCAGTGCTATCACCACCCAGTGCTACAGGAATTAAGCACTTCCTCTGCTGGGCTGAGCTTTTAGAAGCTTGCTTCTAGTTCTTATGGGCTTGAGCCCATGTGCATTTTCTTTGTATATTTTCACTGTAATAAATTATAGCTGGACTGTAAGTTCAAGCCTGAAGACCTCGAGATCACAGAATCTCAGCATGGCCAAGGGAGATTCTAGATACACTCTCTTAAAAAGAAATGGAGAAGTAGAGAAGCTATGAAAGTTCAGAAAGAGATCGCCCCTTTTAATAGGAATAAGATAGTTCAGAAAGGGTTTTGTTGAAGAATAGTTTGTAAACAACGACTTGAGGAATGAATGAAATGATCAGCTGTCAGGAAAAGGTGATTTTTAAAAAATTTATAAGCGCAAGACATCAAAAGGTAGAAATACATTATAAGGAAAGGGGTCCATAAAAGAGTTATGAAGGACCTTTCTGCATGGAGTTTTAAGTAATAGTAGGCATTCTTTTTGGTCTAGTCATATAGGTGTTATTTGAGGGGAAAGGGAGAACTAGATATCAGCATCCAGCAAGGCCCTGGAGCCTGAGCTCTAGCTACAGAATGTGCATGAAGGCGCACAAGATGACTTGTGCCATTGGGATTTCACATTTTAAACATGAGATTGCTGTTATGAATATGAAAATTCTAGGCATGTTGCATAATAGATGCTGAATTGTTGGTGAAGATAGACATACCCTCTACATCTTTCTTCAATAGCATGTATACTTTAAGCTTTCTGGTCATGCCAACATTTGTTTTTTACTATTCATATTTTTTGTTTGTTTTGGTCAATATAATTTTAGTTAAGCTAAAAGTCTTTTATTTCTTATTTTGTATTACTTAGTCTTTTTCTCATAAGGTCTTATTACATATCCCAGGCTCGTCTTGAACTCCAGGTCCTCTTGGCTCAGCCTCCTGAGTGATGGGATAAAAGCCATGTTACCACCACAACTTTTGTGTTTTAATTCTTCTTAATTTTTCTTATTTTAGTAAAGAGAGCATGCTTTGGCCACATTAAAGTTGAGCCAAGGACTAGAGGAAATTTATATAGGTCTGAAGCAGTATGTAAGGAATTGTCAGAAAATCTTAAGTGTGAACAAAGCAACCTTCATTTTTCTGTCACTTATTATTTTAAAGCTCTTTTAATATGTTATTAGTTCTTATTGCTGCTTTTTAACACATGTGACTCACAAGTTCTCAAAGATGAAAAATCGCCTAATTCCATATTTATTTTAGTTTTTCTGTGGTGAGGGATCATTATATTCAACTAGCACATTATGTATTTCGCAAGGACAGACTCTTAAAAGCAAACTGTCAGAAAGAAAGAAAGCCTTTACTGCTAATTCAAGTTCACATTCAAGTTCTATTGAATAAAATTCTTTGCTTTTTGCCTTGTGCAGAAAGCAGCTCATAAAATATAATTTATTTATAAAAAGAAATTCAAAAGTGACTACCTTAACAAAATGATATTTCAGTTGGTTTCCTTCATTTCTTAGTGTATTCCCCAGATTTTACTGATTTGACAAGTTTCATCTAAATTGTTCTCCACCTAGAAATATCTTCTACAAGATTAATGTAAAGATGTTATATAGTTATAAAATACTATTCAAAAAGATTTCTCTTGAATGAATACCCTAGCTCATTCTGCAATAAAAATGTATAATCTAGTAAAAATTGTTTATTCAACAAATACTTTTGAGGATGTATGATGCAGGTGTTCAAATGAATCACAACATTTTTAAGTAGGTGTTGTCTTTGATCAAATCAATACTTCTGCTTTCCTTCTGGAAATCTTTATCACTCAATGTCTTTCCAAATTTGCCTTTAAGACTCCAAAACATTTCCTACCAAGCTCAAGGTGAATCTGTAACCATGTGTAAAATGTACTGGAAATCCCATCAGCTAAACCTGAGCCAAGTATTTGCATTTCTGAACAGGTGGCTAATGTTTTGATTTATTGAGAGATTCATCTCAGTTTAGTGATACATGAGACCTATAAATCAGTCATATCCTCAGGCAGCATATCATCAGAAGGTAAAGCTGAATAAGTTGACAAAATAAATCAGGATGTAATATTAAGAAATAAGCTTAACTAACTGAAGAAATTTCATAGGTCCTCAGACAAGGTTCATCTTGAGAACAAAGCTGAGTAAATGAATATAGATTTAGTTGAATTAGGAATGGTGATGAGGGAGATTAAGAAACTCCGAAGCATCTTAGGTCCTCAGATTTTTACTCTGTATGCCCACTCCATGGTTGAGTTCATCTATCCTCACAACCTTACAAAACATCAACTCTCAGACCTGTTAAGGCCAAATACAAACACCTTCCATGAAATCGAATTCAAATGTCCCGCTCAAAAATTCTACATAAACGTGCAATAGGAAGATGTCTTAGGTCAGCTTGCCAGAAAAAGATCAAAAGAAGCTTCCTTTCTCCTTTGTGGGGATTTGTGCTGGTTAGTTTTTGTCAACTTGATACAAGCTAGAATCATCCAGGAAGAGGGAACCTTCAAAGAAGAATTTCCTCCATTGGAATGGCCTATGGCCATGTCTGTGAGGCATTTTCTTAATTGCTTATGTTGATGTAGGAGGGTCTGGTCCACTGTGGGTAGTGTCAGCCCTGAGTAGGTGAGCTTTGTTTGCCTAAGGGAGGTACTGAGCAAGCCAGGGGAAGCAAGCTAGCAAGTGTTGTTCTTCCACAGCCTCTGCTTCACTTCCTGGTCTTCAAGTTCCTGCCTTGATTTCCTGCCTCGACTTCCCTTAAAGATGAACTGTGAAGTGTATGTCTAAGCCAAATAAACCCCTTCCTCAGGTTGATTTTGATTATGGTGTTTATTCTAGCAACATGAAGCAATTAGAACAATAGTCTAATTGTAAAATGCAGGTATGTTTGTCCCTCTAGAGACCAAGGAGAAAGGCTTCCATGCTTGACTGCTTGCTGCTCTTTGGCCCAAGGTCTTTCAGAGACAGGAAGTATTTTAGACGTTTTGATTCTCTTCTCATGAAGATTAAACAATCCAGAAAGCCACAGAGAAGCTTTCCCAAGGAGAACTACAGTTGCAAAACTTTAGAAACTAAAATTCCCAGAAACTGAGAGAGGCATATACTTATGCATGTGTAAAGGAACTAGAAAGGATTTCATCAGAACATTGGCAGTATCTGCTATGGTCATCCTCTATATTCCCCTGATCTATATACACTCTTCCATTTTGTTATATACTCTTCTAGATGATAACTGATCATAACTTCCAAAGAAAAACCAAAAAGGCATGGATTAGAATGAGAATTTTCAATTACAGATATAAAACCCAAGCTAATTCATCATCTCCATTGAACACTCCAAAATATTTTCCCTGTGAAGTGTTTAACTTCCTGTCCTTATGACTTTGGCCTTAAAAGATGCTAAAATCACTCAACAAAGATTAAACTTGTATATGAAATGAAATGAAAAACTGTGGTGGCACCAACATCCCCACTCATAATGGGCAAATACCATCATGGAATGAACTTCTGCATTGCTTACCAAACAATATATGAGTATGGTTATTCAACTTTGGAGGAAAAGATGTAGTAATATGGTCTGCTGATGCTCATGACATGGTCTTTGGTCCATCTAGGGATAAATAACATGCCAGATACTTCCTTATATATGGTGTGTGTGTTTGTGTGTGTGTGTGTGTGTGTTCTGCAGTGTCCAGAGAATAATCTGAAATAATCATAATTTCAATTTTGAATGAGTGTGTTTATTAAGGATATAGTGTAGCAATATGAGTGACTCCATCCTGTTCCTGTTCTGACATTTTGTTTTCTTAAACTAGGCAGGCTTGATCTAGTAAGTCCCCCTCCCTCTCTCTTAACAGTTTGCTTCTGAGAACTAGCTAACCATAATGGTGCCAACCAGCTTATTTTTATGCTCCTGTACACATGCTTCTTTTGCTCAACAGGAACTGGCATGGCTGTTAGAACAACACCCTGTTTGTCTAAAATACCTGACAACTTTACCTTGTAAGGTTTTAAGCAGGTACCATAAAGTTGCCTGACTGCAAATACCTTGTAATGACTTAGGTTTTTTTTTTTTTTTTTAAACTTTAAAAACCCAGCTGCTCCCCAGTCAGTGCAGTCCCAATACCTGACCTTGGGTTGCAGCCACTGCCGCTAATAAATTTGACCAATTCAAAATTTATCCAAGTGGTCTTTACCCAGTGGTTCCTGTTCCTGGCACCGTGACAATAGCAAGCAAAGATTAAAGAAAGAATAGGATGTGGCAGGTAGAGAAAAGCAGCGGGTAGCAAGCCACCATCAAATCAGATGCTAACAGCACCCAACAGAACTGATTGGTGTAGCACAATTGAGAGAGAAAACTACAAGTAACATCATCAAATCAGTGCTTGCAAACACCCAACAGATAGGACTAAAAAGCCAGCAGTCATACTGACATTCCTAATTGAGACGGTCCAAGGTGAAGGGTCCTTTTATTCTCTCCGTGAGTGAGCATCTGGCTTCCCATTCCCACATTTGTATGTGCACATACGTAAGCACACTCACCGTGCAGTGCCTGCAGAGGTCAGAAGAAGGCATCAGATCCCCTGGAACTGGAGTTACAGACAGTTGGTAACTGCCATATGAGTACTGGGGTTTGAACCCACGTCCTCCTCAAGAGCAATCAGTGCTCTTTACTGCTGAGTCATCTCTCCATCCCCTCTTTTTCCATTTTCTAAAGAGAATGCTTTATTTACATAGTGCAGCCATTGTCTAATGACAGAGATTCAAATGTTTGTAAGAGGAAAATAAATTAAAATATAAGTAGCAAAATTGTGAAATCTACATAAAACCTACATTTCATTTTTATTTAATATGACCGGAATATGGCTGATTATTATTATTTTTGTTGTTGTTATTGGTCTGACATCAATGCTGCTTATGTCACAGCCAAAAGTACTGAAGAACCTCTTCTCATCAAGGACCTTAATGCTATAACCTTTCTGAGTCACTTGATAGAGGAATCTGTACATTATTGCAAGTGGGGTTTATCCTACCTCTGTCCTCAGAATTCTATCAAACATTCTGGATCTTTTCTAACAGTTAGATGAAGTCTGTCAACTCAGGAAGTAATGCATTAGTGTGCACAAGGCCACAAGAGTCCTAAAAACTTATGCATATGTGCAGCCTTTGAATATCTGTAGGCTTTTTCTTCCTACCCTTTGGAAGCATTCAGAGAGTGTTAGTTATTCCTGCACACTAGATCTGATAACACCTGATGATACAATAAAGTAGTGGACTGCTATGGTATTTGATAATTGTCATACCAGTGAGGTCACCTCCAAACTGAATTTTGTCATATTCATTTGGCAATACCATGAATGTATGTTGATGTCCATGCCAGATGACTGCAAATAATGTTTGATCCTCATTTATGATAAATATTGTAAATGGCACATCACAGATTTCAAACCTCATGCAATGTACCAGGTAAGGTACTGATATACACTAGGACAAATACCACGTGAAACTTAGCACTTTACTGGTATTTGTAATTTGCCTCGCTCTCTGGGATTCTGGAGAATCAAAAAAGAAGAGTTAAATCGAGATGTGGTGGCATACAACCTTAATCCTAGCACTCAGGAAGCAGAGGCAGGCAGATTTCTATAGATCAAAGCCAGCCTGATCTACACATTGAGTTCCAGGTTAGCTGAGGCTACAAAAGGCCCTGTCTCAAAAAGATCAAAGAGAGAGACAGGGGGAGCTAAATTGCAACAAGATGTAGCAACCTACCTTGTTTTTTAAACATACATTATTATTGTGTTTGTGCAGGTACATGTACCATGGCACACATATGGAAGTCACAGGACAGCTTTGCGGAGTCTGTTCTCTCTTTCCACAATAAATGGGTTCCGAGTACCTAACTCAGGTCGCCAGGCTTGCACAAAAATTGCCTTTGTCTGCTGAGTCATCTCATGTGCCCTCTGCCTTTTGAGACTAGGCTTAACACAAAATGATTTTTTGCAAACATAAGTTAGGAAGAATCTTGATGTTGTTGAGGGCTTCCGATATTTTTATACAGAGTCCTCAGAGTAAAACTAAATGCTGAAAAAAGCCATGATCAGACACTGCATGGCCCCCTAATTGTGCTTCTTGTCAGTCTTTGCTCTCAGTGGCTCAGCACCGGGAACACTGGCTTCTTGCCCTTCTTCTAACAGGGGATTTCCTTCGGGGAATTTACTCTCTGTATGGCTAATTCTCTTAAAGATGACCATAGTGCTAGGATATAGCACCGTGGTAGAGTACTTGTGTAGGATGCACAGGGTGATAGATTCAATCCTGAGTACTGGTACCTGATTGCACCATAATTGGCTTTTCTTTCTTTTTCACATTTCTTTTCAATGACCATCTGAACAATGAGAACCTGTATCCCTTACTTTCTGTTCTTTGTCCTTTTGGGGGGACTAATTTTTCTTTATTCTTGAGAATTTCATACATGTATACCACTTTCTATTTCCCCTTCCAACTCCCCCAGAAGGTCCCCAATATGGACCCCTCCCAATGTCATGGTGCATCACAGACAAGGAAGTAGAAGTAATGGAAGGACTGCTGATGGGGAGGAGTGTTGTGAAATGGAGACTTCTGGACTTGACATAGCTGTCACTCTCTTTTATCATTTATTACTTAAGACAGCAGAGTGTCCTGTGTTTGTCTCTCAAACATTGAGCTTTTTTGCTTTAGTCTTCCAATGCTGGCATTCCAAAACCATGCCCAAGTTTTCATGAAATGTTGTAATGATCTATACTATATTATGGTTTTTATTTTATCGTCTCCATCAGGACAATAATTGCCTTTCATTCAATTCATTCACGGTGGCATCTTTGGAATGTAGAAAAGGTAGAGTAAGTAGGGGATTTCCAGTGAGTATTTGTTGAATGAATAAATAAAACTTGTCTGATGTGTTGGCTCATAATATGTATGTTCTTAACATGGAATATTTGGATGTATAGATCAATTGTCCTTGGATGATGCCTTTCCCTGACCATTACCAATACACACAGTTTTCAAGTGAAGCCCAAAGTTCTGGCATACTATATTATATTATACAAATGTCAATTCCATCTTACGGAAAGAGTAGCAGTGTCTATATCTCTGTCAAGTAGCCACTGATCTGCTCGGGTAGAGGAATATATAGATCCCTGAGTAAGAAAGTTACTATTTAGCCACAGGCAAAAGGAAACTGTCAAGATCATCAGCCAACATCCTAGCACCTGAGTGGCCGGGATACTGGTCTGTAGTAAACATCTGGAATAGGGATTTGGGAAAACAACAACTTCTACTGTGCAGGACTGCTTGGCCACTGAGGTTCACGTGAGTATCACATTAGGTTTCCTTCATCTCAACAGAGCTTCTCCAGGCTTCTGACTGAGCACACTACTGGAAAACTTACATGAAGAGGATGCATAGGATAAAAAGAAGCCTTTGTTGTTGGCTTTTGCTTAAATGATAGATGATATCATCTTATTCACCCATTTATGTTCTAGGTTCTTTTTCTCCTTTTACTTCTGTTGCTCTAGCTTGCTTGCCTCAGGGGTTTGACTATCACTAGCCAGCAATAGGTACTATATTTAGTCATTTATAGCCACAATAACACAGAGAAAGAGTTTCCTCAATATACCATTGGAGAGACCAACATATTTCTCCCTGCTGCCATTATACGACAGAGCTTCCTCATGCTGTCAGTTAGCACCAACTCTTGAGGACCCAGGATGCCTAACCTACTAATGAATGGCAGGATCCTGTGCAATATCATCTCACATGGAGGAACTCAGAAGATGTGAAAGTACTGTGGAATGCTGGGACTTTTATACCAAAGGACCCAGATGCTGCCTGCTTGATAGTGAAATGATAAAGTCTTTTGAGAGCACATCATCAGAGTTATTAGCTTAGAAAAGACAGCCTTGGAAAAGGGGACCAAATTTCATAGACTACAGTATTTCTTATTATAACACATAGAAGACATTGCTTTGCCTGTTATGGATTTAATGGTTACATCCAAAACTTAAGGGGTCAGAGTAGGCGGTGCCATGGTGATTGTCGCTCTCACTGATATACTTCAGTAATTTAAGCTTCCCACAACCATCACATAAGAGATTATAGGTTTCTAAGCTCTGGTTCAAAGAAGGGATCCTCCCAACCTAAGACAACAGTGATAAGTCCCAGTATTAGAAGCTATGATTGCAGTCTGGTCACTTTGAGTTCTTTACAGTACAGCACTAGTAAGTGAATGTATTTGTTACCATTCAGTTAGCTTTTGTTAGCTTGATAAATTATGTCAGAGGCTTCGGAGGTTTTGTTGTATATTCTAGCAAATGATAGGTACGGCAGGATGTGAAATATATTCTCTCCTTTCAGTAACATGATTCTTGAACTATGTAATTATCTTTTTTTTCAACAGAACCATATTTATTTTTATCAGTCACTTCATAACTAAAAGACTTGGAAGTTCTTTTTAATGTACTTTATGTGAGCTACAATTGGATGGCTGGTGAGGAAAAATCATGTCTAAAGCCAGAAAGTTTTGCTCATGCTTTTAAAAGCCTGCTTTCAACCCCTTCCTTGGCTATTGTGTCTAAATCCCTGAACGGAATGCCCACTAAGAAGCTAGCATCAAAAACATTTTATCTCCTGCAACATCACAGCAGATGGATACATGTCTTCTTTCAGTGCTTAATCCATTGCATTATATTGCAGATCCCTTAAGAAGAAGATGACTCCCAAGGAAGTACACGGCCCAAAGATTTTTAGTTGAAAATAGATTTATCTGTGAAGAAGCACTCTGCTTACAGCACTCAAACACAGAAATGGGACTGCAGGTTGAGTCGGGTGACAAACACAGTGGGGCCTGGGATTACTGTTGGCATTTATTTAGTCTTTGTGCTACAAATCTACTTAGCCGAAGAACTCAGGCCTAACACCAAGAGTGCTGGAAGCTCAGATCTCTTGATGTAATACCCAGCCAAGCAGGGACTCCCCAAGACCTCAGAAAATAGGTCTTGCACTCCAGTCTTTGGAGGCACATAGGGAGAGCCAAAGTAAAGCTGACATGTTAAATGAGTGAACTTGGCAGAGGCAATCTAGACAGATATATGATAGACCACCCAAGTTAACTTAACTTTTCAATACTGTTCTTATATTTTTCATTTTCTCTTTTATACTATAATACTCTTAGTATACATAAGAGTTTAAGGTGCTGCGTGTTTTGTTTTATTTTATTTCTGTCTCAGGGCTTTGCATATGCAAGGCAACCATTTTACCACTGACGTATATCCCCAGCCTCATATTCTATCTGCTGAAATTGTTCCTCGTGTCTAATGATGTCAGTAGTTCTTACTACTCAATAAACAGTAGGGGAAGCCTTGCTCCAAGAGTCTGAACCCTTTAGATAAGATGCAAATATTTATTTTAGGAGAGACATGGGAAAAACATTCGATGTAGGTGATTTTGAGAAACAGCTGCCTGGTGATTGATTCTAGACCTGTACTGTCCCATACATCAGCCCTTAGCCACAGGTAGCTATTTAAGTTTAAATTAATGGCAATTATATAAAATTTTAAAAATCAGTTCAGTTTCACTGAACTAATCGATCATGAATGAGCCCTAGGGAAATGACGACAACTGTAATTGCTGCAGTAGTGGTCCTGTATAATGTGGGAAATTGTTTTCCCAGCCTTAGTCATAAAGTCAAAATAGGCCAGTATCTGGTTTCCATTATAACTCTGAAAAGTAAAGAATAACTTGGATGTTTGTGGTGCCAGGGATGGAAATCATCCCTCATCACTGACCATCTGTCAGATTACTCAGAAAAAAACCAGAAAGGCAGACGTTCATTCTGCTTCCTTTCTAGCAGAAAGGATTTATTTTCAATGAAGTTTATTTCCCTCGAGTCATTTTTAATTTTTTTAAAATGTCCATGTATTTCATTGTAATAGTACTTTAAATGTGCATAAAAAGCATATTTAAAGTCAAGGTGTCTATGAATTCAAAGTTTCTGAGATTGTGTGGGCTGTTCTTCGGTACCTTAGCCTCTAGCCTTCTCCCTCTGGACTGACTCAACTAAAAACTCAATATAAGAAAAATGGATCTGAGGATGTTTCTTTGGTTTAGACATCTGCACAGTCAACAAACTATAGAAATAGAAATCTTTTCCTTAAATTCCTGTTGTCTAACTTGATAGCTTTGTGCTTACTTCCTTGAAGTTTTGTGACTATGATTTTATTTTGGAAAAAAAAGTTTTGTAAATTTCACAACTTATGAACCTGAGTTTCTTTTAGTGCCCTCACCAATGGAGATAGCCAAAGGCTATTTTGTTCGGATGAATGAATTCAAGGAGCATTAGGCTGTTAAAATCCAAAGAAGTGAGACTATATGCTCATCTCCAGTCTACTGATGTTTTTAAAGAAATCAGTGAAGTTGCTGTTTAGGTAGGGTTTGCACAGGGTGTCTGTCAGCATCTCCTCTTGGTTCCTCTTTCCTTTTGTTTCTTAGATTATTGGGCATTAGTTGATTATTTTATTTTTTATGGCTTGGGGGATGGCTCCTTTTTCTCTTCTTTTTTATGTTAGTTATAACTGATTCCTTGCATTTTGTTTCTCCTGGGTACATGTGCTTGGTTACTTGCTGTTATCTAATATTTCCTTTCTGTGTCCTTCATTGCGTCTATTTTTGAGTCCTTTCTGTGGATCCTACAGTGAGGGGAAATGTTGGCAGTTACGTAGTTAATGTAATTAATGTGTAGAGTCGATTTGGATTGACTAGGCCAAATAAATCCACTTTGAGACATAAACTACCCACTTTGGCTGTCTTTGTTGATCAGATTAACTGGATAATTGTCAAATCTTTATCTCACTAATTACTTCAGAGACACAGTGTGTATTCCCTCATTCAATTCTCATTACATTAAAATTTACCACCAAAGCTGTGTGAAGGAATACTGACAAATAAAGAGATGGATTCAAGATGAAATTCAATAACCATGTGCGTTATTCTGGATTTCATCTTTGCACTGAGGTAAGGAACGGGGAATTTGATTAATGTACTTTTCTTGCTGCCACTGGGGCAAATATGAACTTGGGGAACTCTATAATCATTCTTTCCAAAACCTGTGAGGATAATGCTTCCTCTTACCACACAGCAAATGTTCAGGCTTAAAAACGCTATTTAAAAATGAAAATTGAATAATTGGTGATGCATCACAGGCTTTAGTCTCTCAGAAGGAGAGGTTTTTCTGATTGAACAAGGATTTTCTCTGTAAAGGTCTTTGTGTGCATAGTCTACACTGAGTTAGAATATGTCTTCTTATCTTTAGGAATTTACATTGATCTTTAAGGCCATGAAAAATAACAGATATGGGGCCTGGAAAGATGACTCAGTGGTTGAGAGCACTGGTTGATAGAGCAGAGTGCTTGGATTCAATTCCCAGTACTCACATGGTGGCTAACAACCACTTGTAACTCCAGTTTCAGGTGATCTCTGACCTTCTTCTGGTCTTTGTGGGCATTACATGACACAGGGACACAGACATGAAGGCAAAACACTCAGACAAATTAAAGAAAGATAAATTTTTTTTTTATAATTTCAATAGAAAAATAACTGATGGGACTGTTCGACCTGCAGGGTATCCTTGATTCTCCAACACTTGGCATTTCCACTACTTAAGGATGATTTTACTTAAAGTAGGGAATAACCACTACAACAATTCAACAATCACTTTCTGTGATATATCAAGTTTAATGATAAAACTAGACAAAAAATACATGTGCTGCAAAGACAATAACAAGTGTGAACATCACTGGTCTATGCCCTGTGATGGAAATGTGATCATTTATAATGTGCTTCACTGAAGAGTTTGGTTTCCCAAATTTTCTTGTCCCAAGAGCAGAACAAGATAACTAAAAATAATTTTAAAACATATTACTGAATTGCGGCAGATAGTTCATTTGATGATAACATTTGAAGGCTCTTATACAGTAAGTTATAATGCAATAACAAACTTAGCTTATACATAGCATTACATTTTGAAAGAGCATTTTACTTACATGAGTTTTCTTTGACTTTTCTCTATATGGAGAGACACAAAAACAATAGTAATAACACTTATTGAACACTTGCCAATTACTGGATTCAACATTTTATCCAGGATCTCAAAATTTTTAATAGTATTCAAAATAGTATTCATAAAGTCAGACTTTATGATACAGTTTGGTGAGCATATATTCTAAGTAGTTGAAGGATATTTGGAAAACATGCTCACAGAAACTTGGTCCACTCATCCATTTTCCTAAGCATCTTATGCCTTCAGTGTTCACTCACTCTCATAAGATCCCAAATGAAGAAACAGAGTAGCATGCCATTTGTCCATAAGCCTTTCCTGCTCAAGTTTAAGGTGATATTTTGATACCTGATGCATAATAAAATTATATTGAAAGCTTTATATATGAAAATATGTTTTTAAGTAGCTTATTCTTTTTATTTTATGTATATTGTATGTACATAAAATATACATATGTATTATATGTATATGCATGAGTATATTTCCTGTATGTATATAAGCATGCTCATGTACTGCAATGCCCACAGAGATCAGAAGATGACATCTGATCCGCTGGAACTGGAATTACTGGTAATTATTAGCCATTATTGGGGTGCTGGGAACTGAGTTCAGGTCTTCTGCAAGAGCAGACAGTGCTCTTGACTACTGAGTCCTCTCTCTAGCCCTAAAATACATTTTATGCCAATTTCTATGCTGTTGATATACCGCAGGATTGAACTTTCAAGTTTAAGCCAAAGCTTTATGCTTGGCTTTAGTAAAGATACTTAATGTTACTGATTCTAGTAGGTTTGCACACGTTCTGATATTAATTCTGACAGGAATGTTTCTTTTTCTTTTCATGTGTATGTGAATACAGTTTCCATGTATGTGTGTATGCATGTTCCCATGTGTGGGGATGAATGTGTGTGAGTGTGTGGGGGTGTATGTGTATACCCTGAACTGATGCCAGTAATCATCTTTGGTCACTTCTTTTCTTTGAAGCAAGGTCTCTCACTCAAACCCAGATCTTGCTGATATGGTTGGTTCCACCATCCAGCTTACTTCAGAGATTCCCTATCTCCACTTTCCAGAACTAGAATTAGAAGCAGGTGGCCACATCCATTTGACAATAACCTGGGTTCTGGCGATTCCAACTTGACTTCACAGAAAACACTTTTAACTGTTGAGCCACCTCCTAAGCTCCTGACAGGAGAAATTTAGAGTTTAGAAAACTAAACATTGAATAGATAATTTACTCTAAATTCCAAAACAATTCAGTGGCATAATCTGCTTATTTATCTTAGATGTTGTAGACTGAGGTGCTAACCTACCCCTACAGTTTTCTTTGTCTTTTTTTCCAGGGTGACACACAGAGGTGAAAATAAACATCACAACTTCTATAGGACTCAGAATTGGGGTGGTTTCAAAAATAATGGGAACTGGAGATGATTATGTCACAGAAAGGCAAATATCATATGATAACACTAATTTGTGGACTCTTAGAAAGCTGATCTCATAGAACTTGTGAATGAAATTGTGGATCCCAGAGAGAAGCAGAGAAACTTGTGGAGGGAGGGTGAGGGAAGACTGATTAGTGGGCTCTGAATTACACTGCAGTAAGAACAAGATGATTTGGTGTGCTACTGCACAGTAAGGTGGCTATGGAGAATGTTAATGCACTGTTTATTGGAAGAGCTAAGAAAAGTGGTTTGGAATGATTTTATCATAAAGAAATAAATTTTGGGGAGAGATATATCTGTTGAAAGTGACTTAAACATTGTGTCATGAGAACATGCATCAAATTGTCACTAGGCATCTCTACAAATATGTACTTTTTATTTTTCTTTTCACACACTAAAATTCATTTAAATGCTTAAAAATACAATGTCCATTATATATAATTTTATTTGATGATGTCATTAAAGGAGTGCCATACATACGTTTTAAAACTAATTGTAGAAAACTAGGGTTGTATTAAGAAATTATTTGGAAAGTTTATTTGGTAGGCAATGGAAAGCCATTTGGTTTTCTTGAGAAGAAAATAGCATAACAAAACAGAAGCTTAAAAATGCACTAAAGGGCTGGAGAGGTGATGGCTCACCAGGGAAGGGCATGCTGCTCTTGCAAAGACAAACGTTTGGTTCCCACTGGGGTGGCTCAGCACTGCCTATTTCACAATTCCAGGGGTATTCAACACCTCTGGCACCCTCAGACACCTGCACTTATCACATACAGACATGCATGCATATATATAATTGAAAAAAAAATAAATATTTTTAAATGCATTGTAAATTAGCCACATGGTGCATTTAATTTTTTTTTTTTACTTTTTCACGGTATGTAAATATTTCCTAACAAAAGTACTGTATATATACAGACTAGAGCAATGGCTCAGCAGTTAAGATCATTGACTGCTTCTTGCAGTTCCAAGGAATCAGATGCCCTCTTCTGACCTCCCCAGGCATTGCACAACATGGCGACACACACAAGCAGGCAATACACTCATCACATAATAAAAAAATAAATAAAATATTTTTAAACTAAAAATGCAGTATACATATATTGAATGGTTATTAATGCTGTACACTACACTTTTACATGCATCACAAAAATGAGATGATTTATAAGTGGATAAGGAAATGGATAGATGAATAAATATGTGATATAGGAAAATTATGGAAAAAATTAGAAATTTGCATATTAGATATAATGATGTTCACTATACAATCGTTAAAACTTTAATGTTTATTTGGAAATTTTCATAAAATATTGGGGAAAATCTGTACAGTGGTATGAATCTGTAGAACAGGCTGGAGATACTAATGGTAAAAAATATTCTCAGAGGCCCCCCCCCAATAAACCCAACATGAGCTCTGGAGATTTGAAGTGGTGTTGGAAACAGTGAGAGGAAAGACCAGCTTATTCTGATTGAGGTAACATGAAGAAAGACAAAGCATTGGCTAAGATTACAAAGGGGAACGAATGGAGAGAAATTCTCCGGCAGATTTCTGACCTAGCATGGTGGCCACCCTCTCATATTCTGGCGTTGCAGTTGTGATGTGGCAAGTCCCTGAAGCCGACTGTCTTTCAGGCACTTCTGTTGCAGGGTTTGTGCATTTTGGCTTGGTTTGGTGTTTTGAAGACTCCTTGACAGAAGCAACATTCTTTCCAATTGATAGTCCCGTCCCTTCTGGAGTTCCTGATCTCTACAGACGGGCCTCTTCACCCTGTGTTCTGCTTACGATGGGACCTGGCATTCCTCCATCAACAAAGGGGCCCTTGTTTCCTTCTCCCAAAGCTTTCCTGGACAGTTGAAGGTAGCAGTGTTACTATGAGACTTCTAAAACCTGGCCATAGGAAACAATGCATCTCTCCCCGGATTCTCTTTTCATGGTACGTTCCTTGAGATCCCTGACTGAGATGGTGTTTCCAGATGTTGGCTAGGCTCATGCACCCTGCTGGAGAGATCTCACAGTTTCAGTTGAAGGAAAGAGCCGAGTGAGAAGCACCAACTATTCCAGACCCCACTGCATCAGCACATGGCTGAGTGTGTCTCCTTGTGTTTTCTGCTCACAACCTTTGAGTCTTTAGCTGACACCAAGTGGAACCAAGAAATTTGCTCTGGCTGGGCCTTGTCCAGATCACAGATTGTGAATAAAATAAGGTCGCAGTGTTAAGCCCCTAAACTTTGAGATCATACAGTTAATATGTTACCTGGTCATGATAAACAGAACATAGGGCCTGGGGATGTAGCCCAGCTGCTACAGGGCTTCTGACAGAGTGTGATCACGTGAATCTAACCCTCTGCACCCCCATAAAAAGCGAAATGTGGTGGTGTATACTTTTAATAATAGTGCTGGAGAGATGGAGAAAGGCAGATTTCTGGAGCTCACTGGTCAGCCAGTGTAGCCCAGTGAGTGAGCTCTAGGCCAAGTAAGAGGTCCTGACTTTAAAAAGCAAGGCTTCTAAAGATTGACAGCTGAAACTGTCCTCTGGCACACACACACACACACACACACACAAAAAAAAAAAAAACCTATCTCCTACACAGACATTTTCCAATGAGGTTACTTTGTACCAGCAGGAAAACATGATTTCTCTTAAGATTTCTAAGCCCACAGGAAACATGAATCCTTCTTCCTTATTAGTGAAAATACATCTGTACAAACTAATTTTCTCTCCTCACTTTGTATCAGTGCCTAGATTGTTAATCTCTGATATTTAAGTTTTTCTAGTTGACAGACAATAATACCTATTGCTTCCAAAATCTACACTGTGTAAAGTAAGAAAAACAGCACTCACTCAGTATGCTACTTTTCTGTCATTAAACTCTGACACTATAGTAATCTGTTGCAGGAAAGCACATTTCTTACTTGTCTGAGAATGATGTTACTACACTAAACACTAATGCTTATGAAGTGATTACATGAATGGCACCTATAAGGCACGATATGCAGCTGGCACAACTGTCTATGCCAGATATGTAAACTGCGTGAGGTTTTCCTAAATCTTCTCTTGAATTGGGTTGGATAGAAGGCATTCTTTCAACCATACTTACTAGCACTTCTCACCTTTAATTTAGGCTCCTTCGTTTAGCCTGAAGAAGCCAATGGCTCAGAAGTCACAAAATTAGTTTATGAAAAAACATCTCCCAGTAAATCCATTGGGAAGGAAACATGATTGTTGTTTTGAACATCTGGTTATCATTCATCTAATCATCACACATCTGTTAAGCACTTATTATGTGTATGCATAAGTGTGTGCTGTACATATATGTCACACATGGTACCAGGCCCCTAGGAATGCAATGTGAGCCAGGAAATTTTCAGATTAAGGAGTTATTTAGACAATCATAAAATCAAACAATTGCACAATGCAACACTTTAATAAGGGTCATGAAGGAATCTTAAATCTCAGTGAAACATTTTAGAACACTCATCTGGAGTCAAAATTGAGATTTTGGAATTTATTCCTCAGGTGTACTAGTTCTAAATAGATAAGATGATAGCCTCGGGAGAGAGCATGTCGGGGAGAATGGGTTGCTAAAGACAGAGTTGCAATGAATACCTTAGCAACACAGATAAAGTGTGACTATGAACTCTAAAAGAGAAGAGAAGAGGCAAGAGAAGTAAGAGGAAAATCAGGAGCATACTGATCCACGGGGTATCAAACAGGAGGGTGTTGTAGAAAAACTAGCATTCCAGACAGCAAAACTTGGGAAGGATTAGTACTAAGAAAAGACTAAGTTTGACACATATTTAAGCACTAGCCAACTTCAGAGAAAGGGGTCTTGATTTTATGAGACACAGAAAGCCATTACAGCATCACAAAAAAGGGATTAAGACTAAGTTGTGAAATTTAAAAATACTTTCAGGGTAGTTTAAACATAAACTGATTGTGAAAGGTAGAGAAAGGAAGAGAGGGAGGGAGGGAGCGAGGAAGGAAGGAAGGAAGGAAAAAGGAAGGAAGGAAGGAAAGGAGGAAGGGAAGGGGAGGGCACGAGAGGGAGGGGAAGGAGGGGAGAGGAGGGAAAGGAAGGGACTGGGACATGTGCAAAGACAGAGAACTAAAGAAGTCAAGAAACCAGACGTGGTCCATAGTTACCAGCAAAGGATACATTTGGAAACTTGGCAAAGGTAGAAGTAAGAGATAAAGAGAAGTAGTGACCAGATCACGGAGGAACCTCCATCTTAATAAGGGAATAGAACTCAACCATGTAACCTGTGGAGAACCTTTAAAGATTCAAAACAGGAAAGTAATTTGAAAGGTTCCAGTCTTGTCAAGAACACCATAGCCAACTGGTTCAGGAAAAGGCAGGCAAGCAGAGATAGCTACAAGCAAATAGTAGTTGACCCTTAAGACTCATAAGAGTTTAAGTTAAAAAGTGGAGATAAATATGAGACATATTTTAAGCTTAAAATGTACAGCTTGAAGACTTTGGGACTAGGTAAGAGAGATCTGTAAGCCAAAGTGTTGAGATTTCTGTCTTTATTAGATTAGATTAGAATGATACCATAGGTCTACATGCTGCCATTTATTGCTGAAGAGACACAGAGCAGCGGACTATGAAGGTTTCCTGTATCCTGGGGTTTTCTAAGTGGCTGTATGTTCTAGGCAGGGTAATTCCAGATGCAGGAAACATAGATCAGAGATTTTAATCTTGAAAAAGAGAAAATTGAGGCATCTTCACATCTATGAAAATAATCCTGAAAAAATCCAAATGATTTTCTGTAATCCAGGAAACAAGTTTAAAGATAAATCCCAGAAATTTTCATTTGAGATTCTCCCAAAGTACTGGGATGGGACAGGAGAGATTTTCTACTTTCCTCTCTTCTTTACGTGGGTGTGGTGAGAATGAAGCACTACACATAATGATTTAGGAGCACCAAAACAACCCCAGCCTCCAGTGCATTCTCACTCTTTCTTGCACATATCACACACCGCGATGACAAGTACCTGTATACCCAATCCATTGGTCTGCTCCTTCGTTTTAGAAAAGCCGAGACACTTGTGAAAATAAAAAGTTCAGTGTTTGAGTAGGGTTTTCTATCCATAAATGATTTATCTACAGTAAGAGTCTGCTTTGTTAAATTATTATTATTCTTATTTTATGTGTATGAACGTATTGCCTGCATGTACATAGGAACACCTGTGTCACACAGTGCCTCTGGAGGTCAGAGAGAGCATTGGAGTTATGGACGGTTCTTAGCTGCCATGTGGTGCTTTGTGGGTGCTGCAAACCAAATCTGGGCCCTCTGCAAGAGCAGTCAATATTCTTAACCGCTGAGCCATCTCTCCACCTCTGAAGAGTCTGTTTTTACACCACATAACATGTTAAGCATCACTGTGGTCATCTAACTAGCTGAACAACCTGAAAATAAAATTTAATATGTGGATAAACAGCAAGCCAGGAACCCACATTTCATTAAACTTCTATAATTCCAACAATCCAATACTATTAAGAAAATATAGAAAAATACATACAAGGTATGCTCTTGAAAGCATGAAGTACATCCCGAAGACACAGCCAATAAAGGCAGCAGTATTCACCACAGCACAGTCAGATTTACTCCACATAACTCATACAAAGAGCTTACTTTCCGCCCAGAAAAAGTTCCAGGATTGTAATGGAGATATACAGGGTGTTTATTCTGAAATTACCCAGTGTAAAACTTAAGACATTTTTTTTTTTACCTTAAAGGAGTCTGCCTGACATTTGAACTTCCTTATAAAATTGCATTTAATATGTATCAGCTTGGAGAGCCTACAAAAATAGAATAATGCATTTTCAATTTAGTCTTGGTTACACTTGACCTGTTTCAAAGTGCTCCTCTAATGAAATGGAAGCTATAACAAAATTAATTCCATGCAAGAGACAGCAGCGACTCTGTGTTACTTAATCATAATGTATACTATCCTCTTTGCCTGAGCGAGGAAACAGTACTGAGATAGAGATTGCTTTAATCTGGCAGGCCTGATAACATTGTCATAATAATCAAAATGAAGTTCAAGTGCTTTTCTGACCTGAATCTAGCATTCATGTTTTCCTATAAAAAATAAGGAAGATCAGGGAACCAAGGAATTCCATCTGTGATGGCCTCAGCTTGTAGCTGTGCTAATAATTCTGTATCAAGGACAATTGAGCTAAAGAAGAAGAGTCCGGAACCCAATCTTCTTCATTAACATCAACCATTCATCTGCTAAATGATGGGCACCAATTTTCGGCATTTTTTTTTTCACACAAATTAACTCATCAGTGAGTTTTATCCCTGCAGAGTTGTTCAAAACTACACTTTAACAGATGAGGAAACTTAGGTTAGAGGAATTTCAAACTTGTACGCTGGCCAGTTGGGTGTGTGGCCTTCCAAACCATGGTTTTCTACTCTACCATGCGGCTCATGCAATAATACATTGGAACATGAAATATAACAGGTGCTCACTCTGCTGGAGCTTGAATGTGTGGAGGATACAAAGTCATAATCTGGGCCGGCAAGATGGCTCACTGGCTTGTTGACAAACCTGAGGACTTGAGTTCGATCCCCAGAACCCACTTAGTGGAAGGGAAGTACTGACTTCCACAAGTTGTCCTCTGACCTCCTCATGCACACATTGGCATACATGAGTCTCTCTCTCTCTCTCTCTAAGTAAATTTTGAAAAGTAAATTTTTTAAAAGTCATACTCTAAGATAAGAATAGTGGGGCAGATTAACAGCAGTCAAGATAAACCCAAAATAATATCACATCATATTAAATTTTGCTAAAGAAATAAAGCAATACCACAGAGAAATATGGGTGAAACAGGAACCTTTTATTTATTTAAGTACAGCAAGAATTGGAAGACTTCTGAAGTCAAAGAGGAACTTGAGTAATCAGAAGGCATTAAGCATTAGGAGTGTTGTCATACAACACTCAACACCAAGGTTCAGGGCAGAAAGACCTCACTGAATTCCCTGCAGGAACCAGTAGAGGGCAGTTTGGTGAAGATGGGAACAGAGAGTGAGAACAAATCATGACTAAATCATACAGTCTTGTAGAACCTTCCACATTTTATTCCAACAACATTGAGAAGCTGCAGAAGAATTTCAGTAGAAAAAAATCTACATCTTCAAATTTTTGCTCTCAGTTCTGCTCGCAAATAGTCTACTTGACTACAGTTTCTGACAATAGTTCATTTGTGCATTTTTCTCTGATTGATTTTGATGTGTGCATTCTGATTCTGTATTATTGATATATCAATATTTATGATGTTATGCCTTTTAATAATTTCTTTCCAGTATTTCTTTCCCTGTTTCTTCATGGGATACTTTTGCCTTAAGTTACATTTTATTATAATTTTAAGATGTTCTTTTTTTATTCTTTGTGTCCCATTTTAAGAATACTGCTTTCAGAAACAAATATGACAAAAACTTCTTAGTCTAGTCTGAACAGCTGTAATTTTTTATTTTTCATTTCATATGGACATCATCATTTCTCTTGTCTCCATTTAAATTCATTTATTTATATGATACTTTCTTTTGATAAATCTAATTTGGTTCTTTTCATTTAAATACATATTGTTATCCTGTTCATATAGCAATGAAATTCAGCCAAAGTATTTTGATGTTTGTTTTGTTATAAGATTTTGTTTTTATTTTACTTATTATTTTTATTTTATGTGTATGAGTGTATTGCCTGCATGTATGTAAGTGTACCCATGTCGTCCAATGCCTGAAACTGGAGTCGTGGACAGTTGTTAGCCATCATGTGGAGATGGCTAGAAATGTCACTGCTTTACCTCATGAAAAGCGTGGGTGTTTGGCTCTTTCACTGTGGTTTTTCTCATATTTCTTTGATTTGAATCAATATTCCATATTCTCCAACTCTAATTCATAGATTACATTTTGACAGATTCTGAAAGTAATATTTAATGCATCAAGTCAGTCCGTGGCATATGACATACACTGTGAGAAAACTCTTAGCTAATCAACTGCTGACTATAGATTTTTCCATCAAACCAGACCTCTGTAGAACGTTTTTGATTTTAGATATTATAATACCTCACCTATTTTGTTACATGAATTTCACAGAACAATATTGGAGGATCAATTATTTTTAATTTTGTTGTTTTTTTTAATTTATTTTATTTTATGTATGAGCGTTTTGCCTGTTTTTATGTAACTGTATGCAATATCCATGAATGCCAGAGGAGGGTGGCAGATTTGCTGGAACTGGAGTTATGGTCAGTTGTTAGTCCCCATGTGGGTACTGGAAACTGAGTCCAGGCCCTGTGGAAGAGCAGCAACCGGTGCTCTTAGCTGCTGAGCCATGCCTCTAACCCCTGGAAGAACAAATCTTATTCAATATTTGTTCTCTTAGCATTATGTTTGAATATCAAAAACTAAGGAAATCTCTGTTTTGTTTCTGAAATATGACTAAGCAAATATTTTTTTAAGATATAAAAATGACAATAAAATAAAGGTCTGGTTTTAAGACTATCAAAGGGTTTATAGATCTCAAAATATTTAGCATTAAAATAAAATGAAATTATCAGGAAATCATGATCTGAGTATAAATAACTGTGTTCTTGGGTTGAATGATATAATAATTATTCTGTTTGACTTTGTACTAAGTGTTAAGCAGGCCAATACCAAGCAAAATTCTTTGACTGGTAAGTTTGTGTCTAGAAATGTGTTCATAAAATAATGAACAGATATATATATATATATATATATATATGTATGTATGTATACACAGTAAATTACTTTATATATTCATTTAAATCTGTTTACTGTATGTGACTGGTTAAGTAATAATAATCCCATACCAAACAATTTATTTCCTAATCCAGGCATTTTGTTAATTAGAAAGGTTTGAAAGACAAAGGTCAGAATCTTGAGGATTCGTCTGATTTATCTGGGTGAGCCCATGTAATCAATCTCCAAGGAAAGGTCATGTTCCAAGGAAGACAGCAAATGGCTCAGAAAATAGACATGTTACCTTAAAAACCAGAAGTTGGCATGATGCATTTTGAGGAAAGGGATTGAACCCAGTGACTGAGGTAACCACTGGCAATGAGACGAGGCCACAGAATGCTTCTCCTCCGGGAAAAGGACAACCCGCCAGCACCTCCAGAATTTTAAGAAAATTAACTTGAATTGTTTTAAAACACTGAACTGTGGGGCTGGAGAGATGGTTCAGGGGTTAAGAGCACTGGTTGCTCTTGCAGAAGACCTGGGTTTGATTTCCAGTCCCCATATGGCAGCTAACAACCCTTCATAACTCTAGTTCCAGGAGAATGTAATGCCCTCTTTTGACTTCTCAGGTGCTGCACTACGTGGGTGCACTTACATACATGCAGGCATTACACTCATACACATAAAATAAAAATAAATAAATAAAATATTTTTAAAACCCCTGAACTGTGACAATTTTATAAGACACAGAAAACTTATACAATGTATGATAGGAAAAGAGATTAAAACAAATCAACTACAAAAATTATATTATGACTTGTATAAATATGACCCTTGGGTGCTGAGAGGTGACTCAGCAGTTAAGAGCACTGCCTGCTCTTCCACAGAAACTGGGTTTGAGTCCCAGCACCCATATGGTGGCTAACAACCACCCATAACTCCAGTTCCAAGGAATATGATCCTCTCTTCTGGCCTCTGCAGGCTTTGTACAACATGAATACATTTACATAGATACAGATGAAACACTCTTACATATAAAATAAAATTAATTAAGAATTTAAAAATATATGAACCCTATAGTCATTAAAATTATATTGTAGAATATTTTATTATATAAGATGCTTGTAAAATGTTACTAAATTAAGATTTATTAGTTAACAAAGTGTTTACTAATTCATTTTTAATAAGGAAATTATAAAGAATAATGCCTAGCTCTGACTGAGTGCACCTTGTGTGCCAGGGATTTTAAAGACACGCACATTCATCTCATCATCTCAGTTACTGCTCCCATAGGATAGACAATATTATCCACACTTTATATGAAACAACTGAAACCCTGAGAATTTAAAATATTTGTCCAAGATCACACAATTAGCAAGAGTTTTAAAGCTAAGATTTTAGATTCCTGAGCCTGTCCTTAGTCCTCTTTCTTTAAACAACCCTAGAACAACCAAATAAAACATATTAATTACAGCCATAGTAATGTTGTACAGTAGAAAACAGACATTTTTCTTCTTTTCTATTTTAGGGGCAAGGGTGTTATGTTGTTGTTGTTATTGCTATTATTGTTGTTGTTTTGGTGTTGCTTGTTGATACATGGTTGCATCCCCAGCTGTCCTGGAACTCATTATGTAGACCAGGCTGGCCTCAATCTCATAATGATCACCTCCATCTGAGAGTGCTGGGATTAAGGGAGTACACTACCACACTAGGCAGGTGCTATTTTCTCCTTTTATTTATCTGAACAATAAACTTGAATTACACTTGAAGTGTACTACAAATATATTTTTAAATAGCATAAAAGTTTTTAAAGTGTGTTGAGATGATCTTTAGAAATATATTTGCTGATTCTATTTTATTTTTAGAATAAAAGTACATTGTACATTTTGTCTTCCAGGCTAAATTGCTAAGGATTGTATATAAATATGTAATTGTGTAGTAAATGAAATTATGTCCTGACCTACTTGATTACATACCATTCCAAATTCTGCAAATCTAACATATGTATATTAAAATATCAGTACACCTATTGTTACATATCAAAGATACAAGTAAGAAAACTGTAGCATAAAAAAATTGACCTGAAACTTAACCCTAGGGGGAAATGAAAATTGCATCTGTGACTTACCTTAGCCCTACTTACTAGGAAAATACCTGTATGTCATTAAAAATTAAAAAATACCTGACTACGGAGTAGTGTTACAGTAAAGCATGCAGTTGGTGAAAGACTTCTGTTGTATATGTAGCTACTCAAGGAAACAACTACTAAACTCTTTCTCTACAGATCTGTATTCTAAAATGAGAGATCATTACTAAACCAATGCTCTGCAGCCATCCCCCTGGGAAGAGGTATGCTTTCTGAACTAACAGGAATGCCAACATATCCTCAAGTACTCTCAGCATCTAAACATCTTATTATTAAGTAGATTTGTAGAGAAATAGTTATAATCGCAGAAAGAGATAAGAAACCCCTGCCTTAGAAAGGAGTGATGATTTGGGTTTTTTTGATCTCTGCCCTTCATAAGAAAAGGCACTGTGGTGAGTCTAGGAGATGACCCCTTATGTATCCAACTTCTAGAATGGGGAACTAAGCAAGAAGCTGTATGCTATATAAATGATCTCAATCAATGCAGGAAAAAACAGAATCAGGGATCAGGTGACCCCAAAAGGAACAAAATCAAAGCTAAAGTTCCAGAGTTCCACACCTCCCGCAGCCCCAGCAGATGCTGCAAGCCCAGTAGGTAGACCAGTCCTGTACTGGGGCTCATGTAGCTCTCAGACCTCATCAGAGAAGTTTTGTCATGCAGTGGAGTGTGGTCAGTTCAGATACTCACAGCTGGTCAACATGCAGAGACTCAGTGGCAGTGGAGTGCCCAGCTGCAGCTGGGACCACTGCACTCGTGAGCTCACGGCACTGCAGCTGTCAGCACCAGACCTTACAGATCAAGGCAGTCATACAAGGCTTTTATCATAGTCAGGCTCCCCTCTCCATCTCTACCCCACGCTACTACCCCCACTGCACTACTTCAAGTTCTTCTTTTTTTTGAGACAGAGTCTCACTATGTAGCCCTGGCTGACCTCAGATTTGCTATTTAGACTAGGCTACTTCAAACTCATGTGACTACCTCTGCCTCCCAAGTTCTGAGATTAAAGTATGCCACTATGCTATTATTATTATTATTATCATTATTTTAATGCCTATTGGGTATAATTTGTGTCCCCAAATTCCAAACATTCTTTAAAATATTTCCACTCCATTTTTCATGTCTATCATTCTGTCCATCCCTGTCCTCAACAGGTACCAATCTGTTCTTTGCTATTATAGTTACTTTGCACTTTATAGAATATTACATATATAGATTCATGCAGTGTAGTTCTCTTTATTTGGGCCTTTGTTTGGTTGGTTTTTCCATTGATTCTTGCTTGTTTCACCTTTCACTCCAGCCATTCTTGAAATATTCACTGTTCCTTTAATACTTCTTCCCTGCGTTTCAATTTGCCTCACCGCCTCACTGAGGTCAAGATATCCACAGTTTTATTGAATTAACTTCACCAGTTCATTTCCATTGGTGAAATGTGGATATCTGAACTATAACCATAAACTACGGTTAAGTTTCCCTGAGGTTATGGTTGCTTACACCAAATAGAGTCAGTCTGTGATATATTTATCCAAGTAGCATAATTCAGTCCCTATGAGGCAGCATGCTTTCTAACTGCAAATTTGGGGCAGTTTGTTATAAGGACTGTGTACACATTCATTTCAACAAGGAACTTTTTAAATAAGATTTTCAAAAAACAGCAGTCTTTATTCACACTAGCGAGAAAATGGAGCCAGTATAGACGTCCGTCAACAATTGAATGGAGAAAGAAAATGTGGTTTGTGAACACAAGAGAATTTTATTCAGCTGTAAAAAAAAATGAAATATTCAGATGTGTAGGAAAATGGATTTGGAAATTATATTCATCAAAGTAGCCTGGGCTCAAATGCCACATATTATTTCTCGTATGTGGATCACGGATTTTACTAGTTTATGTGTGTGTGTGAAGGGGGTGGGTCTAGGTCATGAAACTAGAAAGTATACCCTGAGAACGCGAAAAAGAGGTCTGAGGCAGGGAGATGGGCAAAAAAGATGGGGAGTCATGGAATGCGCGTGACTAAGTGTGGCGAGGGGACTGAGGATGGGGAGTGGAAGGGGCTGGGGGCGGGGAGCAGAGTATCAACAGAAAGTAAGGATCGGATGCGGTAACTGATCCATTCCTTTGTAAAATGGTTTAAATTTTTTAAAGCATCCCTCTTCTGAAAACTCTCTTTTCATTTACTTATTTGTGTGGAGAAGGGAACGGCGCAGAATCCACCACGCACACGTGGAGGTCTGGCAACACATTGCCTGTGCAGCGTCACACCTCCCACTGAGAATTCTGGGGATCAGTCTCGGGGGTCTTCAGGCTTAGTCACACATGCCTTCTCCTCCTGAGCCATCTCGCCAGCCCCAAACAACACTCTTAAAAAGTATACTTTCCCATCCAAGCTAAAAGTTTTTATAAGAGAAAACACCATGACTCTGTATATTAATATTAAAAAACACTCCAAAGTGGATTGCTGTCTCCTCTGGAGCACTGTGTTACTTTAGTGGCTTCTGACATAATTCCAATCTCAGTTACAATGATGAACAATAAATGTATGTATTGTGATACCAACAGAAAGTTTTATGGTCTGCACGCTAGATTATTTTCAACATTTTTTAATTTATGGGCATCTTTGCTAGTATTATTAAGGCTTTCATTGTAAGGGGGAAGCTAAATGTATTGGAAAATAAAATGCTGGTGAATCCACTCAGTTTCAACCGAATGTAGAGCACAGCCAGTTTAAGATGATGCTACCTTCACACAGCTTCACATCACCTCTGGAGTTCAGGTACCTTCTTGAGCCAACCACGTTATCTGGACACCACAGAGTAGTTGCACACATGAACACACAGGACTTGTGGTAGTATGCACAATACCTGTGCAAGCCCACTTCAGACAAAAATCTCAACGTGGAAGCGGGAGGTTAGCAAGAAGCTTCAGTCCCACCTGAAGAACTGTTGGCAATTGATACCTGCAAGGAAAAGAAGGGTCCAATTTCTTTAAGCTATGATGCCTGTAAGAGGGTCAGACTCCAATGGATGAACTCATATCCAAGACAATTTGGGGCACACTAATTAGACTGAAAAGGCCTTTAAAAACAGAAAAAGGGGGCTCAGTAGTTAAGAGCATTGCCTGCTCTTGCAGAAAACCTGGGTTCATTTCTGAGCACACACATGGTGTCCAACAACCTCCCATAACTTCAGTCCCAAGGGATCCAGTGGCCTCTTCTGACTTCCGTGGGCATAGAACGACACAGATGCACTTACATGCAGGCAGGCACACACTCAAACACATAAAAGTAATAAAGTATTTAAACATCAGAAAAAGAATAGCAGATGACATGAAGTTGGGGGTAGATGTGAGAGTTAGGGTGGAGATGGCGGGGTCTGAATATGATAAAATATATTGAATGAAATTCTTAAAGTATCAATAAAAATATTTTAAAGAAATAAGTTTTTTAAAAAAGAATGTCTGCATGCATTAACATTGCTTGATTGTTTAAAAATATTTTACTGCCCATTTTTGTTTATTGTGTGTTGATGAGACTATGTAGGTCACAGGATAACTGTGAGAGTCAGTTCTTTCCTTCTATCATAGGGGCCCCAGAACCCAAATTCAGGTGATCAGGCTTGGTGGCAAGTGCCTTTACCCGCTGGGCCATCTCACCAGCCCACTGCTGTGTTTTTCAAAAGGTGTTTTGCACCCAACATATTACTTGCTTTAAAAAGAATACCCTGAACAAGTTTTTGTCTATAAAATTCCCCTATGTTATTTTAGTCACCAGATATTTATAAAATAACCACAGAGCAGCCTTTAGACACAGGAGAAAAATGGTCCCTTTTCTTAAAAAAACTTGAAGTCCAGGAATAGGACAAGAATCATAAAAATTCAGAGATTTAGGCTTAAGTGCTCTGTATTTACCTTTTCTAAAGTAGAACTGTAAATTGTTTTAAAATTACACTTTAAAATGGGAACATACTGCAGTGGTTAGAAACAGGAAGCGTAAAGCAGAACCTTTAGGTCCATGAAAACAGGCCAAAAAGCAGATTTCTGAACATTGTGTCTTGTGACATAGCCTCCTTTTCTAGTTCCACTGCTTCTTGCAAATAAACTTGACAGTGAAGACCATGATAGATGCTGAGTTCGCTCACTGGGAGTGAACTAGAGCCACCTGGGGAAGACAGAGCAGACGCTATTTAAAATGAGTGTTTGTATTTATAGACTCCAGTGCTCTTAAATATGGAGAGACTCTTCACTGAGAATGTCCTGATATTACATACATGAAGTTGTATATGTGTCAGTGATACCTACACAACACTGACAAATTCCAAAGACTTCTAAATATCATTATTTTCCAACTAAAAGAAGGGCTCGTTGATGAGAAGAAATAAAATAGAAAGGACGTTCTATTACTGATTGAATATTTCTTTTTGATTTATTACTTTTATTTTATGTGTATGAGTGTATTGTCTGCATGTACATAAGTACACGCATGTTGTATAAAGCCCATAGAGGTCAAAAGAGGGTGTCAGGTCCCCTGGAACTGGAGTTGTGAATGGTTGTTAGCTGCCATATGGGTGCTGTGAACTGAACCCAGGTCCTCCACCAGAGCAGCCAGTGCTCTTAACCACTGAGCCATCTCTCTAATCCCGCTGATTGAATATTTCTTAATGGTGAGTTTCAGTGTGACCTAAATAAAGCTTCTGACACATAAAATATAATAGCTGCATACGATTGGTCAAAATTTCATCAAACCAAGTGACATTATCAAATGACGTATGTCACATTTTTCAAAACACACATAATATAGTGGTTCAAATATTCCAGTTAACCTACTGTTTTGTTTTCAAACTAGACTGAAGGAGAGATATTGATGATGTGGGTTTTTTACTAATACATGTTCTGCATATTTTGTTGACCATATGTTTCAAAGGTAATTACATAAGATCAAACACTCTAATTTACCCTGTGAGATTTATTAAGCATGTTTGCATGTGTCATGGACATTACTTTTTGTCTACAGGGATCTGGGAGGGAGAGGGATGCCACACTGAACCCCCAAGGTATAGTAACCTCAGCACTCACCAAAATATTCTAACCTCTGGGATGTTATCTTAAGTATGCCCGGGACATAGCAAAACTGATTTTTTTAAGTTTTAAAAATTATTCATTTTATTTTCTATTGCATGAGAATTTTCATGCATATATGTAAGTGCACCACGAATGAGCAGTGCCTGCAGAGATCAGAAAAATAGCATCGGATCCACTGGGATTGCAGTTATAGATAGTTGTTAGCCACAGTGGGGATGCTGGGAACTCAACGCAGGTCCTTTACAAGAGAAGTTCGTCCTCTTAACTGCTGCACTATCCGTCTAACCCCAACTGGAATTTTTTTTTTAATCTGTGCAAGCGTGTTTATGTGTGTGAGCTCACAAGCCATAGCACAGGCAAGGTCAGAGGATGACCTGGGATGTCCATCTTCACTTTCCCCTTGTTTGAGACAATATCTCTATCGTTTGTCATTACATACGCCAGGCCAGTTGCCCAAAAAAGTCTCTGAGGACTCTTCTGACTCCACCTCCCATCTAACCACAAGAGCTCTAGGGTTAGAGATGTTCCTTACTGAGTCTTGTTTTTATATGAGTTCTAGGAATTCAAACTCATGTCCTCACATTGCTCAGCAAGCATTTTAGCCACTGAACCATTTGCTCAGCCCCAAACTGGTCATTAAGTGATCAAGAAATAAATTATGTATGATCTAAACAGATGTCTTAGCAAAGTGCTTATCTCACAAACACAGGGATCTTAATTCCATCCTCGAACCCAATAAAAAGAATGCTGATATAAGGCTACCTGTCGTCCTCCTGAGGAAGACGAGTCAGGTATATTGACAGATCCCTGGGAAACACTGGTCTAGTCTTTTAGCAGGTTTCAGGCCAGTGAGGGACCTTGTCTCAAAAGGAAAGTTGGAGGGAGGCTGAGGAATGACGTCAAGGTTGTCTAACATACAAACATACACACGCATTTATAAAAAAAAAAAAAGGTTTATAATATAATAGGAAAAATCTGACTATTCTCTATAATGCAAATATCTTTGGGAACTGTAGTGTTCAGTTTCTAGGGCTATACTCTTCCTTATGTGGAGAAAATAAAGTCACAACATGGGAAAATGGTATAGGAAGAAATAAGTTCATACTCATCAGCTTCACAACGCAGGCTTATTTATGCCTTACTCTTATTAATAAATGCTTGCTGTTCTCCAGTGATATCATTGGGGAATGCTAATATTTTTCACAGTATATAAAAGCTGTTGTAAAGAAAATGGACTATGGTTAACTATTGCAGTGGAGGCAGAACATCGTTAATCATCTTTATTGTCTGAAAGAGTACCTTTATCTTAAAAGGATCTCTTCTAAAATAGAAAACCTAGGAGAGTGCTTCAATTCGTCTTGCCACATAAACTTCTAAACTGTCTAGAAAGAGGCAGCAGTGGACGAAGCTCTTGGCCAAAACCGTATTCTATTCCTGGCAGCATTCCAGAATCTTTTTTTCAGTTACCTTTGACGGAACCTTTCAGGCCATTTTGAAAAGAAAACATTGTAATTTGTTTCTGTTTGCTTATGTTAGCCTATATTACTAAATATTGGGAAATACAGATTACATGGAATGTTTCTTTTCTGTACAATCAGTTCTCAATTCTGGGGAATGTTGTAAAATAGGATCAGTGCCAAAGATTTGTCATCTGTAAGTAGTTAAACACATTAGAATTAGCATCTTATGATTCCTGTCGACACAAAATACTGACACATGGATTAGTGCCCGCCTACTAAAAATCCCACTACAATCGTATTTTGTGACCATGTTACTGAAGATATAAATATCATCTGGTTTGGATTTATTGCTTTATACATTGGTTTTATTTTATTATTTTTTTCCTATTTTTAAAAGAGATTAAAAATTGAAATATGGGTCTTTAATATCTACTGAAAATTGGACCCCCACATGCTGACTTTGTTCCAGTGTTAGGAACTTAAACCAGGCATTTTGGCATCTAATCTCAACTCTCTGGAAGTGAGGAAAACACTGAAAGTTCATAGCCAGCCTGAGCTACTTTTTTTTACAAAGAATAAAATAGGAGGTAATAATATTTTTCTCTTGGAATTAAAAACATGAAGTAGGGAAATGGCTTAGTAGGTAAAGCCCTTGCCGCACAAGTTCAGCCACCTGAGTTTGGGTCTCGAGAACCCACATAAAAGCTGGACATAGTAGCACACATATATGTAACCTTGGTATTCCTTCAGGGAGGTAGGAGACAGACAGGGAAAAGTTCTCGAAGCTTGCAGGCCAGCTAGCCTGGTGTCTGTAGTGGTAAATGACAAGAGAGACCCTGTCTCAAACAAAGTGGAAAGTGAGGACTGGCACCCAAGGCTGTCCTCTGACCTCTACACATGTGCCATAGCACACATGCACCCACACTTACATACATGAGCATGCACGCATACATAAACACACACATACACACACACACACACACACAATAACAAAGAACTTAATGACCTTAACATCCAGATAAACTTCCTACTGAATGTGGGTGTTTATAGCGTTATTGGGACACTAAGATTCTTGGATGGGGTCTACAGGAAGCTAAGAAATAGAGATGTTCCCTCCATTCTTCAAAGGCATTTTATTTCAGTTTATTTTATATTTAAAAGTACTTTGTAATGTTTATTTTGGGAGAAGATTCTTTACTGCTTTTTAATTATTCATCGTTGATTTGGAATCTATACCTTACTGAAAAATAGAAGCTGGTTTCTATATTTTAAAACCTCTTTTGACTATTTGTCATGTACATAGATCTGGGTGTTGCAAAGCCATATGTTCAGTAAAATCTCCACATATGCTATAAATACAAATACAAGAGAACATTTATTATTTTCCACGAGTAAGCAAAGAAAGGGCAGCCCAGGTCTGTCTGCATTAACCCCTTACTCCTAAAGTAATTGAACAAAACGCTGTCTCAGACTTTTACAGCATTCTAAGTGCTGAAGGACCTCACTGTGCAAGTGAGCTGCTGAGACCGTCCTGTTGATTATTTTTCAGCATCCAATCTCCAATGAGAGAATGCAAATTCGTGTGTCACAGCTGGCTGCATTTGTCAGCTGGATGGTGTTTTTGTCAGTTTTTTTTTTCTTTTCTACTACCCTATTTTTAGCAATTACATTACAGCCTTGACCTAACTGTATTAGCAGTTCAAAGTTCTAATGAACAACTTAGCTTCTCTGCAGAAGGTTATGAAGAGATTGAAAGAATTTTGCTTTCATTAACTTGTAGGTACTAGATTCTCATTTCTGACTAGCAGACCATAGATACTGCTATGACTTCATATGTGTTCCTTTGTGTTAAACCCAGAGCACCCTAGAAGGTGAAGAAGGCTAGGGACACAGTGTGTTGGGGAAAGCACTGGGTTAGGACAGAGGTTCTCTGGTCTCTGCCACTTCTTGGTTGCTTGGTTTAGCTGTTCATCCTCCAGGAACTTCAGCTTTCTTATCCGTAAAATTGGTTGCTATAAAGATGAATGTAAGACAGGGTACCACTGTTGGAGAACGGATGGCCTGAAATCACTCATAAAAGAGAAAATGGACATGGAGGATGGAGAGATGGAGAGGTGGTTCAGAGTATTGGCTGTTCTTTCTCTGGACTTGGTTCCTAGCACCCACATGGCAACAAACAACTGTCCATAACTCCAATTTCAGAGAATCTGATGCCCTGTTCTGGCCTCTGCAGGCATTGTATGGCTCAGGGACACTCACACACATGTAGGCAAAACACTCCTACACATAAAATATAAATAAATAAATAAAATTTTAAGCAGAAAAAAAATTCTAGTAATTTGCATGTATATGTATATGTATATGTGTATATGTACATGTGTTTGCAGATGTACTTTCACATATGAGGCCATGTCTGTGGAGTAGAAGTCAATGTCCAATATCTTCCTCTATCAATCTCCACCTTATTTTTTATAGACAAGGTCTTTCATTGAGCCTGGACCTTGCTAATTGAACTAAGCTAACTGGCGAGCAAGCCACAAGGATCCCCTTTTCTCTGCACTTCCCAACTCCCAGCCCAACAGTGGGGTTTATGGGTATACCTCACCATACGAGGCTTTTTACATGGGTGCTGGGCAGCTGAACCCCAGTGCTCGTGCTTATGACACAAGCATTTCATTGACTGAGCTATCTACCCAGACACACTAAGTAATTTTTACAGGAGACTATACCAATGCTTAGCTAGGCTAGGAAGAAGGAACCATAACCTAGAGAAAATGGCCTGAGAACTGAACGTGTGGGGCTGTCAACTGTGATCACTAAGCGTATGAGTGTCAAAGATAGGTATAGTGACACACACTTTTAATCCCAGAACTCAAGGCAGAGGCAGATGGACCTCTGAGACTGAGGCCAGCCTTGTCTACGTTGTAAGTTCCAGGCAAGCTCTATGATTCTATATATAAGTTAAATCAACAATTGAAGAGTATGGAAAAATAAAAATATTAGGAGCATCGGAGCACTTTACTTACAACCCTGACAATCTAAGTTCTGCACCCAGAATACCCACCTTGGAATGAAAGAAACAACTCCTGAAAATAGTCCTCTGGCCTCTACCTCTAGACATGCCCACCTGTAACACACACACACACACACACACACACACACAATAATAATAATAATAAATTTAAATTTCTTAAATATTCTGAGAAATGAAAGTCTAGAAAATGTACACCTTAGATTCTGAATTCTAAAGTAGGATAATTATGAAAAGTTTCATAATAACAAGAGACATGAAATGGAATCACCAGAGCGACAGCCAGGTTTCCAGAAACATCATCAGTTTGGAAAGCAGATCGATTAGAGTCCAAAATTTCAGATCACAGAAGAAGAAAAGCAAACTCCCGAAAAGATGCCACCAAGAAAAATGAAAACTAATAAGTGATCTAATGTCTTTTAATGCTAAGAGAGGCAGAGCTTCTAGCAAATTCGGTTATGAACTGTGGAGAAAACTAACTAAGGAGATCTCTCCAAAGTTTTCAGATTCTTGTCACCATCACAGAAAAAAGAATCAATGACAGATAAAGTAAGAAACTGAGAAGAACTTTATTATAAACCAAAAATAAATAACCAAGGACCAGGTAAAAGCACTTAGTATTTTTTTTTGTCTTTTTTAGACAGGGTATCCCTGTAGTCCCAGCTGGCCTAAGCTCCCTGTGTTGACCAGGTTGGTCTTGAAATCATAGAGATTCTCCTGCCCCTGTCTCCCAAGTACTAGGGTTTAGGTAAAGGCATTTATAGCAAAGCCTAATGACCTGAGTTGGGTATCAGAAACCCACAATAGGAAAGAACTGACTGCCAAAAATTGTCATCTAACTTCTTCACATGTACCGTGGTTGCACACACATACACAAATGAATAAATGTAATTAACTAAACACTGTTTAATAGTAACTCCATGATGCTCCACCCTCTTGTCTTAATTCATTTATCTGAATGGCAGTCTCTATATCTTGAAGGCTACAAGATGCAGTTTCTGCCTCTGTCTTCTCCCCCTCTCAACACATGAGCTCCACAAGAATAAGGACTTAGTTTTATTTCTCATTATATGGCCAGCACCTAGAACAGTGCTGGAAATGTAATCAGAACCCAGCATAGAGTTATGGTTTGTTGAATTAATACATTTGAATTTTAATGTAATTTGGTAAGCATTAAATTCTGAATAAGAGAATAAAACTAAATAAGGAAATATATCTACAAATTTGAAGTTAACTGTTTCTCTTTGTTTTAATTAAAAAGTGGGATGTTTCTAGAAACTTCTGAAATATGTAGAAAAAAGGAAAAAAATATGTGTTGAAAGATTTCTGCAGTTCTGGTGAAACTTGTAATAAATACTACAGAGAAAAACTCAAGGTGTCTACAGACAATGTAAATGCAGAAGGAAACGTGTAGCTAGAGCAATTAACTGGGACTTTAGATAAGTAAGCAACTTGGCTGAAAGTTGGAGGAGAGAATTCACAGCCAGAATGAAGATTAAATGCCAGGTCACTACGAGGAAAGAGCTGATTGTTAAAGGGCCAGAAGGGAAGTGCTTGGGAGCTTCTCTGAGTGAGTAATGGGACACTTGTAGGAGGTTGTGTCACAAAGACATACTTAATATTTCTGGCAGTCCTAGTCAAAGGTTTGGCTGTTATTTGAAACACAATTCAGAGTCACAGAACCATTTAATTAGGAGATAAATCATCATTTCAGATATCAGGTCAATAAAAAAATGTTTTAAGAGCAAGTTTAGAATATTATTGGAACAATTTGAAGGACATCTTTTAAAATTCCAAATATATGAGAGAAGGCTTCCTACACTGAGATTGTGTGAGGAGCATCAATAGGCCTTAACCACCTGCAAATGGAGGGAGAACACGCTAAGATGAAATAACACTGGGCATGAAAGCCCTTGAAGCAGGAAATTGTGAGCCCATGGTTCAGAATGGGCAACACAAAGGCTGAGTGAGGAGGAAGAGACTGAGAGAGCTATACAGAGGCCAGGATGAACATCTCCTTACTCAGGATTAAAAGTCCTCATTTTATCTGTAGGGAAACGGAGTGCTATTAAAGGCAATTGGAGACTGCTAATGTAATTTCACCAGAGGTACTGAGGGACAGATATGGTAGATCTTGATCACTGCTTGGATATAAAAGATACAGAAGAAACCTGGGTCTTTTGTTAAAGATGCTCGAGCAGCCTAAACAACTTATCTCTACTTGAAAATCCCACTAAAGTAAAGCTATAGGAAATTCTGCGGGGCAGCAGAGATGGTTCAGCAAGTAAAGTGCTTGCTGCACAAGCACGAGCTCCCCGAGTTTGGATCCTCAGCATTCTTTAAATATGACGCTTGATGGCAGGGACTTGCAGTCTTAGCACTAGCGGCGTGGAGACAAGCAGACCCCCGATCGCAGAGGTTCTCTGGCAGCCGGTCTTGGTGAATAGGTGAGCTCCAGGTTCAGTGAGAGACTTAGTTATGGCTCTTTGCACTTCAGATCTTGAATGTCTCACATGGTCCACAGAGTGAAACTATGAGGAGATTGTAAAGACCTCAAGAGATGGGATCTAGTGGGAGGTCCTCGGGTCCCTGAGCTATGTCTCTTTTAGTGACCCTGAGATCTAGCCCCCTCCTATGCCCTGGTGCTCCTTGATCATAAGGTAAGCAGTTTTGCTCTGTGACACACTCTTACCCTTGAGGCCCGGCACCTCCATCAGTACTAAAAATAAGTAAAAGCCAGACCTCCTGATCTGCCTAATCACAGGCTGGAACTCTGAGACAAAATAAACTTTTTTGAAAGTTGTTTATCTCAGGTACCTGTTCCAGTCATGGAAAGATGACTAACTCTCTCTTCACTTGCTGAAGACTTGTTCAGACTTTCTGAAGGTGAACGGCACAGATTTGCTCTAGACAGCAGGGCTGTCCATCTTCACTACTTACCTTGCAGTTGTCCTCAAATTGGTCCTCCCTCTGGTTTCTTGAGGAAGGAAATAGAACACAGCCATTGAGCAATTATGTCAAAAGCACAATGTGTGTGTGGCAATCTCCCTTTAACTGTGTAGGAATACATTCTCAGGTCCACAGTGAAACCATGAATAGCACCAGGCTTTACATAGACAGTGTCACATCTACATATACAGGCCTAGGAAAACTAAATCCATTGCATAATTAGCCATCATAAATGAGTAACAATAACTACTAAGACAACAGAGTAGTTAACGTAGTACGTAATCACGCGTCACCTGAGAACAGCACAGTGATACATCAATAGTAGATCTGCTTCCGGGAGACCAAAGATTGGGTGTTATGCACAGCACAGACAGGTAGCTGAGCAAGGTGATAATTCACATCCTGGGTGAAACAGAGTGAGGCAGCCCCACGTTTCACCACACTTGTTAGAATAATGCACAATTAAAATGTTATGAATGCCTTACTTCTAGAATTTTTCATTTAACCTTTTTAGACCACAGTCCACAGCAGATAGCTGAAGTCACAGGATGAAAGAAAATGGGGAATGAAGGATTATGTAACCCAGAAGACTCCTCAGTCTATCACAAAAGAAGTTCCAATATGTTAAGAGAAAAGTTTGTGTGGCGTTTTCATGTGTCTTTGTTTAGTTGTTTTGTTGTCGAGCCCCGAAGCAATTCTATTACGCTGAGAAGTGATGTGCCCTGGTACAGATGGGTGTGGCAATCTCACTTACCGGAGCCCTGCAAGCGTCCAGCTGTATGTTGTAGACACCATTTACATACTGAAGAATCAATTCAAAATTTCACCACATCAATCTCTATGATGGGCAGATTTGGAAACAAAACCATGAATTATCTCCAATTACTTTTTCCAACAGCCTTTTCTTTAGCGTGATGTCTTTTGATTTATAACTCTCTACCTATAAATTTTTCTTCCATAATAACATCAAGCTTCCCTGTGGATTTTGAAGAAATTGAGCTGAGTACAGTCAACTTCCAAAACTACTCTAGGAAAATGCTTATTGTTTGCATCACGTAAGTTAGTATGAGATGCCAGTAGCCTGTAGCAGTGCAAAGAATCCATTCATTTTAATGGAGCATCCGGTCTGATCGAGCATATTGTGCTCAAAGAAAAACTCATTCACAGGAATGTGCTGAACCAGGTACATAATTTACCAGAAATGCAGTCAAGTGCAGCATGTTCTAGAAAAATGAATCATATGAACAAGGATCTCACATTATACCTTCGACTTAAATAGCACTGCTTGCCTTCTCTAACCATGATGATGGAAAAAAAAAATCAAACATACAGTTGCTTTGGGAAAATAGACTGCATTGAGTGCCTTGTGGATTCTTTATGTTGGCCTTGAGGACCATCTTTGAGAGATGGTGTTTGTGGAACTGGCTCAGAGGCCTAGCAAGAAAGAACAGTAAAAGATATTTAATTTCTTTTTTCAATACTTTAATGTGTAGCTTTTAGTATCAGTAAGTAGAACAACAGTTCTAACAGGTAAGTACTGTTGTAAACCTAGTTAGGTATAATTTGAATCATTAATAAGAATATAGATCATACACGTAGATACTTGTACACAGTATACCTTAGCTCTCCTCCTTTCTGCTCCTGGAATTTCTCCAGTAATTGGCAATAAATATTCTTATGCCATGAATTATCAAACCAGACTATTGTAGATTCACTCTGTTTATGTGAAATCAAGAAACTATGAAACCGCCAGGTTGCTTTTCCTCCTACATTGAACCCTCCTGTCCTGAGTAAGACACTCAGGACCTTTTACTGTCTTTCAAAAATTGCTGTCTTGGGTAGCAGCATCCTATGTGAGAGTCAGGGAGATTAATGGACCTATAGGAAGATAGGTCAAAGGTAGTCTGGAGAGGAGACTCTTCTTAGTTTCTGAGTTACTTAGAAAAAAGAGTGAAGAACAGTTTAATATAAAAATCTACAATAAGGGCAAAAGGATATAGTTCAGTTGACCGAGTGTTTGCCTGGCATGTTTGAAGCTGGGATCAGTTCCCAGCACCATATAACCCAGGTGAGGTAGTACATGTGTGTAACCCCAGTATATGAGAGGGAAAGGCAGGAAGATCAAGGTTCAAGGTCAGCTGATGCCACATGAGACTGTGTCTCAAAAAAATAAATTCTACAAAAGTTTTTTTTGGAATAATAAGCAGTGAGAATTGAATGCACAAAATGTGCCCCTGTTGTTCTTCATCCTGGGAGGGCAGGGTGTCACGGACAGCACAGGAAGATTAAATCTATGAGCCAATACTAAAGCCATTTGTCCACAGAAGCATTGGTCCACAATCAGCCAAGGTTTTAGAAAGAGAACTAGATTCAGAACCCAGTTTGCCATTCAGCTAAACTGGCTTAAGGCATTTAGCTTATTGTGTCTGGGGTTTCCCTCTGAAAAGAAATGAGGAACAGTATCTCACTGAAAGTGGGTGCAGATCATAAAGCATTCATTCAATTGTGAGTCGTGGATGAAAAAATGTATATAGATTTCCTAAGGAGGGAGTTCAAGAAGAAAAACAACAACAAAAAAAAAAACCAGACCTCAGAAAGTAAAACAGAGTCACAGTCATGGCTGCTTTCTTCTTTGCTGATCATCTGACCTACTGCAGATGGGTTCATCCATGGAGTTCAGAGAAGAGAGAAGGGTTTCAGGCTGATCATCTTCTAGCAGCCAGGTAGCAGCTCTCTTGGCAAGTCTTGCAAGTGGGATTCCAAAAAATAGCTCTGATTGGTGCAGCTCACTCTGGCAGCAGTTGAAGTGCCCAGGGGTATAGGATGTTTTTGTGTGGTAAGCCATGACTCAAGAGTACATGAGGGGAGGGATAGGGGTCCTGTCGTATCGGTACAGTCCATGGCTTCTTTTAGCTTCTTGATCTTTCATTTGCATGATCATCACGCTGAGCTAAAAGGGAATAGTGTACACAAAATAGTATCCTCACAGATAGTTTGGACAGTTAAATCAGTGTGAAGATATTAATTTGAATATTAAGTTTGTCTTTTTTGCATGTAAATATTTTTTTGTTAAAACCACACTTGTTTATTTTCCTTCTCTTTGGTGATCCCCTTTCTATTTCATGACCTATACCACACACACACACACACACACACACATACATGCATAATATACATATACAATATATAATTTTAAAACAGGGTTCTGCATATGAGACAAAACAAGGCATTCATATTTTTTAGTCTGATTCAATTCAGTTTTCTAAAAGTGTTGCAATTTAATTTTTCTTTATAGCTCTATATAATTCCATATGTAACTGTACTGTTTCATTTACCCACTCATTTGTTGGTGGTCATCATGGCTGTTTCCATTTCTTAACTATGTAAGTAGTGCAGCAATAGACATGGATGTGTAAATATCTTCCTGGTATGTGGACTTAGAGTATTCTGGGAAGTGGCAGAACTGGCTCATAGGGTAGTTTTACTTTTAGTATTTTGAGGAAATGCCAAACTGATTTCCATAGTAGCTACACCAGCTCACATTCCCACCAGAAGTGTATTAAGGTTCCTCTTTTCCACATCTTTTGTTTTCCTGATGACTAACACTCTGAATGGGGTAATACAAAATCTCAAAGAAGTTTCAGTTTGCATCTCTATGATGGCTAAAGATGCGGAGTATTTTCAAGCATTTTTGGTCCTCACGGTTCTACTTTGAGAACTCTCTACTGAGATAATGAATGATATTTAATAAACTAAAAATGGACCTTCCAGATGTCCCAGTGATCTCACCCCAGTGTATTTATCCAAAGGACTGCAAGTCATCATATCGCAGAGATATTTGCACAGCACTGCTTAAGGCAGCACCATTTACTATTCACAATTGCTAAGTTATGAGAAGGACCTAACCTAAGTCTCCACAACAGAGGGATGGATAATGAAAATGTGGTGTATATATACACAGTGTATCTTTTTCAGGCAAGAAAAATAAAGTCATATCAATTACAGGAAAATAGATGTTACTTGAGATAATCACATTAAGCAAATTAAGCCAGTCTGGGAGAGTGGACAGAGCAGCTAACAGGAGGGGAAGAGGGACAAAACAGATGGTACCGATCTGTGAGAGGGAATGTGGTCAGCATACAGTACACATCTGTAGAAAAACTCTAAAAAGTAATTTAATTTTAAAAACAGAAGTACCATGTATAGCGTCACTTAAAATAATACTGTGCATTATTTTTGTAAGGAAAATATATGTGAATATTAAGAAAGCAAAGAAAGGCCATTTCAGAATAAGACTGTCAATTCGCTCCTACATTCCTCCCTTCCTCGTTAGTCCCATCTTCACTGTATCCTATAATATATTTCCTCATCATCCCTCTTCCAGTTTTCTTTTTATTTAAGGAAAAGCATAGCATCCAGAAGTGAACCTAAAGCTTACTTTGAAAGTCAAAACTCCGGTTCCCCATCCTCTCCTCCTGCCTCACAAAGAAGAAGAATGTTCAAAGAAATGTAAATCATTAAATCACTTCCAATTACTCGTAACACCCCATGGGACATTCCAAGAAGAGAAATCATAACTTTTCTCTTTGCTAACTAGTTCAAAGTCAATATTTAGGAATAATTTACTCACATACATGTATTTTTTTCTCATACGCTAACATCCTCATTTTTAGCTATAAGCCATATTTATAGATTTATCCCTGAAATGCAATAAAAATCTAAATCTACCTCTCAAAATTACTTTCCCATTAAGGGAAAAAAATAAATGCAATCAACAGCAACTCTACAAACTCATTTATGACCCACCTGTGAACTAACCTCAGTTGAATGTACTGAGTATCGAAGCAAAATATAAAACTCACTCACTCACTCTGTGGTTTCCTCTACATCAGCAATATTGGGCTGGAAAACACAACTGACAAGACCATGATAGTTCTGGGGAACGAGGCATGAGGCGTGGGGCAAGGAAGACGGTAAAGGAAAGCCCATGTAAATGGGTCTTCATACAGAACTCTGGCCATGGCAAATCAAGCAAGAGAAACAAGAAAAACCTTCACAATCTTTTTTTTAACATTTTATTTATTATTTTTATATTATGTGTCTGAGTGCATTGCTTGCATGTGTATGTAGCTAAAATTCCTCTTGGAAGAGGCTAAGTTTAGCCTCTCCCTCCCCAGACCCTGCAACAAACAAGACTCAAATTCCCCAACTCACAGTTAAGCAAACTCTAGCTAACCTACTTGGGCTTACTAACCGAGCAGTGGGTTAGGGGTTATTTACAGAAAATGGGCGCCCTACCTCCCCTCCATAAACTACACTAGTAAATGCACAACCAGGCTTGGATCTTGCAACTTCCTGGGGTCCGACCCAAAATGGCAAGGAAGAAGAAAGGGCCCACCTCATGGAGCCCTCGGCTTAAATCCCTTTAGACCCTCCCCTTCTTACATCCAAGGCCAATGGACTATTGGGAGGGGCATAGGACTTTCCCAGCGCCTCCTTTTCCCTCCACTCAAGTAGTCCTGGGTAGATATCACCCGGCCTGGGGGAATAGGAGAGGTGTTTGTCTAGAGCTCTATCCCGCTTATCCCTCGGGGAACTAATTCACTCTACAGTTCCTAAGTGCACCCGTGTCATACAATCCCTATGGAGAACAGAAGAGGATGTTGGAACTCTTGGAACTGGAGCTACTGATAGTTATTAGCCACCATGTGGATGGTGGGAATCAAACCCAGTTCTTAACTGGTGAGCCATCTCTTCTGCCCCAGAAAAATCTTCGTTATCTTTAAATAAAAAAGAGATAAGCCAAATCATTCTTGGCCCTACCAAAATAGATGAGATAAAATTAAGAATAAGAAAAGATGAAGATTTATGAAAAATAAGATAAAATGACAAGATTTGAAAGCTGCTTTATGAAATTCTTTAGTCCCTAAATGTATCAGATTTGTGTTTCTCAACTAAAATGCTACTCCGTTGTGACTCACAAAGAAAGCTCCTGTTCCTTGTATGCCACTGCATTTGAAGTAGTGTCAGGATTTCACGGTTGTTAACTACTGCCTATCTTTGGAAATCAGTATCTTCCTTGCAACTCCTACTAGTCTAATGTGTAATAACAATGTAGAACAGACCTTTTGTTTTTGGAAGAAATGCATCCAAGTCTTCCAGGAACCCTTAGGCTTACAAATATCACTAGGGTTCATTTCCTTTAAGGCATCCTTCTTTTCCTGCAAAGTCATATTTTTCTCATACTTATTAGTCATTGTAACTAAATTATGGGAACTATAATAAATTTAGATCTTTTCTTTCCTCTCCCAAATAACACTCTAATTTCCACATACCCCCCTCAATTGGAGCTAAGCTATCATTTCCATTATTGAAAAGGTGACAGTTTTTATGAAATTAGCAAGGTAGGTATTAAATATTCTTTAGCTTCTTATAGAAGACACAATTTAGAAATTAACATGTAGGAAATACAAAAATAACTTATTGCAGCATTGAGTGGAATATATTGTATTTGCCAGATGTTAAAAATGTCTCTTGGGACAAGAGATACTGAATTTACTGGTTGACATAGAAATGTCAAATTTTGTATTAAAACACAAATTACAGTTGAAAGATCTGTGAAAGAGACACTAATATTGTGAAACCTGTTTTCACATTCTTTGCTTATATTCCATATATTCCACACTTTAATATTTGAAACAGAAAACTAAGCATCGATACTGCTCAAATACATCACTTCAAGTCATTATCTTCTACCTCTTTTCCCCAAAGTCTCCTGCCCATCTTTAATGCAAACTACAATCCAATTTCAAAACTTCCCACAAGCTTTAACAACTCTAACAGCTTAAAAGCCCAGAGTCTCTCCTGAGAATCAGAGTAATATGTTCTGTGTGTGTGTGTGTGTGTGTGTATGTGTGTATGTGTGTGTTTTGCCTGAGTGTATTTAAGTTTACCACATGCACACAATGCCTGTGGAGTCAGAAGAGGGTGTCGGACTCTCTGAAACTGGAGTTACAGATGATTGTTAGCCACCACGTGTGTACTTAGAATTGAACGCGAGTTCTCTATAAGAGCAGCAGTGCTCTTAACCACTGAGCCATCTCTCCAGCTCCTCAACACACTCTTAACTGTAAGTTTCTATAAGTAAAATCCAAGTTACATGCATCCTTCCAACAGTTATATACTTCCAACATAAGATGGCACAGAAGGAACATTTCCATCCCAGAGCATTGTCAGGAATGAATGATAAGACAAAAAGCAAGAACAAAATTCAGTAGGGCAAACAACCACATCTTCCACCTTCATGTCGGGCATCTGGAGTTCTTAATGTAATCATTTGGGATCCAAAGGGCTTGGATAGCCCAACTCCTCCAGCTTTGATGCCTACAGCTCACATCGTTTTTCTCTTATGCCTGCTCTCTCCATGACTTTAACTTTCTTTGGTGGTTATCCCATGGTTCTGGAATCTCTAACATCCTGAGGTCTCAATTTCAACTTAGGCTTCACTTTTAAAAATTCACAAAATGGCATTCTTTCAGGGATTCTGAGCCTGGCACAAATTGCCTGGCCTAAACACCTCAATGAACTCTACAGAGTATGATTCATGTTACCCCACACTTACGTCTTTCAAACCTTCATACCAGTACCATGTGGATGACACTGTCAAGTTCTGCTGCTCTCTAGAAGTGTGACCCTGGCCCCTGCGGACCACAGCTGTATCAGCTTCTGTGTGTTGACTCTGGGGAAACAACTCCATAGGTAGTTGAATTTGAGAACAGGGAACCTCTTCAGTTTAGGGTTTCTTCCTTCAGATGACACTGGACCTTCACAGGATGGTTGGAGCTTTGCCCTCGGGACGCCTTTCCTGTTGTTTCAGTGCTGTACAGAAGGTCTCTCTACAACTGACTCATCATTTTAACAAAATCAGCTGCTCTTTCTGCACTGACCTGAATGCTCTCCTGTCTTGAAATTTCTTCTGCTGAACAAATTACTCCATTACGTTTAAGTGCAACTTCACTCACGTGTCTGGGCACAAGAAACATGAAACCAGAATCTTGGTCAAAATACCACGTGAATGGCCCACTAGCTCAGTTTCTAACAGAGCGTTTGTTTGTTATTCTCCATTATGTCATGAGCCAGGCTGCCACTTCCTACAACTCTCTCAGGATAACTGTCCTCCAGGCTCCCATCAGAAAGGCCCATTACCTCTATTTATAGCATTCCAGCGCTTTTCTAGCCCAAAGTTCCAAATTCTCCCACAGATCAGTTGCAAAAGTCTAAGAATCCCATGGTCAGGTTTATCCCAACAAAGGCCCCAATTCTCAGTACTAATTTTCTGTCTTAGTTACTGTTCTGGATGCTGTGGTAACATACCCAGCCACAATCAGGAAGGAGGGAGTGTGTCATATAGGTCCACAGTTGAAGATTAGAGTTCATCATGACTGAGAAGTCACAGCAAGAGGAGCTTGAGGCAGCTGGTTACAATGCATCTGCAATCAACAAGCAAGAGTGATGAATGTCTATGCTCAGTTCACAGTCTCTTTTTAATATAGTCCAGGATCCTAGCTCAAGGAGTGATGTGACCCACAATGGGCAGATATTCCACCCTGATTAACCTAATCAAGGTAATTTGTCACACAGCCAATCTCCCATGTAATATTAGATCTCATCAAGTTGCCAATGGACATTAACAATCACGTTTTAAAGTTATCTACTTAGGTAATCAATACCATTGAAATTTTAGATCTCTCCTAAATTTGTATTCTTGAATGGACAGCAAGAGCCTTTTATCTGGGGCTGAAGAGATGGCTCAGTAGTTAGGAGCACTGGCTGCTCTTGCAGACGACCTGGATTTGAATACCAGCGCCCACATGGTAGCTAATATCTACCTTCAACTCCAGTTTCAGGGGATCCGATGCCCTCTTCTGACCTCTGTGGCACTGCAAGACATGGGTGCACGTACATACATGCAGGCAATACATTCATACATATAAAATAAAAATAATTAAATGTTTAGCAAATTGTTTTCTGATAGCTCCAAGCTATCAGTCCTTGACCAGTGTCACCAAACTTGCTTGCAAACACACATTCTTGAAAGGACCACTAAAACATGAATGCCTCATATGAACCTAGTCCAGGAATATGTACTTCCAAACTCAGTTCAAGTCCTTACTAGTAACCCTGCTGAGGTGCAATATTTATAATTTATTATCTGATCTCAAATATTTCCCTACAGTACCCTGAATTTGATTCCTGGTAGAGCCAGGCAGCAAAGAGTGCCTCCTCATTCTATATCTTGCTGTCCTGGAGAGTGGCCTGTTACTCATAGAACTTAAATGAATTCATGCTCTTGGGCTCCCTTGTGTGCTATCTCAACAAAAAGTCTCATGCAAAAAAAAAACGAAAATCCCAATTCTGCAAACATTGGTGAGGTCTGTCTTGATATTTCCTGGGGTGATCTGAGGACTGAGGAAGAGATGAACAGGAAGTAGGAATCAGGTCAAAGAATAAGGATTCCTAAAAAGACACCGTTTATCTCTGCCCTCTGCATCTTGACTGATCAAATGCTGCTGGTCTTGGTCTTATCCACAAAACTCTTAGAACATTTTCGGTACCTTGTCTCTGACTCACTCTCCAATATATTTTATTTTTTATTTGATCTTGTTTCTTTTACAAACTTTTCCTGTATACAGAAATCTGTCCCACTGTTCTTTCCCCCCCCCTAAGCATTTCTACTCAAATAGCATAATACCCAGCCAAATAGCATGATAAATAGACAAGCAGTAAAGGTTTGTTTTTTTGTTTTGTTTTGTTTAACAAAAAGAATTGAGGAAGTGGCTATCAACCATCTGTAACTCCAGTTCCAAAGGAATTCGATGCCTTCTCTGACTTCTGTGGGCACTGCATGATACAAGTACACTTGCATGCATACAGTCACACACATGTACATATAAAATAAATAAATAATTTTTTAATTCTTCTATAAATAAATTAGTGCACCATTCTTAAATTCATCCTTTCACAAAGTCTTAGGGCATAGACATGATACATTCAGAACTTATGCCATGGTAAAACAAAGTTGTCTTTAATTGTCCTTTCCAAAGGTTTCTTTCCAGATAATATATGTCTTTAAAAAATGGAACTATAACAAATTCATAGCCAAAGGAAAGCAATAGGTCCTCAACCCTTATTACACATTAAAATTTTACTTGGAGTGACTCATAGCCAAAAGTATGTTATAAGAAAAAAGGTAAAAGTATAAAGTTCCTACAAGAAAACATGAAGGTTGTCTATGTGACAGTGGAGTAAAAATAAATAAATAAATAAGGTTGCCTCTAGATGAGATACAATTAACACAATTTATAAAATAAGATGTTGATAAATTATACTTAATGAAAAATAAAATTTATTCTCTTAACAAGAAAATTATAAGGAAAAGGGAAATACAACATGTCTCTTGGATAAACAACTAAAAACAAAAAATATATAAAGAATTTTAATGCTCCCGTAATTCAATAACAAACATACAAACCACATATTAAATAAAGTACAACACTCTATAGTTGGACACTAAAGGCCCCCATTTTCTAAATCCTCCTGGAAAGATTTGTCACCTGTTTCCTGTCTTTCTAATGAAATTATCTGCTAACTGCACTGAATGGATTTTTTAAGCTTATACATTTCAAATGGATAGTCGCCCGCTGAGGATACAGATCTGGCTTGGAGGGTGAGAGCACATACTGCTCTTGCAGAGAACCAGAGTTGTGTTCCCAGTACCACATGAGACAGCTCACAACTGCCTGCGATTCTAGCTCAGGGGATCCAGCACCCTCTTCTGGGCTCTATGGGCATCTGCACTCACTCACGTGTATATACCCCCACATACCCACACATACACATAATTAAAAACAATAAGAAAATAAATCTCAAGTGGATACTCCAAACTAATTTAAGGTAGAAAAAAGACCAACTCTGAGTGCCAAGGATCAATGTGAAGATCAATAAATACTAAAGAGCTATGATAAAGGAGAAAAACTTAAACATTGATCAAATTCTATATAGCTTTTTAGACAGTTGGTGAAAAGGCTCTGCAGGAAGTCACAGAGAAACAATCTCCAATATAATGCTAGACTGAAATGATGACAGAACTCGAGAACACAAGGAACAGTCTCAAGGCATAAATTCCCTTTATGACCAAGGCAGGGACCAGGTGACTGCTTAGTTGACATGAGGCCATGTAATAGACAGGAATTCAACCAGATTCCCTTTCTTCTATCCCCGAGAGTTCATAAATACGTTCTTAATGCACTCCTAAGTTATCTGGACATCTTTTTTTATTGCCAGAGGAATCTTTCAGGTCATTTGAGGCTATGATTCTGTTTCTGAGATCCAGTGTAACAGTTCATTTAGTGCTTCTTTCTTTAACATGCTACTCGTGAACTACCACAGAAATTAATGAAGGTTCTTCTTTAAAAAGAAGCTTCTTCATTATCATTTCCCATCTGCAGCTCTGGAATCATGCTTTCTGGGTTATTATTAATGGATTACTAAATAAGAGAAGCCATTTGTAAACGATTATGCACGATTGTCCTTTGTCATATCCATAAATTATATATGGGGCTTCCCTAGTGGAGTGGATCTAAACTGGTCAGGGCAGTGGGAGATGACAGCTTTAGAATCTTTTGAAACAATAATTAATTTTCAGAATGCCAAGGCCAATTGGCAATAGTTAAGACTGCTCCCAGGGCACAATCATGGCCTAGATGCCATGGAGACAAGCTGCCTTGTGTTGTCTATAAATGGATTCTCCAAAAACCTAATTTGAAATTACTGCCTTTAATTATACTGCCGATATAAATAACTTTGATAAAATTACTGCAGCTGGCCTCCCATTTGTTTTTCCCGTTTTAATGCACTGTACAGTGTAATCTTCTGAAATAAACATCCATTACAAAGAATGCTTCATTTCAAAGGACGCATTATTCTGCTCATCCAGCCAATTGTGATTTTCCCTCTCCCCATTCCCATTTCAGTCTTGCACCTATTAAAGGGATGAACAAATTACCAAGCTCTTGTAATGTAACAAGTAGCAAATTAAAAGAATACATTGCTGCTGAATGAGACCATGCATTTATATGATTTTAATTCATTTTTATCCTCAATTACCATGTTTTCCTTTTAAACAGACCCTGCCAGTTTCAAAATTGTTAAAACACGTGCTCTTCTCTGCATATTATAATTATATCATTTTCTAAACAGAAACATATATCTGACAAAGAAGACAGAAGATTAACATGTGTATGTGTTTTCTGACTCCACTTTCCACAGAAAGAGTTTCAAGATCCAAATAGAATTTTGGTCCCAGTTCATTTATTGGGTTAAGGATAGAACCAGCCCCACTACAATAGAGGGTTGAACCCTTTCTTCTCTGCTCACTGTAAAGTGATTCTCTTTTCTGCATCTCCTACAACCATGACAAAATTTCTTAAGGTCAGTTCAACTCAGTTCTGCTATTACCAAGCTCAGTTCAACTAAATTCAACAATTACTGAGATCTATTCTACCTCACAACTGTCAACTACCTGCTACATAAAAGACACAAGATTTCCAAAATGAGTGTGACACAGTCTCTCTTCACTCTTTTCTGTAGTGAAGGAAAGAATGAAGAATAGCTGTAGAACTTGGTGGCAATTTGGAAATGACTAGACAAGGACAGAGATGATGAAAATGAATGCTGGAACAAGAAAGATGAGCACCTAGGAGAAGGTCAAATGGGCTCTTGCAGTTCAGAGACATGAATGTGTACAATACTTGAACAATTGCCTAACCTTCAGGGAAATTCCAAGGCTGTGTTCTTGTTTTCTCTATGAAGACATAGAAATAAAAGTCTGGTCATGTTTGGGGATAACAAATGTGCTTGCTTTCCATGGAACCCAGCAGGAATTAAGAGAAATAAGTGAAGTCAATACCAGAAAAGTAGATTGGCTCCAGAACTTAAAGACCCTAAATAGCAAGTGAGTCTTTGAACTTAAGGAGGTAATGAGGAGACAGTGAGGCCCTTCTGAGGGTATGACTAGAGTAGTAGCTTACAGCTACTTTCGAATGGAGACCAAAAGGGAGAAAAGTGACAGTAAGTACTCTGAGATTAGTTCCTTATTTCTAAACATCACCTGCCTTAAATTGAAGAAAGGTCGGGATGTGGGACTTGGTCTGTGTGTAGAGTACAAGCGGCAACTTGGGCACTTGGGTGATTATGACTACACTTATATGTACACTTATGTGTGAAAACAGTATAGGCCAGTTCAGCAGTCATCCAGTTTATCCTCCAAATGTGCAGCTCATGCCCTACTTCAAGGACCCACCAACCTATTATCTGCCAGCACAGCTGTCCTAATCCACAGTGTCAGGGTTAATGTTCTCACAAAAGCACAGTCTAAAACAAGTGCTTATGCAAGTAATGTGAGGGGAAGGAACACTGAGGCAGACAGAAACAGAGAAGTCAAGGAACTTGGAGGTGGCTCACTTGGTAGCATGCATGAAACCAGAGGTTGAACCGCGTCATCTCATCAAACCAGTGACGGTAACAGAAATACACTTGTAATCCCAGCACCCAAGATGTAGAAGCAGAAGGTCAAGACCATTCTTGACTACACAGTAAGCTCCCGGCAAACCTGGGCTAAATCTTGTCTTTATGAAAAAAGGAGAGAAAGGGAAGGTACCAATGAAAGATACAGGTGTGGCAGCAATGGGATCAGTCAATTGAAGGTCTGGGCCAACATGTTGCTTTTATCCTCCAACTCTTGCCATCTGTCTATTGAGAATTGCTTAGGACTTACATCTTGACACTTTGGGTTACAAGCTTATTACAAGCTTTCACAGAGTTGTTGGCTGGCTTGCTGGATTCATCCTTCTCTCTCACAGACATTTGCATGGTAGTTAACCATGCAAACAGTTTATGTATATATATATATATATATATATATATATATATATATATATATATATATATATATATATTACTAGAACCACCATATGCTTCCTTTTGCACCTGTAGCTCATCCAGCCCAGTAGCTGATGCAACAGCTTGCTAGGTACCATCACCATACCATTCAGTGTGGTGCTTTGGTATTTCAACTGTGCTAAATTCTATCATTTGCCTATACCTTCTGGTGCAGCTGTCTCTATTTGGGTTTCACTCAAAGCAATTCTCTTGACAAGAGTTTGGTTACAGCTACAGTATTTTAGAAGTGTGGGAATGCAAGCAGGGTGAGACACTGGGGGCTTAAGATTGTATCTTGAGTTAGTCATGGAGGCCTGATTTCGATGAGACTCCTGAAAGCTTTCAAAACTGTCTCTCAGATTTTCTGAATAAGATACAGTGTATTCACTTATCCACAGCCTTCTACTCTTCATTATTCTTGAAAGTTGTCCCTAGTGGAGTTAACTCCCCACCCCTATTCAGGCTTGTGCAAGGACAAGTGGATGCTTGTGGAATCAGAAATCTAGAAGTAAGTGACACTCCCTTTAGGTAGGACATTGACATCACAAGGTTGGTTGACACTGGTAAGGATTAGTTCACCCCCACTGGAGCTGGAATGACAAGCAGACAGAGGACATGTGGCCTGGGGTACCAGAGAGAACTGCCTTGTAGCACCTTTTGCTACAACTGTATCTGAGTCTATCCGGCGTGGGGCTGAGGAATTGAAGACACAAAAGACACACACAACACAGACACCAAAAATCGTGGAGAAGCTTCCCATTTACTCAAGCAGGGTGCTCAATATATATTCATCCAGCAGGTGACAGTGAAAAACTGCAGGAAGGTTTCACGGGGAGTTTGATAGTGGGCAGCAGTTCAGGCTTCCAAGAAACATTTGAGTACATGACTTGCACCTGGTTCAGAACAATTACGGTTAGGCCTCTAAAGGTCAAGTTGTTCTCGATCAAGTTGTTTATGTACAAACTGCAGCTGACAAGCTGAAGCTAGTTCCTGGCCGGGGAACCTGGAGGAGAAAAAGGCATGTAGGGAGACCAGGCCCTACACTGCCTGCTCTCCATCTCAATCTAGCCCCTGCATTTTAGGTACCGTGGAAACTATGATCAGATGCCATCTTCTTACAGAGTGGTTCCTAGACATTCCTCAGAGAGATAATCTCTGTAGGCTTGTCCCCTCCTCTCAGTGGTTCAGTTTCTTTGTTTGTTTTAATATTAATGTGTATGAGCGTTTTGCCTGCATGTAAAGGTACCGCAAACATGCAACGCTTACAGAAGACAGAAGAAGGTGTTGTATCCTCTGGTAGTGGAGTTACCAGGAGTAGAATTACATTATGAGCCTCCCACTGATGATAGGAACCAAATCCCAATCCTCTGCAAGATCAACAACTTAACTGCTGAGTCATCTCTCTAGCCCCTTAGTAGTCCAGTTTGAACAACCAGCAAATTTTATCTTGAATCTGACTTTATTTCTAGGAATTAACAGCTATTTTTTTTTGTAGAAACTGAGAAGTAAAATGGACTGGAATGTTCTAAATCCCCAGCCACGCTCTCTTTGCACAATCCTTGCACCATCTCTGGTCATTTATTTCATATTTAAGAAATATTAATTTATTGATTATTGTACTGGTTTCGTCTTGTGTAAATCTTGTGCATAGTACTTTGAATTCATGAGTGCTATAACCATGTCAAATTCAGAAGACAGAATTTCGCAGCCTCATCTCCATCCTCCAGCCCTTACATTCTTTCTGCTTCCTCTTTGGAAATGTACCCTAAGCCTTTAAAATATTTTTATTTATTCCTTATTAATTTTATATCTCTATACAATGTATTTTGATCATTTCTACCTCCCAATTTCCCCTCCCAACTACACACACACCCTTCCCAACACATCCTTATCCTAACCATATTCTCTTCTCTTTTTTTAATATCCCTCTGAATTCGGTCAGTGCTCCCTGTACTTGTGTGGATGTTGGACCATCCAATGAAGCATGACCAACTTACCAGTGACCACTCATGACTCTCCCAATAGCTCTTTAGATAAGCATGGGGCCTTGTGAGCCCCTCCCAAATCCATGCTAGAATTTTGACTGACTTGGTCTTGTACAGGTCTTAAGCGGGTAATCACAACTGTTCTGAATTCATGAATACAACTGCCAGGCCATGTCCAGCACAGAGCACAGTTCACAACACTCCTTCCCATCCTCAAGCTCTTCTATACTTTCTTTCTTCCCCATTGTTCTCTAAGACAGGTAGGGGAAGAGGGCAGAGAAAGTCGATACAGATGTAATGAAGGTGAGCACCCAGATACTTTTTCTCAGCACTTTGATCAGTGATGCATCTCTGCGTTAACTACCGCCTAATGTAAAAAGAAGCTTCTCTGACAGAGGCTGCCTTTCGATAGCAGTTTGAAGACATGATCATTTAGCAGGAACAACAATGGATTTTTGACTATTTCTAGAGGAAATGTACCCTAGGACTCCCTGTTGTCAGATGCATCTTCTTCTTTTGATTAGTCTTGTTATAAGTCCTCTCCTAATGATGTCAGTTGCCAAGGGCAAGTTTGGTTTTCCCCTTTTTAAAGGATACTTTATTCCCTCCGAATTACAGCATGCTCAAAGGGTATGATGACCACCTAAACTGCCACTCTTTTCTACTTTTTGTATTCTGCAATGTTTCTTTATTTATGTCTTATTAAAACTCTATAGAACTAAAACCTTCACTTCAAAATCACTAGATTTTGTAATCAGACTATCATGCAGATAATTGATATGTAATGGTTCTTGGGAATTCCACACAACCCTCATGAGGTAGTAGGATGAATTTTCTGTAACATGGGACAAAAAAAAATCTATGTGATTTTATAAAAATGATCTCAAGTCTTCCTAAGATTCCATTACTGCTGATTTGGGAAAGGAAATCTAAAGATTAAATAAATAAAATGAATAAAACCTGCAGTCACAACCAATGCAAACTTAGTCATGGTTGGTCTTTCAAGATTTCTTCCATTTCCTTTCAACTTTATGCCTTGTAGTAGCTGCTGGAGAGAGTTTCCACCTACAATTTTTAAAAATGTACATTTATTTATTTTTACTTTATCTATATGACTGTATTGTCTGCATGTATGTAAGTGAACCACATCCATGGAAGGCCTCCTCCACCCATGGAGGCCAGAAGAGGGCTTTGGATCCAATGGAACTTGAGTTACTGATGGATGTTAGCCACCATGTGGGTCCTGGGAAGTGAACCCAGGCCCCTGCAAGAGCACCCAGTGCTCTTAACCACTAAGCCATCTCTCCAGCACTTGTCTTTTAGTATTTTATCAGATTGGCTGCTGAAGTTTCCTACCTGAGGGCCTAGTGGCCAACTTCCCTCACCCTGGCTGGGCTGAGGGTGGTCATTTCTAGATTCATGTGCTCCAATTGCTTGCACCTCCCACTGCACACTCTGGTTGAAAAGTTGAACTGATGGGGGAAGAATACACAGGGAAAGGAGGAGCAGGCTTCGCAGCAAGCATATTCCCAGGAGACTTCCTCATTCGCTGCCCGAGTCCTGTATCCTCTCTTCAGCATGGATGAATGGGAGCAAGGCTAACAGAACCTCGCCATCGTTCTTTGTCTGCCATGCTCTTCAGCCATCAATAGCAGTGAGCAGAGAGTCATTTCACTGCCTGTACACTGTAAATTTCCAGAAGTCACATCTGCTCTCTGCTTCACTAGGAGTTGTAGTAAAACTATTCCAAGAGTTCCAAGAACTATTCTAGGTAAAGAACTATTCTAGGTAAATATTCATGAGATTTGGGGATTTAGAAAATAATTCTCTCTCAAAATAAGAAGAGGCTTTCAATAATGTCACCTCACTGGAGTCTTGGTTAAAAAATAAAACACATCTAATAAGAAATTAAGAGTAAGATAGCATCTCTCTGACCAAAGTAGTGGTTCTTAACAACAGATGTGCATTGCAGTCACTGGAGCAGCTTTTAAGAATACTGATTTCACTTCCTGTGTCAGGAACTCTTTACTCAAAGATTCTAGAATTAGACTTAAGCAAAGTATTTTTTTTTTAATTCCTGAGAAATTCAAATTTTTAGTCAGGATTTCAACTTGCTGACCTAAAGCTGCTTGTATGTATCTCTTCTTCAAGGAAATGTCAGGCAAGTATAACTTCCTAATAGCGAAAGAAAAAGAGTTAATGGTCCATTACAACTCCGGAGATCTCCAGAAAACAATTATGAGATCAAAGAATTCATGGTTCATTTTAACTGTATTTTGTTTTATTTTAATTATATTTTATTTATTTTATTATATTTTATTTAGTCTAATTACTGACTTCATTTAATTGAATGGTAAAATGGTTAACCAAGAGGATAAGTAAGCAATGACAATCATTTTAACATTACAGAAAAATCCACAAACCATAGTCAGTATGATGGAAGTATTATTACTATTAAAATTAGGAAGTTTTAGTTATGGGAACTTATAATCTAAAAAATACATGATTTCTATAACCTTATCTCTCAGACATAATTGATGTCAAAAATGGCTAAACATGTCCAGATTTTTCATGTGCATAGACAGACATCAGTAAATCACTATTTATTCAAACAAGATCATGCCATATGCAGTTCCAAAACCTTATTATTCTCTTTAAATTTTTCAATAAAGTATGTATATGGTATAGATTATGCTCAATGTACATTTTACACTTCCATGAAAATGTCTTTATTAAACACAGTACTATGTACAGTGAATATAAAAAATGAAAGAAAATTAAATGAAAAAAAAAGTAAAAATGTGTGTGCCTGTGTTTGCTATACTTGATTCTATTAATATTATTATTATTATTGTTACTACTGGTTTTTGATATGGGGTCACTCTATAGCCCCAGATGACCTGGAACCTGCTTTGTAGACAAGGCTGACCTTGATTACAGAAATTCAACTTCCTCAGCCTCCTGGAGGCTGGAATTAAATTCCAGCATCACCACACCTGCCTACCTGATTCTTTTTAATGCCTTTCATATTTTATCGTAAATAATTAACAAGAATTTGGGTTGTTTCCAATTTCTTGTATTACAAACAATACTAAAATGAGCATCCTTGTAGTAAAACATCTTTGGGCAATTGAACGAGAGCTTTAGCAAAATTAATTAATTTCTGAGTAGAGTTCCTGACCTAAATTACATACATATTTTCAGTTCCAATAAAGTTTATCAAATTGCACTTCATATTACCTGTCAGATGTAGGAATAGGGTTAGCAAAGTGACTCCACAGGTAAAAGAACCTGCTCCTCCTCCAGAAGACCTGAGTTTGGTTCCCAACAATCAAATTGGACAGTTCACAACTACCTAAACTGCAACTCTGGAGATCTGCCAGCCTCTTCTGGTCAGTGGTGGGACTTGCGCACATACAGACACACACACAGACACACACACACAGACACACACACACACACACACACACAGACACACACACACACACACACATTTTAAAAAATAAATATTTTTAACATAGGATCCTTCAAAGATACCTGACAGTTTGACTTTCATACCTTGGCTACCTTAGCTGTACTGGGTAAGATGATTCTGCCTTTTCAAGTGTGCTGACCTGACAAGTGGAGGCAGATGTCACTATTAATTTGTTTGTTGAGACTGAGCTTCTTTTAACACACTTTTGACCATTTGCATTTCCCTTTTTTGTGAACTACATGTCTGTGTGTTTTACTCACCTTTCTGCAAGGTCAAATAAAATTTCCTCTCTAATTTCAAAAACTTAGCTGGTTGTCTCTCATGTATTATAAAGCCTGGAAATTTCTGTTTGGAGCTTTCCCTGTGGTTGTGAGGTTATAAAGGTGTGTATTTTTTTGTTAAAAATTAGAAGCTTTTACTTTTTAAACCTTCATGGTTATCTGTCTTTCCCTACATTATTTCTGTTTTATGTCCTTATAAGGACAAGATTCCCTCACATAATATTACAAATATATGCAATTATGCTTCTTCCATATATGATTTCATTTTAATTATGATTTTTCATCTGCCTAGCATAATTAGTAAGAGAGATTGGTTTTACATTTTTCCAAATGACTAGTCATTGTTTCTGACACCTATTTATTTATAGTAGGTTATTTACTTAATAGCTTACCTTTTCTACTTATTTGAAATGCAACTTAATACATTCTAATGGATAGCTACCTAGCTAGATAACAGAAATACAGATAGATACTAGGTAACAAATAAATGATAGATTACAGGTGATAGCTAGATTCCTACTGCTACTCTTACACTATTTCTCTAACTCCTCTGGGAACTTTAATCCCTGCTCTCTTCTATTATAGACACACATCATTATAATACACATTAAAGGGATCTAGCCACACATATTAACTCTATTGAAATTTGTCTTCATATATATATATATATATATATGTGTGTGTGTATATATATATATATATATTATATATATGTATATATATAAACACAAAAGACCAAGAGCAGAGAAACAGATAGGTACAGACCCTGATGTGGAAGCAGTGAACATGAAGGCAACATCAGAGGAGGGTGTTGCATTCTCCTACAGTAACCTGGCACCAAACTGCCCATGTTTATAAATATTATATATATATATATATATATATATATATATATATATACACATACATATATACGTGTGTGTGTGTGTGCAGGAAAATATATGTAATATGTGTGTTTTCTCTCTGAAACCAAAGGTCTGTTTTTTAGGATGACCTCTGTTTCTTCATTCTTCCCAGTAGCTGTTGTGTAATAGACCATTAATTCATGCCTGCCAAGCAAATAAATCAAACGTTAAACAAGCTAAAGTTCACTTTGTTTCCATTGGCTTCTCCAAGGAGAGTCACTAGGTCAAATAAATCTCAGTCTTACTTAGATATTCTCTTGGTGGGCTTCAGGTCTTTTTACTATGGGAAAGAAAGACAAGACATGGAAAAAGTAACGTAGAGAAAGAGGAAATTCCAAAGTCTGTATTAATAAGTTGAGGGAAACTAGCTTTTGCTCAGCTTGGAACCTATTGAGAAATTCAGAAGTCACCTCAAAACTGCCCAGAACTGAGCTCTCTGAAGAAAGGAGACACATTTCTTCACTGACTCCACCAGGAGTTCTCCCCTGGGAGAGAACCTGCACCTCCAAGTTGTATCTGTGTTCATCCAGTCAAGAAAGGAATCAGAAAAGACCAAAAGCATATAAACGGATAGGTCTTGACCCTGATGTGGTACAGTGAACACGCAGGCAGCATCAGGGGAGCCCAAGGGCATGGGTGTTGCATTCTGCTACAGTAGCCTGCCAGCAAATTGACTGTGCATGAAGTAATCTTGGATACGAGCTATTTGAGTGTGGTTTATAGGTAGCATGGATGGTTTTCTAGTAATTTCAAAATACTGAAAGCCTATAGATGGCTTGATTCAGTATCATGGTGGACCAGAACACCCTCCTGTTTCTTGTAATTATCCAGTGATAAATCATTTCCCAATTCACAGTATCCATTTGGGCAAACACATGAAATTATAAGATGTATTTTGTTTTACTTATTGTCTCTTACAACATCTGTGCCTGCATAGCTTCAGAGCCTTGGGTATCTATTAGGATGCTCATCCAAATGTTCATATTCATGATCACATCAGCAGCAATTTCAGGAAACCTGGTGGGGGGTGCTGAATTGTTTTTTTTTTCTTTAGCAGAATAAGTATCAAGGTTCAAAATCAATCCGGATTCCATGTCTACTCTATGCAGAGCTCTGTACTAGTCTCTATGGACACAGAAGATGCACTTTTACCCACTAAGCCATCTTACCAGTCCAATAGAATGTTATTTTGAGAAAAAAAGAGAAACCTTGAAAACTGTTTTGATACAGATGTTGAATGTCATTGAAAATGGACTGGAGTTCATAGGTATTCAAAGGCCTCAAAAATATACGACATTCACAAGGTCATAGAATCTATTAATCAGGAAGCTATAGATGCACATCAGGCTGTGAGAACACGTCCGAGTCTTGTCCTTTCAGCATATTGTCCTCTCTACCTGGGGTATTTGTATCTCCTCCTTAATAATCCCTGCTTGCCATTTTAGATGAGACGACGTGTCTCCACCTATGTAAGTTTTCAATGATGGGCATAAGATTACCCAAAATATGTCAGCTTTAAATATCACAAGTTTATTCTCTTATAGGTCTAGTGGTCAAAAGTCAAATACAGATCCTACTGGGATAAAAATCCAGGTGTCAACAGAGTCGTATTTCTTCTGTAGGAACTAGGGAAGAACTCGCTTTCAAACTTTCCCGGTATCTCCAGGTCACTTGCTGTCCTTGGCCCAGAGCCTCATTCCTTTACTTTGCCAGCCATCAGTACAGCATCTTCCTTCCTGTCTGACCTCTACTCTGTTTTTCATTTTCTCTACCTTACCTTAACCCTATTGTCTCCCTCTGATTAGGGTCCTATGATTACACTGAGTTAACTGGAAAAATTCAGTAAACTCTCCCCATATCAAAATCCTTAATCTGTAATCACATTTATAAACTCCTTTGTCATGGAGAGAAACCTATCCACATGATCCCAATATTAGAAATCCAATGTAGTGGTCCATTTCATAATCCCCCAACTTGAGAGGTGAAGGCAAGAAGATTAGATATTCAAAGTCATCCTCAGCTACACAGCAAGTTCAAGACTAGTCTGGGCTACATGAGGCCCTGTCAGAGAGACAGAGATGAGAAAGAGAGAGAGAGAGAGAGAGAGAGAGAGAGAGAGAGAGAGAGAGAGAGAGAGAAAATATGATATGCAAAGTTCAGGAGTATCAGTTTTTCCCTGTTAGACATAGTCCCACAATATTTTTTCTTAGTCTTGAATTAGAATCAGTTTCCCTGTTTCTGGATCCTATAATTGTGAGTGTTGGACAATATTCCACATTTCTAACATGACAGTTTGGGGAATTACTTTGAAATTCACTCTATATTTTTAGTGTTGTTTCCTTAGTGATAAAGTTGTGTGTTTCGCCTATGCAGTAAGCCAGGCCTAAAACTAAGCCTCTAACTTCCTTGGTTTTCTCTTGTTCAAATGTGGAGGAGCTGTACTGCTGGTGGATTAGGAAACAGCAGAAAAGGCTGGATTCTTGGTCCAAATGTTTGCTTTTCCACCTGTAAACAGGAAGCTATCCCAATTTCTCAGCTTCCTCAACTGTAACACAGAAATAATACGAGTATTTACTACATACACTTATTGTGTAACCGAATGTGCAGAAATGGTTTTAAATAACTATTGGCATGGGGCTGGAGATATGGCTCAGCAGTTAAGAGCAATGAATGCTCTTGCAGAGGATCTGGGTTCAGTTCCCAGCACCCATATGGCTGCTAACAATTGTCTGTAACTCCAGTTCCAGGGGATCCAATGCCTTCTTCTGACCTCCACGGGCACTGCATGACATGGGTGCGCTTAAATGCATGCAGGCAATATATTTATACATATAGAAAATAAAATAAAAATGATAAAAATAATTTTTAAATGATTGGCATATAACCACTCAAAAATATAAATTATTATTGCCCATGTGTAAAATTATTGTAAACTTTAGTGACAGAGGAAGTTAGAGAAGGGCTTAGCCATTAAGAGCCATAGCTGTTCCTGCAGAGGGCCCAGATTCAGATTCCAGCACCCACATGGCAGCTAACAACTATTCATAACTCCAGTTCCAGGGGATCCAACACCCTCTTCTGGTCTCCAAAGGCACTGCCTATAATTAGAGCACTTACATACATGCAGGAAAACACTCATACACATCAAATAAAAATAAATAAATAAAATTTAAAATTAGAGATGGTAGATGAACAAAATGCAATTTACTAAATAAATCACTAGTGCATCCTATCTTTTAATATATGACCTCTGTCTGTACTAAACACAAGCGTTTGGAAAAGTCAAATGCAGGAACGATATGTTGGTGTTTCAGAGGAAAGAATCTAGTAACATGTATTTAATTTTCTTGTAATCACCTGAATTATTTCAAGCTCTCATCCTCATGGCCTGACACTGGGATTAAAATATATGAAAAGTTAACAGGGTTGTAAAGGATGGATTTCAATGACTCGAGTAATGAAATCACTACGGGAGTACCTGTAGGCTTTTAGATACTGCAAAGAATTTTCAAAGCTATTATCTCACAGGGTCTTGATGCAAATTAAGCGTCATACCTAGCATCCTGATGGCTGTCTGATTATTCCGGTTATTTTGACTTGAGAGCCCACTGTCGTCCTCCCGACACCTTGCCCTGCCGCCCTTCCTGCCGTCTCTCAGTGCTGTTCACTGGTTTCCCAGGCAAGCCGAGCTATTCTACCCCAACGCTTACAGTAAATAGAATAGAAACTTGTGGAATCATCTTCCTCTCACAGATGAAGCAAGGGCAGAGCGGTACAGCATATCAGCTGTTCCAAGTTCCTCAAACCAGTTTTACTTTTGCAAAACGAACCCCCTCACTTCCTACATTCTGCTGAGCTGCACCGTGACAACATGACCGGCAGCGGCATTTGTTGTAATTTTTTAAATATGTGGAAAAAAAACAAGATATCAACCATGTATTACCTTAACCAAGATGCCAAATTATCTAACTTGTTTCTCCAGGCAAGCAGCCCTACCATAGGAACAGCTCCCAGGAGCCAGTCAAGGCTGTCTGTCTGCCCATCTACTCAGGACATCTGCAGGTAAGTAGTGGGCAAATCGTCCTCTTCCATTTCTTCGACCAGTGTTGTGTATTTTGTTTCATGTTCTGAGAAAATCTGTGGCTTTGCTTCTGCTTCATGTCATCTATGGACAAGGTGTAACTGGCTTAAGGTTTTCTCTGTAGTTTTTCCACAGGTAACCTTTATTTGCCAACTTCTGGTCATGCTATCATTTCATCACTCTCTCTTTCTCTCTCTGTTTTCCCATGACTTTCCATTCCCACCCCCATCCTTTGCTTGCTGCCTTGTCTAGATCTACCATCTTGCATGACATGTCAGAAGATGCATTTGAGCACTGCACCCCTGTTATGGTGCTGAGCCCTGCTAGGAAGGAGTCTGGTAAGAAACCAGTAAGACAGAAGCCTAGGAGAAGGAGAGGGGCTTCTGAGAGATACGATCACAGAGAAGAGCAAACAAAAGGGATGAGAAACGACTTTCACCTGCAGATCTCAAGCCCCAGGTGGAGAGAACTTTATACAGAGTCTTCGGATTCATCTTCCACAGATGACATCCATTGGATTCAGGCAAAAAGGCAAGCCCAGGTTAAATTCAGGCTGTCTCGAAGAAGGAGAAATAAACCATGTGGAAGCCTGGCTGGGTCTTGCACTTCTAACAGAACTGAGCTTGTCAATCTGGGAGCGAAAGGTGAACAGCAACAAGAGTTGATGAAATGTGAGAGTCGTTCTTTAAACCTTTGCAGAGGAAAAGTCATAAGGTACCAAGAATGCAGTCCTCCCCTGCCAGGGGGGTCCTTTGAGGTAAAAAGATCTTCAAAGAGCCATGCGGGGACCAAAGGTAGATACTGCCATGGGGATTCCCAGCTCCTGCGTACACTTAGGCCAAAAGAAGCAATCAAGAAGAGATGTTCAGAAACGGATTCTAACGCTGAAATACTGTCAGCTACAGATGGTGACAAGTGTGTGGATGACACAGGGCTCCAGCTGACGAGCTCTGCTCAGAAGCCTCCTGCCGCCTATGATGATGGGTCTGATAATTTTGAAGTATGCAGGTCAGTAGCTGTAGAGAAAAACTTGCTGTCACCCAAATTCAGTTCTTTCTGCTGTGAACTAGGTGTGTGTTTGTGGCATTTATCTGTACTGTGATGTGACTAAGTCGAAGGGGGTAAAATGAAAAAGAAATGGATATGAGGATAATGCATAAGAATCCATGGGGATAAAAATGCGTAGAATTAAACTTAGATTTCTGCTCCTCTTCCTTTTAATTCATGGCATTACAGAGAAAAGATGGACAAAGCCACTGAGTGTTGTACATATTCTACTTAAAACACCGATGGTAACGTAAGAGAGAGAGAGAGAAAGAGAGAGAGAGTGCATGAACTGTTCAGTTCAAATTTGCTGAATTAGCAGCAACCTGACAAAAGATATTCAAGGCAGAGGCTCTTTAAGGTCAGAATTTTGCATCAGAAATATCTCTTCTTTTGTTCTTTAACTGTCTGACTCAACAGGGTAACTCAAGACTGAAAGGAGAGGGACATGGGTCATGCACTTGGTGGGTGCCAAAGCCTGTCTAGAAGGGGACCACATTCACTTTACTTGGTGGTCTGATGATTTTATTGTGTGGCACTTCATAGCAATGAGACTGTTTTCTTCTCTTTGTTTACTCCAAAGCATATATCTTTCAACATAGCTTGATGTTGAAAATAATTAGAAGAATATTTATTATCATAGGTATTTATAATACAAATTAAAACAAAATAATATTTTTAGATTGTTCTTATTATATAAAATCATTTAAATTTTTTGAAAGCTACGTGGCAGTAAGTGAAGAATTTTGTTGCACAGTTTTTGGTTATTTGGGTTATTTTTATAAAGGCTAAAGTTATTTATAAAATTTACTGTGTGTATTTTATGTGAATCACATGAGCTAGAGAACATAGCACATGGTCATTTGGGCCAGAGCAAGAAGAAGAATCAAGGTCTGGATGTGAATAACAGAATGATTTGTCCTCTGAAAGTTGTGTGAGAGAGATACTCATAAAATGTTCATTTACTTAATCATTAAGGACATGCTATACATTGGGCTTTATTTTGGACACTGAAATTTTATAGTGCACAGTTATTGGATAATTTCTGATATGACAGAGCTGATTAACCAATGAGGAATACAGACACAAAATAAATTATTTTACAGTTAGTACATATTTGTACTCATAATAAGGGATTTGGGAACACAAAACACAGGGGTTTTAACTTGTTCTAGAAATCTAAGGTAGGTTCAGACAGTAACAGAAATTGACCTAGGAAAGAAACAGGAGGCCCATCCTGCCTGGGATGCTGGCCACAGGAAGCGAGGAGGAAGGAGTATCATGGCAGCAGTGTCCAGGGAACTGAGAACCTGCTTCTGGGACCAGGAAGTGTTGAGTGAGGGAAGTGGGTGGTGGAGATTCAGATGGAGAAGTGGAATGGGCCAAAACATACACAGTCTTCAACCATGCTCAGATATTTAAAAGTGTTTCCAAGGCACAGAGAGGGGGGAGGGCATGGCTCAATGGGCAAAGTTCTGTGGCACAAACATGAGGACTGGAGGTCAGAGCTCCAAAGACCCCATTAAGAAATGCCAGGTGAAGCAGCACGCACCTATACATTCAACACTGGAGGCGCCAGGACAGGAGGATCCCTGGAGCTTGTGGCCAGCTAATCCAGCCATGTCAGTAAACTCCTGGTTCAATGAGAGACCTTGTCTCCAAAACTAAAGTGGAGGGCCAGCAAGAGGAATCAGTGAGTAAGGGTGCTTGGCCTTACCAAGCTTAATGCCCTGAGGTCAACTCCCAAGACTCATGTGGTAGAAGGATCATCTCCCAATGATCCCCTGACCTCTGCATGTATGTCATAGTACACATATGTGCAGTACAGAGGCACACACATAAACTGATACATAAAGAAAAGTAATAAAAACTTTAAAACATAATAAAGAGGTAGAGAAAACTTTAGGAAGATACCTGACATTGACCTCTAGACCCTACACATGCAGGCAGGCATATGTACACACATACACACATGTCACATACCATATACACACACAAAAGTAAAATGGTGTAATTTGATTTATATATGAATGTGTTTCTTACTGTCTTTTGCATCTGGCTTCTATGTGTCTGCTGAGAGCTGACACTACTTCTGATCTAAATTAAGTGTCCTCCTGTACCTCCAAAATCTATTGCTAATGTTCTTTAATGACGGATTTCTAAAAAAGCTAACTTATTGGTAAATGGAGAAAGGGGGAATTTTTTACAGTGAAAGCCAGAGTGGCAGATTCTTCCATCTTAAAAGTATGTCTGGAGAGACATTTCCAAAGGTAAGACATTTAACTTAGGTTTCTGCAAATGACCATGGGACTATGAGTCTATAGGTATTATTTCCTGCTGTGTGTTCTCATCAAAATAAACAACTATGCAACTGCCATGGGTAGCATATTACAGTGGAGGCTAGAGACTAAAAGTCTAAAAGACTTGACTTTCTGTAGCTACTCTTTGAGAAATTGAATGCATAGCAAAAGACAAAGATTTAAGTCAGTACCAGCTAAGTGGAAACAGAGGAATGTCACGGGATTTTGAAGAAAGAAAAAAATGTGTCAACTGGGATGACGCAACAGTGCCTCAGGAAGATGTGGAACTGAGGCAGTGAGGTGTAGATTGGCAAAGATGCATAAATGGAATTTCAGATGTTCAGGTTAGCAAAAATGCTACCAGGCCAGGCAGGGATGAGGGACTGACATTGCACAGTTATATTCTGAGGATTTGTGTGGCTAGGCTGGAAGACTCACATAGACTAATAACAGCATTTGTCAAAGCATTTTGAAGAGAATATAATATCATTTCCAGTGGCTTAACTCGGCTCTATTAATCTGAGCTTCCCAAAACCTCTTGAGTTCCAGGTTTTTGCCTTAAAAGCTGAGGGCAGTCAGGGGGATTGGGCTACGTTTAGTCCATCTTCAGCCAGAAAAATTTCTTGATTGGCTTTTTATGCATTGGGGTGCCACATGATAGTTCTTTAAAGTGTCAAATGGTCCAATGCAAAAAAGATGCAGAAAAGCTTTGCTATACAATGTAGACTTGATGAAGAGCCACATGGAAGTCTCCCGTGTCCCTGATGATATGATGCCAAACCTAGAGTTTGGATGAAAGTACTGATCCTGCTGTAAGTAAAGTAGAAGACAGTGATAATGATTAGTGGAAGGAGGAGCAAACGGCATGAGGCATTCCACCAAGTGAATAGGAACCATCTTGATTTGGTGAGTGTGGGACAGAGGAGTTGAAGACCATGCCAAAACCTGAAACATGGGAAGCAGGAATACTGATGTTGGCAAATGCCAGAGAGGTCAGAGGCCTGTTGACTTGAGAAAGTAGAATGATGAGTTCGATTAGAGGCAGCCATTTGTGATTCCAACAACTTTCCAATGTCAGCTGTCCATCATTAACAGGCCTGCTCTTGAAACACAGGAAAGTAGATGGAGCTGGCTACAGGTAATTGTCCATTCATTAGTAGAGTATATACAATGCAATATCAGACAATTGCATACGTATAATTTGCATGGGTTAATGTGATGTACACAGAGAAACAGGGACCAAAAGTAGAAAATCTTCTCAAGGTTGCAAAGGATAGAAAAGCTGAGAATCATTTTTTTCAGAGAAAAGGCAGTGATACCTGGGGAACGAATTAAATCTCTACACGAGATTCTGCGTGTGGGAGAAATGATTCCAGATGGAATAGAGACCCCAGGTTCCCTACACAGGGAGGAAGAGGTCCGTGAGAGAAGCAGCAAGGGCCTGTGAATCTGCACTGCTGCTTCAGACATGCATAGGCAGGGCCAGTCCTAGCCACAACCGCAAAGAAGAAGCAGTTCCTGAACCCTTCCTCCTTTTCTGTTCCTGGCATTTTCATCCTCACATGGACACTATATCCTCTTTCACATACTGATCACAGCCTTATTCAGAATAAGTGTTGCTATTAGCCAGTAATAACTTGGAAATTAAGTCACCATGTTATCGTGCACATCGTTGTGTGAGGTAGGAAAGCCTTTTATAGGAAAATTGCAAATGAATGAAAGAACTGAATCAGATCATGTTAGTGGCTCACTGAAATTTTTTGGTGGTTCTCTATGTTACTCTCAGTGGAAAGTGCACAAACCTCACTTTGATTTCCAAGTCCTGGCATGAGCCTCTCCAGCTTTGGTGTGCACCATTAGGACCTAGCCATGCCAGTCTATTTCCAATTCTCTTAAAGGATCCAGGTCTTCATTTTATGACCTAGATTAACAGCACCTCGCCCCACTGACTCTCACCAAGCTGATTTCTAGTCTACCTATCAGTTTGGGTGTCATTTCTTACTAATGCTCAAGTCCTTTAAGCAGTCACTTCTGTAGCATAGTCTTATTAGTAGTATTCATTGTAAAGCTAATATTTTGTTTTGATTAATTTTCCCAGTTCATATACAAAAATTATAGATTTCTTTAAAATATCTTCACATACCTAAAACTATATTTGTTCATATTGGCTCTCCCCTACTAATCTCTCCCTTTTTGTTGGTTCCCTTCTTTACCCCAAATGGTTCCTCTTCTGCCTGCATCTCACACACACACATCCATGTGCATTCTCGATCTAGATTCCACATGTGAGAGAAAACATGCCGCGTATTTTTAAATGGCTAAAATGTAAATATGTGGCTAATTGTGTCAGATTTTTTTCACTGGTGTATCCAATGTATCTGGAGCAAGACCTTGTAGATAGCACATGCACAGCTCTGTTTTGGAACAAATTTACAGAAAACGCATTTTTAAGAGCTTGATATGTAAAGTCATAACATCCAGTTCTGGGTTACCTCCATTGCTGTAAACATTTGCCTGCAGGGGATCATCAACTCATGTGGTTCTATGAGTTGAAACCTTAACAGGCATCAGCATTGATAGAGGATTTACTAAAATGTACATCACTGGTCATCCCTAGAGTTCCTCATACCCTGGTGTTGGACCTATGAATTTATACTTCTAGAATATTCCCGGGTGGTTTTAATGCTTCTGATTAAAGAAGCACTTTTTGAGAACCACTGCTCTATGGTACAGGTCTCCCTATGGTTTAGATAGAAGAAACGGGAGGAAAGGGAACCAAAAGACAAGCTCAAGGAGCTACGTTTTAGGTGTTCATACTTTGGTGTCACATTCCTTTGAATGCTGACATAAAGCATAACTCAGTTACTTTTCTGTTGTTCCGTGTCATGCCAGTGGGGATCTTCTCACTAAAACCATGGGCTGACAGAATCCCATCTTTACCAGAAGTTCAGTTGTCATGGTTGGGCTGTTGCTTCCATTCAAACCACTTCCTCAACCCAGCTAGCACCATTTCATTCTGCAAGCCCACAGATTTCCTGAATCTCGCTTTCAGCTCTTGTTTCAAAATGTTGGATGTGAGCGTGTCATTTCATTCTCCAGAAACTTTCTGATCTTTGCCGTCTTTCTCCATGCCACTGGTCCATTCTGGTCCTTATCTACATTTTTTTCTCTCCTCATTCCTTATCCATACATCAACCCATTTGTTGACTCTCATTATTCTCTCTCCTCTCTCTCTCTCTCTCTCTCTTTCTCATAATGCTGTGAATAAAACCCAGGGACCCACACAAACAAAGCAAAGCTACCCTTCATTTTTATCAGGATTTTTTTTACAGGTTACAACTGAGAAAAACTCATTTCAAATAATTTTAAGGAAGAAAGGATTATAAAGCTTGGCCTGGTGACAGATTCTTGTAGTACCAGCCCTCAAGAAGCCAGGGCAGAAAGACCATGAGTTCAGTGACAGCCTAGGATGCAGAGAAAAGCTCTGTTTCAAAAATCCAAAGAAAGAAAATGATGTGTTAACTATATATATAGAAAATCCAGGTACTTCTGAGACTCAGATACTCAGATAATGTGGTTGTCTAACCCTTCTTGCCTGTGTGTTGTCATTTTCTCTAGCTATAGACAAGCTTCCTATAAGTAGAAAAAGAAAGAAGTAGTGTGGACAGAGGTAGTTTTAGGCTTAGGTTTGCTCAGCAGTGGCTTAAAAGAGAAAGAGAATGTTCCTGCCAAACACTTGAAAATAAAATCCCATGGAAGGAGTGTAATTATCCTTCCCTAAGTGACACTCATCCTTGAGCTAATCACACCAGGGCCATGAGGGACAGAGTCCTTGAGTAGGAAGGCTAGACTAACATGAAGCTGCCAGCAACTGCTCCAGAATCTTATGAATAGGGAAAAGGATATTTCAAAACCAAAATTAACAACATCAGTACCAGAAGTGAAAAAGAAATAGGAACAAAGACGAAGGATGACGAAACAACCTGATAAAAAAGGTAGTGCTTAATTACACCCTCATTAAATGCAGTTCTTCGTGTCTTCTCCAAATGCACATACTTAGATATACTTTGATTTTCACTTTATATTTTATCCTGCTCCCTGAAGTTTTTCCAAGCTCCCATGGCCCACAATGATCTTTTCTTTCTGGAAGTTTCTTATAGTGAATATCACATATATAATACCCAATAATCCTAACTGTATATACATTAATTCTTCTTTTCCCATGTATTCTTTAATGATGGAGTATTTCTTTCCTCTGTTTTGTGCCCCCTGTGATACTTACAACAATTTATGGATTGCCTAAACAGAACTTTTGAAATGGCTTTCATAATTAGTGATTGCTGAGGGGGGCGGGGCTGACTTGCACAAAGCTTGGGAACAATAATGAGACCTGGGTGGTACATCATGAAATGATAGAAATACTGAATGCTCTGTGTTTTCTTTGAAAAAGGAAGAGCTCAATGGTAGTGCAGATTATAGGAAGAGACTACTTTTCAAGTGCAACATGCTCATGCTTTTTGACAAAAAAAATTCAGCTAGATAAGTTTGGAGAAATACCCAGGCATAAAACTTATGCATTAACTTAGTCATTTATTTATACATTGAGCAAATTATTTATTAAAGATTTGCTTTGTGTCAAGGTAATATTCTGGAAGCTGGTGAATTAGAAAAAACAAAATTCTCTCATCTTTAATCAACTTTTAATTGTTAAGACAAATCAGCAGTTGAATGTTTATCTCCCAGAGTTGAGAGTGCTCGTGCCTGTCTGTAATCCCAAGGAGGCATGAAGATTGGTTCAAGGTCAACCACAGTTAGATAGCTAGTTTGAAAACAGCCTGGACTGCATGAAGCCCTGACTCAAGAAAATTTACAAAGCTAAGGAATACACGGCATCTAGTAGAACAAGTTTGCAATTATCTTTCCTGAGAAAATAGTAACCAGAGAAAACAAAATGAGAAGCTGCAATAAGTCACCAAAGAGAAGGGATAAGCTACTTCATCCACAGAATACACATGCATGACCACCCAAAGATGAAGATGAGGTTGTAGAAAAGGATGGCCCAGCAGACACTGGTAGTCAGGATGACCCAATTCCAAAGGCCTATTAACAAAAATGTCCTCTCCTTGTCACTGGAGATAAATGATAGGCAAACATTGTTGAAATGCTGTCCAGATTCATAACCAAAAGTAGGCAGATGGCAGACTATATGAAGTATACTTTGCCCCTGTAATATACCATGTAAAACCCAGCATGCATGGGGGAGGAGCTTGTGAAATTCCACCTTAGCTGAGAAGGTATTGACAACTGATGGCTGCTGGGGGAGGAGGAGTAAGTTTTCTTCAGGGATGCAGCCCCTGAAAGACTATGCATGCCCCAGCAGATGGTCCTACACCCCAGGCACACAGGGGAAGAACTAAGTAGACTCGGTGAGTTTAAAAGAGAGAGATGAAGCTGAGAAGGAAAAGTGATGGGAGGAGAGGGGATGAATTAGAGGGAAGGGATGAGGAATGGATATGATCAAAACACATATGCATATATGAAATTCTCCCACCAGCAAAAATACAGACACAGTCAGGGAGGGCTGCAGGCAGGAGCCTAAGGAGGTCAAAGCACGGAGCTGTCCCTCTCCTGTAGATGACAGTTTTTTGTATGCATGCTCAGGTAAAACAGAAGTACAAAGGCCAAGGCAAACATGCATCGTAAGTAAGACTCCTAGAGTGAAATGACATTTCAGTGAATAGTTAGATAAAATATGAACATTTAATCTTAATTTCTGAACAACTATCAGTCACTTAGAAGATCTGAAGAAAGATCACCCATTACTAGATCACCGCCCCAATCTATTCAGTGAAGACTATGGGAACATCAGCACAAATTACATTCTATACTTCCCTGGACATATTATTACCAGAGTGGCCGGTTTTTTTCTATCTTATTCTCGGGTCCTGAGGTTCTTTCAGTCTGAGTCCTTGTAGCTCCCATCTGTTGGTTCTAGGTTTGTATTCCCTTAGTGATAGACTTTCTTCAGCTTTTATTTACTTATTCTGTTCTTTCTCCCAACTATTTTTTCAGGACCAAATGGAACTGATCATCTATTCTCAAAGTTCTTCCCATGGGTAAAAGATAAGCTTTTCTGCCCTCGATATTCAGACTAAAGAGTTTACTCTTAGTGACTAAATGGGAAGTATGCATTTTAAGAGGCAATAGGATCCTAAGAAAATGCACAAGTTTATTCTCTTCCCTAAGAGTTTGCCTTTGTTTTGCTTAGGCTTGTAGGAATTAAGAGCAATCTTTAGTCCAGTTCATGGGAATAGCAGCTAAATGAGGCTTAGTGACTCATGCCTGTAATCCATCACTTGGGAGGTAGAAGCAAGTGAATCAAGGATGCAAGACTGCCTGGCATGGTAGGGCACATCTCTAATCCCAGCACTCTGTGAGATGGAGGGCAGCCTGGTCTGCATAACAAGTTCCAGGTCTTCTGGGGCTACCAAGAAATACTGTCTCAAAAAGACCAAAAATCAGAAAAAGGAAAAAAAAAAAAAAAGAATGCAAGGCCAACCTCAGCTACATAGAATGTCGTGAGCTCCACGACACCCTATTTCAAAAAGCAAACAAAATAGCAGCTGAGTTGGTAGGACTGCAAATGTGAACTGTGTTGATAACCTGCCAGGGGCACAGCCCAGTGCTTAGGAGAGTGCTCAGCAGATCAGAAAGTCTTGTTTTCAGCTTTCTCCACCTAGAGTGATTAGACAGGGAGTGTCAGTCGGCCCTTTCTTTGTTCATGGAATCACAGCTTGAGAAAATGAACTACACCTTGTCAAGGAGTTCCCAGCACAGTATATATGCTCCAGATCTCATCCACCATTGTAATAATTTCATCCATTGCCATAGCCATTTTTGAAATTCAGACACACCATACATCTTTATTTCACAAAGTAAAGACTTCTTCAGCAAAGGGAAAGGAGAAAAAAACACCGTGATGACACACTTTAATGTTATAAATGTTTAATATTCCTTAGCACAGTCTTTTAGCATTTATCAACGAAATTTTTGTTGTGATTGAATAAAACAATGAAGATAGAGACATAAATATGATATAAAAATACATTGAAGGGATTGTAGAAAATGACATTTTATGACTGTATTTAAAGATATGCCTTATTCTTTTATTTATTTTTTTATTCTTTGAGAATTTCATATATGTATACAATTAAATACGATCATATCTTCCCATTTCACCCCTCCAACCCTACATCTGCTCTAACACATCCTTTTCTCAATTTTGTTCTCTCTCACTCTCTCTCTCTTTCTCTCTCTCTTTCTCTCTGTCTCTTGATAACCCACTAAGTGTAATTATTACCTTTTAATGATATGTGGGTGTGTGTGGAGTATCCTATAGAGCCCACATGCCTCGTTCTTGGAAATTTTTTTCCTAATTGCTCACAGTTTGAGAGATATTCTTCCCAGGAGTGGAATGACAGTATCATAAATAATGCTGATTGTATTTTGACTGGAAAATTATTTTATATGATCAAGGCATCATACATTGATTAATTGCTTTCTATTCTTGCTAATAGATTCCTCTGAATTTTGGAAATCACAAGCATTCTGCAGGTCAGTTGGTTAAGTTGTGTTTTTAGAAAGGTACAGAGAGGGCTGGAGAGATGGCTCGGTGTTTAAAAGCACTGGCTGCTCTTGCAGAGGGCACTAATTCAATTCCCAGAACCCACATGGCAGCTAACATTTACCTTTAACTCCAGTTCCAGAAAATCCAACTCCCTCTTCTGACCTCTTTGGGCATTGCACTATACAGGTGCACTTACATACATGCAGGCAATACACTCATACACATAAATAATTAAAAAATGAATGAAGTATTTTTAGAAAGACACAAAGAAAAATAAAACATTCAATTGTTTCCAAACTCATATTGAAATAGATTTTAATATCAATTGGCAATTTTATAATCTCAGAAAGTTTTAGGCAAAAATAGATATATAATGCTTTCTTAGAAATGTAAATCTATGTTCACTAAATGTAAGGCTTTATATTGGGCAACATTTATATTTTTTGTACCGAAATGAAAAATACTTTGTAAGAAAATATATTACATAGGGTTTATTTATTTCTTAATTTGAGAATAATATGTGCTCAGGAGTATAGCTGTTTTGAAATATATAGTTCCTTCAGTGAATTCATATCTATTCAGCAATATGAAATTTCTCCACCTTCAAAATTAAAACAAACAGAAAACCACACTATTATACAAAATCATTCTTTAAGTTATTGTTTACATTGCATTTAGACACCCTATATATTAATGCAAAGAGAAAGTGAACACTATCTGTAGTTTGATGAATGCTGGGGACAGTGTTATTGTTCCCGATCATTTATATCTGTGACTTGATTAATGCCTTGTACTTCTTCTATTTCAAATTATCATATTGAGGTTTTATAACCATTGCAAAATAGTTACATTTGCTTCAAATCTTCTGCAGTCATCCTCAGACTTATGTAAATTTAAATACTACTATTAATTTACTTGGGAATTGAAATGGCTCCTCAGCAGCTTCAGGGAGTTTTCTTTTGTTCGCCTCACTTGGGCGGTCTTTAACAGCCCAGGGCTCTTCTTCATCCCTCTTATAGATGCAAATGAACATTGAGGAATGCCTTAGTTCAATTTGACTCTCTTCTAGGTGTGCATAGAACTGAAGATGCCATAAGACACATGCCCCTCTGTTTTTAGATAGAGTTCACGTAAGACTTTCTACTGAGAACTTTTCCTCACAGAGATGGATATTTTTATCTTTTTCTGACACTGGGGGAAGAATTACTCATGTTGAGTAATGCTCTGTTACTGAGTTGCATTCCCAAGCCCTTGGTATTAGAGTATATTTGAGACACTCTACTGAGAAGTTCCTTCTTTCCTTTAAGCTTACCCCACAAGTGATAACCAAAGCCTCTCTATGTTCTGCCTGACTTTCCTTGCTCCATTTTTCCATGGCCTTTCTGAGCCTTGCCTTAACAAATTCCTCTGTTTTTATTTTGGAAATTCTTCAGGTAAGCTAGGTCAAGAGTGGTAAACTAAAAGAGGTACCATACTCTAAGATGGTGACAGTGAAGAAAACAAAAGAGAAATAAAGAATGAAAAGAAAGCAGTGAAACACAAGCTACATACGCAATCAAGCAGTCGCACGTATCCTGCTTCTAGTCAGTATTCTAAGCTTTACAGTCCCCCAACTGGAGCTAGGAAGGACCCGAGAGCACTTCACCCATATGTGTTCCCAGTCTGAACTGCATGTTTAAACACCAGGATGTTTAAAGAGAAAGTTGTATATTTTTCAGATCCCTCTGAACATGGGTCTGACTGTATGCATTTTTGATGTGTGTAAGTGTTTTGCCTCAGTGTATATATGTACACCATGTACATGCCTGTTACTCTTCAGAGACTAGAAGGTGTCAGATCTCCTGGATTTGGTGGGACAAATAGCCACCATATGGCTACTAGGAGCTGAACACAGGTCCTCTGCAAGTGCAGTAATGCTCTTAACCACTGAGTCAATCTCTCCAGCCTTGGCAAGTGTGCATTTTTAAGAACATGCTAGATGATGTTAATATGCGGGGAAAGCTAAGACCACTTATATTTAACCCAAACTCAGGAGGACAAATTGATGCCCAAAATACATACATAAATACACAGAGTATAAATGAAAATGTATACATAGTGGAAATAGAGATGAACCTAACCCTGACCTTAACCCTAACCCTAACCATACATACATACAGGGAAGGAGAGTGAGACAGAGAACTTACAAAAATATCTTTGGTGAGGGGCTTCTCTTGGCAGCCCTCATATAATATGAATGCATAGGAATGGAGCCTGAGGATAAACAATGAGTAAATATTATTTCCTCATTCTCCTGAAGCAGTCTAAAATTTAAGACAGTGGTTCCCAAACTGGACAGTTTTATTGTGAGAATAGAAAACAGTTACTTATTTTCAACATTTTTCATCTGGATTAAACTTCAAAGTCTTCATGATGTTGGTACAGAGTATTTCCTTAATGAAATTTTAAGGAAAAGAAGTCTTAAATCAAAAGATAGTCACTGTACAGTGCATCTGAGAATTTGTTATATACACAATCACTGGACCCCAACCTGAGACTAATGAATCAGAAACTGTAAGAATTAGACCCAGTCATCTGGGTTTTAACTAATTTGTGTGAGTCCATCTGGTACAGACTAAAGTTTGAGTTTCACTGGGTCTAAGAGAGTACTCGTAAGAAACCAGGCAATATACCAGCCTGTTCACCCTGCAATGAGACACACACACATTGCTTCATAGTGTAAGGGAAAGGAAGCTATATGGATCTATGTGTGAAGGACAACAAACACAAAGCAAGATAAAGGGAATGGCATATGTTTGATTTTGCTAGTTTTTTATTTCATTTTTAAAAATTATTCTTCATATTATATATATGTGTGAATGTACACACACGCACACAAGAATGATAAGGTAGGAAATTAAGTAAATGAAAATATCACAATATGATCATAAAAATACTGGGGACTGGAGAGACGGCTCAGTGGGTAAAAGCACTGGCTGCTCTTGCAGAGGACCCAATTCCTAGCACCCACATGGCGGCTAACAACCATCTGTAACTCCAGTTCACAGATGTACTGTGGCAATGTAGTCTTCTGCTCCATTTGTACATGTTTCATTTCCTTACTATTTGCCAAATTCCATTATGGAACCAAAGAGGCAAACCAGTAAATACTACATATATAAGATTCATTAGTGTAATATGAATGCCCATTATGAACTGAAATGCTTATGAATGTTTATATCTTTAACATTTATATGTACATGTTAAATATATAATCTTTTATAACAGTTACAGCTGTTGTAATTAGGCTAACTCAAAATTCCAGAGGCGAGCATGAAATTAAAGTATTAGCAGCTTTTTTCACTATTTATTATTGTAGATAGCATCCACTTAAAAGGTGTTGCTGAAAAATTAAAACATAATTTCAATATGAAAGCAGATTTGGGGAATGGCGGGATGGCTCAGCGGGTTCAGAGGACCCTCATTTGGTTCCCAGATCTCATCTGGGAATCTCATAGCCACTTGTAACTACAGTTCCAGAGAATCTGACACCCTCTATGGGCCTCTGTGGGCACCTGCACACATGTGCACATAACCACACATGGACACACACAGGCATATAATTAAAAATAAAATTAATTTTGTTAAAGAAGATTTTTATATTAACTGTAAAGAGGTTTCTAAATTTAATTTCAACCCATCTCTTATTCTTGGTTTCAGAAAAAATATGCACTATGTCCAGTGAAATGCCAAACATGAGATAAGATATAAAAGTTATAAAAGCAATAATCTGTATTTACTATTGCTTTTTTTCCCCTTTTTCTACTTTGTGAAAGAAAAAAACAACTGAAACACTTCTTTTTCTTTAAACTACACATCCAAGTACATTATATATTTTCAGTTTTAGTATTTCCGTCTTTAAGTAAAGACAGTGAATGGAGGAGCATTACCCAAATGCTAAGATGGCAGGAGAGAGCATCCCAAATGATTGCAGCTGTTATACATAATATTGCAATTCATTGATACTGGGTATGGAGGAAAAGATACCAGGTTATCATTTATAGATTTCATAATGAAAAAGTCTGCACAGAAAGAAGATTTAAAACTTAAAAGTGGAGACAAAATAAAGGCTGGGAATTTCATAAAAGCTAATGGATGGGGTAACCGCTGAGCTTTGCTCAAATCCCAGATCCCTTTAGCTGTGAACCCTAGCGATGGACTGAGGATAACCCTCCCAGCATGCACACAGGAAACCAGTTTCATCTTCTCAGACACTGCAACAGAATCTCACATATCTAAAAAGGATTGTCTGAGTGCACACGCTTGCCCAGGATGAAGATGTCCATCATAGCTGACATGGAATGTGTTTATACTGCTTAAAATGTAGATAATACAAGATATTTCTGGCATCAGTCTATTTGGAGGGAATACAGACTGACTCTTCTAGACATTACTCTGCCTTTCCCATTAATAAGTACATTGGAGTCTGGAAAAGAAATTCTCACTAAGAGTGTTAAGAGCTGCAAGTTTATGTGTCTATTAAAATAAAACAGTTACATACATGGAAATCTTGCTACCAAATATCATGTTACAGTTCCTAAAGGAAAGGAACGGACAGTTCAACAATTACATCCAATTGGATGCTGTACTTTTCCAAATTGTTCAGTTACATAAACCTATCAAATTTATTCATGAATTTATTAATTTACTTAAGAATGGCTAGAAAGCACATAAAACAGAATTTTGATTTGTTAATCTTTGCAAATTTTTATTGATTATTTCAATCATTTTTAGTCATAAAGAAAATTAAATGTAGAGAAATTTTAAATTGAATTGAATCACTATTAGGATTTTTTAAAGCATTTATTTGGACATGCAGGAGCCTTTGTGTGTGTGTGTGTGTGTGTGTGTGTGTGTGTATACAAATGCATGTGACAACTTTCAAAAATGAGTTCTCTCCTTCCATCATGTGGATCCCGGGGATTGAACTCAGGTTGTCAGATTTGGTGGCAAACACCTTTACCTGCTGAGTCACCTTACTGGACCCACTATTTAGACTTTTATGTATTTATTTCTGATCTTTTTTATATTATTTTTAAGGTTTTTGAGGCTTTCGTGCATGATTACTGTATTTACGTCATTTCTTCCTTATCCTCCTCCAACTCCCCCGCCCCATCTTCCTCAGTCCTTCTCAATATCCTATTCCTTTCTGTTTCTTGAAAAAATACTTTTATATTTTATGTGAATGAGTGTCATCTGAATGTATGTAAGTACACTCGTGTCATGCAATGCGCAGGGGTAGGAAGAGGGCATTGGGTCCTCTGGAAATGGAGTTACAGATGCTGTGAGCTGCCATGTTAGTGCTGGGATCCAAATCCAGGTCCTCTGCAAGAGCAGCCAGTGCTCTTAACCATTGAGCCATCTCTCCAGCCCTCCAATCTCTTCTTTTTTACAGTACAAGTATACTGTACTTTCAGTTATGTCTGTCGATGGCAGCATATAAATTCATAAACATATTTTGAAGAATGGAATATATAAGAAAAAGTCTTAGAACTATCATCTAACTGGAATTCTATTATATCCAAGATTTTGAATATACCAGGCACAATGGTGAATGCCTGTGCTCCCAATACGCAGGAGACAAAAACAGGAGGATTGTAACATCAAGGTTTGCCTGTGTCAACTGAAAAAGAACTGGGGATGTAGCTCAGTGACAGAATACCTGCCTAGCCTGTGCAAGGCTCTGGGTTTGATCCTTCCCACTAGGCAGCAAAAGACAGTCTGAATAAATCATTTTGTGTTTATTTATTTCTGTGTATGAGTGTGTTGCCTACATTTGTAGGTACACCATGTGTATTCAATGCCTGTGGAAGTCAGAAGAGAGCATCTAATCCATGGAACTGGGGTTGTGAACAGTGGTTAGCCTCGATGTGGGTGCTGGGAACCAAACCCAGTTCCTCTGCAACAGAAGCCAGTGCTCTTAAATACTGAGCCATCAGTTCATCCCCTGAATAAACAGATTTTTGTAATTTTATCATCTGGTCTACTTGAAGTGCAAATCATAGAGATAATTAAGTGATATTAGAAGTGTTCTGGTTTCTGTACACATTAGGAAAATGTGAATTAGAAAGACAAATTAAGAAACCTTGTTATTAATTTTGTATTTGTAATTCTATTACCATTTGGGAAATATCTTTCAAACAATATTATTAATGAAAACATCTCAAATTCAACATAGAAGCATTTATAAGAAAGTGTGGGACTCTCCTTTTGACAATGTCTGTCCCCACACCGTGTAGCTAATTTAAAAATCAGATTACAAGCGGATTGCTTTTAAGTGGTAACTGCCGTGACAGTGCCCAGAGCCCTGCACATAGATGAGTCTTGAGTATCTGTCCTGGAATGCTTTAATTAAAACAGGAAATCAACTTGACTCGATTCCTTAGATCAAGCCCTGCCCCCAGTTGACTCAAAGTGATGCCTTAGCTTGACCAACTTTTTCCATGTCTGTCCATTCTCATGCTATCACCCTACTTTTACCCAAAATGCCATTGACTTTGATGACTGTAATAGTCTCCATTTTGATTTCTAATCTTTCTAAGCTAACACTACCAGATTAATCAAATAATTTTGTCACTTTTTCTACACAGAGATTTTCTTTTTTTACTTTTTTATTAAGTGTGTTACAGCATTTGTTGTTAACTAGGCACAATGTTATACAGAGGATTTCTAAAACTGAACCATTTTACATAACAGAAAATTGTTCTCAGTGAATAACAACTTCTAAGTCCTGACAATCATGCTTCCACTTCCTGCCTCTGCTTTCTGACTGCTTCATACCTGGTGTCAGTGACACCATACACTATTTGTTCTTCTACTGGTTTATTTCACTTAGCACAATTTCCTCAAAGTTCATCAAAAGGACATTCAGTCCTGTCACAAATGGAATTTCATCCCTTCTTAAGGGTGAAAATTATTTCGCTGCACATACCTGTTCCATGTTTTCTTTATTCATAAGCACATTAAGGTGGTTTCTGTATAATGGCTCTTATAAATAAGGCTTTAATGAGCATGATAGTTCAGATACCTTTTGAGGGGCCGCAGAGATGGCTCAGTTGGTAAAGTGCTTGCTTTAGCGTGAGGAGGTGAGTTTGATCCCTAGAATCCACATAAAATGACAGGTTGTGGCCCATGTTTATTGGCCCATGAGTGTAATACCAGGCTGATGACAGGACAGCAACAGGCAGCTCCATGAGACTCTCTGGCAAGCCGCCCCAGCCTACTCATGAGCTTCAGACCAGTGAAAGACCTTGACCCCCCCCTTCCAAAAAATTAAGGAACGATACCTATTTGAGGTCCTAATTTCAATTTTTTTCAGTAATTACTCAGAAGTAGGATAGCTGGACCATCCCATATTTCTGTTTTCAGTTTTGTTAGTAATTACTTCACTGTCTTCAACAGCCACAGTTACATCACAAACTGCGCACAAGGTTGCCAAGGTCTCTGTGATTTTGGAAATGCAGGTCTTTTAGAAAGTTAACATGCGCTCTACTTGCTCTGAGAGGATTCCGTCTTGTAGTATTGATTTGCATTTCCCCAATGACTAGAGCTATCGAGCACCTTCCTTGTATTCCTGTTGACCACTTATGTAGCTTTAAAGGAGAAATGTCTACTTAAGCCCATCTTTAAATGCAAGCTTTATGTCTGTGTTATTAGTAAATGTTAATTATAGATAATAATGGGCTTCACTGAGAAATTTCCATACATGTAAATAATATGCATTTTGATCATGTTCGTTCCTTGTTATTCTGCCCCATTCCCACTCCTCGACCGACCCCCTTTTTCTTTCTGTTCTCCTGCCTGCGTTTTTTATGGCCCAATGCGTTTAGTTAGGATTATTTATAGCAGCATGGAGAAGGGGTATTCACAGGAGTGCAGAGAACTTACGTAGTGGCTACACCACTGAAGAAAATGTTTCTCTTTCCCCAACTAGCAATGAACTCTCTACAGATATCCTCAGCGGGGCTTGGGATCTCATGAGCCCCATTCCACCTCTAAGAAAGACCGTTAGCAGGCCCAGCTTGGGCAGGTCTTGTGTCAGTGATCAAAGCTGTTATGAGTGCAATGGCAAAGTCATACCAGAAGACAGCACTCCACAACACCCCAGCTCTTACATTCTTTCTGTCCTAGCTTCTGTTCCTCGAGCAAGGATTAATCTAAGACCATAAACAAAAATATCTGGTCACTACAACGTGTCCATTTAGCAATACAACAATAGGTAAGTTCCCCACTAGGACCTATAGAATACCCAGCCACAGGCTTTTGACCAACTTTACCGTACATGATGTGAATCCCTTCATGTGGAACAGGTCTCATATCCAATCAGAAAGTGGTTGGTTACCCTCATAATAAACAGGTAGGCCCATCTTGTCTGGTAGGTCAGTAGTGAAGCATGTAGTGTAAACAACTGAGGAAGAAGCCTGCACAGCACCTCTAGCACCATGAAAGCGAGTCCCACTTGGCCAACTCAGTTTCTCTGACCCACAACCAATGCATGTGCTGTCTTCAGCAATAGGGTCCCACCATCTGATGGGACATCAAGAGCAATGGTAATAGCCTACACCATTTTGGAGCCCTCAGGGGCCTCTCTGATCTACAATTCAGAAGGAATTAGCCCACCCCTGGCACTGAGATTTTCATTTAATAACCCATGGCTTCTGGGGACAGCATTATTCAAGTGCCGATTCAGAGTACAACTGTTCAAACACTCATTTTTATATAGTTTATAATTATCAAGTTTCCTTATGTTTTCTTTTCATATGCTCTTCCTTTGGTTGACTCCTCTATCCCCCTTCCCCATCTCCCCGTCCACACCTCTGCTTAAACCTTTCCACACCCAGTATTCTCTCTCCCATTGTCATACTATACGCATTCCACTGCCCAAGCTTCTTTTGTCCTTTCCTAAGTCCCTTTCTAGTTTTCTGGTCTCTACATAAAATTATTAATTGAATTATTCAATATTCCAACTGACTAGAGTTAAAGCTCATGTGTGTGTGGCTCGTGTGTGTGGCTCACGTGTGTATGTGTGTGTGTGTGTGTGTGTGTGTGTTATGTGTTTTGGCACTGGGTAAAGGATTCTAGAGCACTCTATAATCTCACTTATTTCTTGATGAGCTGATGAATCTTACTCGACATTCCCTGAAAACGTCTTCTAAGCCTAACGTATCCACCAGCAACACCCAGCTCTCCATCTTCATCTGCCAAAGCTGAAGCCAAACATCAACTCCAGTTTATGCATTGCATATTCCATTAGATCTCAACCTCTCTCCTCTTTCAACAGTCTGTATCTAATCTTGCTCCTACTCAAGTACAACAGTGCTTGACATGCCATGTGTCCCAGTTTAACCTATATTCTGGCTAATTGTGAAATTGTCCAGTGTATAAACTGTTATACTCTATGGTCCCTACAGTGCAAAGACAAAAAAATATGTTCTAGTACTTATCATAGCACCTTAGAAAACTTTGCACATAGTGTATATGCAACAGATTATGTGTTTTGAGAATTATGGCATTAATGAATGAATGAGCAGACAATGAATGAAGATTAAATATTCTTCATTCCTAGTAACTGAAAGAGTTTTAAAATGTCAACATTTTACCAAAACACATGCAGGCCTTTATCAAAGAATTTATATTCAGAGGAGGATTTCTGAATCAAAGCACTTTTTTATTATCTACAAATAAAATGCTTGCTTTGTCAATTATGCACAGCAATGTGAAACTTCCTTTGATGTCCTGCTCAGCCAGGTAAGATTAATGAATGGACAAAATTGAAAGGAAGCCATGGTTGAATATGAGTTTATGTGAATCTTGTCACTTAACAATAGCAAAGAAAGATTGTAAAATCAATTCAGATTGAGAATGTCTGTCACATGCAGTAAATAGGAAGTCTAAAACTTGCTAACTTAGTTACTTTTCTTATAGCTGTTGCTATGTAGATACGAAAGCTATCTTCTATATCTGACTACATATATTTCTTGGGTTATATCTAGAATGCAGTAAAGCCAAATGAGTTTATATTATCTATCTTTTTGTTTACTTTTTCTTTTTGTAATATTTTACTTATTATTTTTATTTTATGTATGAGTGAATTGCCTGCATGTGTGTAAATGCACCTGTGTCATGCAATGCCTGCAGAGGTCAGAAGAGAGCATTGTATCCCCTTGGAACCAGAGTTCCAGATGACTGTTAGCCATCATGTGGGTGCTAAGAATTGAACCCAAGGTCTCTGCAAGAGACCTTGTTTACTTTTTTCACTTCAAGGTATGCAAGTAATAAAAATTTAGCAAATAACACTAAGAGTACTTGCTTAAAATTATCTCTGGTTTCATTTGTTCAGTTTTACAAACAACTTCTAAGAGATCCCTAAGAAGATATAAAATGAACCTGAATGCCATCTAAAAAAAATAGATAAAATCATGACCTTGGGATACACATTTATATTATCAATTTACTCATTCATATAAAATGATATGGAAAGGTAAAAGCCTTTGAGGAAAACCACTTCCTTTACCTTAGTAGAGAGCTAATCCCTGAGTTTAGAAAAGAGGTGCTTAATAGAGGAGAGATCATCTGAAAAGTCACATCTCTCCATTTGATCTCACCTTCATTTGGAAGATTTAGGCAACTGCAGCTAATCCTAAAATTAATAAAGATATTTTCTCTTACTAGATTCACCTGGGACTGTTATTCGTGGGGTGGCATACACCCACCCAGAGAGTTCAGGGCAATATAATCTACTTTACAGACCCAAAAATCCTCAAACCAGGGCATGGTGGCAAATGCCTCTAGTACCAACATTTGTGAGACTAAAACAGTTACACAATTTGGAGAACTGTAAATTATTTGTCAGCCTAGGCTACACAACAAGACCCTGTCTCAAGGACATTTTTTAAAACTAAAGGAAGGCCTATAAAAGAGCATAGCTCACTATTACAGTTTGAAGCTGAAATGTCTCCCACAGCTCTTAGTCTTCAGATTGCGGTACTATTTGTAAAGAATATGGAGCCTTTAAGAGATAAAGTCTGGGGCTGAGCAGTTAAGAACACTTGCTATTCTATCAGATGACCCAAGTTGGTTTCCCAGCATCATGTCAGCACAGCTCACAACCACCTGTAATTCCCAGCTCCGAGGGCCTCCTTGGGCACTTGCATACACATGGTATATACACAGACACATGAAAGAAAGAGAAAGAGAATGAGAGAGAGAAAGAAATAAAGTGAGTGAGGATAGATGATAGATAGATAGATAGATAGATAGATAGATAGATGATAGATAGATAGACATTTTTGTAAAAAAAGATAGGATCCAGCTTAGAGAAATGCATCACAGACAGTCTTAGAAGGTTACACCAGAGTGATTCCAGCCTGCTCTTTTATGGTCCAGCATGCTATTAGAAGAACTCCACCACATGCCTCTGTCCCTACTGAGGAAGATGTTTCTATTATTATGCATTTGCCACCACAGTAGACTAAAATCTCTCCAAAACCATGATTCAAAATAAACCTTTTCTCTTTTAAGTTGATTCTGTATTTGGGCACTTGCATACACATGGTATATACACAGACACATGAAAGAAAGAGAAAGAGAATGAGAGAGAGAAAGAAATAAAGTGAGTGAGGATAGATGATAGATAGATAGATAGATAGATAGATAGATAGATAGATGATAGATAGATAGACATTTTTGTAAAAAAAGATAGGATCCAGCTTAGAGAAATGCATCACAGACAGTCTTAGAAGGTTACACCAGAGTGATTCCAGCCTGCTCTTTTATGGTCCAGCATGCTATTAGAAGAACTCCACCACATGCCTCTGTCCCTACTGAGGAAGATGTTTCTATTATTATGCATTTGCCACCACAGTAGACTAAAATCTCTCCAAAACCATGATTCAAAATAAACCTTTTCTCTTTTAAGTTGATTCTGTATTTGGTCACAGCAATGCAAAAGTAACTAATGCTGTGATAATAATCCCCAAGCTTAGACAAGAATCCTGAAATCTCAGAGAGAGACTTCTAGCCAAACTTACATTTAAACGCCTACACTGAAAGAAGACATCATTACCATCTCTAGAGGCAAGAAGGGCCCAAGAGGAGCAAGGCCTAACCTGCTGCAGAGCCCAAGGCCTGTGGATACTAAAGAGACTTGACCACCTCTGCTTCCATTTCTGGCACAGCAGGATGACCATTACGTCCCCCACTGTTTTCCCTCAGTGGTATCTGGCGGGAAGAAAATGCAGCAGATTACTGAGACTTTGAATTGACTCCAGGAGCATCATCAGAAGACAGGAGCATTGACATTCACTGTCTTGACTGTTTGTCATTCCCTACAGCTCCGTGCTGATTTGTAAGGGATGTGGAGTCTTTAAGAGATAAAGTCTGGGGCTGAGCAGTTAAGACCCAAGTTGGGTCTGAGGATTTGACAAGTATTGGTGACAAATTTGGACACAAAATGACACTCAGGAATCATACTATATAGCATCTTTTTAAAAAAGTATTTATTTATTTTTTATTTTATGTGTTGAGTGTTATGCCTGCATGTATGTAACTGCACTTGTGTCATGCAATGCCCACAGTAGTCAGAAGAAAGTGTTGGATTCCCCTGGAGCCTGGAGCGGGGGTTACGGTCAGTTGTTAGTGCTAGGAATTGAACCTGGATCCTCTGCAAGAGCAAACAGTGCTCTTAACCACTACGTCATCTCTCCAGCCCCATGTACAAGCTTTTTTTACTTAGAAATATTTCATTGAGAAAACAGAATACTAATGTATGAGGACTATCACTCATCTGTAGGTGAGTGTTTGTTTTCTTTTAATCATTCAGAGTGGTCAGACTTATGATTATCACCATTATATCAGTTGCTTGTGGAATACTTTTATTCTTAAAACATTTGGTAACACTTGTACTTTTTATTTGAATTTTCAAATTGTTTTAAATCTTAGGCTTAATAGTAGCTTAGAATTATCATCATCCCTGATAAGAACATCTTATAAATTTGACTATACGATGTTTGTTTTTATTCCAAAAATGTAGGCTGGCTCCATGTCAGTAAGCAGAGGTAGAAACTGCAGTTAGTAAGAACAATATTAAACTGTCCATCTTCTCCTGTTTATTAACTGGCTTACTTCTCCTTTCTGCTGCAAATCACTCTGCTTGGCTTCCTCTGCTTCTCAAATAAGATACAAAATTGGCATAGCTGAATCTAGTTCCTCAAATGAAAATTGACAAGTACACAGTGTATAAACCTATTACACATTCCTCACTTTCACTATACATGAACTTTCCCGAAACATAAACAATAGACTAGTATCTGGTAACCACTTCTGAGAACTAGTAACTCATTTTCCCGCAATGTTCTTTTGGTCTATGTTCTGTTCATGTTTAAAATAAAGTTTGACAGTACAGCACTCTCAATCCCTTCATGGTCTAGTGGTCAGTCATCTTTAACCATAACTTGTTGACACTCTGCCACTTAATCTTTAATACATATATTTATTATCCATTACTTTTATTTTATGTATAGGTGTGTATTGCTTGAACATATGGAAGGGAATCTATGTCATGCAATGCCCATGGAGGTCAGAAGAGAGCATTAGATCCATTGAAACTGGAGTTACAGATGGTTGTTAGCCATCTGTAACTAGGTGCTAGGAATCAAATCCAGGTCCTCTGAAAAAGCAGTCAGTGCTCTTAACCACTGAGCCATCTCTCCAGCCCCCGCCATTTAATCTCAGCATAAACATAAATACATGAAAATATTATTGCCCCCCACAACTAATTCTCAATTCAAAACTGGAGGATCTTCACAGCTGAACAATTAACAAAGAACAAAGATGGAATCTAGGTGGTACAGGCTCTCAGAGGAACAACAATCCAAGAAATGGAGTCATCACTGGAGGACAGGAGAAAGTAGAAGATGGTCCAGTGAAGGCAGGAGGCTTAAATTTAGACGGATCTTTCATCTAAATGAGTTCCTAAATTTAGATGAGGTGTTACCAAAAAGGAAGGGTGTCATGAGTACAAGATCATATTTGAGGACATTCCCAGAGAGAGAGAATTACAATAATCAATGCAAAAAACTAAGAAAATAAACATTTGACCAATGGTAAGGTGCTTGTCTAATATGCATGAAGCCCTGGGTCCCATCCACAGTGTGGCTTACAGCACAACTCACGGTTTAGCAGCTGTTAATTCTGAACCAAGTTGCTATGTATCGATGCCAGTAATTGGTAGGAACACTTTAGGAAGATACAAATTCTGAGCTGGGCATGTTGGTCTATGCCTTTAATTCCAGAATGTGGGAAGCAGAGGCAGGCTGATCCCTGTGAGACTGAGGCCAGCTTGGTCTAACAAGGCAAATTCTAGGCCAAAAGAAAAAATGTCTGGAAGATCATATAAAAACAAATTACGGTTTTATTTGTTTAGTGATAGAGTTCTTGGAGTCAGAGTTTGTTGTTGTTGTTGCTTGTCTCTTTGACTCAGGATCTTAGGTTGGCCTCCAATTTCCTATCTAATGAGAGGACAAACTGAATTTCTGACCCTCTTGCCTTCACCTCCCACATGCTCAGATTACAAGGTAGGCACAGTCAAAGTTGGCTTATGCAGTGCTAAGGATATAATCCAGAATGCTTCATGCGTGTTAAACAGGAACTCCTGTCAACTGATCCCTGACCCTGGAAGTTATTACTTCTCTGTCCTGTTGTTTAACTTTGCTAGGGTTCAGTTTGCATTTCTGCCAGATGACCACTCTGTGAGTGCTCCGTGGGAACGCCAACCCTTCCTTCATTAGTTCATTCTGTCTCTGCACAGAATGCTTGTTTTTCTTTGTTTATTCATAATGAAAATTTATTCCCATTAACCTCTACTCACTGGGGCCAATATGAGACAGGCAAGATGGCTGCACTTTCACACAGTGGAGTTTTGCATATTTGAAGACAGCCATTAGGCCATTCCCCGCTTCCTGCCTTTTACTCCTCTAAGATGTTTAACCATGGGGATTCATTTTTTAATTACTACAGTCAGACCTATAATTTTGAAATATGGTTGACAGTCTTAGCCATGAACTTAGATAGACTGAATTTTCTATTATTTCTCAACTTTCCTGACTCCAGAGTCCTAAATTTTCCGTCTGTCCTCTCTAAGTAGTCACTATTCCAATTGCAGTCATTTTATACACCTTCTGATTCCAGTTTTCCCAACATGAAAGCTGGTGATATAGGAGAAGATCAACAGGCCGGGAAGGAGGGAATGTCCAAAAGGAGGAGTTGGTCAGGAAATACAAAACAATGAGAAAAGGTTCTTATGCTTGACTGTAAGGCACCTGTGGGTATTAGATACATGATCTCTACAGCAAGGTAGCCTTCCTGACGTCACGGCCCTTCAGTGTGAAACATGACAGGCTCCTCTGAACTGCGTGAAGACATGGGAAGCTATGCTACTTTGCTTAAGAATAATGAAAACGCAGTGCCTTGCACCATAACACCCAGTAGCTCTTTCTATTGCTTTTACTAGTTATACGTTAGAAATAACATCTTACTAATAATGGCTTACTTTGTGGAAATGTTCAAACTTTCAGTATTTTCTCAGATACCTTAATCCTCATAACAGCCCCAAAAGATTTTATAAATAAGAAAAAATACTCTAAAAACTGGTCAAAAACCACGTATCGTAGAAGACAATGAAACTAAATTCAGTCTCAGCTTTCCCCTCAAGATCCAAATGTGCACTTTTGTCTAGATTTCTTTGAGCATTACCTTAACATAACTAGCTTGAGGATTCAAATCTTCAGTAGCTAACTCATCTATATGGAGACAGAATTCACAACTTTGACCTCATGAGCATCATCAGTTCTTGACAAGCACTGTGACCCCCAGACCCTCAAGCTTACTTCTTTCCATATTACAAAAACTATAACATATTTTATTCTTTTTCTGTGTGTGTGTGTGTGAGTGCTTTGCCTGCATGTATATAAGTGCAGCACATGAGTGCAATGCTCGAGCAGGCCAGAAGAGGCACTGGATTCTCTGGAAGTAGAGTTATAGAAAGGCTGTGAGCTGCTGTGAACTGAACCAGGCTCCTCTGCAAGAGCAGTCAGGGCCATGTCTCCAGCCTCACTATAACTCACTGTGTTTTCATTTGTCCCTCCCCCATACAGAGTAGAGTCTTCACAGTATATTTTCCAAGGTGCAGAAGCCCTTCCCGCTATGTCTTCCCTGTGTCTAAACCACTGATGTGGGGACATTCGTGTGTGCTAACACCTGCAGGACTGCTCTCCGTCTACTCAGTGCTGCCAGGTCACAGCACAGTGTTAGGAGCATTTACTGTAAATCCCTGCTGTCTGACCTCACCAGAGACCTCAAGGCTGCTGCACAATGCTCGTATCCACGCTTGGTTAGTTTCCCATCACTTTCTCCTAGTTACTTTTTCTAAGTATTTACAGCCTGTATAAGACCTGAACTCTATGCTTTCCTCCCTCCTGCTGGGCGCACATACATGCAGTCTCCTCTGTAACAGAGTCAGCTGGACCACCCACACCTGTGGTGACCTTCTCATCTCTACCTGTCCCTTTTCCTTGAGTTCCTGCTTTCTTGAAAAAGAGATATGTGTTGCTCCTCTGTATTTTGCTCTTGTCTAAAGATATTTCTATGTTATGTCTTTTCTCTGTGTATTTGAACCTTGAATGCCTTCATTTAATAACTGAGCTTTCTCTTGCCTGTTCTTGTTAATGTCTAATGCTTTGCTGTGCCTTCACTTCTGCCTATGAACCAGTTCTCAGTTTCCCTGTTAAAAATAAAATGAAACAAAAATCCAAATAAAACTTTTTCAAGTCTGTTCTTCCCTTCCTTGCTGTATTAAACTGGGAGGAGAGACAGGGGCAGAGAAGGAGAGGGAGAGAGAGGAGAAAGAGGGAGAAGAAGATAGAAGAGAGAAAGAGAGAGAGAATAGAGCTCTTCACTCATTCACTTCAGCAATAATTTCTCACCTCTGCTTTAGTGACTTTCATTATGCATGAGTTTATGGGGGTCAGCAAGATGGCCCAGCAGATGAAAGTGCCTGCCACCAAGCCTGACAGCTTGATCTGGGTCCCTGGGATCCACATGGTGAAATGAGAGAACTAACCCCTGCAAGCTGTCCTCTGACCTCCACTCTCACACCATGGCAGGAGTGCACACACATATGCATGCACCCACATACACAATAAATGTAATTGTAAACTATATACAAAAATGAGCTTCTGAATGAATACTAAACTCTGAATCGTGATTAGCTTTGAATGACTAATATCCAAATTAAATTAATTCACCCCTAAAAGTATCAATGATTATTATGTTTAAAAATTAGTCAGAGAGGAGTATAGAGCAAAAGGCAGATAGTAATCAATAGACTAATGAGTACTTGACACAAGAGAAAGGTAAAATTGGTCAGGAATATGAGAGAGGAAGGCTGGAAGCCTGGTGATAACTTCCACTGACCGTGTGTAAATTTTTATCCATTCATATTTTGGGCATCTAAGTTGATTCCAAAACCTGGCTATGAAATGAGTGAACTTAAAAATTTACGAGATCTCTATGGCCATACCATCCTGAATGTGCCCAATCTCATCTGATCTCAAAGCTAAGCAGGGTCAGCCTGGTTAGTACTTGGATGACACACTGCCTGGGAATAACAGCTGCTGTAGGCTAAAATAATTATGACATATGACCACTATGATCCTCATAAAGATGATTCTATGTGATTAATTACTTCTTACATTTCTGTTCAGAAAAAAAAATTCTGAGTGAGCCAAGAAGTCTTGGCAAGGGAGAAGATAGAGAACAGTAGAAGTCATGTTACGATCTAGAAGACCTGGGCCTGTCAGCTGACTCAGAGGGGAAAGGTTCTTGCCTCCAAGTCTAGAGACCTGAGTTTGATCTGCAAGACCCACATGATGGAAGAAGAGAACTGACTCCCTCTGACCTCTATATGTGAACAGTGGCATGCACACTTATGTGTGCACACACACACATGCACACAAATAAACAAACAGATATACATTTTAAAAAATTTTAAAGATACATAAGACAAAAGGAAAAAGGTTGCTTTCCTTTCAATTTAAAACTTGAAGGCAACAGAAGATAAGCACATATTTGCCACAAAATAATCTAAGATGCAGTTTGGCCCACAACATCTGTGGTCTTTTGGACATAGAAGACTGGAAGCTATGAGGAAGTCCCCACTCGTTCAAGCCTTGATATAAAACACTCGGCATATTCTGCTTAGGCTGTAGAGAGATAGTAACACTAAAACTGAATTCTGTTTGTTCCTGTCTCTGACTGTCAGGCCCCAATGTAAATCAGGAATGACTTCATACATTCACTGAATTCTCAAGCTCCAATTTCTTATTGAATAAAAATGTCTCATATTTTGAATATTTTACAATGCAATTTTATTATTGCATTGACATCATTTTCTCTAGCAATTCTGTTAGGAAATGTGTGTTTGTGTTTTCATTTATAATTCAGCAGCAGTGATTTGTGTGAAGTACATCAATTTAAAAACGAATTCTCTCCTTAATTGCACGGTCGCATTATCTTTTTATTTTTATTAGAGGTTTGAAGTTGAGGGTTTGTTCTTGAATTCATTCAGAACAGTCTAAGTGTGGTTTAAGAAGACTCTTGGGGTCCAACTTAGGCTGGATAATTTAGAAAAAGTTCAAAATACTAAAAATATTCAAAAGTACATTATGTAAAATGGGGGAGGAAATAAATCAAGCTTTTGATTTTTCCTGTGGGAAATAACTTTAATTTTATGGGAAAATGCTATTGCTGGTTTTGCTTCAGGTAAAAATACTAATGCAATTTTTAAGAGAGAGAGAGAGGAGTTTTAAGATAGGAAGTTGGATTGTAATCAGTCAGCTGATAAGGTCAGTTAGAGCTCAGTAATCAGCTAGGTCTTTGTTTAAAGCTGCTTATGAATAAATTACCTTTTTCATGTCAGGAAAAAGTCAGAGCCTTGGAGTCTTTTGGCAGCTTTAGAACATTTGACACAATCTTCCTTTTTCAGTGACAAATTATCAGATAGCATTAACTCCAAATTTTTCTTTTCCAAGGGGGAAATTCTGTGCACAGAGCAGTGAGTTTTAAAGCAACACTAGACAGAGATATTATCTACATTATACTTTTAGTACTTCTCTGTTCAGTCTTTTCTTCAACTTTTTGATTACTTGAAGAGAGATTGGGGTGATTTATTTGTAAAACATGTTTTTTGTTTTTGTTACTTCTGACACACAGTGTTCTTAACCCAGAAATCCATGTACACTTTATGGCAGGGGTCTGCAAACTTTTCCTGAAAAAAGCTACATAGAAAATATTTTAGACTGCAGCCAGGTGGTCTCGTACCAAGTCTACAATTCTGTTGTTATACTGTAAGCATAAGACTGCACAATGCTTACACCAATGGGTGAGGCTGTGTGCCAGTAAAACTTTATTTACAACTATCAGGGAATAGAATCAAGCCCTAATTTGTTGACCTCTGATGGAAGGCAGTATCTTTGTGTAGGGGCATAGCACTAACAGGTTTAAGGACGTAAGAAATATCTGACAATAACTACATTAAAAATTATTCAGTGTCATTAGCTATCAGGGAAATGCAAATGAAAGAGATGGTATCTTACCCCAGTCAGAATGGCTAACATCAAGAAAGGAAACAAGAACAATTACTGCTGGGGATCTTTGAAATAGAAATTCTTACTCTCTGTTGGTGGGTCTCTGGACTGGTATCTTCTCTGTGGAGATCAGTATGATTGTTTCTCAAAAGACTAAAAATAGAACTACCTCGCGGTCTTGAGCAACTCATGGATCTGTATCGAAATCTTACCACAGAGACACATGCAAATTCATGGTTATTGCTACACTATTCATAAAAGCTAAGAAATGGAACCAACCCCAGTGTCCACCCGCAGGTGAACTGATCAAGAAAATATAATACAAGATGGTGAGATGGCTTAGCAATTCAGAGCATTGGCTGCTCTTACAGAGGACTAGGTTCAGATCCCAGCACCCACACGGAGGCTCACAACCATTCAGTGACTCCAGTTCCAGGGGATCTGATGCCCTCTTCTGGCTTCTGTGGGCATTGCACTTACGTACACGGCAAAACACTCGTACACATAAAAAATTAAATCTTTTAGAAAAGAAGATATAATACAGATGTACAACTGAATTTTATCCATCCATAAGGAAAATAAAATCCTGCATTTGTAAGGGAAGTGGATGAAACTGAAATTTATTGTTAAGCAAAGATTCTAGAAAAACAAGTATCACGCTTCTACCATACATGGATCCTAGGTTTTAATTTATGAGTGTGTATTATATATATATATATATATATATATATATGTGGGGGAGGGTGTGCATCATGAAACTAGAAAGTGGATCATAAGAGGGGAAGAGATCTTAAAGGAGGGACAGGAAGAAAAGAGGGTGATAGAATCCCTGTGATTTGAAAGCAGAAGGGGGCTCCTGGGGAGGAAGGGGTGTGGGGAGATGTGGAAGAGGAATGCAGGAGAAGCAACAAGATAAAATGTGTGAAAAGACCACAAGGAAACCCCTTACTCTGCTTGCTTGTAACGCTAAACAACTGAACTGATCAAAGAAGCAGCCCCTTACTCTGTACTTCCGAACAAACAGCACAACAAATAAGTGGTCCGGAAGCTCCGCATTCTGTCAGTTTCTGATGGCTGAATTTAACTGTTCCACCAACATCTACGGAGAGAGCACCTGAGCTGTGACCCTGCATTGATATCGCTGTGATAAGAAGGATGGCAGGCCCAGTTCCTGAGCCCTCCCTCTGGAAAAGGGGGATGTGTTAGCTCTTGACATCAAAAACAGGCACTGCTATCATTTTTCGTTGCCCCCTCCACGTTGGTCTTTCCTATGAGTTAGCACAGCTGGCACTGCGATGTCCTAGCCCAGCCCGGGAAAATGGGCGCATGCACTGTACACTTGTCCATGTTCTCATCCAACATTCCCACTCCAAGACTGCAGAAGTCAACCTTCCTCTCCGCTTTCTTTGTTATTACTTAATAAATGAATACAAAATGCTAGCGTACTCTGTCGTGCTCTTTTATTTTTAAGGTTGGTTGGGCATCAAGTTTCAATTCCTCTAACTTACTGCGCTGGTTCTGTGAGCAACTGTCTCATTTCCTCCGGAGAGGGAGCATATTTGAAGGTTTAAATCCACTCTTTAAAGTCTTTGTTTCTGGAAAAAAGGGTGTGTACACCTATAACAAAAAAGCAGAAGAAACAAATTATGCATCCTTCCAGCCTCCCACACAGTGATTATGTAGATTTAAAAGGTTTTAAAAATATTACATTTATCTCTCATATCTTAATAAATATAAAGTAATGTCTCTAATGAAATGTATTAGCTACTTTGAACAGCTAGTTAAATCATTAGAATTCTTTAGAATTCTTGAAGGACTGAGTTGCTTTTATCGTGTGTGTGTGTGTGAAAGAGAGAGAGAGAGAGAGAGAGAGAGAGAGAGAATGAATGAGGGAATTCAGGTGTACGCGTGCAGTGCACATGTGGAGGTCCGAGGACAATCTCACATGTCAGTTCTCACCTTCCACTCTCTTCTGTTCAACTCAGGGTATATTTGTTGTTAGCTGCAGCATGCACATGCCTACCTGGCCTGCACGTTTTCAAGGATTTGCCTTTCTCTGCTTCACATCTCACCACAGAGCACTGGGATCACAGACACTACCACATCCAGCTTTATGTGAGCTCCGAGTGTTCAAAGAGAGGACCTCAACTCACTCGCCTCAGCAAGGCAGTGCTTTACCTAGAGAGCCATCTCCCCACCCCAGGCTGTTTTTAATCCACTTCTTAGTTATGAAGGGCTGATATTATTCAAAGAGAAAATAAATTATTTTTTTAATAAGAAAATGAGGAACTGGAGTGATGGCTCAACAGTTAAGAGTACTGACTGCTCTACCAGAGGACCGCAGTTTGGTTCCCATCATCCACATGGTGGCTAAGAACCATCTGCATCTCCAGATCCAGGTGACCCAATGCCCTCTTCTGGCCTCCACAGACATTGCACACACATGCTGCACTTATACACATACAGGCAAAACACTCAAAAACATAACATAAAAAGTAAAGTTTAAAAATAAAAAATGGATTAATGAAGAATTCATAGAGTGTAAATCTATGAAGTAAAATTCACAACAGTCCTGAAGCTAGGTGAACTTTGAACTCATAGACATAAATATTAATATTTCAAATAATGGGATTTACTAAATCAGAATTTTATGAGACCAGTAGTTTTTGTGAGTTCTAAAATGATGACTATTGGAAACACCTCATAACTTAATAGATGTATATTTTCCTAGGAAAATTTTTGTGATACTTTCAGGTTGAGATTTTCAACATCAATTTTATTATTTGATTTTGACTTAATTTTTTTTCAAAATTCTTCTATAATAGTAAGATCCTATACTTACTAAATTATACAATGTGGATCTCTAAGACTGGCGTCCAAATAGCACAGTGAAATTCTATATCAAACTATAGCATTCTTTGGAATATCTTCTTTTTAATTTTTGTTTTTTTCAGACATGGTCTCTTTATGTGAACCTCATTGTCCTGGACTCACTTTGTATACCAGACTGGCCTCAAAATCCTCCTGCCTCTCTCTTTCAAATGCTGGTATTACTAGTTTATGACACCATACCCAGTTTCCTTGGAAAACTTTGATGTCATAACTTATAGATGAGGAGTATTATATATGGCAGTAAGGTATTAAATAGATTTAAACTGGTAACAAAGTTCACTAGATCTGCTCTTAAAATTGGCTTCAGTGTTAGAATGAAATAAATACGTTCTGATGCACCATTGTCTAATGCCTTATAATATGACTTGAATCTAACAACTGTACATGTGAAAGTCAAGGAATGCTGATCAGAGATTTGGTCCTACCATCAGGAATGGAGTACAATCCCCGTGAGTTCTGGTTTCAGGGTACAGTTTCTAATACAGCAGGAGACGTCTGCTGGGAGACATCTGCTGATGAGGTGATCCTGTAACTCATGGCTATGTCTTCCCCTAGGATTTGTCACTGCGAAGGAGATGAAGAGAGCCCACTCATCACACCCTGTCGCTGCACAGGGACCCTCCGCTTTGTCCACCAGTCCTGTCTCCACCAGTGGATCAAGAGCTCCGACACACGCTGCTGTGAGCTTTGCAAGTACAATTTCATGATGGAGACGAAGCTGAAACCCCTTCGGAAGGTAGTGTGGGGAGAAAAGGGCTGGAAGGGAGAAACTGCAAGGCAGGCTTGCTTACAAAGTCTTCTTCCTCCCCGTGAGACTCTGCCATCACATTGGGATCCGTGGAGGATGTATGTCCTCTATTGGACTCAGTATGCAAAATACAGCCCAGTCTGCAAGTAATCAGTTCATTTTTATTCTATATTCATGAATACATAAATGCATGGAGGGAGATATATGTGTGGGTATGAAAAATATGCTTATGATTTAATGTAATTGATAAGAATTGTATTTACTAAGGTCAATTTCCAAGGTTAATTGATAGACTCCACTAAATAACATGAACTCTTCTAATTTTTTAAACATTCAGTATTGGGTAATAACAGAATAATTCATTCTATAAGGTGTGAGATTTTTTTATTTCACTGGAGGATTGGTTTGATATTATTAATGTAGAGTAGGTAGAACAAGGGATTATTCTCTACACTGTATATCAAGATGCAAGAGAAATAGAAGTGCATCTTTTATAAAGCTTATCTTCAAATTCCTCATTTGTGTTAGTATTTGTCAAGAACACAATGGTAAGTCTGTGAGTCAAATATAAAGTTAACATCTCACTCAGAGTCACCAACAGATGACTTGTAAAGGACACACACAAGGGCAATGGGCTGCATATAATTCACACTTGAGAGCTGGGCCTTGGAATTTAGCATTTAACTTATCCTCTTTTTGCCCAACTGCAGTCATACATATATATAGATGCCTCAATCTCTGAAAGAGAGTGTGGGTACTGCAATTTAAATAATGAATCAGCCCAGAGCTGCTTTTTCATTTAAATTAAATGCAGAGCTAAAATGGATAGAAAGCACATTGCTTGGAAATAAACATGATGGGTTCCAAAATGAGCAGAGATGAAAAGCAAACAAGAATGTTCCAGTAGGTATCAGATTGGTGGCTAGCTGTCTAGACACAGCAATTCTTCATTCATTCTGTAAATTCTGCAGAGGTAGAATGCATGTTCTGCTTTTGTGATAGACTTGATTATTTTAAAATTCACAAATGGTTTATAGAAATCAAAATTATGAACAATTTGCCTTTGGGTATGCATTATCTTTTTTTTTTTTTTTTTTTTTTTAGTATGGGGTGACCTGAATGTCAAAAGATGACATTCTGGTCCTCTAGGTCCCAGAGCAATCAATACCAGAAATAGAAAAGGATGCCTGTCCCTTGCCCCTTAGCTTTAGCCACTCAGCAGACACTGTGCTGAAGGAGCTGAGTGAACTGCTGATCTCCATGAGTCTCTAAATTACTCCTCTGCACGTGCACATGTGCACATGCATGTGCACACACACATACACAAATGCTCCCCCATACACACACACACTTTTGAAACTTACAAGAAACTTAAACACTAAACAGGGCACCAGGGAGGAAGTAGGAGAGGAAGTAGGAAAAGGTTTATCCTGTCCTGAGTTTTTGTAGAATGACTCCTGGAATACAACTTAGATCCTTTCCTAATATTCCATCACCAGTAATTTACCACTAACCTGTTTATAACCCAAACAGAAAGGAAGCCAATACATCTTAGTCACCACAATGAATTATGTTAATAAAACTTAATTGGAACTATTATCTGTTTGTTAGTGAAACATTCTAATTTCTTTGCTTTTAAGGATGCATTTTCTTTGATCATGGTGACAATGGAGAGTATTTCAATATCTTTAGTATTTGGTGGCATATATATGTAGAGAGAGAGAGAGTAGAGAGAGAGAGAGTAGAGAGAGGCATAGCATCTGATGCAGAGGTAGCCCATGGATGTGTTTTCTTTGAGCCATGGAGCTTAAACTTGAATATTGGTTATCAACTCTTGAATACGTGATTATTGAATATAAAATTTCACATGTTAAAATTTGCTTGAGAACCACAAACTATGACTAGGGCCATAATCCCATCAGATAATAAGCAGCAGGCTTACAAGTGAGTGGCACCTTTCAAACACAGTTTGCTTTCGAGATCTTCACATTTCTCACCCCTCACTCTGATCTTGAAATCTCCAGCCATCTCTACTTGCCTTTGCATCTCTGAGGCCTGGGGTGATGTAGGGGATCTGAGTATCTGATCTTGGTGTAACACATGAGTCGTAGACATGATAACATGTGAATTCTATTCCTCCTACCAGGACTTCCTAGGGATAGTGTTTAAGTCTCTTCTAGATAGTGAGGTGATGCAAACCAAAATACAAAAATCATTTTAAACTGTTCTTGATGATTTGTTTTTATGTCATTGGGATTCATCAACAGTATTCTTTTGGTAGTTTTTAAGTGGTCATAAAGAATGCCATGTATAGCATTTGGTTAGAATATATTTGAAGTACATTTAATTAATTGCTCTCAACTCAGTAATCCCATTATACTTTACAACATTCTAAAGACCAAGCACATGAAACAATTAATTCAGCTAATGATTCTGAATATCTGCCATTAGCCAGTGGAGGCAAGAGAATTTGCTCAGATGAAATGGCTTCTTAAGTAGGAATGTGCCAGTCTTCATATTCTGGCAAAGATTGGGGCTTAATAGTCTCTAAAGATATCAATGAAGCCTTACTTCATTAACTGCCGTTACTACACCAAAAACTACAGTTAGCAAAGTGATCAAGGTATCCTCATGTTTACAGAAGAAAATCTTTAAAGTCAAAATAAAATCAAGGGCTCATTCCAGGGAGAGCAATTTCCATCATCTTTAAGTCAGTAGCTCAACTACTTTAATGATGCTCAATAAAAGTCCTATTAATTTGATGAGTTACTCGGGGTCAGAAGTCATTCTCAGAGTCCAGAGAAGTCAAAAAGTCACAGATAAAGAAAGCTCAGTACTGAAATTCAGAAAAGTACACACTATGGTGCAAGAAATATCAATTAACTTCTCATTGTGAATCTGAAGCCCTGTGTGAGATTCAGACTGAATCTCCGTAAATGATGACCCAGGTGTTGACATGAAGCCAGGGTCACTGAGGCAGCTCTGTCCTACCCTAAATTATTATGTATAAACCCCATGATAAATACAAGGTAGAGAACATCCAAATTCCTACATCCACATACTTCTCATATTATTCAGACGGTGCATCCCTCATTCAACCTGTTTCATGCAAGTATTTGGAGCCCACTTTACAGATAAGAAAAAGAAATACCATATCATATTTAATCCCATATACCCCAAAGCTCCATGTACCCAGTGCATGGTGCCATGGTAACTTATAGCTCTTTGGCTCTCTTTAAGGATCACTACATTTGTTTTTCTGGGTATGGTGGCACATGCTTAAAATCTGAGCCCTCAGGAAGCTGAAGCAGGAGGGTCTAAAGTTTGAGGTCAGCCTGGGCTACAGAGCACGATTTTATCTACCAAAGTCTGAAGGAGAAAAAGCCCTTCAGTTTTTACATAATTTTTTTCTCATAGAAATGTTTCAAAATCAATCTTTCTGAAACATCTTTTTAAAAGTCTTCATCCTTAAATGTGGAGGAGACACCTCTCCCAGAATATTTTTCCAGTAACCCAGTTTCAGCATTCTATGCACAGAAATAATTTTTCACACTGAACAAGGTTAAATTCAATAGTTCAATTAAAAGTCGTGTTATGTTCATTGTACTTTCACTGGGCTTTCGAAAGGTGTTTTTGAAAAGTCTGCCAATTGGTCTGTAATTTGGTCTTTCTTGCTTGTTGTCAGAGCCACCTTTTCTCTGCTCCTCTGATAACCTTAGCCAATGCTGTACACAGCTCTTTCTTTTTGCTTTAAAAATACAGCAACAAAGCCAGGGAAATTGTACAGTTGGATTTCCAGAAGTTTGACTTCAGTGGTGGGTGGGCTTTGACAAGATTTTCTTTTGATGCCCGGCAAGTTTGTGTGTGTGTGTATGTGTGGACACCATGACTTGGTTCCAGCATTTGTACAGTCCTCTTCAGCACCCTTCTTCATTATCAATTTGCCCCCAACAAAGAAGCTGTGTTGTCTCCAGGCTCTTCTGTGCCCTCAACTCAGCTCTGGGCATGAGGTTTGCTGTTCTAGTTCTTCACAAACCTATAAGCCTGCAATAACGAACCCCCTGCCCTGGTGGATGTACAGTCAGACCAAACTTTCTCTGTACTTCGTCCCATGCTCATGACACACAGACCATGCATTCTCCTGTTTTCTTGCCCTTAGTTTCATCTGTTATTCTAGCGCCCCAATGGGAAGTGACTTAGAACACTCTTAAGGAACAATGTTCTTGCCCAACTCACACTGTCTGTCCAAATGCCTGTTATATTTTTCACAACCAAATTCTCATTGTCCATTGGCAGTCCTTTGATTTGTCACTGTGTTGTTCACTGAAATGGGGTTCAGTAGCTGACTGCCATAGGCAGGACACAGTAAGTAATATATTAAACAACAAAAAGACCATGTTTAAAGTCATGCAGCTTCATAGGGGCATTGACTTTTCCATTAAAATTTATTTTTAATTGGGTTATATTGCTTTAATATACAAGTACTCCTATAACTACAACTGCTATTTCAATTAAAAGAATACAACAATTACAACATAGATATATGACAATTCCCAGTGCTTTCTGTCAAATGAGATTGAAAACATGGGTGTCTTATAACTTATTCTAGTAGATACATGATTTTTATACTTTTGTCTTTAAATGAAAAGACTAGTAAGTCCAAGAACTGTGTAGTCATCTGGAATCTGTGTAGCAATGTAGTTTATTTTTAATAAAAATATTGTTTTCTGGTCAGCAGAAAAGCTTAGTTTTTTTTATGAAACTTTCGTGCATACACTTAGTCTTCCTTATAGGCAGATTTGAACTCATATCAGTACATGTCTGTATGATCACTCTGAGAGGGCTCCCAGTGATGCCCAGATTCTGTGCTTGCTTAGCTGATTATATACTGTGAATCTATCACATGCCAGGAAGGATCAGTAACGAACAAGACAGAACCAAGTCCCCAACCTCAGCCTAGATGTACAGAGATGGAAAAAAGGACGCAGAGCACAGTGCAGTCCAGAGGGAATGGTGCAGGGAGTTCAGACACCTGGAAACCATGAACATTCGTCTTCGTAAAACCATCCTAACTAAAAGGATATTAAAATAAAATTATAACCAAACAGAAAAACATCAATTTTCTCTCTTAGTCTACAAGATGTTACTTAACAATCGAGTACACCAGAAATGAAGGAGAAAGAACAGAGACTATGACAAGAATTTGATCATGGATGTCACAAAATAGTTTTTTAATATTTTGTATTTATTTTTATGTTATGTGTATGAACGTTTTGTGTGCATGTACAGAAGTGCACCTATGTGTACAATGCCAACAGAGGCCAGTAGGGGTGTCGGTCCTCTGGAACTGGAGTAACTGACAGTTTTTAGCCACCATGTGGGTCCTAGGAACCAGTCCCAAGTCCTTTACAAAAACAGCCAGTGCTCTTAACTGCTGAACCATCTCTTCGGCCCCACAAACTAGCTTTAAATAAACAGCCACTGAATAATTGTTGACCGTGGTTGATTAAACGGACCATTTCAGCATTTCTTTAGTACTAAATGTAATTATGTGCTAATTTTGCTCTGTTTCTTTCTTCAAAAATTAGTGCTTGCAGAGCATAACCTCCCTTCCCAGGAAAAATGTGACCTTTTTTTACTATTCTAGATATGAAAATAGCCATTTACCTTTACGTTATATAAACTTTTACCCTTAAGAAAATCTATTTCTATTTTAACAAAGACCAAGGACACAAAAATGGAGATTCGTTTATATATTTCATGCTCTGGTTTTCTCTTTGAGACATAACCTGTGAATGGAGCAAAGGAATTAGTGAAGAAAAGGAATCAGTATTCCAATGATGATACATACAGACAATATAAGATCATCACATTAGGATGTCACCGGCATACACATGCACACAGGTCCAAATAAGATTTCCCAAAGCATCATCTTCTGATTGAGTTTTAAATTACTTTCATGCTTAAGTTTTCCTCTAGTTAAAGACTTTACCCAAGAGTTACAAGGATATTTTCCTTAATGTGTTATTCTACTGTATGTTGACATCAAACCTCAGTAGATTTTTTTCCTTAAAATTTTGAACTTTATTAGACGTGAACCACAAGAAATCAGCATTTTTTGAAGCAAGTCTCTTCAAACTAATCCAGCTCCTTTTCTATTGCATAGACAAGAAAGAAATGAACATGTATTCTAACGACAAGGATAAACCCAGGACTTTGTACATTTTTAGCAAGTGCTCTACCTCTCCCAGGCCATGATTCTTTGAGACAGGGTCTTGTTATGTAGCCTGGGCTGGCCTCAAACTCATGATCTTCCTGCTAGAATTACAGATGTGAGCCACCACACCTGCCTAGGAAGGACACTTTTGATATAATCTACCTGAACTGATGGTATTCAACCTCACTCTGTGTGCATCAGTATGCTAATATGTTAACATTTAAATAAGTGACTAAAATGTGTCATTCTAAGAAAAGTGTTCTTTCAAATGTCAGCTCCCTTCCAGTTGTCTAATTTTCTGTAAAGAGGATCAACAAGTATCTCCTTTTGTCTTGTTTCTCACACAGATACACCACCTATAGCCTACTCTTTCCAATCTTATCTTACACAGGAACAGCTACCCTCCATTAGTGTGATAAAGTGGTCATAGGGAGAGCATAGCCGTGCTTGTAAGATGTGTAAACAGCATGGTAGAACTTTAAAGGTAAGGAGCAAAGAAGACATGATGTCTTTTTGCATTCTCACTGATGGAGAAGTGAGGGGAAGGCAGAGAAAATGTTACTCTATGGAAGTCTGGCACACATGTAAACATGAAACACAAAGAGGATTACAAGACTGTCCTCCAGGGGCCTTCTTTCCTATCACATAATGCCCAGCAAATATCTTTAAATAGCCTTTAAGCCAAAAACTGAAGGAATGTGGCTACAGAAGAGAAAGTCATCACTTCAAAACATAAAAGAAACCAGGCCAGGTAGCAAAGGCCTATACTACCAGTTACTCAGATGACTGAAGCAGGAAGATCACAAGTTCAAGGCCAGCTTGGGCGACTTAAGGAAATCCTGTCTCAAATTAAAAAGTAACAACTAGACTGGGTATAAACCTCAGTGGTAGAGGGCTTGCCTAACACGCGGGAAGCAAGCATCAAGGCCCTTCCCCTGTAATGCAAAACCACAGAAAAATAAATAAATAATAAATGGAAGAATACTAGTCTAAGATTCAGAACACCAGGTTTTATTCTGCATCTGATACTTAATCCCGTTGAGCCTCACCTCAGTTTCTCCATGTGTAAAAGTAGAAGGTGGAATAAACATATCATCAAAATTTCTTCCCATTTAAAACTGTGATTTCATGAAAAGTGAGGACTGTACTTATTCATAAAAGAAAGAAGGAAATGTATTTAAAGTGTCCAGAAGAAAACCAAATCAGGTATACGGGGAATTGTGCCCAGAGTAGATTAGACCATAGGGGACAGAATGCTGAGCATGGAGTGACTAAACAGTTAGACTAAACAGCACAGCATGGCCACTGGCTTAGTCTTTCTCTTTGCTCTTCCTGGTGAACTGTGATAAGAAAAGCAAGTACCTTCCCTACAGTTACAAAAGAAAAGGAGATGCTGAACTAGGACTAGAACTGAAGGTAGCACGGGGAGGAGAAAAGAAGGAAAGGAAAGGAAGGGGAAAAGAGGAAGAGGGAGTGGAGGGCGGGGCAGTTAGCAGGAACAAGGCCTCCTAAGGGAGCCAGGTCCCAGGCCAGGGTCTGCTGCTTTCCTGCGGAGCTGTGAGTTGATTGTTAGAGGCAAAACAAAGCCGATTCAAGTGCTTCTTGACAGCAAAGCTGTTGTGTCGCCCTGAGGCATTGACAAAAGGCTCCTGACCCTCAGAAAGAATGGATGGGCTGAAAGCCATTTTCTACTTGGCACTGGAAAGAAACCCTGAACAGATTTGAGGTCTCCATAAGTTGGCTTAGTGGAGAGTAAAAACAAAATTACATACTCTATTTCTTGAATGCTGGAGGTATTATAAATGTAGAACTATTTCAAAACTAGAGATGATACACCTAAGATGTTTAATAAATACAGTTATTTTTTTGAAGTTTGATCTTTTCCTGTATGTGTGAAAGAGCTTGAAAGACTGGAGAGCACTGAGTGGGCACTATTCATATAGAAGATAACACTGACAGCTGTCCTGGCTTAAAAGACTACACAGAGAATGCCCACTTAAGATTCAATATTCCCATGTCATTAAGCAGCAAACGTGTGTTCAGTGCCTAGTCTGTGTCATTTACTGTCCCTGACACTGAGATTATAGAAATGAATAAAACGCAGATCTTCTGACCTCAGTGGATTTGAATTGGAAGGAGTTTAAAGGTGAGTTGTTTGAGATATCTTGAAATAGATCTGAAAATGGGAAAAGAGATCATTCTGGTAACTCTAGACATGGCTAATGCAATTCCAAGAGTAAATTTTAAGTGAAGAGAAATTTTTAGAATTATCTTGAAGTGAGAAAATTCTCAGTCTCACAGCTGCCTTTCTGTTTCAAGAAAGGAATTTTCAATGAAGAAAATTAAGTTGCAATGGTTGTCAGTGAGTGTAGTGAGCCACTGATAGAAAGATGTACAAAGATAGCCCTGTTAGAGTTAGTGGAAAAAACTACTATCGCTAGACAACTGCTTAGTCCCACAGACAACTTACTTAAAATGAACAGATAAATGCTAGAAATGAATAAAGTAGACTGGTTTCAGGATGGTAGTTAGCCAGTAATAGCATTCTGGAGGATTGATAAGGAGAGGTCAGGACTATGACATACTGAACACAACATCTGCCAGTCTAAAGGGCAGACAACTGTTCAGTTCTAGTTGATTGTTAGAGTCAACATCTTCGAATCAAGCCCAGATTCTAGACTTTAACTTCTACTTTTTAAGTGATAGTAATCAATTTAAATATGTAAACTAGCCAGATACAAATCAAAGATATCTAAAGGCTACATCAGGCAAGTGGCCATATGTTTCTGTAAATGTTTACCTAATGGGGTACAGTACATACAGTATAGTAGAAAGACTTTCAATTGAGTTTTTTGAAGAACAGGATTTTAAAGGCCCCATCTTGTTGGTTTAGGTAAATCCAGTGACCTAAGACATTTCTTTTATTAATAAATAGAGGACAGAATGTGAGAGTTACAGTACTCACTTTGCAGATTTTGGGAGATGCCATGGAAGATTCAAATGATGGAATAAACACATTTAGTATACCGCAAGGTCTGTTGGGATGGTTGCGTTATCCTCTCTTTCTGCGCTCCATTACCAGTGCTGTGTCAAGTTTGCTTTTCTTCTGTTCCCACTAAATCAATGTTCAGTTTTGATATATTAATATAGTAATGTTGAACATTCCTTAATTTTGACAAACATGTTGTGATAAAATTCTCACATAGGGAGAAATTGGATAAGGGGTATAAAAAGCTTTTGCTATCTTTGGAAATGCTCTGCGAATCTAAAATCATTCCCTAATTAAAAGTTTATTTTGAAAATCCTGGGCTGAAGCAGAATGTGGTGGTGCATGCCTTTAATCTCAGTGCTGGGAGTCAGAAGCAGGTGGATTTCTCAGAGTTCAGGGCCAGCTATATGTAGTGAGACTCTGGCTAGAAAAATAAAAGGGCTGAAAATGCAGCTCACTCGTGAAATATTAGACTCTCATGCCCAAGGTCCTAACTTTGACCCCCATCACTACAAAAAGAAAAGATGAAATTTTTAAATAAAAGAATATAGAGGTGGGACTGGAGAGATGGCTCAGTGGTTAAGAGCACTGACTGCTCTTGCAGAGGGCCCAGCTTTGGTGTCCAGCACCCATATAGTGGCTAACAACCCTCTGTAACTCCAGTTCAGCTTCCAGAGGATTCTGCATCCTCTTCTGACCTACAAAGGTATTGCACAAACACTGATGCACTTACATGCGTTTAGACAATGCACTCATACACACAAAACGCAAAAACAATATTTAAAAAAACAGAATCAAGACAGTAAGAGTGGAAATATTCTGACTGAACTAGTGAGTAAAGAAAGGGAGATGCATAAAAAATCAGGTAGAGAAGGGTTACAGAATACTGAGACCTTTTGCTGCGTCCTTCTTGACCTCCCGGCTCTCAAACTCTAAAATGTCCATGATCTCTTTAAAAACACACACAGCAGGTAAGAGCTATTAAATCTACTTTTATTATCATAAAAATGGACAGAAAAATCTAAAACCCAAAGACTTACACATCCTGCTCAAAACTGCACATTCGTGTGTATCTATGACCAGAATCTATGCTTTTTATCCCGTGTTATGTTGCTTTTCTCTAGCTGTAGATTTTATTTAGCCATGCTTGCTTTCTTCTATACAGCTAAAGCATTTTTCAGCGTGATTACCAGACTATGTCAGCCAAGCACTTCTCACCTGGCATTGACTGTGAGAAGCAGAGCCTTGGAATGAAGATGAGCTATTAGCTTAGATAAATCCCTGCATCCCAGGGCCTCTGAGAGGGCTAATGTGAAGCCTGTCTTAGTAAGAATGTCAACTTCCAAGGTCAGAACACCTGGTGAAGCACACATCATGGCTTGATTTATTTTATAATCTCCATTCTTCTCTTGAATAAGTACACAATGGGAATCATGAGGAGTGAATTAGAAGTCATCTGTGACATGCTTATCAAATAAGATGCCTATCTTTCCACTTGCCACTGAATACCAATTCATTGTTGCCCTTGCGTATTCGCTGTCACTGCTGAAGATGCTTCCACCATGCAGTGCATCTTCACTCACTCTGGTGCCCTTTGTGTGATCCATAAGCTTGGGGTAATGTTAGAGCCACCAACAGGCATACAGTACAGTGAGCACCCTTGGTCTTGAGTGGAAGTGATGAGCCTATCTATGACCCGGAAAAAAGAACATCACTGCTATTTGCCACAAAACCTTTATTTGTTCTTAGCTTTCATGGTCAGTGGTACAGTCTCCTATGTGAGGTACCTTGGCCCTGCACATATTGGAGCTGTCACTGTCTGTAGATTTATGCCATCTGAACGTGTAAAAGCTTAGCACAGTGCTTCTCAACTTTTATCACAGAGCAGTCCTCAGGCTCCTAATATGTGTCCCTCTGGTCCCAATTCATTTCCACAATCTCAAAGCCAGGAAATAAAAAAGCAAAGGGCAGCCCAACCACACAGTATGTCTCCTTCACGTGGGACATAGCTCTGATTGAATCAGATGAATACCAGCATGAAACTCTGTTGAAAACTAAACCCAAGCAATTTAAGCTGAAGAGAAACATAGCCCCGGCCTCCCTTTTAAAAGAAACATCATTTTATGAAAGGAAAAGCCAAGTTTTCATTCAAAATTGCTTTATGGTTTTTTTGTTTTTGGGGATTTTTTTTGAGGCAGAGCATCAGAATTGTGAATGTTGAAGTATCACAAAGAGGCTGGGTGAAGGAAGAAAGCTTGTTCAATAATGTGGGATTTCAATAACGGGCTTTGCATCTGAGGCCTGATAGTTCACAGATAATCTTGCCTTGACCCTGCCAGAGTGATTGGACTGGAAGGCACAGACATTAACAAGCTTTTCTGATATGTAACTAATAACCAGCATCAGTGCAGTAATCCTTGTTTATGCTCATTATTTAAGAATATGCAATAGGCTCAAATGATATTCCTCAGTGAGAGGCTTTGCACAAGAAACTGTTGGGAAAATCAACAGAATCAGGGAAAGGCACATTCCGTTTCTTAATGGAACCAATGTTCAGAGAGGATTCAGGAACCTGGGTTCCTTGTAGGTGGGTAGTGATTAAGGCAGACTTAAGGAAACCCCATTTTATTCCCATTTGCCTCCTTCCCATGCTTGCCCAGAGTGCCCATCTCTTTTCTAACAAGGTTCATGATAAAAAGTGAAAGGCGATATTCTATAAGTCAGGTAACCCCACCTTGCTGTGGAATTAGTTTTGGTTTTTTTTTAACCTAATTTGGTAGATAGTTTTCTGTCTTGACATACCAGAAGGTCCTGTATTGCTGTCGATTTCTTGATGCAACCATCCCATGTTGTCAAGGCAACCAACTTTGCTGTTTTCTCCCCTGTAGAAAACAATTTCCAACACTGCTAACCTTAAATCATGATCATCCCTTATAAAACTTGGGGTCAAATATGTCCCCTCTATGCACAAAACTGTTGCTTTTTATGAGATATTGTGTCATTACAGTGAAAGATTTTGACTTGAGGGATAAAGTGTATATTAAAGCATTAAAGTTAAAATAACCCCGTAGCATTTTTATCTTGCCTCTTCATTCCCAGAAGATGTGTGTGTCGTTGGGGAGTTGGAGGGGGGATTTACCATAGGCAGTTGTATATTTCAGAAGCTGCTGCATGTCTGTGTTGGCATATTTTGACTAATTTCTATGTAAAGTGATTGCAATCAACAGCTTCCTCATGGTTTGTGAGGTTAGACAAAGTATTTTCTGGGATTAATATCACCTACCTGTTCTAAGTCTGCCCTAACCCGACCGCCACCTTTAAGAATCAAGACCCACTTTTTTTTTTTAAGAAAGTATTATTGAACAAAGGTTTCTTCTACAGCCTGCTAGGATTCTTTTTCAATCTTAATCATCTTTAGATCCCCTTCCCTGTGTACCCCTCTGCACCCCCAGCTCCCCAACTAGAATCCATACATTTTGTCATCTGTGTCAAGGCCTATTGTGTGGTTAGTGTCCCAAAATTCTCCTCAGTGCAGGTTCATTCACTGAGGTCTAGTCCATCTATCTAGAATCCCTCACTTTAAGAAGATTAGCTCTTTCCTCATCCAACAGTCATCAGCTGCCAATAATTCTTCGGCAAAGATTGGGGTCTGCTGCCCATTCCCCCAGTTCCCTGCTGGGTTTTTGTCTGCTTGAGTTTGCATGGGTCTTGAGCATGCTGACTCCACTGTTGTAGGTTCACATGAGCAGGGTTCCAGGAGCTTGTAGGATTCTATTTCCCTGTGGTCACTCGCCTCTACCCTGGCTCTTATAATCTTTCTGTCCCCTTTTCCACAATGGTCCCTGAGCCCTGGGTAAGTGAAGCTTAATACAGGAATCCTGTTCAAGGACCTACACACAGCAGACTCCTAATCTCCATTCTTTAACCATTTGTAACCTTTTATGTTCCTGGCCCTCTGTTTCATGAGGAAGCTTCATTAATGGGAGTTCTTTTCCATGGGAGTAAGGTCACTTTGTAATTCTCGGAAACTAGAGAAACTAGTGTGAACTCGAATTTTTAAAAGGTGTTTCTCCAGATATCTGAGTAGCAGAGTGCTTGTTTGAAAGGGAATCCTAATGGAAAGAGAGGAAGAAATGCCTAAAGCTTTGGTTAGCTCCCTGTTAACAGGAAATATGGATTTGGTTAAGATTCTTGCTTTAGGTTTGAAGAGGAATGACTTGAATCGCCACGATGCACCTCACTGGACACATTTTACTTGCACAATAATCTTAAGTCATTCTTCATTCTTAGTCAGCTTCTCAGGACCATTGGTCTGAATTTCCAGTTAAGTTTTCAAATACTCACAAGGCTTCCTTCCCTTTACTTTTCTGCTTGGAAGTTGATTACATAAAAGGTAGTTATGTGTCATTTCATAACTCCCTGAGGTTTCAGATGACCAACACGTGACTTTAAATGAAGTTTCTGTATGAGAACCAATGGGTCACAGCCTTTTCATGCTGTTCATGTCAGTTTTTCGGATTCCCAAAGAATTTTATCCATAAAAACTGGTACAAAATATCCTACCGCTTGTGAAGAATGGGCTCTTTTTCTTTCCATTATAGGAATTCCACAGATGAGTCTTTAAATGCGAGTCAGCCTTAAAAGGCTCTGCAGTTGCCTTTCTCAGCCCTCTCCGAGTACACCCTTCAAAAGCTGTCAGCCCTCTGTCACAGAACACAAATAATTGAGGCCTGTTAGAGTAGTTATGTTTCCTGTTGGCATGATAAGATACCCTGATGAAAGCAACTTGAGGAAAAAGGATTTATTCTGGCTCTCAGCTTAAGGGTCTAGTCTACCATGACAGGGACATCATGTAGCAGGATCCTGAGGGGCTGGTTGCATCACATACATGACAAGAAAGCAGAGAGTGAACAGTCTTTCTCCCCTTTAGCTTTCTCCTTCTTTTCGAGTGCAGGATCCAAACCCAGGGAATGGAGCTGCCTTCCTCTACCACAAGTTTTCACACCTCAATTAAGCTAAACAATAAAATCCCTTACAGGCATACCCAGAATGTGGAGGTGATTCCAAATTTTTACAAGCTGACATCAGTGCTAAGCTTCACACCTGTATATAGAAACCTATCTCAGACAATTAATTGGATGGTTAAGGAGACTGTGGTAACAGTCAAGTACAATCATAAGGTAACTGTAAGAATATGTGTACCTGTGTCCTCTATATAGTTAGATGGGAACAGTAATCTGGCTCCAAAATCTTCAGCAGCCAAAACAAAGATGAATGAATGGCCAATTAACTGATTTCTAAGTCTTCTTTATCCTTACATTTCTGCTTGGAAACATTTGTATAAACATCAATGTTTTATGAAACACACAGAGTATCAGGTCACTGAAATCCTAAGGGAAAGTTCTACCTCAGATATGACTATGTAAATTCAGTAGAAAGCAAGACTATAATAATATGTAAACAGAGACTATAATAATAGTAAACAAGAATGATAAAATTAATGGCTACCATCATCAATCAGAAGTTACTGGTTACTTACAAATGCCTACACTGTGGTCTGTTATGTCCACAGTGCCCATTTAATCTGCCCAACAACCACAACATAAATGTTCTTTTTTAATATATTTATTTTGTTTTTTAAAATTATGTGTATGCCTGTGTTTCTGTGTGTGGATATGTGCACATATATTCTGGTACTTAAAGAAGTCAAAAGAGGGTGTCAGATCCCCTGGAGCTGGAATTCCAGGAAATTATAAGATGTTTCATATGAGTGCTGGGAACCAAACTGGGGTGTACTTCAAGAGTAGCATGTGCTCCTAAGTTGAGCCATCTCTCCAGTCCCCAAATAAATGTTCTTATTCTAGTGTCAAAGATAAGAAAACTGAGTCTTAAAGAGGTTAAGGAAACCATGTAAGGTCTTTCCAGTTTTCACATGGTGGAACTGGATTCAAGCCTAAGTCTGGTTAGTTATCTGAACTGCCTCTGTGAGATAGAACAGAGAGAGATCATGTTTGCCTGGGTGAATTAGGAAATGCTTCCCCCAGGAACAACAGTTGAAACTAGACACACATAGTGAAACTTATCTTCCATCGAGATACAAATGATAGACAACACTATATTTAAATGCACAGAGAAAGGAGAATTCAGAAATTGGAAATAACTGTCTTTACCAGAGCAAAAGATGAGCACAGGCAAGTGGTCCTTCTTTTAAAGTGGAGGTAAAAATAATAATAATAAGATGTCCATCACAGGAAAGTTTAGATAATTAACAATATAGTTATTAACGTGAATGTTACTGTTTTTATTTTAGTGGATTTTATCACTTACTTTAACCTCATAGTTGAGGTCAAAAGGAAAGAAAATATCAGGTTACATAGGAAATTTTGCTGAAGAATTTCAAGTTTATCCAGAAAGAAATGGGAAGATAGCAAAAGGTATTGCATATGGAATTAATATGTCTATATTTTCAAATTTCACACCAACATATGAAGAATGAATTTTCCCATGAGAGATCCCGGCACAATACTGAAGTTGGAAAACCTAAAGAATTCAAAGTAACTGCTGAGTGGACAGAGGAGGAAGTACCTGGCAGGAAAAATTCTGACAGTGCAAAAGCTGAAGACGAGGCAGGAAGTTCAAGAGACTCCTGCTGGCTCTCAGCTCTGACTCCAGTTTCATTATTAACAGAGAAAGAATACTCATGCAGATGAGCAAACTGAGAAAAACTAAGAATAAATTATAGCTCTTGAATTTGAGCTGCCTATTATTAGCCAGGAATGGACAATGTGTCTGAGAAAGGAAGAGCCAGGACTTAGAGAGAAAAGTGCTCATTCGTCAGGGTGCCTCCAGATGCTTCATGTGAACCAATAAGGAAGAAAATAGAAAGTATGATGTAAGAGAGGATGAGGATGAGGCCTGAGAACCGGATGAAAGGCAGATGGGAAGGGGGGCTGATTCAATTCATAGCAGCAATTTGAGAGGTGCAAAAAGAAAAGGATAGTATATTACTCATGAAGACAAAACTTTCAAAGGAAAACTCCTTGCAGTCAAGCGTGGGGACACACACCTATAATCACAGCATTTGGGAATCTGAGTCGGGATAGTGAGTTGGAGCTTTGCCTGGGATACCTCATAGGAAGCCCTTGTCTCAGAAGATAAAAATAAAAATAAATTAAAGAGACAATAGTGTCAGGTGGACACAAACAGCACTGAGAGACCACGTGGCATCATCAGTCATTTTGACATTTTCAACAGACTCATGTTTCTGATAGCTTATTTCAGAGGATTGGAAGATCAACAGAGGATGAGAAATTGACATTCCTGGACCAGTAGAAATTAGAAATAACTGTCTTTACCAGAGCAAAAGATCAGCACAGGCAAGTGCCCATAAAGCAGGAGCAGGCCGGCATTTTCAAGTGGAGCACAGACAAGTGCTTTGCTGAAAAAAACAAAACACAAAATGTGCCTTAAAATCAGTAAGATTAGCAACCAGTAGAGAAATTGTAACAGGACATAGGTGGAAAATTCATAAAACACACAAATAGTAAACACACAGACAATTCTACTTTATTAGGAATCTAAGCAATGAAAAACTTAAATAGTCTTATGTCAGTTTATCCTCTTAAAAAAGGTATTTGAAACATACTCATAGAGAAATTATTTGGTGTTCTTTCCTTGGAGGGCAGTTGGAGGGACATGCATCTGTGAATATGCCATATAATTTGTCACTAAAATTTAATTTACAGGAATTTATATAAAGAAAATGTGAGGATGACTTTTTATTTCATTTATTTGTGTTTGAAATTTTCCATATTTTGAGACCTTGTCTCAAGAGACCGCCCCCACACACAAAAGCTAGTGAGATGACTCAGTAGGGAAAGGCACCTGCTGCCAAGTCTGAGGACCCTGTTCCCACCTCAGGGAAGGAGAGAACCAGCTGTGGAAAGCTGTCCTCTGACCTCCATACACACACTATAGTACATGTGTGCACATACATCTACACATACACAGGCTAAATAAGTGAAATGTAAAACACAGACTCACATACAATAAAATTCTTTCACATTTTATTACTTTGTAAGCAATGATACATTTGCTATCGTTAAATGTCTTGTGTTTTATTAATATTGTTGAATATTAATATTCATGCACAATTCCTTAAATGAATTTTATTTGTCCTATTTAAGTTACACAACATATTGTGAGATGCATACAGGTAGGAAATAGTGTAATTAAACAAATTTGCATCTCTGTCATCACAGTTTCCCTTTCGTGTATGAGCATGTGACAAACAGCTGCAGTCTACTCAGCAAAAAATAATACATCACTGTGTTACTCACCACACGCTTTGTGTGTAGCATCCTTATTCGAAATGCTGTAGTGGATTATAACCAAAGGAACAGAGCAGCTTTGGTGGGACTGAGAACAACCTTCACTGCAGACACAGTACCAAGTGTCTACTTTCCAAACTGAAATATTTCAGGTAAAGTCAGTCACTGAAAAGCCCCTTCCAAGTGAGTGCTTCAACAGTTTTCTGTTTGCTTTCTCTTAGAGTTAAACTGTACAAAAAAAAAAGAAGAAACTATTTAGATGCAACATGTATTTACATTTTCAGATTCTGTTGAGGTCCAAGCTTTTAAATGGTATTTTACAGCCTTCTGAATTGTTAGGAGACTTTGTTTATTGTTCATTCATTTATTTTTATTTTATGTGTTGGAGTATTTTGCCTGTATGTACACTAAGTGCACCCATGCTGAACAATGACCACAGAGACCAGAAGAGGGCATTGGTTGCCCTGGAACTGGAGTTACAGATGGTTGTTAGACACCATTCTGGTGCTGACAACCGAACCTGGATCCTCTGTAAGAGCAGCCAGTGTTCTTAACTGCTTAGCCAACTCTCCAGCCCCACACTACTGAATTTTTGACACAATATTTTCTGTAACAATGAGCACCAAAATGTGAAAATTGATAGCATGTTCTATAAAGAAAACATGGAAGAAAACTTGTATGACTTTGAGATAAGAAAATATATTTAGCTATGACTAAACACCAAGAAAACATTCTAATAGTGGGCAAGAAAATTTCAAATTGGAAAACATTGATTTAAATGGTATTTTTTCACAGATGACATGATTTTGTTTAAAAAAAAAAGGATTTGATCAAATGAATTTACCAAAAAGCCACTAAAATTAAGTGGATTCAACAAGATTTCCAGATATAAACTCAATATAGAAATTTCAAATGTGTTTCTATATACAAAACCAAAGTATTGTAAAGTGTAACTTGAAAATAAGACACCACATCTGTCATCCCAATCTTCAGGAGCCTAAGGCAGGAGGATCATCACAAGTTCAAGGCCAGTGGGGGATACATAATGAGATTGTGCCTCACAAACCTAAAAATACATAAATAAATGTAAAATATCACCATTTTCAATAGCACTTGAATGGCCTAATGTTTAGGGATTGAATACAGCAAAAGAGGCATAAGACATACACACCGAATTGATCAAACATTACAGAGATAAATAAGATCTAAATAAGCAAGGAGATTCACTATGTTCTTGAAGTGGAATAATCCAGATGGTGAAGAGGATAAATCTATTCCCTAAGTTAATCGACAAATCCAACTAATTTAATAAAATTTCCATAAAGTATTTTTTCAATATGCCGAGCTAATCATGAAATTCATATGAAAGGCGAAGACTGTAGAATATCAAAACAAGTTTGAAAGTAATAAATACTTCATTTAAAAGTATTATAAAGCTTCAGGAATCAAGCCATGTGGAACAGTTGTCAAGAGTGGTAAATAAATCAATGGGTCAAGACTTTAGTGGAAAAAAGTAGAATCACATATATACAGTCTAAGAATTTTTAGCAAATGTCCTGAAAGAAAAGCAATTCAATGAGGAAGGAAGGGGAGGAAATGGATCTGGAAAAAGTTGAGTTGGGGGAGGGGTAAATATGATCAAAATACATTGTATGGAATTCTCAAAGAACTAATTAAAATGAGGAAGAAATAAAAAGACTTTAACGGGAAAAAGTAAATTATGATCCAGATCTCACTTCACATTTAAAAATTTCCTCAAGGGGCTGGAGAGATGGTTCAGCACTTAAGAACACTGACTGCTTTTGCAGAGGACCCAAGTTCAAGTCCCAGCACTCACATGGCAGCTAACAATTGTCTGTAACTCCAGTTCCAGGAGATCCGATTGAATGACAAAGATGCATTTACACACATGCAGACAGTACACTCATGCACATAAAAAAAAATATTAAATTAAAAATTTTAAAACGTTGCACAAAATGTGTCCAATAAATACAGAACACAAAGCCATAACACTTCCATAAGAAAGCGTGAGAAAACCTTCGTGATTTTGTGTTAGACAAAGATTTTTAGCAAACAAGACAAAAAGCAGAGCTGGAAGGATGGATCACTGAGTAAGAGCACCTGAACTGCAGAGATGAAAACCTGAGTTTGAAGCACCCTCGTAAAAAGCCAGTATGGCTATGTGCCTATAACCCCAGCATTGTATGGCAGAGCCAGGGGGATCCTGGGAGCTCACTGGCCAGTCAGACAAGACAAAATGGTGAGTCTCCAGTTCACTGAGAGATACTGTCTCAAGGCAATAAGGTGAACAGTGAGGCAAGAAAGCACCTGGTATCCTGCTCTGCCTATACTGTGGTACATGTCCAACACACCTATAAGAGTCTGTCACAAAGGAAAAGAAAACAGAAAACAATTCAATAAAACATCCAATTGCTATATTTGACTTGGCCCAAATAAAAAGTGCCTTCTCTTCAAGAGTTAGTAAGATAGTAAAATTACAAACCATGTATTGAGAAAAAAATATTACAAAATTACATACCCAATAAAGAATTTCTATCTCATGTAAAGAAATCTGGTTATTGAACAATAAGAAAACAACCCAGTAGGTAAGTATGGGCAATACATTTTTAACAGACAAATCCACCAAGGACATACACATTTTCACATAATCACATAAAAGGATGTCAACATAAATTAGCTGCCTGACAAGTGCACATGGAAATCCAGTAACCACCACTGCATGCCTAATCTAGCAACTAGCATTGACGGGACTGATGATGCCCATTGCGGGGGGTGGGGGAGGTAGTGAAGCTTGATCCTTGCAGAAGAACACTGGTGAGAACAGGAAAAGGTATTTATCCAAAAGAAAGAAAAGCATATGTCCATACACAAACATGAGCATGAGTCCTTATAGAAGCCTCATGTTAAATAGCTCCAAACAGGGTGTGACAGAAGTGTTCAAAAGATGAAAAGTGGAATACTGTGAAATACTATAGCAGTGAGTGAATGCTGATAGACACCGAGTAAAAAAAGCCAGAAGCAGGGACATGCGCTACGTTATTCTATTTAGATGGCAATGCAGAGCATTGATTTCTGGGCCTGGCGGCTTATGTCTATAATCCGAACACTCAGGATGCTGAGGCAGGAGATCACTGTGAGTTCAAGAGCAGCCTGGGTTACAGAGTGAGAGACTATCTCAAAAACAAACAAACCAAAACCAAAGAGCAGAGCACTGAGAAAGATTAGCAACAGTCAGCAGGGAATCCTAGGCTCCCAGGCAGGCCAGCCTGCGGCCCACGTGCCCCAAGATAGCTCTGAATATGGACCAACGCAAAATTATAAACTTGCTTAAAGTGTTGAGTGTTTTCTTTTGTAACTTAATTGCATGCTTCTCTAGCACAAAGTTTGTAGATATTAACATCCTGTCACAATGTCAAAAGGTTGGACAAGCCTACAAGGAGCCTGCAAGATAGCCTAACTTTCTAAGTTTCTTAAGTATATGAATCAGCCAAAATTATAAACTTTTACACTTCAAAGATGCTCAGTACTTATGATAATTATATCTTCATAAAGTTGTTTGTTAAACTAAGCAGAAAATGGGTGCGTGGCTCACAATCCTTCACGTCTGTCTTCTTGCTTCTCCTTATAACAAAGCAGAATATATCTCCATGACCTTCTAGATAGCCCATGCTGGCCCACTTCCTGTATGTACCAAGACCCTGGAGCACCATAAAGGGGTTGCCATTCTGGCTATTCAGACAGAAGCATGGTGACATAGAAGGACACTCTCTTGTTAGGCAACTGAAGGGTGAATAGCCATCGTTCATCCCTACTGGTGTGAGGAACAGTATGTGGAAGACGTAAGCACAGATAAGCAGAGGATCAGAAGAAAGGGACAGATGGTCTTTGACGGTGATTCTGGCCATGTGTGGCTCCAATACTTATTTATTCTTAATATTTTTATTTTTTTTTAGTTACTGTACAAAATAATGAGTTTCACAGTGACATTTTCATACACATATACCATTGTGTCTTGAGCATATTCTCCTCAAAACCCTTCTCCTCTTCCCCGCCTTGCTGGCCCCTTCCCCTCTATAATATGTATCTGAATCTACATTCTGTGTATGAAAGAAAATACATTATATTTTGTCTTTCTTTTCCCCCTCCGGTTATCCTCTCCTGCTCCCCTCCCTCTTTCCCCCCTTCCTTGGCGCATGCCTTTTCAAGGATGTCTCTCAAAGTGGCCCTTTGCTGGCCTCATCTCCAAGTTCTCTCTGAGTGCTTGACTCTGGGAGGCAATCTTCTTATCCTCCAACCTCCCAGTTTCAGTGGTTTACTCTTGCTCCTTGTCATGTGACCTCTTCAGGGGTCAAAGGAACCATTTCTCCTTTTCAGATTGTCAGCTGCTCCCCACATCTCCGTTCTTCAAGAGAAGAAACAGAGACCCAGAATTAAAATCCCATTTCAAGGAGCTGGACAGTTAGCCAAGTGCTTAAGAGCAATGACTATGCTTGCAGAGGACCCAGATTTGGTTCTAGACACCCACATGGTGACTCAGGACATTTCGTAACTCCAGTTCTAGGGAATCTGACACACTCTTCTGGTCTCCACATGCACTGCACACACACACAGGCAAAACAGTCATACATGTAAAAGTTAATTAAAATTAATTCTATTTTCTAAAGTTCTGAATATCTGTATTCCAGTGTTTTTAATATTTTATTTATTATTTTTATTTTGTGTGTCTGAGTATAGTGCCTGAATGTAAGTGCACCTGTGTCATGCAATGCCCATGGAGGTCAGAAGAGGGCATGTGATTCCCCTGGAACTGGAGCTACAGATGGTTGCGAGCCACCATATAGGTGCTAGGAATTGAACCCTGCACCTCTGCAGGAGCAGTCAGTGCTCTTAACTGCTGAGCCATCTCTCCAGGCCCTACATTCCAGTTTTTGAATGTACCTATAAAGAAAAAACAATTGAAGATGAGATCATAGACAACGTTACCTGTTTTACTTTTCTATACTTTGTCAATTTTCTCTAATGAATGTTTAGTTGGTAAAAAAAAAAAATTACAGATTGCAAAACATAATATGAAAGAACCCTAGAAACAAATTTCCATGTTGGAGGAAAAGGAGCTAAGACAGAGAGTAGTGAAGATCAATGGAAAGCTACTGACAATCCAGAGTTGCTGGAAATGATTTACTTGGACTGTACAGGATACCTTTTGGCCTCATAGATAAGAAGAAAGGAAGTGAGAGGCCATGCTGCAGTTATAAATATGTGCTCTGTCAGAAGACAGGAAGTTAAGGGAGGTTACCCACAAGAAGATCTGTGTTCTCCAAAGTAGAAGTCATCTTTAACCAGAAGCACTGTAGGGGTCTCTGTCCTCTGGACCACTGCAGGAGCTATGAGCTAGTCAGAATCTTTCTAGTACATCCTCTTCCCAGCTTCAAGAATGGCCTTTTTAAAACCCTGCTACCTCAAAGATGTCTACCTGACTGCTTGGACATTTGCTCAAATGTGGCCAGGATCATGGGAACCTGGCATCTCCAATCCTTCATCTGCCTTCTGTAAGGGCCTGGAGATTATTTTTCTATTTCAATGTAGGTTGTTCAGATAGACTACTGAATCTGTTCATGCGAATCTAAAGTGAGGATTAGTCATGCCATAGATTTAATCTCAGCATTTATTGCGTGCAGTAGGACCAGAGGAATCCTGTCTTGAAGAGAGGGTAGTCCACCCTCTCTTCAGATGCCTCAACTCCCTCTGCTCCTCTATCCCCTTCTCAGAAGGACAGTCACACTCTTGCAGTTCCTTATCTGGATTAATAAATATTATATACTACAATAAGTAATTAGGAATCAAGGATATCGAGGAAAGAACGCAGTTTCTATAAGATTTCCAATGGGAGTAGAAAGAATAAAAACAGGCGATTAAATATTAAATGAGTACTTTGAAATAAGAGTTGCTCACATAATTATTTTTTTGTTCTGTGCTGTGGATTAAACCCCAGGCCTTGTGCATCCTAGGCAAGTAATCCGTTACTGAGACGGGTCCCCCACCCCATAATCACTTGTTGCTCTTAAAACTCAGGGGAAAGGGAGACTCTGTTGTAAAATGTGCTTAGCACCCGTGTCTCAGGAAATAGCTCACAGAGCATGAAAGCCTAAGAGGTCACTGCAGGAAACAGATTTTGTTGGCACAAGTTCCCTAAGGCCCAGAGAAATCACACTGATGGCCTCAGACTGAATGAGGTCTTGAGGCCCCTGGGACTTCCTTTGCTCCAGACCAACTTCTCCCTATTTGGAGCAGGTTGATTTGGCTGTGATGGTGTAGAGCAGAGTTCCCCTTCTGAAGCCAATACTGGAACAAGTTTGAATGTTTCCACACACACATGAGGGAGCATTTCCCATTTTCTCCCATTGTGTGTTACTTTTCTGGTTGCTATGACAGAATTCCTGACAAATTAAGCAACTTAAGGAAGGGTTTACTTTGGTTCGTGGTTGGAGGGTGCACTTTATCATGGCAAGGAATATGGGAACAGGAGAGTGAGACAGCCGGTTACATGGCACTTTTAGTCAGGAAGCAGAAAACAATGACATTTTAGTTTCATTTAGTATTGTGTGTGCGGACACATGCGTGCTATGGTGAATGTGTGGAGGTCAGAACACAGCTTCCTGGAATTGCTTCTCTCCAGCTTTTACATGGGTTCTGGGTGTTGAACTCAGATCATTACACTTGCTCTGCAGACTCTTTACCTGTTGAGCCATCTCACTCATCAGCCCCAACTTCTCCTTTGTATTCAATCCAAGACCCCACCCAGCCTATGGAATGGTGCTACGCACTGTCAGGGTTAATCTTTTCACCCCAGTAAATGAAATCTTCCTTATATTTAATATGTCGATATATCACTATTAAATCAACTTGAGGTAGAATAGTTTAAAGCAAAGGATTTTAATATGGATTTTAATATGAGCTCTGTTTGTGATTTCATGGAAACCATGCCCTCTCACCAGGAAAAAACTGTATTAGAAACACCAGACAGATCTTATCACAGAGACAGGTGGGGGGGGTGTAGGATGGAAGGGAAGAAGAAAGAGAGAAACAAAGAAAGAAAGATAACGCATTGTGTAAGAAAGATAAAGTAAAGAAAGTGGGGGCCTGTCTTCAGCTTTAAGGGGAAGTTCCTAAGACTGGCTCTGTGTGATGACAATAGCAAGTCCAAACAGAGTATATTAGTCAAATAATCATACGCCATGAGCCAGCAAGATGGCTTAGAGGGTAAAGGCACCTAGCACCAAGAAGGGCAACCTGAATTAGATCTGCAGGACCCACACGGTGGAAGGAGAAAACTGACTCTCACAAATTGTCCTCTGACCTTCATATGTGGCCCTCATACAGACACACAAATAAAAAACAGAGAATGAAATGTCAAGTTTAAATATAGTAACCACGCATCCTGTCAAAACAGTGATAAAGCTGATTTTATATATTTTAGCCAAAATACGATTTGTCTAAAAGTGTTATTAGATCTAAATCCTGAAGCAGTTGTATGCATATCAAAATTTAACTCACTCCCCTTTAAGAGGGAGTCCAATAGAATATCATTTATTTCAAATATTTAGGTGGTTAAAAGACTCAGGGTTAAAAAAAAAGAGTTGAGTGTCATCTAAATTCCATGCTGTATTCACATGTGGCAGAACTGTTTAATGAGGACAGGACGAGGACACGAGAATTTTTTGACAATGAAGACAAGCCGTGAGGGGGATTGTGGATAGAGTCCAGGCTGCCCTCAGTGCATGTTTCGGGTCCCAAGGAAAAAGTTGTTCCTCTTCCTTTGCTGCCACCTACAGGAATATTCTAGAAAGACATTTTGAAACTCAGAAAAATGCAGGTGAGATGTTATAAACACTTAGAAAACGAAAATCTAAATTAATTCTTGTTGGTGTGCAATTGCACAGTCCCTCAACCTAATAAATACACCAAAATCTCACAACTGCAACTGTAATATAAAATCCTCACAGAAGCAAGAATCTTGGTGATTTTCTTTTCCAACACCCAGAACAAGGTCCGGTGCATTGTGGTACTTGACTTATTAGCTCCTGAATTTAAAACAATGCACTGTTACCCTGAGCAATTAGTTCTGTTTTCTGGGTATGAGTTTCTTCTGCTAGAAAACGAGGGTTGAAAACGGGATCCTGTAAAAAATCTTTCTCATCGGATCTAGTGGTGCACATCGTGATCCCAGCACTCAGAAGACAAAAGCAGACTGCTGCTTCAAGTCTGAGACCAGCCCTTCTACAAAGAGTTTCAGGCCAGCCAGAGCCACACAGTGGGACCCTGTCTCAGGAAACCAAATAAATACGAGGTCTTTCTGTGTTCTAATTCCTAGTCTTTGTGATTCTAGTCAGCAAATGGAAACTCCCCAAAACTGCAAGGCTCTGATCACTACAGCAAAGAGTGACCACTGGCTTGGGTAAACCCCACATATTCTGGATATTCACAGAAGGGGAACAAAGAAGGTGCACAAAGCAGAAATAAGCGTGAATGAGAGATGGGCTTCCAGAGAGGAGCATGGTAGATGACTGTGTCAGTTCCAAGAGTCCTTAAATCTATAGGGAACGGGGAACAGTCACATTTTGAAATGTAATCCAATTACTCCTGAGCATGCTACGGTACATAATGAAATATTCCCATGAACACAACACCATAGATTACTGGCTGCTTCCACAGGCCTGTTCAGGAATATACTGACTTCTCTTCCAGAGTCTGTGATGCAATATTTCTCTTCAGAATTGGTTAACTGTTTTTAGAGAAATTGTTTGAGCTATTAGTTAGTCTTTAATTTTGTGTTCTTACACGGTAATAGTAATTAACTCAAATACGGATTCGGAAAGGACATGAGAAAGGAGGCAAAAACAGGTTCACTACTGCAAAAAAAATGTAGTTATTTATTACAGCGTCTCTCTAAAATATGTATCTAAACATTCCTTCCTTTGAAAAGTAGTTCTCATTCCTTTCCTGATGTGAAAATTTGTAATGTGTAGTAAGAATGCAAATACCTTGGCTACTACCCCAAGCCCTGTATCAATCTAGGATTTTTCCACATTAAATGTTTCTCCAACAGTCCAAATGCAGGCGTCAGGTGTGTCAAGAAAGCATATGTTACTGTCTCCTGGAGAAAAATGCATGAAAAAAAACCTCTCTCTCTCTCTCTCTCTCTCTCTCTCTCTCTCTCTCTCTCTCTCTCTCTCTCCTTCCCTCCCTTGCAAATCAAATTATCTTTGTGAAAGCATTGCACCCTCTAGTGGAATATTTTGCTAACTTTTTTTTCCCCTCTACACTCAAAAATACAAAAATAGGCATCATACAAAGCAATGGAGAGATGAGAAGAAAGGTTATAAGAAGTCTGGTTTTGACAAACCCTCAAACCGTAGGCTAATATAACAGGCCTAAGGGTGCAGCACATGCTTGCTACACTTATTTATATATAAGTACATATATATATATATATATATATATATATATATATATATAATGCTCACATATGTTGTTCAGGAAATTTTAGATAAAGTTAACTGAATACAAAAACGCTAACAAAGGCTCTCCAATCATTTGAAAGTTCATGAATTTAGTTGTCCACAGGCGTGGAGGACATGATGTAAATTAGTAAAATAGGCTGGATATAAACCAAATAGAAAATGAGACCCGTGGAAACTTAACTTTGCTACAAGGGAAGGAATTCAAGGAATAATCATAACTTTTCAAAGCCTGCTGTGGACTCAACACAAGGTCTGTGAACCATATGGAATTCTCTCACAAACCAGCTAGGATTCCCTGGCTTGCTTGCTGACTTCTGAGCTGCTCGTTATACGTATACAATATATGATCCTAGCCACAGCCTCACCCACAGAAAACAGCGTAGCAGGGCCAGGGAGATGGCTCAGTGGTAGAGTCCTTGCCTGGCAGGTGTGAGACAAGAGGTTTGAGCCCCAACACCACAAACATAAAGGGATTGAATTGTTTTCCCAATTTTACTGAAGAGGAGACCGAGATGTGAAGTGGGTACACTACTTGCTCCAGGTTAGGCAAAGCTCCTCTGCTCTCTGTCAACCTGGCCTCAGAATCCGCAGTTTCACTTTGACTGCAGTGGCTCTCCCAGACTGTGGTTGCCTGATGCTCATCCTGACGCTGAATGTTTCTGACCCTGTGCTCTCTCGTAATCGCAGATCTCCTGGTCCTTCCCCAGTTTTCTCTGCTGGTCTTGCTTTGACTAGGCACACCTTAACCTAGATCGATCTTGAAATGGTATTTCAGCAATGCTTGCATTTTGCTACAAGTTGCATTTGGTGTCTCTGCTTTTCTGTTCCAAGGGCAGAAGTCAAGTCATTCCTTGGTAAAGTATCATTTTATTGGCTTCAAACAGTTTTGAAAAGCTAACTTTAAAATGATTCATATACAAAAATCCAAGTTATTTCCTTTTTGAGCATTTGCTCTTATTTATCCATTCTGGGGTAGCTTCACAGGCTTTGTGATTATTACGGTAGTGGGAATAGCTTCCTCAGATCTGTTTTGGAATGTTTAATCTGGTAGACTATTGCTCATGTTCTACTCTTCACATGGAAGACAAAAACTTAACATAAATATGTTGTATTAATATAGTTTGTGGTGTGTGTGTGTGTGTGTGTGTATGTGTGTGTATAGCTGTACTTAGGGCCTCATACATACTAAGCAAACACTCTACCACTGAGTTATATCTCTAGCCTTGGAATGTTTGAGTCTGTTTAACTTTCCACAAAAGGGAAACATGAACTGGAGCATTTATAATAAACTGTGATATAGTTTTTACTCCTAACAGATAAACAAGTCACCCTTACATAATCATGCAACTGATTCAACAGGCTCTACGCAAAGTAACTTACTTACATATTTTTATCTTTGTCCCTGTAGTTAACAAAAACAAAGCACTTCATGTTTCTATGAGATTTGATGTTCAGAAAAAAAAAACTATTGTTGAAAACTAGGGTTGGGGGACTGACTTAATTCTGCATGGTCAGATCTCATCTTCGTCCCTCAGAGATAGCATTAACCTGCCTTGTTGGTCTAGGTGAGGATAATTGGAGTCTATTTTGGTGTAACATACTGATTCCAAGTTATAACTATTGATAAATGCTCACCAAATTCTTTTGAAATTGCTAATACTGTTCTGCATTTACAAGCATTAAATCACTTCAGCTCAACCCAGTAAAGCAGATTGTTCTTTTCAGCACTTTAAATGTAAGAAAGTGTGAGGACAGAGAATTACCGTAACTTGGGTGACTCACGCAGTACTTAGTGGCAGAGCTAGAACCCAGAACCCTATGTGAGCATGGCTCGGATCAGAGGATGCTGTTAAACTGCACTGTTTGCTTCTAAATGATGAATTCAGCAAGACCCATGGGCACTGGTAAGCATCTCCCTCCGGTGATTAGTACACAGTGGTATTAGTCACTTGTCTCATTGCTGGAACAAAATACTTGTCAAAAGCAATTTAAGGTAAAAAGGATTGATTCTGGTACACAGTTCCTGGGGCCATGGCTCATCATGAAAGTGATGGGAAGCAGGAGCTGGAAGTTGCTGGTCACACTGTATTCACACTCAGGTAGCACAGAGCAAAGAAAGCTCGTGTTTTTTGTTCTGTCTGGGACCCCAGCCCATGGTATGATACTGTCCACTTTTAGATGAGTCTTCCCACATCAGTTAACTCAGTCTAAACCCCTCAGAGACATGCCCTGAGATTTGTTTTCAAGGCGGTTCTAGGTCCCATCAAGGAAATGAGGGACTGTATTCAACACCCAAACACAAACACACACACACACACACACACACACACACACACACACACACAAAAGGTCTCTACACATTGGGTTGTGCACAAAGATTCCAAACAATTATCAATGGTGGACACTAAGTGGAAGAGATGTGGTAGGTATTAGGAACTTACAGTACACTCATGGAGCATTCATAGGTAGAGATCTAAAGTTTTAACTCTTAGTGTGAATGCCAGGAATCATACAGATATTTATTTGTAATTCTGATGACAGTCAAGTTCATGTCAGGTATGCTTTCTGACTTGGATGTGAGAGTGTCTCACCTATCAATGACCTTAACCACCTATACATAGGCAGCATCCCATCCTGGCCTTCCTATCTGTTAGCAACCATCAGACTTGTAGCAATTTCACTCCACTACAGATCTCAAAAGGTTAGATTTCTCTTTTGGTGTTCTTAAACACATTGATAGGATGGAGATGATTAGCAATGGGCATAGGTTTGAATTTAAAAGGTATTGCTTGTACACATTCAGAGTTGATCCCCGCCCAAGGTACTTGAAATTGATAACTAACCACAATTTGATTTTAATAAGGGTCCCTGTTTCTCTAATGCTAATTTGAAAAGTAAAATTAAAACTGAAACTGTTTGCTTCAGTGATTAATGAACTAAATGATACTATACATTATAGCCAAATTGCTCTGTGCACTGTGCCTTCCTTGACTAGGGAAATTTATGATAGGGAGTGACAAGCTTACTTCTAATGTACCCTCCACACAGACCTGCTGCTTTGCAGGGTCACTGTTAGGTAGGACAGTCTCAAACTTCAGCTTGTATCACAATAGCTGAAAGCTTGTCAAACCTACAGTATAGGGTCAGCAAGATAGATGAACGGGTAAATGTGCTTGCCGCCAAGACTAAAGATTCGAGTTCTATTTCCAGAACCCACATGTTGGAAGGAAAGAACCAACTGCTGCAAGTTATCCTCTGATCCCCATGTCCACACTGTGGCATCTGTTCACACAAGTGCTAAAAACTAAACAAACCAGGAATTTTTAAGTCATGATCATAAGAGCTTTGCTGTCACACATTTCCAATTCAGTAAGTTTGATGTGGAATGCAAAACACTGGATTACTAGCACATTCCCAAACCAATAATAAGCAACACTTCTCAGAACCACTATGCCACAGAAATAGAGAAAGTTCTCCAATGTGTCAAGTCACAGAACCTTTGCAGAGCACACTTAGACTCTGCCACTGCATATGATGCTGAAGTGTCTAGATGATGTAATGCATTTTAGACCCGATGTTCTAGATACTGTTTTGATTTTTGATTGTATGTGGCAAACCCCACAATAATATGACAATAAAGGTCAGACAAATTTAAACAGTTCAACGTGGCTTTACATTTATGCTTAGCAAATGAGATGACAGCAAAAGTCTACACAGCCAGCTCGATAGTCCCTTCTGGGCCAGGCTGTACACAAAACATAGTACTACGAATGATCATTAGGGACTGGCGCCAAGAGACAGTGCTCATTTGCTCTGTCTATAGATTTCCTGAAAATTCTAGGTCCTACTAGGAAATCTGGGAGCTATATGGGGGAACCAGAAAGGGAAGAAGAGATAAAGAGAGGGGAGAGAGAGAGAGAGAGAGAGAGAGAGAGAGAGAGAGAGAACTTGTGACTTGGCAAAGATTTTCCTACCTTATGTATTTTTGATATCATGTAAATAAATCTCTTGTTCTTCACCAGATTCAACAATTCAACAGAGTTTAAATGTTTTTACTAAGCAGTACCTTCAAATGATCTTTTATGGCAGAATACAAACAAGTAATTTAAATGGGAAAATCTGACATTGTGGTGTAATTTTATTTAGCTGAAGAAAATGGAAAATTTCACAGGAACAATGCTTCTGTCAATTTGTACTGTAGTTCATAAATCTTTTCAGAAAAAAAAGGTCATTTGTATCTCTGAGGGAATAATAGGATTCTTTGTCATGTTCTGTTGTGGTGCTCGTAGTTTGGGGTTTCAGCAGAGAGAAAAGGTCACTATGTGGGGGATCCCGAGGCTTTGTGGGACTGATTTCACAAACCTTAGCTGATGATCCATTTCGAAGGTAGAGAGGAGAACTTGACGACTGGTGAGAGGTAGAGAGGAAACGTGGCAGAGCAAAGAGCTGAAAAAGAGCCAGGCGTGAGGGCACCCTTTTTTCACCCCAGCACTGCGGAGACGGAAGCAGGGGGATCATGAATTCAAGGCTAGCCTGGGCCGCATAGCAAGACCATGTCTAAAACAAGATCCAGCGAGTTGGCTCAGTGGGTAAAGGCGCTTGCTGCCAGGGGGATGACCTGAGCTTTCTATCTCCTGGTCCCACATGGTGGATGGAGAAAATGGACTCCAGCAAGTTACCTCTGACTCCACATGTGTGCTGTAACATGCATGTGTGTATACTTTTTTTTAATTAAAGCATCAAACAAGCAGTGGAGTTTGATGATTTGCCTGTCTAATGAGAGCCTGGTGAGGATGCTGATGAGTCTGAGACCACACTCTGGAGCACGCAGAGGTTCTGCTAGAGATGAGCAGTGGTTACCCCACACACCCGGTACTGTGGGCATAAATCGCACTTTGCTTTTACAGTTGGGATGGAGAAACGAAGGTTATGTGAATTTTCGCAGTTTTTCACGTTCTTATCAAAAATTCTTTAATGACCCAAGCTGCTGAATTTCAACATTGCAAACACGTTTGTTAAAATAAGATTTTTATCCTTACCTCCTGTATTTATTCGTCAGTATGGGAGCTGGAAAACTTTTTATTTATTATTTTTATTTATTTTTTAACACAAACCTAAGCAGATAATACGTAGAAACAATCCCCTAGATTGGTGCGGTGGCCACGGGGGTGCAATAACGTCTTTGTGCAGCAGAGGGCGCTGTGGCGATGTATTCGCTTATGAATCTTTCCTGTGAGGATTTGTAACACTCGAAATGCTAGTGGTCTAGTAGTCCTCTTAAACAAGGTTTCTCCTTAAAATGTCACTTCTGATGTCACTTGAAAGAGATAGCTTCTGAGCTTCTACTGTCTGTCATTAGAGTCTTTACAAATGATCCGGTCAGTCCCTTTCAGCTCCACTGATTTTTTTTGAAACTTGTTGATTTTAAATAATATGTTCCATCCATTTCATCAAATTGCCCCTTAGACATAAAAAGTTCACATTTTTTAAAGCCAGTTTTACAATGGAAGTGGATTCAGTATAACTTTTTTTAACTGATGATACTCTCCTGCTCCAGCACAGGGCAGATCTCTGGGCATCAAAAACTGCTTTTCTGCACAGTCTGACATTTTTTAACTTTAACTGTATTGAATATTGGACTAATTTGAGGAACGTGTGTCGAATTATAAAATGCTATTGCAAATAATAATATCCTTTGATATTGTTCAGATTAACATTACAACAAAGCACAGCCAACATAAGATCACACACTCAGTCTCTCACAGAAATGATGTCAAGTTTTGCTAAAAACCAAAGTAATGCTAAGATCTCCTCCAGTTAATGATGTTTTGATTCAATCTACAGTCTACAGTGAGGGCATCTGCTTACTTCCTAGCCAGGGCTAGACCTGGAATAAGATGAAAGATAATTTTATGGGAAAAAATTTTGTAGGAAAAAATAGAAAATGTTAATTGGCTCTTCTAAATCCCTATAAGGAAAACTATGAGGTCTGGCCAGTAAGAAGATGGGAGGGGACAGTGTTTGCAAGGAACTGTTCTGTAACATGTTTGGTGGGCTCTCAGAAGCACACTCCTACAAGTCAAATGGCAAGGTCTCAACTCTCAGACTGGAAGGGAAGCTAGGAAGCACCTGACTCTACCCACACATGACTTGCATGTGACAGCCAGTAGCAGAGACCTGGGAAATGATGGCTTGATGAGACAAGGCTTTATCTTCCTTGAATGCAACAGGATACCCAAGGGCTAGTTGCTGTTAACTAGACCTGATTCATCCAAGATGAATTCAAATACTGTTGCTAGTAATTATGACAGCCAAGCAGCAAAGATAAAGAAATAAAAACAGGGATCCAAATTCCTGTATCCAGAAGTCATCTCCACAGCCCTAAAAATTATACAATACTATAAAAAGACCTCATTCCTACTACAGAAAGAGATACAGACCAGACAAACAGAACTAGCTTGGCTTAATTCATCTGAAGAAAAGAAAACCATTTTATATATTTGAGTTATAGTTTGCTCCAATAGATATTTCCTATCCAGATGCAGAGACTCACTTGAGCATATCAGTATTCTGTTAAATCACAAACATACAGTGTCTGCTTGATCTTGGAGACCCCTGCCTGGGAAGTAAAACAAAAGCAAAATTCTCTTGTTACAGACTTGGTTGTGAGTGATTCCTTTGTGTTTACAGTGGGAAAAGCTACAGATGACCACAAGTGAGAGAAGGAAGATCTTCTGTTCTGTCACATTCCATGTCATCGCCATCACCTGTGTGGTGTGGTCTTTGTACGTGTTGATAGATCGGACAGCAGAGGAAATCAAGCAAGGCAATGACAATGGTAAGATCCCGCTGTGTCACTCTCCTTCCCTAGGATTCTCTAGATGCCACCGGAGGGCGGACAGGGAGGCTGTACCCACAGTGGAGGCCTGCAGGTGGCTGATCTGTGCAAAAGCCCGAACTTGTGACCAAGCCCTCTCCAATTCAACTTGGACTAAGACTTGGGGTCTCAGGTTGAGATGTGGGATGTATTATTAGGTCGATGGCACTGGTCACTTCAGGCTTCTCAGGGGCCCAATAAGCATCAGACTCTACCTGATACGAAAAGGCCAATTGTTGAAACACGGTTTTAAATTTTAGTTAATTCACCCTACTCTTCTTTCTTTGAATACACAGGATGCCGTTATGTAGACAAAGTGTCGGTTCCCTTGAACTTGAAAATTTGATACAGTGGGTAACCACCAAAATTTAAAATTTTAGCTATACCCCGTTTGTGACTGACAATATCCAGGTTGCAAAGAAAGACATTCCTAAATATAGTCTTACATTTAAAATGTTATGCTTTAATTTGTGAGTTCATTACAATAATTGGTTTTAGTTTTTTAAAAAAGCATTTAAAGTGAATAGACTTTAAAAGGAGCAAAAAACAAAATGAAACACGATGGTTTTAAGGATCATTTATACTCACTTCTGATGATCTGGCTCGTAGAGCTTTAGTGTGTAAATAGTGAGCAATAATCCTGCCATGCCCATGGAACTGGCGAATTCTAAAGAGAAGCTGTTCATAGTGTAGCGTCCTAAGCATCCAGTGTTATAAATAGTGTTTCCATGCCCTCTCCGAGAATAAAAGTAAAGAAATATAAAGAAAAGATAAAGTGAGAAGAAGAAAAAAAAAAGGAATTTTAAGAGTGACAGCTTGCTTTTATTTGGGCTCATTCCCAGGATTGTCCATTAGGGGGCAGCAGTACACACACTATCTCTAAACCTACTTGCTGAGATTCTGGCCTTGCAGGGAGGATATTTTGTGTAATTTAAGGGAGGGGGAGGAGAAAAGAGGAAGGACAGAGTTGTAGATCTACCACAAAATATAAAACCATTAATCTAAACGAATTCTATCCCCATTTAGCCATGATTCTTACTACATAACCCAATCCTTTAGCGTGACTTTGCTGCCCCAGGGACCTGGGGTCACCATGAGGCTAAGCATCCGTTCTACCTGTCAGATCTACTTCCTGACATTTGTTGAGCTTTTCTCTCTGTGTAAAACACTTCTTCCCAGGTTCCCCTGCCCACTGTGTACACTGAGTGGGAGGGGACTGTTCTCAGATACCTCCTAACTCTAATTCCCTGGAAACAGTGCAAAATACAGGTCCAGGAGCACGGAACTGTCACCTCCGGGCATTTGTTAGAAATGTACACTGTAGCCTCCCATGACCTATGTATGTGACATCCTGGGTGTAGCACCCAGCAATCCCTGTTTTACAAGGCTGCAGGAGCTGCTGATGCCTGCTAAAAGCCCCCGCCCTAATGTGTTTCCACAGCACCTGGCCTTTACCCCACAGCGCCCCCGCCCCCCACTTGTCAGAATTGCCCCGGCAGCTTGTGTAGCACCACAAAGCCGGTAGTTTCTCCCGGATATTCCGCTTACTCACTCCTTACGTGGGTCTCTCATGTAACCGCGCTGAGAACCTCAGGCATAGTTACCATAAGGCTCAGATGGGGAATATAACTGCTCACTTAACTGTCTCCCTTCTCAAAGTAGGCTCAGAGCAGTCTGTGGAGATGTCGTTCTTGATCTCCATGCTTCCTGGTACTCATCACCATGTCCGGGAGCTGACAAGTGGTCAAGTTCAGTATGTAGAAAGGGTGATAGAGTTTGCATGCCTTGTACCCAAGATTTCCCACTCTGTAGAATGTTCTTTGAAATGCTTATTTCTTTCTCATTCCCTGTGGATGGGTAGAATATATCAGACCGTAGCTATCTCTAATGAAGTCAACCCTCTTCTTAGAGAAAGAAGCTGGGGATATAGCTCAGTTGGTAGAGTGCTTGCAGGGCATGTATAAAACCCTGGGTTGGATCAACACATAAACAGGGTGTGCTCGCTACACCCCTGTGATATCAGCAATCTGGAGGCAGAGACAGAAGTTTCAGAAAAGTTCAAAGTCATCTTTGGCTACAGAGTAAGTTCAAGACCAGCCTGAGCTACATGAGACTCTTATAAAAAGCTGAATGATAATCAAGGATCATTTTCATACATATGGATTTATATACTTTGTACAAGAATTTCAACCTCCTGTAGGCAATGACAATGACATTTTTACCTTTGATACTCAGAGCTGTTATAAATTTGGAAGATATTTGTGGAGAAGCAGGGTGTGCGACCTCCTATGAGTCACACACTGCTGGGACAGCTCCCAGGACACATGGAAACCATGGTGCTTTTCATAGAGAGAATCACTTATGTTCATGTTCCAGTTGTATTAAGCCTTACTTGCCCAAACACATGACTCAGGGGAGAATGGGCATCTGCATGAATTGTCAATGTTTTAATCTTCCTCTGGCTTCCTAAGTGCCGATCCTGAATTTACCTTTGAAGTTATTGGAGAAAAATGGCATAATTTAAAAAGCCAACATATTTTAAATCCATCTTGAAAACCTTCAGAAATATTTGAAGAGGAACAAATTGTCCTTTCCAGCCAGAATTGAAGTTGAATATAAAACAGCAAAATCATTTGAACTGTAGTAACAAGACTAGAGGCCCTGTTTCTTTTAGATTAACCACTTGGTGTCCCCAGATGGCTCTTTCACCTCCTCTTTCTCCTTTCCCTGTAAAAACAGAAACAATTAAATATATAATACTTGAAACATTAACACTCTAAATTATTGCTGCTGCTGCCACTTTAATTGGACAGCAATTGGCCTTTCTGCCCTACCTAGACAAAGGTTCCACTGTGTAATTTTCTGTGTTAAAAAACAAAACACACAGATTTAAATCATAGGTACAGCAATTTGGACTATGGATTGAATACAAAGATTATGGGTTTTCTCCTGAAATTTTAGAACATGTATATGTAAATACTGAGACCTCAAGTGTGGAACCTGCACCTAAATATAAATTCATTTATGGTTCATGGACACCCAGTATACACAGCCTGAAGGTGTTTTACACATGTTTGAATTTGTCCCATTTTGACCACAGCCTTTCCCATGAGGGACCATGTCCATGCTCAAAAAGGCTTAGATTTCATATTTTCAGGTTAGTGGTGCTCAACCTATGTTAAAGACACTCATAGGTGCCAACAATACAGTTGCCCCAGAACCGTTTAAATGTATGCACCACAGAGACTCAGGTTAACACATTGACTTTGTTTTCATGACTGACTTCCTGTGAGCTGGAGCTCTTCAGGCAAGACCATGCCTCATTATTCAGAAAGCATTTGGCAAGAACAAAAGTGGCCTAGGCTGGGTGTGAGAAGACCCGGGTTCTAGTTGTGTCTTGTTCCATGGAAGTTATGTTGAAGGCGGTCATCGCTCTGAAGCTCAGTTTCCTCTTTTGTGAGCTAAGAAGGCTGGACTTTGCCTCCTAAAGAGGTTTCATATGACTCATTTCCAGACATTGTGACTTTGATTTTGCATCAGGTGAATCAAAATGTGCTTATATAAGTGGCATGCCTGCCTCATTCATAATTTATTTACATCGAATTTAAAATTTTAACGTTAAGATTTTATATTTTAACTTTAAGAGAAATTAGGGGAAAGATACGTTATGCTCTTCTTTCATTTCTCCCGTTGGAAAGGAGAAGTCAGAGGATTTCAACTTGCACTGCCTTCCCTTATACAGCCATACTTTGTATTTGTTTTACTGTTGCTGCAATTAAACACTGATCAGAAGCAACTCGGGCAGGACAGGGATTATTTCCTCTTGCATTTCCAGGTCATAATCCATTACTGAGGTTAGTTAGAGCAGGAACTGAAGACCATGGAGGAGCGCTGCTTACTGGATGGCTTCCCCTTGGCTCGCTCAGCTCCCTTTCTTATGCATCCCAGGGCCCTCCTGCCCAGGGATTGCACTACCCACATCGGGGCTAGGTCCTCCTACATTAACTAACAATCAAGAAAATACCCCAGGCACATGACCCCAGGCCAGTCCTATGGGGGATATTCCTCCTCTGTTGAGGTTCCCTGTTCTCAGTTATGTCAAGTTGACAACCAATATTAGCTATCACACTCTGTAAGGCTGCATAATCTAAGCAGCATCCAAAACGATTCCATCTTATTAGTGAGCTGTTTTTCAGACATACACTGTCTCTACAGCTGTTAACTGAGGAGCAAGCTTTCTCCTGCTGCTTGGTGATCTGAAAGGCTTATACACTCCAGGTGCCTCTAGTCACAGGATCTACTGCATATCATATGCAAATCATTCAGACAAATCAAAGAGAGACTTAGAGATCATTGCTTTAAATAGAAGAAAATAATTTGCCTCACCTACAGCTATATTATAAACCCATGCATAACCATTTTGTTTATCCAATTTGACTTAGAGAAAAAGAAAAGGAAAAAACAGAAATATTAAAGATATCCTAGCCTGTGTTCCAGTGGAGAGGGATTCTATTACCAATATACATACATTTCCTGAGACTATTTCTGAAAAGCAAATGCTTCTGAAAAAGACCAGGGGCTACAGCACATTTTGAAGGCACTGTCATTTAGTTTAGTGCATAGTATACGTGGTATACAAATTCCCTAATAGAAACATGGCGCACAGTTATTCCTTAAGATTTAGGCACCTTTCCATTTGTGGTATTTTTGAGGTATCTTTCTCTGGTGAAAACATTGTAGCTGCTAAGAATGTCAGGGACACATTGTAAGGTTTTGTAGGGCTGCCTCAAAGCCAATACTCAGGTTGGCAGTGGATGGGACTTCAGCCCTCCTAGATACTGAAGATTGTATTACCTAAGTCAAGGTTGAGCACTCAGAAGTCAGAATCTAATGGGAGTTAGAAAGACGTGAGTTTGATCAAAGAGATGAAGCACTCAGATCAGTAAGATCACAGCAGTAACTCTACACAGAGGACCCTGTGGGTATCAGCCACTGTTAGCTCACATAAGACATTAGGAACCCTGTGGTAGGACAAAATTTTGCCTCCATTTTTAATTGATCTCCATCAGTTGGTTTTTGCCGTGTAGGAAACCATACTGAACTGAGTGACTTAAAACAGCACCCATTTATTTTACTCTCCCTTCTGCACTTTGGTTGGGTGTTTTTTCAGGCCTGAGTCAGCTGGGCTAATCTCTACAGACTTAATGATGGACGTGTCTGCAGAGAGCTGTCATGCCAGCAGCTACACAGTCAAAAATAGGTTAGGCAGAAAGGCAGGTGCAGCCAAGCTTGGGGGGGGGGATTTGTTGTTTTTAACTCCCCAGCCTGTTGGCTCTTCCTTCTTTACATGGCAGTTGCAGTGTTTAAAAAAAGCAGGAAGACAGCCAGCAAGGCAGCCTGACAAGTAAAGTACTTCCCTCCAAACCTGAGGGTGTCAGAGCCACAGAGCCCACATGCGGGAACGATACCCGCTTCCCACTTCACCCACTGACCTCCACAGGTGCACCGCGATACATGCGTGCCCCCTCTCACAGATAAATACTAAATTTAAAAAACATAAGCTTTTGAAAAGCAGCAAGAGAGACCGAGATCACTGTGTGCAGAAACAAAGTCTCTGTCGTGTTTGTGCTCACTGCTCTTGCCCAAAGCAAAGCCCATGGCCAAGCATAGTCCGTAGGCACTGGGATACTGAAGGCCATGGTATCAGGGAAGCATGACGGACTTAGCACTCCTATTGCAATAAGGTACGACCAGTGAGGAAACTGAGACCAAAGAGGAACAGAAAACGGAACAAATAGCTCAAGGAAGTAAAATCATTACCTGAGTAGAAGTGGATAAAAAGGAGGAAGTAACTAATTCTTAGGACGTCCATAGCCCTCAGGAGTAGGTATGGATTTTACACAGAAAACCCACCTTTGAAAAGTTATTAACCACAACCAGGGAAATCTTGCTAAGGTTTGGCTGAAAAGAAACTGAATAAAAGTCTAGATCATTTGGGATTGGGGTGTTTCTTAGCCAAGAAGCTTCTAGGAGTGAGGATGAGGCAGTAACCAGAAAAGAGATGAGTCACCTTCATTGGAGTGGTCTTGTATACCATTAACACTCCAGCACAGGCTGCTGAGTGGAAAATGCCCAAGAACAACCTCATTCTCTTTCTCCTGACCCAGCTTCTAAGAGAACGGGATGTGAAAGATGGACAGGGAGTGACAAGTCACTTGAGGATTTTACTTTTTTCATTCATTTTTATCTTTTCCTTATAGTCTTTACCTAGAGCATTTTTAGCCTAGACACCCCCAGTGTCTCCCGCTGGATCACTAGAAAAATCCTTCCCAGAGTCAGATTCCCAAGAGCCCACAATGAGCTGAGACATCCATGTTTTTCTTTGACTACTGAGCTTTCGCACTTCCTTGTAAATCGTGGGCTGTGTGTTTGGCAGCAGTATACTTCCAGGCATAAGTCTCAGTATTTTGATTCCTCTGATTCTAATCTGGGAAGCCTTCAACATCAAACTGAAGGACAAATGACAGATCATCCTAAACCTTTCCTGGGAAACCTAAGAGCACACTGACTACCTTGGCCTGTCAAGTTCCAATTTCCCAGCCCTTAAGCTCCACATTGCAATCATAAAAAGGAGGCCTTGAAGGACTGAATAGTCATGTATAGAGACTGAGAACTTACTGCCCCTTCTTGTGGGATTTAGCGTTATGGAATGCAGATGAAACAACTAAATTTATTGTGACAGATCCCTAGTTCTTGATTAAAATAATGATAGAAAAAAGATTTTCTCTTTTAATTTTTGTCCAAGAATTTTCAGTGTTTACCATTAATACTCTGGAGATAGAGCTTGGCAGAGTTCATCAGTGAACCTATAGAGATGTTGAGTTCAAAGGTAACAGTAGAGATGAATTCTTTGCATAGAAATGAGCAGGTGACTGAATTGACTGAAGTTCTATTTTCTAAACTCATCTTCCAAACGGAGATGTAGAGACAAACTTGGACTTGTGCCATTTCCAAATGCAACATAAAACTGTAAATGTGTATTACTGACCAGAAAGCGTTTCCTGGTTTATTTGGGAGCAGGATGTTCTGTCTTGCCTTCTCTACCACTGTCCTTAATGTTTTGAAGTCTTTCCTCTTTGCAGAAGAAAGCATGGAGAATCACTAGTGCAACAACATTGAGTATAAAGACAAATCACCCTTCTCTGGCCTCTACCCACATGTGTGTGGGTTCACACATTTAGACACATGTACATGCATATACACACACACATACTCACACACATATACATCTTCTAGTCCAGTGTTGTTGTTCACACCAATCTCAACACTCTAGAATCTAGTTCAACACCAGGCTGGGATGCAAAATGAGTTCCTGGGCTACAGAGTGAAACTGTCAAACCTCACTGAAAACAGTGCCTTCTGTTAAGTAAACATATCAATAATGATCTCTGTTGCCTTAAAAAGTCTGTGACCTTATGACTCAGTTACTTCTCCAAAGTAATAACTTAGGCAGTCATGACAACCTCTAGGACCTGTCCTAACTTAATAGTCATAGTCCTTTTTCTCTCCTTTGCTTCCTTTGAGATACTGGCCAGAGTCTGGACCTGCTTTCCCTCACACTTTGGGTGTAGGACAGAATCTGGACTAATAATTTTAGGAAAGCTTGCACTGAAAAGCTGCTGTTTATATTGCAAACATGCTCACTGACCCAGGTGCTCTTATGACCTGGGATCTGCTGTTGACCCCATATAGCCTTCCATCAAAGATAGTGAATGAATGTCAGTGTGCTTGAATTAGCATATCAAAGTGATAGAAGGAATGTGTTCACATTCATATCACTGGAAGCTGTGAGAGTTGAGAAGTATATTTGACATTGTGCCCCTTGGACTTGGGGACAGCAGGGATTCTCTGATAAGGGTGGATCCAAGCTTGCAGTTCTCCAATTGGTGCTGTAGATGCTTTTTCAATAAAAGTATGGCTGAGGCTTGGTTCAGAACAGTTCTGTAAGGATATATTCGTTTATAATAGACCCAGAACAATGTTGAGGAAACATTCCACTTAGTAAAATCCACTATTAAAAATATCCAGGCCTGGTGTTTTCTGCTCCAGAATAGTATATTTGATTTGATTTCTTCAACACAGGTTTATTTATGATCTATTTCTCCTAGTGATATTTTTAATTATTTTCCAATTGGATTCAAGAACATGTTCAGGATACTGAGAATATGAATCAATTAAAAGATAAAGTGGTTGAAGGACACTTCTTTGCCACCCATAAGGGGTCCAGCAAGTTCTATTATATATTTTTAATCCATTGTAAAACCAAGGTTCAGATCTGATCAGAGAAAGAAACACAGAAATACATTTAGGTGACCAGCGTTAAACAGCGCAAATCAACGCAGCATCAACAGCAGTAGGAGATATTTTTCTGCCGATAGCACAAATCTGTTTTAAGTTCAGAGAGTGTTTTCCCCACTTTCAAAGGAAGAGTTAGAGGTAAAGCATTTTAAAAGAAAAATGCTTACATGTAAAAGATTCAAGGAAGTCATATTTCAGAAAGAATGGCTTCACAAATGACAAACAGAATAGGTATTTAAGGAAAATATGAAAACAATGCCCCAGGATGACTGCTTGCACTGGTTTGTTAACACTAGGCAGTTATCATACATGACTGATTTTACCTGAAGCATCAACTCTGTGAACAGAAGTGTGACAATGTCTTTCCTGGGGACTCTGGACATGCTGAAAATGACATTTCCTTGTCTGGAAGACCAAAAACTGATGCGGTTTCTTTTGTCTACTCTTAGGGTAGAAAATACAGAATTCCAGAACTGGGTATGACTTCTGAAGGGGGACTGGGGGCTGAAGAAAGCCCAAATGCATTCATTAAAACTCTGGGGTAACACCCTTTCTTTTTATCTCAAAGGTGTCCTCGAATGGCCATTTTGGACAAAACTGGTTGTGGTGGCCATTGGCTTCACAGGCGGTCTGGTCTTCATGTATGTGCAGTGTAAAGTCTACGTTCAGTTGTGGCGCAGGCTTAAGGCCTATAACCGAGTGATCTTTGTGCAAAATTGCCCAGATACTGTCAACAAGCTGGAGAAGAACTTCTCATGTCACATGAACACAGACATCAAGGATGCTGTGGTGGTACCTGTGCCACAGACAGGCTCAAACTCACAGCCACCTGCAGAGGGCACCCCGCCCGAAGTCATGCCGGTTTGATGGAGCTAACAGGGAGTTCACAGAAAGGTATCTTTCCAGCCCTTGGCCACTGCAGACAGACACAGTCCTGCTCTGGTGGCTTCCTTACCTTCTTTGCCCTACTGACTCGTTTTGCTGAATTGGCTCAAAAAGGAAATAAGGAGAAAACATCAAATGGAACACATGAAGCAGAGCCTACGGTGGGACATGGAAAGGCGGAGTTTGCTAGGCAATGAGCTCTAGGACAATAAAGAACAATTGGTACAAGGAATGCTTTTAGTCAACTATGAAAGATTTAATGGACACGTGATATTCTTCAGAGTATTGGGGAAGGAATTCGAGGACATAGACTTCAACTGCAATGTGTGTTTCTTTTTAGAGTTTTGTAATGTTAGCTCTCTCCACTGGAAACGACAAACATTTTGGTCGTAAGCCTGATAGTCTCTGCATCATGCTTAAATCACACTGGAAGTAAATGTGGAGGCCCTGTGGCTTTTACACTTTGACAGCTAATTTTTCGGGTTATTGTGGAGTCTGGTTACTTTGACAGATGCATGTTTTTAAATGGATGCAATATACATTTGAAGGTAGAAATGTTTGGAATTATGTTTAAGTCATGAACACAAGATTTTTCAGAGAATTCTGGAGTTCAATTAGCTCTGTTAAATTCCCACAGGAGTTGCTCTGGGTTTTTTGTTGTTGTTGTTTTTGTCTCTTACACAGTGCTGGGCAATAGAAATATAATACGAACTACAAATATAAGCAACAGATGAGTTAGTCCCATTGGAAACTGTAAAAAAAAAAAAACAGGTTAATTACTTTTGATAATGTATTTAACACTATATATGCAAGCTATTTCACATCATCAATGGAAACGATTATTAAAATAGCTTACACCTTCATTTTTTGGAACCCAGTCTTCAAAATTCAGTATGTACTTACAATTCAATCTGACCAAAGTATACTGAACAGGATTTTAATTAAGTGTATTGGACAGCACAGCCCTGGTGGAGAGACCAAACTTCTGTTTCTATTAACAGTTGAGTATTTCAAAACATCATATTAATTTCTTCTTTTGTATTGATGTTTCTCTTACAGGTTATGATTTTACAATGCACTAAAGTTATCATATTAAGTATTCTTGTTTGAATTAGATAAAGTTACCATTTCTCAAAAGGGGGATAAAACAAAACTATAGGGAGATCAGAGAGTCTGTAGCAACATTGTAAAATAAACTTCTGATTGGTACTCATAAAGCAATTATGACACGGAAATACAAATTAAATATTTTTATTGTTAAAAGTGTTAAGGCTTTGAAATCCATATGAAGTGTCTCTTTAACAGATAAGCATGATAAACAAGAACCTCGGCTCTACGAGTTGAGGGTTATTTCCTTGCTCCACTGAGAAGCAAAATATCCAAGACAGTCTATGGTAAGTCCTAAATTGGGTTGCTGAACTTCAGCAGTCGATTACTGGGCTCTTTACACATGCAGATAAAAGTGGTATGACTGATACTGCAGGGAGCTGAATAAATCATTATTCAAATAGCGGCCTGTCAAAGAACAATGACTTACATTTTTAAAAGTCGTTTTTGTTAACTGTCATTTACTGCTGTAAAAAGGCAGAGATGGCCATGAGGACCAAAGTATGGGCATCCCTGGCACAATATGGGTACCACATCAATGCACTTTGTACTTATCAGTGTCTGCTCTTCACGGATTATCAACGGCAAAAGGACAAAAAGAATCTTTCCACGGAAGAAAGATACTATGATGTTTGTAGTGACTGACACAGTCCTAATAGTCCCATTCCTAGAAATAACCAGTAAACAATGTCAAGTGTGTGTGTGTGTGTGTGTGTGTATGTGTGTGTGATGTATATTTGTGTATATATGCGAGAGAAATGTTAAAGTATTCAGTCAGTCAGGAAACTAAAAGTTTAAAACTCATCTTTCTTAAAACTCGTAGGAAGTACATGAGTAATGTGCAGAGAAAACAAAACGGAGGTGACGAACCTGGGCCTGACCTTCAACACACATAAAGACTTAAGTAGCACTTTTAAAAGATCTGATACTTAAACTTTCATTCACTTCCTGCTAAGTTTCCATTTGAAAGATTCAAGATAAATGCGACTAACAAAGTTTTGGATGGCTTAACTGTGGCACCATACAAGGGATGAAACTTGATCCAGTTTTTCTGTTAATTTTCTCCTGATTTTTACTAATCTGTGTTTCCTGGGGTTTAGCACTGGCAATTTATTTACAAATATTCCCAGAGAAAAATCTTAGCCAGTACAAAGTAATATTAACTTTCCTTTGTCCTAGGAAGAAACAGATTATTTACCTTGCCACTGAATTTTTCTTTTAAAAGTAAAATAGGTAAGTGCACAGGTCACCTCACAGAGAGGGCTGGCTAGAACCCCATTTATCAAGGGGTTCAATACTAAGAAAAATCAAAACCAATAGAAACTCTGCTGCATCAATGAGAAAAGACAACATGTTTTAAAACGATGACTAAATTCTTAGAATGAACATACATGGACTTTGCCTTTGCTCAAATGAATATATAAAACAGCTCCAGGCAGCTTAAAAGAATAAAATTTATTCGGCTAGTTTTAAAACTCCAGGGTTGAAGCTGCATGTGGTGGGACTCACCTGTAATCTTGGCACTTGTGAGGTGGATGTAACAGGTTTAGAGTTTAAGGTCATCCTTTGCTACACAGTGAGTTTCAGTTTGAGTCAGCCGAGACTACACGAGGCCCTATCTTATAAAAACAGAAAATAAATGAAAAAGCCCAATGTTAAAAACCCATTTGACATTCAGAAAGGCATTTGCCCTTTCACATAACGAACGGGTTTGGGTTTTTGGTGGCCTGATTTACCTCTCAAAGAGAAAAATTGCTTTACAGAATGACAATATATTGAGGCCTGTTTACCTGCCCATGTAAAAAAGTGAAACAGAAACAAAGTACTGAAATGCAGAAAAGATTTAGTTTTTTAAAACCCTGGAATTTTATAACCATGACATGAAGCTGTGGTATTATCAACACCATAAACGTTTTTTATTAATTAAGAGCTGACATTTTCATTACATACAATTAAAGATCTAATTGAAAAGGAAAGAAATGAAAACATTTTAAAAGTAAAGCCCAAAAGGCAGGGAAACTAAAAGTATAAAAAAAATTACAAAAAAACAAGGGGAAAGAAAGTCTTAAAACAGAAGCAGTCCCAGTAACCCGGGCTGCAGCCCTGAGGAAACTGAGTCTTTCTCAGAATGTTCTGGTATCAAGTCTACTCAAGAGCTACTGTTCCTGGTGATCATCCACCCACAATCTTTATATAGTATTCCTTTTGCAAAAGGTTCCTGGGAACCCTTCAAACATCTATTCTTTGGTGGAAAATTAGCTCATTAGTACAATAACATCATTAGGAGAAATTACAGTGGGGGGTTGTTGAGGTGGGAGGTTATTTATTCTGTCTGCTATAGAATTTATCTTGCCTTGCCTTGCCAATGAGTATTTTGGAACACAGTAAAGGACTTAAAAACTTACTGTATTTGTTATAAAATGCTACAAGGATTCTATTCTAATTAAGAAAGATGAAAACCTTTTTTTCTTTCCTTAAATCAGCTCAATGGTGCTATTTTACAAATTAATACAATTGAAAGCAAATACTGTTATTTTGGGTTGCAGTGTTTCCCACCTCTGAAGAAGGCCCATGTTGAAATCAGACATAACATTGAAACAAAGGAGAAAAAGATTATTTTAACTTCGTGTAATTTTTGAGGTTGGGCATTTGTACTTTTTTATTTTTACCTAATTGTCTTTCATTAACAATTTACTGTTTGTGAATAATGTGTACTTAAGACAAACTAAGGAAAATAATTATCTGTGAAAGACTTTGTATATTAAACAATGCTCCACATTTTGGTTGCAGTCTCCCTTCTTGCCTCTTATACTAGGATTTCTGCAGATACATCTGTAACCTTCAAAGCCCTAAATTCTTGATTTAAGATCTGATGGTGGTCTGGATTTCTAAGCAGGGTCTGAAAATAAACGGCAAATGTATACTAACCACCTTTAAGTTATTATGGGAAATAATATTTGGAGAGCCCTACCTGGAACGTCACATGTTACCAGGGAAGTTGGAGTTCCCTTTTAGCGTTCCTTAGTTTTATTAATAAAAGAATTTTAGGACAGACCTAAAAGGAAGCGCCAGAACAATCTTATAGAAAAACAACAGGGCAAGCAAGCTGGAAACCTTGTCAGTTGTCAGGAGAGAGAAAGAGAAAGCCCGGCCATTTGAGTTAAGCTGGCATGTGTAACAATGTTGGTTAGACATATGGCAGACAAGCAGCCACCCGGTGGGGAGGGAGGTCTTCAGAGAAAAATCTCTCTCTCTCTCTCTCTCTCTCTCTCTCTCTCTCTCTCTCTCTCTCTCTCTCCCTCTCTCCAGAGTCTCCCTGTTGCCACAGCTGGTCTGGAACTTGCTGGTTTTGAACTCACAGACATCCACCTGTCTCTGCCTCCTAAGTGCTGGGATTAAAGGTGTGAGTCACCACACCCAGCTTAAAAAATAACTTTCTTTTAATGGGCTTCCAATGTTACCTATAACACTTGAACATTATGGAAAAGAACAAATTTATACATTAACCAAAGGAAAAATATCTAGACTTCCAAATTCCATTTAGCAAAAAGTTTAAACACAGTGGGTCATGAATGACGTCAGTAGAAGGACACCCTAGCTCTATTGCTGGTAAGAGTCGGAGGGACTGCGACATAGTTCCTCCTCACACTCCCACCTACAGCACCCTGAGGAATTGTTTTTAAGAGACTTCCACCCCAGCAAAACTGAGATTCAGGGCTTCAACCAAGAAAAGAATTTCATCCCAACCCAATATAAAGCAGAGCTGGATTTATTAAAAAGTGCAAAAGTGCTCTAGGAAAGGAAGAATGAAGCACAACTCGGAAAGCATGGATTTGGACTTTCCCAGGGAGAGTTGTGCTCAAGTGTCTTTACACTGACCCTGTGTATATACTTTCACACCTATATTCATGCCGCTTTCTAAGTTACATTGTCTAGAGACTGTAATTTACTACAGGTTTTAAAGAACAGGTTTATAGGAAGAATTATAACTTGAGAAATTATAAGAAATATTTAAGCCAGGATTAAGGCCTTTGAGAAAACAATAAAGAGCAGGATCCCCTTGCCGTAGAAATGAAAAAAATATAGCTTCATCACTTCAAAAATATACAAAGGTAACTTTTTGATGTGCAAAGAGCCAGTAGTTCAGTGTTCAGCAAGCCAGTATTTAAAGTTATAAAACATGAAAAAGTAATGAAACAATTATTTTAAAGTTAGAAAAAGAATAGGTAAACAGTATAAACACTATATAGAACTGTTATCTACATGAGACTTGAAAACAAGGCACAGGAAAAGTCTTTTAAAAAATTGTATTTTTATTTTAGGTGTATGACTGTTTTGCTTGCCTATACCTAAGTTGCAACCATGTAATGCATTGCCTACAGAGATCAGGAGGAGTTGGATCCCTGGAACTGGAGTTATGGACAGTTGTTAATGATCACATGGGTGCTGGAAACAGAACCTGGGTTCTCTGCAAGAGCAACCAATGCCCTTAACTGCTGAGTCATCTCTCCAATCCCACAACCTTTTGACAGATATTCCTTAGCAATGTTCTGCTGACTAGCTTGTATTTGAGGTAAACAGAGTCCCAAAGAGACCTTTGCCAGTAAAATAAGGAAGGTTATCTGAAAAAGAACACACTCATCACATATGTGAGTTAGATGAGCTAGAAAGTATCATAGGCCTAACTTTGTAGAAGTCTAAGTCTTGGTTTAGAAGGGAGATGGTGATCTAACATGTAAGTCCAGCCTGGTGCCCACTTAGTGTTAGTATATTTTTAAAGAGTAGTAACACACACACACACACACACACATACACACAGAGTAAATGATCTTTACTTTATTCCATGGCCATAGACTACAGAAGCAAAAATGTGCTACTGACTTAAAATGGGACTACTGCATGCAGCAAAAGTTATCACAGAAAAAATGTGTACAACAGACAAGAATTAAAGACATCACTTTAAAAACAAGTCACCTTGGTGCTGGAGAGATGGCTCAATGGTTAAGAACACTGACTACTCTTGCAGAAAAACCAGGTTTGATTCCCAGCATCCGATGCCCTCTTCTGACCTCTACAGGCATTGTACCGCACGGGTACACTTAACATACATACATGCAGGTAATACACTCATATACACTTAAAAAAAAAAAAAAAAAAAAAAAAAGAAGCCTCTCCTAGGCTATTCTGGCTCTGATGTTGATTGTTACAGGTCGAAATACATTTTTTAGAAGAAAAAAAATTATTAACACTTTATTTTTAAAAACTCTTAACAAGGCTAGTTAACAGCATACAGCACCTTTTTTTTTCCTTTTCTTAATAAAACACTTACATAGCTGAGCATTGTGACACAAGCCTTTTAAATCCCAGCACTAAGAATGCAGGGGCAGGCGGATCTCTGTGAGATGGAAGTCAGCCTGTTCTACACAGGAAGTTCCATGCCAGCTGGGGGTACAGGGAAACCCTGTCTCAGCGGGAAAAAAAAAATACAATTTTGCTATCACAACTCAAGAAGTACCAAAGGAACCCCTTAGATAATAGCTTGACACTAGGCAACCCTAAATACAGTAAACCCTTGAAAACACTTCTTTTATGTTAGCGTGGCGGCCAGAGGTTCACAACAGTGCCTTCCTCAACTGCTTCATCAGTTTATTTTTTGGCTCAATCTCTCACTGGACCTAAAGCTCACTAGCTGGCTAGGCTGCAGGCCAGTAAGTCCCAGGTTTATTCCTGTCTCCACCTCACTCAGCACTGGGATCACAGGCACACACCATAGGCCCTGAAAGCTCTACTTACACGCTGGGAATCAAGACTTGGGTCCTCATGCTTATGCAGAAGAGCTACTGTCCTCACCCCGAACACTTTCTCCACCTCTCTTACACTGCTTCCTCCCTGTGAAGAATCTGGGTAAATGACTCCTAAAGTTCACTGGTAAGTCTAGACAATTTTGATGTGTCCCTCAGGGGGTTCGTGTGTTAGAAAATCGTTCCTAAAGATGGTGACAGATACAGTTTGAAGTGTGGTGATGTTAAGAGAAGGTAGGACTTTAGTAGCCAGGGAGAGCTCATCTCCATTCTCTGGCTTCCTACCTTGGCTGTTTCCTACCTTTGTCATATGTGTCCCAAACTGTGATGTGATGTAGCCAGAGAAGCCTCCTCAGAACTGTGCTGTGCTTCTTATTTAGACACTCAGCTTTCAAACTATAACCCAAACAAACCTTTAAGAGTTCCCAAGCTCCCAGCTTTGGGCATTTCAGCTATAAAAGAAGTAAGTTAATACAATAGCTACATTTCAAAAGTAATTTACAGAAAATGAAAGCAGGGGCTGGAGAGAGGGCTCAGTGGTTCAGAGCACTGGATGCTCTTGCATAAGACCCAGGCTGGGGTCCCAGCACCCACATGGAGTCTAACAACTGTCTGTAACTCCAGTTCCAGGAGAATCCAATGCCCTCTTCTGCCTCTCCGGGCACAACATGGGTGCACTTACACACGTGCAGGCAATACTCATACACATAAAATAAAAATAATACTTTTTAAAAATGAAAGCAACTTGCATTCTTAAAGGTCATATACCAATTTTGAAACTCATAATGAATTTCAAATGAGACTCATTTGAATGAGTTAAATAGCAAACTTACTTATTAGACAATTATTAAAACTGTTGTGTGTGTGCGCAAGTACACAGCACATAGTACAAACATGAAGGTCAGAAGACGACTTGCAGGAGTTCAGTGTCTTCTTCCACCATGTGGATTCTGAAGATCAAAGTGAGGCCATCAGCCTTAGCAGGAAGCGCCCTACCCATCGGGCTGATTCACCGACCCATATGACCCATATACAGATAGTTACCAATGACTAGGACTTGAGGGTCTCAAAGGATTTATTTTCAAGGCAGGTTAAGGACAGGAGGCACTGGCGTCATCTCTTCATCTGAGTGGCTTGAGTCACTCCTTAGTTCTGCTCTGTCATCTTTAGAGTCACTAGCCTCCTCCGTTAGTTCCAGTCCCCATAAATCTTGCTCTAGCTCTATACTCAAGCTAGTTTTCTTTTTGTGGATCTTAGGAACTGCATCACTAGCACAAAGTTTTCTCATTTTAATGTTTGGCAATTTCTTCAGATCAAAATCCCACTCCCTAGAAAAAAGAGAGAGAGAGTACAGGGCTGAGTACTGTTGAGACATACCAAGGACAGTCCCTTTTCAGAACTGTGACTGTAGCAGAGGAAAGACTATACATTACAAGATTCCAAATGCACTAGAAAGGACCATAAATATAAACCAAAAAAGAAGATCCCACAGCTACACTTGCTTTTTACTGTGTCTTCTCACAACTCAGTAGTAGTACCTGAAAGCATCCGACATAGTCTAACCTTGAAAAGAAACAACAACAAAAGAAACCCAAGGTTCTGTGGAGTTCATGTCTCCCTACCTTAAATACTTCCCTCTATGAGGCTACACAGCCTTAAGACCCTCAAAACTGGACTAATAGCACCACAGCAAACCTCCAAGATAAATTACAAAAAAATACTCTTCTCATCCATAGTGCAGCGTAGCTGAATCTCACACAACTGTTATTCTTGAAAGAAAAATTCCAATTTTCAAGCATCGTTTTTTCCTCTTGTACAAGAAAATGGCCCATTTTAAAATTTCCCATCATCTTTCCATGACAACTCTAACTTCAATTACCTCATGGGAGAAGTCATAAGACTATCCCAAGAACAGACTGCTACCCAGCAATACCACCAAGCTAAGCTCACCTCCTCGCTCTCCCTGGATTTCTCTGAAGAGGCACAACACACTGATTCACAAGAAACACATTTTGGTTTTCATTATGCCAATTTCAAATTGAAATAAATAATCCAATTTCAATTCAGGAAAAAGAAATTCAGACCTTTAACATGGTTTAGTTAAGACCAAAATTATACATAAACAGGCACCTTCGGATGAACTCACATTGAAGGACATCTAGTTATACAAACTTGATTTGCTAGGCCTTAATATATATGACAGAAAGCATGAGATCTTGTGGGCAGGCTGAGGGGAGGGGCTCAGATAAGGAAGGAGGTATAAATATGATTAAGATGTATTGTATGAAATCCACAAAAATTCAGTAAGAATAGACAAAGAAAACAAATAAATAAATACACAAAATTTGTGTTTGGAAAATAAAAATCTAAAATCCTGCAACTCAGTCATCTCCATGGTTACAAGAGAGAGAATCAGAGACCCCTGAACCAAAGGTCCTCAACGAAAACAACTCTTTCCAGGCATCATTTTCCATTGACCTGTTCCTGTTATTTACTTTCTAAAAGCAGAGTAAGAACTGGGGAGCAGAGTGGCATCTTCAACGTACGAGGTTGGATATTTTTAACTACCCTAAAAACCAAAGGGCTGTGTTTTCAGTGTACATCAGATGTCACAAATAAACCCAACTGTGGAAAATCCTCATTTCATCGAGAAGAGAGAAATGTTAACAGAAAGTTCTGGTGCTTTCAGAATACTGTAAGTTTCTGCCTCAAGGATTTTACATCTAGTTTCCAAAGAACTGTTAACAGAGGTACTCACCGAAAAGTCTGTAGATTACGTGTGTCTACAATGTCGGGAATCTCTGAAAAAGAAAATAATATCAATTAGGCATTTTTCTCTAAATTTACTATTATAGTTAAATGTATTATCTCATTTATCAGCTGAAAGCAAAAATGTGTGTGTGTGTCTGTGTGTGAGAGAGAGAGAGAGAGAGACAGAGAGAGAGAGAGTCACTCTTTATTTTTAATGTATGGGTCTGTGTCTCTGTGTGCATGTCACCTGTGTGGGGGTGCCTACTAAGGTAAGAAAAGAGCATCTGATTCCCCTGAAGCTAGAGCTACAGGCAGTTGTGAGCCACAGACAGGGGTGCTGGGACTGAACTTGGATCCATTGGGAAAGCAGCAAGAAGTCTTTCTTTTTTCTTTAAATATTTTATTATCTTCATTTGATGTGTGAGTGTTCTGCCTGCATGTATATAAGTGCACCCATGTTATGCAACGCCCATGAAGATCAGAAGAAGGCATTCAGATCCCCATGTTACCAACCATGTGGGTGCTGGGAACTCAACCCAGGTTCTCTACAATAGTGACCAAGCCCAAGTGCTCTTAACCACTGAGGCGGAACCATCTCTCCAGCCCTTGCTAGCAAGTACTCTGAACTGAGTCATCTCTTCAGCCCCAAAGAGAAACATTTTAAAGGACTGCTACAATTAACATGAAAAAATAATTTGGGGCCAGGCACTGTGGCGGTACATGCCTTTTGTCCCAACACTCAGAGGCAGAGGCAAGTGCATTCTGTGAATTCAAAGCTAGTCTGATCTACAGCGTGAGCTTTAGAAGAACCAGGGCTAGGTAGTGAGACCCTGCCTCAAAAAAAAAAGTTTGAAAAGATTTTAGTGAACAAAGATGAGTTAAGAATTATGCTAGATAATCAGTATTAGCACAGAAGTACAACATGTTTAAATATTTTACTTTAACATGATTACAAAAACGAGGACATCACCCAGAGCTGATAGAAAGTCAGCTCTTTTGTAGACAGGTAAGTACTAACCTTAAGACAAGCAAGCTAGGTATGCGCTAAGAAGGAAAGGAAAGCATTCCCAACACAGTAGAAATACATGGTATCAACTGTCACAGTGTGGACAGCTTTGCTGGAAATGAATCTAAAAATTATTCTATAAACAAAGAAAAGGAAATCAAACGGAAATAATCTACAGAATACAAACAAACCTTTTCAATGAATTACAAATGGGATACCACTATTTTAAGAAGGCGGAATGGACCACGGAAAACCCACCAAAGCCATAGCCTTCATATTGCTGCCGCTCCCGCTCCATCGTCTGCTTGATCACTGACTCTCGGGAATGGTGCCGCCTTCCCTGTCTATCCTTGATGCTGTTATGTAACTCAATCTGCTCCAGCTCACCGCTGAATCGATTCAAATACCTGAAAAATATAAAAATGACCAGTTATGAAGTCTATGTATTTGTGCTCATAGCAATTCATTTAAAAGTGTCCAGATGCCCCGTCTTTCGAATGTTGACAGTCCCCAGGTCCTCAGACCTTTTATCGCTTTCCTGGGTCACCTGATCATTCCTTAACCTTAGTGAGCATCCACAGCATGTCGACTGAGTGGAGTGGAGGATCTCCCTTTAGACGTCCCTCGTGCTTCACCCTTCACAGCCACTCTGCCCCCACCATGCTTTCTCCATCTCTTGGGTTCCCCTTGGGACACAGTATGACATTCCAGGCGTCTAACTGAAGTCTTTAGGCATCCCCCGAACTCCTCTCCCCTGTTCTACAACTAAGTTCTCTTAATAGCTCTGGTATCTTTCTCTTCATCAAACTGTTTCTAAAGCAGAGGCCCGCAGCATCGCTCCTGACTGCACCATCAGTCTCATAACAAGTCTCCCAGCAACGCCATGTCCTCTTCTCAGTATTTTCCTCAATTTTAGACAGTGACCTGAAGTCACATGGTAATCTCAGGTGTTTCCTGCAAAAGCCTCTCAGGACTCCCAATGTCCTTAGATAAGACCCAAACTCAGCCTGACAACCAAGGTCATGCAGAAGCCAGCCGTGACAGCACCTGCCGCTCCAACCTTAAACTTGCTGCTCCAGTCATATTAAGTGTCCCATGGGTATTCCCTGTGCTAGCTTCTACCCTGGACCTTTTAGACACCATTCTCCCAGGCTAGGGACTCTTCAAGCTACCTTACGTCCATTTGCTAATGCCTGCCTACAAGGAACCAGTGCAGACATGCTTCCCCAGGAAGCCTTCTCTGATCCTAGGAAACTGAGTTCACTACCCCTGAGGTCCAGAAAGACTATAAACCCAGAAAAGGGGTAAACTGGATCCAAATCCAAAATCTTCTGCTAACAAAACCCATCTGCAGTTCTACAAACCCAGAGCAGAATTCCGTCTTTTAATAACCAGCTGAATTCCCTTTTCTGACCTGTTGCTCATAATATGCCCAATACTTACCTTTCAACTAATTCACAAGCATCTTTCTTTGAATATCTTGCTTTTTTTGTATTCAGATTATTGTGAAACCATTGAAGTTTTTCACCTGTAAACAAGTACCAAGAAAGTTTAGCACCATAAGCCATAGTTACACAGAGGTATTCACTACAGTTCTCCACATAAAGTGTTAGAAAACAAACCAAAATTATTTCATTGCTGATATAAAGCTCTGTGTAAGCTCATAGTTAATGAAAACCAGGCTGTCAGAAATGAAATTGGAACATTTTAACTGGAGAAAGAGACAAAAGATGGGAATGATGCCTGTTCTGTATACATTTCTTTCTTTTTTAAATGATTTTTATCTTTAATTATGTGTATATGTGTGTCTGAGCATGGATATATGTATGTGAGCTCAGTGTCCACAGAGGCCAAATGAGTGTTGGATACCATAGGGTTGAAGTTACAGGCAGCTGTGAGTCACCTGATGTGGTGCTGGGCTCTAAAAAGCAGACTTCAGTCTTTCCACTGAGCTTTTTCTCCAGTCTCACACGTCCTTATCTAATATCAAGGGAGTGGGGAGGTTGGATTAACGGAATATGAAATTCTAAGTTCTAAAAAGGCAAAAGATGTAACTTGTCTAAAATAAAATTTAGAACTTGATTAATGATGAAAATCATATTAACTAAATACTTAAACTGCAGATACTATGTCCAGAGCTTTATAATTCTTTAGAAATTAATACTAGTGCTATTTATGAATAGGTTAAGGAACCTGTACGGAGCCACAACATCACCAAATTTATATTAAGCATAAAAGAGCTGCCAGATGCTATGCAAAGAGAGATCATGGACTTCTAAGTAAAAATGTATTAATAAAATACACACAGAGAAAGAAAGAGAGACAGTGGGAGGGGTTGAGAGTATATATCTGACACAAGACTGAACACGGGTGTATTTACACTATTCACCATGAACTGTATGTTCCATAACTTAAACCACTGGTATAGCTTGGCTCTCAAATGTCACACAAAGGTGCTGCTGTTCTCCAGCCCCTGGTATCCCTGGAAGACGACGAACCTTTAAGAGGTGGCCCGCTAGGCCATCACTGGGGAAGTGCTCTGGAAGGCGACATTTAGATTGGCCCCTTCCCATCTGTCTTTTTGCTTCCTGGCCACTCTGAGGTTCACAGCTTGCTCTACCACTCTCCCAGATATTACATCCTGCCTTGCTATGGGACCCAAAGAAATATGGTCAGTTGACCATGGCTTCAAACTATAGAAACTACAAGCTAAAATCAACCCTTTTCTCTGTATCAGCCAATTATCTGAGATCTGTACTACACGAGGCTAAGACAGCAGGTCCTTTATGATCTTAATTATTAAAAAGATAAAATTAAACCAGGTAAGCAGATAGATGGGAAGATGTATGGGGAACAAAATTTCTGAAAAACTGAGCCCCAGGAACTGTTAGCAGTGTTTTCTAAGAGTTCAATGCTTTGCTCCACCTCATTTGTTTCTCATAATTGAGTTTGGCCAAAAATACTGACTTTGATAAAAGTAATAAAATAAAATAAGAAATTAGAGCAAAACCTCATTATATTTTAGCCAGAATTTTAAGCAAACATACTTACCTATAAGGTTGAGGCGCAAAGCCCTTTCATTCTTCAACCTTGGAAGAAAAGGTGTATACAAATTAGAAAGTTTCTAAAGCAAGGATTTAGAAATCTGTCAAAACTATATACATATATATAAAACCTTCACAAAGAACTTTGCTATTTTTTTACATTTAATAAAAAATAATAATAATCTAGAATGCTTTTTCAGTTCTTCAGTGACTATGGGAAGTCTACAGAACCAGTTCTGTTGTAAAAAAAAAAAAAAAAAAAACATTTGGTCAATCCTAATTATGGCAGCAGCACCTAGAAAATTGCTGGAAATCAAAATCTCAGTCATCCCCTCAGCAGAGGGGACAACTCCAGGGTAGAAAAAACAGCCTTAGTAAGGTAAGTCCTACGGGTTCTCTCAGTACACTCAAGTTTGTACACCTGTGTGGCGACAGAAAATTTACATTATTACATGTAGTAAAACACAATAAAAAGAACAGCAAAGGGCCAGGAGAGATGGCTCAGCAGTTAAGAGCTTTAGCTGCTCTTACAGAGGACATGTTTAGTCCCCAGCACCCGCGTGACTACTAAAACTGTTTGTAACTCTAATTCCAGGGGATCAAAGCCCTCTTCTGATTTCCATGGTCACTGCATGATACAAGGCCACTTACATATGCTGGCCACACACTCACATATAAAATAAAAATAATAAAATATTTTTTAAATGTAAAAAAAAAAAAAAAAGAACAGTAAAAACTACACATGGTAAACACTTAAAATTTGAAAATTACTATTTTAGACAGCATGGCTATCATAAATTTTTGTGTAAAAAGGACACTCCCCAACCTCCAAAAAGAAAATTTGACTATGCTGGACTATTCTGCTCCAGAAAACATCAAGCCAAAATCACTGAAACAGTTAAGTGTGGTCCAAAATAGAAACAACAACTTTTAGTTTGTTTTCAATTCCTAGAATCTTTGCGACACCTTTTCCTCCTCAGTTGCACCATGCACTCCTGTTCCTGTTGAAGTAGAAGGCCTCTGGACTCAGGCTTTGGTTGCCTTCTCTGTCCTATCTACAGCACTCACTCGGTGATCTAGTGGTCTGGTCTCCTAGGCCCAAGCCACCAACCATGAATGCTAATGCTCCCAAGCCTGTGACATCAGTACCCCATCCTCAGAACACAACAGACCCCACCATACGCTTCTCATTTCCTTTCCTTAGGCTGAATGCACATCACAACATGCCTGTCTATTATAAGTACAGCTTGCTTCCTAACATCTTTCAGCTCTGCTCAAATGTAACTTCCTGACATCCCATGACCTGTGTTAACAGTTCTTTGCTCTACTCATCACAAACTGATACTAAAATTTGTTTTATCACATTCTGTAAGACCAGAGGCCTTGTTCAACTTTACTCTCTGTATAAGAACACAAGCAAAAAGCATTTATTAAAGGAAAAGAGGTGAAAACTGAGGAAGAATAGCATGTGAAGGAGACAGGAAGAAAAGCCTCACCCCAAGGCATAACACTAAGGATGGTTCAACACTTACTTTTCCTTTTTTTCCTGTCTGTGAGTCTCTCTCGTAATCTGAGCTGCTTTTCTACTGTAGGGATGGATGACTTTTTTTTCACGTCCTGTAATTTTTCCCTTTAGTCCTTTAGGCTATAACAGGACAAACACAGATACATTAAATGATTTGGATCACAAAACTCTCTTTAGGAAAAAAAAAAAATTAGAATAATTAACAGAAATATAATGAGCCAGAAACATTATATTATGACATTGTATAGGTCAGACTTTAAAGTGTGTGATTATGTGTGAGGTGTGCACCGGCCAGAGGAAGGCATCAATATTCTTCCTCTTTCACTCTCCAACTTATTCCTCTGAGGCAGGGTCTCTCCCTGACCCAGGAGCTTATGTCTTTTTGGCTAGGCAGGCAGCTAGTAAGCCCCAGTCATCCTGTTTCTATCTCTCTCCTTTCCCCCAACCTCCAGTGCTGGGGTTACAGGCTCATGGGCAACCATGCCCAGACTGTTTACAGGGATCCAAACTCAGGTTCTCATGGTTGCTCAGGAAGTGCTCTTAACGGAGGAGCCAACACTCTTGCAGGTATGAAATGTAATAAAAAGTATTTGGATAAACCACGATTCCAAAATGAGGTTATGAAAGGACACCAGCTTTTAACTTCATTCTCTTGCCCTCTCACTGGGTTTGTTCTAATGGAAACAGGTATCATGTAGTTAAGTTGCCCTATGGAAAGGCCCACATGGCAAGTGAATGAAGAACGCTTCCAGCAGCCACCAGTGAAGAGCTGGGTCTGACTACCAGAGTTGGATCCCATGGAACCCACACAGGGGGAGAGAACTGACTTCTGCCAAGCTGTCCTCTGATATCCATTCACAAGTTGTGCCATGTGTGTTCACACACGCAAAATAAATTCCTAAACATAAATCCGGGTGTTGTGAATGAGACTCTTCCACTGTCACACTTAGATGCTTTCTGAACAATCTTTTGTAAAAAAACTACTCAGTTTGGTTTTATAAATACAGACACAGCAGTATGGCTGCCCTGACAGGATAGGGGAGTGCAGTCATACTGGGTCACTGAAAGGCTGTCACTTGATTCACTTCGTGGTGACGCCTGCGGGAGGACCTATACCCGCCCCAGGGCAGGTGGATGGGCCCAGGACCCCGGACAAAAGTGCGGATGCTGGGGTGCAGGTTTTCCTCCGGAGGGGCGAGCCTGGGAAGTAGGGAACCACGTGAGCACGGCTATCCGGCGCAGACGCTGCACCGCCGGGCCGCCCCCACGCAACCCCTCAGCGCCCCGGCCTCCACGTCCCGCGATCTTCCCTTCCCGCCGCGCGCCCGCCCGCCCGCAAACCCCAGCGTGCGCCCCCGAAGCGCAGGCCCACCATGGCGACGTCCCAGCAGCCACCGACGCCCTCCGCCTTCCGACGCCACAGTCTCACCGCCCGCCCAGGCCGGCAGCTCGCAGCTCACTCCCGTCGGGACACACGTGGGACAGGAACAGAGCGAGGACCGGAAGAGGAGGGGCCGGTGCGCCGCTCTAAAGTGTCCCGGGAAACTCAGACCTGATCCTTCCCGCCTCTCTCAGATTGCCATCCCAGAGATTTCCTCTGGCCCAGAGACCCCTCCTATTCCCGCTGCTCTGTTTCTGTCCCAAAGGCTCGCCTTTGGGCATCTACCCCGAAGACCTCCAAAGGCTGGCCCCACCTAGCAGACAGGTTCCATTGGGGGCTCCCCTATACCAGAGGTGCTAGGTAATGTGCTGTACCCCGGGGGACCAGGGGCTGCATTCTCTTCCTTGGCTTTTCTCTGGCTGTCAGTTTGTTCAGAAAGGCTTTCTAACCTAGTTATAAGTGTTAAAATTTCATAAGTATTTAGACTGGAGAGAAAGTAAGAAAGAGCTGCAAAGCCTGTGCTTTTGCAACCAGGGTTCAATTCCCAGCAAGCACATGTTGACTAATAACCATCTATAACTCCAATTCCAGGGGCTCTGACACCCTCTTCTGACCTTAGGGTGCATTGCAGGATCCGGGTGCACATACACACAAAAATAAAAATAATAAAATTCATGAATGTTTTATCTAGCAAAAGTTATCAGCTAGCCATTCAGCTAGCTATGCAAGCTGAACAGCTTCTTTGTCCTACAACTAAAGGAATCCAGGCCAGGGACAATTTAACTCAGACTTCACAGCTGTGTGTGCTTTCTTTGTTTCCGTTAATACAAAATTCACCTGAACTCCTCCTACCTTCACACAGCTTGCTGGTCCACGGAGAAATTGTGTCTTCACTGAACAAATCCTCAGTTCAGTCTACTGAAGGTCTGGCTCTCGTCTTTTACCTAAACATTATTCTTTCTCTGTCCTTAACAACATGAGAGGTCATTTGAGGAGACTGACAGTATCCATGCCTTCATTTAATTCATATTGCAATGGAGGTAAAGAAGTCTGTATTTCAGATAGTATGAAGAAATAAAGACTACAATAGATCAATCAAAAGAAATATACAGAATATTTGGCCCAACAGAAAATACACATATTTCTCAGTTGTATATGTAACCTTCTCCAAAAATTATCAAATAATAGGCAACAAAGCAAGCTTTAATAAACACACACACACACACACACACACACACATACAAATTTTTGGAAATAATTACTTATATCAGATCACAGTGAGATAAAAGTAAAGATCATTAGGAAGAGAGACCACAGAAAATACACAAATACTTGGACAGTAAACAATATACATTTGAGTGAACACTGTGTCATTGAAGACATCAGGGAAAAAATTAATACATTCCTATAAACAAATTAAAATATTAGTATAACCTACCAGCTCCTCTGGGAGACAGTTAAGACAATCCTAAGAGGAAAGTTTATGGCTGTAAGTGCTTATAATAAAACAAAATCAGTTCTCAAATAAACAACCTAATGATGAACCTTGTTAGAACATGGAATTAGAGGTCACCTAAAGCTATGTTTCTGGGCCATGGTGACTCATAATTGCCTCCAGAATAAACTACCTTTTATCCCCTTTGAAGTGATAGTTGTGTTTATATGTCAATACATGTTTATTGCTGCATTATTCATAATATCAAAAATGGAACCAGCCTAGATGTCCACCATCATATGAATGGATAATGAAAAAGGGATGCATATATGTAATGGGAGTTTACTTAGATGTAAAGAACTGAAATTTACAGGAAAATGGATGATGGCTCTGGTGACCCAGAGTCAGAAAGACAAATACCACATGTTCTCTTTCCTGTGTAGGTCCTAATGTGTGTATGTATGTATATAAATGGGTGTGTGTATCAGCAAAGAAACTACAAAGGAGTCCTAGAAAGTGCCCAGAAATTAGTCATGTGGCACTATTCAATTTAAATAAAACTGTTTGGTGTAGCAGTTGTATTCACTCCCTTCATCTCTTCACATTGGCCAGACCTGCTCTGTGGGTCATGATATTAACCGCATCTCATATAAACTCCAGCAGCCAAGAGCTAAAATTCTAACTACTTGAGATCCTTCCGAATTGCCACAGGCTGCTCCTCCCCTCCAGCGCCTTCCCTGGCCCCCTCCTCCATTCATCGATTGCTGTCTTTCCAGGAACACCATATAATTGCAGTTTTACATCTAACAGCTCAAACTTTCCTGTCCCTGTAATTTTTAGAGTTGATTTTGACAAAGCTCATCCTATTCGTCATTTTATTCTAGTTATTTTTAGGAGGTCTGATAATTTTCATAAATTTGGTATTTTATCATTTGTGAAATAAAAGAGCAAATTTTCTTTTGGCTATAACTTTTTTTCTGGAGAGAAATTGTAACTTACCTTTTAATATGAAGTTAAAGGCTACATACACAAATTAAAGATTTCCTCTGTATTATGATCTTATGTTTACTTCACAGAGGACCAGAGCTGGCTAACTCAAAGACATTCCATTGCCCAAACCCCAAATTTTACATAGCTAATTGATTAAGATATAGCACAAGAAAGTAGCTTATTAGCCATTTATGGCCTATCTTATTTGCATATCCTGAGAAACTGACCCCAACATCTGGTAACCATAGATACCATGGAGCAAATCACTGGAACATAAAAGGCCACAAGCCACAGCTGCTCTTCTGGATTTCCATACATTTCCCACTGTACTGCTGGGCAGCAGCACTTAGACACACAGCTCCAAACTCCCTCTTTGATTCCGCCCACCTCCCCATCTGTACACTTAGTTTTGGAAGTTATCCTACTTGCTGTGAGAGACTTCATTTGTTACAAGCCTTTTTGTCAAAGCATTTCCGAATAATCTGTGTGCTAGTGCCACCTAGCGGTCATATACTTTCCCTTTAACTTCCCTGAATTATCTACTTAAACATATTTTAAAATATTTTTGCTGTTGTAAAAAGACAAATATATACGCACCTATGTGTCAAATTATTTAGACTTATTGAGTAGAAAACAATGCAAAATAAATTCCACCCATAATAATATGTAGAATAAAGAAAATTATTTTTCATAGATGCTCATATGTGCAGAGAAAATAATCTAGAAGAAACTGCAATAAATTGTTTACAATTCTTAAGATTGTTACTGGGGGAGGGAGCGCTCAGAAAAGGTCTTTTTAATCTTCCACGATGTGTGAGTTTTGACGACTGTTTTATGGCTTCTTTCCAATTGAAAAAAGATGGACAAAAGTCGAATTTATCATTAAGGTGGATAAAGATTGTGGGACATTGAAGAGACAGGTTGATGCAAATCAAATTATGTCAGTTGTAATTGAGAGGATATTGAAAGTTTTTATACATCCTTTTAAAAATATTCATTTATTTTTATTTTTGTGATGGGTATGAGTGTTTTTCTGGCATGTATGTAAGTGCATCAGATGTGTGTAATGCCTGAGGAGGTCAGAAGAGGACCCCAAACCACCTGGAAGTAGAGTTACAGACAGTGTTAGCCATCATGTGGGTGCTGGGAACAAAACCCAGGTCCTCTGCAAGAACAGCAAGTGCTATTAATAACTGCTGGGCTATTTCTCCAGCCCATATTTATATATCTTTAAGAAGGATGGCCAGGGGATGAAGAGATGGTTCGGTGGTTAAGAGCACTTGCTGCTCTCCCAGAGGACCTGAGTTCCATTCCCAGCACCTATGTCAGGTGACTCACAACTGCCTGTAACTGCAGCTTCTGGGGACCAATGCCTTCTTCTGGCCTCCTAGGTATGCATGCACATACATGGACACACACACACACATACAGAGAGAGAGAGAGAGAGAGAGAGAGAGAGAGAGAGAGAGAGAGAGAGAGAGAGAAATAACTCTTTAAAAAACAAGAAAGATGGCAAAAGGTAGGGACAGCAGTGGCATCTGTAACTGTAGTGTTCCTGCAGCAAGGTGGGAGTCTGAGACAAGAAAATCTGCAGGAGCTCACAGGTCAGTGAGCCTGGTGCACATATGTACATACTTGCATGCTCATCATACAAACACACACACACACCCCTACACACATACACACGAATTACAGCAAAGAGAAGCTTGGAAATACAAAGGAAGTTTTAGTATCCTTAAGAATTAAAAAGATAGAAAGTCTGGGGGAATCCTAATATTTCTGCCTTTGTATGGAAGTTGATATTTTCATATGCAGATCTGAATCTAAAATATATGCACTTACATATGTAAACAAATGTGTGTAGATATACTACAATATTTAGGAAGAAGAAAGAGAAAGAGCAATTATTTATTTTTTAAAAGGCACATTAATAAGTTCATATATATAACCCTAACTCAAGGTATACATTTTTAATGCAAAATAAGTCTTGACATGGACAGTGCCCACATAAGAGACTGTTCTCTTACAGAAAAATCTGAATTTCAAGTTGTTATATTTCATTCTTTGAATTCTTCTGTATGCTGTAGTTTCTTATAAATATTAATAATTTTTAAAAATGAAATAGATGCTTTGTTCAACGCTAGCCCATGCTGATCATTCCTATGCAAAACAACAGAAAGCAGCCATACTGACTGTTGGCTGAAGTTTGTTTCCCTTTCACATTTGAAGAAAGTTATAAGCCGTGCTCTCTCTAAATCTCCAGCAATATATGCGTAAGTGTTATATTTTCTAAATTATATTGAATTTTGAGAGTACTGAGCTCATTACGTCAGTCTTTGCTGTTGTCAGTTGAATTGTATCGTCTCAAAATTCATAATTTAGAATATCTCAGAGAGTGATGTCATTTATAAATATGATCATTGCCTTTGTTATTTGTTCAGATAAAGTCATACTGGAGAAGGATAAGTACCTAATCCAATGTAACAGGCATGCATATAAAAAGGAGTTTGGATTCAGATCTCTTTAGGGAGAACTCCATATGAAGATTAGAGTGGCATTCTGGAGACAATTGTGTGCCTCCTCCCACCAAAAAATAAGGATACCTTGAGTCCTGACCTCTACTTCCTCACAATGAGAGCTTGTTTGGAAATCTTTACAGAGATAAATTAGCGTCCTTACAGAGATAAAAAAGTTAAAATAATTAAGGTAGGCCCTAATCTAACTGATGTCCTCACAAAAATGGAAAATTTGTCTGGCTAGATGGCTCAGTCAATAAACTGCTTGCCTTGTAAGCATAGAGACATGAGTTTGGGCCCCAGAACCTGTGTTTAAAAGCCAGGTGTGATGAGATGTACTTGTAATCCTAGCACTGGTGAGTTAGAGCTAGGCAGATCCCAGGTGCTTACTTGTCAACCAGCTCAGCCTACTTGCACAGTTTCAGGTCAATCAAAGATCATGTCTCAAAAACAGGTATGGAAAGCACCTGAGGTTTGACACCCAAGGTTGTTCTCTGTCCTCCACGCACACAGGTACCCACATATACACACCACAAGGAAATGTATACACAGAGGGGTGTGTGTAAGGGAGAATGTAAAGATTCAGGAAAGAGATAGTTATCTCCAACCTAGGAAGAGAGGCCAGGTATAGACTTTTCCCCTCACAGTTCTCAGAAGAAACCAGTTCTGTGAACACACTGAATTTTTCACTTCTGCCATCCCGATATGTGAGACCCTAAACTTCTCTTGTAAGCCATCCAATTTGTGGTATTTTATTACAGCATATACAGCAAATGAAAACATTCACCCAAACATACTGTGTTAGCTTCTGTCGCTGTGAGATGGATAACTGCGTTGCAGTGGGGCAGAGTACCAATGGAGGTAGTGCACAATAGGGTGGAACAAAGCAGATCTTCTTCAGGTATCCAAGAAGCAGACAGAGAAGAAAAGACTGTGAACAAAATGTACTCAGTGACCTACCTTCTCCAGTCATGCCCTGTCTCCTAAACTCTCCATTGACTCTTAATGGGCCATTAAGTCATAATATAAATCCACAATGGATCTACCATTGATGAAAGCAGGTGGCTTCATGATGATTATCCTTAGAGCCACATCTCTGAACTCTGTGGCACTAGAGGACAAGCCTTCAGCACGCGAACTTTTGGGGACCATTTCAGGTCCAAACTACAGCACTCAGCACAGCTTTTCTTTACCTCATAAGTTTCTTATTCTCTGTCTTGTAAATAGTTCTACTTGCTTGCAGTGCACTAAATTTAATGTTTAATAACAGTCTTAAAATTTATGGATCTAACAAGACAAAGAACTCCCTGGTTCAGCCCTTGATCATATGACTTATGCACAATCCCCAGATTGTCATTTCCTCTGTATTTACCCCTGCCCCCCACATCACCATCTTTCCTAACACTAGGAGAACAATTTTCCAAAACATTACTATGATTGAGACATTCTGATGATAAAAATATTTCCGTTGCACTTTGCCCTCAAGCCAAAAGCACGAGAACAAAACAAAACATCAAAACAACCCACTTGGCTCTGTTTCAAGGCCTCTTAAAGATCTATCTTCCTACTTTACTGCTCACTGGTTCTCAGCATGAGTCCTTCCTTTCCCTCACGTTAGAAGCTCTCTTTCCCTGCTAACTGTGCTCACTGACTTCCTGTCATACTCACTCTGACAAGTAAATATACTGCACAGGCTATGTTGAACATCCTCCCTCTTCAGTAGATACCTTCCTGGTCAGGAGCTGAGAGAAAGCACTTGTTCCTCTGTTCTGTTTATATATGTCATCCAAGGGCACTAGCTATCACTGTGTGTGCCTACATTATCCTCTGAAGGGTTGGAACCATCTCTGGTACTTCTGGAGAGCATTGGACAAGGTTGTTATCTGTCAAATAGGAAATAAAGGAATACATTCTTGCTGTGTAATGAAAAATTTGCTTTGCTTATAAACTGTGAAAGCATTGCTTTGGACATAAACTGTTTGAACTTGAAAAACACTACGAATAAACAGCTATTTGACAAAAGTTAACTATTAAAACCATTTGAAACAGAAATTGTGGATTACCCACCAATATATTTTTGTCTTCACAACTTCCTAAGTGTTAACAGATGGATGTCAGTTAACCACATTTCCCAAGCTCTGTTAATATTTGGTGCAGTTAGGCAGGTAAGTCTTCTCTCCTGGAAAATGAAAACAGAAATGTGAAATTTCTGGGCAACTTCCTGCAAAAGAAATGGATGTCCGTCTTGCATCTTAGTTCCTTTGTGTGATGGACTAGATGGACAGGATGGTTTCAGTTTCACAAATGAAGGCAAAACTTGAACGGATGACTGAGGAACAAGACAGAAAAAACAAGAGAATCTAGACTCTAAAAAAGTCACCAACCAAGCAGAACCTCCCTTATCCCTCTGAGCATTTATGGGACAGAGAACATCCTTAAAACCTTCTGCAATCAAATCCTTTTTCCCGCACTTGTCATTTTGTTACCATAGTCATAAACCTTGAAAAATATACTACAGGACAGTAATAGATGTTGAACATTTATTCCGGAAAATAACTTCCTCAGAGACTGTTCTGAATAGTTATTTTGATTTATTTGACTGAATTTTAATGGAGCATAATAGCCAATATTTATAATGGTGCCCATTAGTCGTGAAAGAAAAGGTTAATGCTCCATGTAACCTTTATAAGAAGAAAAGTAGTTGTTTGATATATTTTAAAGAGTTTATTTTAAAATAATTCAAATGCAAAATTTTGCATTTGACAGAGCAACATTAAATCTCTCTAGAAAATTTAGCCATGACAATGGAATTTGTGCGTGTGTGTGTGTGTGTGTGTGTGTGTGTGTCTTAACAATTAAAAATTTTCTGGGAACATTGCTAAACAGTATCAATGATGCCAAAATAGCTGTATTGTTAGAAGTCATAAACTTCAAAGTCCTCAGTAGTCAGAGGGGGAGATACATGTTCATCTGAGGGATGTTTGCCAATTCAGAGTACAGCAAGCTGGGCTGTGGGTTATCTGGAGACCAGATGCTCTGAGTAAGTGTTAACATTTATAACATTTGAGGTAACCAGAATGAGATTCTCTAATGATAAAATCAACAAATTTAACAGCAAACAACATTTCTGTACACTGGAAGAAACAGCACAGTTCACTCACAAATCCGCCATGTTTGTGAATTTCCTCTAGAAGCACTTTGCAGAGGGTGCTAAGGAAGAGAGACAGAGCCATGGCAGCCTTGCTGAGACAAGGAAGCTGAGACCTAAGCCCAGGAGATGAAGTTGAGTAGAAGTTTGAAGGGGAATTGCTTACAAGGAAGAATCTGCCTGACAGAATTCTTCAAACACTATTAAGGGACAGTGCTGGATAGCTTTGGTGTCAACTTGACACACCTGGGTTGAGGGAGCCTCAACTGGGGAATTTCCTCCATTGGACTGGCCTGTGGCCATGTCTGTGGGGTATTTTCTTGATTGTTGAGTGCTGACGGGACGGCCTAGCCCACTGGGGGAGGCACCATCTCTGGGCAGGTTGTTGTCTATTGTATAAGAAAGCAGGCTGAACCTGGACCAGCGGAGCAACCCAATAAGTAGTGTTCCTCCATGGACCGTGATCCAGGGAAACCGTCTCAAAAAAGACAAAAAGCAAACAAACAACAACAACAACAAAAATGTAGAAAGTGGCCAGGTGTGGTGGCACATGCCTTTAATCCAGGCACTGGGGAGGCAGAGGAGTGTGAATCTTTGTGGGATGAAGGCCAGCCTGGTTCCTATAGCTAGCTGGTAGTTTGAATGAGAATGTCCTCCATAGACTCCAAGTATTTGGACATTTTGTCCCCATTTGGTGGCGCTGTTTTGGGAGGTCTTGGAAGGTGTGGTCTTGCTGGAGGAAGCAAGTCACTGGGGGTGGGCTTAGAGAATTCTTAAGCCTTGTAGCATCTCCAGCCACTCTCTGCTTCCTGTGCTTGCTGGAAGATGCCAGCCTCTGCTTTCTGCTCCTGCTCCACCATCTCCTGCCATCGTGCCTCCCCACTGTGACAGACTCTGATTTCCCTGAAACTATTAACTCTAATAAACCCTTCCTTTTATAAGTTCCCTTGGTCATGGTATTTTATCATCGTAACAGTAAGGTTACTGAAACTAATAGTTTCAGTCTAGCTAGGGCAACGGGGAGACCCTGTCTAAAACAAACAAACAAACAACTAAAATAAAACAAAATCCCAAAATAATGTCAAGAATTTTGTTAAAACACCAAATATTCCAGAGAAACAAGGCATATTCATTATTAAAGGGAAAAGAGTCAGTACAGACAAATTTAGAGAGGCCAAGGCTCATCAAAAAAAATTTTAAGATATGCTAGAAGAATAAAAAGAGTATTTTGATTACAGAAGACTATAAATAAAAGCCAAGTGCAATTTCTAGAGATGAAAATACAATATTTGCAATGAATAAGTTCACGGATGGAATTCTCAGCAAGCCAGACACTGCCAAGGGGCAGAATGATGAATTTGAAGACACAGCAATAAAATCATCCGAAGACCAGGATGGGAAGACTAAACAACTCAGGAAGAACCAGAGCCTTGGAAATGAGGATCTGATGAGGGGCTCCGGGAGAAAACACTCAGAAACAGTGTTTTATACCGGAATCTTCCTCTGTACCACGTGCCTTCTAAGCCAATCAAATTCTAATATAAGAAAATGACATCAGCATGTGTGTCTTTCTTGTAATTCTCTTCAAGTGCACTCAGCAGTTTGGACAAGATGAAGCACTTCAGAGCTCCAACCTCTAAACATGTCTAGATTTGAAGTTTTTCCAGTAAATCCTTAAGCACCATTCTTGTGCTGAAATAATTAAGTACGAGCTCCATAGGTAACATAGTAAACCCTTACATAGTACAAATTCACGTTCTCACAAATCGGCTAGACCTTCTGAGTCATTGAAAAGCAGGTGCTGTTTTCTCTGCTGCACTCCAGTAGAAACTGCACGGATCAGTTTCTGCTATTTATTTTTCCCTTCTGGAGCTGCTTGCATTAGTGATCTATACTTATGGGAAGTATCTCCTGCAACGATTACTTCTGCTGCAAACTGTGAGGGGAAAGTTACGGTGAGAAATTCAAAGATAAAACAAGAAATGCATTGTTGGTTATTAAGCAGACTTTAAATCAGGATTCAAAATGGAATGTCTATGCTACAAAGGGTTCCGAGCTTTTCGATCCCTAGTGCCTCACAGTGGGCTTGCACTGCTCAGTTTGCCACAGGACCCTCCAACCTTCTTATGATGTCTCCGACATCCAGGTCTTCCTTCTGCCCACCACAGATTTGCTAATCAATATTTCGTGTGGATAGACCAGCAATAAATTAATTTTTTCTTCTTTGCAGATAACATTTGGCTTCTAGAACAACAACCAAAGAACCACACACTGTTCTTCAAGACAGCTATATTGTTGGCATACTGCCCTAACATTTTTTGGTTGATTTTTGTTTCACTGATAGACTCTTCTAAATTGGGATAATAAAAGGATGTATCATGTATTTGCTTGATTTCTTTAACTAAGTGGTATTTATGGTCATACTGGGTAATTTTGAATTAACAAAATGATGATACATGCTTCATCCTTAAAGATACCTAATTGTGTACTTTGAAATTATTTCAAAGTAATAAAACACTTAATAAATGTAATTATTAAGTTATTTATTTATAACTTTCCAAACATTTAAGAAATACTAGACCAGTTTTACAAATGATTTAGGAAATATTTTCTGGGTCCTATTAAAAATTCCACACAGTCTCTTAGACTGACAGGAGGGAATCTGCATTCATTATCTAGGGTATTAAAATCTCCAAGACCAAGGTGTTTGCTTAACAAAACTGACCTTTACAAAAGGTCAGAAACTTAATACTTTAGAAATAGTTGTGCCACAATTTAAATGAATGGAAGAGTTTGGGAACTGAAAAGAAATACTAAGTATTTCTCATTTCTCTCATTTTCCCCCCATGGGGACACCGCCTCATACATCACTTTTGTACTAATCTGCTTACCATATACCTGAGTTAGAGTTCCTCTGCCAAAATAATGGTGAGCTCCCAGGATGTCCATTCAGTCCTTTCTTGTCAGTCCCCCTTCACCTGCTATTGGACGCTATGATTACGTTCTCCCTCATATATCCATCTACTTTACTGCCAGTCCCAATCTAGGATGTTTACAGCTTACCCTCTTTCTTTTAACTAAACCAATAAGCAAGGATTGAAGAATGCAAGCTGCCATAAAAGGATTTGTCCAGCTTCGGCAATCCTTCACCAAGTCTTAGAATCCTTGCTGTCATATCCTTACCATCTATATGGGTCCTTAAAAATTAAAGCTTTAGAACTTCATGAAAGGGCAAACAGTATCAAAACATTTTTTTTCCCTGAACTATAATACAAGAGGTAACATATAGAAAGAGGAGCAAAACCTTCTGAGTGAGTCGTTTACAGCCCTGACCAAACATTGAAATAGTCTGAGAAGCTTTGAACATTACTGATGCCTACACTCATCGTCCAGAAATTCTGATTTAATTGGTTTGGAGTGCAGGTTGGACATGATATTTTTAAAAGGGTTCCCAGAAGATTTGAAATTACAACCAATGTTGAGAACTGGTGTCTGTGTTTATCTCCAGGTCGCCTGTTTCTAACACCACATGCACACACACACACACACACACACACACACACACACACACACAAATATGGAGCTTCCCAGATTCTAGTCCCACAAATTCAAAAATCAGTTTGTGTGATGTGAAATGCAGAATTTATTTTACTGTTGTGTTTTTAATAGGAAGTCAGGGTTAGGCCTTATTGCTCAAGATCCAAGATGCTTAACATTGTAGCTTGGGGAGCATGGAACACGGCCAATCACTGTATTCTCATATTTCCATGGCAAGCTGTATCTTTCACTTAACAGACGAGTTCATTTGTCACAAATGGTTTTAGAACTAAAGCAACAAAGCAGCTAAATTAATTTTGCTTTGAAAATTATTTGTAGCATCAATCCTTTGTGGTTTTTGTCTATTTATTTGTTTGTTTCTTTGTGGCATTATCCCTGTAGCCACAACTGGCCTGACAGTTGCTATATAAAACAGTCTGACCTCAGTCTTTTTTTTTTTTTTTTTTTTCTATGTGTATGGCCTGAACGTATGTAAGTGCACCCGTGTAGTGTAGTGCCTGTGGAGGTCAGAAGAGAGTGTCCATTCCCCCTGGAACTGGAGGCACTGAGGGTTGTTAGCTGACACGTGGGTGCTGGGGTCTTCCGCAAGAACAGTCAGTGTTCTTAACCATAGAGCCATATCTCTGGGACACTGGTCTCAATTTGCCAAGATCTGCCTGCCTCAGCATCAGCTTACTGAGATTAAAGGTGTGTGGATTACCACACCTGGCTTCCAGCAATGCTTTAAAGGGTAAACAGAAGTACATTAAAAAAAAATCCAAGTTTATTTGTGCATTCAACAATTCACGCAGCAGACTGCTTCTTCCTGGAACCAGTTTGGGAATTCAAAAAAGGAACCAAAGCGAAGCACAGACGTTATCGGCAGTTTCTGACCAGTGATATGTGTTTGGTTTTGCGGTTTACATTTAGTTGAATTTCTCTGCTCAGTTAACAACTAAGAGAGCTATAGAGATGCCTGGTGGCTTTGTAGTTATTTTTAATACAACAGTATTACTTCAGGATTCCTGGGAAATTTTTAGATCTAGACCTTTCCGTCAGTGAATAGTCTGAGATTTGCTCCTCCTCTACTTTTGGTCAAATCGGTTGCTGTTTTTGTGAGAGTATGAGGTTGGAATTCAGACTTGCTTTGAGCAAGGTTTTGTTCTGATTGTATTTCTGTACTACTTAGAATAAAATAACTTTCAAAGTTTTCTGTTATTTTTTAAAAATTGTATTATTTTGTGTATTTCTGTGTATGTAACTCTCTCAGGTGCACCCAAAGATGTGCAGTGCCAGTGGAGGTCAGAAGGCTGTGCAGCATTGCCCTAAAATGAAGTTACAAACAGGAAGCAGCCCTGTGGGTGATGGAATTTGAACCCAGGACCTCTGAAAGAGCAGCCAGTGCCCTTAACCACTAAGACATCTATCCAGCACAGTAATTATCAAGGAATGCAGGTGGCTTAAGTGTAGTCCTCAGGGATTGGAAAAAGGAAAGTCTGACCCAGAGAGGAGGCACATTCATTTAATTCCAAACTCAGGAGACAGAGACAGTCTGACATCAATGAGATGCCGGCCCCCTTCATATATCGAGATCTGGACCGGTCGGGGCTAAAAGGAGATACAGTCCTAAAACAGAAGCAAAAAAGACAATTTTGAAACTAGCTTCCTATGATACAAAATGTCAACTAGGAATATTATACCATGAGGAGAGATAAAAAGATATTTCAAAATGCCCCGAAAAACAAAGTGTAAAACTACAACCTTACAGATCAGGGCAGGTAAGTGGAGGGCGGGGCCTTGCTCAAGAAGCAGCAGATGTGAGCACATGCAGTCATAGCCTCCAGAGGGCGTGGTCGTCAACACAGATGGCCATGGGTGGTCAACGTGCAGCGAGTAAGAGGTGGCAAACTGTGCCTGCCTGGACCTGGCAGTGTATGGGACACCCATTTCACATACGCTCCTCCCAAGCTCATCATTGTGGAAGAAGAGGAAGAAAGACTGCAAGTCCCAGAGGCGGTGGATGCTTACACAGAAATCATTTGTCTGGAAATCACAGGGTATTTGCAGATATCAACTCACAGTGTTCGATACCACGTGTAGCAAACCGGTGAAAGTCTAACCTAGAGAGGAATCCAAGCACGTATGGGCAGGTGGGCAAAGTCCCCAGTCCTAGCTGAGGATCTCCTGGTAAATGAGAGATGCTGGGAGAGGGGGAGTCAGGTTTCTTGATTGGTGTGATCTCTGGTAGGTTGACCAGTCTCCTAGAGTTGGTCCCACACCTGGGACACTTGGGAAACAGCTTAAACTCAGTAACTAAGCCTTCCAACAACAACAACAATGACAACCACCACAAAAAAACAAACCAAACAAAGCAGAATCTGGGACATGAATCTGGGGTAGTGGCCGGCCATCTGTGGAGCCTGGCCATCAGGGCCACGGCGGCTCAGGATCGGAGCCCCCTGCCACGTGCTGCAGTGCCACGGGGATCACCAACGCGTGGTCCCAGAGCACCCCAACAAAGACCGCCTGGTGCTGTCCCGGGGCCACTGCGCCACTCCTGTGCGCAGTGTGGGAAGACGTGGGCGCTGTCTGCCTGCGCGACCTGCAGAACTGGAGGCAGATCCAGGACGACCTGGAGAGACAGCCCACCCCGTGGCTGTCACTGCAGGACGTGGTCACCGGGTCCCAGGGGCAGAACCTGGGTTTCGCGTGTGGCATGGCTTACACCCTCAAGTACTCGGACAAGGCCAGCCACCGCGTGTTCTGCCTCGTGGGGGAGGGCGAGTGCTCAGCGGGTGAGGTCTGGGAGGCCTTGACCTTAGCCTCCCACCACCGTCTAGACAACCTCGTGGCCATCTTCAACTTGAATGGCCAAGAACAGAGCTCCCGAGCACCGCATGGACGTGTATGAGAAGCGCTGCCAAGCTTTCCCTTGGAACACTAGCTCCATGGACCGCCACGACGTGGAGGCGCTGTGCCAGGCCTTCCGGGAAGCCAGTCAGGTCAAGAACAGACAGACGGCGGTCATTGCTAAGACCTTCTAGAGTCAAGGGAAGCTGGAAAAGCTGCTAATGTATCTTGAAAAGGCAGTAAGTGATTGCAATTGCAGTACACATCTTTGCTGAACCCATGCAATTTACGTACATTCAGAATAGATGTTTCTCCTTTTATGAAAAAAAAAAAAAAGGGAAACTTGAGTTCTGTTGAGTTTCCAGTAACAGTTTTGCGTTCCAGAGGTACATTTCTAATAAGATTATACTGGTTAGTTGGGCCAAATTTATCTAATGAGCTACCAAAATGGTCCATTGTTTATGCAAATTAATAATTGAATCATGGATACATTAAAAAGTAGCATATCAGCTATCACCTGAATGTAGTCAGATCTGCATTTTTATCTTTTTCATTTGATTCTAAATTCTTCATTTATTACATGACCATCTCCTTCATTAAAAAAAATTGACTATAGTAAATATCTCAGTAGTAGGATACAGAGTCCTTTGGGCATATGTCCAAAAATGGTATGGCTGGCCCAAGCAAGGCATCTATTAGCATTCTGAGGAATTTCCACACCGATTTCCATAATGGCTGCACCACTTTGCAATCTCACTAGCAGTGAATAAGCATTCCCTTTGCCCCGCATCATCTCCAGTATTTGTCATCATTTGTTTTTTGTAAGTTAGCCATTCTGACTGAGAAAAATTAAATCTTAAAGTAGTTTTAAGATGCAATCTCAAAGTAGCTTTAATTTGCATTTCACTGATGGCTAAAGATGTAGAATATTTTAAAAGATATTTCTCAGTCATTTGAGTTTCGTGTTTTGAAAATTCTCTATTTAGTTCCTTGTTCCAATTTTTAATTGGGTTGTTTGTTTTCTTGAGGTTTAGGGGTTTTTTTTGTGTTCTTCTTGAGCAAACGGAGATTAACACAGAGACCCACAATGGGTCAATATACAAAGAATGAGAGACTGGAGTGCTCAGCCCTAAACTGGACACTTATATCTCATGCTCTTCTTACAAGGTTCAGGAGTCATTGAGGAAGCAGGGTGAAATGTGTAACAGCCAGAGGTGATACATTTATACAAGGAAGCTGTGTTGACTGGACACTACATGGCAGTTGTACATGTGAACACACAGCACTTATGACAGCATGCATAAGACTTGTGCAAACTCAAACCAGACAGAGGCCCAGCATGGTTCCCAGAAGTGAGCATGAAGTTTGAGCCCTAGCTGTGTATTACTGGAAACTGATAGATGCCTGGAAAGGGAGAGTCAGTTCTCCTTACTGGTGTATTGTCCTGTAGGCTGACCAGACTTAAAGGAATAGAATCACATTCAAGAGCATTTAGGAAACACAAACTAGACTGATCATCCTTTAAAAGACAAATAATCATAGAGGACATGAAGTCAGGGAAAGGCTAATAATGTGGGCGTAAAGAGGGGGGAGCAGGGTCTGAATATGCTCAAAATGCATTGTATGACACTCTCAAATCAATAAAAGTAGTTTTCTAAAAACTGAACTGTAGGGGTGTTATTTCCAACCAAACACAAAAAAACTTATGCTTAATAGTGACAGTAAATCTGAAAGTTTTAAATGTCTAATGGAATCTCAGAGCTCACTAGACAGATTATTAGGTAGAAGAGTGGATAAGCTCTTATGAATCTTCACTGCAAATGTTCTGTTTCTATTAAGTATTGACTAGGGGCATGTCAGTTCTGTAAAGAAATTGAGAGTGAGATTTATCATGTCCTCAAAATGCCTTAAATGAGACAGAATCATGTCCAATTTTGTTTTATGCTGAGTTTTCTGCATCATTGAATCTATCTTGAAGTTTTCTGTCTGGTGGGTATCTTGGGAGAGAATCACTCTGACGAATGCTAACCACTGGCTGCTGAAAGTGAAGATAATAGTTTGCTTTAGCGATTGCTATTTTGTAAAATGATCAAAATAAATACTGTTTTTCATAAAATTTACTCAAAACTTAAATGGACTAATTATTTTTGAGACATAGTTTTGCTCTGTAGCTCAGGATGTCCTCAAACTTGCACTGATCCTCTGGCCTCCACCTCCAGAATGCTGGGCTCACAAAAGTGTGCCACTATGCCCTGCTGATGACAGAGCTTTGGTGAACAATATAAGATGACCACTACTCTGATATTCTATTCATCGTTTTGTCTAGACGATCTTTTGGATTATCAAAAGAGCTTAGTGATATTTCATAGAGAGCTGCCTTGCTTATGGCTAGAGTGGCAAAGGCCAGTGTGATAATGATACCAGCTATTCACCAGAATGAATGGCTTCTAGTCAGCTCATGATTTCTTGACTTGTATGGACAATCAAGGAATGAGAGTAAAGCTTTATTTTCATTTTACTTTAGGTATTAAAGAGGTCAAAAGTTCAATTGAGAGGACAGTGTAGGAAAAACAGCTTTTAAAAGAAAAAGTTAAAGACCTGATATTTCTGATTTCAAAATTATTGAACATTTCTGGGTCTGTCAGCCAGCTACTAAGGTGGCTGAAACAGGAAAACCACAGCTTCTAGGCCTGGCTGGGCCACAGTTAGTTGAAGAAAAGCCTGGGCAACTTATCAACCACCTTGTCTCAAAATAACAGATTGAAAAAGAGGCAGGAATAAGATCAGGTAAAGCACCTGCCTCCTGTGTACATGACTGTGGGTTTACTCCTCGGTGCTAAAGAAAAAATTATTGAACAAATGTGAGTTACTTCATGAAATCTAGTTCTCCAGAAGTTCACTCAGCTATACAGAAATGAATTCTCCAGGATCTCACGAGAGTCTGGTTTGAAGGGTATTGATCTGTTTCTATCAAGATATATAAGGAAGGCTGTAAGGCATTACCAGAATAGGGAATGGGGCGTATTAGAAAATCTCTTCCTCCTTCACATGGGAGAGGGGAGGGACACTGAATTGGTTAGCTTGGTCACCGATACGGAAATCTCTGGAAAACTGCTTACAGTGTTTGGAATTAATTGCAACAGGGTAGATAGGCATTTATTTGCCAAGCCAGTCACCCGTTTTGGGTTTGGGTAGCAACTTTCTACTCCGATCCTACTCCTATGGTTGGATGAAAACAGGTTGTCAAGAACTGGCAGCAGGCACAGTCTGTTACCACCTGCTTTTGTATTGACAGCAAGCTAAGATTAGGTCTGCATTTTCAAATGGTTGGAAAATTTTGAAGAGTATTCTGACATAAGAAAATTATATGAAACTTACATTTTGTGGTGTCCACAAATGAAATTTCACTGAAAAGCAGTCAAGCACAATTGATTGTGTATTGACTAAAACTGCTCCAGAGCTACGATGAAAGCTCGGTGGTTACTTCAGATATCCTATAGTCTGTGAAGCCTCAATTGTCTACCGTCTGACCATTGCATTGAAAGTTTGAAAATGCTCCCCAAAGAGTTATGACAGTGATGCTGTAGCTGTGTGGAAGAGGGTCTAAGGGCCACCTGTGTGTATGACTATAAAGTATTAGTAACATTGGAAGGTGCAGGCTTGCCAAGGCCATCACTTAGAGGGAATTAGAGCTATGTGCATCAGAAAAATTCCGTGTGACCTTTGCATTTGAGAATTATATAAAAGTGTGATTTTATACATAAACGATCAGCAGCCCAGAGAATAGCAATTTGCTGTTAAATTTCTCACTTGGAATCAGTAGACTCTAAACTTTGCTGAGTTTATAAATTCAATAATCAGTGATGTTTAACAGAGAGGGGTCAGTAGAGTATTTGGAAAATCTATTAGGAAGAGAGATAGATGAAGACAGTGGGAGGAAAGACTACCTTTCTCTTCAACACTCTAGGGAGAACTGGAGATAGAAAGGAAACTATGAGACTGCAGCTTTAATGAAGGTGTGGCAGGGAAATTGCTCAAATTGTTGAGGAAATTGCTCTTGCTGAGCAAGCATGGGGCCCGACATTAAAAGCTGGTGCAGGGGTGCATGCCTGCAACCCCGGTGCTGGAGGGGCAGAGGCCGTGAATGCTTAGAGCTCATTGGCTAACCAGTCTAGTGAACTGATGAACTTCAGGTTCATTGTGAGACCCTGTGAAAGAGGAAAAAGTAGAAAGTCCTGGAGGAAAACACCAGACATCAACCTCAGATCTTCACAGACATATGCACACCACACATGCACTCGCACACGCATGTGCTTATACTTACACTAACAAACACACAAAGAATGTGTGGCTAAGCTTTAAATATAAAGAAACTATCCTAGTGGCAGAAAAGACTGTGAAACTGGAGATAATATGAAGGATGCTTTTCAAGGAAAAAGGAAGCGCATCAATACAATGTAGATGGTAACAGCTAGTGGGAAAATCAAGCCATTTTGTGATTGTCTGTCTGAGGCATAACATGCTAGTTATACTAAGAAGAAACCTAGTTCTATGTACAATATTTTAATCTTACAAATTCAATCATTTTGTCGTGAGCACACTGAACAAACATTAGGACAAAGCTTTCTTTTTTGGTGGTCAGAGTGGTGCATGCTTGCAATTCCAGCCCTTATGAGTCTGTGGCAGGAGTAGGCTGCAGGCAAGCCTCGGTTATGTGGTGAGACCCTATCTTAAAATATAAAAGCAACAAAAAACCCCAAACCCTTCATTTTTGTTTCTTCTACTTAAATTTATTTTATTTTATTATTTTATGTGTATGAGTATATTGCCTGAATGTAGGTAGGTGTACCCGGGTTGTGCAATGCCTTCGGAAGTCAGAAGAGGGTGTCGGATCCCCTGGCACTAGAGTTACAGACTGTTGTTAGCCACCATGTGGGTGTTGGGATTCAAACCCCAGTCCACTACAAAAGCAGCCAGTGCTCTTAAGCACTGAGCCATTTCTCCAGTACCTCCTCTGCTTTTTTTTAAAGGAATATTTTATTTGAGTAAGATTACTGGAGCTCTGAATGGGAAGTCTGCCAATCTCACGGCTTCTTCATTCACCCTGAAGTCAAAGACAGTCAAGTGTTATTTTAAGCCACAAAAATTCAATCTGGATATAAGAATTCAAGTATGTTCCATCCCATAGGTGATATCATGATCATGGACCTGTACTACAGATTGTTCTACACTTGGATATGGACAGAGAAGAAGCATGTACTTCTGCTAGTCTGGATTTTATATGCTTTGTAATATTTGTCAGTTCTTTAAAATGTATAAAGTCGCTGGACATAGTTATATGCTGAAAATCCCAGAACGTGGGAGTCTGAGGCAAGAGGCTCAGGAGTTCAAGGTCATGTTTGAATACATAGGGTGTCTGAGGCCTGCCTGTCCTACAGGAAACCTTATCTCAAACAACAAAAAATAAAAATAGAAATAATAAAATAAACGGTGGTACTTTTGTGCCTATTTTTACTATAAATATATATCTATTTTGAATTTAATTTTGTAACACAAATTTTATGGACCTTTTATGAGAATTTCCTAAATTACATAGATTTTATTTGGATCCACCCAAATCTGTATGGTAACATTATTGTAAAAAATAGAGATAATTTATTGTTTAAATTCTAAATATAAAAATAATTTCTAGATTTGCATACTGAAACATTTCACTAAAGTTAGGACATATATATTCCCCTTTAAGTTAATAAATATTTATTTTGCTAAAAGTAGTCACAGAAAACCTGTACATGCATTATGAGTCATAAATGAGCGCACATGGAAAAGATCACCAACTTGATGATGACAGAATAATGGCAGAAATAATCTTATAAATGTGAAAAACTGTATTTATTCCTCTCATAAGGATATTACAAATTTGATATAACATATCTTCATTTTTAATGGAAAAATAACTCCTATATCAGGCATTTACAGTTCACATTTTTAGTAAGTATATTACCAAACTGACCAAGGATATTGTGATGGTAAATCTCATCATCTTGTTGAGTTTTAGTATTACCATGGAAATAAACTCTGGATGATGTAAGGGACTATCTAGATTAAGTTAACTAGGATGGAAAGACTCACTCTAATTGCCACTGGTACCATTCCATGGGCTGGGGTCATAGACTGAGGAGATAAAAGGAAAAAGTGCAGTGAGCACAAGCATTCATCATTCTCTGTTTCCTGGCCTGAGGTGACGTGACCAGCTGCTTCTCAGTCCTGTTTCCAGTCCTTCTCTGCCATGATGGATTGTGTCCCTTAGAACTGTAAGCCAAAATAAAACATTCCTTCATCTACTTGTCAAGTATTTTGTCAGAACAATGAGACATGATGAGACATGTGAGCCATGAAACAAGTAACTAATACAGACACTGGGTTTCCCAGACTCTACCTTATGTCTTCAGAGGGATGGCAATCTGTATTAAATTTCTATTCAAGTCCAAATCATGATATGTTTCCTCAAATAAAACTTACTGTGTGTATGGGGTGAGCTGTTCATAGGTGTGGGTTAGTGTACATATGAAGGCCAGTGGTCGACATCAGGTGTCTTCTTCAATTGCTTTGCCAGCTTATATTTTGAGACAGAGTTTATAACTGAACCTGGAGCTATTTGTTAAATTCGATAGCAGCCAGGAAGCCCTAAGGCACTTCCTATCTCCTCGACAGCACAGGAACTACAAGTGTGCACTGCCACGCTTGGCTTTTTTACATGGATGCTAGGGATCTAAACTCAGCTCCTCATCCTTAGGCCACAATTGCTTTAGCAATTAAGTCAACTCTCCAGTCCCCAAATAAGCTATTATTATTATTGTTGTTGTTGTTGTTGTTGGCAGTGCTGACATTGAATCCAGCCAGAGCTTTGAACCTGTTAGGAAAGTGTTCTAACCACTGAGATTCAACCCTAACTCTTGCTTTGTGGGACAAGGTTTCCCTTTGTACTTCAGACTGGCCTTGAACTCACCGTGAAGGCCAAGCTGGCCTCAAACTCTCCTTCTGGATACTTTAAGTGCTAAGCTTAAAGGCATGAGACCACACACAGCTCAACAAATATCATTTAACGATGATGTGTATGAATTACATATTTAGCAAACTAAATATGTTGTGTGCACACACATTCACATATATACATTAGTGTGACCTAAATATTTTGCAGACAATCACTTCTACATCTAGTACCAGATTCTCATTTTATAGATGAGAAGGCAGAGGGGAGAGAGGCTTTGCATTTATAACTTGCCTAAGGTCACGTAGCTTGCACGCTGTAGAGACTGAGTTTAAAGTTAAGCATCACATAATTCTGACAGTATTATTGAAATATTCTATTGATGGTCCTCATCTTTACAAGAGATGATGAGATTTCCTCTCAGGAAGAAAATGTAACGTGTCAGTTTGCTTAAAAAGTTATTGAAGACTCTGTGCTCATTTCGACATTCCTAAAGTTTTCCTATTTAAAAAGTGTAAATTTAAATTTATACTACTCAGTATAAATGTATTAACTTGGCATAAATACTCATTAAAGATAAACTATGGCAATACATGAACAGTATGGTCCCTAGCTTTGTCAAAGTAACCAGGTTCTGGGAAAATAAAAGCAGGTGGATTCAAGTGCAGAAAAGCAACACAGGTCAAACCAACCCACCTGTATGTTCAAGTGTGTATGCATACACACACGTGCACACTCACACGTGCACATGCACACACTCAGATACACTTGATCATCCAGTAGGCTGCATGGTATTGTTTTAATTCTCAGTGTAAGAGTGTTGAGAACTGGAACCTTTGAAGGGTGATTAGGCCATGTGTACAGAGGCTGCTATGGTTTGAATCTTAAAGTCCTTCGAAGGTTTGTATATTTAAGACTAGTTGCCAGCCAACAGTGTAATAAGCACTTAGAAGCCACTTTTGCTAAAATGCATCATCTTCTCAATTGAACCCACAAGGTAACTAAGCACAGAAGAACATTTGGCACCTCTGATTTCATTTTGTCCCTGTCTTCTTTACTTTGGCTCAGATTCTTTTTGGACTCTGTGTTCCCATCCTAACTTGCCCCCTTCTGAAGGCAAAAAGGTTAGGTTCTTATTCTTTGTCTTTCCTCTTGCGCCACCTTGGATTCCAGGCACAAGACTGATCCATGAATACCTTTTCTAACAAGCAACTGTGAACCTGCAGGACAGGCCATACTCAAAATGAGAATAATTATGTGTGGTGCAGAATCTAGACTCTAGAGCATATCTCCTTGTAGGAACCAGATTAGTTGCCTCAGGCAACAACAGTCACTAACAGCTTCTTATAGGACCCGACGTTAATGATCACCAGGACAGCTACACCATTCTTATCCTTTGCCCCCGGCCCAGATACTTCTGCTTAAACCTATAGCACATCTTAGGACTCCAAAGAAGATAAACTTGGGTTCATTGTCCGTTTTGGCGCTGTCCTCTTACCCATGCACCTTGATTAAATCTCCTTCCTCTGCTTTTCATCATTCCATGTTTCTTTAATCGGCATACTTGAATGGTGGACAAACTTGTATGTCAGGGATGTTGCTAGAGCCAAGGTTAAATCTCTAGTTGTAATAATGCTTTTGAGATGTGGTGCAGCGTTAAGGAGAGGGGGACTGAGAGACCCTGTCCACTTTCTGTCTCTCTCTCTCTCTGTCTCTGCTTCCTTTCTCTCTCGCTCTGTCTCTGCCTCTCTCTCTTTTTGTTTCACTACACACTTTCAACTGATGATAATGTGATACTGTTGCTCATCACAGGCCCGGGGGAAATGGGTTCAGGTGACAAAGGACCGAGGTTTCTGAGCCAAAATGCATCTTCCCTTCCTTACAATTTGGCTAAACTCAATTATCTTGTCACAGTGACAGAAAGCTGACAAGCACAAAGGCCTTAAGAATAGACTGATGTTATTATGAAAATAGGTCTGTTCTAATAAACCTAGTTTTTCCTCCTTTGCCTCTCTTGTACTTTCTCACCTTTATACTTACTTCCATGGTATGACACAGTATGATCATTGTCAGATGCTAGCTCCTGGATATTAGACATCACAGCTTTCAAGACTTTAAAAAATAATCTCAATTCTTTATAGATTATTCCGTTTAAGACATCATATGATAAAGGTATAAAAAAAGACTAAGACCCTGAGTTATCTATGAAAGAGATCTATCCAGAGTGGGAAGAGGAAAAATAAGGAGGTACAGTGACCCTCTCCACGCCCAGTCTTCTGGGGTCCTGAGATGAGGTTTAGGTTAAAATAGACAACAAGAGGTGTACGTAACCAAGCAGTCTCAGTTCGGATGAGGTTCCATACAACACTGAGGCTTTATTGATCATTCTGCCTCCCGGCTTCTACTCTGTTTTGCAAGTTGTCAGCACTTTGTGAAATCTTTTTTCCTTCCCCAGCATGAGCCTAAGAAAACTTCAGCTCTTCGTAGGGGTCTGCTATCTCAATAGTATGATAGAGGGCCTGAGGCGTACAAGTGTCTCTTTGGAAAATTTTCATTCCTTTCTTAACTGCAACTGTTAGTCCTGGGAGATAAGGAGATGTCTGATTTCACTGCCATGGAAGTTTCCCATTTGTCACCAATAGACTGCTTGCCATGGTGCTACCAGCAATGTCTGATGGCATGCATTTTTCCATGTACTCATTGGATGTTAACTTACCCCACTTTGGTATGTTGTAAAGCCTCCTGTATAACTAAAGCACTCAGAACACAACTGCTAATGCATCTGTTAAAAATTTTACATTTACTTTCAGCCTGGTATCTTACTTTTCATGATAATTTCCACAAATGAGGTAAAACCTCTCTCTTCATATCAGAACTATTAAGAGCAGGCATAGGTCGAAATGTACTCTCGTTGCTCTCTGGGCCAGTCCAGGGCATGATGCCCTGAACTTTTGAGAATTCATTTCTTTTTAGTCAGAATTAATTTATCCTTCTCTGATCTGCTATGTCCTTCTAATGTCATTGACCACATTAAAATGTGATATAATAATTTGATTTTTAAAGATAAATGAATGTGACAGAGGCATATTCTGAAAATAATAATTAAAAATAGTGGACCCACACCGAAGGGCATTTGGGGACAGAAATTTGACTCAGTTGGCCTTAATGTATATAACAGAGCACGTGAACTAGGGTGAGAGGGGTGGCTGGGCACAGATAGGGGAAGGTCTAAATTTGATCAAAGTATATTTAATGAAATGTATAAAATTTCAATAAAGAATTAAAAACTGAAATCTTAAATTTCCTAGGCGTTCATGAGGATAAGCTAAAGACCACTAGTTTTGTTAATTGGGGCCCATTTGTACCAGGTAACTGCTGGCCTGAGGGATGATTGAAGCCTCTCCAGGTCATCAGTACAGCTCAAGTTTCTCCTTTTTTTCTAGTATTGAAGCAGAATTGGAAATCTGTAGGCAATTGCATCTCCTCTCTCTCTTTCCTATTGTCCTGTTGTCTCCAATCTGTTTCACAAACGTTTTGTTCTGGATTCCTGAAGGCATTTAACTCGCTCTTCAAAGTCAATTTAGGAGGACATCATGCTGATTTGAAGGAAATAGCTTCTCTAACAAAGAAGTTACAAGCTCAGTGTGTCAGAAAGTACACATTTTTCCTGGAGCATAGAAAGTAAGGCTTATATTATAGGCTGAACATCTGCACATGACCAAGGCATCTGTTCTCCCTCCCTCCCCTCGTCCTCCCTTCCTCCCTCCCCTCATCCTCCCTTCCTCCCTCCCCTCATCCTCCCTGCCTCCCTCCCCTCGTCCTCCCTGCTTCCCTCCTCTCCCTTCTCCTTTCTTCCCTTCTCTTTTTTAAAAATGTATTGAATTTTTGCTCTTTTCACAGAATAGATTGATGGCATTTCCATCTTCTCCACTCTCTGCACCTCCATCCTCTCTGTACCCCCTGCTCAAATATATATACTAGCCTATAGTGTATGATTTGTATCTCCCAATATCATTCAGTGTGGCTCCAGCCACTGGGCCCACCAAGAGTCTCAACCCTATAAGACATTGTCTTTCCTCTTCTCAGTGCCCATCCATTGCTAAAAGTTCCTTAAGTTGGTTTGGGATTTCTTACCTACTTCCCCATATTTACACTGGGATTTTCTAACCCTTGATACTGGATCTTGCTATAACACTTAGACTGCCTTTGAACTTGTGAATTCAAGCAGTCTTTCTGCCTTAGTCATCTGCACAACTGGAACTACAGGCAGACTAACACACTGCCCTGCCAAGACATTATGACAAAAATAGTCAGGACTGAGTAAATTCCTTGAGAGACTCCGTGTACAATAGTAAAACAGAAATGCACAACCCCTTGCACAGATTAAACCAAATATCTTGGTCGGTCTTACTCACAAGTTACATGTGGATGAAGTTGATCATGGATGTGTCCACTTGGTGATTTTATAAATAGACTAGTGAACATAAAGATACAATCTCTATTGTGCCAGAGACTTTGATCTGTGTGATTCCTATCTGTTCAGTCTCAAATCCATTAAGAAGTTGAGGTTCACATAGAAAAAAGAACATCTATCTTTTCATGATGTTTCTCTGACTTTTAGGTTTCTTGACCTGATACAATTGCAAACTATTCACATGTATACACATTTGCATGTATGTTACTTAGAATAATCCTTAGTTCTCATTGTATGAGTAATAAATATTATATCTAGAGGTGTGTTCATTAATAACATTAAAGTCATTTTAATGAAAGGGACTTCATTTTTATGTGAGCATAGAAACAAATTTGAATATATAAGTCAAATATTGTTGTTTAAGGAAAGCAAAGACATTAAATTTATAAGAGATATGCTTCTTTATTTAAAATTTATATAAATAAAATTCTAATAATATCAATGTTTTACAATTCAATTTTTTTGTTTTGTGGAATTTTGTAGGGATTTTGTTTTATCCATTTTAACCGAAGAAGAGACACCAAACTCTTTGATATTTTTCTAGCTTTTACATATTTTGCAGGATATTGGCCATGCTCTATCTAATAACATCTGGCAACAATAATCCATTGTTGTCAATAATGATTTAATTTATCATCATAATCTTTAGACAAGTGTCATCTCATGTATCCCATGCTGACTTCTAACCCATTTTATAGTTGACAATGCCCTTGGACTCTGATCCTTCTGCCACAGCTTCCAAAGTGCTGAGATTACAGGTGTGCATCACCACTCCTGATTTATGTGGGCTTGGAAATTAGACCCAAAAACTCATGCATGGTAGGCAAGCATTCTACAAACTGAGTGACACCCATCTCATGTAAAAATATCAACTGGTAACAATAGTACTCTGTTCCAGTAGTTCCCAACAGCAGGTTCATCTTTGGAGTTTTATTTCAAAATGTTTACAAAAATGCACAAATTAAACCTTACTCTGAACTGGCTTAGTCTTGTTTGCTTTATGCAGTTGATTTTTTTAAAAAAATTAAGTCTCAGAGTTACACTAACACAGATAATGGAAGTTTTTTCTTAAAAAATATTTAGAAACATATTAAATAGGCATGATATGTGTTGGCTCCTTCATTTACCTTAGGGGCATTTTATCTATGTTTTACTTGAAAAAGGTGCTATTTTTTAATATCTCACAGAAACAACTAATTTTGTTGCTGTTACTTGGATCCTTGTAGTGCTTTGGGTAAGAAGTGTCCCCCATGAGTTCCAAGGCTCTGAACACTTGGTCCCCAGTTGATGATGCTATTTGAAGAAAGTGAGAGTACACTGTGTCATGCCGCTTGATACCTTCAAGCATAAACTGTTTCTCCCTTTGTGTGCAATGTACACCCATCCAATTCACTATTTGCTTTCCCAGTCTATTTACTGCCTTCCTAAAACCATTTCTCTGCTTTTTCCTACAATATCATAATCAACATTTCAAAAATACTGCATTGACATGTTAGAGTAGTCAGGTAAGTCACATGAAACTCCTAATCACCAGTGTTGACCTCTAAAAATGACAATTTCAAGGGCTCTAGCAATGAATTAGCAGTTAAGAATATTTGCTCTCACAGAGGATCAAGATTCAGTTCCCAGCACCTGCTTGGGCACTAAAAACCCCTGTTCTGGGACATCTGACACTGTCTTCTTTCCTGTGTGTTCATTATCCGCACACGGTGCACATAAATATATTCAGGAAAAACACTCATACACATAAAATAAAATATTTTAAATGAAAATTTCCTATGTTCTAATCTAATATCTGTGTCTGGCAGCTACCAATTCAGTGTCCAACTATTAATCTTTAAAAAATAAATAAAATGTTCTATATCGCTAAAGGTTTGCAGAATGTCTTGCCTACAACATATTTTTGCTAAATGAATATGGAACACGGAAATAAATGAATCTATCAGAAGATCTTGAAGTAAAGGACCAGATGTGGTGATCAAAAGACAATAGAAAAAGATGCTTTAAGAACAAGAAAATTTAAGGCACAGCAATCAGTGCATGATTTTTCTGAATTCTAAAGAACAGGCATCTGTGCAACTTGGAAAATGTGCCTTTTGATTGTTGTCTTCGTGACAAATGCACCCCCAAGTTGGTAGATTAATTGGCTAGTAAGTATTTCCTATTCTGATTTCATAATCTAGAGTTACAATGAAGGTCAGAAGTCCAAATGAAACAGTAATTCTAAATGGCTGGGAAATATGTTATCATACAATCTTCTTCAAGCCATTCTTTACAAATGGTAAATGACGTCAGTCTTAGTCTTATAAATGCTTGGAAAGTGCACTTGAGATCAAAGAGAGACAACGGTGAAAGCAGAGCTTTCAGGAGAAGGCTTTCGGGATGAAGACGGGACTATAGACCCGAGCTCCATCTTCCCCTGAGTACATGGTCAGACCAGAAATCATCTTTTAAAATACTGATTGTCAGCAGTATAAGTGCAAGTTTCAAAGTTAGATGTAAGCCTGCACCAACAACTGTCATCCATTAGTGTTATGGGGGAAGAAATGAACTCTTAAGATAGAGATGCAAGGTAGAGGAGTATTTTCAAAGTATGTTTATATACTTACATAAAAATAGTGTTATATAACCCAGTATAACAGAATGAAAAAGGGACAAAGGCAGAGGCCGAGAGGGCCAAAATGGAGATGCCTCATACCATGGGCGTGGGTGACATTCTAAGTTCTTGTTATTGTGATTTGTAGACTCTGTTTCATGGGCAAATGTGTGTAGTATTTCATGGACTCCTGAAGGAAAAAGTACTCTGATATTATTTCTAGTGACTTGATTTTTTTAAATACCAGCTCTTAATTGAGATTTTAAAAGTATTGCATAAAGTGACATTTGAAAGACCATGCTTCTTTTCTACCCAAAGCTCTAAAACATTGCAAGAATATCAGCACTGTATATACATACATATATTATTATTACATATATATATATATATATATATATATATATATAATCTTTCTATGACAGGGTCTCCCTGTAACCTCAGCTGGCCTAGAACTTCCTATGTAGACCAGGTTGGCCTGGATCTCATAGAGATCTATCTATCTCTGCCTCTGAGTGCTGGAATCAAACCTGTGAGCCACTATTCTCAGCTAGTACTTAATATCTTTAAAAGTTTTATGAATAAATACTAACATTTTTAAGAGAAGTATTTGCTAAGACTGTAAAAATAGTAGAAACTGAGGACTGGGATTTATTTGATCAAGAATATATAATTTCTGGGGCTGGAGAAATAACTCAGCAGATAAGAGCACTGGTTGCTCCTACAGAGGATCTGAGTTTGGGTTCCCAGCATTCACATGATGGCTGATAACCATGCCTAATTCCAGTTCTGGGGGATTCAACTCTCTCTTCTGTCTTCCATGGGCATTTCATGAAAGGAATGCATTTCAGACAGGCAAAACACTCAAACACATAAAATAAAAATAATTTGAAAATATTTAATTTCTGTAGTTCCTAAATGTAGAGGTTTTTACTTACCCTTGAGGCTTAATTTTATTTTAAAATAACTTTTTATTAACAAATTTCTTCAAGGACTGAAGCACAGGATTCAAGGATCTAACGTCACATAGATTAAATTCCACCTATTTTGTCTATCTTAAATTTACTCAACACCTTACAGTGCTTAGTTTTCTTATCTTATAATCATCTTAATGAAATCTATCATATGAGTTTATTCTAAAGTTACATATATTGAAACATTTAAAGATCATAGCCTAATCTTAACATATAATATTTTCAACAACTTTTACTATTATTATTTGTTCAAATATATTTCCCTTTTTTTTCTTATGATGTGCCTGAATGCTTAATTCAAGTTCCAACTAAAGAAATTTCACATTATTTTGGTGCACAATGAACTGAAAGCTATTATGCTTTTTTTTTAAAAAAAAATTTGAGTTAATAATTTTGAAATTCACTTCAAGGTACACATCATTGATTATTATATTTTAGTTCTAAATTTGTGAATTTTGAGTCACTGTCAGTTGATGAACTGACTACTTTAATTTGATCTACTGAATAATGTCACATATAATTCCCATTTTGAAACTCTTTAGGTTAAATACAGTCATTGCATGATTGTAAGTAAATATTTTCTTGATGATGATTACTATCTCTCAAATTTCTGTGTAGCCCCTATAACAGCTTGCCACCCACAGTCATTCTAAGAGTTTTATAGAGTTGGGTTTTTTTCTAAATCCATTGCTTTCATTGGACCAACAGCAAATGTGACTTGATTGTGCTTTGTTATTTTGCCTCAAAGCAAAAGGTAATACATACTACCATATTCCTGATCACTCACTCTCCATCCTAGGTACACTGGGGCATGGGTTTTCAATATTCATTGCATGCTGGTATCTATGTACTTTATTCATTAAAACATTCACTTTCCCCCAGAAGTGACATCACAGCTTAACATTTGTATAGAAGATGGTAGTTTATCATATATCTTTTCAAAATATGCCTTTAGAAATACTGAACTCATAAAGCAAAAAGTAAAATAAACACATCTCCTACTATGTTTTGCAGAAAGAAATTGTATGATATGTAGATGGATTCTAGAATATATTCCAGATAGGTTTTATTTGTAGGCAACCAAAAAAACTTAGAAAAAAATATGCATTATTTAAACAGAATATACATCACAACAATCCATGAACTATAAGAACATCTGTATATATAGATATCTCTTAGGTTTCTCTTAGTTGGCTTTTGTAAGCTATTTTTTGTGTGTAGTGGTCCTTTGTGTTATTGAATGGGTTCTGAAACTCAGCAACTCAAACTATGGAGCAGATTTGACCATGCTGTACGGTGTTCTCTGAGCACCACAGAATGTTAGCATTTTCTGACCCAGTCTACTTTCTGGATGCCAGATTTACCCCTTAGCTGTGAAAATCACATGATCCCAGGCATCAGCAAATATCCCTGTGGGCAAAATAATTTCTACCTGAGAACCACATGATAGATTTAGTTCTAGGACTTTGGTGATTTAACTATTGTAAATGGTATCATTAAAAATTCACTTATGTATTGCTAGTATGTTTATCTTTATTCTGTAATCTGGTCAAATATATTATGAAATTCTTATAGGATTTTAGAAGTTTTTTTCAGAGTATTTTATTTATGGAATCATACCTGAGGAAAAAATTTTCTTTCTCTTTTGACAGTTACGTGTTTTATATACTTTCCTTATCGTTTACACTTTGAACCCCTTTACCCTGTTGAAGAGAAATGGTGACAGGCCTGATTCTGCACAAGAATGGGCCCATTTACAGTCAGGCATGGATGAAGGAAAGGCTCCAGGTGCCACCCCTCACTGCGGAACCATTTACTACTGATAGATTCAGTTATGTGTCCGCTAGTGGCTCCAGCAGATTCAATGGATACTAGCAATCCAGTGTTTACACAGATGACCGCTTAAACTGAATGGGTTGTAAAACAAAACTGAATGCTGTGAATCCGGGACATAGACTGGTAGGGATTGGGGTCAGGGATGGTAGGAATGAGACAGAGATTACAGAGAGGGACAGGGAGAGTAATCAGATTATATTATATATACATATGAAACTATCAAAGAACAATATTAATAAGAAACTAGGTGATAAGCAAAGTTTTACCCTTGTTCTGGAACTTAAGGTAGAACAAAGAGTTAACATTTTACTCTCAAGTAGAGCTTTTTTAGATTATCTTTATTATATTAAGAAAGTTATTTTCAATTCCTAGTCTAATCAGAATTCTTATAAACTTTTTAATTTTGGAAATCCTCCTCCAAAAACCTATGGATATAACCATAGTTTTCGAAAGTCTTATGTCTTGAGAATATCCAGAAGTCGGCTTTCACAGCACTCCTCACGATCCTGTGGTGCTTGCTGTTCTTTTAGCCTCTTATTCTGGACAGCTTCAATTGTCTATGAGACACACCCGGGAATAGGGAACATCAATTTCACAACTGCATCTATTGGATTGGCCTGTGGACATGTCTGTGAGGCATTTTCTTTATTGTTGAGTTATATGGAAGGATACAGCCCCATTATGGGAAGCCCCTTTCCTAGGCAGGTGGTCCTGGGTTGTATAAGAAAGTAGGCTGTGCATAGGTCAGAGATGCAAACCAGTAAGCGGAGATCCACCATAGTCTGTGCTTCAGGTCCTGTCTCCAGGTTACTGGCCTGACTTCCTTCCTGACTAATTTCTCTCAAAGATAGACTGTGCTATGGAAGTGTGAGCCAAATAAACCCTTTCTTCCCCAAGTCGGTATTGGTCAGAATGTTTTATTGTTATGTCCAGAGAACGGCTCCCCAAGAATCACCACGGAGTCCTGAGTGTATGCAAAAAAACAAAGAGCCTTTATTCAAGCTTAAGCTTGATCCCCCAGACCTCACCAACACAGTGGATCCATTCTGGGAGCCCTGAGGAGAGTGGGAAGGGGCTTTTTATAGACTTGAGCATATTTTGAATTGATTGGTTGCTATAAACTACATACTAAAATTAGTTAAAAATGATTATGAAGCCTCTTATTCGTGGGTGCTGTTTCCAGGGTAAAGGAATATGCTGATCATTGCCTAAGTCTGTTGAAATGTGCTGACCATTGTCTAAGTCTGGTCCTGTTAAAATATTTGCAGAGACTTCCTAAATTTGCCTGTGTTTGTTTTGTTCCCCTTTTCAGGTCCCATGCTGACTGAGGCTTGTTAGAAAGGACAAAATGGAGTCATCTCTGTTCGGTCTGATATTCTAAAGCCAAGCGTTTTACAGAAGCAAAGAGAGCAGTTAATCTACAGATATTGGGTTGAGAAGGGGTTCCAGGGGTCCCACATTATTACAGCAAAAGAAAGCAAATTAGAACACCTTTCTTCCATGATGTTCCTTGAGCCTTGGTGGTAATGAGATAAAACTGTAATATGTGGAAACCACTTTACCATCTCTTCCCACAGAAACTTCAGAAAAAGAGTAGAACCCTTCATCTGACCAAAACATCTAGAATATTTCCATTTCTTCTTTCTAGGCTCACTTAATTCAGTAAGATGTCCCTTGGGGTGATAAGATAAACATATTCCTGCTGATTAAATGATAACAAAGAGTCAAGTTGACATAGTTTTGAGATCAAATTTAAGGTGTTCTGCTCTCCTTCAGGAATTGTATCTGGAGATCTTTGTTTCTTAGCTATATATAAAAAAATTCATTTGTAAAATCAGCACTATACCCATGGGCTGTGATGACATGCCCCAGGAAAGGTGACACAGAGAACAAAAGAGACAAGTGGAGGGACTAGTTCTGCTTTTTACAAACCACTGTCATTATTAAGATTCATCAGCTTTTCACAATGGACAAAGCAGCTTTAAAAACAGATATGACCGGTGTGCTTAGTGTTAGCTCTCTCTGGATTTTAAGGTCTTTGAGGGCAAAGACTTTTTTCCTTTTCAGTAATCACAGTACTTAGAAACTTGCTTGCCCTTCATCAATGCTCATCAAATAAACACTTGCTGACTTTTATGAATATGTAGAAAGAAATAACTTGAAAGGTACTGAGTGAGTGAACAACCAGGGGTGTGGTTGAAGATTAAATCAGAAATAATAACTTGAAAGCATTTTTATGTCAATGAATTGAGAATTTGATGTATAAGAAATGGGGAATCACTAAATATATTTTAATACAACATGGTGATTACAATGTTAGAGTACAGGATACTTTAGAGGGTCAAGAGTCTTAAGGTAGGACAGTCTAGGAAATAGGGCAAACTAGAGATTCAGCAGTCTTTTTTTTAAATCTGTGCTTTCACTTTCCGCTATCTGTGGTCAACTGCAGACACCAAATTCCATTATAAATGGCACCATATTGCGAAGAGTATGATGAAACCTCACTATGCAGGCCTGCCTGGGATTTGGGTTATCTCTTTGTTCAGGATATTTATAGTGACTATATATTTGCATGTCAACGTGCTGTGCATTGTGTATCTTTTAGATATTTAGTCACCCCAGAGGTCAAAGTAATGGGGGAGTTTTCAGGTCTCACCGTGGTTGTGTTCAGTTGTTTTTGGTGATGGGCCCAAAGTGCCCGAGAGACAAAGCTGGTAATTCAAATATTCAAACCACAAACTATTCTTTCAAGTTTGAAGGTAAAAGTGCATCACTGGTTAAGATGTATAAGAAATAAATATGGTCTATGTAAGGTTGGACACTATTCATGGTTTGTGGCTTCCAGATCTTGGGGTATTTCCTGTGAATAAGATCAGGCAGGAGACTAAAAATTTAGTCTTTTGAGACAGTTCTGTGCTTCTACCCATTAATCAATCTTAGTTTGATAATGGGGTTCATCTTTTTAATTTATTATTTTTATTTTATGTGTACAAGTGTATTGCTTGCATGTACATAGAAGCACCAGTCATGCAATGCCCACGGAGGTCAGAAGAGAGTGTCAGATTCCCTAGAACTGAGGTTACAAATGGTTGCTAGCTGCCATGTGGGTGTTGGGAATCAAACCTGGATCCTCTGCAAGAGCAGTCAATGCTCTTAACCACCGAGACACCTCTCCAACCCCCAGGGTTTATTTTAATACCCTTGTGTAATAAGTCTCAGAGAGCCAGAAATAAATGTAACTTTGCTAAGTGTATCAATGAAATGTTACAGAAATATTAGACATAGTGATAAAATATTAAAATTTTCTAATGAAGGCAGCCACAAAACGTACAACTGAAAAAGAGGCAGTCCTTTGAGTTATCAGCTAATGCTGATCTGGTTCTCACTTAGCAAAGCAGTGATATAACACAGTTCCATAGAGCCACAACACTCTGTGAAAGTCTGTGATGGAGTGAGCAAAATCAAGACTATTCTGTAATAAGTTTGAGCATGGAGAAAAACAAAAGAGTATTGTACACACAACAGTGTGAAGCACCATCTTTTGCAGGAATCATGAGCACATGAATGACTCCTGGTTTTCTTCCCAGTTACAGCCTTAGTACCACCTCATTCCTTCGACCTCCTAAATAAAAGCCAAGACACACAATCATAGAATCAGCAATCAGCACCACATTTTGGCAACATCCAACTCATAACAAAACACATTTGTTTCATCTGCAGAATCCTCTTCTAGAAAACATTTAGCAATAAGTGCTTCACAATTTCTTGTTAATGAAATATTCTTTGCTTTCCCCAAGATGAACTATCTCTTTTGTTTCAAGAGAGTAACTGCAACTGAACTTAAATATTTATTTTACATTTGTTTACTTTGTGTGTGTGGTTTTTGGCTTGTGGGCATCTATACTTCCTTTTTTGAACTGGTAAAGATAATTCTTAAAAGCAAGGGAGCGGAAAACAGACACTCTTAAACAGGATACGGTATTCCCAGAATAGTGCTAAGTTTCACTTAATGGATAAGGAAAATTCGGAAAACACGACCACTTACAGTGGGGTTGTTTTATCTTCTGCCAAAAAAGTGTTGGATAGAAGGAGCAGGAAAGTGAAAATACAGCCTGGGACCTGCAATGAACTTTCAGGCCTCGATTTGGAATGTTCATATTGTAATACAAGAATATCTGTTATAAAAATCATATAGGATTCCACTCTTCACGCCAAAGATTTTTTTCTTTTTTTGTGTGTGAACTCACCATGAGATTCACAGGTAGAGAACTCTATGAGGATGAGATGTCAGAGGATGAGGACTGACCTGGGAGATCCAGGCCTCAGGTAGTGACTGAGGTAATCAGGAATAGCCTGAACTTTGCTTATGGCGTGATCGACATTAACTGTCTCAAGAAGAATGCGGCACTGGAGTTATGAGATTAAAGTTGGTCTCTGTCTTTCCAAGAACATTCCTAGTATGGATTTCTTTTTCACTCTGTAGCAAAAAGGTGGACTCCAGGAAAGGAGCAATGTTTCCTAAAACAGCATCTTTGATTTCCTTCAAACGGGAAGACACTAAAGTACTGAGTGATTTCTACTAATTATGTCACAGAGGCCAAGGAGAAGGGGGAACACACCCTATACAAAGGAAGCTCCTTCTGGAAATGGGCTGCACAAAGGAAGGTCACAGAAAAAGACATGTTCAATTCATTCTTGCTTTTTCTTTACTCCTTCATTCCCTTTAATACAAATGCTCTTCTATTTGGTTTGAGAAATACCTTTAAATGGGAACTCCATTCAAGAACTTATGGTTTAGGGAGATGGATCAGTAGGTAAAGGCACTTGATGCCAAGAGTGAGGACCTGAGTTCAATCCTCGGAACCCACGTGGTAGAAGGAGAGAACTGATTCCAAAAGATAGTTCTCTGATCTTCCCACACCTAAACACGCACACGTACACACACACACACACACACACACACACACACACACAGACACATAAATGAAAATTCAAAAACCTTAAAAAAGAACAAAGACTTCTATGATTCCCTCTTGAATAAAATTGAGCTGCTTGTACTTTGAACCCCTGTAATGAGACTGTTCTTAATAGTTCATTTATTTACATGTTTATATTTTTTTCAAAATACATAATCTTTGTTCTTCTGACTCTATCACTCAGGATAAAACTTGACACATAGAGATATTAGATTAAATAAGCTGAAGTGAACTGATTTTAAGATAAACTAGTCTCATGAAATGAAGATGAGATCACCAGACACAAAGGTTTCTACCATAACTTCTGCTCATTCTACTCACAGGAGTCTCTAATTCTCCTGCATTTTAGTTTCCTAACCCATGAAAGTGAAGGGACTGTATGACCTCTGTCATCACTTTTGACATGCTCTGTGATTTAGATTGCTGGATAGTATGTTTGCCTTTGCTAGCTGGGTTTTCATAATTTGTATAAAGCACAGGAATATGACACATTCCAGGGTGTCAGAGAGCAAAGCAGTTATTTATAACAAGGAGTTTGGCTCAAGTGTTGTGGACTAACTCAGAAATGTGACTGTAAACACTAGAACATTTCTCATAGCCAACAGATCTCTCATTCAGACTTAAACACAATCAGAAGTGTAATTTATCAATCTTTTTTGTAAGTCTAATTTAAGAAGTGACCTTGAGGTCTATTGAATTACCTTGAATTCAAAAAGGTTTGTATCACTAGGCCACTTAGAAACTGTGATTTACTGCAATGGTTTCAAAGCTTATCAGTTAACCTGTGTCATTAAGAGTAATTTTCCTTTCCACATTTTGTATTTTTTTTAAAGTCTTTGACTACCAGGAACCAACTATCAGAACAGGGTGATTTCAAATGAATCAGGTATGAACAATAGCTCCAGCATTATGAAGATGATGTCTACAAATGACTGAATTGTTTTTGAACTGTTTCCGCAAAGTGCTGTCCTAACTTACAAAACAAAGACATTTCCATTATCCAAACTGTGCTATTTCCTCAGACTTCTTCATAAAAGAGATACATAACTTTATCTTGTATAATCAGGTAGATAAAACACAAGTATATTTTTTCTATGCAAAGTAACCTGAAATACAAGTAATCTTAGCAATGTGTAAAATTTGTCATGTGTTACAGGATTCATCAGTATGATAATGAGAGGATTATGTCATTCAAATTAGGGTCTACAAATCTGTCTTGTTTTACGTAACTTTCTATGTATTGGTCAATGTATTTTGGTTACGGTCTTTGCCTTTAAAAAGCTTCTATTTTAAGTCTATGTGAACACTGATAAACCATCAAAACTCTGTAGAATTTTCCCATCTGAAAAATATTACTATTATAATATTCAAACATCCATCAGACTTTAAAATTACTTTCTATAGAACCTGCATTTGAGCAAAGAATGTCATTTGTGTGAATGGCAGATATTAGATATACTCAGTTTGAGATTTGAAAAGTGATTATTTTCCCAAATAGCAGAAAATGAATTTACTCTTTTATGCTTGGTGTAAGGCCAAAATAAATGTGCTAAAACCTTAAAAATGTTTTGTACTGAACTGTTTCCAGGAAAACAAAGCATTTTTCTTAGTAATAGTCCATTTAGCTAAGACCGTGTTCCTGTATGAAAATACTATCTCCCTTCACCTACGTCATGGTAGAATTGATCTTACTAATGGAATTAGAAGTCCTCAGCATTATCTCCAAATGTTCTTGACTTTTTGAACCTAAATATTACAGTTGTAACAAAGGACTGTACATTTAATTGCTTAGGACAATAGGACAATATAAATTTATTATACTGCACTGACTGATGTTAGAAGTCCAAAATATGTCTCAGAAAACCAAAACCAAATGTTAAAATCATGAAAGCTCTATGGAATACAATCGACCCCCTTTCCTACATCCTACATGCTTCTAGAATCCTCTGAGCTTGTGGCCCCCACCTCCATCTTCAAAAGGCATCCCGCCAGCCTCTCCTTCCATCATCATGTCTTCTTCTGCATGTTCTTGGCACTTCTGCCCTAGCTTTATAAGGTCTTGTGCTCATATGGCACACATTTACATAGCTAAGCCAGGACAATTATTTCTTCACCACCACATCTTTAATTTAGTCACGTGCTTTCTTGTTAATGAGGGTTTATAGGTGAACCACAATCATTTAATAAAAACAATAGCAGCAGGCATAAGGGTCACATGTGAGAGGATATCGTGTGGAAAATGCCTTACACTCATTAGAGGTTTAGTGGGTTTGTGACTATAGGAAGTGGTGTGCAGAGAGAAACACTGCAATGATGACAGAACTTCAGAAATGTGATCCCTCTGAAGCCTTTCACACCAGCTTGTACTTCCTGACACTGGTGTGTACCCTTCTAGGTTTTCCTGTGCTAGACAGAGGTATGCTTTCCCATTTGGGTAGATTGAAATCCAATAATGTTTGAGATGTCTGTTTTGCATGCTCATATCATTTACAGAACATTAAAAGCTCACATGTACAAATTCTAGAATACTTGAATACCGCTAATAAGATGTACCTTCAAAAATGCTTTTTCTTTCATTGAAAGCAGATTTCTAGTAAAGTGTAGAATATTCTTGCTTATTTTCATCTCTGAGAGTCACATCCTTGGTTAAATTATCGTTATATAGCATTCAAGACCTCAATTTCTGGGAAGGTTTATTAGACACTGAATAGTACAATCCCTTCATCAAATGAGATAAATCTGAGTAACTACACTGGGAGTCAGGTGTGACCCTTGCTAAATGAAATTCTGTGGTTGGACTGAAGAAAGTACACTGAGAAATGACTCTCCATTTGCTAAACATCACTAAACTGTTCTTCATTGTTTTACTTAAGATAATCTCAAATACAACTATACACTTAGCTATAAAAATTCAAGTAATACAAAGTGGAGTTAAAAATTATAGAGAATGGTTCTTAAAAATGTATGTGCTGTATTTTAGTATTCATTTTCACAATGTTTGTTAGAGCTTGCTGCTTAGTATATGTTCTGGAAGGTACTGATGATTTAGAGATGAGCACATCTGAAACCACAGTGGGCCTGAGAAGACAACACAACAACACAACACAACATACCCATAACATAGTCCATAAAATAGTAGAACAGACGTAGGTGTGCAGTACTATTCCTAGAGAGGAAGTGGAGCTTTCATTTAAAAACATTTACAAATCTTTCAAGACAGATGTGCTTTATCACAACTTATCATCTTGGAAAAGGTCACAATTGGAACTCTGTCACTGATGAGTCTTACAAAATATTTGTCTTTTTGAAATCTCAGGCATTAACATTAAGCACAATAGCAGCCACAGAACCCAGTCCCTGGAGAACCAGCCTAGCACCCCTGTTCTTTCTGAACCCTTTGCATTTTCTTATATTGTCTTAATAATTCTAAGAACTAAGTATTATTAATATGATTCCTATTTTTCAGATGAGAAAACTGAGGCTCAGAGGGTTTAAGCAGCTTGGCCAAGTTCTCAGCTAATAAAGAACAAAGCAGATCTTAAAGTCTCGTCATTATGGCTCCCAAAGGCTCAGCACAAGACTCTTTTGCTCTACAGCCTCTCAAACAAAATTTCAATAAGCTGTAGCAGTTATGATCATGATGTATCTGTTTTAACATATGTAACTCACAAGTCATGCACCAGTAAGCAATACAATTACATTTTGAAAGAATAAAACAACGTCTTTATGAGGTGCGGAAAGCTTATCTTTCCCCAGGTACTTATATACAGCTCCCCATCTATCTTCGCATACTTTCTCTCCTGTTTTACAAATATTTAAAAGTGCAATCATTTTCACATAGGTCCCTGAAGCAGAATTCCTGTCATCCTAAAAGAGCTACTTGATAGTTGCATTAGTTACCTTTCTGTTGCTGTGATAAAACACCGTCACTAAGGTAACTTATAGAAGGAAGAGTTTACTTGAGTTTATGTTTCCAAAGGTATAATCCATTGTGATGGGGGAGGCATATCAGGAGTGAGCAGGGGCAGAAAGCCGAGAGATCACATCTTCAAGCACGTGCAAGAAACAGAGAGAGAGACAGCGAGAGAGACAGAGAGACAGAGGGAGAAAGCAAGATGGAAGTAGGAGGAGGCTGTGAACTCTCAAAGCCCACCCCTAGTGATGTGCTTCCTCCAGCAAGGCCACACTCCTCACAAAGCATCCATGACCTTCCACAAACAGCACCACCAACTGGAAATCATATACTAAGTGTTCAAATACTTGAGTCTATAAAAGATATTTCTTATTCAAATTACCTTCTAGGTCTAGAAGGTCTTTCAGAGGCTCATATGTTGAGTGTTTGGTCCTTTAAACAATAGGAAGACATAGGGTTGAATATTTGCTAACTTTATCATTAGTTCATCTGTGGGTTCACAGCTTAGTGGGATAGTCATAGGTAAGATCTAGTTAGGCTGACTGGGTTGCTAGGGTCTAATTCTGAAGGGTATATTCTATCCCCAGCCCCTGCCTCTTGTTTCTTGACTGCTATAAAATGAGAAATCTCTCCCATGACACAGTCCACCACAAGATTCTTCCTTACCTCAGGACCAAAATAATGAGGCCAGCTGACTTAGGACTCAGTCCTCTGAAATGCTGACCTAAAATAGACATTTTCCCCCATTTAAGTTGACTTTCTTATATATTTTGCTACACTGATGGAAATCTAAGACAATAATTTTCTTCAAGAAGACCTGAAGCAAGAAGTCTTGGAAGTTAGACAAATCCAGGTGAGTCCAAGTACAGCTTTGGGATAGCAAGGTTGGCTTTTTTCCCAGCATCATATGGAAATATTATCTGACCCCTCATACTATACAAGGTTTCAAAGTAAGACGTTGCAGCTGTGCCGTGGGCAGCACCTCTGTTTATGTATTCCAGTTCATGCTCAGTTCTCATTAAGCTATAATATCAATATATAAATCTATAAATTTTCATGTTTATTTAATGCATGCTGTACTTAACTAGAGACATCCTTCTAAAAACACTCTATAAATATCCGATTGGAATTTATTTGCCCAGCAGTTCTGATTACACATTGACAAATAGGTTGCTCTGGACCAGCTTTTTTTCAGTACTTAGGGTGTTCCCCAATCAACTAGAGAAAAAACAAAAGGGATCACATACTGGTACTCTAACACTCTGCACCTCATACCACATCTAAATCTTTTAGTGTAAATGAACTGAATGAGAAAATGTATGTAATGTACTTAGCACACACTATATATATTATATTATATACACTACAGCTCTTCCCATTTATGTGTGTGTGTGTGTGTGTGTGTGTATGAGTAAACACACCTGAAGATTTGTTATAGAGAAAACCTGGTCATATAGAAGAATATTCAGATTATATAAAATAAGTGAGGAGCCCAGCCCCAACTGATGTATATACAATGCAACCCCCTTAAACCTATGGCTCAGGGAACATCACAGAATAGGAAGCAGGTTAAGACCCAGAGGACCACTGGGTACCTGCTGCTAGATAACATCTTATGGACATGTCTTGAAGGCTGCACCCATGAAATCTCAACAATATGGCTGTCTAAATAAGACCTGCATAATGGCAACACAATTTAACAAGCCAATGTGGACAGAGGAAATTTTATAAGATCCTACCCCTGGATTAAGAGCTGTAGGCAATCAATGGCTACAGAGGGCGAGAGAACCAGTTTTCTCCAGGAGGGAATTCTCTTATGGGTTATCCAATCCCAGTGGTCAGCCTTAAACATATAGTCATAAAAGTACAAGTAAATGAACTCAACAGATCTTAATACACACATACATACGCAACAATAATAATCAAATATGAGGTCATGAAATTGAAAGAGAGTGAGGGGGACGTGGAAGGAATTGGAGAGAGAAGAGAGAAGGTGAAAATGAAAAAAAAAACTGATCCAGAGCATCCTGTATGTCAACATGTTAACTGAATTTTTGGGTAAATTAACTCCAAGTACATAACAGCCATACGATATTTATCTATAGAATGTTTTTAGGATGTCTCTAGTTAAACACAGCACACAGTAAACAAATGCAGAATCTATTGTTTGGAAGGCATTGTTTGATGGAAAATGTCACATAAACCATATCACAGAAATACAGTACAAATGTATTTCTCAAATATAAATATAAAATATAAAATAAGTGTGCAAACAAAACACATTTTTTTTCTATCGCTTTCTGTTCAGTCAACCAATTCATTTCTCTGGAGATAATCTCAGCTACCAGTTTCATATTATCTGTTTTCAGAAACAGCGCAAACATTTAAAAATGTTTAGCCTTTAAAAAATTGATACTTGGGTCTGTAGAGTTGACTCAGCATTTAAGAGTACTTGCTGTTCTTGCAGAGGATCCAAGTTTGCTTCCCAACACCCACGTCAGGTGACTCACAACCACTTGTAACTCTAGCTTCAAGAGATGCAACACCCTCTTCTGGTCTTTGTGGACACCCACATGCAGATTCATATGCACATAAATACAAACACACACACACTCATACACATAAACATAAAAAAATTGATGTTAACTTAAAAAAAAATTCACTAAGGAAGAGGCTGTTCAATGATGGATGTATTCTGTTGCTTTCATAAGCTGCGAGTGAAAGGGCCCAGGGCCTGGGTTTTATTCTGGTCGCTTTAATAATTTGCTCTGGCTGACCAGGCTCAAGCTTTTCAACTTCTATTTAAGTCAATAAAAATAAAGGTAGTTTACCCAGCTGACTATCTGTATTACCCAGTCCCCCTCCCAGGTTGTACCCTTTTGAGATTTCTCATGTGTCTGTTAATCATGGTACCAGGACTTTCTCTAATGATACATTTCTTCTATAATCTCAGATTCACTGTGTTATTTTCTCTTACCCAGTTGCCAAGGCTGCTACCAAGTGGTTTTCACACTAGGGAAATTAGAAAATCTTTGCTTAATGCTATGAGAGGCTGAACGAGTAGCCTTTCCTCTTTAGTAGAAAAAGTGCCATCTTAAGGAGAGGCATCTTGTTCTGACCTGTACATAGTACGGAAATTAAGGCACACTAATATGCAGGATGTTAAGGAAGGACCGGACAGTTTGAGGCAATTGGACTGATCATTGCAACTTCTAGAATAATTCCTTCCTCAGCTAATTAAAAATGCCTAATCTGATGCAGAGAAAGAAACATTTAACTTAAATTAATTTTAAAACTCTGAGAGTGAGTCCCTCCTTCTCCACACTGAGAAAGAAATTCTCCTTTATGCCTTTAAGCTGGTAAAATTAAATTTTATCCCTAGGCTTACTGAGAATTTCTCTGTTTCTTCTGGAGTTAATCACAGGAGACGTGTGATTTCCAGGTGAGATGGAAAAGTAATACATGTTCCTTTAGCTTCCCCTGCATGGACCTTAAATACCAACGAAGAAAAAATGCTAACAAACATGACAAAATAGAACAAATAAAAAACAAAACCCCTTAATAAAGTAGAGGAGAATTTCCTTTTCTTTTGCAATCAGGGGACGGCTTCACTTTCCTCATCAATAACAAGACCACATTTAAAGATGATTTGAAGGTATGATCCAAGAATTTAATTCCAGGACAGACTCATGTGCTGCAAGTAAGGAAGTTCACTAAGACTGTATTTGAAGATGTTAGGGTACTGGATCCGTCTCAGGCATAGGTAAGATACAGAACCTTTGCTCGAGATGCAGTTCTTCACTGGGGAGCAGGTCTGATTCAGATCCAGGAGGTAAGAGAGCAGGCCCACCACAGCATTTAGTTTCCCATCCATTCAGCACGGACCACTGTGATCCTCTCTCAGCACGCCAGTGGACGCAATCCACTCCATTTCCTTCTCCAGCCTGTCTCGTGACTCCTGCAACTCTCCCTAACTCTGCTCAACCTGGTCGGTCAGTGCACGACGCCTGTGTTCATTTCAGCTCTCTCATGGTGACAGTGCTGCTGAGGAAGCGTGTTGTGCTACGACCCTTCCACAGCACGTACCTGTTACAGTCAGATTCCAAAGTCAAAAATCTACCTTTTTTTTTTTTTTTTTTTTTTTAAGTAAAGGTTTCTCTTCCATTCTTGTCTTCGCAAAGGAAACAGTGCAATCGAGATACAAGGCAGTTTAAGCAGAGATTTATTTAGCAAAGCTGAATGTGTGCACCAAAAAAGAGACTGGAGTGGGCTGTTCCACAGGGCTGGCTAGAAGCACATTGGATTCCGTGTTCGGGCTTTATGCTTTTATGAATATTTATGAAGCGAGTGGCATATTCATGAGGGGAAAGTGACTCTTTCCTCCTCTCAAATCATGGTGGACCAATCTTCCTTTTAAAGTGCTCCCCCTCCACGACTCTAAAAAAGCCCACAAAAGGACCAAAACTCCAGTGCAAATGATACTATAAGATGCTCATCATCCAAAGTTCATCTTCGGGTCCTGTCTGACCAGAACCTGCTGACACAGCTTCATGTTTTGTCAGTATTTTGATGGTTTTTGGAAAGTGGCCTTGAGTGAATGTGGCAGACTGCAAGTGCTTTTTCTTTTTACTTAAGCTGCTCTAAGCGACGGTGTGGGCATAAAGCTGCAAATGTTCCCGATATTCTGTCTTTTATTGACCTGCTGCCTACTCTGCCACAAACAACTTTCTTTGTATTTCTCGATTCAATGATTTTTTTTCCGGATGTTAAAATGCTTTTATTTCTTAAATTGTTCTTCATATTTTATTCTTTGATGCCATCTAATGTCCATCCCCTGTCTTTCATGGTGCCGGTTCCTTCATGTCAATGTCATACTGTGTAATTGATTCCACACATCTCCTAGCATCGTCCTTCCTACATAGGAATCACTTTGTGACTGCTGATAACTGGATATTTCAATCTCTCAAGTGTGAGAATCACATGAGCATGTGGTTTTTAACTCCTAAAATATTTTTTTCTCTGGGGCTGGAGAGATGGCTCAGTGGTTGAGATCACTGGCTGCTCTTGAAGAGGCGGTGGGTTTGATTCCAGGAAATCTGACATCTTCTTCTGATCTCTATGGACATTGTATGACACGGGTACACTTAACATACATGCAATACACTCACACATATAAAATAATAAATACAATATTTAATTTTTTTCTAAACAGAGAAGAAATATCTTTCAAGGTTCCTGAATTTGTCACAGCAAACTAGTTTCTCAGTTCCTTTAAAGAACTTTAATACGATAAACATAACCCTTACCCTTGAAATCTTTTTACAACTCAAGTGGCTTGAAAATGATCTCTCAAATATTTAATTATTTTACATAGATTTCCTCATCTTCTATAAGTATCCCATACATATTATATCATTTGGACAAGGCTTCAGGAAGAATCATTTAGCAATTTTTCCAACTTAAATTATGATTTTGGTTTGTGATTCTTCATGTGTGTTATTTCTAATATACAGAGTAATCATAGTATATGAAAGGGACAGCGAGGAGGCGAGACATGTAAAAGGGCTTCCTGTGCAAGTCTGCTAACCTGAGTTTCATTTCCAGAATTCACATGAAGGTGAAATGAGAAAGCCGGGCATGATAGGACAAGCCTTTAATCCCAGCACCCCAGAGGAAGATTGTGAGATTGTGGTTAGCCTAGTCTCCACAGGAGTTCCAGGCCAGCCAGAGCTACAGGAGAACCTGTCTCAACAAAGACAAAAAAAAAAAAAAAAAGGTGGAAGGAGAGAAACAACTCGACAAAGTTGTTCTCTGACTTCAACTCCTACACTGTAGTATGTGCGTGCACACACGCACACACACACACACAAACACAAACACAAATAAAACAAAATAAAAATAAGTTAAATAACATGTAACACAGATGCTTCCTGCAACATCACGGACTTCCAAACTGCTCCAGGTACATTTGTGATCCATTGTAGCTGGAAAATAAATGTGATTTAATGGAAGGGACAGAAGTTAAAATCATAAGCCAGTGACAACCACTCAGCTTCAAAGGATTTTTTCCCCCAGGCATTTGCTTTCTTGATTTTGAAGTCTGTTTTAAAATCACACTACTGAACCCTTTAGATTCCCTGTAATATCGCCATCCATGCATTTATCTTGTACTGATCACGTCCACCCTCAGTACTTTTACCCTGATATTGAGACTTTTTGATCCTTAACTTCCTTCTAAGAATTGTTTGTGTGAAACACAGTCTCCTGAGAACTGTACAGCACTATCTGCAACAAAATTCTGGCATCATAGTTCTCTACAAACTGCAGATGGGCAACCAGAAGAGAGCTAAGTTTGCACTGCAAAAGCAATTATCAGGGTAGGGTTCTGAACTCAGGTCTGATTTCAAATAGCTACTTCTCATTACTTCACCTGTAGAAAGCACCATTCCATCTTACCCTGAGATACTCCACTACAACTGTTAACTCTCCTTTTGGTCTCTACCCATTTCATCATTCCTACGCGAGTCTTCTCATCTTCTCCATACCCACAGTCCTTCTCCGCAGTGCTTGCACCCAGTTTTCCTTTCTTCTCATTCTTTGTCCATATTCACCTTGCTGTAGCAGAGTCTACCACTCTCCACCCTTCCTTTGACTTCCTTCCCCATCTACTATATATCATCACATTGGTTATTTGTGACATTTTCCTTTTAGAGTTTATTTGACACATCTCCATTATCTCCTAATGCAGCTACAAATAACTTACTGCCGAGAATTATACTGCACAGGTCTTTTTGCCTCTCCATCTAATATTTTGATGCTGGATACGGCATAAAAGCTTAATTCTCACTGGCTAAATCCTTCTGTAAAATTGAACCAAAAACTACTGATAGAGTCAGAAACATGATGCAAATACAAGTTATCAGTATATCTGAATTTCAGTCTGTATCTATCTTTATCCAATAGGATTTTATGCAATTATCTGATGTTAGCTTTCAATTATATTTCTCAAAATACAGAGTCATTGTATATACTGGAATATTATAGACCTATAAAAAGTCTACAGGTACATAGCCCCTCAGAATGTTGTGCAGGGAGTTCAGCTAAACTGAAACATTTCCTTCTGGCAGGTGAATCAGGCTTATAGGACTCAAAGTAAACAAGATGTAGAAGTCTCAGAAAGATGGAATTTACAAGATTCACAAGACCTCATGTCCCTAAGGTTATTTAAACATTAACAGCTGTAGGCAAGAGAAGACTCTCCCGCTGGCTGATGGTACAGGGAGCTCTGAGGATGCAGCTCTTGTGACTCACCATCAGCACTGGTATAGGCTTGTCAGTGACCCAGCCGTCTTTGAGTCACTCGGCCTCCTATACATAACCCCTCGCTCATGCTCTGCAAGTAAGCCGAATAAACTCACTGGTTTTCCAGATTAGGCTTTGGACTTGTTGCTTTGGTCTGTCACTGATGCCCTATCCGGGGTGAGTAGACATTTGTTGGCAACTCTCCCCCAGAAAGTCACACACATCAAAGAGTAGGATTCTTTTAGCAGTAGTAACTAATACTTCCCATTAAATCCTCATAAGATGCTAGACATTACTGTAATAAAATCCCACAAATGCAAGGGACATGGGAATCATTTCGTCATTTTCAAGAAATCATCAGTCATCTCTGAACAAGTGATGAAAGCAACTAGCCTTTCCAGATCCAAACACTGAAGATCAAGGAGACACAGCGATTAGCGCAAATCTACCCCAACAATGGCAAAAGTCATTATCAGAGGGCAACAGGTTCAGATTTCAAAGCCACTGATTTTTCTTTTTTTCTTAACACTGTGCAGTTTCTGAAACCTTAGGCAGCATCACAATGTCAGCAGATTTTTTTTTTCTCTGTGTGGCGAAATAGAGAAACGCCGATGCTTTAAGTTAAAATATTTTATTTTTCATATCACTTCAGTTTAATTTTTTAAGTTAAGAAAAATAATCTAGACAGAAGATGTAATAAAGAAAATTTAAAGACTATATTGATTTTTTATTTTTAAAAAGTCCTATACAATGAAAGCCACATGGCTCCTAAAAAAAAAAAAATTGCTTTCCTAACACCATAGAAAAAAGCATTGTGTTTTCTTCTCTCAGATGCTAATACCAAACCATTAAACCAGTAGATAATTAAATATTTCTATCACATTGTATGTTCATACTTATGGATATATCCATATTGTGTGTTGTTGGAAAAGCCCAATGAATTGTAATATAGCAGAGAGGCTATATTACATGAAAGCAAGTTAAGGAAAAAAAAGGCTCTATTCTCAGGAAATGATCCTAGAGCCAATGAATTATAGATAAACTGAATTATTTTTAGGCAATTTTTCCCCTCAGTAACACATCCTAAATCTTGCTTGTGATCAAGTTCACTGGTTAAATTAACACACAGGTAATCTGCAGATTGTGGAAATGAAGGAAGATAACGTAGTCTTGAAAACTCTAATCTACTCACCAGGCAATATTTTGGTGATGGAAGATACATTGTGGAGGTAAAAACTCATCTGTAGCTATGGAGAAGGATCTCTCTGCTAACTATTTTGTTCTGGGAACTCAGATAAAACTGCTTCTAAAATACAGAAAATCAATTTATGAAACCATTGAAGCTTGAAAGATGTACCTTAGGAACAATTTACTTTGTATGTTATTATCCTTAGCTTAATAAGTGAAGTTTTCCTATGATGTTCACTTTGTAGAATCATTAAAAAAGGGCTGTTCTATTCTATAATTGGCTCCAATGATTAAGACAGGATGGTAGTGATCTCTTTCATTCCCAAGGAAGAAATTGAAATTCAAGCTTATTAATCATGCTGAAGTCACTCTTCACAAATGTGATTTAGATGAGAATCTGAGCGTGAACACTGAACATTGAGTTTTGGAAAATGATAACACAATGATATCATATGACCTCTCGTGGTTCTACCTGAAGCAAGACCTACAACCTTACATCAGAATTTTACAGCTTGAGCTAAAGTTCAGATTAAAGAGCTGAGTACTGAACAGTGGGTTTTAAGTGTTATCATCAACTCCATGACTTGGTAAATGATCTCAATCTGGAAGAAAAATCCTGTGTATATTCATATCCTTCCCTATATGAGGAAAATAGAAAATCAAGTTCAAAAAGGTAGGGAGTATGTGCACTTGAAAGTATCAATGCCATCAAGTGGAGAATAAGGAGGAATTAGTAGGGGTTTCCTTCCTTTCTAGATGCTCAGTGGAATAGTTACTTCCTCTGGTTTTCTAGTTTCCTGAAGTCACCTCTATTCCTAAATGTTTCTCTTTTTTAAGTGTTCAAAGATGGCAACTGGGGTCAAGTCACTGTGACGTAACCCATCCGGATGGTTCAGCATGTCAACCCCAAAATCTCAATATCTTTAACTCCAAGCTATGTATCTTGCCATTTAAGGTAATAATTAGTGATTCTGGGATTAGAACATTGAATTTGTTAGTACATTATTTTTCCCTTCAAAAATGACATATTAGGAAGTGTGTGCATGTGTGTATGTGCATATGCTTGTGTTTGTGTGTGTGTGCTTCTGTAGGTGCACTGTGTGTGCATCTGCCTATAGAGGCCAGAGAAAAACCTTAGCTGTCATCTTTCAGATGCCATCTACCTTGAGTATTTTTCTAATATTTTATTTATTTTAAAATTTTATCTTATGTGTATGAGTATATTGCTTACATGTACATAAATTCACCTGAGTCATGCAATGCCTACAGAGGTCAGAAGAGGACATCAAATCCCTTGGAACTAGAGTTAGGAAGGTTGTTAGCCATCATGTGGATGCTGGGATTCGAACCTGGATCCTCTGCAGGAGCAGTCAGTGCTCTTAACTACTGAGCCATCTCTCCAGCCCTCCACTTTGTGTTTTTGAGACAGGATATCTCAGTGGCCTAGAACTCAATGAGCAAGCTAGGCCAGCTGGCCAGGGATCCCGGGGATCCCCCATCAGTGGGTGGCCTCCTCAGTGCTGGGATTACGGATGCTCACCATCATACCTGGCTTAATCTTTTTTTTTTTTTTGAAAGTACATTTATTTGGTGTTGTTGGGGAAGAAGCACAAGTGCTATGTGTGCATGTGGAGGTCAGAGGACGACATACAGGAGTTGGTTCTCTCCTTTCACCATATGGGTCCTCTCAGGACTCAGGTCCTCAGGCTTCACAGCAAGTTGCCATTACCCACTGAGCTACCTTGACAGCCCCTAAATATTAATCATATTTAGACCCCCTCCCCCATCTGCATTTCCCATACCCTCTTCCCACTGGATTTCATGCATTCTGTTATATACATGAAGGGCTATTGAGCCAAGCTTCTGTACTCAAATGTTCCTTGGTACAAGGTCATACATTGGAGTGGAGTCAGCCTATCTACAGTCACTCCCTTAAAGAAGATCAGCTCTCCTTCATCCAGCAGTAATCCAGTTTCCAATAGTTCCTTGGTTAAAGTTGGGGCTTGCTGCCCATTTTCTCAGTTATATGTTGGATTTTTGTTTGATGAGTCTGCATGGGTCTCATGCATGCTGTTATCATTGTATTTATAGATAAGTATAACATTCATCACTCATCAAAGAAGCTTCTTTCTGCAAAAGATGGAGGCGACTACAGAGTCCCACAACAGGTCACATACAGAGAATATATGTCTGAGAGATTCTCAGCCCTAAGTGACACATCTGTACTGGATCTTTTACACCTATGGTTCATGGAACATAGTGTGACAGGGATAGAGAGTATACTATGTCTCTCAACTTTCACCAGCGAAGCTTTCTCATGCAACAGCGTTCAATGCACACAGAAGATCACAGCTGGCCAAGGTATAGAGAATAGGAGACTGCAGAGAGTGTGTCCCTGGACAGGACTCATATTAAACTTCACCCATGGCTCAGCGATGTGGAAGAGAGGATGAGAAGACTGTAACAGCCTGGGTTGGTGCATGAACACAAGGAAACAGAGACTTCCAGACTCTGCTTGCTCATATGAACTTGAAACAGTGGTATCAGATGCACACGTCCTATGCCTTTTTAAAACATGGATTCTAGTGGATTGAACTTAGGTCCCCATACCAGTAAGACAGGCAGTTTACTGACTGAGATATCTCCTCTGACAAATATATTAAGAATACTGTCTTCTAATATAGCCACTGCATGCTCTCAATAATCTTTTGAGACTACTTGCTTCCAAGTCTCTTAACTATGTCAAAAATATAGCATAAATGTTTATATAAAGATAATGTATAAGAATAGATAGTATACTATTATTTAGTCTTCAACTCATCACTGAATTATATTTGGATTAATATATGAATAGGTCCTTCATATTGAAAACCCTCTAATATAGTTTCAAAAGTTATTTAGGTATTTAATTTGTTTAATAATAATAATATTAAGTGATCTTCTTCTGGGGAAAGATTAGTATCTACTCACATATAAAATTTAGATCCCCATTGAAAGTTCAACCCTCTTGGAGTGTGTACTTTAAGCTAGTGATATTCTAAATCTTTAAATCTGTGTGATATGTAACAGTCCCTGAAACAGAAACAATATAAAGTCAGTTTTCACCAGGATGGCATATGACCAAGGAGAAAACTAATGAGAGGCATAAAATCTGGATGCATACAGGACTGTGGATGTTGCTGTGTGGGTGGAAACCTTGCCTGGCATGCACAAAACCCTGGTCTCTAGGACTATAAATCAAATATGATAGCACACACCTGTAATCCTCATACTCTGGAGTTGGAGTCAGGAGAATCACAACTTCAAGATCATCCTTGGCTACACAGTGAATTTGAGGCAAACATGAGATCCTGCTTCAAAATAACAAATAGTCCCTTAAAAAGCTGTGTAGGAGTAGCTCAATGCCTGGATGCAGTGAGCAGATGCCTAGCTCGTTCAGAGAGAAGACACTCTATCTACTCCTCCACTCTGGTCCTCAGAGACTGTTTTGTGAACACGCCACGCCCCATTGGTTCAGTCCAGGAGAATGTAAAAATGAAGATCTACAGTTCAAAAGCTTTTCATGCAACCATATAATCAAGAAGCCAGAATTTTGCTGTTTAAAGTGTATGTGTTGAAAGGGTGAATGAATCATTGAATCAATGAGCCCTAAACAGTGGCGGCCAGCCTCTAGTGTTGTATCCTAGAGGGTCAGACACCTTTTTTTTTCTACTTTTCTCATGTCCTTCTCTGATCCATCCATCTTTTCATCTGTTTTGCCAATGATGTTATCTATCCTCTTTGGTACTATCCACACATATGAGAACACGAAATTATAAGCAGACAGGTATCCCCAGTTACAACAACTGCTTGATTGAAATCTAATTTGGTTTTCAATTCTCTTCACTTGTCAGAGAAGCCCAAAGCCTTCAAGTTCTTGCCAAAAGAAATTTCTAAACAACCTATTTAAAATCTTTCTTTTTGAATGGTGGTTGGGGCAAATGTACATTAAAAATTTGCCTGAATATAAGCACAAAGATTACCTACCGTTTCAGTGGTCTCATCAATGAATCTGGATGAAGAAAACCAATGATTCTATTTTGATTTTGATTAAATGTCATCTTTCAGAATTTGCAGGTATATAAATGAAAGAGAGAGAAAGAGAGAGAGAGCATAGTTACATAATGTATCCATTGGGTATTTTTACAAACTAGAATTGATAATGCTAAACCACAGATATTATATTCAAATATTCCATATGACTCATAGGAAACTCTGTGTTAAATATCTCTTGCAAAGATCCTTATTGCAACAATTATTGCAACGTAAGCAACAACTTAACAAAGTTAATTCTAACCTTCTTTGATGGATATACTTAAAGATTTTCCTATGCATCTTTATAAAAATAATCTTGCAGTACAACTAATACATTTGGAGGTTTCAATTGATCCAAGGCAAATTTTGCTCATACAGCTTAATTAAAAGTTTTGATTCACGATGTTATTTTATTTGGGGGTTAAACTAGCATCAAAATAATGTTGATCTCAGTCATAAATCAATGAAGTACTAAGTATTCACTGTGAGTTTAATAATTATAAGTATAGTCAAATTGCCTTTCATCCTGAAAGAAACCATTTGATTAGGGATATTCCTCCTTCAGGAGATTGTGGGGGGCCTATTTATTAATTTTCTGGGCTTTCTATTTATTCATACTGTAGCTTGCTACTTCCTCTGTTCCTTATTTTACCTTTACAACTGTGTGGCATTCTAGTGAAATGATCTCTCCACATACACGTGTTTCATTCAAGCTTACTGAGAAGCAATCCAAAGTAGAGAAAGTTTGTGAAAAGTACTCCAATTTTCTGCTTTTGGTTTAGAAACCACTGTAAATTCTGGTTTGTTGAGCTGGGAAACTTGATACTGATCTTGAGGTATACCTAAATTCAACGAATATTCTAGAAGATTACTGGGCTTCACACTAAATCAGGTCTAGAGCCATACTTTTCTCTCTCTCAAGATGAATCTATGCTCCCTTAAACACAAGACCACAGTATTGGCTGATCTTATGATTCTTTACAGAAACCATGGTTTAAAGTTTGTTGGACACTTGCCATGTTATTAGAAATGTACCATAGGACAAATTAATATGTTGGATAAATTAATTTGAAGAAATATGTTTCCTAACTATCATGTAAACAAGAAATAAATGGGTTCAAGCCTTTTAACAACCTAGTCCTTTTCAGAAATTTCTGGCTTCCCTTTGTAATAGTCTCATTATATGAAAGATGTTGGTTTGCCAGAAAGTATCTTGATGGACTGGCAGTCCTGCTTCATTCATATAAAATATTTTCCTAATCATGTGGCTTATTTTTCTAAACCATTAAAGATCGTCAGTCACATTTTTAAAAAAAATCAGCTTGCTTTTCCTCCTGCTTATAGAGCATGTTTCTAAAAATGACTTGAATACACATATCTGTCAAATAAGAGAGGGCGTCCATCATCTATGTGCTTTTAGATAAATACAAATGTTTCATTATTCGTATTTTCACAGTTTCATTTCATCAAACTCGGAAACTGCTGCCATCACAAAAAATATAAAGTGTTACTTTCCAAGATTGCAGGCTTCCATAGGTTAGCTGCTTCTTTGATAAATGCTTATTCATCATCTTAATACAACCAGTGAAATGCAGTTCTTCAAGTCTTAATGCAAGATGGATTTTACCTACTTGCTCACACCATACTTGATTTATCCACACTTTAGTTTCAGGTAACTGCCCTTTCTTGCTTAGGGATTGCTGTTATCTATTACTGCTAGTGCTTTTTTATTAAACTATTTCTGTGTGATTCACGACTCAACAAAATTTTTTATAACCCAGTTATATTCAGATCACTGCAACTAGGTCTTTTTGAAAGTGTAAGGTTGGCTGTGAAGCAAAGACCACTGTCTCTTCAATGTGTAGCTAAAGAAATCAGCCACTGACTTGATTTTTTTAAGATCAATTTCTTCAAATACAGGTTGCCTGATTTCAATAATTTATGGACAATTAGTGAGGCAGATCATGGATCATAGTAGTTACAATTCAGAAATATATATATATATATATATATATATACACACACACAAACACACACAAACACACAGACACACTAAAATGAAGATTCCACTTGGAATAATTTGCTTCCCTAGAAACATAAATAAGAATTCTGAGATGAGCAACATTTTTGAAAGGAGGTGTGTGTGTGTGTGTGTGTGTGTGTGTGTGTGTGTATGCGTGTGTGTCTGTGTGTGTTTGTGTGCTTATCTCTGTGTGTATGTATCTAAGAGTTGTTGAGTTGATTCTAGGTAAGATCCAAGTAGCATTTGGAATAGTATATGAAACCTTGACTAAAAGTAGGAGTTGAAGATAAGGATTCACATTACTATTGTATAAGCAAAAAAATTATTGTGATAGCAGATGTGATTTTCATGGCAGACATAAAAAAACCCTAGGACATTACAATTTTAATATTTTGAAAGGATTAATTATTGTAGCTTTAAAGATAATGTTCCATAATGTTAAAGTCATGCTATGCTGTTATCCTTTTGACTCAGAAAAGATGTCTTACAAAGCTAAAAACTTAAGGGTCCACTTCTGGCTTAGCAATATGAAGTTGTGGTAAATGTATTTTTTTACAAAATAGTAACAACCAAAGGAAAACTAAAAAAATTGACTTTGCTTGGTATTTTGCTCTCCGAGTTGGGAAATTAAAATGTAAATATAGAGTTGAGGCTTGGTTCAAATTCCAGTTCTGCCATATAATTTCTGTAGGAGTTTGGACCCGTTACTTAATTGTCTCAGACTTAGCTTCTCATCTGTGAATGTAACAGTGTGAATGGTAACAGTGACCTCATGATAATATTGGATGATACGAAGAATAAATTGTTTCTACTCTATGTGAGTAGCAAGTGTGACAACATGATCATTATTATCCAATGAGGAAAGTTCTCATTTGGGACTGTGAAGATCTCAGTATGGTGTTATTTAATCATTAAAGCATTCTTTAGTCAAATGTTGGCTAAGTTTCCACAGGTTGATGGGCCCACTTTAGTGAGGGCTCCAAAAACTTACAAAACCCATAAATTCCCAACAGATGGGGGATCTGGTATATAGAGATTTGATAGTTTAAATCCCAAACATTTAGAGATTATTATTATTATTATTATTATTATTATTATTATTTGATAGTTTAAATCCCAAACATTTAGAGATTATTAGTTTATGACACAGTTTTTGCTGCTATTGCTGTCCCTTGACAAAATCAGGTCAAGTCTAAAGATGCATCATTTCCCCTTTATATTGCAAGATTCTAATGATTAGATTTCTTTTCAGTTCATGATTCGGACTAAAAGGAGATACACATACATGTTTATCTTTGTTCCAAGTCTAGGACCAGTATTAAAATAGACTAAGCTTCAATAACAAAGACTTTCAAAATAAAGAAACTTAGTAATCCAGAGGATTCTTCAATAACAATAGGAGGTATATACCCACGTCAACAGAATGGCTTTTCTATTTTACATTACTCATTGGTAAAGCTCACTGCTTTTGTGATATTTTTAATGTATTTCATCTAAGGTCATCCAGAACACTGTCATCCAATCAGCAAAACATGGAAAAAGCTTAGACCAGCACTGGCAGGAGTTCCTATGAACCATAATTGAAGATAGATAGAACTCAACTCACATAGCCAAACCTGACTGCAGTGAAACAGTCTGCAGTATGTTTCCAAGAAAGAGGAAGACAGTGATTTTTAATGAACCTCTAGCAGTCTCTAACACGTTTTTCAACGACAGGGCAAAATCACCTAGTCAAAGTGGAAGTGGCTTTTGTATTCACTACTTACTCTGGAGAATAGCTCCCCAAATGTCAAAGACAATTTGATCTGTTTCAGTTTCCTGGGCATATTTCTTACTGACTGAAGAAAAGCAGAAAGAATATATCCTAAAACGAGTTGTACACTCATTGGTAAATGTTAATAAGAGCAGGGACAAAAAAGAACACGTCTATTAGTTTGAAAAATTGACCCCTAAGTGAAACCATTAATCCATGGCCATTTCACATTCTCCCTAGGTCGCCATGGCAATAGAAATGCATCAGCTTTCATAGGACAAATCTGCACTTCAAAAAATGTGATTCACATCAGGAATAATTTTCTTAGTTTTTCTTCTTAGTTTTTCGTGTTCATTTCCATGAAATGCTCCCCTGATTTTAACCCTTTACTTCAGTTTAGCCCCATGCCTTCAAAGTATGGTGTGGAATTATTTGTAGAGAGTCGGTCAAGTTGTTTCACATTATACTTCTGCCTATTGAAAAGTCACAGGAAAAGAACAACTGCCTCTTTTTGTTTAAATTAAATCCTGACATTTAAAAAAAATGAACTGACACAGGAGGAAAAACCTGCATGAATTCAAGCCCACATTTTCTAATTAAATAGCAAACAGGTTTGGACATGAATGTTGCAACAAATTAAACAAGTTCTCGCTTTCCTAGCAATGTTTTAATGAAAATCATGGTAGTTTGTTAATAAAATTTAAAACTTTTATTTGTGTGTGCATATGATGTACATGTCTAAGTGTGGCCAGGCACCTGTGGGGTGAGGTCAGAAGACAACTTTCAGGAATCAGTTCTTTCTTTCCATGTGTTCATGGGTTCAAACTCACATCTTCAGGGTTATGTGGAAAGCTCTTTAACCTACTGACTCTTCTTGACAGTCCTCATCAATGTACTTTGTTACTGGTGTCTAAGCTTTGTTTGGGGTGACTATACTTTGTACTAAATCACGTTTTTGAGTTAGGGTCCATTCAAACTAGACGTTCCCTGATAGTGACTGATAGGCTATTCCATATAATGTGTATAGAGGTAGTACCTTATGTTACACAAACAAATAAAAAACAAAACATGTAATTTCTGTTCTTAAGGATATTATAATCAATTGAGGAGTCCAAATCACAAAAAGTAATTCAAAGTAAATAACTTGAAAATAACTTAGAATTTGAAGAAAAGAACTCTGAAATATGACAGAAAGACAAAGACCTTGTGTTGAGGTCTCCTCTTCCTCCTTCTCTTCCTCCTCCTCCACCTCTTTCTCCTCTTCTTCTTCTTCACGCTCCTTCTGCTCTTTCTCCTCTTCCTTGTCTCCCTCCTGCTCCTTCTTCTCTTCTTCTTCCTCCTATTACTTCTGATCCTGCTCCTTCTCTTGATCCTATTCTTCCTAGACCTTGTGTTGAAGACTCCCCCTCTTCCTCATCCTCTGGTTCCTCTTCCTCCCTCTTCTTTTCCTCCTTCCTGCTCCTTCTCCTCCTTTCTTCTTTCTCTTCCTCATCTTTCTTTAACAGTGTCAGAAATGGAACCCAAGGCCCTAGACTGCCAGCCACAACCTCTACTACAGAGTCGTATCCTAGGCCTAGACCTTATGATGATGTTACTCTTGCTGGTGACATGTGAATTAGCTGTTTGTATGTATTTATACATATTTTATATATAATCTTATTCATTATTCATTAATTCAACCTGATCACCTATAACATATAACAGATAAGCACTAAACACTCATGTAAAAGACAGTCTCTCTGACCTCTGAAGCTCATAGCCAAGTGGGAAAAAAATAGTAACTAGGTATTTTCAATAAAATTCACCAAGTGTCATGAGTAAAACATCATTCTACAGGAAGACAATGGGGGTTGAATATAACCAAAAGCAAAATGCACTGTGTACTTGTATGAAGATGTCATAATGAAACCTACTTTATGCATAATTGCTAATGTTAATAGAACATTAAAAAGTGTACTATGTGGTAACAAAATATATTAGTTTGGAAAGAGCAAAGGAAGATTCCCAAAGGAAGTGAGTTTGCTGAGTTCTAAATGTATTTTATCCCCATTAAAACTGACGGTAATTTGATTTGTATAAACTACATTTTATGTTCTATTTTCTAACCAACTGCCCAATTATGCCAAAGTAAATTTCATTTGGAAATTTTGTGATATATTAGGAAAAACTTCAGATACATCCAACTGTCTTCCTGAAAAATCCCTTCTAATCATGTCTATGTAAATGAGCTGTTGAAGGAATGCTTCAGATTATAATAGACAAAACAAGAACAAGCCTCAGAGATATAGTTTACCCAGAAACATTGCATGACTAACTAGTGCTATGCAAGTTTTCTGAAATCATCAACAAAATATGCTGAGGTGAGACAAAGGGTACACTGATGGGGCAGGAGGACAATTAGGTCAAGGCCAAGGGTGAACTATATAGCAAGACCCTGTATCAATAAATAAATAAATGAAAGAAGGAAAGGAAGGAAGGAAGGAAGGAAGGAAGGAAGGAAGGAAGGAAGGAAGGAAGGAAGGAAGGAAGGAAGGGAGAGAAAAAAAGAAAGAAAGAAAACCTAAGGTGCAGGCCCTAGATAATACTAACAAACCTCATAAGCAGAAAGAGTTCTTCAGATTTGTCCCCAATTAAACAAAGGAGTGGGGACTTTATATCTCAAATATCAACCATTTCATGAAGATGGGTGGAGACAATTTCTGGAGAAAAACTCTCTTTCGGTCCTCTGCAGTCCACATCCCTTGTGTCTGGGGGATAAATGTTTGGGGTCTAAAGAGGGCTGTTTTGAGGGAACAGGAAGGGAAGGACATCTGGAAAAGTCCACTAAAATGACAAATTCTTTTGTTCCCAAGACAACAGCGAACAAAGTGAGCCACATGTCCTGGGTAGGTTGCCTAGAGACAAAAATCTTACTTGTGATAGAGATGGAGCAGAGCTTTCCTTTAGAAAGTGTGGCAAGAAAAGAACTTGTTTTAAATTAAGAGAAGCTCTCAAATTATTATAATGAAAATCCATCAAGTTAACTTTTAAAAATCACTCTTTTATCTCCTAAGAAAATGATTCATGCTGAAAGAATTAATTTATTTGATATTTTAAATGAAAATCTGTGCTGCTGAAAATGATTAAGATATGTATTTTAATAGGAAAAATGTCTATTCATAGCCTTTTGAGAGAGTTGTAATTTAAGCTTCTGTTATTAGCCCAAGGAGATGAATTTGATGAGAGATCTAGAGAGTTTTAGGCCACTGCTGATGGCTTCCAGAAGGTAGAAACAGATGAGACAGACCAGGTTAAGTAACAGTTCATCTAACCTAACTGGTTAAGTATAGGTTGGGAAAACACATCCTTATTAGCAAATAGAGTCAATGCTGATTGTTAAGTTTTAGACCAAATAATTTCTGACAGTAGATTTAGAACCTGAAAGCTGTATCTTTGTATGAGTTGAAAAAGCATTATTGTCAAATCTACAAGGTTTGGAGGCTTAAGAGGTGGCTCAGTCTGTGAAGTGCTTGTAAACAAGAGAAGCCGAGTCTGGCGCTCCAGAAGTACATAAAGAAATGCCTGCCATGCAGCGCGTACTTGTTATCTCAGAGTGGAAAGATGGGAGGTAGAGGCGGGACAATCTCTGGAAACTGGCAAGTCAGTTAGCCTGGACTATACAGTGGAGTTCCAGGCGGACCAGAAGTCCTATCTCAAAGAAAAATGTGCAAGGCACCTGGGGACCCACATCCTAGATGTTCTCTGACCTCAGTAGACCTCACCCACATCCTTACCCAAAGGTACACACACTGCTTTTGTGCACGACATACACACACACACACACACAAACACACACATACACACACACTTCAATCTTTATAAATCTGGTCCTTAACTTTTGACTTAAAATGATTTAAAATTTATGTTTCATCTATAAAATCAGCACGTAGAAAACCTCATAGGCTTAGGGAAGAATTCTTGAAATTTAAAATTAATCTAAGAATAACATGCAATTTAAAAAAAATCATGAATTTCTTAGTCCTCTTCCATTCCTTCCCCATACCCCATGAAGGGGATAGGGACCCAGGAATATATATTTTTACAATAATTACTTCCTGATGATTATGAGGAAGGCAATTACACATGCAAGTATACTGCCAATAGAACACTGTCCTCTTTTGCAAACTGCTCATTCGCTGTAAATAATCATCAGGTTTTTGGAGTGGAAATCACTAAAACTTGAAGCTTAGCTGAGATGACCAACCCTAAGTGACACATCCCTAGATGTAATTTCTTCCTATGTGTAAAATATGGATCCTTATATTTACAGATAAGTATTCCAATTACCACTCATCAAAGAAGATTCTTTTGCAATAGACAGTGATTATTACAGAGTTCCACAACTGGTCATACACAGAGATTGTCTTTGAATTGCCCAAGCGTAAGTGACACATCTACAGTGCAGTGTCTACACCAAAATATCAGGGAACTATGGGGACCTAACAAACTCCATTTTACTCAAAACTCCATCTTAGTTTTAAATTTGCTTATGCTGAGTTTCGAACGGAGAAGGCTCTTGCACTTTCTCAGGAAGCAGCCCAGTAGCCCACCCAGCTTTGCTCAGTCAGCAGTTTCAGATTAACCACAAGCCCTGAGAATGTAACTTTAACCTTATCTCCAGCAAACATCCCCTTAGCAAACATCCCTTATGTTGTTACAATGTCACAAGATGCTGTTGAGTCAGGGAATTTGAACTAACCACCCCAAGAGCAAGTGAACCACCAGCCAATCCCCCACTTTGCTAAATAAACTACCCAATCCCTTCAAAGGTCACCTAACCCCAACCTGGAAATCCCCTCTTATGGCTTTTGTGCTTAAAAGGCCTGCAGCCAACTCTTCTGGGTCGCCATTTCTGTGAATGGTGGACCCCAGCATGCTGGTTGATTCTCGAGAATAAAACCACTTTTGGACTTTGCATACCATCTCGACTGTGGTCATTATGGGCGATTGCTGGACCCTACAGGAACAAGTGGAATAAGGGTTATGGAGAACACTAATGAATCTCCCAACTCTCATCAATGAGGCTTCCTCATGCAACAGAGGGCTAGGAACACAAAAGGTCACAAATGACCAAAGCATAGAGAATAAGAGTCTGCAGAGTGTGGGTTTTTGGACAGGACTCCTATATTAAACTCCACCCACCCAGGGCTCAGGAATCATTGTGGAAAAGGGGGTGGAAAGATTCTAAGAGTTTGGGGAGAGTGTGCATAACCATAAGGAAACAGAGTCCTGTAGGCTCCTGAGTCCTTGCACATGTGATCTTACAGCAATGGTGACAGCATGCAAAAGACCCAGGCAAACTCAATCAGACAAAAATCAGCCTAGAACTGGGGAAATGGACAGGAGGCCACAACTTTGGCAAGGAACTAGCAACTGGTCACTGCCGGTTGAGGGAGAGATGATCTTCTTTGAGGGAGTGATTGTTAGGCTAAACAGGATGAACTCACACCAAGAGACATTTGAATACACAAACTTGACTCGTGGGCCTTAGCAAATATGGCAGAATTCGTAAAATCCTGTGGGTGGGTTATGGGGGCGTGCAGATAGGGAAGGGGCCTAATGTGATTTATGGAATCGGGGCTAGAGAGATGGCTCAGTGGTTAGGAGTACAGGCTGCTCTTGTAGAGGACCTGGATTCAGTTCTCAGCACTCACATGTGAGTGGTCCATAACTCGAGTTCCGGGAGATTTGATGACCTCTTCTGACCTCTGTGGCCACTGCATGACATGGGTAACCTACCTACATACAAACAAGTGCTCCAGGTGCTCTTCCTCCACTTCCTTGACTATTCTGTCGAGTACTGATTAGTGCATGTTTATGTGGAAATTACCTATGACTGGAGCAAGAGCTGCCAAAGGCCTGGAAAGAGCTAACACAGAGTTGAAAACAGCCCCATCTTTCTGTACTTGGACCATGGAGCATTGAGAACACTCAGAAAGGCCTTGAATCAGTAGTGGAGAATGATTTCTCTAAGGTAAATACACTGGTTATACCCATCAGATCTCAAAAGGAGGAATAAAAGCTCAATATGTCTCCAAGAAAATCTGCTACACTCTAGAAAAATGATTGAGAATATTTATAGGAAATATTATTCCTCTCTGCCACAAAATTTCTGGTATCCAAAGATCCCCACTAAATAGAAAAAGATAGTCCTTACGACATGGAAAACTAGTCGACTGAAACCCACAGAAAACTCAGCAGAAAAGGACATTAAAATAGCTATTGTAGCCTTATGCGGGAAGTTCAAAGTACTAAGAAGAACTTGGAATGCATGAAAAAGAATAAAGGACTGTAAAGGAGAATTATAACGTGACAGAGGAAAAGTAAACCGAGATGGTTAAAAGCTAATTATACAATGAAAACGTATGGTTAGTAAATGTGAAGACTTGAAAATAAAAACCACCCAAAATAAATGTACAGAAAAGAAAGTTAAAATATTTTGCTGAGAATAAACTTCAAGTAACACAATAACCACATGTCTTTAAGAGGAGACAGAGTAGTAGCAGAAAATCAGGGGGCACGGAAACATTAATGGCCAAAAAGGAAAAGAAAGAAGAAAGAAAGAAGGAAGGAAGGAAGGAAGGAAGGAAGGAAGGAAGGAAGGAAGGAAAGAAGGAAGGAAGGAAGGAAGGAAGGAAGAGAGGAGGAAGAGGAAGGAAGGGAGGAAGAGGAAGGGAGGGAGGAAGAGGAAGGAAGGAAGGAAGGAAGGAAGGAAGGAAGGAAGGAAGGAAGGAAGGAAGGAGCACATCATTTATAAATGTCATGCCCAGGAAAACAAAGTCACGAAATACAGTACTGCTGTGCGGCACTGGTCCTGGGGAAACATGAACAAAGTCTACTCACGCCAGATGGCGAACCAATGACAGACCAAAGCAAGCATTCTACCAAAGTCCAGCTTGGTGAATCAATGAGTTTTATTGGGGTTACTTACCCAATGAAGTAGGGGTAATGGGTTACATACAGGAACAGAAATGACTCAAAATAATCAAAAATCCACTCCAGCATGGGTGACAGCTCGTACAACCTAGAAATCTGGAAACCGGGCCCATACTGTACAACTTGCAGACCTTTCACAGGCTGGCTGAAAAGCAGCTCTGAGCCCTGGTCTCTCCATCTTCTAAGCAGCTCAGCTTGTCAGAGAGTGTCTCTGAGCAGTCTTTGTTCCTTATATATGCTTGGGGAGGGAGGGGCTAGTGTATCTGGCCAATTTCGGAGATTTCCTGAAGTCTTTGAGGTGTTTACTTTCTAAGCTTAATGAGGTACCCGCAGGATGGAGTGATTCACTTCCGCTTGAGCATCCTTTTCTTTGCCCTCCCTGTCAATATATTTGTTTAAATGTGCTTCTCTGGAGGTTGAAATGTTTCACTTCCCTTTAGAGCCTGTGCCTTTAAAGAGTTTTTCTCTTAGATGGAAGGTTTTATATTGGAGGAAACCGTTACTCAACAAGCATAGATGTTGTCATCAACAATGCCCGCAAAGAAACAATGGAACAACATTCTCAAATAACTGCAGGAAAATCAAGTAGAACATGACATAGTCTGCACAGCTTTCAAATACTTTCAAATATGAGAATGAAAATAAAAGGTGTCAAGGGTGATATCACATGCTTGCAATCTCTACTAGTGGTAGACTGAGGCAAGAAAAGCACAAATTTGAGGCTAGCCTGGACCACTTAGTGAGATCCTGTGTGAAATAGTATTTTAAAAGAATAAGGACACAGGCTAGTGGTAGAGTATTCGCCTAGCATATAGGAAGTCCTGGGTTCAATCTCCAACTCCTCACAAAAGTGAAGAAATTAAAAATAAAATACATAACAAGGAAGGAAGAAGTTAAGTAAATGTCCAATAATAGGATAAATAAAACTGAATAAATTAAAAGACAATCACACATAATAATATATTGCCAGTTATTTTAAACTTACAGAAAATGCTCATGCAGAACACGGTGATGTACATCTGAAGTATATTTTAGGCCAGTGATATATAACAAGATGCTTTCTCCAAATAAAGAAGGAAACAAGAAATAATTCATAAGTTATGAAAAAAAAGGATTTTTGAAAACAATTCTATAGTATGACTCAAGATATTTTTTTTAGTTCCATGCATGAGAATGATGATATGGTTCAGTAGTAGAACACTCTCCTGGACTTAATCTCCAGGATAGCAAAATAAATGAACGAATAATGTAAATTAAAAATGATCAGTTCATAATCTGGTGTATTGCATCTACTCATCTCAATATATTATTATATAATACCATATTTTAAAAATATTTTTAAGTCACCAGGTTAATGAACACATCCCCTGTTATTTGGAGCTCATGAAGTTACTCAAATTAGCCAACCAAGTGAAAGTTGAGCTAACTCTATCCCCATTTACCCACCATAAATTGCATTCTGTACCTCCACTTCCTGTTGCCCTCCCTCAGGCACCATGTCTTGCATGCCAGCTTCCAGGCTGTCTTCACTCATCTGAATCTGTAGTTTAAATATTATTCTTTCTTTTATCTAGTCAAGGGTCATAGAGTTCTGCATTGCCAAAAGAAATGTCAAAATAATACAGAAACATGACAAATACAGTGAGGATAATCCCTGACTTTCTAAGCACACTTTTATTTTTCTGTTGTTTTGTGTTTAGTACCCAAGATAAAGACTGTTATGGACTATGCCAACGGATTCTAGTTGAACTCAGCCAATGGCATATATTGGTAGATACTCGAAGATTTGGAGTTATTAAATTTGAGCATTATAATTAGAGCTCTTTCTCTGTGACTGCTGCAGATGGGTTGGGTGCCTCCTTTAAAGCCTCTAGTTAGTCATCTCTGTTCATAATGGCACCTCCTAGCCTTTGTAATACATTCTACTCCTTCTCCCTGAAGCTCCCAGAGGCGTCCTAATATCTCTGCTCTCGTGTCATTCCTACCTGAATTCTTTGTATTTTGCTCATCATGTCTTTGTCCGTTCCTGGGAATTGTTAGATATACTTCAAACTTTAATAGTACATTGTTTTAATCCATCATCTTTTCCCATCTAGGAATCTGGTACAATAATTAAATTGTTGTAATTTAAATGAATATGAAAATGATGTTTTATAATACTTGGCAAGTAAAATTCCAAATGTTCTAAGTTATTGTTTTGCTAAACTGTTTTTTTAAATCATTTTTAGGTATATTTATTGTGTGTGTGTGTGTGCGTGTGCGTGTGTGTGTGTACATTTCATGATACCTGTGTAGAAGTCAGAAGACAGTTTATAGCATTTGGTTCTCTTCTACCATGTAGATTCAAGGACCGAATTCAGGTTGTCAGGCTTGGTGGCAAGTGTCCTTTCTTGCTAAGCCATCTTGTCAGTGCCTGGACTGCTTTTCTAGGTTCTATACAATGCCATTAAATGCCTATTCTATTTCACAAAAGACCATTAATATCAAAAAATTTGCTCAACAGTGCACTAAATAATCTTCTGAGAAAAGATATAAAAGATATTCTCCTCCTTTATTTATGTTTTGAGGGTTAGTTATTTAAAAAATAAAACTTTGTATTAAACTTCAGAAACATAACAGTTATTACATGTTATGGTTTGAATGTGCTGCCCCTCCCAGGGTCACATCTGCAACTCTTAGACAGTAGCTTTTGCAGGAAAAGGTAGAAACTGTAGGAGGTGGGACTTACAGACAGGGAGTTGATCACTGGAACTCTGACCTGAAGGTTACATCTGATTTGAGCCTTTCCCTTGTCTGCTTTCCGTCCAGCATGTGGTGAGTCGCCTCTGTCACATGCTTCCACCACCGTGACGCTCTGCTCACTTTGGGCCCAGAATTAATAAAGCCCAGGACTAAGACGTGACATCTTTGAAACCAAAGTAGATCTTTCTTCCCTTAAGTTGTTCATGTTGGTTATTTGTTACAGTGGCACTAAAGCGACATTGTACTTGTGGAGTATTATAACAATGATGTTAAATGCATTATTTGCATATTAATAAGAATAACAGGATTTTTGTCATTGGGCACTACGAAAAGAAATAAGTTCTATGGACTTACCCAGTGATTTAGTGAGACAAAAACTAAAATATTTCTGTTTTAATTTCTGTGTAACCTCAGTTTACTTTATTAACTGATTGACTTTTATTTTATGTGCATGAGTGTTTTGTCTGCTCTTACAATGCCTGTGGAGTCCAGAAGAGGGCACTGGATCCCCTAGAACTGGAGTTAGGTATTAGGAAACAAACCTGGTCCTCTGCTCTTAACAGAGGTCATCTCTCCAGGTCCCAGTGTCTTCAGTTTTAAGGTCATTTGAATTTCTTTGCCGAATGTGAAATTAAGACTATTTCAAATATCCTTTACAGCTTGCATCATTTCTAAATCCACTCTTTTCCAGTCATTTCTTTCCTACTAAAAATGGAAGAGTACTGTATTGCATGGGAAAAAGGACAAACAATTAAATGTCATAATCAGAGCCATCAAATATTATTATTAAATTTGTTACCCATGCCTTGCTGTTCAGGCTTCCTTCTTTCAACAAGATAATTTGAAATGACACCATGTTTGTTCTTAGAGACATAAGTAGTTGTTTTACTTTGTGATATTTACTTTATTAATACTTGACACACGGAACCAAGAATAATGAAAAGACTGCTTCTAAGACACTAGTGTCAAACTACATTTGTCAAAATTAATAATGTACAATTTTTCAAAATCAGAAAATGGAAAAAATGTGAGTTTCATCTGCTTAGACCACCTGTATGACATCTGCCAGTCGGACCAAACTACCAGTCAGGCCATTGCTATATCTACCAGTCAGACCATCTCTATGACACACACCAGTCAAGAAACTATGATTTACAGAGGTCCATAAGTGATTCATCTTACATCCATATCCCTGTGAGAATACGGACAGTTTGCAGTTCTTCACTGAGAATGGAAAAATACAAGACCACAGTTCAAGACAATAGTTGCTGACCTCTTTAGCCCCTAACTAGGCTCTGACTTAAGCTCTTGCCTAGTATCTCGGTTTTTTTCTTTCTCACTAATCAGTGATAACACAACAAAGTGTGCTATCTTGTTGCACACTTTCCCCTCATCTATTGACATCTGGCTAATAAGGCATCTTGTTCTATTGCAAGCTACACAGATGCCCGTATTATAACTGATTTCCAATATTCATGATTAATAAACTTCCAGTTGACCTTCCCACTAAGCAAATACATTCAGTCTCTTAGTGAACTGAATAGTCATGTTAATTCAATATAATCATGAATTAAGCTGCATCTGTCTTTAATAAGATTGATGTAAGAGCAGAGAAGGGACTAGAAACATTGTTGTAGTCTCCTCACACACACTGTAGAGTAATTTTCAAACTCTGTAATGACTTTAATATTTTCTGTGCCAACTTCCTTTCTTCTACTGAGCTGAAGAGATGAAATAAGCTATTTGGAGACTGTGGATTCAATTTCTTGCTTTCATAAACTCTATATTTCTAAAAAAGTTTTAATAGATTGGATTTATCTTGCTTTTTGATTGAGGATAAATAATTTTTTCTTTAGTAAATGATTATCATGTTGGTAAGGAATTAAAAGAAAGATCTCATGGTTAATAATTTTATTTTATAACCACATATTTAGATGGACCATCTACTTAAAGTTTGATCATTTTTATTAGTGTGCTGTTCATCAATTCAAACTCAGAAATTGCAAAAGCAAGAGGACTTTATTTGAAGACTTGGGAATTTCAGTTCAGTAGTACAGCTTAAGGCAACTGTGAATCAGTAGTCCAAAAATGCAGAGAGGGTCGGATCTTGTATTGAGCAAACAATGTTGATCTGTTTCAACGCAGTAACAATTCTTTTGTGGGGAACTTTCATAACTGCTTTGTGACAGGAGCTACACAATTCTTAAGAAGATACAGAGGAGAATGTATATACTCAATAAATGTCTAAGAAATGTAAGTATAATAACTGCTTGGTGTATGTCCCAAGTCTCTGGCACAATGTATTCCCCTGTTCCGCATACCTGCAGTCAGATGTCCAGTCTACATTTGTAGGGAGCAGCTGAAATTGTGCATAATCCCTGTTCACTCATGGCCTCCTGGCCTCATTAGAAGTGACTGCAATGTCAGTTCATCATGACTCTTCCTTTTATTTTCGTAGTATAAATCATGTTTGAATTTCCCCTAGGCCAGAGGTCTGAATATTTCAGGGAAGTAGAATTAATGATACGGCATTCTTTCTCGTTTCCCTGTTGCAGTGACTCGAGTTGCTTTGTTCCAGGATACCCTACCTACCGCGATACACTGAAAGCTCTGAAATAGTGAGCCAAAAGAAATCTTTCTTCCCTTAAGCAGTTTTATGCCAGATATTTGCTGAAGTGATGGAAAGTTAACTAACCAGATAGCTGGTAGTGGAGAAGTGGAGTAATTGCTGTGACACAATGCTTAACTCCTTGGAGCTGGTTTGCAAGAAGAACTTGGAAAAGTTTGGAGATGTGTGCTAGAGAAGTCTTAGGTTAATACACCCGATATGAATAGCTTAATGGATGGTTCTAGAGGAAGCCAGAAGACCAGAATGAGCATAGCATACGGAAAAAAGAAATGGCATTCACAGTTTTTAGATGGGAATGAAAACTATTGGGAATTACAATAGAGGCCATTTAGCTGATATTCTTTCCGAGAACTTGTTCACATTTTGTCTGCATGCTAAGACTTTGTGGATTTTGAGTTTGGCATAATGGAGTAATTAACTTGAAATTTCCAGGCGTATTGACATTTAGGCTGTGGAGTATGTTTTGCTGGTTGCTTTTAGCCAGGCTTACAAGTGAGAAATATGGGAGCAAGCTGGAAGGACTGGGTAAGAAATTCAGTGTCTGTAATCTGGGGCCAAGAAAAGTGTGCTTGCTAAAGAAATTAGCCCCACTGAAGAGAACATATGTATTATTGCTTCGGGGCAAATGCCTTGAGGACATCTCAGAGTTTGACCAGATTCCATTCATTGGAGGCTGAAAGGGAACAAAATCATTCAAGAAAATTTTACTTTGAGAAGACAGCTCTGGGGAAGTTTGCTTACACAGAGCTCCCTAGGAAAGGGGAGGCTGATTCAGCCTCCTGGGCAGGTAGAGACCGCTGCAGTGATGACCAGTGCGGTACTGCTCCATGTAGCAGCAGGCCTTGGCATCATCCACGTTGAGACTGATTTTGTAGACATGCCCAGTGGATCTTAAAGGAATGACTGGTAGGCCAGGCAATGTCTGGAAAGATCATGATCCACGTAGGGAGCCCCTGAGATGGTGATGTGTAAAATTATGAAGGCAAAGGCATAATGGCAACCTCAGGGAGTTAGAGATGTTGGGAGCATAGCGCATGCCTGTCTAGAGAATGTAGACACAGCAAATGAAACTAGTTCAAGAGAGAGCCATGCTGATTGTGAACAACATGGTTGCAGGCTTCAGCACGCCAAGCCCACTGGAGAGCACATGACAGCATTACAGGCTCTGGATGACAGACACGGAGATACAGGATTTAATATCTGTCCCAGTGAGTTTTAATTTTCCTTGGGCCCAGTCCTTCTTTCTGTGTCCCCATTTGTCCCTTTTGGAATGGAAGTGTTTGTTGTGAGTCCATGGATATCAGAACTATATAATTTTATTTTAAAGGGGTTTCTAGTTTAGAGTTACCTTGAATCTCAAAGCAGACTTTGAACTTGAGCTTTATCTGTTCAGTGCTGATGACTGAACCTAGCTGGGTCTTGTACATGCTAAACAAGTGCTCTGCCACTCAGCTGTATCCTCAGAATCATTGTAAATGTTTCTTTTTATTTTGAGACGGAGTGTTACTCAGTTACCCCTGCTAGCCTCGGACTCACCTAAGCCTGACTGAACCCGGAACCTTCCGGCCTAAGTCACCTAGGCGGGATTGCAGGCCTACCTTGTTAGGCCTAATTTGAGCTTGAACTTTTGAACAGTGGTGCAGTTTTTAAGACTTTAGAAACTCTTGAACATGGGATAAATGCATTTTGAACTATGAAATTCACATGAGTCTCTGGGCCCAAGATATGGACTGTGATGGGTTCAAGGAGATACATTTTGGTATGGAGTTGACAAGATTCAGACTTGTGATAGTTAATATTCGTTGTCAACTTTGTTGGATTGAAAAATGCCTAGAAAAGTTTTGCAGCACACCTTTGTGAAAAGCATATTGGTATAGCCAAGGCAGATGGATCTGGAATTCAAGGCCCACCTGAACTAGTTCCCTTCCACTGAGCCCTGAACAGTGTCATTCTTAATGGTTGTTTGATAGTGTGAATTTCCCTTCGTGAGATTTATGATGATTCTTCCATAACTTGTTGTACTTACTAAATCTATTCCTTTTACAATTCCGTATATGTATGTAATGTATTTGAGTCATCCTCTTTCTGTTTTCCCCCTTCCTTTCCTGCTGAACCTTTTCTTCCTCCAAACTAGTACCCTTTCTACTTTTATGTTGTGTGTGGTGTGTGTATGTGTGTGTGTGTGTGTGTGTGTGTGTGTGTTCTTGCATGAGCATAGGTGATAAATTATTTACCAGGGTATTTACAACTTGCTACTTAACTCCATTGCAAATTAAAATGTCCCCTTCACTGGCCATCAACAACTGCTGACAGCTCTCAAAAACTATATTTGTAAAATATAGAGCATTTGGGATTCAAAAATTCAACAATAGTGATGTTTCATAAAGGCTCACTGCTTAGAAGTACACACAATAATATGGCACCAAATTTTTACAAAAAGAGCTTTGATTGAAGGAAACCATCAAAGAGAAAGGAATTGTGCTTGAATCTGCTGCTATGATTGGTTGGTGTCGGGGAAACACTGTGGTTCTACCCTGATTTAAAAAAAAAAAAAACCTGTTGTTACCGCCAGATAGGGAAAGTTGATCTTCTTTAAGGGAGGGACTGTAGATAGGCTGACTAGATCCCAGTGGATGAATTTATACTGAGGGACATCTGGGTTCATTAACCTGACTCCATAGACCTTAACATATATGACAGTATACATGAAATTCAATTGGGGGTTTGTGGGGGATGGTGAGGATGACGGAAGGGTATAAAGATGATTAAGATGTTTTGTATGAAATGCACAAAAATTCAGTAAAATATACATTTAAAAAGTACCTGGTTGTTTCCCTACCAGAGCAGGAAGGTACGAAAGCCATATTCTATACAGAAGGGCTGGAGAGATGGCACAGGGGTGAGGAGCACTGGCTGTGCTTGCAGAGGACCTAAGTTCACTTCTCAGTCCCTGCTTGGCAGCTAGCAACTATTACTAACTCTGGTTCCAGGAGATCTGACGCCCTCTTCTGGCCTTCATGGACACCACACACACGGTACACTGACATCCATGCTCAACAATCATGCACATGGAAAACACTTTTCCTTAAAAGGAAAAAGAGGACAGAGAAAAGACATGTTTTTACTTTTAGTGGAAAATTAGATAATAAATTAAGGCTAGAGAATTGATCTGTTTCTTGTCACTGTTAAGATCTTTGACTGTCTCATAAGGACACTGACCTCATTATACTGGAGGCCACATATCAACCTCATTTTTCATTATTTCTTTAAAAACCTGATCTTCAAATGAGGCTGAGGCAGAAGAATAGGGTGAAGAGTGAGGTTCAGAAAATTTGTACATAGAGACTGTGAGACTGACATGAAAGAGACTCATTGGTAAAGAGGAAGACTGGGGGAGAAGGCATGCAACTCATAGGGAGCGTGCACAGAGAAAACCTGGGATGCAAATGACTGAAAAAACCAGTCTATGCTAATGTCCCATAAAGGGTCACATAACAGGGTGTCATTCAGCTTCTGACCTTCCTTCCAACTGGGGCCCACCTTCTCTCATGAAAGTGTTTTCTTTCTTAATAAACTGTGTCTTCTTGTGCTGTTATCCACCCATCTTTGTCTGATTTTTTTATACCAGGACAGAAGAACCTGGAAATCCCAGAAGGTGACCAATGGACAACTATTTCTGTTGATAATAGCATCAAATTTCCATATTCTAGAAGTTAGGGTTTCAACATATGAATTTGGGGACAGAACTGAATTCCATTAACAATAGAAAGTGAAATTAAGGTTTATTGAAAATTCAGAAGTTTTGTCTAAGGAGATACTTTTGAAGTGTTGAGAGAGTTTGGGACTGGGCAGGGGCTATGACAGAAGAGTCCAATAATAGAGGAACGAGGACAGGGAAAGGATTTGGGAATGAGACTTGACTGATCATGGTGTTCATTAAAGAGATAATGGGCCTTTCACAGTTTCTGTAATAAAGTCAAACAATTTGCTTGCACAAGAGACTCCTGGGAAAATAACGCAAAAAAAAAAAAAAAGACAGTTAAATAGCCATGTTCTGTATTGTAGGTGTTTGTGGGATGGTCATTTCAGTTTCTAGGGTCCACGTTGATTAGAGGGGTAGATGGGTTCTTTCTTTGAAGACTAAACTCTCAGGGAAACAATTGACCTCAGCACAAAGGAAAGGCATTAATTTATTTTCCTCTTTACCCTGGGAAAATTCTTGTATAAGCCTTAGAGTTGATGAAAATAATTCATTTAATTCTAGGAAATGTCCATTTTTACCAATCAAGGATTAACAAGAAATCCATTTCCTTTAAGACAGGCAAAATGCAAAAAGTCAGGAATCAAGAAAAATGCTTTTAAAGTTACCTCTGCAGATGACTCTGAATGACAGAGTTTCCAGCTGGCTTTGCTAGTTCCATTATTCAAAAACCTAGAATTGCGTCATTGCCATATGCTAACCCTGAAACAAACTGCATGATAGCTTGACTTCTTTGTTGGTCAAATGTGTTTCTTGTCCTCTAAACCCTTAAGTGGGTCTGGGAGAAAAATATGAATTTTCTTTTCTTTTTCCTTCTATTATTTAATATTTTATGTGTCTGAGTGTATTGCCTGTATGTATGGAAGTGCACCCATGTCATGTAATGCCCTCAGGGGTCAGAAGAAGAGGACATCAGATCCCCTGGAACTGGAACTAAGGAAGGTTGTTAGCTGTCATGTGGGTGCTGGGAACCTGACGCAGGTCCTCTGCAAGAGCAGCCAGTGCTAAGCTATCTTTCCAGGCCCCCAAATCTGAATTTTCTGTGTTGGATAGGACTGCCCCAAATGTGTACTACTTGAATAGTAAGCTTTATTTTGTTTTTAAAGATTTATTTTAACGATCTATATGGATGCCTATTGTATCTGTGTACATAAAACATGTGAGTGTTCATGGAGGCCAGAAAGAAGGTGTTGGATCTCCTGGAGTTGGAGTTACAGAGGGTTGCAATCTGTCAGATGTGGGCAATGGGGACCCAACCCTTGTTCTCTGGAACATCAGAAAGTACTCTTAACCACTGAGCAGTGTCAACAGGCCCCCAGTTTTAATATTTTTAAAAGATTATATTCAGTGACTACTCACAGTTTAGATATATTCTGTGAAATGGCAACATTATTGAGAGTATTAAAAAATTTTGAAGAAAAGAGGACTAGGGAGGCTAGGATGGAGCTCAGTTGTTGAGTAATTGCCTAGCAGGCACAAAGCTCTGGGTTTGGTCCTCAGTATGAGGTATGGTGGCTCATGCTTGTAATCCCAGCCTTCAAGACGTAGAAGTGTTTGTGAAAGGACAGCTTTTCCAAGTCCCTATGCGTGCAGAAGTTGGACTGACCAACTTAAAACATCCCAAAGAAGCAAACTTGGTGTGGGATGGTTCAGTCTCTCTCAGAACTGAAGAGGTCTGGGGTTTCCCCTTTTAAAGAAGAAGAATACCAGCCAGTTCCTATTGGCTGCGAAGACCTGAAATGAATGAATAGACAGATATGTGGGCACCTGCAAGTTTTCCTCTGGCTTCTACCTGTGCAGGCCCACACATGCACACATACATGCATACATACATACATACACACATGTATACATACATGCATGCACACTCTGTAACTAAATAAATGAATAAACAAATAAGTAAATAAAAATAAAAGGAAAAGAAGCAATAACCACTTGCCAAGCAAGGGGATTAGACAACACTACAGGTCATACATAGTTCTTCCTAAATTTGTTTGATAATTGAAGCGGTCATCTGTGTGAACTAACTGACTTTATCCAAAGGAAAGATACTAGACTTTTATCCTTCTGATAGGACGTGGCTTTATAAGTAAGTCATGGTGGAGTGTGAGCAAAAGCTGGGCTTCCACCTTCCCACAATCGTTGGGAGTGTGTTCCTATCTTCCTTGATGATTCATTTCAAAGTCCTTGAGAAAGACAGTTCTGGGTCATAAACCTAACAAGAAGTTTACTTAGCTTCAGTAAGATTTGCATACATTCCAAATGGGCAGAGAAAGAACTCACAATCACAGGCTTTCTAAAGAAAACGCTGACTTATCTTCTGGTTTTTAGATCTCTGCCTTCATTTCCAACAGGGAGAACAGAAGCCCATAAACTACCAACGAACAACCTCCTATTTCTTACTGTATATATAATCACTTTAGAGTATTTTCTTGGCAGGAATGAAGGACATGGCTGCATATATTTCTGATTAAATTTATAAATTTGTAAAGCTAATTTTATATTGTTTTGCAATGTAAACATAATTGTGACCCTAAGGTTGTCTATATCCTTTTATTAAGAAATATTTTATTTTTATTTATGTGTATGAGTATATTGCCTGTATGTATGTAAGTGCATCTGTGTTGTGCAGTGTTTGTGGAGGTCAGAAGAGGGTGTTGGATTCCGCTGGAATTGGAGTTACAGATGGTTGTTAGCACCATGTGGGAGCTGGGAATAGAACCCAAGTCCTCTACAAGAGCAGCCAGTGCTTTTAACTGCTGAGCCATCTCTCCAACCCAGTGGTCTAGATCCATTAAATTTGAATAGCACATTTACATTATCTCAGTTGCCTCTTGTATAATACTTCTTGGTATCTAGTCAGATTCCTCCTCCTCTTCTTATAGAAGATGGCTGACCACCTTGTCTTTTGCAGCTGGTATCCTGCCGAGGCTATTTAGCCTTGCACACTTCCTGATACTCCCACTTAGTAATTTCCCAGTTGTTGACTCATGTCCCTTTCCCTTTACTATAAATTCCCACCTGTCTATGTTATATTCAGAATTGAAGCAAGTTTTATACTGAAGTCTATTTCTCTTTATTTCAGTCTTGAATTAAATTCTTTTTGACCTTTTACCACTTTACTGGTCAACTCCGATTTCTTGGGTCTTCTCAGTAATTAGAATTTTAGTTCTTGGCTTACCCCTCACTAGCTGCCTGTGTGCCATGGGAAGTCCTTCCTATGAGTTAGGAATACTATGAAGACTAAACGAGATGTCAAGGCTGGATGGAGTAAGTCCTCAGTTAAGGGATATTCCTATGCTGAGATTTTGTCTTGTTTGAGCTTATATAGGACTGTTACTGAAGTCACTGTTGCTGTGAGTTCATATGTGTAACTGACAAGCTGACTGGAAAACTGTTTCCTTGAGGTCATCCACTGTCTCTGGATCTTACAATCTTCCTGCCCCCTCTTCAGCAATAGCCCCTGAACCTTGAGAGGTGGAAGTTTGATACAGGTGCCCTATTCAGGGACGAGCACATTGTTATTCTCTGCACATTGGCCAGTTATGAGTTTCTGTGTTGCTCACTATCTGCTGCATAAGGAAATCTCTCGGGTAAGAGTTGAGAGATGTATTCATCTTATGTGTAGAGGTTGAATTGGAAATATATCACAGAGACAATTATTCTCTGCATTTGACCAGTTTTGGAGTTCTGTGTTAGTCTCCATCTATTGCAAAAAGAAGTTTCTTTGATGAGCAGTGAGAGATACACTTGTCTGTAAACGGAAGGATGCATATTTAGAATTCAGTAAGAAATTATGTTGGTCCAGGGATGGGGCAAAGGTAGGTCCCAGAATAGACAAGGGGAAGTGGGCAAGAAATCCCAGTCTACTAAGGAACTTTTGGCAACTGAAGATTGGGAAGGGGAAGAGACAGTCTCTTACAGGGAAGGGACTCTAATTAGTGGCAAAGTTGGGATGGAAGTTTAGATATTTTCTTTGCTATATGTCCTGTGTCTCAGAGCCCTAATATAAGTGACAAGCTATTGCTAATAGAAGGAGTTTCAAAATTTGACAAATTTGACTAGCTAAGCAAAGGTTTTCATGTAAACTCATTTCATGTTATGTATACAGTCGAAATATCTATACATGCTAAGCACATACTAACTAGACTAATTTCGATTTTTAAATTACAGAATATATTTAAGGTGCATATTACCTATACATTTTCCCCCTTTAACATCTATTTGTTTATGCTTACTAAAGAATGCTCATTATTTTCAGTTCTGGAGGAGAATTAGCACTAAAAGAATTATCCAAAGCATAGCTCATTTATTTGGCTTTATGTTTGACTACCTTTGATACTGTGTAAAAAAAAATTTCTTTAAGCCACATTAAATGAACCTGAGTCCTTGCACTCTTCCACGCAACTGCTTTTGAAAATATAGAAGCTGTATGGTTAAAATTGTTCTGAGTATCTTCTCTTTGGTAATGCTGTGCTTTGATGCACTGGTCTGGCCTTGTTTACTTATGCAACCGTTATCTGGAACAACTTATCTGCAAGCCTCTCAAACTGTAGCAATGAGACCCAAGGCACATAAGTTGAAATATGTGACCTCCACCATCAAATTGCCATTGCAAATTGGTTTGAATGTAATCTTTTTCAAGGCTGCACATCCAAACACACATTCAGAATCAAGCAAATAAATGTCACTGTTTCAATAAAATAGCAATTAGTTATCTATCTCAGAAATGTCAGAAACTGGATTATCTGATATCCTTAACTAGAGAAAAAAATATATTATTTTGCTTCATTTTATGAACATTAAATGTAAATTAAAATAAATCAGAGTTTCTTTTATTTTTATTGTGTTAGGTAATTTAAAATGCTCTGGGCTTAGAAAATGAGATATAAACTGTATTTTAAGTGGTGACTGGCAGGAAAAACAAATTAGTAAGATAAAAATGTATTTTCAAGGGCTGAAGAGATGGCTCAGCAGTTACGAGCACTGGGTGCTCTTGCAGAAGACACGGGTTTGGTTCCTGGCACCAATACGGAAGATAACAGCTATATGCAACTCCAGTTCTGGGGGTAATCTGACGCCCTCTTCTGACCTTCATGTGCATCGCATCACATGGTACACTTACATACATGCCAGCAATATACTGATACATGTAAAATAAAATAACAAGTAAAATATTATTTAAAATGTATTTTCAAGTAATGATATATTGTAAAAACTTATCCTTTTAAGTATCAATATTTTTATTTAATAGGATTACATTAAAAATATTAAGATCATGACTGGGATATAGCCAAGTGGTTGGGCACTGACTTGGCATATGCAGTCTTTGATTCAATTCCCAGTACCCAGCTGGGGCGATAGCTCAGTTGGTAAAGTGTTTGCCTTACAGCTAAGAGTACTTGAGTCTTATCCTCCCAAAGCTTACATAGAAAAGTTGGGTGTGGTGGCATAAAATTTTATTCCCAGTGCTGGGGGATTTGGGTCCCCGAGACTCACTATCTAGCCAGACCAGTCTACCAGGTGAGTTCCAAGCCATGAGAGACCATGTCTCCAAAAACAAGTTGCTTGTCATATGAGCAGCTGAAGTTGTGCTCTCTTACACACACACACACACACACACACACACACACACACAAACACACACACAGCCCAGAACCTTAAAAGTAAAAATCAGAGCCGAGTTTGGTGATGTATGCTTGTATTTTCAGTACTTTGGAGGCAGAGGTTATATAGTGAGGTATCACTCTGACCTAGGACCAAGCATATACTATTCTGTTCTTTCCTTTCAAATATTAAAAATATTCTTTAAGGAGATCTGGGATTCTAGCATATTTTTGTATTCATTTAGTATGCGTTTTGTATGCATTCAAACCTTCTTTGGTTTGAGGTTTTTTATAGAATAAGGACCTCAGTTGGGACACTGCCCACACTTGTGGATTCAGTTACAACTAATAATGTTGAGAGCTGCTGAATTAGGTCCTCTCAGAATGATCTGTTCCCAGAAACTAAGGAATTACCTGAAAACATTTAAGCTGTGCTTTATTCCATAACTGGGGTGTTTGTCTTGCCTACCCAACAGTGAGACTGCCCAGGGAAACTGTTACTGAAGAAGAACAGAAAAGTGTCATGATGACCAATCATTGAAATGGAATACGAATTCTGAGCCTGATCAGCTATACTTAAACAATACCTGGACTAACTCTCCCATGCAGAAAGAAAGTGGGGTATAAAATATTCAGACAGTTTCTGCTTCCCATGGTAGTAGACAAATAGTTCTTGACTGGTAGGTTGGAGGTATAACTCATGAGTGCTTGCCTAACATGCATAAGGTTTGAATTTGATTGCCAGCACTTCAGAAATAAAGCAATAACTAATGAGAGAGACTACAACTGTCCCATGGTATTTAAAAGAACTTTTTAAAATGTGTAGGGAAATCAAACAGTTAAAGCTAATCTTTAGTTAATATACTATAATTTAAAAATATTTAAATGGTAAGAATGAATGGATTTTCTTTCTTTTTTACTTGAGATTTATTTTTTTATTTTTTAATATTTTATTTATTTTTATTTGATTTGTGGGAGTGTGCATTGCCTGAATGTAAGTCCATCCATGTCATGCAATACCCACGGAGGTCAGAAGAGGACATCAGATACCTTAGAACTGGAGTTACAGACTATTGTTAGCTGCCATGTGGGTTCTAGGAATAGAACCTGGGTTCTCTGCAAGAGCAGCCAGTGCTCTTAACTGAGCCATCTCTCCAACTCTTATTTTTTTATTCTTTAATGTTTTTATTTGAGAATGTCAAAGTATCGACCATGTTCAGACTCCTCTCCCTGCATCCCCATCTCACTAACCCTCAACGTCATGTTCTCTCTTACTGTCTTTTTTTAAAGGCCTGTTGAGTCTAATCTGTGTTTCTTGGCTGTGGGTTTATCCCTTGGAGTCTATTAGGCATCACCCTAGTAAGGGAAGTTGACCCTGACTCTCCCAGAATCTATCAATTTCCAATCCATACTTATTGAGGCCTGGGGCTTCCTGCTCACCTCCCCCATTCATGCTGGGCTCCTGAATGGCTTGACTATGCACAGGTCTTGTGCATGCTATAAAATGTGCTAGGGTTCATTCATTATGTGTACAACTACCACGTGGAGTCCAGACAACACTGTTTCCTTATGTTCATTTACCACCCATGGTTGTTTCAATTCTTCCACCCCTTCTTACTCAATGATCTTTGAGCCTTTGGAAGAGAGGGTACAATACTGGTTTCTCATCTAGGGTTGAAAACTTTGCAGTTTTCTATTCTCTGCACACGGACCAGTTGTGGGTCTCTGTGTTAAATGTTGTCTACGGCAAGAGGAACTTTCTCTGGTGAGAGCTGAGAGATGCACTGATCTATGGGTATAACAGTAAGTCACTATGAGTCAGTTTAATACTATCTTTGCTTAGCAGAATCATAGTAATATAGAGTCTCCCTATGGCCTGTGACTTGTCTAGCCACAGTTTTTGACCCTGATAACAGATAGGTCACTGTCTATGATGCTCATCTGCTTTTGTGTGGGTCAGCAGTGAAGTTCACAATTTATACATTTACTGGCTGCTAGCATACTAGGACAACCAAAATTTGAAACGTGCTGATAGGCATCTATTAACTAAATTGTGACAACTGAAATTGATGTGAGACAGAACTGTGTAAAAAAGAAGACTATCTGTACTAATGTATTTACTTAATTGTGTAACCTATTGGAGTCCAGGAAACTCTCTATGAGATCCTTCTTAAAAAGATTTGTAAATAGGAGAAACATTTATTTTCCTTTCCATTTATAAAGTTTCAGTAATTCAAGTGTCCCAGGTAAGTTCTACCAGAAAGATTCACCATGGTTAGCAAAGCGGGGTTGTCTCATTGTCTGTTTTGATTAGGAACCAAGGCTCCATGGGGACAGAAACAAGGAAAGGCCTACACTTCATGTCCCCAGGGCTCAATGCAGCATTCTATACGTAGTATACATGAAATAGAGCTTTGAAGATAGCTTGCATGAATGAATGAATAAATGTCAACCTGGTTGAAGTTTTATTTAAAAAATGACACATAATCCAATTTTATATTTAATAAAATGAATCATATACATTAGAAAACTCACTTTCAGAAAGTTTCAAAGACTAAGATCTAAGGTTAAAACAAGTGGCACATAATTTCAAAACTTCCCTCAAACTGAAGAGACAATGGTATCTTTCAGTAAAGACTGCGTATTTACAGCATTAGCACAAGATGTCTTTTGCTCCCCTTTTCGCTTGGAATAACGGACCCCTCGCTCTCAGAAAGCTCATTAAATGTGTCTAGGGCAGTGATATCTTTGGTCTCTTGATGTTGGTATTTGTCCAGTGATTTTTGAGAAAGAACAGGGTATTTGCCATCCACATCTTCAATATTGCAGCCATGTAAAAATGAAAACAAGCCAAAAAATGGAACTAAATGGAAGCCATTGTATCCAGCATGAAATGTTCATTATTTTCTCTGTATGGAAAAACCTCTGTCAGATCCAATTAGTACTGTTTGATTCATAATTACTCACAGTGAATTGTATCACAGATAGCGTAGGATTCTTATTCTTTAAACACATAAATTGGGAGAAGCACAAATTGCTCTTGCCATCAATATTTTCTTGTTTAGAGACAGCAGAAGATGAAAACAGCACCCTTTACTGAGTGCTACATTAAAAAGACGTGCTTCTGCCTAGAAAAAGTAAATATCACATTAGCAATTAAATCCAGAACTACATTCGTTTAAAAAGCCTGTATTTTGAGGCCTTGTCTTAAATAACAAAAAGGTGGGAGGCAGCTGGTGAGATGGCTCAGTGGGTAAAGACACCCACCTGCTGCCAAGACTGATGACCTGAGTTCAACCCCTGGGATGTGGAAGGAGAGAATCAACTATGGCAAGTTGTCCCCTAACCTCCATAAACGTGCCGTGATACATGTGTAACCACACACACACTAAATAAACTGTAAAAAACACAAAAACCCATAAACACCCTTCTACATTTTATTACTTTATGAGCAATGATGAATTTGCAACTCTATCGCCTCAATTTCCCTTTCCTGCAAAAGCATGTGACTAAACAGCTATGATCTGCTCAGCAATAAATAGTACATTATCCTGTCACTCACCACACTCCTTGTGTGTAGCATCCTTATTCTAAATGCTGTGATGGGCTATAACTGAAGCCTTGGTGGGACTGAGAAGAGCCTCAACTGTAGGCAAAGCACTAAGTGTCTGTTTTTCAAACTGAAATTCTTAAGGTAAAGCCAGTCACTGAAAAGCCCCTTTCAAGTGTGTGCTACAACAGTTTATTTGCTTTATCTTGGAATTAAACTGTACAAAAAAGAAGACACTATATTATTTAGCAAACAAACACTCTTCACACAACTCTTACACACATTTTCAGATTCTGTTACTATCCAGTAACATTTAAATGCTGCTTTATAGCTTTCTGAACTACTAGGGGTATGATTAATTAATTAATCCATTCATTCATTCATTTTTATTTTGTGTGTATGCATGTTTTGCCTGCATGTATGTAAGAACGCCTGTGTTGTGCAATACCTGCATCAGCCAGAAGAGGGCACTGGATCACCTGGAACTGGATGGTTGTCAGACACCATGTGGTTGCTGGAAACTGAACATGCACCCTCTGCAAGAACATCAAGTGATATTAACTCCTCAGTCCCCAGAATTGTTAGTTTTAAATGAAACCTTTTGAAACTATGAAAAAGATAATGTTAATAGAGAAAAACTCAAAATATGTTTACCCTGTGCAGCATACTTTGTTTCCAAGAGAGTACCTCTTGTATTTAAATTCTGTAAATGAGTATCGAAGTCTATAGTACTTTCTATTTAAATGAGCTCCCCATATTTTAGAAATAAACATGGATTTTTTTAGATCAGTTTTGTAAAATATCATGAAACTTCTTCAACTCCCCAAAAAAGGTCTTTTAAATGTGTAAAGGCAAAATACTAAAACTATGTTTATTTCCTAGAATATCATTAGATCTTAGGATTTTAGATTTTAAAATTTCAGTTAAGGAACCCTGGATGACTTGGCATAAACAGAATACCCTAAATATGACAGAAGAGTTGCACTGACATGTACATGTGTTTGTGGAACAAAACAAGACAACATATGAGAATATGACAGTGCAGTCTTCTGGGGAAGGACAATATTCAGTCTAGCAGTGACTAGGGAGAATCAGAATAACTTGCATTTGAAAAAGTAAGAAAAAAACATCCGTCCATCAGAATGAGCAAATAAGAGATTTGTAAATGATTTTATTTTCCCCAAATAGGGAAGCTCTGAAGATTTACCGTGGTATCCTCGGTGAGACATGTTTATTGCTTTGATTGTCTCCTGTGGCGTCATTTCTAAATGAAATGGACATGCTGAAGCTTTGAGAAAAAGATTTCTATCTCGATGATTCACATTAAACAAAATGTGCCACTTGTTAAACAACCGCACTGATGCTCCTTCACATGTTGCTTTCTTAGCATTCAAAGAAAACACAATGCGTTGAATTATGGTGATTCTCCACTGAAGTCTTAGTTGTATCTACATCTTCGAACTATTAGTAATGAACTTCTATAGCATCCTTCCTTTCTGAACTTATCCTCTTATTTCTACCTTCTGGAAAGTGCCACCATCTCTGGTTTTATTCAGTGCTAGGATCAAAGCCAGACTTCATGAACAGTCCACTTGAAATCTCACAACTGACCTACATCCCTCACTATGGATATTTTTTAACTTCGCTATCTGCATGGATCATTTTATATAGTTTGGGAGCATATGCCAAACAGGTTGAAACTTGATTCGATTCATTTCCAGTCACCACAATGTGTTTTCTTTCTCCCATTAGTGGATCACAATGCTTCTGACATTAAGAAGGTCAAGATTTGTGCAGACAAGGTATAGACAATTGGTTTATACTGATGCTCTTTAAAATAAGGAATAGTACCTTACACTCTGGTCCGGAAACATAAAAACAGAAACAAATAAAGCTGTGGTTTTCAAGTTTTTTTTCAGATGGGTTCTAGTCCAAATAATTAGGAATTATCAAATAATGAAATTCTTTTACATTTGGAAACAATAATAGCTATGAGGCAAATTTCATATGTCTTCCTGGTAGTGTTCATTTCTTCTTGGAAAAGGGACTGAGATCAGAAATCCAATAGGACAGAAGGGTAAAAGATGTAATAAAATTTTATCTAAAGTGATTCCAAAGCTTAGTATCCAACTGAGAGTTAGCCAAGAAAAATTTCAAGGCATATTCAAATATTTCCATATACATACATTCATATAACTCTATGACTAACAAGGGATTTCCTACTGGTCCAAGTCTTTAGAATTTGTATTTGCTACTTTTTAAAAACCTAACTGTATATATTGTTATCATATGTGTGTGCATATATAATGTGTGTTCCAAGTGTAGACCTGTCTGTCCCATGGCCTCTACATGGAGCTCAAATGGCAAATTCCAGAAATTGGTTCTTTCCTTCCGCTGTGGATTCCAGAGATAGAACTCAGGTGGTCAGGCTTGCATGACAAGCATGTCCTCTTACCTGCTGAGTCATCTCTGTAGCCCTGTATTTGCTTCTTACTGTTACTGCAAGAAATCACCACACATACATAATGGTTTAACACAATATAAATTTATTACCATGTAGTTTATGAGGTCACAAGTCTAAAATTATTTGGCTGAACTCTGGGAAAGGAATCTCTTTCCTTACTTTTCTCAACTTAGAAGCTGCCTGTATTCCTTTCCTGGTAGCTGTATGTCTCTAAGACCTCTGCCTCTGACCTTGCATGTCCTCTCACTCAGATCCCACTGCTTTCCTCTTATAAGGATATTTTGGCTTATTTTGAGACCATCTTTATCATACACAATAATCTCCTCAACTCAAGATTTTTAACACAATTACAGCTGCAAAATCTCTTTTACCTTGCAAGGTAATTTGTTCCTTTCATTCAGGACTTAGGATATAAGCTATCTTGGGAAAACTTATTTGCCTGCCATGGTATCTCTCAGTAAAGTTGTTGGCCTCACTCAGGTCCAGTACTTTTAATTTATTGCCAATTGTGTTATAGCTGTTTTTCCTGGTGCTGTGGCTGCTGACCATAATTCACTCTTGGATTCACAACTGACATGGGTTCTTTGGTGACTGGAAAAACATGGATTTCTTTTAATTTTATGTTAAGGACAGGGTTCTCTAATAAGCCTAAGTTAATACAAGAGAAGATCTTTCCACACAAGCATTCAAACCAGAGAAGTATTTCCTGGAAATATCTGTCAGTTCATATTCCCACCAGCGTTCGTCAATCATTCCCTAATTCTCAAAAGTCTGCTTTTACTTTGTCCTTACAATGTTCTCTCCTCATTCCCCTACCTCCCCGACCCTTCTTTCTGTGTCTGTTCTAACACATCTTCTCTGCGTTGATGTATATGCAGTGTTGACATCCTAATCTCTAGATATAATAACCATTCTTTGGCTACTGTCAAATCTTATGGCTGTTAGTACAACCCCCGTGGAAAAAACTTGAAATACTTTATCAAAAATTCAGTTAATTTTTGACAGTCTATATAAATGTTTAATTAGCATGTCCTGTTTACATGTCCAAAGCTCAACTTTTAAATGTCTCCTAACTGAGCTTACTGAACAATCATCTTCTCTCCTGAATCTTCTCCATCTCAGTAACTGACCATGACTCAGCTAAATACGGAAACACACACACACACACACACACACACACACACACACACACACTCACAGAGAAAGAGAGAGAGGGGGAGGGAGGGAGAGAAAGAGAGGGAGAGAGAGAGAGAATCTTTTGCTTTCCCTTTGGCTTCCTTACATTGTTCAGAGTGGTCCATCCTCTGATGTTTATCAAATCATATCACTTTTCTGTCCCAAAGTTCCTTGCTTCTAATCTTTGAGATCTCTCTAATCTTTGGGATTTTGGTGTTTTGGGTATCCTGATTCTGATAGGATGAGCAGCTTTTAGTTTAGATCATAACTGAGGACATCTGTACTTGGAGGGACATTTTGCTATTGGGTCCAGATAGTAGTCTATGAAGATCTTTAAGGTGAAAAATAAAAGATCTCTTAGGCATAGCGGAAGTGAAAACAAGGTCAGAGAGGAAATTAGGAATTGTGCTTGGACTATGGCCAATGGCCAATTATGTGAAGAATGTAAACATCGGAGGAAGAAAAATACTCCTACCATTCCAGATTCGGTTCAGCTGTTAATGCTAAGGCTTCATAGGTTTGTATTCAAGCTAAAGAATCACAAAACGGCTATTGTGTTACTAAGGGGAAGTTCACCGAGGCAGCAGGACAGACAGGGAAGTCAAGAAAGAAGGTAAATCTCGAGGACACAGGATGTTGCCATTTGGCTCGGCTACCTCTATCTGCTTCTTTGCCAGTGAAGACTGCTTAGAAGTCCTGAAACTTGTTTCATTTAAAATAGTAATTTCACTTCTAAAGTCAATGTTTTATTTGTCTTAAACCCTTTTCATTTCCAGGGTCATTTTAAACCATTTTCTCTGTATTGATTGTTCATTAAAATTTTTCATTTTGGTAGCAATATATAAACAAAATTTCCTTCCTCCAGTAAGCAGACATTGACACATCTTCCACTTGGGTGCTATTCAAGGCAGTGGTATCCAAGTCCATAATGTTCTTTTTCATGGGGATGTATGTATTTTGGTCAGTTCATGGCTTTTAAATCATTCTTACCTTAGGGCAGTTCAGTTTCTCATGACGCACTCACAAAAAGATCGGTTGCTGTGAATATCTTTAACTCCATCACCTAGACAGTCAATCTGTTCTCCAGGACAGAATCTTTTGGCTGGTGTGAGAGGGTGTTATCTGTGAGTGACCCAGAGTGCTGGCTCTACACAGGTGCCCTTCATTGGTATCTATTGTTGAACTTTCTTAACTATAATCTTAAAGTAAATGGATTACAGAAAACAGCCAGAAAAATTACCTGTATAATGCTTCAGCTTTAGAAGAGCTCTTGGTCTGCAAATTATTATATAACTATATTATGTCTTTGGCCTTCAGGACACTAGAGCTAAATTCATATCAGAACACCCATTTTGAGTGAAAAAAACCTAGAATCAACAATATTGAATAAAGTATTAGTGCCTGAGCTACAATCCACATCTTTTCACTCTTAATCTATTGATTTTTGTGATAAAGTGGCCATTAAACAGAAAAATTCATAAGAACATATAATCTAGATATAAATTATTATATTCCAGTTATGATATTCATATTTTCACCCTCTGTGCATTTCTTCTCAATTCATCCCCAATCAGAAAATTTTCTTTTGTGTGAAACTTTGACATAATGGAAAAGAGATTAAAATTTCTTCCAATGGCAGCAGTACAGAAAGAACAGAGAACACCGGGTCATCTAGACAAAGAGCAGGAATCACTCAGCACTGCCAACCAACTTGGCAATAGGTATTTTGCAGAGCAGAGTGAAGAAAGTGAAACCTCACAGACAATGCAGTAGGTAATGACTCTGTGCTTTCAATGAACCTTGTGCAGTTGTAGATGCAGAAGCCAGACATTTTCTGCAGAGTTAAATATACTTTCTGCTAAAAGAAAATGATATTAGAACATCATCCAGTGTGGGAAAATCACAGTGGAGAACATGTGGGAGGATCAGCAGAGTTCAGCGACAAAAGAAGAAAACTGGTACTAGGCAGAGGACAGTTCCTGGGAAATGAAGTTGGTGATTAACTACACACACATATATACACACACACACACACACACACACACGCACATAAACACACTGCAGTGGTTTCTACACCTACACTAATTATGTGTTTCCGTTGGAGGAGAGAATCCAGCAGAGGATCAGAGGATATGCTTTGAATTGAAATGCAAGGTTCTTGATTTAGGACTGCATCTGCAGGTTTTGCAGCGTGCACCTCTAGGGGGAGCCGATGTCATTAACTATGGCAGGCGTGGAAATGGCAGCCACCTGCTTCACTGCGTTTCAGCTGCTCTGCTGATTGTAAGACTTCTCCCTTCATTCTCCGTTATCTGCTGTCCACAGTGGTGTGTGTTGTATCTTCATCTTTTAAAAAATATTTTATTTGTATTTTATGTGTATTTGCATGTGTGTAAGTGCACCCCTGTTGTGCAATGCCTGTGGCGGTCAGAAGAGGGTGTTGAATCCCCTGGAATTGGACTCACAGATTGTTGATAGCTGCCCTGTGAGTGCAAGAGCAGCCATGGCTCTTAATGGCTGAGTCACCTCTCCAGCCCGTTTATCTTCACCTTTATAACTACAACTCAGCTGTTATCTTAGAAAGATTCTCACCATGGGATCCAATATTCCCTTCAACATCTAGTCCCACTTTCTGACTCAATTATGTTGCCTTCAAGGGACATTCTACCACCTCAAATTTTCTTATTCGTTCATTCATTCATTCTCATTATTAAAGTTTTGCTGCTCCATGGAAGTGCAGACTTTCTTTGTAAGTGAACCACAGCACAGAGAAGTGCCTGGTACAGTAGACAGTCAAGTACTTGTTGAATAAGATGAATGAATAAATATAATTCATATTTAGGGATTAAACAAAACAGTGCAAATAATCTGGTTTAAAATAGACATTTGATTTTGTTTTATTTATTTATTTTTCCAGGCTCTGATGTTCTAATCTATTCTTTGCATGCACATTTGATTCCTAACATTCTTTTGCTACAGTAGATTTGTCTGGAGGAAAGTGTCAATCCTGGTTAAATCTGACTCTTCACATTCTCCTGTTACACCTACATATCTGACTGTGGCTTGAGAAAAATCACACTACCTCGCTACTTGGTCTCTGGTTAAATCCATGGTTTAAATTCAAGTAAGGCCTTTGAGGTGCCTAGAAATTCAAATACATTTCTTTAGTTCATCTCCTTCCTCTTATGTTCTTTGCAAATGATTTGATTTTATCTATTTGCCTCTAGAATCTATCACCAACTTTTCCTCCATCAGTTAATCCCTCATTCTATTGAGAAAAAAGCATAACCCAGGAATTGGAGAGATGGTTCAGTGATTAAGAGCACCAGCTTCTTTTGCAGAAGACCCGGGTTTGATTCCAGAACCCACATGGCAGCTAACAACCGTCTGTTACTCCAGTTCCAGGGGATCTGACACCCTTTTCTGACCTCCACGGGCACTGCACGACTTTGGTACACCTACATTTAGGCAATACTCTCAAACACATTAAATAAAAATAAATGTTTATTTTTTAAAACCCAGAAGAATTCCACACAGAATTTTCTCTCTCTCTCCATCTGGAGTTCGATTGATTGCTTTTCATGGGTATGAGACCAGATGAGTCATTTGCACACCTGTACTTAAGGGTCAATACTTTGTGGATTCTGCCTAAAATACAGTTTCAATTTGTGTTTTGTAGGTGAAGTTTGACAGGGCAATGGCACATACTTTTCAGGGTTTTCCATACCTGGCTTAGAAGTCTTTCTGAGCCATTCCTCTCCATCACCAGATGATCAGACCCTGACCTAGGTTTCTCTTCTCCTTGCTCTTCTTCTCTCCTCCCCACTGTTACCATCGTCTTCCACCTACAGCTGACGTTCTATAAGGTTAGCTGTCTTATCCTAGTCTCTACTCCAGTACTGACACAGAATGTCAGCGTTAGACACCCGTAGCATCTTGAGTCAGGGCAAAGCAATTGCTGGTCTGGCAGCCAAACAACACGTTCATTCAACAGTTAATTAATTAGACAACTGCATCTAGACTACTCTGATCCCAGGTGTGAGCACAATTCAGAGAGGCATCTAGAACTTATAAAAAAAACATAATTAGAGGTTTACCCGTGGTGACAGCTAACATTATGTGTTGATTTGACTGGTCCATAATATTTGTTCTAGATACTTCTGAGAAGATTTTTAATGTAACAAATTATTGAACTTTTAAGTCAAATTACCCTTACAGATTTGGTTTCGTCCAGTCAGTTGAAGGGCTGACTAGAACAAAGGAGAAACCAACCACAAGCAAAAGGAAATCTGCCATCAGGTTGTCTTTGGAATTGAACTGTAGCATCGGCTGCTGTCCTGCCAACCTGCCTGTCACTCTGCAGATTTTGAACTTGCCAGCCTGAGTAAATCTTGAAATATTCAGCAGGACCCTGACTAACCAACCTGAGCATCTCAGTTGGGGCAGTGACTTCCAAAGTAGGAAAGACTGGCTTCCTTGCTTTACCCTTGATCCAGGGCCACATTTTCAGTGTGCACAGAGGCCACAATACACACCTCCAGCCATGACCTATGTCTCCATATTTTGCCTTGCTATTGTTGCTAGCAGTGCCATTTTGTCTGAAGTGGGGCCCTCCATTTAAGCTCTCGATTCCATTGTCTCTCGCCTGCTCAAGAGCATTGCCTCAAAAATTCTTCCATTTTCTTCCTCCTGCTAAGTGATACCCGTCATCACAGCAATTTGCTGTAATTTCTTTTTGAAAAAACTTTCTCCTCTGATCTCTTGTACCTCTACAGCCATGCTTCATGTCTCCATTGTCCTTTAGATTAAAGCTCAATAGTTTTTACTACCTATCTACAAGACTTCCCTTAGTCTGGATGTCAAAAACTGGGATGGGGGTCATTTAAGTATTCTACTGGCCTCTAAAGGTTCTCCAAATCAATTCTCACTTTGACCAGTGTAGATGGACACCTATTTGCTTTAACATGTCTGCTAACTTAGGGCACACACCATCTCAAGACATCCAGAGGCAGCCAGAGAGAATGGAGGGTGGACATTACTTTGAATATTTTACTGTACTATACAGCGGTGTAGCACATTCGTCTGCTTGCATCAGATATAATCTGCAAGTAAGCATGTGTCATGTCCTATCTGCATCATCCCTTATCTTAATACGACTCAGTAGCTTTCTAAAGTGATTTTTCATTGTCTTTGCTTCCTTTGGAAAAGGAGAAATAAATCAGATTTTCCTGTGTATGTAATAAATAATATCTTGTCATGATTTCGGAACTTTATGATACTAATAACCCCCCGCCCCAAATGAACTGTTCTTTCTATTGAAATAAAAAGTAGTCAGCAACAAGCATTCTCCTGCCAGAAAAGTATTTACCTTTTTACATGTTAGTGTAAATGGTGGCTTTTGATGTTTCCGTACGCTTGGCAATCTAAAGCTATCATTGATCTAAGGCCCTTTCTGGACATTTTATAATGAGGCACTTTTTCCAGGAAGCCACATGTCCTGCGTTTTCAGGTATCAGAGTTTGCATTTATTTTAGATTGGCGAACAGAGGTAATAAAAGTACATAGAAATCAGATAAGCCAAGCTGAAAGCAGAACAGATACATGGAAAACTACGGGAGATCATGAAAGAAGATGAGGCATGAGCTAGAAGCCATCCAGCCACATAAAATTCACTGAGGGAAAATGTGCGGGTGGCCTGCCGGAGCAAATAAATATTTGCTAACAGTTGCGAAAGCATCTCTCTCTACAAGGAAAATTCCTACTCCATCCATTCTGCTCCGTCTCCAGGTCTGCAGCTTCTGTCTCTGCTTACATTGTTTCCTTTAAACTTGAAAATTTAAAACCATTTTTCTCAACATTGGATAGTATTTCATGTAGAATTCTTCTTCCTAATAGGCTTTAGTTTTAAAAAACAGTTTTAGATTTGTAGCAAAACTGTGTGGATGGCACAGAAATTTCTGGTATTTACTTTGTCCTACATTTTTACTGTGACTTTCAGTCACATCCAAGAGAGACACCGCTTTGTAGTCATGAGCCTATCCTGACCGCAAGGACTCACCCGAAGCCCACAGTTGGCGAAATGATCCATTAGAGCATTTTACATTCTATGGCTGTTGGTAAAATGTACAATGTTATCTATTCATCATGGCGATACCACACTAAATCGTTCACAAATGCCCTAAACTTGCTCTGTGCTCCACGTAGTCACCCAGCCCTTTGCTCTAACTTCTGAAAAACACTAATTTTCTGTCACTTTCCCATCATTCACCTTCTCCAGTATCATACTGTTGGAATCAGATATGAAATATTTTCTGTTCAGATTAGTGTCTTTTACTTAGTAAGATACGGTTCAGGTTCCCTCAAGTCTTTTGGTGGATTGACAGATCATTTAGAGCTCAGTAATATTTTATTATTTAAACAACCCCAAATATATTTATCCACTTACTGAAGGAAACTAGGGACCCTAGGCAGTAGGTTTGTGTGGGCATTAGTAGTCAACTCATTTGGTAAATATCAAGGATAATGATTGCATGATTATATGGTAAAAACATGTTTTGATCTGGAAGAAAACACTAGAATGTTTTCTCAAGTGGCTGTGCCATTTGCATCTCCACCAGGACCAAATGTAAAGTTCTTGCTGCTCCACATCCTCAGCAGCATGTGGTGTTAGTATGCTAAAGTTTGTTCCTGCTGACAGGTGTTGTCGTTGTTTTATACTTTAATTCCCTGATGTGCTACATTTGCCTCAGAAATAGACAGAGTTTGATTTCTCAGATTTCGTGTCTGTCCTCTCCTCTCTTTGCCCCCGCCTTTCCCTCCTTTATACTCTTGGTCCTCCCCACCCCTTCTTATTTGGGCCTTTCCCTTCCTCTCAGTCTGCAAAATAATAATAAGTTCAGTTCTCTTCTGATAGCGCACTGAAAAAGGAGGAACAGATATTCTCCCTGCCAAACCTCCCCTGGCTACCTGTCTCGTGATAAGCTTTAGCAATTTTTCTCAGGTGGGAAACTATGGAAAGTTCCTCTTTTAGTTCCTGGGGAATCTCTCTTAAAAACTACATTCTCACCAGGCACGGTGGTACACACCTTTATCCCAGCACTTGGAAGGCAGAGGCAGGTGAATCTTTTTGAGTTCAAGGCCAACCTGAGCTTACATAGTAAGTTCCAGGACAGCTGGGGCTACAGCTCTTTCAACTCTTAAGTGCAAAGACTATGCAACAGAAATTATGGGCTAATTTAAAAACAGCAGTTTGACTATATGCTTTATTTAAGGAATACCTATTTAATCATGAAAACTAAGGAGTAGTGTATGATATGTTTGTGTGTGTGTGTATCTCAACCTTAATCTCATAACAAAATATTTGACTACCACAGGCATCTAAATATATACTAGTAATGTATATGCAATATATTTATTTATTTAAATATATTTTATATACTTTTTTTGAGACAAGGTCTCTGGCCCCAGCAAGTCTGGAACTAAGTATGTAGACCAGTTGGCCTCAGTCTCACAGAGATTTGCCTGCCTCTGCCTCCCAAGTGCTAGGATTAAAGGCATGCAACACTAAGTCAGGCCCAGATTTTTATAACTGATGCTTTTTTGTCTATATGTGTCTCCTTTTTCAGTATTTCAAAATATAATCGGTGTACTTTTATGTTTTTATTCATATAATAATTGTCACTACATTGATGACACCAAAATTAATTGTAACTTCATGAATATTTCCAACATTTCAATTGTATATAACATTCCATAAATATCTTGTAGCTAATTTTGTTCAAATTTATGATTTACTTTTTCTTTTGAGCCAGGGTCTCCCTGTAACCCCAGCTGGCCAGGAACTCACTATGTAGATCATGCTAGCCTCATTCTCACAGAGATTCATCTGCCTCTGCCTCCTGGATGCTGAGTTTACAGGTGTGTGCTACTGTGCCTGACTTAATTTTTTAAGTATAATATTTCATAAACTTTTAAAATTGTACTTTACTTACTTAGTATGTATGCACCTCTCTCTCTTTCTCTCTCTCTCTCTATATGTGTGTGGGGGGGGGTTGGGGAGTGGGTGTGTATGCAATGGCATGTGTTTGGAGATCAGGGGACAACTTGAGGGAGTGAACTCTCTTCTTCTACCATCTGAGTCCTAGAGATTGAACTTAGGTCCTCAGGCTTGATGAAAGGTGCCTTTTTCCTCTGAGCCATCTCACTGGGCCAAAAAGTTCTTAGAATAAAATTTATGAATAAAAACAATGGTATCAAGTGTTGTAGCTCATACCTTTAATTCCAGCACTCAGGAGGCAGAGGCAGGTGGATCTCTGTGAGATCAAGGCCAGCAAGGTCTACATAAAGAGTTCCAGGCCAGCTGGAAGGGAGACCCTGACTCAAAAACAAAACAAAATAATAACAACTAAAACTTTTTAAGGCTTTTGAAGATTTCCAAATTATACTTTTGAAAGAATTTATGGATTTATCACCCTTTGAGAAGTACTGGAGAATTAGTAGAAAATATTTAAATCATCACTTAAAACATTTTGATGATTGTGTTGCAGGTGATGGTAGAATTGGTTGTGGGTGATCGATACAGGATTGGGTTGTGTGTAGTTTGTAGAGAAAGAAACGGAGGGCTAAGGCTTGCATGTGATGGTCCTTAATGGCCATGTGATTGGTTCTACCCGCTGCTTACAAATTTATCGTGTTCTTTAATTTTTATAAAAAATATTTTTCTCCTAACAGTCTCATCTTGCAACATCATAATAATCAGAATGCAATTATCCTGGAAGCAAGGGCATAAGCACTCACTCTTGAATTTTGCTATTAAAAAAGGCCCCAAATGTTGAGTTGCTCTCATTCCCCTTCTAAAGTATTCTATCAGCAATAAAGTCATTTAGATAAGATGATGGCTAAAAGTCCATTTAGCTTTGGGCCAAAAGTGATTTACTGTTGGAATTCAGTGGAGATTCTGCTATAACATAATCTTTCCCTTAGTGTGGGAGAAAATTGAGCAATTATCACTCGGAGGTGAATTATACAGAAAGCTATCAGAGAGCTGGTTCCTGCTAGTTTTTCAACAGGATGGCTGTTCCAAGTCCAAAATGTCTCTTTCATCCACCTGGAATTTTCTTTATTTGCTTGTTTTCTGTTGGACCAGGCTGAAATCCCATAAGAAAGAAAAGAAGTAAAGAATGATAGGAATGAAATACGATGCTGAGGTTTAACTACCTGTAGTTAAGAGCTCTGCTTAGTCTTTTTAATTTTTTTGTATATTTAGTGAGAAATGTATAAACATTTAAAATTTTTATTATTGTTTTATTTATGTGTTTGTGTCTATGTACAGGCACATATGTGTATAGTTGCCCATAGAAATTAAACAGGGCATCAGATCTCCCAGAGTTGGGGGTCATAGGTGATTGTGAGCCACCTAACATGGGTGCTAAGGAGCCGAACTCTGGTCCTCTGGAAGAGCAGTAAATGCTCTTAATCACTGAGCCATGTCTTCAGCCTCAGTGGAAACATTTCCTGACATCAGTCTTTTTCAGGAAATCGATAAAGAGGTGGGAAAAGCATTCTTTCATGATTTGCGGGCATCACTGATGGGAAAATACATACATGCCCAGGACACAGTACCACAGGTGAGACACAAAACACAGAAATATGACACCTTTGCATTTGTCTGTTTGGTTTTCCTTGTTTGTTTTTGAGACAGGGTCTCCCTTTAACCCCAGATGGCCTGGAACTCTCTATGTAGGCCAGGCTGGTCTCAGCTTCACAGAGATCCACCCACCTCTGCCTCCCAAATGCTGGGATTGAAAGAATATGCCACCATGCCTGGTCCTTTGCATTATTTTTCACTGTATCCCTGTATAGCCACCTCATGTGTGATTTGTTGCCATAAATGATCAGCAAAAGAAGATAATGGGCCTACGTGGACCCTGCAATGTGATCACTCAGTTTCCAACTTCTTTTCAGGTTCCCTGCAGTTTTACAAGTTCTCAAACATTACCTATTGGTATGCAGTCTGAATATTTTGACAATGTTTACTTTTTGACAAGTGCCACTTATGCAGAGAAGATAGTACAAACTAACTTAGCCACAGAGTGCTAATGTGCTCATCAGAGAAAAATCCGCTGGATTTGCAAGTGCACATGGTGCTTTGGGAAAATACTTCTAACACCTCAAGACTTGTCATTCCTTTTCACCAGGACAGCATGATCAGTTAAGAAGTGGCTAGCTGTGATAAATCTACCACATGATTGTCATCCTTCATTATATTTTAGGATGCTTCACTTCCCTCAAACTGGGTTGCTAGGTGATGTGAGAACTATTGCTTTAAAAACTCCCTGCAAGCACTGACACTGAAGAAGTGACGGCAGAAGGACTTTTAGAAAGAAGAACGAGTGAAAGCACAAGAACAATTTGACCTGGAAGGGGCAAGAAAAAGTAGGAAAACTCTAACAGAGTAAAGAATGACATTTTCTTTTTCCAAAAGGAACATTCTCAGTGCAATGTAAATTCAGTTGTGCACACTACAAGTTTCACAGTCTTTACCATTAGACACTTAGGACAATATGGTCTAACTGATATTACCTCTTCAGGTACCATTTCAAATTTTCCTTTGTTTTATAGATACTAAGGATTAAAGCCAGGACCTCGGGCAAACTAGACAAGTACTCTACCATTGAGTTTTATTCTCAGCTCCTAACCACCATTTTAATAAACATAATAGATTAAAAAACGAAATTCCAGGCCCGGTTTGGTGTCACAATCCTTTAATTCCAGCATTCAGGAGGCAGAGTCCAGAGGATCACTGTGAGATCTTGAGACCAGTCTGGGATGATCTACGTAGCAAATTCCAGACCAGCTCGGGCTACATGATGAGAATCTATCCAAAAATAAAAAAATCAAGCACCTCAGATACTCATATACAACCTCCCAAAGCCCCAATTGACAACAACAACAACAAAAAAATTAAATCCCACGGACTTCTTATATATTATTATAATGGAATTTATCTTTTATGTTATATAAAATGATAAATGTTTATAAAGAATCCAGGCAGTACAGAAATGCAAAAGAATAAAGTCTTAAAACCCCCACATGTTTTATTACCTGCTAAAACAATTAGAGACCATTTCATGGAACAATGGTAGTTGAACACAGGAGTGAACACAATTCTGTATGTAAGTACATAGTCATATTGGACTAATAATGAAAGGATTTTTAAAATGCATCCTCATATATAAGAAATAGGCATCTAAAGAGACACATCCATGTATGTTTTAGTTCATTCATAAGGCAATAAACTTCCACCACAAGTTGTCATCTTCTGGGAGCACGTATTTTTTGTATGAGCATTCAACAAACTATAACAATGCGGCTTAAATGTAAAGTCTTGTGCATCTCTCATCCCAATAAATCGTTTATGTTATTGGTATAAAATTGCAAAGCAAGGAACTTCTGTAAGTTTTAAGAGTAGGTGCAGCTCCAACCATTAAGAGCAGTCAAGACTTCTATACTCAGGAATTGGCAAATCATCTAAATATCAGCCTTTATAAAACAGCTCTACTGGGTGCCTTTTCAGTCTGCAGGTTTTACTGGTTCCAAATTGGCCTTCTCAGGTAAGTTTGCCATTCTCATTAATGTTAGCATTGAATGAAGTAGGGAGGTTTTGTATTATTTCCCATTTGACCATAATCCTTAGAGAATTTAACAGCTCCTACAGAGAGAAAGGCAGGTAAAGTCACTTATTTTATTTAGGACGAGGAAATATCAGGTTTAAAATCAGAAGTATAGAGTGAATCAAAGAGAAAAGTGACTTTGAACTCCCATCACTGAGCCTCAAGTGCCAACTCTGTCTCCATTCTGATGTAGACCTCTGTAAGTAGTCCAGTCTTTTAAAGCTCAGTTTCCCCATTTCAACATGTCAGTCCACTAAGTTACTGCAACAGTTAACTATGGCAACATGGTAAACCTAGTTTATCTTAATCTTTATCTTATTCTTCATACTCAGAGCACTATAAATGACATAATCTGTCATTCTGTACTGAGGAGTTTAAATCAGATTACTGAGATGGTCAAGCAGTTCCAGAAAAACAAAGTATATATCTCACTTCCAAGTCCCATCTGTGTTGGTTAGGATATGTTATTTCTCTGAAAGATCAACTCACTCTCTTTTAGTCACTCTTAGAGCTCTTAGAGTAGCCCCTTTCTAGCTTCCTGGTAATGAGGACTACATTTAACTTCACAGCATGCAAGAGGAAGAACTCTTGTGTGGTTCTTTCAGATACTGAATCTGACATTGATGTGTGTCTACTTCTGTTCAGAAAATGAAGGTCTCAAATAGGGGAAATAAGAGATGAGAGGTGGGATTTCAGTCAATATGATCATCATCAGGTCAAAGATACAGAAGAACTGGAAATACAGGAGCTTTTATGTTACTGAGTAGTAATCACAGTCTTGCTGGGTTTTGGAGGAGAACACCGCCTAGCCCATTTTGAAGTTTTAAAAAATTTGCTTTTGTGCTGAACAGGTAACTCAGTGATTAAGAGCACGGACTGATCTTGTAGAGGACCAGGGTTCAATTCCCAGTACCCTCATAGCAGCTAACAACTACCTGTAACTCCAGCTCCAGGGAAATCTGATGCCCTCTTCTGACCTCTGTGGGTATTGCATGACATAGGTGCCCTTACATACATGCAGGCAATACATTCATATACATATAATAAAAGTAACAAATGTTTTGTCACAATAATGAAAAAGTCACTAACTCACTTATTAACCTTGTTAAATGCTAAGTAAGCTATGGCTTAATGGAAAGTTAGACATAGTTACATGGATATATTTATAAATAAGATATTGTGTTTGAATCATTTTCTGCTAGTTTTTGAAGTATTTACTTATGAAGTGACCTACATAAAATTGTTGGCTTTACTGTTGTTTTGAGAGGGATGTGATAAATCTGCCAGATTAGCTCTAAATAGGAGTGACACAGTCACTGGCTCACAGTCTAATTTTGCTAAGTATGTGTGTAGCAACCAGAGAACACAATAAAGACATATATTTTGATTGGGGCTCTTGATCAAAGAAAGCATGGGATTGAAGAAATCCAGTGTAGAGCAGATCAGATAACTACCAGGATATTGCCCTCCTCTCTGTTCCTGTAGGAGTCTGAGTGACCTGGAGACTGTTTTCACAACTTGACTTTGTTACACTCTCCTAATAACAGCCCTGTTGATGAGTGGACTGAGGAGAAAGTGGAATGGGAAAATTTGTTTTGAGAAAAGTCAAAGCAGTATTTTTTAGATGCAAACACAAGATCTTTGCACATGTGTACATCTTTGTGTGTACACGCATTACTAAGCCACATTACAGTATAGTTGAATAAAGAAGCAGTCTGACTCTTAGCATTTGTTTTAAAGCAAAGAGTGGCCCCAAATTCTGGGAAGCACCTGTTTCTTCAACTGTCTCATGAAGCTGGTTGTCCTGCAAGGCTTCACTCATGCTTTTATTGAAGCAGCATTTCCAGCATCAACTGGTGAAGGAGAAGGTGGGACCCACTCTTATCTTAGTAGAGAATCTTGTACTTTGATTCTCACTGTTTGCAATGAGGATATGCTGCATTCAGAGCTTTGATATATTAAAGCACACACACATTCATTCACAATGCTGGGTGGAGGGCAAAGTAGAGTCCTGAAGATTAAGGTTATATGCCCACGTCATAAGAACACAGGGCTCAGTGAGGCTGTTTACATTATAAAGAGTGACCCTTTTGTTGCAAGGTTAGGTGGAAGTCATTAGTCCCGATTACATCCGTATTGTACAGTCATTACTACATATACGTATGAGATTAACACCCCCCCCACAACAATCTGAGGCAATGTCAGTGAGACATGAATCCATAACATAGCAGGTGTGTGCATGAGGAAAGTTTCTAGGAAACCTTTTGTACATACACCTCCCCAACTCATTGTCATCATTTGTCCAATTCTGATCCTGAGAATGGACATTTTCAGCCAAACCACAACAACCCTCCATCAGTGCCCCACAGGCAGTTTTCATGCATTCTATTGTATATTTTAAGGCCTATCTATTGAGTGACGTTTGTGTCCTTAAATGTTCCTTGGTGTGGGTCGATCTACTGGAACTCAGCAAACCTATCTAGCATCACTCCTGTAAAGAAGACTATCTCTCTAAGCCAGCGGTGATCAGGAGGAAATAGTGTTAGCTAAGGCGGGGGCTTCTTACCCATCTCCCCACTTCTATGCTGGGTTGGGTTAAAATATCCTAGAGCAAAACCTGCATCTGTCATGTCCCTAGACAAATGCAGTTTCTTACCATATGCCAAATATGCATCCTTATATTTTCCAGACAAGTATACCTGTTAGCACTCATCAAAGAAGCTCCTTTTTGCAACAGATGGAGACTATTATAGAGTTCCTCAACTGGTCAAATGCAGATAATAAGTGTCTGTGAGATGCCCAGCCCTAAGTGACACATCTACAGTGCAATCTTTACACATAAGGCCCAGGGAACATAGTACAACAGAGAGCAGAGAGAATATTAATGCATCTCTCAACTCTCACCAGCTAAGCTTCCTCATGCAACAGATGGCGATTAACACAGAAAGTCACAACTTGCCAAAATGCAGAGAATAATAGAATACAGATTGTGTGTCCTTGGCTAGGACTCCCATATTAAACTTCAGCTACCCAGGGCTCAGGGTCCATTGTGGAAGAGGCAGAAAATGGTTAAGAGCCAGGACAGTGGATGATCACAATGAAACAGAGTTTTCCATGTGGCTTGGGAACTTGCTCATATGAACTTACAGCAATGATGACAGCATGTCCAAGACCCATGCAAATTTAAAGCAGACAAAAATAATGTTTAATAAGAGTACATGGTAGAAAATTTTTTATGTAACAGCCTCTCTAGTAGACAAGGGTAATCATTAGACTGAAGGGATAGTCAGTTACTGCCAAAAGGTTCTATGTAACAAGCTACTGTAAAATACAGTATGTATTTCTTACTCACATATTGGTGATGTTACCTTGATATAAGACTTATTTCAGACTTACAGGACTTAACCCAAATGTGTTGCTAGACTATAGGTCAGCTTCTTGTGTCTCTCCTTGTTCTTGGACCAGACGTTCTCAAACTCATGCTTGTCTCAAAAACAAAGTCCAGGAGAATAAGTTCAACCACATAATCACTGTCCAATCCTGTGTTTCTATGGCAACCAGTAACATTTCACTGGCCAAAGCAAATATATGGTCAAATCTAAAGTCAAGGAGCAGAAAGGTATCCTCTGTCCACTATGAAGCTATTAACAGGTTATATGACCAAGCCCAGTGTCAACTGGAAAACAATACACTTAAATGATAAGCTTCTTCAGAGAGATAATAGGTAGGATACGCATATAGAGATATGAGAGAGAATTTACTGAGCAGTTGGCTTTCACAATGGCGGCAGCAGAGAAAGTTGATGATTGATCATCTGTGTTCTGGAAACCCTGGGATGCTGGTAGTGCATGTCAGTTCAAAACTAAAAGCCTCAGAATCTGGGAAGTGAATGGTGTAACTCAGTTTGAGAAAGAAAATTTGAATCATCAAATAAGAGGCTGTTTGTATAAATACTCGAGGTTAAAGACCTGCAAGCTTTGAGTTTTGATGTTTAAGGTAGGAGATGAACAATATAGTTTCTTATGGGGAAATATCATTTCATCTTCTGTATCTGTTATCTCTGGGTCTTCAGCTAATTGGATAGTGATTGCCATCACTGAAAGTGGATCTTTTCTATTGAGTTCACTGGGACTCAATGTCAATCTCTTTTGGGAATACAGGAAAAAATGCCTTTCTGTGTTTCTATCTGCTCCATAACCCATTCAGGTGGACATAATTCATCATCACAATACTCTTTCTGTGAAGAAAGGCAGCAAGGATGCTTACTTAGCAATGACATAATCTACCACGCATTCAAGCAAAAGTGTTCTGTGTCAGGTGTCTTTAAAACTATCAAGCTCGTGCCTTTTACTTCATGATGACTACCATCCTAACTGCCAGTGTTAGCCTTGAGACAAGGGCTTCATGCCATGGCCAGAGACAGTGGGAAAATCAAAATGGAAAACTGGTCTCTGAGACCTTCAAATATAGCTACTCTTAGCCCTGTTTTCCAGTTGTTTAAGAATATTCTTATTGATTCTTTGAGAATTTCAAAGAATGTATTTTGATTATTCAGACCCCCTCTCTGTCTCCAGCCCAACCTTGCTATCCTCATGCCCCAATTTCATGTCTTTTCTCTTTTTTCTTTCTTAATTCTTTTTTTTGGCCCTGGCTCATTTGACTGACCTCAGACTCACAGAGATCCTCTTGCTTCCAAGTGCTTTATTTTTTTTAAAGGCTTATCAAGTCCCTCAATGCTCATGGATATGGGTTCATATTTTTCTTTCTTTAAGCATAGTGAACATAAATTTATTTATTTTTCAAATTTATTAGTATCTAGAGTAAAATCTACAGCATGAAGATGTATATAATGGATGAGAAAAAAAATCTTGAGTTAAAATTCAGATTTCTCTATAAAGTACTAGTTGTTTCTGGAAACATAGATTAATCAAGGAAAAGTTAGAATTCCCAAGAACTGGAGGGGTTCTAAAGGAAGAATACCCTAAATAAGCATTATTTTTGTTTGTTTGTTTGTTTTGAGACAGGGTCTTCCTGTAGCCCGAGCTAGCCTGGAACTTGCTATGTAGACTATGCTGGCCTTGATCTCACAGAAATGTACCTGTCTCTGCCTCCTCAGTGTTGGGATTAAAAGCATGTATCACCCTGACTGGCATAGATACACTCTTTAAGAAAAAGCTTTTTTTCCCCATTAATTATGTGTATATGTGTGTATCTCTGAGAGGATATGTGCACATGAGAGCAGGTACACATGGAGATCAGAGGAGGGAGCTGGATGCCCTGGAGATGGAGTAACAGGTGGTTGTGTCACTCCACATGGGTGAGATCTGAACTTGGGTACTCTGGAAGAACAGGAAGTATTTTTTTACCAATGAGCCATCTCCCATCAGCCCCCCAGTGTGAATCTTGGAATGAGAAGTAAGGAGAGTAGAAGTCTTCTTGGGTGGACCTGCCAGGGAGAAAGAGCATGTTCCAAAGGTCGTAGTCTAAGAGGCTAGGTCTCCTTTAGGTATACTTGCCACAGGGATGCAAGCTGCAGTCGAGATAGTGTGGTGCCTGGGTTCTTCCGAAGCAATCTTTCTCACTGAGAAATGATGGCTCAGTATCGACCCTGGGTTCTGAACAGTTCAGTTCATGACTGTTCTTCTTTACAGAGCCAAGAGAACACTGGAGGAAGATTTAAGCTGTAGGATGCACAACATGAGGAAAAGAGCAAAGCAAATCCTTCCCCTTTGTGTTTATTTACATGAAGAGCCCAGAAGTGAGTTCTCATTTCCACTCATACAACAAGGTTTGACAAGAATGAAAGCCAACTCTAACACTCTCACAAAATCCTATTGCCAATTTGAAGGAAATTTATAAGTGAATCATTAAAAACTTCCATTATTAACAATTATGTGAAATTGCAAATGAATAAAAAATAAAAAGGTGATAAGTATTACAAATTCACTATTGCCTAATTATCCTGCCACGTTTTGCCCTGTTTTGCGCTTGGTGCTGTTGGCATCTCAGGTATCTCTGTGGTGGAACATGTTTGCAGCAGTGTTTTCCCTCATGTTTAGTGGCATCATTTGGACAGCCCGACACTGACCCAGTCAACAGTATTTACCCTCCAAAACTCTCAAATCAGGGCCCTCCACTCCTCTGCAGAATTACACTGTATGCTGTTTAGGAGAACATCCTGAGGCACTCTGCCCCTGTGATATATGTTCTAGGGGAAATTCCTGCCACTCAAGTTATCAAAACTGGCTTATAAACAAGATGGCTATCCATGCCATATAGATCTACTATCCCAGCCTGATCATTAAGAGCTCATCTTTTCATTCTGAACAGACTTGGTTTAGATGACACAATCTATCAGCCTTCTTACAGAGTGGCTTTTTTAAGCCTGGGCACTGCTGACATATTGGGTTAGCAATTTCTTTGATGCTGGGCACCATACTATGCCTCACAGGATGCTTCAGCAACATTCCAAACCTTTACACACTAGATGCCTGTAGCTCCCTCCTCCCAGTCATGATGGCCAAAAGTATCTCCAGGCACTACAAAAAATCCCTAGGGACAAAATTGTCCCCTTTTGAGAACTACTAGTATACAATATGAATTTAAAAACAAATCTAAAAAAAGAAAAAGAAAAAAATAATTTTTCTGATGCTAGAAGAAAAAGAAACCCTCTTTTCTTCCCTTAGATTAGTTTCTTTAGAAAACATATAATTATATGTTCTTTCTCTGACTGCTTTGTATGCATGAAGGTATCAATAAAGAGTCTTTTGACAGTTTTCCAAGCCAGGCTTGGGGCCCTATTTTGAATTTGACATACAAAAGAGAACTCTGATCTCTGTCTCTATAGGATTTTAAAGTTTGTTTTAAGTTTTAACTATTTGCCTGCTATAGTGATATGAAATTTAATTTTGGACAAAGCCATTAGGTATTATTGATGCCTATTTCATTACCAAGTACATTTAGAATGAACTACATAGAACAAACGGTTCTGTCAAGTCCTCTAAACCATAGACAAACATCATTCATCTTAAGAACATGCAAGAAATATGTAAGCTCTACCTTCATTCATAAAGAAAAGAGTTCTTTCTGTCTTCACAGTCTCTCTAGCAAGTTTCTTGTTGTGTGTGTAACAATATATTTTTGAATCTACTTATTCAATAGGGAAGCAACTTCATTCTGTTCTATCTTTGTAGAGAGGATCCACTGGGAGGTGGGAGATTTCATTTTTATTTCTTCCCGTGACAACATTAGAAGTGGGACCGAATGGGAACACCTGAAGTAGCACAGAGCAAAGGAGTGACTGGACTTGTCATAACTATAAGAGACATAGACACGAGGGAACATGGGAATAAATTAACTCTTTGGAGGGCCGTGCTCACCTCGTATTTGGAGGGAAGATGTGCTTTGCTCCTCCCACTTTTTTAAAGTTAGATTACCTCCCACAACATTCTATCCACTCCCTATTCCTGTGCCTGAGGCTTCTTGACCTAGAGTGTCATTCCATGCCATTTATCCCACTCAAGCAGAAGCATTGGGTGCTGTAGCTTCTCCCAAGGCAATGGAGTAAGTTACAATGAGAAAGGAGGAAATATTACAAGGCAGCAGAGTTGACAATAGAAATGTGATTGAAGAGGACTGCAGGTAAGGTTCAGCCGTAGAAGGTTTACTAGGCAAGCATGAGGCCCCTTGCTCCATTTCTAGGGCGTACAGATATGAAAACCAAATGTGTCCTGTGTGCTTTTCCTGGGGACATGCACAAATGTTTATTCAGTCCAGATAGGGCATCAAAGACAGACCAAAGAAACCATTCTGCTGAAGCCTAGCCTGGAGAACCAATGAGCTTAATTAGAGTTAAAGGTGAGTGGTCAATTTCCAAAATCCTATGCCACTGAAGAAAATGTCAGTCCAGGGAGATGGGGGTGTTCCTCGTGTACCTCATTCCCTTGATGGAACATTAATGGGCCCAATCTTGTGCAGGATTGTTTGGGTAATCTCAGTTTCTGAGAGTTCAAGACAGCAAAGGTCATGTCTGGAGGACAGCGGTCCATAACATATAATAATCACTATTCTAAAGCTTTTTTATTTTCCTGCTAGCCAACTTTTTCTTCCTTCATCACTGAACTCAATACTGCTAGTCTCCAGACCAATGGTATAAAAGCTGTCCGAAACATCTGGTTTTGTATTTGGCTATTTTTATTTTTAGAAGTCTAAAAATAATCTTCTATTGAGGAAGGAACTATGCATGGTCCCAATTATGAAACAATGAATCAGCAATGTAAGCCAAACTAAAAGGGTGTAGTTAAGAGATGTTAGATAGTATATTTGGGGTCCAGTTACCTGGAATTGGAAAGAAAGGATAGTAATAGTGATCTGGAAGAAAGACAATGGTTTGCAGAGGAAACTAAATACATAAAGAACTGGTAGTTACTGAGAAAGAAGCACAGGTATAGGAAAAATTTGAATCAACTCAGTGACAAAACTTGTTCTTCAATACTGGAGACCTCAGTGCTTCAATGACCCCTTAATCTCTCAGTTCATAAAATCAATTCATTTTAGTAGAGATTTGTTATATGTCTTTTAATGGATATCTTATCTACATATATCTTTTCTACAATAAACACAATTTTTAATTGTATTTTTTTTTACTTCCTGCTCCATGTGAAGTCCTGAAACACACAGTTAGGTTAGGCTGATGACCAAGTCAGACAGCAGCCCTCAACCTCCATGAAGTGGGAGTTCTAATGAAAAGTTTTCAGCAGATTCTCTAGGCTTCCTCTTGTTCTGGGTACTTTATGGTGAATCTTGTAATTCAGTATAACTTTGATGATATTTCATAATAAGAAAACCTAAATAAAACATTAAGATAAAGATACAGAAGAAAATGAATCCCTTTCTCATAATAGTTTTAACTCTCTACCTTCCCAGATACATCTAGGATTTTATCTGCAGTAAAAACTTACTATCACACTATTTATTTATATCTACATAAAAGATTGAATATGCATACTTTCATGGTTAAGCTTTATTTTTCTTTACATCTACAGTTTATGATTAAAATGAAATTCATCCTTTCTGTTAACATTAAAATTTATTTTCAATATAATTACATTTCTGCCTAATGACCAAAATATCTGAATGAAATCAAAATTACCCCAAGACAAACCCATTGAGAAGGAAAGAGTATGAAATAAAAGGTTCCAGGTTTTGAGGAATAAAGAGATATAAATTAAAGTTGACATTATAATATATACATATGTTCAAAGTCATTTCACAAGCAATTATTTAGCTTGAAAGGAAGATTAGTACTGAAAAAACATTACAGAGGCTAGAGGGTCCAGCTCAGTGGTGCCCCCTATCACATGTGCTTAGCATGTATGAGGCCGTGGGTTCAACTCACAGTAAACTAAAACCAAAACCAAAATAATAATTGTGAATTGGCGAAAATTATTCAGAACAACCTAACACCTCCATATGGTTTTTATACACTACTGAACATTGTCGTCTGGGTCTTTGAATTCTTGGTTAGTTCACTCTTAGAAGGGAGGAAAGTAACGTTGGGAGTTCCCCTGTTCTCTATAGCTAATAATTCCATATTAAAACAGTAGATCTCTAAATTTGAATTTTAGTGTTTAAATCTACCCACGAAGTGGTAGAAAAGCACATCAGGGAAAACTGGGATCAGAACAGGAATCAAACCACAGAGAGTAAATGTAAACATATAATTTGGAGTTTGGGAGAATTGTCCCTTTTCATGGCTCTCTGATCGATCATGCTCTCCATGTTCCACGAAGCAGTTGTCGCTAATGTTTGTAGGAGACTTTGTGAAAAAGCAGAGTCTCTCTCTCCTAGTGCCAGATGCCCAGGGCTGGCAGTACCTTACTTAACTTCTGATTCCCACTTTATTGTCACTCCAAAGAACAAGACTTATTCTGAGAAGAGAAAGATCGTGGAAATTACTTGCAGTTACTAGAAAAGAGAAAAGGATATGCTTCTGTAAAATCTAATTCACTTACCTAAAATATCGACACACTAGACCAGTCAGGGTGGCCTGATTCCCCAGTAACTGGTAACAATTTCACCTCAAAGATTTTGCTTTCTCTAAGAGGGGCAGGTCCTTCTCTACTTTAATCAAAAGATAAGTCAAGTGGGGATATGAAGGCCTGGAGAGATGGCTCAGCAGTTAAGAGCTCTTGTTGTTCTTCCAGAGGACCTGAATTCTGTTCCTCGCATCTACCTTGACTTACAACCACTTGTAACTCCAGGTCCATGGAATTCAACACCTGTGACCTTATCAAGCACCTGCACTAATGTGCATATACTTACACAAAGCAGTCACACACACTACACATACACAGATTTTAAAATAATAAAATCTTAAAAAAGATAAACCAAGTAAGACAAAAAAATTTCAAATGAATCAAGGCATTATATGCATATAAAAGCAAAAGAAGCACATCAGAGAGGAAAGAATATAGAAAGATGTGAGCAGCAGTAAAAGAGAATCACTCAAGCACAGAGCATTAGTGATGAGCAAGATTCTTCCAATCCTTCGAATAAACTACCTCAATGGTCCAGAGACCAGTCCCTTAGTGATAGCTCTTATTTTGCAAATGATGAAGTCAAAAAAATGTTCCCTGTGGTAGGGCTTCTGCCTGAGGAAATCCTTTTGGAGTGAATACTTGAAAGAATGAAATCTTAACAAGAGGGGTCTGAAATGGCAATCTGAAAGCACTGCCATTTACAGGCTTAGAAGGTGCATTATCCATCACACGAATAGGCTTAAAGAATTTACGGCTGCCAAACCAGCCCTAGAGAGAAGACTTAAGCAATGCAAAGGTCCAAAGATAGGAATAAGTATGCTCAAGAGGTTACAGAAAGAAAAGAAAGAAAAGTATACAAACCACAAACACAAAGAAATTAAAATGACAGTAACCAACACACATCATTCTGTAATAATACTAAATATCAATAGCCTCAACTCCCCTGTCAAAAGACAGAGGTTAGCAGAATGGATCAAGAAAGAAAATCTATCTTTTTATTGTCTTGGAGACATTCATCACACCTTCGAAGATAGGTACTACCTTAGGGTGAAAGGGTGGGTAAAAACATTCCAAGCAAATGACTCTACAAAGCAAGCAGGTATTGCTATAATAATGTCTGTCAAAGTAGACTTCAAATTAAAACTAATCAGAGGAGATAAGGAAGGTCATTTCATTCTAATTAAATTTATCAAGAAGATAATACAATCATAAACATGTATGCACCAAACTCTGGTGCACTCAATGCCACTTGCCAGTCCTCAATATGAGCATAAAGAATTCTTGTGTGCGTTCATGTGTGTGTGTGTGCACGCACCCATGTGTGTGTATGCATGTGTACTCATGTAGGTGTATGCCCATGTGTGTGTTGTGGGCATGTACAAGCCTATGTGTGCATAGCCTGTGGAGGCAGAAGTCTCTGTTGAGTGTCTGTCTTTCTCCACCTTGTCTTTGTAGGTACTTGACAATTTCACATATACATATATATGTGATATATTTAGATTTCTCTACCACCTCCCCCATTCATATCAGTGTCTTTCTGAGTTTCAGGACTGTAGGCTTCTTGTGAGACACAGTAGTTTACCCACAGCCATTGGTGAGACCATTAGATTGGAACTATCCACGGGAGCCTGGTGATGTCACCAGTGGGTACACAACTGAAGGCCATCACTGCCTGCTCCCTGGATATATCACTCAGACACAGTTCAATAGTGAAGAGGGGCCTGCCCGAGCCCCTCCTCCATCCACGTCCGACTCTTCACAGGTGCATTCTTGTACAGATCCAGTGCAAGCATCTGAAGCTGCTGAGGTTGTGATTATAATGGCTGTGTCTTGCTCAGAAGATGGCATTTCCCAACTCTTCTCCCCACTTGCTCTTAAATTCTTTCTACCACCTCTTCTGCAATGTTCCCTGAACTTTAGAGGGGACAGTTTAAATGTCTTATCAGGACCAAGCACACAATCATCACTTATTTGCAGAGCTTTATGTAATTCTGTTTATCTTATTTTTTGAGACAGGGTCTCTAACTGAACCTAGAACTTACCAATTTAGCAAGACAAGGAAGCTAGAGAGCTCCAGGGATCTGCCTGTCTCTGTCTCAACCAGTGCTAGAATTCTATACTTCTGAGCATCTGCCACCATGCATGGAATTTCATAATGGTGCCAGGGATCCAAACTCAGGTCTTCATGCTTATTTGGAAAATACTTTACATGAGTCATCTGTCCAGATCTCATGAATATAAAGGATTCTCACGGTTTTTTTTTTTTTTGAGACAAGGTCTCACCATGTAGTTCTAGTTGGATTAGAACTTGCTATGTAGACCAGGTTGGCCCCAGGTTCACAGAGATCCCCCTGTTTCTGCCTCCCACATGCTAGGATTAAAGGTGTGTGGTACCACACCTGACCATGAATATAAAGCATTCTTACAAATCAATGATAACAAGAAATACAATCTAATTGCAAGTGGACAAAAACTCAAATAATAGTAATATAGGCATCCAATAGTCACGTGGAAAACGCCCAGAATCACTGGTTACTAGTGAATGCGAATCAAAACTGCAAGTGAAACCTCTTCGTGTTAGCATCCTAAAAGTCCATCAACCGGTGAGTAGAAACAACTGCAGCATAGTAATATAATGGAATATTAGTTATCAATGAAAATATAAATGAATGCCCCACACTCATGAACTTTAGAAGTATTATACTATTAAATGAAGGCAATTACAAATGGAATATTGTATCATTCCATTTATATAAATTGTCCAGAGAAGACAAAAACAATAGAAACAGAAAGTAAATGACTGGCTGACAAAGAAAGAGGCAGGCAGAAATAAGAAATGACTCCTAATGGAGACTAGGACTTTGAGTTGCTGATATGTTCTAAAACTGGAGTGATGCTGTTGAACAATTCTGTGACTACTCTAAAACAAAGTAAATTAGAGGCTTAAAAAGATTAACTTTATGCTATACAACTTACATCTTGTAAAAGTTATTATAAAATTTAAAGGCTCCCGCTGTGTACCCTGTAAGTTAACAATGATGACCTGTATGGCAAGATATGGCCGTGGGTTCAATAGTAGCCCAAATCTTACAGGGGCAACCAACCGTTTCCTGATTGGATATAAGGCCACTACATAGGGAAAAAAGCATGCTTGGTAATGTAAATCCCCGTGGTTTGTGGGCTCCTAGGTCCCAGGGGTGAGCCTACTATTACTTTTCTGCTAAATGAACATGGTATCAAACTGCTCTGTGAATTCATATCTTGATCCCCACAGAAATTAATGCAGTTCTCACGTCACATCAAAGAACTTTCTTTGTACAGTGGACAGCAGATATGACATAAACTCAAAAGTAGTCAAAGTGCAGATAATAAGTATCTAGAAAGTACTCAGCCACAAATGGGAAACATCCATCATGCCTCTTCTCCAAAAGGCTCAGGGACAATTGTGGAAGAAAGGATGGAAAGATTGTAAGGGACAAAGGTCAAAATGGGGCAAAACAGTGTCTTCTGGACATGACAAGACTACAGCACTCATGAATTCACAGCAGCTGTGGATGTCTGGATCAGCCAGGAACACTCTAGCGCGGAAGGAGGACAGATCAGGAGTTCCCTACCCCCAGGTGAGGAGCTATTGACAACTGATAGCTTCTGGGGGAGAAAGAGTGGGTTTTATTTAAAGGCATTACCCCTGGTAGACCAACCATTCTCTGGTGTATGGTCTAACACCCATGAGTTTATGGGCAGCACAAATTGGACAAGGTGAGTCATTAGAAAAAGAGCACGTGATGTTGGGAAGGAGTAAAGGATGGGGTTCTGGAAGGAGTTAAGAGAAGGAGTGGAGGTGAATATGCTAAAAATATATGACATGCATGTATGAAGTTCTTAAAGAATTAAATAATATATTAAAAATAGACATGAACTTGGCTGTTAGCGTGTAGGAAGATGAACTTAACACAAATGATGGGTCTGTTTGTCCTGAGGCAATTCAAGGCTTTGTGTGGCTACTTGAAAATTCTGAAGTGAAGATGTTAGTTCCCTGTATTGACCACCAGAATGTCTTTATCTCCATAAACTAGAGGAAGTATCTTTGCCATCTTACACCATTTCACGACCTGGTGTGCTCAAATTAATAAGTATTCTCCTGGTATTAGGAACCTATATGGAAATTTTCTCAAAACACTACATTTTCAGTGGCTGGAGAAATGGCACAGCAGTGAAGAGTGCTGACTGCTCTTGCAGAGGACTCAAGTTCGATTCCTAGCACCCACTTGGTGGTTAACAACCATCTATAACTCCAGTTCCAGGGAATCTTCTGACCTCTCTGGGAATTGCAAAACACAGGTGCACCTACCTACCTACATGCAGGCAATACAGTCAAACACATAAAATAAAATACTTTTTAGAACAATAAATTCTCTAAAGTAAAATGTGATGTCAGCTACCCCTTTTCTTTGAACTGTTTGTGTTATCCCACCCTTCCTCTCCCAACACTGTTCTTTTCAATGTAGAATAAATTGCTATAGCTTTTTAAGTATTTGGAAATACAATGGGAAAAATTCTAGCTACATATAGGTATCTGAAGTGGTCTCACTTATTGAAAAATATTCAGAATTTTGTGAAATAAAGACAGAAAAGTGGGCATTATAGGACTTAAAAAGTGAAAACATCTAAATTCAGAACTTGGCTGCCTCCACACTAATAGGACAGGACCACGATCTGAGAAAGCCAGTGCTTCCTACTAAGACCTGTGCAAACAGGTTCACTCAGAAACTACATTTTTCCATTATCCTGTCCTAGGAAGTCAAAAAATGAATCTCTTTTTATCAGAATCCCATTCTTCTTTAAAAAACATATCAAAATGAGATGAGGAGTCATCTGTCCCAGTTCTATTCAAGATGCAAAATAGGAAAAGATGTAGGAAAGATGATAGGAAAAAAACACAGGACGAGGAAAGAGATGAGACAGGATTATTGGGAAGGGACTTCAGATGGTTATTACTGAGAGCAGAAAGACCAGTCAACAGTTTGAGTGGAGAATGAAGGCGCCTATTTTTATTTTCCTTCTATCTCCTGAATTGTCATAGGCACTCTTAGGCCAGGGCAATTGTACATACACACCCCAAAGATGTCTACTGAGACTGCTTAAGCTGCTCTTTAATATGGTAATTTTTAATTTTATGAGAATGGAAATGATAAAAATATATTTATAATTTTTGTTTTATTTTTATTTTATATCTATTAGTGCTTTGCTTTCATGTATGTAATCAATCAAGATCCCTAAACAGTAATAAGATTAAACAGCTTCAAAAACTAGGTTGTAGAGGCAGTTTTGGAGGAATATTTTAGCATATTATTGACTTTATGATCATTTATTTGCCTCTAAATCTCTATGTCAAAAAGAATTTTCATTTGTGAGCTTGCAATGTTATTTCACTTATGTAAGGAAATCAAATATTGTATATAAATGTGAAGATCATCAAAATGCCTCCAGAAATATAGTGGATATTGTGGCAAGTCACTTATAATATCCAAGGGCTAGGCCAATGGCTCAGCAGTTAAGAACACCGACTGCTGCTCTTGCCAAAGACCTGAATTTGGTTCTCAGCAGGGCTATATTTGCTGCCATCTCTGGGCAGGTGGGGTTAAGCTATATAAGAAGGTTTCCTGGGGACTGGAGAGATGGTTCAGCCATCAAGAGCACTGACTGAACCACCTCTTACAGAGGACCCAGGTTGTAGTTCCCAGCAACTGTCTGTAACTCCAGTTTCAGGGGATCCAATGTCTTATTCTGACCTCTGTGGCCTTTGCACAACACGGGTGCACTTACACACATGCAGGTAATACCCTTACACACATAAAATACAAATAATAAATAATTTTTTAATAAAAGAAAGGTAGCTGACCAAATCAATAAGTCACATTCCTCCACAGGGCCTCACTTCTGACTCCAGATTCAGGCCTTGAGCTTCTGTCTTGGCTTTCCTGGATGATGGACTGTAACCTTTAAGATGAACTAAACCCTCTCCTCTGTAAGCTGCTTTTAGTCAGTATTTTATCACAACAGCATAAAGCAAAGGAGGAAATCTAAAAAAATGATGAATTTTTAAAGCTAGGAGAGAATTAGGAGAGTTAGAATTCTGTGGTAGATCTATCGTGACTCTTTAAACATATACATGCATACACATAGACGTACGGGTCATAGAGAATACTCAGAATACTGAGTCAAAGTGATTGGTGGGAATGAGTTAGGAATAAGTTTACAGATAATATATTCAGAAGCCTTTATTATAAACTTTGGAGTCATGTGAATTGAAAAATATTAAACTTTTTTGTTAAATAGAAGTTATAAGAATATCTATACCATATATTTTAATTACCCTGGTATGGTATAAAAGTATTATTTCTACAACAAAATAAATGAAATACTTGTTGCGTTGCTGAGGTTAGATCAGGTCAGTAGTGACAAACAAGACTGGAGACTTGTTTTTAAAGCAGAACACTAGGAATAAAATAATTTTCATGTGTAAAACATGAGGACACTTGTAATATCTTGACAAACGTTTCTCAGTGTCCTCAAAAGCATATTTCTTGTCAATTTGAGAGTACAAAGGTATTATGGCTGATATGGCTGAAAAACTAATTTTTAAAATTATTCTGAATATCCACTACTAAACAGCTCTTTTGAGAATGTATCTAATTTGCACTGAACTGTGTCCATAGCGTTAGCCTGACTTATGTACAACTCATAAGAAGAACAATATCTATCATCATTAAAATTGCTTACAGTGATGTAGGGTCAACATTAAACTACCTTGTTCTTAAAACTCAACTACCAGAGTAAGCCTCCCAAGAGAAAGGAAGATCTAAAATTCCAGGAGAGAGGAAGCTCATGACTTCAAACTTCCCCTTTGTCATTTAGAATTTAACCACACACAATAGAGCCCAGCCTCTGTCTTGTATAAGTAGCTTTTATTGGTGAGGATAATCTCAGTGATAAAGTTTACAGATATTGGAGCAAAAGAAATAAGTAGACAAATGGTCTGGAGACAACTGGAAAGGACTCTTGTTGGCCAATGACAGAAATATTGGAATGTCTTCAATATGGCAATGAAAGCAATGCATCCAAATCCATCATATCTTTAAACTCATGAGCTGATCACTTTCTGAGAAGTGACAAAGTAGTACTATCAAACTTGCATCCTGCATTTCCTTAAAGAGTTATACTATTGTTTAACTGAATAATAGATTCCAGTATGTTTCTTCCACATTGCTAATGGAATAAATGTAGAAGTGGTAGAGTAAACATATCAGACATATAAAATACCCGGTAAATCATTGTACAAAGAGGTGTAAGTATTCGTGATTACTAACAGAAAAAAAAAAAAAAAACCACAGAGGAGGAGGGTATTCTCATAGAGAGAATAATCCTTTAGCCTCAATCAGATTAAATTCCATCTCTAGTCAGAAAGATGGCGTCCAGGCTGACATCTTTACACATGTCTGTTACTAACCTGTTAAGAACTGTCATTAAATCACTTCTTTCCATCATTCTCTCTGGTGACTCCAGTTCTACTGTGGTGATTTCCTCCTGTTCCTTTGACAAAACTTGGCGTTGGCTGTGCTTCCTGCCTGAAGTCCTCTGTTCCTCACTGATGGAACTACTTTCCTCACTTGGTTTCAAGTCTCTGCACAGTCTTTCCCTCAATGAGCACTATGGAGTCAACCCATAGGAAACCGCTTCTAAGGCTAACTCTTCTGCCACAGGCACTCTTTTCTGAGACGTCTGTAAGTTCTAAGACCCTCTTCATTGCTAATAATTACTAAAATGCTGTTGGGGGTTGTATTCTGTCCCACCCCTCAAAGTCCTGTTTCAAAATTCTAACCCTGTATACTTCAAAATATGACCTTACTTGGAAAAGAGACCATTTTAGATGGAATTAACTTAACTGAAATTATACTAGAATGGAGAGAGGCTGCCCAATATGGCTGACATCCTTAGAAAAGTGACATTTGGACACATCGTATGGAGACAAGGGCAGAGACTGGAGTTATGTGGATGCAAGGGGCACCATGAATTGGAAGCCATCTACAGTAGCTAGGAAGGACTCCCTTATAGTCTGGAAGTGTGTGACCTTGTAGGCACATAGAATTCAGACTTCTAGTTTGGTGACCCAGGACACAATGTATTTCCATTCTTTTAAGCCATCCAGCTTATCTTACTTTGTTACAGCAACCTTAGGAAATAGTTCATGTGTCTCCACAATTTACTTCTGTAGGTTGTTCCTTATTGCTTGTCCACTTCTTGTCATCGGCTTTCTTCCTCCCAAAGGCAAATGAGCAGGGATTCTCTGGGTTTCTTGACAGAAGCCATTAGATTGGGACTAAAGGTTTTAGAACATTCCTATGGATGATAACCTCTTCTGTGGAGACCTGCTAAGTGAGTTGAACAGTTTTTGTCCAGCCATTTCTCCATTGCCTGAAGGCTGATTACAGACCTTTGTTTCTATTCTCTCCTGGGATCTGACATGATTACTTGATTACATGATTAGAACTCAGCACGTGGGAGAGGCCTATTGACAGTCCATGTTTTAGTCTGGTTTCTGTTGCTGTCACAGAAAATTCCCAAGTGGGAGAATTATAAACAAATTTATTCCTTACAGCTGTATAGTTTGGAAGTACCATAGTGAATTCACCCTGCAGCAGGACAAGGAGGAAGATGCCACATGGTATGAAAACATGGGCGCAAGAAGACCAAACCAAGAAAACCAAACTCCCTTCTATTACAGCTCACAGTACCTAACCCACCCCCACAAGTAAGGATGAGTCTTCTCTCAATATTCCACCTCTTAATACTGTTCCAGTGACCATTAACTTTCCCTATTAGAAGGAAGGATCCATCAAAATCATAGCCATGAGTATTCAGTAGGCATTTACTGCCTCGAATAATCTTGACATAAAGTTGATCGTTTGATCATTTCAGTTGCACTTTCTATGTTTTCTAGTTTCCTCTACTCTTTTTCTCCTCCACATAGCATTTTGGTACCGACAGTAAAGGGTAATATAACAAACATCTAAATAATCACAAAAACTCAATTGAAGCTGATTCCTGAATTACATATTTTAAAATAACTGTTAAAAAGTAATGAGGTTGATTGTCTAGAATTTCATCTCCATCATTTTCCCTAGCTATGGCTTTAGGTGGGTTCTACTGGGTAAGTAATCATGTCAGATCCTTGGAGAGAATAGAAATAAAGTTATGTAATCAGCCCTTGGGTAATGGAGAAATGACTGAACGAAGATTGTTTAACTCTCAAAGCAGGTTTCCACAGAAGAGATTATCATTCATAATAACTTTCTAAAACCATTAATCCCAACCTTAATGGCTTCTATGCAACAACCCATTTGAATTCTTAATCTTCAATTATTAAGAACATTCAGTCATTTCTAGTTAGGGAAGATAAATTGCTTCCTTTGAGTTCAATAGTTTACAATCCTCAAATTAGTTTATTTAGTTTAGTTAAAATCATCAATCAACAACTGTAAAGTCTGAGAGGCTTGGCAGTTATTGTACAGTTGCTGTTGTTAGGTGGACTAATAGGACGGAACATATTCCCATGTATTTATCTTTGTCCTTTACTGGTGAGTTGTCTTTTCATTTCAGCTACTGACAGCAAACCTTGAACTTGATTGCCCTAGCAATAGTGAGAATGCTTACTGCATTCTTTTGCAAAGACTTTGTTTTTGCCCATGATGAGGTATTAGTTTGATCTAGGTATTGAAAGAGGGTTTTCATAATAAAAACCTCTTTTCCAAATGCAAACCTTACTGCTCTGAATGCAGCTTTACTGTAAGCCATACACAGTGCACAGAAGGGAGATATTCACAGGGGACATCTCACAAGGGAGAAATAAGCACAAGGCTTTAGTATTAAAAGTGGGGTTGTGGGGAGAAAAGCAAAACTAAACGAGGTTTCTTCCTTTTCAGTACTAATATAAACATGTGGGCAAAGACATCCATTTAGCCCAAATGGGTTGGAGGGCAACTAAAAGCAGGTGGGGCATGTGGCTGGAGTCATATTTGAAAATCCAGAAAGTGGATGAGGGGCTGAATGCTCCCACACAGATGTGAGGGAGGTTACCACAGAGTGTGCAAAGCAGACAGAAGGCCTGGGTAAGCCCACACTGCCGGTCTCAGTTCTTTGTGCCCCTTGTGAGCAGTGCAATTTCATTAGTTCCCATGCATCCCTGTGACCAATATAAAGTGCCCCAACAGGTCCCATCCCATATTTTGCAGGGGATAAGGTCTGTAACTGCATAGTAAGGTCCTAAAAGAAGGTATATAGCCTAAGCTTGGAATGAAATCATTAAACTTGAGACTTCATCATTAATTCCAACTGCAAAGACAGAGGTGGAAGATTCTGGGGCTGACTTTAAGGCTCTGACTTGCTAAGGGACTATACTATACACAGTAGATGCAGAGACTTCTGTGACACAGAAACCAGGCAAGACTGTCATTCCTTAGTGGAGTTCCACAAGAGGCAGCAGAAGACATTTTGGCATCTAGCACCATTTTCCCCACCATAGGAGACCATGGCCATGTCCATGTGCATAGACATCTTCTATGGAGGTAGGATATGGCAGAAAGAAGCCTCTTGTAAGAGTTTGGACTATTAATTGACTAAATACAAGAACTGCCCATTACCTGTAAACCTAAGGAGTCTTCTTGCTTTGTTTTGTTTTATTGTTCTTCTTTGGCAGCTAACAGGAATCAATGCAGGAGAATGCTCAAGTCAATTATAGGTCCTGAAGACATCAGTACTATTTTGAGCCTCTGACCTGTATATGCAAATATCTTTTTATGGGAGGACTTATTCCTGCCTAAAACAAGGCTGGAAATATAACAGTGCTAAAGCACTCGGTTAGCATACACAAGGTCTTGAGTTCTGTCTCCAGTATTGCAAATAAAACCAAACAACCCAACTGGCACAAAGAAAAAAAGAAAAACTTCAAGCAGATAAGAAGTTTGATTTCACTTTAACAGGGCAGCATGTGAAACTCAATATGCACATGATAACTGAAATAACACGAAAGCTGTTATTTATTTTTATTTTATTAACCAAAATCTAATCTTATTACCTGTGACCTCTTAAAATTATTTAATCATATAAATACAAATAAGCATTTAGACTTTAGCACCTAAAAGATGTGTATGAAGACAACTTACTTGACAAGGTTGTGATATAAATCTTAAGAGATGTAAAATCTATTTTTATTTAACAAATTAATTGTGTATCCAGGAGGAAATTGGATTAAATTGACAATATTACTGATTTTCAATAGTAGGAGGAAATCATTTACCTTTACATTTATAATCACAATTTAAGCATAAATCTGTAACAGATTTCTGACTTTCTGGGTATTTTCAATTGTTTGTTTGTTTGAGTATTTTGAGACAACGTCTCCTTGTAGCCCCAGCTTGCCTGGAATTCGTATGTAGAGCTGGCTGGCCTCCATCTCACAGATATTTGCCTGCCTCTGCCTCCCTGGTACTGGGATTAAAGGCATGCTCCGTGACAGCCAGCACATTTTTGTATTTTTCCCCAAAACATCAAAGGACCTGTGAGACAGAAATGAAGAGCACTAAATAATAGAAATTCCAAAACTTTATAGTTAAAATATTCTTTGGGAAAATTATTTTGCTCCTCCTGTTTTCGTACAAAAATGCCAAGTTGGTTAGATATAACTTTTATTTTAAACAAGCATCATTCACTTATATACAGATGACATGGAATGGAAGATAATATTACTAGTTTATAATATTGAAATACAGGCTGGATTGACATAGATTCTGTATAACTAACTAACTGAATAAATTATATAGCACATTAAAATTATCTTACATACGTTGTGAACTGGCATTCAGATCCAGAACGCTTTCACATAAATTAAATTCCATATGCTAACAAAATTTCTGTTTATGACACATACAACATTAACATGAATATATTTTAGATGATCTCAACATTTATTCTTTCTTTGGTAAACAGTGAGATTTATGACATATGTAGGCAGTGTATAAGGGACCTCAAGTCTGCTTTGATCCCATTATTAAGAAATCCATATAGAATTGGATTGAGACAACAGGACATCATGCCTAATAAATGACAAATACAGTATACCAACTTGAAATGCCTATTTGAAATCAGGGTATCGTTGAAATCAGTTACCACGTGGAAAAGGTGCAGAGGCATCCAGCTGATGGCAAACACCAGTATCAATATGGTCAGTCGGTAGAAAACACTGCGAGACCTCTTTTTTATTCTGGTGATGGAACGCTTAACTCTCATCTCTTGAACATCTGAGTTTTCTTCAGGTTTCACCTCAAAACAGATTGGGACCCCTGGAATGAACTTACTGGATGAGGACAGCTGACTTCTGACGGAGCCCAAGCTTTCTGGAACTGTTCTTGAATGGTTCTCTTGGGAAGGTCTTGCTGGAGCTGGTAACACACATGCTGTCTTCTTGCTGTATCTTCTTCTGTGTTTTCTGATGAATGAATAGCTCCACTTTTGGCCGCTGGAGGGTTTCACCTGGTTCCCACTCTTTTTGGATGGATGGAGAGTTAAGTTGATCATCTCATTTTCTTCTAGTCTGTTTTCTTTGTTGGACAGTCCACAACTTATACTCCTGCAGACACTGGTATGACTTACAGTTAGACAAACTAAAGGCAGAATGTACTGAACCAGCAATAGAGATATTGTGAAAGCAATTCTGTATGAATCAGATGGCCACGACTCAACACACAAATACCTGCTGCTCAACAACGCTGAGCCAAAGGTTTCCTGAAGTTCCACCAGACTGTGAAACACTGGGAGGGGAGAACAGATAGCAAAACCCAGTGTCCAGACAGTAGCTATCAGAAAGTAGCCATGATTGGCTGTTAAATTGTTAGATACAGGATGCTTTATCATGTGGTACCTGACGATGGCAATGGATATTAAAATTAAAGTGGAAACCAGAACTGACACACACTGAAGGAAAGGCATAATGTGGCACATGGCTTTGCCGAACATCCACTGATCCAACAAGACAGAGGTCAGTGTGAAAGGTGAGCAAAACAGCACCACCAAGATATCCGAGAAGGCCAAGTTTCCTATGAGGAAGTTCACTGTCGTCTTCTGATTTCCCTTTTTTATAACGGCCATTAAAATAAGTAGATTCCCCATAAAGCCAAGAAGACTCACAAATGTATAGAGCCCAATCAGAAAGTATTGTAAATCATCTACGCTGCCTCTGTAGTCATCCCAGACAGGGAAATCTGAATTCCGAGTGGTATCAGTATTGTTCTCAGTGACCAGTGTCTTGTTATAATACTTCTCGAGCTCTGAATCCATACTACAGCCCTGCTTGGAATAAGAAGACAATCTATTAGCAGCTTGAAGAAAAACGGCATGATTGCTATAACCTGATCCATGCAGGACAAAACTAAATTTTGCAGCTTGCTCCTGTAGCCATAAATATAAGAGTTTTAAGGGTCTTTATCTGGTTCCAAGTATGGTACAAATTCAACAGTAATAATTACAGAAAACTTAAGTCTATTACCAGTTCCATCCTGTGCTAATTTGTGCTAAAGTAGAAGACTCTATGTTTCAAATTTATTTCAGAAATAAGGGGGAAAATGCAGTAAGAAACTTCAAGATGCAAAATGTATAATATCTCAGTCTATTTTCTCTACTCAAGATGCCTAATTCATGGTATTTCCCTAATATTACCTTAAAGTTCTTTTCTCTCTTATCAAGGCAAAACTTAAAAGTCACTGCTGTACATCTATATCACCCTCTTCCACCGCTAGAGGCTCAGGGGACTTTATAGAAGAGGAAGAAAGGATGTAGCAGCTAGAATAAATGAGGTAGGATGGGAAGGTGGGGGGTGTAGAATGGAATGCTGACCTTGGGGCATGACTCAGCTGTTGCACTCTTAACCTCTCAGCATCTGTGATTACCTGCACAAGATCTATATAAAGGAGGCACTCATGGGATCCCATCCCTGCCTAAGAATCTATAGGCAGTTAATGGTTGGTGAAAGGAAACATATTTTCTTTAAGGGTACAGCCACTGATAAGGTACCCATGCTCCTGCAAACAAATATCCACTCACTTCTGTAAACAAACCTAATAAACACCACACACACACACACACACACACACACACACACACACACACACACACATGACAAGAAAGGAAGAGACTAGTTGAGAAAAAAGAGGAGATAAGCAGAATTGGGAGTCAGAAGGTGGGGTGGGATATGATTAAAATGCATTATGAACATGTATGAAAATGTCACAGTGAAACTCATTGTTATGTGTAATTACTATATGCTAATAAAAACATTTTTAAAATCACCTGACTTAAAGTATTTCCTGTCAACCAGGTTGGATGTGATCTTTACACTCCATGTTGTTGTCTGCTCCATACAGCAGTCATATGCCTCCAGTCTACATTGTTTGCTTACAAGCAATGTACAGCACAGACCACCCCTTTCTCACCCTGTTATCCATCAAAACACGGGACACACTAACTCCATCTCTGCTGGTGTTAAATATTTATGAGTGGATGAAAATTCAAACAGAAATCTAATCACCTAAATATGATCTAGTTCATGCAGTGTTAACAGTTAAGCTCCTCAAGTGTAGAACATTATCCCAGGAAATAGAGGTATTCAATACTCATTCAGTAAATGCTTAACAAGCTGGCATAATCATTCAGTGATCAGTTCTCAGTCTTTATCATAAAGTAAGGGAATCTTTGACTGACCAGAAGAGCTGTTGGAGTTTTTAAAAACAGTTTGCTTGTCTCCTTTTGAATCTCAAAATTACACATAAATGCTTAAGAAAAATTTCCAAGTTCCAATGTTTCATATATGAAATGAACTTAATGTTGATTGATCATAATGAATTACTTACTCCTTCACATCTATACATTGGCGATCCTATCATACTGCTTGGTAAAGAGATAAATAGCTTTTCCCATATCAGAAAAAAAGACAAAAAGAATCATTTTCTCTTTAAAACAAGTAAGCATTTTCTCTTTTTTTTTTTTTTTTTTTTGAGGCAGAATTGCACTTTGTTGCCCAGGCTGGCCTTGAATTTGCCATCTCCTGTTTCAGCTTCCAGAGTGCTGGGATTATAGACATGCCACCTTGCCAAATAGCACTTCCATATTTTAAACAAGAATTTCCTACTGAAAACTTGATACAGAAATAGTTAATTAGCTCTGGTGACTATATAGTTACAGAGGTCTTGGCATATATACATATGCATAGTTAAGAAACACTTTTACTATATGTCAACATATATTTTTCCACATTTCTGAATCTATCACTTTTAACCTAATTACTTTTGGAAGTAGTTATAAATTTAATATTTTGATTAGTAAATAACATTTTCTATGTAAAACTATTTAAAGATGTCTATTTAAATGAATAATAAACAATGTCTCTTCAATTTATAAGGGACTTACAGGTCTGGATGCAAAATACATTTCCAAATGAAAGAATGCTTTTGTGTACATATATTAATTCTAAATAAGACTGATTTTGTTTTCATGCACAGCCAGTTTCACATGGGATGGTAGAGGCATCATTGTAACTATGATAAATGTTGGAAGTTTCTACCAACTTCAGTCACTGACTCCATGGTGCCAGAAGTACTTTCAGAAGCTAACCATACCTCTATAAAATAAATTAACCTAAAGGTCCCCCAACATTTATTTTTCTTAGACCCTAACCAATAAGTTTCACTGGCTCTGACTCAAGGGAGAAAGGCTAGCTGGTACAGAAGTGACTCACATGGCTTCCTGAATCATCCCACTCACCAGATGACTAGACAATAGCCTCCCAGCAACTCCTGCAGATAGGTCAACCCACTTTGAATGAAAGCAGCCTTCCACTGGTGCTTCAGCCTCATTTCCTGAGTTCTGATGACTGCTGCGCTCAGTTTGGTTGGTTCATGATCTTATTTATACTTAAGATGAGGACAGGCTATTTGTAACACTACGTCTGCTTAACTGTACATTTGACTCACTTTTTTGTTTTGAATCAACCTTTTTCTCTTAAACTTTGTGGTAGGTCAGTAGTTACTGACTGGCTTACTTTTTCTATGATCAAAGTAAGCACAGGGACAAATTGGACAGAGCCTTCTACAATGGCTTTGTGCTTTCTTGGGAAATAACATTCAGACTAAAATGGCTGTCAATTTTTTTTTTTTTTTTTGAAGAAGAAGAAGTAAAAAGAAAAAGAAATGTAGCAGTTTATTTTTTATTTTTTGCAAAACAATATGTTTTGAAGGTCTGGGATAATAGCTTAGTGGTACAGCACTTGTCTAGTACATGTGAGGCCCTAGGTTCAATCTGTAGCGTATACACACACACAGAGAGACACACACTCACACTGCATACACATACACACATGGACACAACACACATGCACATTCATGTAGATAGTTTTAAATCTAAACTTCAGATTATCTCCAAAACATGAGGTTATAGCTCTCAGTTAGATTCTAATGAAGATAGGAAAAAGTTATAATTAATTTCATGGTAGTGAGAAGTTTCATGGACTAGGTTAGATATATTGGTTGCAAGTAAATATTTGCTGCTAATCATTCTAGAAAGGTAATTTAATGTCCCCCCCTTAAAATAACAGAAATGAATGATTCTGAGTATATTCATGATGGAGTATACCTATATGTGTGCTTATCTATGTGCATATGTGCTAAATTTTGTGTATGTGTATGCATCCACTGAAATCTGGTTTTTTTTCTATGGTCTGAGATAAAATATGGAGCTGTCCATATAGACAATAATGATAATTTAACGCTGCTGTATTAATTAAATGATAAAAACTACTCATTCCTTTGAAGATGAAAGAAATGCCATTCTAAATATTCGCTGGACACTGGAGAAAAAATGGGGAGGCATTTTTTCCCCTTTTTGAAAATAGTTAAGCAGTTTAAGAAAGTAGATAACACGGAGGCCATACTCATTAAAGAATATCTAAGCAAGACTAGTTATTCCTTTGTTCATTAAACAAGTATTTTATTGAACATCTATATGCTAGATTCTCTGCTTTGAGTATAGATGATTGCAGTTATCACAAAACCACACACACACACACACACACACATAACAGCTAAAGTTCTCTGCATACAACTAGCCTTTCAAATCTTAGTGTCCATGAAGGATTTCTCACAACCAAATTATAGATATTCAAACGGGTGTGGGAGGACATGATAATTGGTTTCTTTAAAACTGCCTCCTTGTGGTTAGAGGACAGTTTAACCCATTAAACAAATGTTGCCCCAAAAGATATGTCATCCACTTTAATGTTGAAAATGTAAGTTAGAGGAGTTACTTTGAAACCCGATTAATTAATTAAAATATTCATTTGCTTACACTTCCCCTTTATGTCCATTTTAATGAAAAACATAGTAAACAGAAACAGAAATGTTAAGTCAGCTCAATAACACTCTTCTTTTTAACAAGTGCAATAATCACTTTTGCACAGTTTCATGCAGCCTTAGTTTATACATGACGAAAAATAATGTCATGAAAGACCCTTAATTTATCTTAAATTGTTTTGGTAACTATGGAAGGAAAGGTACTTTAACAATATGATTTCAATTAGAAATCTGTTCCAGGGCATGTGAGAGCTTTCTTATTTCTATTCTTATTTGTTATAGATTTCTCCTCTCTGTTGTTTGTGCCGATCTTTTCTCACCATCAGAATTTCCTGCTCAACCTCTGAACTTCAGAACTTCAGTTACCTGAGTGACATAGTGGGGGGAGGGAGGTTTTCATTGAACTGTGGCAAGGTTACAAAAGTAATGTCTTTGTGACAGTTTGTTGTAATTTTCTTGTAAATTGGTCTGTAGGTGACACCTAGACAAATGGAGTCTGAATAAACCTGAAGGATTTTAAGAAAGCAGGTAGTCTTAAAATGAATAAATAGGGGAAATGACAGTGAACTCAGAATACTGAAAGAGTGATTCAAACATTTAAATGAGGTTTCTTTGTTAGGATAATTTTCTGCTTAATAAAAATGCATATCATTTGCAGGACGTCAATCATGCAAAAGAACTAAATACAAGCATCTTTCCCTCTAGCAATGATAAACTATCAAGCGTGCCTCGTTTGCTGTGGTCTTAATGGCAAGATTCCATCTTCCCACTTAATTCTCTGATGTGTTCTTTAAGTCACAATCTGGCAAAAATTGGCCCTGGACAAATCAACACAGACCTGCTCAGCTAACAAACATACAGCCTCAACCACCCTTCCTACTGGATTCTAACAACACAGTCCCTCTCTCCTTCAGAAATCAGAAATTTAAAATTGCAACCAGGCTGCAAAATTCCGCGGAAACAGTCTTAGTCTGTTACACAGATTATGGCAAAAAGCTTTTTGGTTTCTATCTAACAAGATGTTCCTTTAAAATCTAAACTGAAGGTCTGAAAACTTACAGATAGGAATTCCCTTTTCTGGAATTCGAGGTGTATGGATGTATGCGTCTTGTTCGCAGTTGTCTTAGGAAGCAACCTTGCAAGCCTGAGAGCGCAGCTGTCTCCTGGTCTCCGGCCAGCTGTGGGACAAGGAGGGAGTTGGACTTTCGGAGGGAAGCGGGGTTGGCTGCGCCGTGGCTGCACACAGGAACTGGACTAGGACTGAGAACTGGCCTGGGCATCCCGCGGGGTTGCTAGTCTCCAACCCCAGACTCTGGGCTGCACTCTAGCTCGCCCATCTGGTAACAGCCCTTCATCCATCCCTCCTCCCCATCCTCCAGCCCCTCCAGCAGGGATCCTGGGGGGTCTGGCTGGTGCCTCCTCCACCGGGTGAGCTGGGCACCTGAGGGACCTACCCTGCAGCATTCAGCTGTGATTGCTTCCCCGCTCTTACTTCCCGCCAGACAACTGCAGGTTTCCCCACCTGAGTCCTGGTTTTACAAGCCACTCTGCCTCCCACGTCCCCACCCCACCCTCCTCTGGGCAGCGACAGACGCTTCAGGACCCAGGACAGGCGCGGGAGCTCCCCGGGTACCCCCGCCCGGCCCACCCCTCAGCACCCTGGGGACAGAGGAGGCCTGGAGCTGGTACCTCCGGCGCCCCCGCCGCTTGCAGGCGCCTGGGTTCCGGGATGCCGCCAAGCGCGGTCGCTTCTGCACTCGCTGCAGTGGCGACAGGAGCAAGACCTGGAGGCGGCGATGGGGAGGAGGGACAGGGAGCTGCGAGGGTTTTAGAGGCGCCTCGGGAGCACGTGACAAGCCCAGGGACCCCAGAGACCCAGTTCCAAGGTCTCACTCTGCGACCACCTCTCCCAAACTGGGGCTAGGGACATCCCAGTCCTCTGCTAGCTGCTTAGAGGCCCCAGGGAGCAGCTAGTCGGCTTCAGGATGTGGCCCTGCTGCCCTGGCCTCTGGTTCTAGGAGCCAGTTCACTTAAAAGGCCAACGGATGTTTGTCAGTCCTAGCCTCATCATGACCTATGTGGACGGTCCACTAAGAGCTTAAACTTCCTGAGAAAAGTCTTCAAGGCCCAGGGCTTCTCCATGAGGAGAAAACAAGCAAACTCCAAACAGATTATCTCTTTCTTGTTTCCTTTTGGACATGAAATCTAAGCCCGAAGGTTGTTCTGAACCGGCAGGGAACCAGCACTAATGCACCTGGCAGAATGGTCAAGAGACTTGCTCCCACTCTAAGGGGCAAACAGGGGGCTTGGAATTGGGAAGTGAGGTTCAGTGGAATCAACCCTACTCAAGAGTTTTCCATAACAAAAGGAAGACCTGGGGGGCGTGGTTTGTGCTTGTTTCTGTTGTTGTTACTCACTTTGTTGCCTGTCCTGCTGCACTGCAACTTGATTTTTCACTCTCAGTGTTTCCAGAACTCTATACCTTACTGTGCAGGGTTGTCCTAGTATTTGACTAATCTCTAAAAGGCAAATACATTAGGTTCCCCCTCCCATCTCTCTCTCTCACACACACATAAATACACAGAAAGAGGGAGGAAGAGAGAGGAGTGAGAAGCCTGGGTGTCTCTGGATGTGTCCTGTTACTACAAATGTGGATTTCTTGGGCTATCATCTCACCGTGTCATCCCTGGATGCAGGCAGTCTGAATGGACTGGCCGGCATGCTCTGTGTCTATCGAAGAGGACTTCTATAGAAGGAGCAATGCAACTTGTAGTATAACTCCTGGGGCAGCAATTGGAGCTGTTACTCAGAGGTTAGAGAATTCTTAAGCCATTTCTACTGATGAAAGTTCAGTACTCAGAGGAACCATAAAACATGTCATTCCATCAGTCTAGGTACACCAAGAACTTCAAAGTACCTCCAGAAAATACACTTTTCACTTCATTCTAAGTGCTTCATTTCTGAAACACCATATTCATCCCAATAGGTTGACATAGCAGGTAGCTGAGCAGATCCCTGGGATCCTGCAGGGGGTGTGGGAGAGGGAAGAGCAGAGATGCCAAGAAGGAATGGCTTTGCGCAAAGGTTTGGTCCTACAGCCTTTTTAAACTGTACTTTACAGTCCATGTACTACATGTTGCCAGAGAAATCTCCACCCTCCATCTCTTGCACAGTATAACACATACCCTAAAACACATTTGCCTTTCAAATAGCTTCATAATGAAACCTTTGGTGACTGTTTTCCCCAAAGCAGACTAAGCTACATGGCTTTGCTTATCCCATATTATAAATATAAAATTATTTTTCTTTTTTATTTTCCACAAATTTACTTTTCTTGAGGACAAGAACCTTTAGGTTGACAAAATGGTTTCTATTGGAGTATTGAAAATAAAGGCCCATGTGTCATTGAGATGATTCTGGTTAATTTGCCCATTTTCCTTTCCAAGTCTCAATAAATATAAAGCCAAAAAAATAGGGTCAATAGAAAAGTGCTGTGTACGTACGAGGACCTGAGATTTGGATCTGGCGCCTACATTAAAGCTGAGCATGCAGACATGTGCCTACAAGAAGAGGAGCGGTCCTGAACGGGCTCAATGGTCAGTTAGCATAGCTAAACTAGCAACTCTAGGTTCAGTGAGAGAGCCTGTTGCAAAAATTAAGGTGGAGAATGATAGGGGAAGAAGCCTGAAGTTGTATGGCCTCCACACACTTGTACAAGCAAACACCCCCACATTCATCCCTCCACAAAGACAGAGTTGATACACATTCTGTTATACAAGACTAAGGTTATGTGGAATGACCAAATTATTTAAGAACTCTTTAATACTGGCCATTGTCCCTGCTCTTGTTTATCCATCAGAACTGGATGGTGAGATACTATTGCTAAAGACACTGCTCATATGATATGCAAGAAGAAATCAAGCTGGTACTGACTTCAGAGCTTCATCTCCACTGGATAGCTTTCAGAGTGCTAGAAGGTGCTATGTATGCTACTGGAAGGAAAAAATGAAAAATAATCATCAGATTTACTCAGCTGTGAATCCTGTGAACTACAATAACAATAGCAGGCCTGGCATGGTATTCCCACTGGTGCAATAGCATCGCAAATATTATCATAGTAATCAACCACCTTTAATTGGATTTAAGGTCATTTTCTAGGATGGAGCCCATACCTGGCATTGATAATAGGCATAGGAAGCTAGACAAGTCATGGGAAATAGGAGAAAGCATAATACCAGTTTTCTACTAAGTAGTTATTGTATTAAACTGACTCCTAATGATTTATTTTTATACCTATAGATTAATGCATCTCACAACTCTCACCAAAGAAGTTTTCTTATGCAACAGATGGTGATTAACAGAAATACACAACTGGTCAATGTGCAGAGAACAAGAGGCTGCAGATGCTGATCCCTGAATAGGACCTACATCAAATTTCTGCCTCTCAAGGCTCAGAGGTCATTGGGGAAGAGGGGGCAAGAAGAGTGCAAGAACCAGAGGTGGTGGATGGCCACAAGGAAATGGAGTTTTCCAGACAGCTGGTCAGTCCCTCATATGAACTCACAGCCACAACAACAGCATGTACAAGTCCCATGCAAGCTCAAACTAGAAAAATTCCAGCAGAGGCATGAGGAAGTAGGTAGGAAGCTCTAACCCCACTTAAGGAAAGTGGGGCAACAGATGGCTGATGGAAGGGACAGAGACAATCTCTTTCAATCATAGGACTCTTGGTAGGTTGACCAGGCTCGAGTGTATGAACCCACACTGAAGGATACTTGGAGACACAAATTAGACTCTCTCTCTCTCTCTCTCTCTCTCTCTCTCTCTCTCTCTCGCACACAGACACACACACACACAGATTAATTGGGTTTCGGTGGGGGTCAATAAAGGAAAGTGTAGATAGGGGAGGGGATCTAAATACCATCAAGTTCCAGTGTATGAAAATCACACACATTCAATTAAGAAAAAAAAGATTCTTTATTTTAAAGAATGTGTGGAATTGAAATTTTCAACCATATGCTACAACGACAAGAATAAATATAAATGAGAAATATAAATAAGCTTTTTCCTTCAAATTTCCCCCAAAAAACTTCAAGACTGACCACCACCATTGCTGTAAGACACAATAGAGTAATTTTGTTTCCATTTTCTGGAGCAGTTTTCTGGCACAGGATTCTCTGGAGTCAGAAATAGTAGGGTCCACCACTGATGCTTGATTTTTTATTTTTATTTTTTTTCTATTCCATGTAAAATGTTCACTTGGGAAATTAAGTTGGATTTTATGCATGTTACAAAATGAAATTGACTAATTCCCAATTTTCATGATTCGTTATCAGCTGTTAAAGAAAGCTTATCTACAAAGGTGAAAGTTATGGATCACTGGGGACTCCTTAGGAGAAATTACCAAACATCCGTGCCAGGGGTAACATTTTGAGGAAGAACATATCTGCTGCTTTAGTGAAGGCTATTGCTCCAATTTAATAATAGCTACTAAAATACTTTGATACAATCTCAGAAAATCTGTGATTCTGATATGTTCTTTTCAGTAGTAGGGGTAAGTAAACTAGGACAATATTATTTTACTAAGTGTTTTTTATTTCTCTCTAAGAATTTCTGCTGTATTGATTAAGCATTTTATGTAAATTTAAGTTCTTGATACTTAAAAAAGGTATGAAAGGGATAATTTTCGTGTGTTATGAATGTTCTTGTGATGCTCCTTGCTGTGTTGATCTCTTTGGGATAGTAACTAACATTTAGGATTTAACATGAGTAAGGAGCGTGTGTTTGTGAAACAATGCAATTTTGTGGAATATATATTTTAAACATTAACCTAATGTATACATATTTATTTTGTCAAACAATTCTGTGATTATTCTGGGATCCTCAAGTGGCACCACAAACATTTCATTGACTTTGAATAATCATTGTTCTCCTTAAGTGACACTTAAAAGTCATTAAATACACATCTATGACTTCCAGAAAGAATGCATAATTCATCTTTACAAGTTAAATTTCCACATTTAAAAATATCTATACATGTGTGTTACATATGTATATAGTTATAAGATCACATACCACATACATATTTGTGTGATAGATATTTAAAACACTTGAATTATAGCCATGTTTTATGCCAACTTAAGAATGTGGCTTTGAACAAGCAACTTTATATTTTACTGTTGATTTTCTTAGTCTATAAAGGGAAATGCTTTAACTTACATATCTGGAACCCTGTTTCCACTCTGAATAAACCCTCTTTCTCTAGAGTCTTCATTTTCTTTGACTTCACTAACTCCACATAGCAGCTTTGCTGGCTATTCAACTGTCTTCCCTCTAGGGTCTCCTATCTGTATCTAAGTATCTCTACTATCCTGTTTAATTAATGAGATGGGGATAGTCTCTTTGTTTTAGCCTAACCTGATCCTCCTATTTTCTTCTTCTTCCAGCAGGCTATGTCCAAAGCTAGCACAAAGCTAACATCAGCTCAAACAGCCACACATCGAATTGATTTAAACACAACCTAATTAGATAATTTTAGTCACAGGCAACTTACTTTACATGCTCTAGAATACTCTGACCAAAATTAATGATGAATCAATTACTGTACATATAAGGGACTCCAAACCACTACTGCCCTTCAGAGTTCTCTGAGCCTTAGGCTGGTGACCTTAATGCTGAGCCTGGTCACTTAGTCAATGGAAATGCTCTTTGTTTATTTCCCCTTCTGCCTGCAGAATACGCTTGTCCTCTCTCCCTTCTGAATGGCAGCTCCATTCTGCGTCTACAGTTCTCTTGATAGGAAACACAGGCCTTGTTCTGCACCCTTTGAAATACCACCCAGATAAAGCCAATAGCTTCCATGTTCCCTTTTCTTCCTTGCTTAACTCTGATATGGTACTTACTAGTGTAAGGTTCTGGGTTCGAGAGACACAGCAGACCGAAGGGACCAGAGACTCCGCTGGGAGCTAATAGGGTCGGTTTATTAAGAGAAGACCAGGTGGGACTAGCTTCTCCATACTTGGGAGTAGAGAGATGCTCCAAAAAAATGGAGAAGACTAGCCCCCTCATGTTGGGGCTGGGGCCAGGGTACCGGGGAACTGGGCTGGCTCAGGGCAGGGGTGAACAGGTAACTCTCCCGGGAGAGTGAGTCCTTAGCTCTGCCTAGCTGATCAGTAGGCTGGAATCTAATTCTGTTTGGCTGGAATTGCCAAAGTGTCTGCTGGGAGGAGGGAGGGTCCTTCAGTCACATCTTAGAACTAGCATCTCCTTTTTTTTTCTTTTTCACTTTAAATATATAATCATATACCTTTGTCATCAGTTATGTTCTTGTGTGCTCCTACTGCCAAATTTCTATCAGGAGTACAGCTCTCTCCAGTTTCCTGAGCCATTGTGTTTTCAGTTCCTGGACCCGATGCTAGCCAGCAGAAGTATCCTTCTCCACAAGCTAGAACCTAAGCATTGTCCAAGTATTTCCCTCTATCACACTCTTAGAATCAGTTGGTCAGAGAGTCTCATTGATTTTTCTCTCCTAAATTTCTCCCTTAGCCATTCTTTTGCCTCCACGAGCCCTACCTTGTTCTGGACAGGTCTTTGCCACCATCTACATCCACAATTCTCAGCTCGCATCTCCACAGCATAATCATCCAACTGTACTCCACCTAGATCCTGCCAGTAAATGACCTTTCAGCCATTTTCAGTATCATTCTCTACCCTATACACTGGAGTCATCTTGAGCTGTCATGTTTTGTGAATGTGGCACTCCTTCCCCTTCCTATGGTTGCTCTATATCTTGCTTGCCAATCTTCTCCATCTTCCTGTCCTAAACAGTTAACTTAATTATGAACCTCTGGAACTTCAGTTCAAGACCCATCTTATCTCTTTCTCTACCTTTTCTCAGAAGCTGAACTTGCATTTTTATTTGTACTCATCTAGCATTCTGGGTTTAATTACAATATAGAACTTTTATGGTATTGTCATTAATTTTGTGCACATCTACAGGTACATTTTATCTCCTATAGATGGTGACTTCCCCCACCTCTTTAAACTCAGAGCATAGAATACTTGTCCTGGCCTGTGATACAGAAGGTGTGTTGGTTCTGTTTTCCTCAGTAAGCTTGGAGGATGAACTCTACTACCTTAGAAAATGCTTACAGTGTCTCCTGGGTGAATTATCTCACTGTTTACTCTACCTGCTCTATAACATACTCTGAAAAGTTGAAATATCAACTAGAACAAAATAGTAAGCACATGGTATCATGGCTTTTGGAAGAGGACATGATCAGTCATGTTAACTTTTGATTCTGGGCTAATGCTTTGAACAGTTCTCCAAACATTCTTTTTAAACTGTTCAAAACAAACCAACATACTGAAAACACATAATAAATAGTTTTCCTTTCATTCTACTCAAATATAGTAAAGCTATCTTTAGACATAACCAAATTAAAAATATTAACAATTGAAAATTAGCAAATAGAAAAATACTTTTAAAAAGCAAATTTTAGAGACTATTAACCAAGAGTACACTTTTAGGGGAATGTTAACTTGCAAAAGTCACATGATAAAATATGTTTCCTAAGGAATCTATATTTTCTTCATATATATATATATGTATATATATATACAACAATTTTAAATGATATAGCTTTAAAGGAATGATTTATTGACATGTAAGAGTCCAATTTTTTTAAATGAACTAAATATTAATTATATATTTTTAGCCTGAGAAAAGTGAATTCTTAGTCTTCAGTAAGGACAGAAAACTTTATCAATGTAATATTTTATACTTTCTTTTATTTTCTCTTCTTCTGATTGGGAGGGGAGACAATATCTATGATTTCCAATTTTCTGAAGATACAAAAATTATTCACCTGTTCACATGTGTATAATGCTTACATGTTAATGAGGCAAAGTCATAGTTATTCTTCAATAGGATCCAAGAAACATAAAGGATTAAAAATAAAAGTCTAGATTATATCCACTGGGCTTGGCCATGAATGGTCCAGGAAGTAGATTCAGGTAGACCATATTTGATGACTGAGATGGAAATGAACATGTTCTTACAGAAGTTATCCAGGAAAAAGGAGGCAGCTAGAGAGATGTGACATGACTAAGGATATTATTATGAGAATGAGATGGACAATTTTGTGCTGGTTTATAATTTAGTGCTGATCCCCAGAAAGTGAACTGTTGAATAAATAGATATTGCATTTTAATTATTGTACTGTAACAAACCTCAACAAAACTTAGTAAGTCATGAAGACTCATATATTTTATACATATGTATTATATCACTGGGTACCTCAGAAGAGCGCTGTGGAAGTAGCCTTTCTCTGTGCCACATATATTTGCAACTTTGGTTGTGAAGTCTCAAAAGCTAATATGACTCAAAACCTGGGAATTCAAACAGTTGTTTGGAGGATCCACTGCCAAACTAGGGATATAGAAGGTAGGAAGGAAACCCAAGATGGTCTTTATTCATATGTGCAAAACTAAGAGTAGTCTATTGATAGTGAGATTATGGAGTGGGGGACTTGGACTGTGGCTAGTGTTGGTAGGAGGCAAGGTGAGCAATTTGAGATGTTTGTTAAAATGAAGGAAAGTCTGATGGTGACACTCACATTTGTATTTCTCAATAGCTACATGTCTCTTTGAAAGTAGACAGAGAAGGAATGGTAAGATATTAGTAGCAATCACAAAGCTCTTTTTATGATTTCATGTAGTAATGGAATATGGTGCATTTTTATAGCAAGGTCTTGCACTTTTGTTGAATGATCAAAGGTTGTCAGACAAAAATTCCTGTGGAAAAAAATATTGGATATGTCCTAGTAAATTATTCTGACAGAGTTGAAAATAACCCCCTATGTATGTACCTGTATAATTCAGAACTTTAAGAGTAATCCCATTTCAGATCAAGAGAAAATCCACATATTTTATTTGATATTGTGATGGGAGATCCCCGCTGTCAACTTCATTGGATTGAGAAACATATAAAGAAAGCATTAAGGAGATAGACATTTGAATAAGTCTATGAGGGTGTTTACAGAGAGATCTGAGAAAAGGAAACCCATTCTGAATTTGGGTGACATCATCTCATGGGCTGGAGTTCCAGAATGAATACAATGGGGATAAAGACAAAGCCAGCAAAGTACTGCATTCCCCTTTCTCTGCTTCTCAGTGGGCTTTGTGGTCCAAGCCACACCCTTCACAATGCCTTCTCTGCTATTCTGAACTGTGAAACTATGAACTGTAAGCCAAAAGAAAGCATCCCTTAAGTTGCTTTTTTCAGGTATAAGAAAAGTAACTAATATATTGTCCTAATTAACTTTAACTCTCAATGACACAACCTGGAGTCATCTGAGACAAGAGTCTCAATTGAAAGATTGTCCAGAGCAGATTGGCCTTCAGTCTTGTCTGTGGGCCATTGCTTGATTGTTGATTCAGGAGGCCTTAGCCTACTGTGGGTGACACTATCCCCTGGGGTAGATGGTCCTGGCTGTGTATAAAAGCCAGCTAAGCATGAATCAGATGAGCCAGCCAGCAAGCAGCATTTCTCCATAGCCTCTGCTTCAAGTTCCTGCTTGAGTTCCTGACCAGACTTCCTTCAAAGATGGACTGTGACCTGGAGGTATAAGTCAAATAAGCTCCTTTAAGTTGCTTTTGGTCACAGTGTTTATCACAATAACAGATATCATCTACACAAAGGAGATTTGAATTCTTGTCTTGTTACTTTTGTATGCATATTTTAACTAAAATAATTGTTACCTTTCTGTTGGCTAATTTTCTCAAAAAGATAGAATGATGGTATGAACTATTTGATTCTCAAATCAGCTGACTAAATTTGGCTGATTCCAAGATGTGAACTTAAAAAAAAATCTTAAAACTCAGACTTCAAGTTTTATACAATTGAAGGTTGGCCACTGCTTTATTGAAAACAGTTTTTCTTATAATCTCTAAAATAAAATAACATCTCACCTTATGTTCTTTGACATTGATCAGTGGGGTCCACTAAGTTAGTCCCAGAAGGAAGGAAAAACTTGACACATTATCAATTCACACCATATGAATTGATTCATCAGCATGCTTCATAGGAAGATCTACCTTGATGTGTGGAATCTCCTCTGTTTAGAGGTTTAGAAATATTTTTTTATGTGTATGAGTGTTTTGCCTGCATGTATGTAAGTACATCTGTATCATCAGTGCCCATGGAGGCTAGAAGAGGGCATTGGATTCCCTAGAACTGGAGTGACAGACCACTGTTAGTGGCCATGTGGTGCTGGGTCTTCTGCAAGAGCAGTCAGTGCTCTTAACCATGAGGCCATCTCTCTAGCCCCTTCATCTACATTTCAGTTCACATAGATTGTTAATGTCTTTCAATGTTCACCTGAATTCCTACTATGTAAAATTCAGAGAAATTTTCCCAAACACTAGGATTACAGTTGTAGTCACTGCACCTAGCAGTGTTTGTGTGTTTGTTTGTTTGTTTGTTTGCAGGACTCAAGATCATACATACCAGGTAAGCTGTATGCCACTGAGCTATATCCCCGACACTTAACCATGGAATTTTAAGGCTGGATCAGACCATAAAAATACTTTCTAGGTGCTAAAACTAAAATTTACTTAAATTTAATGAGCATATGCTATCCTTCAGTTTCTATAACAGAAAGAGACTATTGTCCAAGAGAAGAGTGGACTAAGTCATTAATTTAATTATTTACCATGGTCATCATTTTTATGTCAAGCTGTTACAAATTTTCAGAGGGAAATATACAGAATTTACACTTCCTAGCAAAGATAGTTTTAACCTAACAAATCCAAAAAAAGAAAGTAGGCAACTGACTGCTCATTCTGGAGTAGTAAAGGAGGGCTGGAGATGCAGCTCAGTTGATAGAGTACTTTCTTAGAATACACAAAACACCATGTAACCAGGTCTAGTGACAAAGGCCTGTAGTGCCCAGTGCTCAGGTTTGGAGGAAGGAGGATTATCCCTAGCTACAAAGTGACTTTCAGGCCAGCCTGGCCTACATGAGATCCCAACTCAAACTTTTCTTTCTTTCTTTCTTTCTTTCTCTTTTTTTTAAAGCAGTAGAAAAAGAAATGATCTTAAAATTTATATATCTTCTAAAGAATTCAGAATACTTATTGTAAACCCCTCAAGTTACATTTAAGAGGTGGGGGCCTATGTAGTATTTGTTACAATATCATGCCTAATATCTACCTTGCACACTAGAAATAGTCCTTAGTAAATGATATTCCTAAAAAGGTAAATAATCATATTGTTGGGGAACATTTTAAAACTCTTCTTTATACTACAAAGCTTAATATAAAGATCTTTGAAGGCAGGTAAGGTGGCTCCATAGGCAAGGTACTGGCTACCAAGTCTGATGACATGAGTTCCTTCCTCAGGACTTATAAAGGAGAGAACCAACTCTTGCAAGTTATCCTCTTATCTGTACACACACATAAAAAATAATTTAAAAGTCTATAAAGGTCTTTGAGACCAATAATTTTTCAAAAGTTGATAAATAAGACTATATCTCACTGGTACAGCTTAGTACATTTGCTTAAGGGGAACACCTCCTAAAAATGAAGTTAATAAAAAGATAAACTGCAAAGACCATATTAGTATAAACCATTTTTAGGCAGACCTTTATTAGCATTCTTGCAAAATATATAATTGAGTTCAAATTTTATTCTCAAATTTAAGATATTTTCTGGCACAAACACTGTTATGTGAAAATATGTTCTTGGTAGAGAACTGATGTGTTTCAGCTGTAATTCTTGCAGCAGGCTGAAACTAGCAAGTATGGTGATCAAAACCAGAGGGGAAACTCCTTCTAATAACAGTGTAACTTCGGAATGGAGTAGAACAGCATTAAACTAACCAGCATGAACATAACCCACATAAATGAGTATAGTATTACTATTTAAAGGAACTGAAAATCCTAAACACTGCCCTACCTGTCCCTCCTCTGTGTCTGATAACACTTAGGGTCTGACATTTTACCTTAAACGTTAGTGGTATTTAAAATTATATGTGCTATCTATCTATCTATCTATCATCTATCTATCTATCTACCTATCTATCTGTCTACAGTATTCATTTTAGTACTGACATTTTAGCTCTTGGTCATCTAGCTACATAAAAACATGTCCAGTGACAAATATTTTGGATAGCTTTCCTGGAAAAACTCCGGAGATTTGCCTACATCTCCATCTGCACAAATAAGGGAGTTTATATTGAGCACTAAATCTTTATTCAAACTAACCAACAGAAAAGGAAAACATTTTTAACAGAGTAAATCTAAGGTGTTTCCACGTTTTGAAACTTGACTTTGTTTTTTACTCTGAAGACAAGTAATCGTGGTTGTTTTATAATAAAATGCGTACATGTTAGGTAGTGCTCATATCTTTATTCGGAAGATTTTCTATTTTTTAGCAGTTGGAATGGAAAGACATTCTAGTCATCTACGTCCGTAAATCTTGTGTTCAGAAGTGCTTGTTACAAAGCTTTGACTTTTCAAAATGGAATAGAAACACGTGAAATAAGAGCTCTGTGTGTCAGTAATTAGCCCGAAACACCGGTCATCATGAAGGGTTGCAAGGGCCACATCCTCTGCGATGTCGCGTTCCACACTGTAGCCAGCCGATTAACCAACTGGAAAAATGCACTGAGTTCTTTTTACCACCAGGGAAATGCTGGCTTCATCGCGCGCCCTCCCCCCACAAATAAAACAAAACAAAACAAAACAAACAACACCTAAAAAAAAATGTCAGCTAGTTGCTGGGAACTGAATCTGACTCAAAAGCATTTTCGTAGTGGAGTGGGAAACGATTCAAATGCCAGCTTCTCGCCCGAAACTCGCTACTCTGGCTTTTTTAAGGTCTTCTTTTTGTCCCACTTACAGCCGAGAAAATAACTTCTCGGCATTGGCGTGCGGAAGAGTGGAGCGTCACAAAAGAAAGCAGAAAACCTATTAGTGGCGTCGCCGCGGTGAAGCGCATCGTCGCTCGTCTGCTGAATAACCTCCTGTCATTCTCGAGTTGGGTTTAAGCTCCAGCTCTCTGCGGAGGACTTCGGCCACAAGATGGCACTGACCTGCAGACAAAGGGGATCGCAGTGGCATTGACTTTTAAAACAGGCTCGTGATAAATGTGCCTTCCTGGAGTCGAGGACTACGTGGAGACGAGGATCGCCTTCCTCTGCTCCGTGCGTCCGGCCTGACAATGTGGCTTACGTTCAGCTGCTTTTCTTTCCAGAATTCCTAGGCAACGCACCCCCGAGGTGCGCATCCCAGGAGGGGAGCTGTTGGGGAGGAGGGTGTGGGGGAACCTTGGGCGCTCTTCGTGGGGTGCCCACGTCACGTGATCCGGGATGAGGTGGAGTTCGGCTTTAAGGGGGCGTCTCTTCCTAGCTTCCTCAATCTTTAGGGGTTGAGCAAGAGAAATACCAACGGATCTTTCATCCCTTCTTTACACCCTTCCCGCTTTAATACAGAGGAAAAAGACCAATTCAAAAGAAGGTAAGTTCAAGTTGATGTTCTTAAGAGACTTTTGAGGAATCTTTTCGAGGGGGTGAGGGATGATAAAAGGTGCAGGTATCTGGATTCGGCTGTGGAAACTGACTGGGGTGTGGAGTCAGCCTTTTGCCAAGCTCCCAGCGGGAACGGCGGACAGGATGCTCTAGACTATGGGACACTTCTGGAGCATCTACCTATGGATGTGGGGCCACGCTGGCAAAAGGAGAAGCTTCCATTCCTGGAATTTGCACATCCCCGCAGCCCGCTGCTGAGGGTTCGAGGTGGGGATCCAAGTTTTTCTCTCCTCAGGCTTTCTTAGAAGCAAGTGGAAGTGTCCGTCTCCCCTGCACCTGGGTCATCTTTCCTATTTTACTGGAGTGGGCTGGAGTTTCCTTAGGGTAACCTGCTAGGGTGCACTGGGCAGGAGTGGGCACGGCGAGTCATCTCCTCCTCTTTGGGTCCCGCTGCGCTTTTCCCGCTGGTTCTCGCAGCGGGTAGAGGTGCAGTCCGTCCCTGGGACACGAACTTCGGAGCGGGCACTCCCCTCCCCCACGTGTGTGACCTGGATTGGACCCTCCCCCCAACAACTCTGTGCAGATCCCTCTCTGTATATAAACTCCGCAACCAGGCTGAGCCCTGCCCTTCTGTTTCGTAGTTTTAATCATCGAACTCTACAGTCTCTTTCAAAACGGTAATCATGCTGGGTTAGGAGACGGGATGAATTGGAGGCAGAAGTGGTGGTTAGTAGGATGTTCCACTGGTCCGGGAAGATTACAGGGATGCTGGTGTTTGAAGAACGCTTATTGGGCTAAAGCAAAAGAGAACTGACTTTTAATTTGGGGCCGTGCTTGTTTACTTAGGGCTGGTGTGGAGAACTTCTGTTTTACCAGTCTGGGTAGAGACTCTGAGAGATGTGTGGGTGCTTCTTCTGTGTGTATGTGTGTGTACGGGGTTAGGATGGGGTGGAAATCTGAGCAAGTCACATAGTTACACAATATGAAAACGATGGGTGTTGAGACAGGAGTTTGAATGTATTCCAGTTCACTCTTTGCTAACTCCTGGAGCTGGGGAAGAACCTAGAGGAAGAGGTAAGAGATGGGCAGAGACGGAGTGGAGGTAGAGCCTGTCTCTATGGGTCACTTTTGTTGTTGTTGTTGTTTTGAGTGCCCTGTGATTTGCCGGGCACACCTGGGTCTTCTGAGAAACATAACTCCGGGTAACACACAAACAGAAGGCGGTGCAGGGCTTGGCTATTGGTACTGGAACTGAGAACAGCGCCTGTCAGGTCTTGCAATCCTAAGCAGGCTCCCTGATGAAACCACACACACACACACACACACACACACACACACACACACACGAGAGGGAGAGAGAGAGAGAGAGAGGGGGGGGGGAGAGAGAGAATGGAAGGGAAAACAAGAGAGAGGGAGGAAGGCTACTGCAAAAAGCCCAATTCCCCAGCCATCCTACAAATGGGTGCTCTAGGAGGCCACCACATATCAGCCTTCCTTGTTGCCTTAAGGCAGCTGTTGGCTGAACGAGCCCTTCCCCCAAGCCTGAAAGGATCAGGGAATTATATAACTCATTTAGATAAGCTAGCAGGAACTTTGGCTGTGTGTCTTGTCTCAAAGCTGACCTTTCTTTTTCAAAATAAGTGCAATATTTGACTCTCTCTCTCTATGTGTGTATATATATATATATATATATATATACATACATATATACATATATATATTCAGGTTTTTGTCTAAAGAGCTACATTGCGGGAGGAACAGCACTGCTAGCAAGTGGTGAAAGCTAGAATGCCTGTTGGGAACAAGGAAAAAAAAATCCTTTCCCTAAGGGGGTTAATTTACTGCCTGGTGGTGTACGTAATGTCTCTGTTTCATCTCTGAATGCACATTACCCCTCTATTCAGAATGAAGCCTTTAAATTTTGCAATGCTTGTAGCTGTACAACTCACGGTAAAGATACACCACGCAAGAAGAAATATGAAATTGTCTTCTTTCACAAAGATGTGTAAGCTCTCACTTAATAATGCTACTTTTCTGTTATTCTTTCTTGGAATTACACTAAGGTTAAAAAAACATGCAGTGTGTCTAACACAAAACTGTTTTGCACAATTGGAATGACTATTGATCCTGCACTAAACAAAAGAAGCTTGCAAACTTTAAAAGAAAAGAAGAAACTTGCCTTGTCTGTGTAGGTTACTTAACTTTTATTTAATAGGAAAACTATTCTTCATAGGATTGGTCTATCCAATGTAATTTCAAAGGTGTTAGAGTAGAACTGTGGTGGTATGTTTACTGAAACTCATATTTGCATGAGTTACCATAATTGTCAAAGTAAGCTGGATGTGAAAGTTCTCTTTGCGTCCTTCCCACTGCAAACATGGTGTACTGTGCTCCGTCTCCTCCTCCCCAGATTGTTGCAAAGCCCCTTGAATGAGTCTCCCTACTTTGCTTTCCATTCTTATAAATGTCCCGCAAGAAGCAGTTAGAGTGGTAATGTCTTTTCATCACCCCCTGCCCCCATTTTTTGTATGTATTGGGGGATTGCCCCTGGAGGTCAGAGGATAACTTCCAGGACCTAGTTCTGTCCTCCATGGGTTTCTGAGATGAAACTCAGGTCCTCAGGCTTGATGGCAAGCACCTTTACTCACCCATTCATCTTGCCATCCCCCAGAGTAATTCATGGGTTTGCCAAAGCTTCCTTGTGTGTTGGAGTAAGAGACAAAGACTATCCCATGAAACTCCGGCACTGTACGCTCCTTCTCACATAGCCTTCCCAGTGAACTCCCTCGAGTCTGTCCGGCACCTTGCCTGTTTTTGTTGCTGGTTACAGGGCTGGTGCACTTTAGCCTTCAGGATTTTTTATTTGTTCATTCCACAAGGATGCTACCCTTGAGACGCTTCTTGGCTTCCTAACGCCTCACTATTGTCTCTCCAGTCTTAACTCCCATGCCAGTGGTCAGATGCTTCCTTACCACCCAGGGTTAACCAAAATTCCCATCCATCTGAGTCCCCCTTCTCTGCTCACTGCTCTCAAAGCACTTCTGATTATCTAGAAATTTTAGTCTTTATTTTTCTCATCGTTCTCTGCCCACTAGACTAGAAACTCAGTGAAAAGGCCACTGCTCTCATCACTGAAACCATGCCTGACAAGAAATAAGTGTTAAATATTTGAATGAATAACTGCTGCTTCAAAACCAGTTCCTTTTTAATATGTAACATGTACTATTTCTGCTGTGTACCCAACCTAAAACAATGACAATTCTAATAGGCTACTGTGAGTACTCTACCTTGTTTTGCAAGTAAAAGGATTGTCATAGATCCATAGATCATGCCATTAACAGCAATACTGGCTTAGGAAAAACCTATTCCAACTATGCACCTATTATGCTAGTCAACATATTTTTCATCTAAGTCAAGTATTTTCAAGATATTATAAGTGTGCACAATGTCTACCTTAAAGATGCCATATGTAAATGGATGAGAACTGGTTAAGACTTCTAGAGGCAAATGAGAATTTGAATGAGGGGTAGAATTTGGATTGCTAGGGAGATAGGACACTGAAGAACTGGAATGGCAGGTGTGAGGATGTACAACTATATTTGGTAGACTAGGAATAGATCGGATTGCTTAGAACAGACCAGAACACTGAGGCTATTAGAGGAAGGAGTGGAAGGAAGGGCATAACCTGGAGCATCCTTAAGTTCCAGGCTGTGCATCTAAAGTCCACACTTCATGCCCCTCGCAGCACACTCCCCATCGTCCTGGTGGCACTCAGTGGTAAGAAAGCGAGCAAGGCCATGGGTATTGATAATATACTTTGCTACTGTGCTACTATTACTTTAAATAGTAAAGAAAGAGTATCTTAGTAATTTCAAGAAGAGCATATGATACTATTGGCTTATCTCTTTAAGGTGAAGAGCTTTCTAAAACTTTGAAATGACTACCTACTTCCTCAAGATTTGCTTTCACTTCCTGAAAGATATTATGAATATTCTTCTTGGTTAATTGCTAATATTTTCCTTGGATTTGGAGTTCTCGAGGGAAAACGTGTGGTTACCCCACAAATATCAGGGAATCATTTCAAATTGTTACCTAGAAGAGAGAACTGTTTCTAATGGTGTCCACACCTGATGTCATTCTATGACCATGCTTTGAGTTTGCGATAGCCCATATTTTTATTCTTCAGTTTTATAAGGCCAAGTTGTGATTTCATAATAGAAAAGACCTCACATTGTAGAAAGTCAAATCACTGGAAGAAAGGTTTGCTAGAGGCACTGCTTAAGAGGCATGTACATTTTTGTTCATTACATTTCTCATTTTCCTTTTCATGGAAATAAATCTACACAATTTTCTTCATTGTTCTAAAATGAGGAAAAAAGACAGAGAATTCAATCTCTTAACACAGGCACAATACTCAGTTAATTAGCATAAGAAATCCTGTCTCCTGTATTTACTGAGCAATCTAGGGGAAATCAGAGGTTTCTCTTTCTTTTCATTTGCTAAAGAAGCTTTTGATCTCTGTAAGATGACTGTCTGTGACTTGTCAGTAGGAGAAGTTACTTACTTTACAAAATAAATGGTAAAAAGTTAAGGCCACAGCTAAAATCTACATCCTTGCATTGGACATTTAATGTAGTCAGGTGGGGAGAGAGAATGCTTATGGGATAAAAACCTTAGAAACCCTTTAAAACCTTCTGATAATCAGAAAAAAAGTTAGGCTCTCCCACACAAAGCAGGACACTCCAGACATCCTTTATATTACACTTTTGTATATGAAGTACTTTTTACTTTGGCAAGCACTTTAATCCATTTGACTCAACTCTTGTTCCTTGTGGTGACATCGTTGGTTTACATAATGTACATTCTTTGGTCTACTTCTAACTAATTTCATTAGACATCCTAAATCTGGTCCCATATATTCGATAGGCCACCCATTAAATCATGAGAAGGCAGCTCTACAGTTCTAAGTATTTTCTGTTTTAAACATCATTTCAGGGGCTGGAGAGAGAGTGCAGCAGTTAAGAATAATGGCTGCCCGTGAAGGGGACCCAGGTTTGAGTCCCGGTACCCACATGGCAGCTAACAACTGTCTATACCCCCAGTTCCAGGGATTTGACACCTTCTTCTGACCTCCTCAGGCACTGCACATGGGGGCACTTAACAACATGCAGGCAATACACACATAAAATAAACATAATAAAAAAATTTCAACATCATATGTTTTTTCAAAAGCAGTCCCTCACATGAGTTTCTTAATGCCCTTACTATATAGACCATCTCTTTGTGAATATTTTTGCTAAATAACATCTGTCAGTAAAAGAAGTTATTTATATTACAAAATATGGTAAAAACTTAAGGCCACATTGTATGGTGAGCTGTTACAATGACGTGATCTCCACACCCACATTTCCATTTCTACATCATAAAGAGAATGATGTCCTCATAGATGTTTTGCTCTGTTTTATTTTCTGTCTATGCATTATGCTGTTTGCTTTATATTCACATTCTTGTGATGTCTAAGAATGTGTCGACGGTACCCTGTATATTACATTTGGGAGATATGAAGTTTATACACACTTAATAACTTGTAGGACTGAATGTCAACATGTAAGCAAGCACAGTTAAAAATATGTCTGGGAGCCTGGGGACTGGCAGCACATGCCTTCAGTCCCAGGAAAGGCGGTTGGTCTACATAGTGAATACCGGGCCAGTTGGGTGCTACATGGAGACCCTGTTTCAAAAAGACCCAAAGCATATTTTCTGGGAGGTTGAAGATGAAGCGAAGTTGGTAGAGTGCTTGTCTAGCATGCTTGAATCCCTGGATGCCTTCCTCAGCACTGCATGAAGCCAGGTGTGATGGCACCTATAATCCCATCACTCAAGTAGAGGTAGGAGGATCAGAATCCCAAGGTCACCCTGGGCTACATAGTGAGTTCAAGGCCAGCGTGGACTACATGAGAGATACCCTGTCTCAAAAAAAAAAATATTTCTGGATTTTTAAAAGTTAAAACGTTGGGTAGATGAAAGGGTCCAAAACTTGAGAGGGACTAAGACTTGGAGGAGACAGAGGGAGGGGTGGAGATGTTGTAATACAGTACTCATGTATGAAATTCTCTAAAAATATTTTTTTAAGTTTTGGTAATAAGAAATTAAATGGCAAAGATTTAATGATCATAGTAAAGGCCACCAGAAAAGAGTTATGGTGCCAAGCCTGGTATTGAGTACATTTAATCCCAGCACTTGGGAGGCAGACCTCTGTGAGATCCAGGGCAGCATGGTCTAAATAACAAGTTCCAGGCCAGCTGGAACTTTGGGAAACATTATCTCAAAACAATAACAATAACAACAACAAACCTCAATAAATAAATAAATAGGTAAATAGCACTGCTTATGCAATTTTTTAAAAAGTTAAAAAGATTACGTTATTTACTTATCTCCATGCCTTAATTTTAAAGAGTTCTATGAGTCAGACTTCATCTGACTGCTCTCAACAAATTTAGTAATGCAATTGGTCATTTTCTCTTTACAGAGTATTCATTCAGTTCAGTAGAATGAAGAATTCAGAACAATTTTCGTAAATGGATTCCAGTATATGACTTAAGCTGATTTGACCTGTATAGAAGAAACATACAGTCCATTTGTCTGATCTGCAACAGTCAAACTAGAGAAAATGAATTCAACACTATTCTCCCAGATTGAAAATCAGTCAGTTCACTATAACATCTCAGAGAATTCTCCGCTTCTGGCTTTTGAAGATGATGACTGTCACCTGCCCTTGGCTGTGATATTTACCTTGGCTCTTGCTTATGGGGCTGTGATCATTCTTGGGGTCTCTGGAAACCTGGCTCTGATCATAATCATCCTGAAACAGAAAGAGATGAGAAACGTCACCAACATCCTGATTGTGAACCTTTCCTTCTCAGATCTGCTGGTGGCCATCATGTGTCTCCCTTTCACTTTTGTCTACACGCTGATGGACCACTGGGTCTTCGGTGAGACCATGTGCAAACTCAATCCTTTTGTGCAATGTGTCTCCATCACAGTGTCCATTTTTTCTCTGGTTCTCATAGCGGTAGAACGGCATCAACTGATCATCAACCCAAGAGGGTGGAGGCCAAATAACAGCCACGCTTACATAGGCATCGCAGTCATTTGGGTCCTTGCTGTGGCTTCTTCTCTCCCCTTTCTGATCTACCAGGTGCTGACTGACGAGCCCTTCCAAAATGTAACGCTTGCTGCATTCAAGGACAAGTATGTATGCTTTGATAAATTCCCGTCAGACTCCCACAGGCTGTCTTACACGACTGTGCTCTTGGTGCTGCAGTATTTTGGCCCACTCTGCTTCATATTTATAGGCTACTTCAAGGTAAGACCACTTTCCATTCTCCGTCGTTTCCTCCCTTTTACTTCTTTTTGTAGAATTCCCCAGAGCTCTACTTGAACTCACCCTTTTCTTCCTTCATAGATATACATCCGCTTGAAAAGGAGGAACAACATGATGGAGAAGATGAGAGACAGCAAGTCCAGGTCCAGTGAGACCAAACGGATCAACATCATGCTGCTCTCCATTGTGGTTGCCTTTGCCGTCTGCTGGCTGCCTCTTACCATCTTCAACACTGTGTTTGACTGGAATCACCAGATCATTGCCACCTGCAACCACAATCTCTTGTTCCTGCTCTGTCACCTGACTGCAATGATCTCCACCTGTGTCAACCCGATCTTTTACGGGTTCCTGAACAAAAACTTCCAGAGAGACTTGCAGTTCTTCTTCAACTTCTGTGATTTCCGGTCTCGGGATGATGATTATGAGACCATAGCCATGTCTACAATGCACACGGATGTTTCCAAGACTTCTTTGAAGCAAGCAAGCCCAGTTGCGTTTAAAAAAATCAGTAGCGATGACAATGAAAAAATCTGAAACTACTGGAGCATATGGCTTCATGACATCTGTAGAAAAGCAAGCACAACCTGCCACATGCTTTCAGTACCTGTTCTCCCACGGAATGGACTGAAACCCCTGGAAAAGGCCAGGACTTCCTTGGGTAGCATTTTACTGCTTCATTTATGGCTGCCATGATTACTTGGAGTATCATGACATAATATTGGGATCAAAAGGTGTAGACTTTGAAGTCTTCTGGTAATAGCTTTGACCAGATTTCCTTCAAGTGGTTTTTTTTTTTTTGTTGTTGTTAAATTACGCATATGGCATAAAGACTTTTATATATATTATCAGGATGAAATCTCTCTGAAGTATTGCATGAGCTGACTTCAACAGCAGAAGCCACCTGATATTCTTAAAATACGGGGCCTTCAAGATTAGATGACATTGACAAGAGACCGAACTACCTTCTTTTAGTCTGTTATAGGGGTAACGGTAAGCAAAAGTCACTGTGTAGAAATGTTCTGGAGCCAAAAGAGAGGCAACAATATTTTTTTCTGTTTTAGAGAGAGGACTTAATTTATTCCTCCTAATTGAGTATCACTTAAGATAAAGATGCATAAAGAATGCATTTTCAGCTGTGAATATCATAGGGAATTAGACCACACACAAGAGCTAAGTGGTAAGGCATTTCCCTAATTTCAGTTTTTTTTTTTTTTTTTTTTTTTTTTTTTCCTGTACCTGACAACCAAAGCATTTTAGGGAGATTAGTTTAATAAGTAAATTAGTTTTGCTGCAGATAGTTAAATCACATACATTGGAATTGATAGTCAAAAGGTTTTCCATCCTTCATAAGATCATTCAGTGCTTATCAAGCTTTCTGGCACAAATATGTATTGACTGAAGCATTTCAAGCTTAGACTACATAGAAACACAAAATGTACTTTCTATACAGCAGTGCCTATATAGCAACTTGTTTGTGACTCTGTCTAACTTTTGAGGCAGAGGACACAAGGACAATGATAAAAGAATGTTCTCTCCAGCTAGCAGGGATCTGTACCTAAAAATTTCATATCTCCAGCCCATCTTTACTTGTATAAACCGTGTGACTTTCGGAGTTTTATAAATCATACACTATTATAGAGTGCTGAGCAGTTGTGTCATGTTAATATATTTAATTTCACATATCTTGTAATTTTGACTGAGCCTCAGAAAAGATACTTTGAAGAACAAAGCTGTTTCAATGTATTATATGAAATGTTAAGTGTGTGTGATTTTAGAAGGGAAAAACCTTTCTATATTAAAACTGTATGTTCTTTTCTGAGGAGCCACTATTGTGTTTGTCTTGAGCTTCATTTCTTGCTGTCCTCCCTCAGTGGGTACCCACAATGCCTCCAATATCAACTTGAAGAGATACTGTCTACTATGCAACCACTGATGGTCCAGTCACCCTACTTTGCTAGATTTGAAAGCTTCTTGAGGGCAGAGACTACCTAATATGATGTCCCCATTGTTTCCTCAGTGCACATAATACTGTGCCAAGCAAGTAGATCAACTCTTTACAGTGTATTTTAGGGGCTGAGGAGATGACTCAGCAGGTAAAATACTTGCAGCACAAGCATTAAGTTCTAGAGTTGGATGCCTACAGTCCATGTGTATAAATACCAGCCACACATAATCCCAGTGTTCCTGAGAGGCAGAGACTGGATGCCTGAGGCAAGCTGGCTGATTGAACCTGCAAGCTTCAGGTTCAATGAAAAACTCTGCCTCAATAAATAAAGTGGAGAACAATTTAGGACACTCAACATCAGTCTTTGTCACCCCACAAACATGAGCAAAAATATACACACAAGTGAACACTTGTTATGTATGTGCATGCCATACATAAACATGCAAATGTGTGTGTGTGTGTGTGTGTGTGTGTGTGTGTGTACTTTTAAAACAAGACGATGAATGATGACAAAATTTCTTCCCCGTTTGTGACCGTGTTCCTTCATGTTGTCTTGGATGCTTCTTCCTAAGTTCCTCTTTACCAAGGGACTTTTGTCTCTTTTACTCTTTTCACTCCTATGTGAAGCAGCAAGTGACATTCTAGACTTTAGAAACATGCATCGTCAGCCCTATAAATCAAACAAATATCAAACTTCTATTTTAGATGTTGATACGAAATCAGATGATTAACCTGTTTGTCTACTGGTCGCCAGAATGAAGAAAGGAATCATTTTAGAGGCAATTTTAAGATTTATTGGAAATTTTTAAAATCAAATCACAAACCTGGGATTCTTACTACTTGGTATTTTTCTGCTTTCAGGAACTAAAGGGAAATTCTCTTTTCTCTGTTCGGGTACCACAGAGGTTAACAGCTGCTGGGGAGCAGTCTTAGCACACAGGTGTCAGTACATTTGCTGAGACAGCTATTTCTAGGATTCTTATACAGCTATGGATTCCTTCACTGTACATAGATAATGAGCTGAATACTGAGTTCTATTTCATCCAAAGATATTGGTGAGCTCTAGTGTAGTCCAGTATTAGCATCAGTATACTGGAGTTGAAGAAGGAAAAAAATAAACAGCCATTTTAAACACAAACTATGGAAATACTGGGTTTTCTGAAATCCAAGAAAAACAGTTATAAATATAGGACCACAGCACATTAAATATAGTTTGTATAAACTTTGGCTAAATCATAATAGCTAGGATTTTAAGCTTCTAATGTGTCAAGTTCTATGCCAAGGGTGGAAATAGTGACTAATATTGTGATCACTTTGCATAAGAGGAAATCAAAGCACAAGTTAAAATGGAAAAGTAGCACAAGGATCAAATCCAAGTCTGTCTAGTACCATGAAAGTAGTTACACAGTTATAACTGTAGTTATATGAAATAAATCGGAGGAGGGGCAGCTGGGGAAGAAGCTCGGTTGGTAGACTACTTGCCCAGCATAGATGAATGCGGCGAACACCCTCCGACCAGCAGAGGAAGAAAACCACCACAACGAAGATTCTTCTTGGATCGCACTTTATTGGAGAGCCTCTCGGTTGACTGATGGGCGTTGATGACGAGGGGCAAAGAGCGGGCTTGTTCAGCGGCCTTTTATAGTAAGCAGGGCGGTATGACAGCTCGGGATTGGATGCTGACAGCCCGCCACAAGCAAAGCCACGGGATTGGCTCGGGAGAGTTTAAATTGACGCGCGAATTGACGCGCATGCGCAGCCTCGGGATGGCTTGCGCGCCAAAACATTTCCTCAATGGAGCAGTTTGACAGGCGGCTCCAGGAAGTCGGCGCCATTTTGTAATGGCGCTGACCGGCTCCCTGCAGCTCCCCCTTTTTTCTTATATGCTAGCAGAGCCCTAGGAAATACAACGTTCCCGATCTGGTCTTCACCTCATGATGTGCCGACCGATCAAGGGAAACAAAGGCCAAACAGTCTTTCCTAAGCCCGTGCAATGGGCAAATACTCCCTGGGCGTGCTAAGGCAAAGTCTGGGCCAAAAATATCTCTGCCACTGCCCATCCTCGTGCAATGGGTCATACTGATCCCAGAGGGTGCAAGGGCCAGGGCAGAGCCAATTTTTCATTTCTTTAGGGCTGCCAGCCATATTTGAGGGGATTCTCCACATTCCAAGGCGACTAATGCCTGAGAAATAATAACTTTGTCCCTTTTTGCTTGGGCTCTCATCCTACAAATTAACCATAGACATAGTATGCATCCTCCAATGCTGCAGACCGCAAACATGCCTACTCCCACCCATTCTTTAAAATGCGAAAATACAGAGGAAAACCAGGAAACAAACCCATTTGTCAGGCTGGGGTCTACACGGGTGGAATTAATGGTAATAACAGCTCTCCGAAGTTTTTCCAAATCCTTATCAAAAGCGTCACTCCAATTACCCACTAAATAATTTGACAATTGTTTAGACAAATCTGCTGCTATAGAAGTATTATCATACAGAACACTTGTAACACATAACGCTTGAAATTTCCACTCACATCCCAATTGGGCTACTTGCCACAACATGTCAAGTTGTTCTTGTACCAAATCTATTCTTTGATTCAATATCATAATCCCTCCTTTTACTCTAGAATCTAAGAATCGTTGAGAGTCTAAGGCCTGTGCAGTCTCTGAGGCCATGTTATTAAGTGTCTCTGCAGTTTGGACATTCTGACTTAGGGCTATTCCTGCCGCAGTAGCGGCAGCGGTAGCTGCAACTATAGCTGTAATTACTGCAGCCGTAATTCCAAAGTCCCTTTTAGAGCGGAAAAGGGTTAGGGTACCAGGGACTTCCACAGGGACTGGAACCCAGCGGGGTACTCTAAGTACTAGAGCACTTTTCCATTGATTAGCCTTCCAACATTGTGCAAGAGCACATGTATTCTTAGTACAATTATTAAAGGTGTGATTGCTAAGCACAAATAGAAAGGGTGGATATACACAAACTGGAGTTATGGTATAAGTCTTATTTTTTGTTGGGTCTAAATGGCGATTGATTACAACCGCTCCTCCTGTTGTATTAAAGATTGTATATGATGCTCCTTCATTTTGGGTAGGTGGTTTTGACCTGTCTGCCCATACCAAGCTAGTAAATGTGATACTGCTATAGGCTACGGACCCTCCTTGTAAGAGAACAAAGGGCGTCATATCAGTACAACTTCCATTAACCCCACACAACAACCACTTGGTAAAAGGATAATATCTGGCATCTTGTAGAAAAGGTCCCATTGTCCATGTATTTTGAAACGGCCTTTGGCCACGCATGTCTGGTGAAAAAGTGAAAAACCTGCCTGCATCTGCCCAATTGACAGAAGTGGACTGACACTCAGACCAAGGCCAAAGGTCCTGTTCATATGTGCCTGAACAATGTGGAGCGAGACGAGGCTGGTGAAGTGTCTCCTTAGAGTGCCAGTGTGTAACATCTGGCAAGGTTCCATTGAACCAGACAGCTGTGTCGATGAAGGTCATATTATGAACCCGCTTTGTGTTATTTTCTACATCTGTAACCTGAGGTATACCAACATAAGTTTTGCTGTTTTTGTCCTTAAACCATGCAAAACTCTGCTGCCTCAATGGGATGCAAGAATTGCGGGGAGTATCAAGAGTAAAACACAAGGCACCAGTCTCAATAAAACTCCGAGAGCCCTGTAGGAATGCAACAAGAGTGTCCTCCGGAAGCAATGGCAAACCTAAGTCCTTTTCAGTTGTGAAGAAGCGAGGAAAGACCGACGAATCATGGCGAACTGGAACAGGTATTGGGAAGACAGACAGAAATCCCCAGCGTTGTTCTCCTTCACTCGGTGTCCAGAGTTGGAGGAGGATCAGCAACATTGGCAGGCTCCGTCTTGCCCTGTGCAGAGGCATCGTCCAGCGCGGGTTGGATGGTCTTCACCAAGCGACTGGGGACCCAATGAGGCGATTCTTCACTCTGAGGAAAAACACAAACAGCTCCCCTGGATCTGTTAATAACCAGATCCGGTCCCATCCATTTATTGGATATAACATCCTTCCACATGACCATCTCGCGGGACTTAGAAACATCCCTTTGACTATGTCTGTCAGCAGCAGACTGGCCATGAGGGTCTAATATTAGGAAATTTATTGTAAAAAGGGCGAGGGAAACTCGCTCCTTGGGGGTTGCATTCTCTGCAATACCCTTTCTTTGCTTAATCAAAATGGCCTGCAAGGTTTTATTAGCCCTTTCTACTATACCTTGGCCCTGTGGATTGTATGGAAGGCCAGTGGCATGGGCTACTTGCATTAAGGCACAAAAAGCACGGAAGCCTGAAGAGGAATACGCTGGACCATTATCTGTCTTTAGGTGACCTGGCCTTCCCCAGGCAGCCCAAGCTTCCAAGCAATGGGTCTTTACGTGAAGTACCTTTTCTCCCGTCAGGGGAGTGGCATGAACAATGCCAGAACAAGTGTCCACGGACACATGAACATACTTTAACTTTCCAAATTCAGAAATATGTGTCACATCCATTTGCCATAAGTCTCCAGGGCGAAGGCCACGAGGATTAACCCCAACATGGGGAGATGGTAAAAAGGTGACACAGGTTTGACAAGCCTTAACTATACCTAAAAGCATATCCATATTCCAATGTGGGTGACCATCCTGAGCATTTTTTCTAGCCTGAGTTTGGGCGTTATCTGTGACCATCGATTTAAATTCAAGAAACTGGCCTCTTGTTAGGCAAGCCTTGGCCAGTTCAATCCAATCTGTGGGGGTCAAAGGGACTGCTATAATTCTCCGTAACAAAGCTACCGAGTAATCCGCTCCTGGTCCAAAATCTTTGACCGCCTGCACTAAATCTTTAAGCTGTTTGTAAGGCACTGGCTCATGCCTTCTAATATGAGTGGCTAAATCCTCAAACACGGGGAAAATAGAAAATAAACGAGACCAGGTTCCTGGCTGAATAAAACAACACTGACCCGTGTTGGATGCATAGGGTGGGGGTGCTATAGGCCCCGCCCCTTGTTTAAAATTTCCCGCCGAAACAGTAGCCCTTTTCTTTACGGAGGCCCCTCCTCCTTCCGGGGGGTGCCAGGGCCCTGTTGCATGAGGGATAATTACTTCCTCTACTTCCTGCTCCTCTTCAGATACCTCCTCACTAGAACTTCGTCCCTGTATTGACAAATGTGCAAACTCCTCCAAGGAAGGATATAAAGGTTTAGGGGATGGCGACCGCCATTTTTTATTCTTAATATCCCTTTCACCGGGATCTTTACTATGACTAGCTTCTTGGAGCTCTTCTTTTAAACTTTTTTCCTTCTGTTTTTGTTTTCTTTTAGGCCTTACTTGCATTTCCCCACTCACATCTGACTCTGAGAGGCTATCCTGATGCCTTACTAATGCCCTTCTTCCCTCCTTAATGAGATTAGTATGGCTTCCTTTGCTGAGACACGAATGGATTAATCTCCAAAAGGGGAGGGTACCTTTCCCTAACTCTCCCTCTTCCTTGACTCTCTCTAGGTCTTTACCCAATTTTTCCCATGAAGGGAGAGAAAGGTCTCCCGAGACCGCGAACCATGGAGCGGCCGCATCCAGGTCCCTTACGATCTTTTTTATGGTCTGATTGGAGATCTTAATGTCTCTCTGCCGAAGTAACTCCTTAATAGGTGTAATAAAGTCCCCACCCGGAATTTCAGAGCTGGGACCGTGACCCATAACTAGCAAATGCGTGCCCTTTTTTACCTTAAGGCAGAGCTTAAACCTTCTTAAGGAACAAGGGAAACGCCTTTGCTCACTATCAAGGAATTACTTTCACCTTTTCGCCGCTGACTAAACGGAATCGCGGCAGCACGCTTTGCTCGGGTCGTCACATCGGAGGCAATGGCAAAAAACAGCAACCACAAAGAACCACAAAATAAGGGCAATAGCACAGATCAGGGTGAGCTGCAGCTCAGACACGATCATGGGGATGACTTACCGGCGCCTTTCCTCTCCGTGCGTCAAGTTCTGAATCCTCTTCGGCCCCTCGCCAGGTAGCCGCACTGCAACCCGGCGTCCCGGGTTTCGGCACCACTTTGCGGCGAACACCCTCCGACCAGCAGAGGAAGAAAACCACCACAACGAAGATTCTTCTTGGATCGCACTTTATTGGAGAGCCTCTCGGTTGACTGATGGGCGTTGATGACGAGGGGCAAAGAGCGGGCTTGTTCAGCGGCCTTTTATAGTAAGCAGGGCGGTATGACAGCTCGGGATTGGATGCTGACAGCCCGCCACAAGCAAAGCCACGGGATTGGCTCGGGAGAGTTTAAATTGACGCGCGAATTGACGCGCATGCGCAGCCTCGGGATGGCTTGCGCGCCAAAACATTTCCTCAATGGAGCAGTTTGACAGGCGGCTCCAGGAAGTCGGCGCCATTTTGTAATGGCGCTGACCGGCTCCCTGCAGATGAAGCCCTGGGCTCAACCCTAAGTAACTATTAGGCATCATGGCACCAATCTGTAATCACATCACTCAGGAGATGGAGGCAAGAGGATCAGAAGTTCAAAGTCATCCTCAGTTACATAGTGAATTTAAAATCAGGCCTGGTCTACATAAGACCCTTTCTCTTTGCAATTCATTTTACCTGAGAATTACAACATCCTAGTGATAATAAAAGCTGCAGAAAGGAATGGAATGAAACAGAACAGTGGAAAGAAGATGACCACAATGGTATGTATATGTATGTATACACTATTATCCCATCTGAGTTACACAATTATGTTTGCAATTGTGCTTTGGTACCTCCTAGAACTTGAAGGTTAGACCCTATTGCTGAAGAAATGACATACTTCAGACACAAAGACTTGGAGAAACTGAGCTGGAACTGACTTGGAAGCCTGCTCCCTGAGGACAAGCTCTCATGGTATTGGAAGGTACTATGCAAGCTTCCAAAGGTAAAAGTAATTCTACCCAGCTATAAAGCCTATGAATTACAACAACAACCAACCCAACAAGATGTCTCTCATAGTGCCACAGTGGTACTTTTATCTTGGGGATAAAGATAATGGGACTTAAGTTTGGCTCAATAGGGAGGAATCAATGCTTAATTAATCTAGCTAAATACCTGTGACTAGAGAGGCCAAAGATCTTAGAGGAGAACCTAGTACTGCCACTTTCCTAAACCAAAATAATTTCTGTCTATATTCTAAATACTCATCCTTATATCCAAAGATAAGTGTAGCTCTCACCCCTCATCACAGAAGCTTCCTTTTACAACAGATGGGGACTTTTCCAGAGATCTACAAGTGGTCAAAAATGCTGACTTAAACAGGCGTAGCCTCAATTTATACATCAACAGTACAACCCCTATACTTCAGGAAACACTGAAGAAGATGAGGTGGAATTTTAAGAGCCAGAGGACCAGGACATCAGATGCTAGATAGTACTTTCTAGACGTGTCAGAGAACCTGCACCCATGACTTCTGAACAATACAGCTGCTAAAACAAGACCTGCATAACAACACCAGTCAACATGCCAATCAAGGATGAAGGAAATTTCACAAGATACTATGATGAAGAGCTATAGCAGTCAATGGAAGCTGAGAGAGGGAAAATTCATTCTTTCAAGGGATAAAATCTTTGATTATCTAATCCCAAGTGTTCAGTCCTAAGCACATATACCCGTGAGCACCACTAAATGGACTCAGTAGGTTTTGTTCACATATATGAACAATAAGTCACAACACTGAGAGGAAGAATGGGTAGGGGACATGGGAAGAGTTGGAGGGAAGAAGAAAGGGTGACATGATGCAAACATGATACTCGTCTATAGAATTCTCAGAATATAAACAATTTAAAAATAATTTTGTTACACACTTTAGTTTCATTTCCTTATAGTTAACTATTCTCACCCCCCTTCTAGTCCACAGATCCACAGTGAAATATCACTTCACCTTGTACTGTCATTCCAAATAGACAAGTCAACAAGAAAATACATAGCCATATGTAGTGAACGTGGGAGACAAACCCTTTCATGGCTCCAAGGACGAGTCTCATGGCTCCATTGCTATAGTTTGGAACAATTACAGGCCCCAAGAGGCTTTTCAGGGCCAAGGTTGTTTTCTCTCAGCCATCAAGGATTCTGAGAATTTAGGTAGTTTTCCAATGTGGTTGAAAATGGTTTCCACCTTTTTTTAAAACTATGCATCCTTTGATCCATCAAACAAATATTGCACTTAAGGTGCTTGAGGTGTAGTAAGAATGAGAACATAGTTTGCCAGGTGAAGTAGTAAACTCAGATTCCATGTATATAATGAGTTCTTGATGAATAACATGTGCTACTATGTGAGCACATGCCACACATTGTTTGGAAATGTGCTGGAGTTGAAGAAGAAATAAATGACCACATTAAAAAACAAATGGAGGGAGAGGCTGGAGAGATGGCTCAGCAGTTAAGAGCTCCTGCTGATCTTGCAGAGGACCTGGGTTCAGTTCCCAGCACCCACAAGGCAGCTCACAATCATCTATAACTCCAGTTCCAGGAGATCTGATGTCCTCTTCTGGCCCTCTGTGGGTGCTTCATGGACATAGTACACACACACACACACACACACACACACACACACACACGCAAAATACTCATATACATAAAATATTCATACACATAAAGATAAATCTTTAAAAATTTTTCAGAGACAATATTTTCCAGTAACTCTTAAAATTGGCTCTAAAATTGCTTCTTTTTCATTCATTGCATAATTAAATGGTTTATCTTAACGACTTGTATTTTTGATTTGATCCTTCTTCCTTCCTTCCTTCCTTCCTTCCTTTTCTTTCTTTCTTTCTTTCTTTTCTTCATTGTGGTCATTTTACTGTGCAGTCCTGGCTACTCTGAACCACACTGTGTAGACCAGACTAACTTCAACCCACAGACCAAAGATCTGCCTGACTCTGCCTCCCAATTGCTGGTATTAAAGGTGTGTACCACCATGACAGGTCATCTTTTCTGTTATTTATAATAATTCGAATGTACAGCACATATCACACACTACCATACATGGAAACTAAGTCATAAGAAGCTCAATATTTGCCTCATGTCAGCTAGTAAATTCTAGAACCAGGATTCAGATCCAAGTAGTTTATTTTCTGAGTTTTGTTTTGATAGTTTTTATCATCAGTGTCCATTGAAAGTCCATGCAGCATGCCCACCTCTACCTGAATCCCACAACCTGTGCCTCTTTGGTCATCCTGCTTATGGATTCACATGTGACTCCATTAGCAAATAGTGTCTTCACTATTATTATATAGTTATTGTTTTCCTCCTCCTCCTCCTCCTCCTCCTCCTCCTCCTCCTCTTCCTCCTCCTTTACTTTTTGTGGTAATGGAAATTAAGCCTAAAGCCTCATACCTGCTAAGTAAGTGGTCTGCCACTGAGGTATATTCCCAGTTCTCTTTTTACTTTTTATTTTGAGACAAGTTCTCACTAAATTACTTGGGTTGACTTTGAGCTCACTCAGTAATATAGGCAGACCTTGAAACTGGTGGTCATCATGCCTCAGCCTCCCACATAGCTAGAATGACAAGTTTGTGCCACAAGGCTTTTAGATCTTCAACAATTGTGAATAATGTCAGAAAGTTTTTAAAAGTGGCAATTTTTTCACAACTAACCTCTGGAATGTAAGGCAAACTCCTAACCATGGCGATTTAGGCACAGTTGCAGAATGGAGACATAAATCACCCAAGGATGTGACTGTAAATCTATTTGTCCATTTCTCTCATTCTCTCCTTCCCTCAGCTCTCTTGGTTGATCCAATCTCTAATCTTTCTAGCTTCCCAGCTAATGTCTGAGTCATCTTCTGGGAACATTTTCCCAGTGAGTCTCGGGAGCACTGAAGCTTAATTACTTTGTTTCAACCTTCTTTTGTGGAGTAGAGACTATGAGGTCTGTATTTATTATTGCCCAAAGGCTTAGGACTTTCGACCTCTGAGTGTAGGGGAAAAAAGAGGGAGGGGGGAGAGGGGGGGAGAGGGGGAAGGAGAGGGAGGAGAAGACTATTAGTTAAAATTGTTGGCTAAGGATAAACAGTGTTTATCTCAGATCAAAAAACAGAACAGAACAAAACAAAAACCCATATAGCCTTACATTGTCCTTTCTGTGTTTTAACATAACACAATGATGTTATCACAGGACTTTCTGAAAACGATAGTATTGTCTAAACTTCTATTGACTCTGTCCCATAAGCAACGAAAATTGCGAAGCTCATTTGCATTTCTGGCTAATATTTTACAATATTATTAAAATGTTATTAACGTACCATAAAATTGACTTTTAAAAAATGTAAATACAGAGAATTTTAGTATGTTCATAGACTTGTTCCATAATCATCTTTATCCAGTTCCAATACATTTTCTCCACTCTAAGAAGAAACTCTAACTTTTCAGAATGAGGGGGAAGATGCCACTTTGTCCTAAAACAATCTTAGTTGAAGAGTTATTGGCAGGTTGATTACTGCTGAGTGAGGCAGAGCTGATCTTCTGAAAGGGATGGACTCTAGATCGATTGACTAGACCACAGTGGATGAAACTGCACTGAGGAACATCTAGGGACACTGACTTGATACAAAGGTCTTAACACAAATGGCAGAGTGTATGAATTTCAGTAGGATTGGGTGGGAGGGCGTCAATAGGAAACGGGGTATAAAATGATTAAGATTGATTAAGATGTTATGTATGAAATATACAAAGACTCAATACAAGTTTACAAAAAAATGTTCCTAGGAGACATTTGAATTACGATAATTTCATTTCATTTTTATAATGATTTGTAAAGAGGAGGAAAAGGTAGAAGAGAACGGAAGGGAACTAACATTCTAGCAACTACAATGTCCCTGAAGATTCATAAATATATTATCTCCCCCGGTCCTCTAAATAAACTTCAGAGTCACCGTTTTGATCCTTACTTCACAGATCTGGAAGTAGAGACTGAGCTCTATTAACCAGAACTCTGAATCCACTAAATTCTAAACTATAAAGCAGGGACTGAATTGCCTTTATTTGCCTGAAAGGCTTGTGCCAGTTCTAATCTATCAAATTCCACCCCCTCATTTTCTAAACATTCCTAAACTTGGTCAGAATAAAATTATTCAAATGATTGCTAGTTGCCTTTAATGAGAGAATTCTGTGCAATGCTTCCTCTTCTCCCAGAATACACAGTGGCTGGGGATAACGTTAGGCATCTCATCTATACACTCACATCAGTAGTAGATTTTGCATTTGCGCCTCTTGTTTCTATGAGATGCAAAAGAGAAGCATTTGTTGATGAAAATTGTCCCTTGGGAACACTGCAATAAAAATGTATCTGGATCAAGAAATTTTGCAGATGCATAGACTGCTATATGATCTCATGATATTCAAATCTGAGGAGATAAAGTTCTAATTTCAATCTATGTAACTACAAAGTTCATGAAATTTCCTTCTACACCTATATGCCAGTGAGCAACTGAATAAAATCCTAGTTTCTTAATTTTGTCTGTTTTTTATGTAATCAAAACTAATGGTGAAAAATGAGTCCAGTGAAGTGAAATATTTGTTTTTGCTAAAAAACAAAAAGGAAACAGAAAGGGAGGAAGAAGGGGAAGAAATAGGAAGAGACAAAGGTGAGATGGAGGAAGGAAGGAAAGAAAAGGCACACCATAAAATTCTAGAACACTGCTTATTGTTTTGACATAACATCACCTTTGGTCTCCTGACTTACTCGTTTGTTGTTAGTCTTCCATCTTGATGCTGAGTATTGTACATCTCTTAAAAACATCAGTGGAGTAAGGTTGGGGGAGATAGCAAGGCCAGAAAAATTCTTGCCAGGCGACATGAATACCCATGTACAATCCCAGAAACCACCTGAAAAAACTGAACATGGTGGTTCGTGCTTATAGTCCCAGCATTGGGAAGGCAAGGAGAGGTGGACCCCTGGGATCCCGTGGCCAGCCTAGCCTAACAGGCTATCTCCAGGTCAAGGTGAGATCATGTCTCAAAAACAAAGGTGGACCACTCCTGAGAAACAACATCTGAGGTTGACTTCTGTCCTTCACATACATGTACACACATGTGAATGTACATTCTGTTCTGTTTTCTCTAGCTGGGAGAAAACATCAGATCAAAACCAGCTTGAAAAAGAAAGGGATTATTTGGCTTAAATACCCTGATTATAATACATGATTTAAAAATATTTTATTGAGTTTTTGTGCATTTCATATAATGGATCTTATCTGCGTGCCCTCCCCATTTGTACCCTGATAGATCCCCCGACCAGATTTCATACATTCTATCACATATGTTAAGTCCTATTGAGCCAAGTTTGTGTACCCAGATGTCTGTTGGTGCAAGTTCATCCCCTGGAGTCTAGTCAGTCTATCTAGAGTTGCTCCCTTAAAGATCAGCTCTCCCTCACCTCACAGGAACCAGTCGCCAATATTCCTTGGCTAGGGTTGGGATCTGCTGCCCATTTCCCCAGTTCTATGTTGGGCTTTTGTCTGAGTTGGCATGGGTCTTGTGTATGCTGACACAATTGTTGCAAGTTCATATGAGCAAATATCTCTGTTGTATCTCCAGACAAATGAAATTTCCTATTGTGTGCTAAATATGGATCCTTATATTTATAGACAAGTATACCACACACTACTCAACAAAGAAGCTTCTTCTTTGAAATAGATAGAGGCTATTTACAGAGCTCTACAACTTGTCACACATAGAGAATATATTTCTGAGAGATGCCCAGTGCTGTGTTACATCTACAGTGGAGCCTGGATACCTAAAGTTCACGGAACACAGCAGAACAAGGGGTAGAGAGAATACTAAATGCATCTCTCAACTCATCCGTGAAGCTTCCTCATACAACAGACTACAATGCACATAGAAGGCCACAGCTGGCCAAGTTTCAGAGACTAAGAGACTGCATAGGGCTCTTTTATTAAATCTCACCTACCCACAGCTCAGGGACCATTGCAGAAGAGGGGCAGGAAGATTGTGAGAGCCAGAGTTGGTGCATGAACAGTACATATTTGAGAGAAGCCAGGCAGGAACTAAGGGCAGGGGCCTGGAGCAGGAGCTGCAGCATGCCCATGGAGGAGCAGGGGTTATTTGCTTGCTTCCCCTTGTCTTGCTCAGCTTCTCCTCTTAAATCTAAGCCCATCTGTCCAGGGATGACACCACCCACAGTGGGCAGGGGCTCCTGCAGCATCCAGTGATTAAGAACACAGACAGGCTACAATCAGATGGAGCCATTTCTTGGTTGAGGTTCTCTCTTCCCAGCTGTATGAAGTTAACAACTGAAAATAAACCAGGACACACGTGTACACACACACACACACACACACACACACACACACACACATACACACATACTCAAAATCAATTAAATGAACACTAATATCAAGAAGTTTCATCTCTTCCATTACTTTTGTTTTGTTTAGCAGTTTATTTCCCTTTAGAAGATTTTTGGAGTCTACTGTGTATGTCTTATAAACTCTTCTAGTAATATCCTATAAAATCTATATTTTATAATTGTGGAGTATATATGTGGTAGTGGTAGTTATTCAAAATTTGTTTCTATTTTCAACTTTATATTTATATGACTGTTGCCATTAAGAGAAAAAAAAACATTAAAAGAGTTAACCAAGGGAGTAAATAAGTAAACTCCAGGATTATAGTCCAGATCTACCAGCCACAAAGTCCACGATCTCTTTTCCATGTGTAACACACACTGCCATATTTGTGGTATTAAGTTTATTCTGCTCTAAAAGACGGCAGAAGATAAACACAGAAACGAGCATAAGCAAGAGCTCCAGGTCACCTTCCGCCCATTGAATTTAATTACCTCCAATATCACTTCTCATACTTTTTTACATTTATTATGTGTGTGTGTGTGTTCATGCACATATGTGTGCCTGTTTGAACACATGTGTTATGAATTTGGTCTTTTTTCTATGTAAGTTCTGGAGATCAAAGTTAAGTCATCAGTTTTGGTGTCAAGTGCTCTCAGTCCACAGAACCATCTCTCTGGTCCCCAGTGTCACCTGATACACACAAAATATTTTGGTATTTTGCCTCTAAAATAGAATAAAAATATTTTACAGCACTACGTTCCAGCACCAAAACATGTTTAGGTTCTGTAGACACATGAAGCTGTGCATAAAAATGGAATCTTTGCTATTAAAGAAAGATTATGGCTACAAAGAAGGGACAAAAGATGTTGATTATGTACCAGCGTCTTTATGCCACAGCACCCTCATTTGCAAAATGAGGAAATTAAAACAAGCAATGTCTGAGATAGATGTCAGCTTCAAAACGTGTTTTTACAGAAAGGGGAATCTTGGTCAGGAACTATTTGTAGATGAATGTTCTACTTATAACAATTAGCGTAATGGGAGAATCCTGAAAAATCGAGGCCAGATATGGTAGAGCAAAGACAGGACCCTGTGTCACATGGAAGGTTAGAGAGGGAAAAGATTTAGAAGTGAAAATTGGATCAAAAGGAGTAGGTTTGGATGGAAAGGACAAAAGAGCGAGGTAGGCAGGGCAGCTGTACAGAGCAGCTACTGGGAAAACAGGCTTACTTTTCAAAATGTACAATTGTATATAAAAGACATAAAACATTCTGCAATCGAAAAGACAACAAGGTATTCAGAAATGTATAGTAAAGTGAGAAGAGGAAAGAAAACTGGCCAAACTAACAGATTCCATGTGCAAATGAAATTCAGATTTAATAAGCATTGTGAGAACAGGTTCACAGAGGCCAGGAAGCTGTGGTGAGGTTGGAGGAAGAAGCAGAAGATCAAAATGGTAGTTAGTCATCATTAAAAGGAAAATTGTAATCTGCCTTTCCTGTCACAGATCTGATATTAAGACTATGCCATTAGACGTTATTAACACAAAATGAAAACAAGCCACAATAACAACAGCAGTAAAATAACCTCATTTAGAACTCAGAAGAGAGGCCATGGGAAGAGACATACTTTGTTCATGAAGAAAATAGCAATACAATTATTTCATAGCAGATTTACTAATAGCTATCAGTAGAGCATTTAGCATGGCATGGTCTGGGAAGTAGACAGTGTTATTATTTCACAGATGAGAACGCTGTAGCTCAAAGAAATTACATAGCAATCCCCAAAGTTCAGTTAGTTGTCTAGAAGGAGTGGAATTTCACCACACATCTAGATAACTCCCAAGCCTGTCTCCTTAATTGCTGAAATATTGCAGACCTACTAATGGATGATAATTTTAAAAACTGCACAAATGATTTCTGGCTTCATCACATCAGTACATCCATTTTATTTCTTGATATTAATTTTAAAATGTTGCAGTTATCTGATGTGTAATTCTGAAGAGTACACAAAATTTTGCAAATCATAAGTCACAAGCTTTTCTTTTGGGAAATATTGTTTTTCATTTAAGTTTCTCCATTTCATTAATTTTTTATTCTTTGAGAATTTTATATATGTTTACATTGTATTATCTTCACATTCCCATTTCTTTAGAGAAATATATATCCAAATACAATTAAACAATGCATTGAAACTTTAAAAATCACATCCTAAAGGAGCACATACTCTAAACAGTCATGTCAGTATTTTAAATACTTTTTACTGGAGTGTATTCAAATGTCACCTCGATAAAAAAAAGAAAAAGAAATAAAAACAGCTAATATATTGAAAACTAGTGTACAATTCAGTCTTTATAAAATATTCTCTTCTTCTTTGAGGAAAGATAATTGCTTATCTCTACTAGTCAGCAGGGAAGCCTAAGCACTAGAGTAGTGGGTGGTCCTGCAGGTGGTCCCAAAGCAGGGAGATGGGTACTGTGTCATTTAGCTAGCTTGAGGAGGCCAACTCTGGTCTCAGGCAGTCTCAAAAGGTCTGGGACCCTACCAGTCAGCAGGAAAAGCTGGTCCTGGAGCAGTGGAAGGGGCTGCTGATGATTTCAAAGCAGAGGAATGGGTGAGTCATGATTTAGCAAGCTCACCAAGGAGGGCAAATCAGGCACTTTCTGACAGTCTCAAAAGGTCTGGGTCCCTAAAGTTATTTTTAAACAATAAAAATGAAGAACATCTTAACTGATAAAGGAACTAACATTAATCAAATATAATTGTAAACAGAATGTTAATGTTCATAATGAGAGAAAAATAATGAATAGATATACAATTATGCTTCTTTTCAGCCTGTTTCCAAACCTAATCATCAGTGGAGTGTTTCTTTTTGAAATCAGCGTTTGGCTCATGAACATCACTTTGGACAGTGATGGAGAGTGAAGTTTGTTAAGTGCATTCAGATGGACTGGAGATGTTTTATTATGGAAATTACCTGCATACACCAAGATTTGAAAGTGATTTCTATATGAAGTATGTAAATGCACTTTGATTTGCTTCAAGACAAATTCGTTCCTATTCAAATAACTGGTTTGGGCGACAGAAGCTGGTTCAACAGTCAGGAGGAAAGGCTTTTCCATGGACCTATGTGGATGCTCTAGTATAATATGTAACTGTTTTGATTTGCATCTAACCCTGCTTATTCAAGTGTTCTTTTCCTGCTGATGCTTGCCAAATACGAACTAAGTAAACTAGGAATCCATCAAGTTGGCAGAGAGTGTAAGTGAACTGTACTGAGGAGATCTATATGGCTGAATTGATACCAGGACTAGAGAAAAATCATCCCCACCTGTCCCTCTGCTAGTTATGTCACCTGACAAATGGCCACACACAAAACACATTTCCCAACAAGAATATGCAAATCATGAGTTGGAACTAAATAACCAGATGTGGATTTTGAAAGGTTCCCAAATTTATTCTGATGTGTAGGCCTGCTTAAGCCACTGCTTTCCAGCCTTCTTATTTTATTCATTGGGGGAGGGGCAGGGCCTCTAGGCCAGGTTGGCCTCAAACTCCCTATATAGCCAAATATAACCTTGAATTGATGATTCTCCTGCCTCTTGCCCTTGAGAGCTGGAATTATAGGCATTGTCCCTCACACTCAGTTTGTGTGGTGCAGGGGATCAATCCCAAGGTTTTTTGCATGCTAGGTGTTGTGGTTTGAAGATGACATGCCCCTCATAAGCTCATGTATTTGAACACTTATCTCCCTGCTGATGGAGCTGGTTTAAAAGGCTATGAATCAGTGTTTAAGGGGTGGAGCCTTGCTGGAGGAAGTGGGTCTCTAGGGGTAAGTGGGCCTTGAGTTTTCATATCGCAATCCCACGTTTTCTTCATTGTTTCTTGACTGCAGAAGCAATGTGACTGGTTGCTTTATGCTCCTGATGTCATGCCTTCCCTGCAAGGATGGACTATTTCCCTGCTTAAACAGTAAGCAAAAATAAATCCCTCTGTTCTTAAGTTGTTTCTTGTCCAGTGTTTGCGCACAGCAACGAGAAAACTAACCGACACACTAAGAAAGCACCTTTTGATTCTTTATTATAGCTTAACCTCCTCAAATGGAAACTTCTTGCCTTATCTACTTTTAAATATCTTAAATAGATTTTGATCGTTTTTGACCATTAATAATCATGAAATTTGATCAAATGATGTCTAGTTTTTTATGATCCTGAAACATTTTCAATATGCTTTTGTATTGTTACCACTTAAACACCTTAAGCAATCCAAGGCAATAATAGCTAAGATGGTATTGCTGTACAAACAGAAAAAACAAACACATATAAAACTGATAGACCAATATAAAGAGAGTCTAGAAACACACTTCCAATGAGTATATTTGGGCATATGAAACAAAGTTTTAAAATATCATATTTCTGTTATGACCATTATTATTATTGACAGAAATGGAAAAATCAGTAAGAGATGGTCTTTTAAATATAATTACTTATATGAAAATATGCATCCTGGATTTAATAGAAAAGAAGAAAGAAATCATATCTCTGATTTAGATCGTAAAGGCTTCTGGTGGGTAACAGATATACAAGATAAAACTAACACTTTCAGTAGATACTATAAGAAACTATGAATTTAGGATTAAGAAAATATTTTTTCTTAAGTATATATTCAATAATGTTCTACTGTTTACAAATTGCTTCCACATTTTGATGGTTTATCAACATAGAAACAAACCTTTGGACTTGTCTGTGAGAGAATTTCTATACTAGGTCAGTCTACAGCCTACTAGACTGAATAGGCCCAATCTTACCTAGAGTAGATCAATTGAGGCAGGAAGACTCACCCTAAATATGGACAGTACCATTCTGTGACTCAGGTGTTGCACTGGATAAAAAGGAGAAAGATACCTGAGCACCAGCATCCCTTGCCCTATGCTTTCTGAATGCAGACACAGTGACCAGTTCCCTCAGGGTCTGCCTTGGCTCACCGCCATGATAGACTATTTCCCTGAGTTATGAGCTAAAATAAAGCCTTCCTTCCTAATGTTATTGCTTTTGTCACAGTAATAAGACAAGTAACTAATAACATATTTAAGACACAGAACAAGTAAATTTGCATATAATGAACTAACTGGAATAAAAACTCTTATTTATCCAAAGACTTCATTTTAGAGTAAGCAAGCAAGTCACATAATTGAAAAAGTTGTTTGAAAAATAGATAACAATGCACTAGTATATAGATTTCCAATAAATACTGATACAAGAAAGAAGGAACTATAATAAGAAAATGGGCAAAGTATTTGAGTGGGAATTTTGTTTAGAAAAAAGGAAATAAAATTGTTTTTAAATATATAAGATAAATCACAAATATAATAATATACTATTACAGATCTCTAAGACGGCAAATTGAGATTAGTATGTTAGTTGCATACATGGCTTGAAGAAGTGTAAATTGCCTTCGACTTTAGAACGCATTTTAGAATTAGCTAGTAGTGTTGAAGATATGCATATCTCATCATCCTACAATTTAAACCCTAGGAATAGAACTCATTGAATTTGCTCATGTGGACCAGAATTCATTATGTGTAAAAGAATGCCTTTACACTCATAGCTCCTAATTATCTCAAGCTAGAAACAATCCAAATGTCCAAAGATAGTAAAATGGATAGATAATTATGACATACTCATAGGTTGAAACATTTAATAGCCATAAAACAAACCCTGGCTCTATTCTAAACTCTTTCACAGATGTTAAGTAAATGAAATCAGGAAATATAATAACATTTTGTATGACCCCACACATAATTCATTCTCTCTCTCTCTCTCTCTCTCTCTCTCTCTCTCTCTCTCACACACACACACACACACACACACACAAATAACAAAAGTAACTACACTATTAAGGATGTGAACATATTTGGGAAACTATGAAGAAAATGAGAAAATGATTACTGAGAAATCAAATTCTTTCATGAAGCAAGAAAAGAAAACAGGGAGATCTGGAAGGGACATGCAGTGGGAAGGCGGATTGCTAGGGGTGTAACAATGTTTTTCTATTGGGTGCTCTTTCCAGAATTACTCATTCCAATCTTCAATTCCCCATTACATACTTTTCCATATGCATGTCATAGTTCACAATATTGAAACCTTTTAATAAGCCTAGTTAAGCAGAACATCTCCTATGAAATGTGTGCTACTGTCAGATTAGAGAACAATAAGAATTTAAGATTAGAGATTGAAAGGTTATTCATGTAAGTTTGCTCTCTCTCTCTAATGCGTACCTCTTATTTTTTAAATTGCCATGTGGAAGGAAGTGGTTAGCAATTCTGGAGCTGCTTTTTTAAGATATAAATAAAACATCCCATACAATAATCTCTAGAAATCAAAGAAAGGCAATACAGCTGTCCTGCTGGTAGGGTAACAATAGAGATCATGCAGGCAAGGCATGCAGAGTGAGATTTTAATTAATCAGCATGTTTATTTCAGTATGAGTTGCCCTCCCACCACTTCCTGTGCTTGGAGTCTGTTATTAATATTTCTGTGGATGACACGTCTTCCTTTCCAAGACCCCGCTCCTGTCTTTGTCGTCTTTGGTATGTAGGAAAGGGCTGTTATTTAACAGTGGCTGATTCTCTGTGAATCTTTACCCAGGAAGAAGTTGATAAAAAGATAAACCAATGGACTCTTATTAAAATGTAAAAAATAAAATGATGGACAGCATGGCAACAGATTTGGTCATAAAACGGGGAGCATGTTACGTTAGGACCAAAACATATTTACACAGCAAATGAGAACATTATGAACGGCACACAGAAAATAGAGCTGTCATAGCAATGTAAATGGAGACCAGTCTCTTATCTCACCTGACACAGAATCCTTCACCCTTCACCATCCAGGGAAATAGAAAATAACTTAATGACAAACAGGTGCTCTTTCCAACACCTCCACTTCTCTCTCTCTCTTTCTCCCTCTCTCCCTCTCTCTCTCTCTCTTACCATAATGCATTCTGGTCCACATGAGCAATTTCAATGAGTTCCTTTTTTCTAAGAAATTTCCCACACAAATACTTTGCCCATTTTCTTATTACAGTTCCTTCTTTCTTGCATCAGTATTTATTGGGAATCTATATACTAGTGCATTGTTATCTATTTTTCAAACAACTTTTCAATTATGCAACTTGCTTGCTTACTCTAAAATGAAGTCTTTGGATAAATAAGAGTTTTTATTCCAGTTAGTTCATTATATGCAAATGTGCTACTACATTGGGCTCGTGTGTTCACAAAATCTTCTAAACACTGCTTTTTTTCCTTTCTTCCCACAGGGGAAGAAACTGGCACATTGAGAAGCTGAGCATTTTGCACACAGTAATCTGCTGCTTCTGGAAGAGTCAGAATTCACCCTCAAGTACCTAATTCTACAGGATACACTAAAACCATTCCAACTAATGAGGGATATATGCCCATCCAGCAGCTAAGGGTTCCTAAAAAAGTCCTAAAATGTCCTGACACTTCCGGAAATGTGTCTAATTCTTTGCTTTGGTGATAATTGTTGGGATATGCAGCACCCTTAAAAGCCGGAAGAAAATCATGGCAGATTTTCAAAGCTAATAATCCATTCTTAGAAATCTTATCATAGGGAGTCTGATAGAGGTTAAGAAATCATAAAGAAATATGTCTGAAATCCTTTGTCAATGGATAGACTTTCAGCTGTATAATATAGTCACCTGAAACCACAATGCAGTTTGTCTGTGACATCTCATCTGTCTTGACTGTCCAGGCTGTGCATCCATACGTTTTTGGAATTATACATTTCATACCACAGTAGTCCTCCCTTGTCCTTAAATTTATGTTCCACGTTTTTCAGTTAACTGTAATCCCAAACTATGAAATAGAAATTGCTAGAAACAACTCCTAAATTTGAGAGACTATACTATTTTGAAGAGCATGATGAAATCTCATGTGATCCCATTCTGTCACACCTGGAGCGTCAGTCATCTCTTTGTGCATTGCATTTAAATCACATATGCTCTGTGTCCACTAATCATTCAGAATCCAGCCACTTATGTTACCAGATCAGGTACCACCACCTCACAGTGCTTGTTTTCAAGTAATGCTTATTATCTAATAATGGCCCCAAAGTCCAAGAGTACTGATGACAATAAGGACACGCCACAAAGAAGCCACCAGTGGCTTGTTGTAAGTGAAAACGTGGACGTTCTCAACTCACAGGAAAGAAAAGTAGGTTGAGGTTGCTAAGATGCACGAGAAGAACAAATATTCTGTCCAGGAAATTATGTAGAAGAAATATAAATTTGTGTTAGTTTTGTTGTCCTGTAGCTCAAAGTGCAAAGAGATGTTTACGATGTGTGTCAAATGCTTAGTTTACATGGAAAAGGCTAAGGTTCTCTGTACGCATGCATACATACACACTGTAGACATACTGCTCAGTGCTATTTGAGACTTGAGAGTTCTAGCAGCTACTGGAGCACTGTGTGACTTTTCCTCCAGAAAGAAGGAAAGGGATTGCCCTTAAGTGTGAAAGTAACTTTTGCATCTCTGCTATGCATAACTCAGGAGTCAGTTCCCAGCCACTGTGTCATGAACTCAAAGAATGAAATTCACAGAAAAATTGGGGGGTGGTTACTTTTAAAGGTCAGTTTTGTTATTATGGAAAGAAATCTTAAAGTAGAAAGTTTAATGCTCTGTTGTAGAAAGTAGAGTTCTAGAAAGCAGGCAAAGTTCCAGAGGGAACTTGGGGAGAGGAAAAATCCCCAGTGAGCTGGTTGTCTAGGAGCATCCTATGGGACTTAAGATAGAAATGGGACAAATACTGAGGTAATTTCCATGACATTGGTTGATTCTCTGAGTAGATCAGAGCCTCAGCCAATTGATTAGACCTACACTGTGCATGCTCCTGTGAGCCAATCAGGTAGATGATGACATGTTCACACATTGCCTACTCTCTTAAGGGTGCTTGATTTCCCCCTTGGTCCATCTCTGAGTTGTTCTTTGCTAGCTATTGACCTTGACTGTGTGTGCTACGGGTCAGCCATCTAGGCATCAACCTTGCAGGTGTCTTGCTGGTTGTTAATTAAACTGCTTTCTTTGTTCTCACATTTACACGAACAACCTGTAGCTTTACCATGGCAGAGAGCCAGCTCTATCATAGTCACCAAGAAGCAGCTGTGGTTTTTCTCAGTTATCTCATATCCAGCTTTGTCTATAATGTGGTTTGGGTGGGCTTTGTTATGGAATAGACAAAGGGGTCTTGTTAGAAGCCAGCCTTACCCACAATTTAGTCTGCTACCGTTAGTTGCACTAAAAGAATTTGTGATAGCGCAACAATGACTTGTGTATGTGTCTCAAGGAAAAGGGGCGTAGGGGGACCCATTTAGACAGTTGCCACTGGCCCAGAGCTCTATTTTCCCTCCTACGTGGACAACCTGCCTGGACAGCTCATAGCTAGCTGCAAGATCTTTTATTTCTCATCCCTGGTGTTCAATTCCTTTTAACCCTAATTCCTGTTCTCCAATCTGCCCGAGCCCGCTGGCAGAAATCGAACTGCACCCGAAGCAGGGAGTAAGGATGAGAAAATGTAGAGATAGAGAGAAAAAAAATAGAATAGACTCAGGAGGGCTGTCAGTCACACTGAAGCAGCTTGCCTTTATTAAGTCTCCCCTATTTATACTGTGAAATGAGCAAAACAATGGGTCAGATGTTCAACGTAAAAAACAATACTAACACAGGCAAAATAACTTAAGATGTGATTGGCTTCCTTCAAAGGTCTTCAGGTGACCTCAGTCTTGGGTGTAAAATAAACTTCTCCTCAGGTATAAATCATTTGCACAATGAAAACTCCTGCTTCCAATCAGCACTTCTGTGCAGGAGATTGACTTCTGCCTAACCCAAAACTAGGGCATAGTTCAAGGCAGGCAAATGGCTCCCGACACCCATCAACACAGAGAGACAAGACCAAATGTTTATTCATTTCAGATAAGGTACCAACAAAAAAGAAAACACTTCTCCCTGCTCAGCCTGCTTTCTTATTCAACCTAGGACCACCTGTCCAGGAGTGAAGCCAGTAAGAAGTAGTCCTCCATGGTCTGTGCTTCAGCTCCTGTCTCTAGGTTCCTGCCCTGAGTTCCCTCAGTGATGAACTGTGACCTGGAGAGATGTAAGAAAATAAACCCTTTCCTCCCTGAGTTGGTTTGGATCACCTTTTTATATCCCGACAATAGAAAGTAGCTAGGCCTCCTGGTCTTCAAGATCATCACTATAATCTTGGGTTTAAATAGCTTGCAGATGGGGGCCCAAGTAAGAACAGTGAAAACAAACTATATTTAAGTTTTCAGGCTCCCAAGTTTACCTTTTGTGTACCTGGCTTTGTTCCTTAAAATTAATAACTTTTATTAGATGAAACTGGTCATATTCAACTTGAAGGCTCTTTTCATAACATTTTCATAATAATCTCCACAGTTTAGGCAACTATGTATCAGTATTCCTTGAAATGTTTTTAATTTCCTAGATGGATGATTTCTTCAGCATTAGACTCTTCAACATCACTATAACCATCTTTTATGCCACATATGTGGATAAATGAATAATGCTTATTTCTGGCATATAAAGATGAAATAGTTGAATATTGAAAGCAAATCCCTGCTGCTGTGTATCAGATATTAAAATATAATGGCAGTGGAACCCAGACAATGGAAACTGTTCTTCTGAAATACCATCAATAAATTTTAACTAGCTCTAACCATCCTCTGATACATAAGCCAGTATGACGTTGAGGAAACAAAGAATGGTATAAAATAATGTTTCACTTTGAGGGGAATATTAATTACTTTTCTGTTGCTGTGATAAAACACTGTGACCAAGGAATTTATAAAAGAAACAGCTTATTTGAGCTTACAGTTGCAGAAGAATTAGAGTCTGTCATGGCCGGGAAGCATGGCGGCAGGAGGTGACCAGAGTAGGAGCAGAAAGCAGAGGCTCAGGTCTTCCATCAGGCACAGGAAGCAGAGAGTGACTGGAGATCTGGCAACACTTAAAGAATTCTCTAAACTCACTCCCAGGGACATGTTCCTCCAGCAAGGCCATACCTTCTAAGACCACCAACTGGGGACAAAATGTCCAGAGTCCCCCTATGGGGTACATTCTTACTCAAACCACCACAAAGGGAACCACGAATTTCTATATATCCATTCTGGAGAGCCTATGAATATTATCTAGCAGTGGTAGGTCTAGTTTTATCTAAGATCATCTAGTTTTTACTAAATTTAGCTTTGCCTGTACAGTATACCTCTAGACTTTTGTTTTTAATAAAAACTTTTAAAAGCATTTCCAGAGCTATGGGAACAATTTCACACTTTAAGCAAGAACTTGAGAAAAACACCAGACAATATATTTGAAATATATTTGAAAAGAAACCACTCATTTCTTCTTTGGAAACTGTTTTTTCAAAACTTGGTTACAATAAGGTGAAATTTTGAAAACGGTAAAATCATTTTCTCTAAAGTGATAGAAGTCATTATCAGACCATAGGGAGATGTTTGCTACACATGGTTCACCAAGAATTAACAACATCAAATCATAGTTCCAGGGGTTAAAATTATTCCGTAAAAATCTCATCCAATGAACCTATGATACTGTTAAACCATTAACCATGGTTCAGCAGGAGCTACTTGTGATTTTCTGTCTGTTCTTTCTTTTACATTCCCCTCAAACAACAACATAGCAAAATAGACAAGAAAATTACAAGTAGTTCACCAACAACAGTGCTTAAGAAAGGAGAAAATTGGGCACTTGTAGTGTGTATTAGACACTTACTGCTGTGACAAAAACACCTAAAGAAAGAAGGGTTTATTCTGGCTTACAGTTGGAGAGTGCAGTCAGTCCATCATGGTGGTAAGTCATGGCAGCAGGAGACTGAGGCTTCTTGTCATGATGCATCTATAATCAGGAAGCAGAGAACAATAAAAGCTGGTGCAGCTAGCTCTCTCCTTTTAAAGTAGTCAGGGATCCTAACTCAGAGAAGGGTACAGCCCATATTCAGGGTAGATCTTCTCACCTAGATTAAAGTAATCTAGAAAATCTCTCAAAGACATACACCTGGTCTCCTAGGTGATTCTAGACCCTGTCAAGTAGAAAATCAGTGTTAACCATCACACTCTGGGGGATGTTTAATTACCTACCATGAACTGTGTGTGTTGAAGCAACACACAGACAACTACTGGTCAGGATATCACCGACTATTAAGAACTAGGTCATGTTGACAGTCCATTTCCAAATCTGAGGTGGTTTGATTCTGATGTTCATTTGCACTCATTTCTTAAACTTAACCTCTGTGAGGTCCCACCTGCCTTCTCTTAACATCTCTTATGTAAGGGCAGGATTCACTGTCAGACCTCCAGAACTCCTACCTGCCTAGAAATCACACCTGTGTGGATAGTATGATCTCTATACAGAAGAAAGTTTAAAATGGAGCAGGGAGGAAAACCTTCCTGTGCTGGTTAGAATACTGTCCACAGTTTACCACCCCTGGTCCTCCTTTGGTTCTGGTCCATTAACTATTCATAAACACAGACTAGTAAGAAGTAGCTTGGGATTTAAGTGAAGACTTCAAATCTTATGCAACTATTGCACCATAAGTCATCCATTATTCTAGGCTTTTGGTCAATAAGCAGTGGAATTTCAATGTGCTACCACTTGTTTCCTGGCACAACTCATGCCATGGTAAAGACTTTATAAGCTACAGAGGGCTTAGGTCAGACAAACCAGACTGTCATAGCTGAAAGAACTTTCTTGTCCATCAGCCAGACTAGCGGTAATGCCTCAAATATATCAGTTGCATTTTCTTCAATAAAATGAAGTTTTCAATAAAATGTGTTACTGCTTATAACATCAGACACTAAAGAATGTTGGCTTTGATACTGAATTTGCGTGTCTTGGCTGAATTGGAGACCAAGAGAAATATTAAATTACAAGAAGAAGAAATCTTTGAAGTCTTTTAATTTATACCTTACATATTTAGGGCAGAAAACAAGCTCATCAAAGTCAAAGTGCACAGTGCAAATCAGCTCTGGTGCTGGTATTAGAGCTCTAGTGAGAGCTCTTTCTGCAGTGAAGTCCTTTGTATCCTACTATGAAGGTTGCCTTGGGTCCATATCCAAAACCTGAGCAGGGAAGAGGAAAGTCAGGCATTGCGTTTTCTATCAGAGTCAAAACTAACAACAACCATCAAGCCAGATCCATAGGCTAGGCCTGAGATCAGGCTGTACAGAGAATGTACCTAAAGCAATACCAAGGTAAATGAGATCAAAGAAAAGCTAAAAGAAAAAAATGTGGACTTAGAGGGAAAAAATGGAAACACCTGGTCTGATGTCAGTATGCACATTTTAAGCACTAGTTTTCTAGGTTTTGTTTTAATGGTTTTCTAAAGTCCTTTTATCATTCTAGAAAATTTACCTATAAAAATAGGATAAATTTCTGGCTGTTGGACACATGAAAACAGAATTTAGCTAAAGTAGAAAATATCTTATGCTATGCTAAATAAGACAACAAGTGCATGAAGTGAGCCCGTTATTCAGGAACTACTTCCTCTTGTCAGTTTCAAGCTGAAGAGCAAGTGTCTGTCAAACGAACGGGCAGAAAGGCAGTTCAATGATAAAGAATTGGTTGCATATTTTTCCTGTGGTTTAAGATCAATTCTTAAGACAGAGAATTATAAACATACATTGTACCCACATCAGATTCCTACTTTGGTATCATAATTATATGATGTATACATGGAGGAGAAGTTGTTCAAAGCAACCTTAGGGTTTTTTTTTTTTTTTTTAAGTTTGCTTCAAAGTAATAGACTTCTACACTGGGTTTTCTTACATACTTCATTTTGGTGGAGTCTCCTCCTTCACCTTCTTGCTCCCCTTTCTTCCCCAGAAGTCCCCTTCACAGTCTTCTCCAGCTTGTCCCTCAAAGCCTTTTTTATTTGGTCTCATGGACCCCTTTTTGGTGTCTGGGCCTATATACACTCCCACTTAGATATACATATTAAACAGTTAGACACTAGAATTCACACATAAGAAACAATATGTGGTATTTATCTTTCTGACCTTGAGTAAGCTCACTTAAAATAATGCCTTCCAATTCCATCCATCATTTACAAATTAAAAGTTCTCTGTTATGTGGTACTGGATATTGAGCACAGTACCATTTTGTGTGCTAGGCAAGTGTACTCATGCTGAGTTATATACAGAGCCTAAAGAAATTAACTAAGTGTTCAGGGTGCTGAGGAGGATCTCAAGTTTAAGGCCCGCTGAACTATATACATAGCCTGGAAAATTTAGTGAGATCGTGTCTCAAAATAAAAATAAGAAATCCTGGACTTGTACTTCAGTGGTAGAGCATTTAACTTCTGTGCTGGATCACTTCAGTTGTCAAATGGACACATCTGGGAAGAAGGAACCTCAGTTTAGGAATGTCTGCTTTAGACTGGCCTGTGGCCATGTCTGTGAGTTATTTCCTTGATTGCTGAGTGATGTGGGATCCATTTATAGCTGAATGATTTTGGGAAACTTATTGGCTCTGTGTCTCAGTTTCTCGATCTGCAATGTAGAGGTACTAGTAGGGTAGTTCTTGAGGTCTTGCTGAGATGATCTGAAACTTCCAATACTAGGTATTTTTGATTTCAGCTAAAGTGACTGTATACCTGCAATTCTGGGTGTTCTTGATTGTGTCTGTCTTCCCTTCTATGCCCTTTAACAACTAATATCGATCATGTAGCTTCATTAATTCAAAATGCAATAGATGTATCTCAAGATTAGCTGCTAGAGCAGAACCTGCTTTTCTATAAATCTAACAGGTACTTCTCTTCTCCCAAGCTCTCAGGTTGGGAGGACTCTGCCTACTCTTCTGTTTCACCTTCAAAAAATGAGGTAGACCTTCTGGTCCTCTTAGAAACAATCCTGCTTTAGGGACTTGAGAGTCAACAGCTTTTTCCTCATATTGATTTTTTACAAAAATTCCTCGTATCAGAAGGGAAAATCCACAACTGTCCTTGAACTCTGGATCCCAGCAGAGCTGGGCCTGGTTGCCACTCTCCAGGCCTGTCCCGCCCAGCAACACTCCTTCTGGGCTGTGAATTAGTGCGAAGACTTATCAGCAGAATCATCTTCAAGTAGTGATCTTCCTAAAATCTTTCATTATATTTATTGTTGTGTGCTTATGTGTCTGTGTGTGTATGATGTGGATATGTGGGTGGTCATGTATGCCACGGAAAACGTGTAGAATTCAAAGGACAGCTTGCAAGAGTCAGTTCTTTCCTTCTATCATGTGAACACCAGGAAGGGGAGTCAGACTTGGCAGCAAGTGCTTTCACCCACTGATCCATCTCATCAGCCTTAGTCACTTCCTTAAATGTCAGAAGCTAAATTATTAATTAATAATTGACTAGCATTAATTTCTCAAAATCATTCTCATCCTGAATATTGGAATTAATCATCAATTATTCATCGTTAATTAATTTCTTAGGAATCATCTTTGGTGCTTTCATCCCTCCTTCAAATATATTTCAGTGGCTTGTCAAAGTTACCTTTAAATACTATCTCCAGATCATACTTTACTGCTGTCAACATCTCTCTGCGATTTCAGGGGTACCTTAGTCTTCTAAATAGGTTTCTTGATCATTTGCTTTTATTCTCCATTGAATACAAACATCGGCTTTTCATATGGATTGAACTGTATCTTTCCTATGAATTATATATCTTAGGTAATCTGGGGTCTACTTACATCTACAACAATTTCTGGTACCGGTCCTTTCCTAATTCATTATGCTTCAGCCATAATTGAGTTTCTAGAGCATTCCCAAAGGGTTTAAAAATGTTATTTACTTAGTGTGTGTGTGTGTATGTGAATGCAGGATACACAACACTGTCTGAGTGTGGATGTGAGAGGATATCTCTGGGGAACTGGTTCTCTTTTGCTGCCTGGGCGTCTCACTCAGGGTGTGGGGCCTGGTTTAAAGCACCTCTCTACTGCTGAACCTTCTCAGGGGTCCTGCAAGAGCTTTTGTGTTGATTTGTTTTCATGGTAATGTTTTTGCTCACGTGTCCTTCTATCTGGAATGTTTCTTCTAAGCTCACCTTGGAGCAGCTTTCCCTCTTATCCCAAAGCTTTCAGTCACTATTGACTACTTGGTGAGATCATTCTTAATGACTTTACTTAGGTTCTCTTCTTATCATTTTGTTTTTACATTTGTTTTCCTATTTCTCTCTCTCTCTCTCTCTCTCTCTCTCTCTCTCTCTCTCTCTGTATATGTGTGTATGTGCTTGCTATGACACATGTTTGGAGGTCAGAGGACAATTTGTAGGAGTTATTTTCTCCTTCCATCATGTGGGTTCCAGGAATCAAACACAGGTGACTTGGTAACAAGTGCCTTCAACTGCTGAGCCATCCTGACAGCCCCATTTCTTGTCATTTTTAAACTAAGCTGCCCATTTCTTTCTTTTAAATATTTCATATTTGTGATTTATCTATTTCATATTTCTTTGCGACATTATGGTCTCTATTTTTTACTCTGAAGCAAGGAGCATACATGATTTGCCAATGTATTTATGCAGTGTATCTACATATGATTAATATCATTAAATCATTTGAAACAAGGTCTCTAGCTCAGGCTGGCTTCAAAATCCCTACCTGTGTAGACAAAAATAAGCTTGAACTTCTGATTCTTTTTCTCTGCTTCCTGAGTGCTGGGAGTACAGTGCTCCACCACCCTGTGCTTATGCAGTGCTGATAATCAGACCCAACATTTAAACAAGAACTCGACAAACTGACTTATATATCTAGTTAGTAAATTTCATGGAATAGATAAATATGGGTAAAAAGCTATGAAAGACGTCCCCTAGTGTTGACTAAAGGAGTTAAATTATGTATGTAAATGACTATCATGTAATAAGGCTATTTCATACACTACATGAAAGACCAACTCACTCATAAGTATAGAGCCTACAGAAAAACACAAGGGTGACATTAGAGAGTAGCTAATATTGAGCTTTCAAGTCAATAAACACCATACAAAGAAAAGCATTACCCCAAACAACCACCACAACAAGAATAGTAAGAATAAAAGCGTAGAGATGGAAAAGTTCTATTATGTACATCTGAGAACTAAAACAAGTCAGAAAGAGGGATTTGTAAGGAAATGGGTTCGTTGTGATCAAATCAGAGAGATCTGAACAACAGAGTGAGAAGTTTGCACTTTGTTCAGTAATGAAAGATATTTTATTTCAATATTATACTTTTAACCTATAAAATAACTTAGAATGTGCATTTAATAATTAAGTAGGGAACAAAAAATAGACACAAAAATAAAATAATAATAACTATCATTAGGTCCCTGATTGGCTAAAGGAACTACTGCTCTCTGAGATATAGTTCTTCATTTTACAAACAAATTCAGTTTTTTTCTAATTAACTTCATAATAAAAATATAACACAGCTTGTTTAGGGAAGTAAGAAAGGTGCTTAAAACTTAAAACTGGGTAGCGATATATTCAACAGAGGAGGTTGGGAGAAGGTAACATAGATGAAGACTGCTAACAGACTGCTTTGAATTAGGATGGCTCCAATAGAAACGGAAGATGGATGATCAGTGTCTGATCTGGGTTCTTTAAAAAGTTAGAGCCCGTGGAGATATGTCCAGGGATCAGAACCTTCATGAATAGTTATATTAGTAACTATTAATATACTACACAGAATTTGGGGTTTTAAATTAATTTCTTGTAGTAAGCATAAAAAGCAATGGGATTCTTCACAACATGCGCATTTATCATTGTCATTTGCCCTTATTCATCCCTCAGTCACCCCACTTTGATCTCTCCCCTCTCCCGCTGATCTAGAAAGCAGCTTTCTGATTACTAACAATACTCCTGTTATTTGGTATATATTCATTGCCCATGTTACTGGGTTTCATAAAGACATTTCATAGAAATGTACAATGTCCTTGGAGCACATTCCTTCTCCCACTTCTGTTACTTACCTCTGTTCCCCTAGACAATTTCACTTCTACCTTCATGTCATTATAGGTACATGATTTTATCTGTCTATATAAAATACAGGATCTACAAGTGAGAGAAAAGATGGAGTACTGTCTTTCTGAGACTGACTTAATTTACTTAGTATGATTACTTCTGCTTGCATCCATTTTTGGGGGGGGCTGAATAAAACTCCATTGTATGTGTGTGTGTTATATATTTTTAGCCATTTGTCTGTTGACAGACACTACGCTTGTTCCATAATTTAGCTGTTGTGATGAGTGCTGCAATAAACACTGATGTGCAAGCACCCTTCTGGCATGTTGTCCTGTAGTCCTGCAGGTGAATACCCAGGAGTGACATAGAGCCATGTGGTTTCTGTTTCTATAGTGACTACAGTAGTTTACACTCCCACTAAGCATGTTTAGAGGTTCCATTTTCCCTGCATCCCCACCAGCATTTGTTGTTACTTGTTTTGATAATGATTTCCAATCTGACTGAGGTAAGAAAAATTTTCATTTAATTTATTTTGATGTTTTATTTGTTTTGATGTCAAACATTTTTTTAGATGCCTATTTCCTATTTGTACTTTATCTTTCAAGAAATCTCTGTCTGTTTTATTAGTTGCTTCATTGATTGGGTTGTTTCTAAGTGCTCAGTTTTTAAAATTTACTTGTATATTCCAATATTAATTCTCTGTCAGAGTAGTATCGAGCAAAGATTTTTTCTCTCATTCAGTAGGCTATCTCTTCACTTAATTGTTTCTTTTGCAGTGCAGGGGCCCTTTTAATGTTTTATTATTATTGTTTGTGTGTGTCTATATACGTCTGGGGAGGTGATATGTCACAGCACATATGTGGAAGTCAGAGGACAATTTGTAGAGTTGGTTCTCTCTGTCCATGTTTAGTGGGTTCAGGGATTGAACTCAGGACATCAGGTTTGCATCATATGACCACAAGCACATTTATATGCTGAGCCATCTTGCCAGCCCAAGGAGCTTATAATGATATGGATCTACTTTATTAACATTGGTATTATTTCCCGTGTGTATGGAGTCCTTTACAGAAAGTTCCTGCCTATGCCTATATCTTGAAGAATTTCCCCATTTTTCTTACAGTTTCATTGTTTCAGGTCTCACAAAGGTCTTTGATCCATTTGAGTTCAGTTTTGTATGGGAAGTGGGAGGAATGAGTTTTATTTTTCTACACGTAGAAATTCAGCTTTTGTCACTTGCTGAAGGCTGTCTTTTCCCCAGTGTGTGCTTTTGACATCTTGTTTTAAAGCTATTTTTGCTATTGCTGCATGAGTTTTATGTTTATTCTTTTATCTATTCCACTGGTCTATGTACTTGTTTTTGTCACTCTGTTGTATAACTTGAAATCAGATATGGTGATCCTGCCAGTGTTATTCTTTTTTTCAGGAGAGCTTTGGTTATCTGGGGTCTTTTCTGACTTCTACATGAATTTTAAGATGGAGTTTTCTATTTCTGATATGCATACTTTATGAAAAGAAAGAGTTCATGACTTTTATTAGAAATCTCAAAGGAGTCTCGAATCACAAAATTATAAAGATGCTGAATTACTTGACTCCATAGCTTTCTTTTTCTGGGGCTATTTGGTAATCTTTATGTATGAGCTTAGTCATTTTTTAAAACTTTGTGTGAGTGTGTGCACATGTGTGTGTGTATCTGCATCTTTGTGTGTGTGTGTCTCTGTGTGTATGTTTGTGTCTGTGCATGTGTGTAGAGTACCAAAATTGATGTCAAGTGTTATCCACTGAGGCAAAGTCTCTCAGCTGAACCCATTGCTCACTGACTCAGCTAGTCTAGCTCCCCAGTTTGTTCAAGGGATCCCTTGCCTCGGCTCCTCACACACTGGGATTATAAGTGGGCCATCATGCCCACCTAGCATTTAATTAGGTGCTCTGGACTTGAACTCCAATCCTCACACTTGTGTGCCAAGCATATTACCCACTGAGCCATCATCTCCCCAGCCCTGAGTCCCTTTCTCCTGCTTTTTCTAAATCACTCAGTAGGTTAGGGTACTCTACATAAATTAGTTTACACTTAGAACATCAAAAGAACACTGCTCCAATGTATTCTATTTATGTTCATGATTTTCTGTTAGAAGGGAATGAAAAATAATCTCAGTAGTTTTAGTTGGGACCCAAGGCTAAACATCCACAGTTAATGCATTAAATATGCTCTCTAACCCTTTTAAACAAACATTAACATTTGCTTACTCTTATTGTAAGATTTATACATTTAGTTCCTAGCCACTAATACAATGATCCCTTGATAGATATTATATACCTAAGGTACTTTCCTGCCACCTAAATCAATGAGTCTAAACAATAGGCTTGTAAACAAAAAGAAAAAATGCTTCAGATTTATATGCAAAGTCCATTGGGATGGAGATGCAGCTGAGTGGAGGTTGCTTGCCAGTATGTGTGAGGTCCTAGGTTTCATCCCCAGCAGGAAACAACACAGCACAAAACAAATAAATAAGCAAAACAAAGCATTTACCTAATTCCAGTTTTCATGAATTATTTCCACTCAGAAGATTAGAAATCAGTAAGGTTATCTTGCCATGGTTTTCCTAAATATGGTATTGAGCTCAAGAAACATGATTTCTCAGTGAATGAAGCCCTTTTAGAAATGTTGCTCTTGGCTTGTGTTTGCAGTGCCTGATGTGGTCCACCACTCAGCCTCTCCTGCAGGGCTGACACATTCATTCTTTTTGGCTGCTAGGCTCTGGATGTTCCTAATCTTGCCCTGGCTGATGAGAACCCTTCCAGTAATGCTGCTCTCATAATGTGAGTCCAGAGGCCAGGACATGCTGACATAGGATCCTATCTGTCCTCCCCTGACAGGCTCAATCTTGCTTCCTCACACACACAAAAATTGTGTCATTATTAAAAGTATTCCACAAATTCCTGTACATTCAACTGAAGGAACATGAATGTCTCTAGCAATAAAAATAGGCTCTGACTTCTAGTCCATGGAATGAAAACACCAGTATTCTAGAGAAACCCATGCCTGAGAAAAGCTAAAATTTTCACTTGCTTTATTGAGACACTCCATACTTGTATTTGTAGGGTAAAATGTGGCAATTTGATATGTGTGCTCAGTATGTAAGGATCAAGCCTCAAACATCAATCATTTCTATATGTTGGAAATTTTTATATTCTTTACTTTGAAATATCATAGACTGTTCATCAGTAGTTACCAACTATACTATGGTAACCCAAAGCAAATTTCTTCTCCCTGACTGTGTTTTGTGTCCCTGATCTAGTGCTTTCTCCATACCTTCTTCCCAGTACTCACACTTTCCAGCATCTGATGGGCATTGCTCTATGCCATTCTTCGAGATCACATTTAGTTTCCACAAAGGAGTGAGAAGGGATTTTGCATTATATATATATATGCACACACACATACACACACACAATTGTAACAACATCATTGGAATCATTGGAGAAGTTTACTGATGAGCTTTATTCTTTTCCTTTTCTTTTCTATTCCAGGGTTCCAACATTGTGCACAGCACTTGTGACAGCACGCATGAGACCTGTGCAAGCCCAAGCCAGACACCAACTCAGCCTGAATGGGAGAATGGGGAAAGTGTGCAGGAATCCCAGCCCTATCTGAGGGTCTGCTGGAAATGGACAGCTGCTGAAAGAGGGAGAGTTAGTTTTATTGAAGGGTGTGACTCTAGGTAAATTGTGATCAGATTCAAAAGGGACAGGTCCACACCCAAACTCAATTGGGGAACACAAATTAGAACTGATATAATTAAGTGTGTTAAGTTTTATGAAAGCCCTCCTGCAGTGCCCATCAGAATCAAGTGCTTCTCCCATCATCTTCCTTCTTGCAAACAGACTCACTACAATCCCTCAGTTCCAGGGAGGCTTGTTTCCGTGGGTTCCTCCATTTGTATTCTAGAGTCATTAAATGAGTTCATCTCTGCCCTGAGTTTTGAAATCTCCCACTCTCTCTTTTTCCTGCAGGGAGGGTTTAAGGCATAGTCTCTGCTCCTTGATCTATAACTGTTTTCAAATAATCGTGATGGAGCTTTGAGAGATGTACGAGTTCAATGGACTTTTTTATGAAATTCTTCAGCTTTTAAAATAACAAATGCCAGTCATGAATTAGCTGCCTACGTATGTGAAGAAGCAGGCCCGTTAATGAGCTGATAATTCTGTAAGCAATCCTTGAAGTAATGTGCAGCTCTGGAACTGTGGGAGAGACAACAGTAGACAAACTTTATTCCAGTTGTTGTGAGAAGAGCATGTAATAATGAATTATAGAGAGAGAGACTGCTGAGTGTGTAACCTGGCATATTACTGAATTAAAATTAAACATCCATCTCCAAAAGGTGCTGTTTTCTTTTAGGGAACACATACCCCATCTGTAAATTTTTTAGGCATCATGCAAATGTGCCTTAAGTCACATAATTACACATTGCTCTTTTCTTGTGTTCTGATATTGTTGTAGCTTTTCCTTTAAGGAGTGGATTTAATTTTGAAACATTTTTGATACAATTGAGATTCACATGTATCTACAACAAATAGTATGGATATATTTCCTCCAAACCTCAAAAGAGGAGTGTGATGTTGAAGCAATCCACTGACTTTGCTCAAACTCGTCAATTTTATATGTGTTCATCTGTGTATTTTCATTTAGTTATATACAAATTTATCATATGTCTGATGACACAAAGTAATTTTATAACTTCATCCACTTCTACTCATCCTAATTTAATTTTTCATCCCTGATAACTATCAATCTATTTTATTCTTCTATTCTTATTTTTATTTTGTTTTGACAGAGTCTTCTGTAGCCCCCGTCTTCCTGGAACTCATTATATAAACCAGATGGGCCTCAGCCTCACAGAGGTCTGCTTGCCTGTGCCTCCCAAGTGCTGGAATTAAATGTGTGCACCAATATGCCAGTGTTAAACTTCTATTTCTAAAGAATAGTATGTACCTGAAAATGTGGAGTATATTACTAGTTGGTATTGTTTAAGGATCAGTTTATTTATGCACATGTGTGTGCTTGTATGAGTTTTTGTGTACCAGGTATGTACAGGATCCTGGGAAGGCCCAAAGAGAGTGAGAGATCCTCTGGAACTGAAGTTGCATGTGCTTCAGAGTCACCATGTTGGTGCTGGGAAGCAAACCCAGATCGTCTGCAGAACCAGTAAGTCTGAATTACAGAGCCATCTCTCCAGATGGAATTTGACTTTTCATTTAGTATAACTGCCAGAATATTCTTCCAAGAAGGTACTTGTAACAATAAATACTTTCTTTTTCATTATTTGATTATTTATAAGGCTACTATGAACATTTGTACATAGGCATTTCTTATGAAAATAACTATACTGGGTGCTTTTGAGGAAAGGCCAGGAGTACAATCATGGGTGACCTGGCAAACACATGTTCTCCCTCACACAAAATCAGTTCTAGATCGCTCTTACCATATTACGGCCACACAGCAGTGTACGGGTGAATCGTCTTCACTGATCTTTGCCAACATTTGATTGGCCAGTATTTGTCACTTTTGCCATTCTGACACATTTGTAGCATCGTCATGGTCCTAGCTTGCAGTTCCTCAACAGTTAAAGAGGGTGAACATGTTTTCCAAATACTGCAGCTAAGAATCTACTGAGCATCTTCACGTTGTGACAAGTAGACTTCAGGTGGCATATAATATCTAGTGCTGCTTGAGATTACTGGACACAGAAAGGACTAATGATAGATTCTTGTTTTGATCATGCCTACATATATTATACTCAGAAAAACATATCAAAATTTGGTAGCACAAGTATTTAGACTGTCCTTTCACTGTCCTTTCACCTAAGAGAAGATAGGCCAGGAGCTTCTGTTTCTGCGCGCACGTGGAGGTCCGCGGACAACCTCTGCGCGGCGGTCCACGGACAACCTTGGGTGTTGCCCCTCACTCACCACCTACCTTGTTTGGTTGGTTTTTTAGAAATTTATTTGTTTTTACTTTATGTTTATGAGTGTTTTGCCTGAGTGCGTGTATGTGTGCCACATGCATAGTTGGTATCATATCCTTGGAGGTTGGAAGAGGGCATCAAATCCCCTGGAACTGGAGTTAGAGCTGGCTGTGAGCCTTCATGCAGTTGCTGGTAACCAAATCCAGGGCTCTGCAAGAGCAGCCAGTGCTCTTAACTTCTGAGCCATCTCTCCAGCCCCTACCACCATGTTTCTTGAGGCAGGGTCTCTGACTGGCAGAAGTAGATTAAGACAAAATGACAAAGGAGGCCAAGGCCTCCATGTGTCTCCACCTCCCCAGACCTAAGCTTTTAAGTACACAAAACCATGGCCAGATTCTTTATTTTTTTCTTATATATAGGTTCTGGGAGGATGAACTCAGATACCCCTGTTGCAAGGAAATCACCTTATCCACTGAGCCAACTCCCAGCCCTGTTTGATTTTTCATGGTCATAGTACCTTGCACCTGAAACTGGAGAGAAATTCAACAATTCTTATTTGAATCATATCCCAAGTACCACTTTTTGAAAAGATTTATATCCTTGAATCTTTTTTTTATTGTGTTGACAAACAATTCCTGGTGACCAGTCCTCGCAGATAATATTGGAAAGGCCCTCCCAGCCCATACCTGCACTTCCTTAAAAGCTGCCATGATTCATTTAGTATGCAGGCCTCTGCTTCCCATAAATAACTCTAACCATGTCAACACAAAGCACAGCTCTCATCCCAAGAGAACAAGAGACAGCTGATACTAACGCCAAATGTGAGTGACTATGGCCCCATAACCTCGATTCAGCTAGCCCCAAATAACTTGTTTCAATGTGGAAATGGCTTTGTGGAGTTTTTCATAGTTACCAAACGAATGAAAATCATCAGGCATTTTCCACAGCAAAAGTAGTGGAAATCTCTGCTATAGGTCACTGATGCTTTCTCTTGATTTGGTGAGCCTCTAGGTGGCCTGCTCACCGCCTAAAAGGTTTACCTAAAAGCCACAGGATGCTAGGTTAGACATGGTGGTAGGCAATGCATGGTTATTAAGGGACTAAAGATAACAATATAATTTTTGCTGTGGATTTACAGTTTCCCAACTCTGCACAAACATGAGGTTCTAACAATCAACTTTGTAAAATCTTTTTTAGCACAGGAATGGTGTTCTTCTTACCCCCAGGAACTCCAGTTCAGAGTCATAAGTGAATGAATTTCAGATAAATGTCACCCAAGTCTGTCTATTCATTCTATTGTCTCTTGGGATGTTGGAATCAGTTAGGATAAGTTTCCCAACCTGGAGCATAGGAACCTGTCATCTAAGATTCTCATTGTGAAGTTTCTCTAACTAAAACTCCCTGGAGCCAGTTAGTTCAGTTTTCTGAGACCAACAATAGTCAATACTGAGTCTGTGTTTTGCTAACAGAAAAAAAAAAAAAAAGATCCAAATATAGGCTAAAATCGGGAGAGGGGGTAATAAGTACAAAATTCCCTGTAAAATTTAGGGGAAAGGGAGATAAAATTTTTTGAATGTGCGAACAAGGAGAATGATAAACTATATCTGCTAAAAATGCCCTGGGGATATCGTTCCAAATTGAGGAGTGTGGGTGGCTTCCTGAGAGCGCAATGTACTACATGGCTGGGTTTTATGTTGTTTTTCTTCTCGTGGTGTTTTCTCCAAAAGATGTAGCTCTTTATTCTGCATTATGTAGGAAGCTATTCTAAATAGATTTAACACAGCAAAACAAATTAAATAGACTACATTATGCCTTTAGCGTTTCCCCATATTTGTGCTCTTCATGACCTTCACACTGCCCTCCATAACTTCTCTATTTCACTTCTTTTGTAAATCATCAATCAGGAACGAATCTATTAAGAGCATGATATCTACATATGTAGAATAGAAAAGGTTATGAGGGACTTCCTTGCTGAATAGTAGGACAGAATTTTAGCAGTGCTTACATCGAGGAAACTGTGATGATGGAAGACACAAAGTTGTAAGAAGGAATTGTTGGATATTCAGAGGAAGGTATATAAATATCTACACAGCAAGAGAAATAATGGGTCATCATCATTGTCTCAAAGCTTCATGGAACTTCCTGCCGCAGGAGGTGAATCTGTTCCTGAGTGACCGCTCAGTTCTATTTCTTTTAACATGAGATACACACAGAGAATTTTATTCTGTTTTTAAATTGATTTTTTTGTGAATTTCATACAATATATTTTGATCATATTCCAACCCCCGTCCCTATCCACATTGACCTCAATAACCCCTGCTTGATTTCACGTACCCGATTTCATAGCCTATCAAACCTGTATCTCCAAATACCCTTCAGTTTGGGTCCAACCCATCCAGCATCACACCCTTAATGAAAGCTGACTCTCTCTCCCAGAAGCTGCTGGTTGCCAATAGTTCCTCAGGTAAGGCTTGGATTTCTTACCCACTTCCCCATATCTGTTGTGGGATTTTGTCTGGTTTGAGCTTCAATGGGACTTATGTGTGCTGTCACCATTGCTGTGTGTTCTTACAACCAACTGCCTATCTGGGAAACTCTGTTTCCTTGTGGTCATCCACTACCTATGGCTTTTACTATCTTTCTGCCCCATCTCCCACAATGATCCCTAAGCCTTTGGAGGAAGAGATTCGATATAGGTGTTACAGATTATACAGATATAATCACTCTGTAGTCTCTTATTCTCTGCAAGTTGGCTTGTTGTGTATTTCTGTATTAATCACCATTTGCCACATGAGGAAGTTTCTCTGGTGAGAGTTGAAAGATGCATTAATCTAGGAATCCACTTAATACTGTTTAGCAGAATAGTAGTATGAGGCTCTTCTCTATGGCCTGTGACTTGTCTAGCCTAGCCATAGTTTCCTAGGCCTGACATCAGTGTCAGGTATGGCCTCTGTCTTGTGAAGTGAACTTTAAATCCAATCAGAAAGCGGTTGGTTGCTCCTATAATATTCATGACGTTACTGCACCAACAAACACATTTTGCCAGGCAAATTGTTGTTGCATAGTACTTGCAAAGAAATCCAGACACATTGCTCAATGGAATAGAACTGGGGTCTAGAGTTAAGTTCATGCACTTATAATCACCTGATTTTCGAGAAAGGTGCCAAAAAACACACGTTGGAAAAAAGACAGCGTATTCAACAAATGCTGTGCTCAAACTGGATAGTGGCATTTGGACAAATAAAACTAGATCCCTATCTCTCACCATGCACAAACCTCAACTCCAAATGGATCAAGGACCTCAACATAAGACCTGATACCTTAAATCTGATAGAAGAAAAGGTAGGAATACACTGGAATTTACAGTCACAGGAAAGGATTTTCTCAACAGGCCCCCAATAGCACAGGGATTAAGACCAACAATTGAAAAATGGAATCTCATGAAACTAAAAAGCTTCTTTACTATAAAGGACACCATTATTCAAGTGAAGATACAATCTACAGAATGGGAAAAATGTTTATTGGTTATAAATCTAATAGAGGGTTAATATTTAGAATATACAAAGAACTAAAAAAACCTAACATCAAAACATCAAATAACCAAGCCAGGCCTGGTGGCACATGTCTTTAATCCCAGCACTTGGAAGAAAAACCTCTGTGAGATCGAGGCCAGCCTGGTCTACATAGTGAGTTCCAGGCCAGCTGGGGCTACAGGGAGACATGTTCTCAAAACAACCAAAGCAAACAAGCAAAGCAGCAACAAGAACAACAAAATAAGCAAATAACCCAATTAAAAATTGAGGTAAGGAACTGAACAGAGAGTTCTCAAAAGATGACGTGAAAATGGATGAAGAATACATTTTTTAATGTTCAATACCTTTAGCCATCAAAGATTTGGGGGAGGGAAGGGTCAGGAAGGGAAGAGTCAGGATATTATTTCTGTTTCCTACTTAAGAAATCTGACGTCTCTGTGTGTGCCTCCTGTCCTCTAACTTCCCCTCATCTCCCTGTCACTCTGCAGGTTTCCAGTCCTCAGCCTCTCCTGCATTTGCTAAGCTGATTCTGAACTGATTTGCTCTGGTTTGGAATGTACAAGAAAGCTCAAAGAACAAATAATTTCCCCAGTTCTAGAAGTTGAGGCTTAACTGCATTCCAGGCAGGACTGTTCCAATTTCCAGCTTTTATGCTGTTTCCCCTTTGACCTCACATGGCTTAGTCAGCCTAGGACGGTTACCAGTTTTGCCAAAAAAAGCCCAGGCAGGTAGTTGGCTGTTCACAGTAATACCAGACAGTTAGATTATGCCCCCTTAAATAGATATATAGTTTTGAAAATACTGTTATTTTCCTTAATCTTAAAAAATTCTGTTTCCCTAAGAGAAAAATGTACATATCAGTCCACTTCAAAGTCTTCCTGAAATAAGCACAATTTCTGTTTATATCATGTACCAACTTTGGGTACATTTGCTGTAGACAGAACAAGAAATCTGAGACTATTCTTCCAGAAATACTGGGAGAAAAACTCATGATGATGGTGGTGGTGATGGTGGTGATGGTAATAATGATGATGGTGGTGGTGGTGGTGGTGATGATGATGATGTGGTGGTGATGATGATTATTGTGGTGGTAGTGGTGATGGTGGTGGTAGTGGTGGTGATGGTGGTGATGATGGTGATGGTAGTGGTGATGGTGATGGTGGTGGTGGTGGTGGTGGTGATGATGATGATGTGGTGGTGATGATGATTATTGTGGTGGTAGTGGTGATGGTGGTGGTAGTGCTGGTGGTGATGGTGGTGGTAGTGGTGGTGATGGTGGTGATGGTGAAAATGATGATGGTGGTGGTGGTGATGATGATGATGATGGTGATGGTAGTGGTGATGATGGTGGTGATGATGGTGATGGTAGTGGTGATGGTGATGGTGGTGGTAGTGGTGGTGGTGGTGATGATGGTGATGATGGTGATGATGGTGGTGATGGTGGTGGTGATGATGATGATGATGGTGATGGTAGTGGTGATGATGGTGATGGTAGTGGTGATGATGATGGTGATGATGGTGATGGTGGTGGTGGTGGTGGTAGTGGTGATGATGGTGATGGTAGTGGTGATGGTGGTGGTGATGATGGTGATGGTGGTGGTGGTAGTGCTGGTGGTGATGGTGGTGGTAGTGGTGGTGATGGTGGTGATGGTGAAAATGATGATGGTGGTGGTGGTAGTGATGATGGTGATGGTAGTGGTGATGATGATGGTGATGATGGTGATGGTGGTGGTGGTGGTGGTAGTGGTGATGATGGTGATGGTAGTGGTGATGATGATGGTGATGATGGTGATGGTGGTGGTGGTGGTGGTAGTGGTGATGATGGTGATGGTGATGATGGTGGTGATGGTGATGATGGTGGTGGTGGTGGTGGTGGTGATGATGGTGATGATGGTGATGATGGTGGTGATGGTGGTGGTGATGATGATGATGATGGTGATGGTAGTGGTGATGATGGTGGTGATGGTGGTGATGGTGAAAATGATGGTGGTGGTGGTGATGATGGTGGTGATGATGGTGATGGTAGTGGTGATGGTGATGGTGGTGGTGGTGGTGGTAGTGGTGATGATGGTGATGGTGATGATGGTGATGATGGTGATGATGGTGGTGGTGGTGGTGATCACAAAACCAAAACAACAAAACACTGTACAGATGGTGGGGAGATGGTCCAGTAGATAAGAGCACTTCCTCTACAAGCATGGAGACCTAAGTTCGAATCCTCAGAAAAAAGCCAGGTATGGCTGCCTTAACCTCAGCATTGCATGGTGGAAACAGGCTGATGCCTAGAGTTTGCTAGTCAGTATGCCTAGCCAAAACTGTGAGCTTCTGATTCAGTGCAAGACCATGTCTCAAGGCACTAAGGCAGAGGGTGACAGAGGAAGACACCTAACATCTGGTTCTCATCTCTGTGGATGCAACCTCCCATGCATACACATATGCATACCACACATACACACATGTACAATTTTTAAAACCACCATTCCTCTATTTCTATATTTAGTGCCACTCTCAGATCCCATCAGAGAAGATTCTTTGTGCAGTGGACACTGATTAGTGCATAAACTCACAGCTGATCAAAGCGTAGAGAATAAGTGTCAGTGTAGTATGCAGCTACAAATGGAACATCTATGTCACACTCTCCCCCACTGCTCAGGGACCATCTCAGGAGAGGAAGTGAAAAGAGCATAAAGTCCAGAGATCAAGAAGGACAAGAGGTAAACTGTCTCTAGACAGGACAGGACCGGACCACTGCATTTTTGAATCCACAGCAGCTCTTGTTATCTGCACAAGACTTGTACAAGATCAAGCCAGTCAACATTCTAGCAAGGAGTGGGGAGGGGCTCACAGCCCTACCCTTAGACCCCTAATTGAGGAGGTATTGACAGTAGATGGCTTTTGGGAGTCAATTTTGTTTAAGGATGTGTGGCCCCTGGTAGGTCAACCATACTCTGGCCCCACATCCATGAGTATACAGGCAGCACAAATTGGACTCAGTGGGCTGTCAAACTGTACAAAAGGACAGGACGTTGTCGGGTGGGGAGGTGGAGCAGATATAGAACAAGTTAAGGGGAAAGTGGAGGGTATATATGACCAAAACACATTCTATGAAATTCTCAAAGAATTAATAACAATACATTTAAAATTTCAAAAATACTGTTAACTATATTTACTGAGCATGTTTTATATGTCAAGTTCTTTTGTGACTTCTTGAAGCTCATATTTAATTCTTACAAAATTCCTTCATAGTTTGTTGGCCTCAGATTACCCTAATTTATTAGGAGGCACAAGGAAGTTAAGCAAATTACTCAATACAGAGAGTTAGAACAGGGAATAAAATGTTCAGCTCATTCTTAGAAATACACTCTTCATCTCAACTCCACAATGCCTTTCAGCAAGATTCATGTACCACTGTAAAATACCTATTTAAAAAACATTGGGCTTAGGGGCTGGAGAGAAGGCTCAGTGCTTAGTGGCATTTACTGCTCTTCCAGAGGATCCAAGCTCCATTCCCAGCACCCACGCCCAGTGGTTGACAACTCCCAACTGTCTGTAATTCCACCTCCAGAGGAATCCAACTCCTATGACCTCCGCAGGAACCTCTACTCATGTGCACACATCACACACACATAGATAATTAAAATAATAAAAAATTGATCTAAAATGTTTTTGAAGAAAATATTGGATTTAAATATGGTTCTTAGAGAATTTCTTCTCAATGGATTTTCTATTTTTGACCCGTAAATCACCTTTTCATTTGGTATTGCTATGGCCTGTGTCTAAAATACTCCCTGGCAGCTCATGCATTAAGGGCTTGGTTACTATTTGGTAATACTTTTGGGAAGTGATTGAATCAGCAGGGCTATGACTTTATCATGAATCATCCAGTGATATAGTCTTAAGAGTCTATATTTGATGGTCTATGGAGAATTATCTTCCTCCTTCTTTAACTCTTCTTTGAGCCTGTATTTCTTAATATCTTTAGAACATCTCCACATGGATTCCCCAGAACACTGAACTGTACTTTCTGGGACCGTACCACCAAACTTCACTTTGCACATGAACCGGAATGGATAATTCTATAGTATTTTTACTTGTGCTTGTACTACAACTATTTAAAGGTCAGTTTTCTCCCCACCCCGCCCCCAAATATCCAAAACACCCTTTCTTTTTCTACCTCAGTGTCAAGGCCTTGCTAGAAATACTTGTTGGTTCTTGATTTTGACGGCTCTAATCATGTCCTCTCATTCCAATTTACCTTCCAGACAGCTGCCGGATGAATTTTCTGTCCTGCAAACTCTATCATGCTGCTTACTTCTTCATTATTTTAGTATCAGCTCAGCCTCAGTAAGTCCAAACTCCTGATGCCCTTTGAGAATCTTCACCCCAATGCACGCTCTCCTTTCAGTTCAGCAGCATTCCATCTCTCATAAGCCAAAAGTTCTGCCATCTCTACCACTTTGTTCATAGTCTCATAGACTCCTGTTGACTCTGCAGGCTCCCAGACAGACCAATTACTACCTACTTTCAGAAATATTTTCATATTTTCTCATTGACGCTTCACATCTCCCTGCTAAGTTTTGTTGTTTTGTTGTTTAAAATGCTGCTTACTATTGCACCTACTTTCATTAATTCTATCCTTACAGGTTAAAATTTAATCACACTGTCTCTAAAAATAGCTAATAACATATTGATTATCTATTATCTGGCTATCTATCTGATCTTATAGCCCATTTTGCCTGACATATTGTAAGTGCTCCATAGTTGTTGAGTTGAATTGTAAACATATACCTTACAATAATAATCAATGGGCCAGTGAAATGACTCCACAGTTAAAGGCATTTGCTGCCATGCCTGAAAAGCTGAATTCCAGCTCCAGGACCTACAGGGTGGTAGGGGAGAACTGATCCCTGAAAGTTCTCCTCTAACCTCAACACATAGACCACGGCACACACATACAAAACACACACCTACACTAAACAAATATTAAAATTACAGTTAATAATAATTATATTCTTGATTTACCCAAACAAAAGAGTAAATCAAGATTATGAAAAATTAAATATAAGAGGAAAGAAAGATTATGAAAAATTAAATATAAGAAGAAATAACCTTCATGGCTGTATGCAACCCTGTACATCAATCTCATTACCCTAATGTTCTTTTGAGACATTTATGCTGATTTAGAGCACAAGTAATGTTCAAAGATTTTTTGCTATGATACTAAAGTATTTTCTTTTTATTTATGCTTTTTGTGTATGTGTTTGCCTGCATATAAGTGCATCACGTGCATGCAATGCCTGTGAAGGCCAGAAGAGGGCACTAGATCCCCAGAAACTGGAGTTATGGACAGTTGTTAGCTGCCAAGTGAGTGTTGGGAACCAAGTTCAGGTCTTAGCTACCGAGTCATCTTTCTAAACCTAATACTTTAGTATTTTTAATCACTAATTCAATTATTTGAGTTATTTTCAATGTGCTCTCATTGCTTGCATAAGTATTTTAGATATACTCACCTATTGTGCAAATAAGTCAACATGGAATTTAGGACAGAGTCATAAACACTATGGCAAGCATACTTCTCTTTCCTCTACAGTGTTCTGGAGAAACTCTAAACCCCTCTCAAATCTTTTCAGAATTGTTCCGGGAGACCATAGGCAGGTTCCCATGCTGCTGGGTCAGCTAATGGTCCTGATAATCTGTGGTATATAGCATGCTTCATAATCCTTCTGTACCTTGTCCTGGATGAGCATTACAGCTGCTGCTATTCTCCAGTAGTGTGGGGCTCTTTATTTTGAACAAGATGTGCAGAGAGTACTGATACCCAACCCTCTCCTCTCCACAGGAGCTACTAAAACCAACTTAGATTATCAACCCATCAGGCAGGGTAAACTCATGCTTAAGATGCCAACAAAAAATAGGCATCAGAAAACTTTCTACAATTTGATATTTATTATTTTAAAATTCTTTCATGAATTTTTCATGTACTTCATGACATGAAATTTTTCATGTATTTTTATGACAAAATTAATATACTGCCTTAAATTTTCTTATGTTTAGTAATAGGTTAGAATTATTTTTTAATTAATGAAGAGAATACTCATAATCTTTTTAGCCTCAGAAAAGCTAAAACAAAAAAGAAAAAAAAAAGAAAAACAATGGCAGTCCTACTGATTCTGATGTTCAGGCAACTGTCATGGCCAGTGGGCAGGTGTCTACATTTGTGCTGCTGGCTGGCACTGCTCAGTGTTTGGCACCCAAGCATGTGTTTGACTTGGCTCACATATCTTCCTTTTTTCCTGGTTTGTGTTGGAAGAACAATGACCTTCTTTAGTCATTTAATTAACAAGTGCCCTGAAACAACACAACAGAATGGAAGGCTGACTTGGGTTTGCATGCAAAGTCAACGTTTGATGGAACAGTCATGGACTATGATTCTGCAATGCTGCAAGAGGTCCTCATGGGGATGTCTGAGAAGACTATGAGAAATGGAGACTTAAAGAGAAATATACAGGGGCTAAAGAGATGGCTCAGGAGTTAAGAGCACTTGCTATACTTGGAGAGGACCCAGGTTCAGTACTCAGCACCCACAGCCCATAGTTATAGTCTCAGGGAATCTGATGCCCTCTTATGGTCTCCTTGGGAACTGCATCTACATGGTGGAACATACATTCATATAAGCAAATATTCATACACATGAAACAAAAATAAATATTTCTAAAAAGAGAAACATAAATCCAGGCTGGAGAGATGGATTAGTTGTTAGGAGCACTGGCTGCTCTTGCAGAAGACCCAGGTCCAATTCCCAGCACCCACATGGTGGCTAACAACCATCCATAACTCCAGTTTCGGGAGAATCTGATGCCTTCTTCTGACTTCTGCTGGCATTGTACAACATAGGTGCACTTAACATACATGGCAATACACAAACAGGCAATACACTTAACAGGCAATACACAAAAACACATAGAATAAAAAAAATAATAAATAATAAAAATTTGAGATAGAAGCATTCTGGAAGGTGATAGGTGTAATCTTTGTTATGGGCTCAGTTCATGAAGATGGAAATAAAGCACAATCAGAGACTTGCCTTAAGAAATATCTGCACTTTGACCTATGCTTCGTGATGTGCTTTGATCTTCGGGATAAATTATGCACGGGACCAAGTTTTTGACAAATCCATTATGCATAATAAGTTTAGATCAGGGGTCACTGGAATCAGGTTTCATGCTGTTATAAGAATAAATCTCTAAAATTACTGAGTGGCAATTTTTGCAATGAAAATGTTTTATTCAGTGAAATTTCAGTTAACCACACTATCCCTCACCAAATGATCAATCAAGATTAATATTCCTTGGATTTCAGAATTGTAAAACAAACCCAGGAGCACTTTAAAAATCAAGATACCCTTAAATTTTTAAAGAACAAACCTGTTTGTCACACACAACCAATGTCCAAATTGTCTCTAGACAGTCACAGATCAAGTAGAAGCCGCGGAAGTTAATTAATGTAGATATGGCCCTCTCCTAACTATTCCACATGCAGTATGCAAATAGCTTCACCAGTGATTGGGACAAGGAGCCAGCGAGCAGGAGGATGTTTTCTTTCAAGCCTCATCTGGAACATCACTGGGTTGTACTAAGGTGGCAGGAAAATTTCCGCAGACTGACTCTAATGACTTTTCTCATTTAAAAGCGAAAGGGATGGCAGAGGCAGCGCCAATGGGTGCCAAGCGTGCTGCGACTCTTCCCGGCCACCTGCTCTGCTCTTCACGCTCTGTACTGTAGCCTGTGTTGAGATCAGTGAATAAGATAATGGAAAAAAAATAAGCAAAATAGACTCTCCCTCATTTTATCAGAGACTGTTAAATGGTCTAATCTTCCATTTTTAGAAGAAGTTGTCTTTACATATAAAACTAAAGCAAACAGAGAAAATTCGAGTTGTTTTGTGGTATAAGCTGTATTTATTTGGAAGTATAAGCTTCCACAGGCAGTCACAAGAATACATCACTTCCAATGGAACTCCACAGAGCAGATTTTTATCAAAGGAAATTTGGGGACTGGAGAGATAGCTCAGTGGTTAAGAACACTTGCTACTCTTCCAGAGGACTAGTGGTTGGTTCCCAATACACACATTGGGTGGCTCACAATCACCTGTAACTCCAGCTCCAGAACATCTTTTTCTTCCCTGTGAGAGCACCAGCGTGCATTGGGCATACACATAGAGATACACATAAAAATTTTTTAAAATATCAAAAATAGAAGTTCAGTTTCTATCATGCAGTAGGTAGATACAAGCTGCCTAGAGCTATGGAGCCAGCTGGGAGACTCTGCCAACTACACAATTATGCCTGTTGTGTGTGTGTGTGTGTGTGTGTGTGTGTGTGTGTGTGTGTGTTTGTGTATGCATCCACGAGGGCTGTCAGAGAGGAGAAGTCATAGCCAAGCCTAATAAAATATACAGAAAATCACTATGAAATTTTGACTCTGTACTGCATGCATGAAGAAAGTGGATGAGACTTAGGATTATACTATTTTATATTTTGATAAAAGTTCTCACTGTGTAGCCCAGCCTGGCCTAGAACTCACTATATAGACTGGGCTCATAGAGCTTCACTAGCTTCTGGATTATCTTTTGTCTTTTAAGAGGCAGAAATGGGCTGGAGAGGTGGCTCAGAGGGTAATGGAACTTTTGTCAAGACTGTTGACCTGTGTTTGATCCCAGCACTCGCATGGTAGAAGGAGAATGCTGACTCTTAAAACTTTTCCTCTAACTTGCACACAGGGACCATGGCTCAGACATACCCACCCATTAAATAAATAAACACATAAACAAATAAATAATTATAATAAAAACAGCTTTTGTTTTTGTTGATTTTTTAAAGAGGCTGGGCATGGTGGCACACATCTTTAATCCCAGCACTCAGGAGGCAGAGGCAGGTGGATTTCTGTGAGTTCAAGGCAAGCCTGGTCTACATAGTGAATTCCAGGGCAATTGGGGCTACAGAGAGACCCTGTTTCAAAAAACAAGAATAAAAACAAAAAAAGAAAAGGCAGAAAAAGTTGGATTAATAGAAAGGAGAGAGAGAGAGAGAGAGAGAGAGAGAGAGAGAGAGAAAGAGTATAAAATTTGGGTAAAGAAGGAAGTCAGTGAGGTAGATGGCATCTTTTTGTCTCCTGATATCACGTCTTTAGTTTTAGGAATAGAAACCCATAACTTTTACCTGAGCACATGCACACCTTCACCCTTTCAAGCTACACACAATTCTCTTAGGTTTTAATAGTCACATGTTTCAAGCTGATGAGCTTTACAAGATCTGAAATAGACCATTTCCAGGACATATCTTTACTGAAGGTCCCTTACCACTGTTGTCTCCGATGCCCAGGCAATGGAGACAACCAGAGAAACAGTAAGTTGAAAAGAGAAAAGTCAACTTAGCTCTACAGCGCAAACTTCGAGGATATTTAGCACCCCAGTGACAGTTTTTAAATGTGACATTAAGAGGCAGAATCTATGTCTGCTCCACTGGAATAGCTTGAGGCTCCTTCATCTAATCCAGATGCACAGGGATGCTATGTGACTTTCAATGATTGGCCAGAGGAGGCCATATGACTTCTACCTGCTTCCTTCCAAAGGCTCAGGCTCAGGAGGCACATTAGAACCCAGTAGCCCTGCTGTTAGACTCAAGACCCAGGGAGGTACCATGTGTAGATGTTTGATTGGCAACTCCATAGGAGTTGAGCCTTCATGATCTCCTGCCAAAGTCCAGAGAGATATGCCAGTAGAGAGACCCCAAGACGTTCTCTGTCCCCAGACATTTAAATCAGCCCCAGACATTTGAGTGTTCCCAGTTGAGGCCTTAGACACATCAGAAGAAAACAAGCATGCCATCTCCTCTCTTCTATCTCTTGTTTTATGAAGTTTGTGGGTACACATGTATGTGTGTGTTCATGTGTGTGCAGGCACATGGTGGTCAGAGGTCAATACCAGGTATCTTCTTCAATAACTCTCCATTCTTTTTGGATATAGACACTCTCAGGAAACCTGGAGTTCACCAGTTCAGCTAGACTGGCCAGCAAGTCCCAGGAATCCTCCTGCCTGCCTCCCCAGAGCTGGGATTACAGGCATACTACAATTCCAGATTTTACATGACTGCAGGTCTTTATGCTTATGTGTCAAGGACTTCATCAACTGAGTCATCTCCCCAGCCTCTATCCTCTTGTTTCTATTAGAATTCTTGACCATTAATACCTGTGAGCACAAAGAAATGCTTTAAGTATTTAGGAGGCATCCTCATTAAAGGAACTTAGTCTCTACTCTAATTGATAAAACATGTCAGACTTGTGATTTTATATAAGTAATATGTCAAATCAAAACAATGTAATTTTAAGGAAGAAAATCACAGTTGAATGTTAACTAGCTACCTTAGATAGCAACCATTTACCTCAACTTAAGCAACCAGGAGATTATGGAAACAGGCAAAAACTTCAAGTCTCTGGAAGCTAATGAAGCTGTACAGGAATCTGCCCCCTCTTATTGTGCTACAGGGATTTGATTTACTGGAACAACATCATTCAAACTTTTACATTCTTTCCAGTCTTCTATAATTTGCTGCTCAGAGGTTTGAGGACAGATGAGGTTTAGTCTGGTTTATAGTGTTTATTATATAACCTAACTAGAATTGAAAACTTTCCTATTAATCCTTATCTGGAATGGAGCATAATTCTACATTCATTAAAAAAATGACTCTTTTCCTCTGAGCTTGCTTTGAATTTCTAGATATGTGTGACAGATAGTCCTTGTGACAGGGAACACTGGAACCACATTCTGATCCCATACTCGAAATTTCTTTTAGAGTAGAAGTGACTCTAACCTGTGTTATTTTTTTCACCACTATCAGCACTAGGTTATAAATAGCACACTGTAATTTAAATCTACATCTGAACACACTGAGGAGATACAGATGGAAATTAAAATACATCCTTGGGTCATGGACCACCAACTTTAAGAAAAGAAAAAAAGGTATTAATCAGTGAAACTATTTTTCAAGAGATCATGTGCATCTAAATGTCAACACGGCAACTTAGCAGGTGTATTATTTATCTCCCCAAGCACAACCTTCCTCCTCCACAAGAGAGGACAGTTGACTCCTTGAACCCCTCCCACCAATGAGCACTTGTATAGGGAATACTGTGAACAGTTTTAAATATGCTGTTCTAGTAATATAGACCTGGCAATGTGGTTACATATTCCACTGGAAATCAGTGGTGATTAAGGGCACTGAGCACAATATCTCAAATTGTAGAAAGGCAAGAAAAGTCCCAAATTGAAATGTTGCTGTTCTCTCTTGTTTGTTTTTGTGTAGATGGAATCCTGGCAAGGGAAGAGATTGGAGATGAAAACCCAGTGGTCATACCTTCCCATATTTGGAGACATGGCAGATAATCAAAACTAAATTTAATATACTTCCTCTCTTCTCTAGTCCTTTCTGTTCTACTGGCTTCCATTCCAATGCTATAGAAAAAACAAAATTCTTGCAGGCCAGGTTTAATTTGTTTTGTTCATTTATATAACTGTCAAAGCCATATAAAAACCTTTTCTTAAAGCAAATGTTCCTGTGTTTGTTCTCTTGGAAAGGCCCTTCTGGATCTGCTGCTCGAAGTAACTCTGACCCAGTCTCTGAAATCCACCAAGTTCCTTATCTATAGATGATAAGTGGTATGAAACAATTTATAAAGTATCTCCCATGTCTAAACTTTTGCAACCATATTTATTTAAAGAATTGGTTTTAAGTGTGGGTTCTTGAGCCCATTGCCTGGGCTCAAGTCCTAATTCTCCCACTCACCATCTGGGTAACCTAGGGTGAATGACTTAATTGAATGTATCTCTGTTATCTCCTCTGAAAAAAATTATACAAATGATTGTCTCTGCTACACAGGGCAACAGGAGAAAGTAAAACAGCTTGTGTGCACATCTGGAGGTCAGGGCCTCACAAGTGTAGGTCTAAGTTAGTATCTAATTAAACATCACATAAAATGCCTATCTATTGTTTCATGCTAATTATGTACCATCCACTGAGTTAACATATATATATATACTCTTCTCTCTCACTTTTGCATCTCTTTAAAGTGTGATTTTGACTTCCCTGATGAAGGAAGCTCAGAGAGCTAAACTCCTAAGGGCACAAAACTAGCAGGTTGTGGGGCAACATCTCTACCACAGAAATAGCTGGTGGCAGATACCTTTCCTTAGAGTGCAGCTTATGAGAAATTCCAAGAAATGGGAGGGGTGTGAAGAGATGGCTCAGTTCATAAGGTGTATACTGTGGAAGCTTGGACACTAGTTTTGGTTCACCAGAACCCACACTGAAAAGCCTGGTGTGGTGGCATGCACTTGCAATGCAGTACTGAGGAGTAGACAAGCAGACTCCTAGGACTCACTGACTGGTCAGGCTCACCTACTTGGCAAGTTCCAGGTCAGTGAGAGGTTCTCTGTGAAAAAATTAAGGTGAGGGGAACCTTAGAAACAACACATAATACACAAGACTGTCCTCTGGTTTCCACATGTACACACACATAGATGCACATGCATCACACATATACACATACATTTGCACAGACATGCACACACACACACACACACAATATAAATAAAAAAGCAAAGTCTAAGAAATGGTTACACAGGGGTTAATAGATGGCTTAGTGGTGAAGAGTACTGGCTACTTTTCCAGAGGATCTGGGTTGGTTTCTGGCACCCACAATGCTTCACAACCATTCATAACTCCAACTCCAGTTCCAAGGGATCTGCCACCCTCTTCTGAGTGCACTTACATATATGCAGGCAAAATACTCACATACCCCAAATAAAAATAAATACATTAACATTATTAAACGAAAAGAAATGGCTACATGCAGCCTATCGAAAACAGGAGACTCACAGAATGACTTGAAGATGACTGAACCCGATCCCTGAGCAGGCCATGATGACGTATGCTTGCTCTTTAAGTGTCCAATTTGGATGAGCTCTTTATGTTCCTCATCTTTCTTGGTAATGAAAGAAAAGATACTTGTGTTTTTAATTCCATTTCTGTGAAGACGTCTAAATCCCATAGCTCAACACTTTCAAATGCTCCCAGGGGCACCTTCAGGAGAAGGATATGATTTGTATCCTTACATTAACCAGGCAATCCGATGTCAGCAGTTTCCAAGTTAACTTTTGGCTTTTTATAAGTAGAGTATTTTCTTTACTGGCTCCTTTTATTTGTTCATTTTCACAAGCTCCAGAAGGGAGATAAACAGAAAGACAAAAGGGCAGTGATCCTGAGGCAGACGAAAAGGAGAGAAGAAAACAGTCAGACTGGGGCGAAGCCAGGGTTTATTGAATGAGAAGAGATAGCACTGAGTCAAATGTGATGGGCTTGAGCAATACTCATAACCCACCACATTTCAGTTCCCCCTCCTTGAGTGGGATTCACAACTCTCATTACTTAGTGCATGTAAAGTCAAATGGTGGACAAAGTGTTTTCATTTTGATTTCACTAAGAAACAGAATGAAGTGCAGAGAATTTCCATGTCCTTCAAATAGTATTTTGTACGGTGGTGAAATGATTGCCTCCTCTTCACCTTTATTTGTTTGAGAAGTATTCACTTGGAGCCAACTATATGCCAAGTACGGATCCAGGAGCTTGAACAGTTGGGAAGTGGGACAGGGGATGCAGGGAGAAAAGTTCCTCTCAGAACTATGATATGTAGCCTGTGACTGGGGCCATGTGAAAGCCTGAGGAGGTGGACAAATGTTATTAATGATGATAATTATGATAAAAGAATCCAGACAGTATCTAAAGGAGATGAGGGAAAGACTCATGCCGCAGGAGTCCTTGATTGGTCTCTGGGAGGGAATGAATAGCAGGCTATTTTCCCAGTGTGGTCCTAATAATAGTCAACATCACACAGATCTTATGATGTCTAGCATGAAGGATTACTGGTTTAATCATCTAACAAAAAGATGCTAAAATACTTATGATTAATAAATATAAAAGTCAAATCTGTTTCCTGAATATATAGATGCTGGAAGATAGGACCAGTCAGCTCAGATCTGGGGAAGGGAGGAAGGGCAATGAGGAAAAGCCTCATCACTTGAATGTAGCTACTGAGAATTTTGTTTACAGTCCTAAAAGCAACATGATGGTGACCAAAGAAGATCTATTCACAAATCCAAAGAAAGATGAGGTCATTTTATCGGGCCATCCACAAGTGGTGGAAGTCAATCAGATTTGACTTGGAAGGCCTGTGGTCCACTTTCAGATCTTTTTCCATTGCCTGGAAACCAAGGTGTTCTTCAGCCATTTCATCCCTCTCCGCACATTGATCCCATCCACAGCCAGTGGCCCCAAAGTCCTCAGGTCTGTGATTCTGCCATACTACATTATGCAGGAGACACTTCTATTTGGATCAGGGCTATGGAGGAGCAAAGGTCACTGGGACATTAAGAAGTTGATGCCCACAGTGGGATTTTCAGTCGTGGTAGAGGAATCACCTGGAAGCACCAGGTTTTTCTGCCTTCCTTGGAGCCTAGCATACTGTGAACAATTTTATTCTTCCCCTTTTGAGGCAGTCTGCATGCCAGCTACTCTTTGGAACAGGGCTGTACAGTTAGAATTTCAAAGTCTTCAATAATAACTCCGAAGATGAAGTATTTTTAAAAATCTATTGTGAGTGGTAGCCATGAAAATCTTTCCAAAGGAAAAGCTAAGGCAGTAAGGATTTTAAAAATCTCCTTATAGAGCCTGTCACAATAATATCAATGTCTTTTCAAACTGGCCAACCACTATGGTCACAAAACAACTCATCACTGTGACTAAGCTTAGATTTGATCAAACTTCCCCCAGACCCTTAATCTCTCTTCAAGTTTCAGTGCAAAGAAAAATTATTTTAGGATGCACTAAAAATAGGCTTAAAATTTTATCTAATACATTGTCTTCATCCTCTCAGAAAAATGGTTTAAATCTCTGGCTGGTTGCTTTCTAAGTTTTTCTCTTCCCACACCAGGATGTATATTTAAAATAGCATTTATTTACAAAATGGTATCTTAGCAACAGTGACACAGCACAAGAGTGTGTTATCTAAAGCAAACCAATTCTGGCCATAAACTATATAAGCAAAGAAGCCAAATGTGACTGGTATATCTCCCCTGAGATACTGAGAGCCTGGGGTGTTACATGAGATTAAAGCCAATTTTTCAAACCTGAAATGATCCATTGTTCATGTTTAACTCAAAGGATGGTGAGCACTTTTATTCTTAATTAGTAATCATAAAATTTCAGAGCTGAAAGGAAATTTGAAGGCTGTCTACTCCAGACCCGTGATGTTCTAATGGAGCAAGGAACAAGAGAGGAGGTGAAGCAGTAATTTACTGTCCACAGGACACAAGGGGCGGCAGGGAGATCAAGTACCCTGACTTTTGTCCAGTTATTCCAGTACTGGTTTTGAATTTTTTATGATAAACTTAAGCATGTTGCAAGCAGGCTAAACACATTTCAAACCTATGGCTTTTAAGTAAGGAAAACAAATTCCTCATCCTTACTTCTAGTCTTCACATATTTTAAGAACTTTTGACTTGTAGGGTATAGAGGTGTATTCCTTTAATTCCTCCACCATTTGGGAGGCAGGCAGATTTCTATGAGATTGAGGCCAGGTCTGCAGAGTGAGTCCCAGGCCAGCTGGAGCTACAAAGCAATCCTGTCTAGAAAGAAAGAAAGAAAAAGAGAAAGAAAGAAAGAAAGAAAGAAAGAAAGAAAGAAAAAGAAAGAAAGAAAACCTTGACTTCAAACTTAAGATGTGATTTAAAATAACTAAATCACCCAGGTGGGATTTTTTTATTATTATTATTACTGGACATTTAGTTTTAGCTAGGTAAAAAACAGAACTTGGAAAGTTAAAGAGTTTATTTTAAAGTGAAGAACTTATTCATTAATATTACTTCATCAATGATGTAAAAAGGGATGTCTGATGTCTATCTATCTATCAATCATCTATCTATCTATCTATATTCCTATGAGGACTATATTAAACATTATTCCACAGATTGCTAAGGCTATACATAAAATGAATCAATGGTTTTCAAAGATACACAACACTGATAATGCAATGAAGATTTTCTTGGTGTGTCTATGCTTCTATTACCGATAAATTACTAAGAGCTCTTACATCAAAATGGGAACACTTTGGATTATTGTAAATAACCTCACCGAGTGTCTTTTATAGTTACTGATGGAATACAGATCAAACTAGTGAAGAAAAAAGCTTACATTGATTTTTAACAAGAACAGCAATTAAGTTCTTTTTTTCTTTAAGTGACGTATGATTTTAGAAACAAGCCTCTCCCTGAATCCTGGTATCTGCTTATACTTTGTATCTCTAACATAGGTCATACCCTTGATTTGATTACTCTGTAACATTCATATAATTTCTAATTGTGAAGCTGCTATTCCAGGACCATAAACCAGGTGAAAGCACACTGCTCACTCACCCATGTGGAAGGCAAGTATAAATGGAAGTCAGATAAGTTAGACAACCACACTGAAGACACAGGGATGGAGTCAGAGTAGGAATCCAGGTCTCTTGAATCTCATGTACAAGTTTTGTAAAAACCCTTGCTTTCAAATCAAGTGTTTTTAATGTCTAATTTCCCTCATTTCAGTTATTGCAAGGGCTGTGTTTCTAAGAATTCCACAAAGTGCCACAATTACTGACTGTCTGAAAGAAGAGATATTTCAAGGTAGGAACGAAAATTACCTTCGAAAAATGTGACCCACCAGCTGTGCGTGGTAGCACATGCCTGCAATCCCAGCATTCTGGAGGCAGAGGCAGGGGGTCAATGGCAGGCTGGAGCCAATTCCAGAGAATTCCAGGCAACTGAGGGCTCACATACTGGGATTCCTTCCCCCAAACAAAAACAAAGTGGTATCCAGATAAAAGTCTCTGTTTAAATGCACACATACAGACACAGACAAAAATACATGCACACACAAATATACATAAATACACAGACATACACACATACAAATACATGCATATACACAGACACATATACAGATACACACACCTGAACACAAATACACATACACAAACATATGCATGCACGTATATGTACACAAACACACACATACACACATATATACATTCAAATACATGCATATATACAAAGACACACACAAAAATATATATATACATAGACATATATACACATATACACAGACACATAGGAATGCACACATGCACATATATATGCATACACACAAGACACATATATGACACATATACATATAGACACACACATGAACACATATACACAGACACAGTCACACACAAACACACCCCTACACACTTATACACAGACACACACATACATATTAAGACACAGTCACACACACATCCCTATGTACACACATATACACAGACACACATATGACACGAAAGCAGTAGGGGACTATTTTGGGGGAGGAAGGGAAGCAGTGAGCACTGAGGCAGGAGGAGGTGGGAAGAAGATGGTGAAGGAGGCAACATATGCAAAGTGCAACTTTTTATGTGTGTGTGCCTGCGTGTGTGTGATATGACATATGCAATGTCACAATTAAGCTATTACTTTGTACACTTAATAAAATGCAAAAAGCTTTTATCCCAGTACTTTTGCTAAAAACAACTTTCTGAACTTGAGTTGCACCGAATCAGAAGTTTTAGGAATTGACTTCTAACCGGCTTCCTGCATCCTTCTCCTACACACGGAAGAGAGCCGCTGCCTAGAAGGATAAAGTCTAGTTCCCAATTCCAAACACAAGGCCCTCCGCGGCTGGCTCACGCCTGCAGCCTCAGACTTACCGTACGTAATTTCCCTCCACCGAACTTCCTGCCCCACCACATTTTTCTCTTTCACACTTGTGGGCCTTTGCACCCATTCCTCGGAATGGGAAATCTCTCACCTCACCCATATACATCGAGTTGGTAGACTGGGATCATCCCTGAGACTAGGATAGGTTGCTCTTACTTCTTTTTACCCCACCCCCTTATTTTTCGTCTAAACCTAAAGCGAAACCAATCACTCCAGAGCTCCTTCCGAGCACGCATGCGTTTCCTACTAGCTTGCATCCCATGCAACCTGGCCCTCTCAGGTACTAAATTCAAAGGGGCGGGTGGGACATGAAAGAGGAAGATTCCGGGTTAGCTGGGCAGAAGGGGCAATGGGAGGAGGGAGGGACAATCGCTAAAATGCTTTATTCAGAGATGTTATTCATAATGATATGCTAATTTAAAAAACAACAAATATTCTAAGAACAACAAAGTGTGCAAGGAAGTGAGCACTGTCCTCACATAACCTCTGGACATCACTGGAGTTATACTTGCATAGATTGCTCAGCCAAGGGCATGCTGTCGTATTCCAAATGATGTCATCGGTCCCCAGATGCCAAAGGATTATCTAAATATTCATGGAAATATGCAGAATCTAAAATCTAAACCAAGAGTCCTCCTTTTTGTCAATGTCAGTGCCCACTGGGAGAACAGTGGATGTTTTCTTCATCGTTCATCCTCTTTACATTTGATTTATACCTATCTATCTATTCATCTATCTATCTATAGATAGATAGATGGATAGATAGATAGATGGATAGATAGATAGATCTTTCCAGGTCAGTACTGTCTCTCAGAGTTAAGACATTTCTCCTTACCATAAGAGCAAGAGTACCCCATCATTTTATTAACAAGAACACAGGTGAGAGAATTTGGAAGCATTGTCTCCCCTAGAGCTTTCATGTGTCTTTGTTTTTTTTGTCTTTACAACCAGATAATTGTTCACTGTCTGTACTATTAGAGTTTTCAACCCAGTTCTTCTAGAAGTTGATATTGAATTTAGAGTTATGGCCATTTTAGGAGACTGCCTAGGAAATTCCGTTAGCTAGTCACTGCTTTATTTTATAAATCTGTCTTTCTACCACGTACGATTTCACACCTCACTCTCAAATTTGAATGTACTACTTAAAAGTAAAATTACCACATAATGGTTCCTAAGACCATTATTACAAACAATTATTTGTTGGATAAAATAATCAGGTAAATTAGAGAGAAAAAAATTAACAATGAAAACCATAGAGCTAATATGATGAATAAGACCTAATCTTAAAAAAAAATCTTTCAACTATACATCCATGAAGAAGGTATTAACCAAGTTAAGTCACTGGTTACTTTTATAAAGATGGGTTTCTTGTTTTTAACACATGGTAGAGTTAAGACAGAATTAAATATTATAACAGGAGAGAAATACTGTTGACTGCTTGACTATGTGAGTAAATATAAAATGTGGGAGGATGAAGAAGAGGTTCAGGGAAAGTTAGGGAGTTTGATTTTGGAGGCCATATTTCACTTTAATTTTTTGTTATGGTGTATGAATGAGGATAGATACACACGTTGCAGCACGCATGACGAGGTCAGAGGACAACTCTCAGGAGTTGATCCTTTCCTTCCACAGTGGGACCCAGGATCAAATTTAGGAGGTTGGGCTTCAGAGGAAGTGCCTTATCTGCTAAGCCACCTCACAAGCAAGTTCCATTGGTTGTTTTCATATTGTTAAATGCTAGAGTTTAGTTTCTGAGCTAACGTTGCTTTAGAATGACCTGTCATATTTATAAGGGCAAGTGATTGATGTGCTTTTAACTTCCCACAGTCACAAGGGCTATCTATGATAGAGGTAAATTGACAAATATAAAGTTTGAATCTAAAAATGATCTAGAAGGTCATGATTCTATTCAGCAGTCAATCTAAATCACACGTGTTCAAGTCTCTCAGTTTCTCTAAGGACAAACCAAAGTGGGGAGGAGAACCTTCTACACTGACTTTTCTAAGGGAAAAAAAAAAGCTATTATTGATTAAGCAGTGAATAAAAATGAGTCTGGATGCTGTTCATCCCTCTTGGCTTGGCAGTGTTTGCTATTGCTGTTTTCATTTAGAAATAGCCCCGCTGACTGGACTTGCTGCCCTGTGGGCAAGAGGGTCTCCTGGGTGGCCGGTCACTTTCCCCTGCACAGCATGGGTTCAGAAGCACCCTGTCTTGGTGCCACTATATTCTGCAGCTGTACCAGCTGCCCCTGCTGATTCCCACGACCTTAAATCAGCAGGACCCGAGCTGCCGGTTGCTCCTCGTGGCTCCGGCTCACACCAGCCATCAGCCACTACTGGTGCTGCCTTGTTACTCTGCTCCACTGGTATAATTAAACTCCATCAATTACTGGAGTACTTCCAGCGCTTGTGAATTAGCTTTATCAGTTTTAGCAATGAGAACCTAGAGGGATTCTTTGGAGGAATAAAAGCATGGGGAAACTGTGAAAGAAATTTAGAAAGCATGGATCTCAAAAGAATTAAGTCAACTCATCTGATTCCTCTTAGGTGGTGATATTTGCAGCTTAATAAAACCTTGTGGGATAAAAGGATGTGGGTGGTATGTAAAAGCAAAATAATTCAATTTAAAATGTATAAAGTCTGTGATGAGAGAAAGAAAACTTGTTAAGGCAGTGTTATTAAACAGAAAGCCTAAAATAAATTTGTCAAAGCATTTTTAGAAGCAGTCAGATTGTTTCCTCTGGACAATAGCAAACAAGACATTTTGGGTCCTAGTCCTGACACTCTCTGAGACACATCTCTACAGGGTCAGATACCACTTAGCATGCTAATAGCAATCTGGAAACCATCCTGGCAGAAGTTTTAATGAAAATTCAATTTTTAATAAATATGACTTTTTCTTTAGAACATCCTCATTAATTCATTCTTAATTTTCTGCCTGGTTTTTGTGTCCAGAGATTAAAATATTCATTCATTAGAGAAGCTACCACAACTGATGACCAGATGGGAAGCTGAGATTTTTCTTTTTGTTAATTATCATGGGTTTTAAAAAATACATATCGGATAATTCTCACCTAATTCTGTACAACATAACTTTTATTGGATTCCAGATTTTGTAGGGATAAATGGTATTAAAGAAATGGTTTCAAAACTCTTAGAATTTATTGGGCAAAAATCTCTTAATCATTCTACATCTGTAATTTAAATTTTATTACTAAATGTGGATTGTATTTAGAAATATATCAGTATACTTGGAAAGCTCTGTTTTTTTCTAAGGCACTTTTGCAGAATTTAAGCCATACAGAGGAGTCAGTGAGCTAAATGCTGTTTTTAATTTATACTTTATACATTTTACATTGAATTATTTTGCTTTTACATACCACCCACATCCTTTTATCCCACAAGGTTTTATTAATTTCACCATGGATGAAAAGTTATAGACTCTGTGGTGTTTACTCTAAAAACAAAATGCTATGAATTAGAAAGAAAGGAAACTTTAATAAGCTTCCAAGTAAAATAATACAGTCAATTGACACACGCTGTAGTTGGAGAAAATAAGCACCACCATCTCTACAGTTCTCTTTAATGTGGAACCAACAGACTATGAAAACATTGTTTCACAGTATGTAGTACTGTGCATCAAGTACTAAGTATCTTTAGATGACACTGAAGTCAGAGGGCTGGGGCTGAGAATGTTTACAAAACAGGTGCTGTATTCTCTTCCTTCTTTCCCCTCCTTCTTTCTTCCCCCTTCCTTCTCCTTTCTTTCTCTTTTCTTTCTCTCTCTCTCTCTCTCAATTCTCAATGCCTAAGAAAGAGCTCTTGTAGTAGCTACTTAATGACTGCCATCCACTTAACTCTCAAAATTGCAAATCACATTATGTAGGAATCTATTTGATAAAACCGATCATTTCTCTCTTTTTTAATGAGTTGCATATTGAGAAATGAATTTGGCACAAGATGACATTTAAAATGTATTCCAATTATTGTTTATTAAATGGTGTGTAGTCATCATCAGTGACACAGCTTGAGTCTTGAGAAAGTTGTGTGTTTGTATGTGTGTGAACTCATCTGAGCACACAAACATGGGGTCAAAGCGGATGCTAGGTGTCCTGCTCCAGCTATCTGTGTCTTATTCCCTTTGGACTGGGTCTCTCACTGAACCTGGGGCCAGGGTCGCAGCCAGCAAGCCCCAGCTTTTAGACAATGTCTCATGCTTCCAAGGCTAGCCTTAAACTTTTTATAAAACTGAGGATGACCCAGAGTTTCTGATCTTTCTGCCTTCACATCCAGAGTGCTGAGATTCTAGGCATGCATCATGCCCAGCTTTAAAAGTATTAATTTCATTTTTCCTTTCAATTTTTTTCTTTTTCTGTGGGTGTTTAATATATCTAAATATAGATGATGGATTTTAATATATGCTAAACAGAGTTAATAAGAAAGTATTCTTGGTAGTTGAAAAAAAGTCACATTTGAATAAAAAACAGTGTTCTGTTTTAGTGTGGTAGCGCACAGCTATAAGCCCAGCAGTCTGGGGCCTTCATAGTGCAGTACCTGTCAAAACCAAACAACCAATCAAAACTGAAGCATTTTGAGTGATTTTTAATACTAATAAGTAATAATTTAAAGTTTTCTCCATTATTTTATTGCTGTTTTTTCCTGATTTTGTAAATGTAACATTTTGGTATTATTTCCTTCTGTCCCAAGAAGACTTCTTTTTGTGTGTGAAAGAATACTCTGAAGTTTGACAGTAAGGAATATTTTTTTGTTTGTATTTTTGGTATCATGGCCCCTTACCCAGTTTCCTTTGTTGAAGTCATCGTGATGTTCCTTGATGCTAAGAAGATTTCCTTTGTATCTAATAACATCTTACATGGTACTTTTAATGAATTCTTGGCCTTTTTTTTTTTTTTTGCAAGGCATCTGACATCTCTTTTGCTACATTTTAGGAACAGTTATCAAGAAAGATATAAAAAACAGTATCTGACATTAAATATTTACCAAGACTAAAATCCATATGAAAATACTGCCAGGCAGTGTGTTAGGATTGTGCTTTGCTCATATATGTAACTTACTTTGGAGCTCCAAATAGTGTTTGGAACATAAAAAAGAAATATTCCCATATGAAGTACATGCATTCTTTTTAAAATTAATATCAAAGTTTCTTAAGTGTTAGGAAAAGTTTCATTGGGATGCCTTATAATGTGACCTTTATTGCATTAAAGTGACTTTATTGAGCAGCTGTCAGGAGGAAAACAATAAACCAACTGATAACGGAGAATGTAATGATACGGAAGAAACTACAAGTTATTTTTTTAAGATGAGAGCATCAAGAAAGACATAAGCAGTTTAATATATTCAGCTTTCCTTTTGGTATTGGGTATGAACTCAGGGCCTCTTGTGAGCCAGATATATTAATTGTTACTGTTCTCGTTGCTGTGACAAAATACCTGACAGAAAAACTGGGGCTCACAGCTTTGGGGTATTTTCCATTTTGACTGTGGTATATACTGTCCATTTGACCATGGTACAGCACAGTAACTCACGTGCGATGGACCAGGAAGCAGAGAAGGTGAAATGCCAGTGTCTCCAGCTTTCTCCTTTCATCCCACTTACTCAGTCAGGGCTCCAATCCAAGGAATAGTGCCACCCACATCGGACAGAAATGCACTACAGACAGACCAGGAAGTAAGCCTGGATCTCTGAGATGATGCCAAACCCAGTCAAGTGGACACTGAAGACCAACTGTCATGCCTCTGAGTTGAGTTACATCCTCATTCACCCTGAAGAGGCATTCAGCATTCTTACATACATGACAAATTCACTGTACAAACAGGGATTTCTGAGGCTTCATTCTGTAGAAACACTGCATGGCTTTTAAATAAGCTTTGAGTCTAAATTTAAATAACTCCTTGCAATTACTGACCTGTTCCTGTTAGAAAGCTATCACATATTGTGTTTTCTACATTGAGTCAAGTTAATTTTGATCACTATTCTTACAGTCTTAATTAAACGTAAATATCAAAGTAGCATGAAAAATCATAGAGATAAATGAAAATTTTCTTGCTGAGTTTTATTTTAGTTTTCCCACACTTTTAATTTACTCCATTAAAGGCATTTTATGCACCAAGTCCGTAATTTCAATTTATAATAGCGAAATTATAAATGTCTAGTTATTAAGCCACATACTCATTCATCTATTCAATAGGTAATTTGTTTTGTATTTAATGCCTGTCTGGAAAGATATACTTCAGAGCCAGACACAAACACCATTTCTGCCATTGTGGTCATTACAGTTCAATGGGGAGACCACTAGTAAGTACATGATACATACACTGCTGTAAATCCATTAGTGTGTTAGTGTGTTGGTGACTGCATAAGCAAACCTGGTGCTTCAGATAAGTTCTCTATGAGCAAATGGCTCTTAATACGGGAACTAGAACACACCCTCACACTGGACAGGTAAAGAAGGGGGAATGGAAATGGACCCTGCTGAGGAACACCCAACAGAACTAAGACTACAGTGTATACCATAAAACCCCTTAAATTAACTTATTTGCATTGGATGTGATGGTGAATGCCTGTAATTCCAACACACAGAAGGCAGAGGAAGAAAGAGTAAGAGTTCCAGGCCAGAATGGCATCCATTTTATAAGCAGAGTGCTCTTCTTTGTGTCTTTCTATAGTATTAATTTAAATTTATTTTTAGCTGATACGAAGAAACAGAAATTCTACATATGTATGTGATGCCATATGAGTCTTTCTCTACCCTCTTCTTTTAAAAATTTTATAATTCTTCAAAATGATTAATCAGATGGTTCAGGATTAAAAATAAATTTGAGGAGCTAGGGAGTAAGGTCAGTAAGATCCCTTGCTGAGCAAGCATGAAGACTTGAGTTCAAATCTTCACCATCTAAGTAGAAAGCCAGGCATGCTATGTGTACCTATAACTCCAGTGTTGAGGGGCGGAGATAGGCCAATCCTCAGGGCTCACTGCTCAAACAACCTAGCCAAAATTGTGTCAGTAACAAACCTGGCCTATAGTAATAAGACAGAGAGTGAGAAGGACAGAGGAAAACATCTAGTGTCTCCTGGCCTCCACATGCTCATGTACAGGCATGCACACCTGCACACCCCCATGCATGCACCATACTAAAAACATGTACACACACACTCACATAACATACAGTTAAAATAAAATGATTTTCAAAAGTGTGATGTAAGGCACAGGCAGTTATAAACTGAACAGCATGCTCTCTCCTTCCTCCAAACAGAAAGGTAAGTTAGAGGGAACAATGTAGAGGGATTGGTGCAGTGGCTCATATCTGAAACGGAGGCAAGAGGAGGATTGCCATGACTTTGAGGCCATTTTGGGGTACAGAGTGAGTTTCAGAAGAGCTGGGCTACAGAAGAAGCTGTCTTAAACAAACAAACAATCAAACAAATCAACAAAGAAAACAATAAGAAAATAGAGATGGTTCAACCCAGGCAAAGGGGTTTTAATTAGTGAAAAATGTTTGCAAAAGGCTATCTGAACCACGTTGTAAAGGCTGTCAGACACACAAGATGATGGGCAAGTCCCAGGAGGAAAATCCACATAACTCCACTCACCTGGATATTTGTTTCTGCAGCACGGTGTCATCTAAAGCTTTGTACCGATGTACATTTTTTTGCTACATTCTTTTAAAGATATACTCATCATGTTCATGACATAATACAGAATCATATAAAACAGTCATTTTGTTCATTACATAAAAACTTTTTCATAGGATCCAACCTAATAGAAAGATCAGGACTTGATTTTTCTTAATTAATAAATTACATTGGGAAAAGCTTTGGAAAACCCTCATTCAGCCCATGTATTAAACAAACATCTCCAATTTTGCCTGCTTAAAATGTAAACAAGTAAAAGCAAGATGCGTTTAAGGAGAAAAGACATTTCGCCCTTGTTTTAGTTATGATTATAGTAAAAGCTAAAATCTGTTTTTAATAAGTATTATTTTCACAATTATTCAAATTAGTATTTTCACATAGTTTGTGTTCTGTAGGTTTCTCCCTGAAGTCCTATTGTGTAAAGATTCCCTCACCTACCACCCTTAGTAATCAGCATCACTCAAGTGGGTTTCTGCAGCTTGGTTGCTGGTGCTGTCAAAATACTCGGCCAAACCACTGCTGTGTTCTTGAAGAAGCACCAATTCAAACACCATTTCACTTTTTTTCTTTCTTGAGTTGAAGCCCAGACTCTTTGACATTAGAAACCAATTTCTGTTAGATAAAATGAGACAAGTGTACACCGTATGCTGGGAACATTCTCTGTGGCGACTTTGTACCACTTCCACCTACTAAGGAAACTGTCTTTTCTGTTTGAGACTTCAAACTGATAAAGATTCTATTTGAATCTGTAAATGTTTTGTTGTATGTTGTTTTGAGATGGGGTCTCAGGTAGACCAGGCTGGTTTCAAACTTGCTATGTAGCCATGACTGGCCTTGAACTCTTAATCTACCTCCCAAGTGTTGGGATTATAGGCATGCTCCCCGCGCCTGGCTAGCTAAAGCATTCATTAGGAAACCATCCTCAGGTCAGGAGTCCATCCAGCTAGGTTGTCTTTTGTTATGTTCCTCAAAGTTTTTGCCAACTTAGCTCTAAAAATGTAAGTTCTCAGATGTCACATTCTAAGACACTGATATATAGACAAGGCACCTAGTTAAAAACTAACTTAGCATTCATTTAGAAGCCTCTAGAACAGAATAGAAAAAGGTTATGAATTTCAAAATTCATAGAGAAGGCACTCATTATGTATTTGTTGACTGACTGAATGGATGATTGCTGAATTAGATGGAAAAGGCCACACAGTCTTTTATGAGTGGTGAAGGCCTGCTGGGAATCATTAAACCCATTTATTCATTTGTTCAACAAACATTTACTGAGTACATATTTTGTCCCAGGCACTGTACTCAGTCAGCTTAGATATACAGTGTTGAACAGAAGATAGCTGCTGCCAGGCACAGAGCGGTTTTTAGAGCTGAAGCGTAGCTTTAGCCCTGCGTAAAATCAATCACTGTTATCCTGGACTCTGGTAGACCTATAAGACCTGTAATCCTGCCCTGGTTTGATGGACAGATTTTTAGTTCATGAATCTAGTAAGGAGAAACCTTGCTACTACAAAGCCAAATATCCCATTGCATACTGTACATTCCTTTTCAGGAATATGAATTAAAATGCAAACAGTATCTCTCCTACTTGAAAAACAAAGATACCTGAAAATAGACTCACAAAAAATTTCATTTCAGCTGGCCCTCACATCAAACTGAGTTCTCAGGTGTTCCCAAGATTATACGTCCCTTTGTTATTGGTGACCTAATCAGGTCTTGGGGCTTTGTTGAAAAGATGCATGCTTTTTGAACCAAATAAAGAAAATATATGTCATCAGAATATGAACAGAATAATATAGCTCTGGTCTAGCAGTGAAAGAGCCTAAATTTCAAATGAATCCATTTAATGATGACTTTGCTGTGTGAGTTTCACATCTGGTTCTTGCTTGCTGTGTCTATAGAATTAGCTGTAATACATTGATATACCTGTACAATGGCATTCTTTTGAGAGCCAAGTAATATAAGTCTATGAAAATTTTTGTTGAACTATAAAAATATATGCATCATCAGGATGTAAGTGGTCTGTGCTGTGATGATCTATTTTATGGCAAGAGACGTGGTAAGTTTCTTTTCTCACCTTGTATAAATTCACAAAATTTCAGAGTCAGATTTCTTATGAAAGTAAAATTTCTATTTTCTTTCTATCCAATTAGCACTTCAGATTTACGACCGGCCGTTACTTTTGCTTCTATTCTAGGATTGCAGTCCATAGAAGAAGCTCCCTAAGCCCTAATCATAGACCATCTTCAAAATGAAAACGTTCATGTTCATAGTCTCTACAATTAATCAATGTGTCTTTTGAAGGACAGACAGAAAATGCTTCACTGACAATGCTTTATAAATCTTTCCCCTTGTTTGAAAGATCAAGATGCATGCTCAGGGTGGTGGTTCACATCTTTAATTCCTGCACTCATAAAACTGAGGCAGAAAGCCTGCCAAAGTTCAAGACTAGCCTGAACAATGTAATAATGAGTTTGAGGCCAGCCTGAGCTACATTTGGAGATCCAGAGGGGGGGAGGAGAGAAGAGAGAGAGAGAGAGAGAGAGAGAGAGAGAGAGAGAGAAGGAGGAGGAAGAAGAGGATGAAGAGGAAAAGGAGAAGGAGGAGGAGGAGGAGGAAGAGGAAGAGGAAGAGGAGGAGGAAGACTGTAAAAGAAAAGAAAGATTATGCTCTAAAGAAACTACTACACAGGCAGAGAGTATGAGCTTGCTTTGAAGTTTCAGGTTAAGTTTGTGGTTGTTGGCATTATAATTTTGGATATTTGTTTTTCAAAATTTGTTTTTTATGTTTCTATATGAATAAAATGCTCTCACAAATTTATATTTGCCTCCAAGCACCCAGCTGAAATAATATTCATAATTATTTGAAGTGTGCACAGTTGCAACCTTGGCCTTGGGAGTGTACTATACTTATGAAACCAGGAAAAAGGCAAAATTTAAACAGTAGTTTATTTAGTAAGAACAAGATAAAAACTAGAGATTAAAACTGTTTTTAATTCATAGAATTCTCAACATAATGTTGGAGGAACTTCTTTAGTTCATTAAATAACCCAAATTATTAAGCGTTAACATTACAAAGTGGTGAAAAATAGAAGTAATATTATCTTACTCACTGGTTACTTCCAAGGAAGAAGGTGAATTTAACCTAGATCTTTTTCATTGTAATGCAAAGTTGGGAAGGCGACAGTATTTGGTGAAATGCATTTGATATTTTTCCTTACTCTCAGTAATGAGGAGTTTATTGTTGTGACACAGAAACTCAAATCTGGAGTTAGGGGAGGGTCTGTGCTTTCCTCAAGCAGTGGTCACTGTACTGTTCATTTACATTTGAGTAAAAGAGTAGCCCAGAGGGGTTTAGGTTGGCCATTTTAGAGCCAATCACAGTCTTCCCTTGACCCAACTGTGTAGTGGAAACAAAGTGCTTGCGTGTCCTGGTTAACCTTAAATGATATCTTGACTCAGCTTAGAATTATCTAGAATGAGATTCTCAATTGAGGAAATGCCTAGATCCACTGGCCTATGGGCATGTCTAGAGGAGATTATATTATCCAAGATTCAGGAAGGCACAACCTCCTGAAGGCAGCACCATTCCCCAGGCAAGTGGAACTGAACCATACAAGAAAGCCAGCTGACATGAGGTGATTTGCCATCCAGCAAGCAGGATCTTCCATGGTTCCTGCTGAGCTTCTCTGGCTGTGAAGTGAGGTCCTTGGCTGGAGTAATGCTGTGTGGAATAGCAAGCAGACCTGCCTTCACATTCCTGTTTTGAATTCTTGCCTTGACTTCCCTAAACTATGGACTGTGATGTGGAACTGTGAGCCATTTGTAAGCCCTTCTACCCCAAAGTGGCTTTTTGTCAGAGTACTTGTCACGGAAGCAGACATGAAGCTAGAGCTGAACCTGTGCACGTAAGTGATGCATCAGGGTCATCAGTCCTTACATCCTAGGTGTGTGCTGTAATTTGAATTTGGAATATCTCTGAAATGCCCCACATATTACAGGGTCCATGTTCATGTCGAGACGAGGCTGTGCTCTGCTCTAAGTCACCCCATATTGTTTTATACAATATAAATATATGATTATACAGTTTTATATAGTGGCTTTCAGTCTTTGTCTTGACTTGGGAGGCTATTTTACAAGCAGCATTTGGCTGCATGTTGAGTGCAAAGCAGAGGCAGGATGACTCTGCACCTTACTGTACACATAAACAACACCATCTGTCTGGCACCACTCTTGAGATACAGACTGAGAAATAACAATCCTAAAAGTTTTTTTAAAAACTTACCAAAGTAGATTGGGATCATATGAGCATATCAAAAACACTGAGTCTGAGAACATTTACCAAGAACATCAGGCTGAGAAATCGAGCAACACCCTCTCCTGGACCTCATAAAGAGGAAGACAACACTGTGATGGTAACAGTCCAAATGACCTACCACTGTGTGTGTCAAGGGACGGACAGGCAGAGAACTCCTGAATGTCTTATGGACTTCAGATCAACTTAATACCCACTGCTGACCAAGCCTACTAGAACTGACATCCATCTGGGCACCTTTCATTCATCCAGCCCAGAGCTGCACTTCTGCAGACCCCATGGTCCTATGTCTCTGATTTGATGCCCTACTCAACCCTGAGGCTTGGTTCAAACCTCTGACCCTAAGTCTTGACTCCGCTGTGCTGCCTCTAGCAGCTGTCCTGCAGAGCTCTTCTCTAACCCAGTAGAGCCGCTTTACATCTCTTTCCAGTCTTCAGTCTCTGTCATGGGGGGAGGGGGGTTTCTTTGAATTCCTTGAAACTTTATTTCTTTTAATAGCTATTCTATAACTTCCTAGCTATATTGGTAGATAGATAGATAGATAGATAGATAGATAGATAGATAGATAGATAGATAGAACAGACAGATAATAAATAGATAGATAATAGATATAGATAGATGACAAACAGACTGATGGTGGACAGATGATAGAGAGGTGAAATTACTATGTAATGTGTAATGCATGATCTGTGAGCTAGTACTGGCAGCTAAGATTGAAATAAAAGAGACTGCATTTACCAATGTTTAGCTTTTAAGGGACTACTTAGAAAATTACATCCAAAAGAATCGATCCATCTTGTGACTTTATCTTATTAAATAAATTCTGACATTGTGGAAAAACATACACAAGCCCATCTAGGTTTCTGACCTCCAATGCCATGACATGCCACTTCGGCAACACTGGAAGATGATAAAGACTTTAAGACATGAACATGTCTTCAGGTAACCGAAAGAGTACCATTGAAGGGAATAGCAGAATCACAGACCATTCTTCTTTCTCTCTTTTTCACTTCTTGGCCCTAAAGTAAGTGACTTTGCTTGCTCCTCTCTGTTCTTGCAGTGATAGACTGCTAGACAACAGAGCCAGAATCAATGAGACCACCTGATTACAGGTTGAAACCTCCCAAACTGGGAACCCAAGTAGAAGTTTTCACTGGATGAGTTGGTTGTCTTGGGTATTTCTTAAAGTGTCTGGAAGATGACTGACACAGCACACACCAAAATTCTCTTCCACCAGGTCAGATTCTACGCACTTCTCTCAGGAAGTATATTCCAATCTTGATGAAATACCTGCTTATACTGAGTAGGAGAAGCTCCCTACCACAGGTTCCTTCTTCTGAGCTATCTTTAACACAAAAGCAAACCCAAAATTCATGTCAACACAAAAGAGCTGTGGGGAGGAGGTAGAACATTGGATACTTGGAGATTTTAATTCCAGATGCTTTATTCTGGAGTGCCTACCTATTTTCCCCACCCTCTCCAGATCTACTAGTGGGAAACAGAATATGAAAAATGGTCACAACCCATCATCTTGAAAGAAATTAAGGGACCCAGAAGTGGGTGGTAAGTAATAAGGAAAGACTCCTCTATATACTCCTGCTTTGGTTGCATATGAATTGGACTTACACAGGCCATATATTGAAGTGTTGGTCCCCAGATGGCAGTTCTATTGAGAGGCGATTGGATGAAGAAAGTGCTAATCATCAGTGGACTGATTCATTGATGAATTCACAGCCAAGTGGTCTGTTAGGAAATGGAATTTGATTGGAGGGAGTAGGTCACTGAGGGTGTGCCTGTGAACAGGCTCCTCTCTTTCTTTCTCTGCTTCTTGTCCTCCATGAGGTGAACTACTTTGCTCTACTACATGCTCCCTTCCATGAAGTTCTGCCTCACCACAAACAGGCCCAGAAGCAACAGAGCCAATCACAGGACAGGATTTCTGTGCCAAAGGACAAAGTATGCTTCATCCTATTAAGCTGTTTTTCTCAGGTATTTGTTATAGCGATGAAAAATCTTACTGGCATGGCACTTAAGAAGGGTGCTTCCACACCTAGTACATGACAGGAATAAAACATCTCCCTGGATCTGGGGTCATGGAACATCACAGAGTGGAGATAGATAGCTATATGTGCTGAGGACAAAGTACAGACAGGGACATGCCTGTCTTTCTAGACAGAAAACTGGATACACCACAGAGAACTTCATGCATGAGAGTGGGTCCATCTAGATACTCTGTTGTATATTAACAGGCTAGCTAAGAGGGTCTAGGGAACATCTAGTCTCTCTAAATAACAAGAAATATATCAGAGGATCTCCAGAAATAGAACAAGGCCATGTGCACACCAGGGGCCAAGTTCTGCATACTAAAATCTCTGGGAACAACCTTGCCTGCCAGGGACGCTGACATCATCTGAAGCCTTGTCTCTCTAGAGACTGAAACTGAGCCAACACTCTACTAAACTACCAAAAGGGAAAGGAAATATAGTTCAGAGCCACTTAGGTTTGTTCCCATCAACTTCCTTCTGACCTCCACCATCTTCGTACCGCCATTCTCAACCACATTTCTGTGCTGATGGCTCCCCAATGTCTGCATCTTTTGCACAAATATTTTATTTATTCTTTTTATTTTACATGTATGAATGGCTATCCTGCGTGTATGTAAATGAACCACATATGTACAGTGTCTGAAGAAGTCCAAAAAGGGAACTGGAGTTACAGATAGTTTTGAGCGGTCACGTGGGTGCTGGGAATCCGAAACAGGTCCTTTTCAAAAGAAGCCAGGCCTCTTAACTGGTGAGCGATCTCTCCAGCCCCTGTCTGCTTCTTTTTACTGCCTTTTGGATCTCAGTGTAGCCTCAGACCTCTTTCTGGCTCCTCCTGTTTAGATATGCATGTAAGTAAGTATCGAGGCAGGTACTAGTATTCTTTAAAAATTTTTGCTATTACTTTCTTTAACCATATTTTCCAAAACTGGTTATTGCCACTCCAATTTTTAAAAAAAATTTGATTATCCTGCTTGTGCTACAGTGCTATAATCCTTGAGGCATTGAAGTACCATTGGGAATTCTGTGAGAACAATGACTTTGCCAATGGCCAAGAGGTTTACCCTCCTGGGGCCTCATTAGTCCTCATTCTTATTATTAAGTGATTATTAAGAGAGGTAATTTAAGTGAAACATTTTAAACATTGTAAGTACTATACAAATGAATGGCATTGTTGAGGCTTGGTAAAAATCAGTGTGGAGTCCTGGTTTGTGGAAGTCAGGATTTTTTCTGTTCACTTGATTTCATGCAGACTGGATAATACTCTTCTGAAATTCACTATGGAGAAAGCTCAAGGAATTATCTTTACTTCTAAGTTGCTCTAGCTTTATCATTTTAAGGACTGGAAATTTAATTATTAAAGAGCTTTGAGTACTGGATAAGTACTGTTAAATAACACTTATTAAGTTTCTGAAATCCACGAGCTCCTATGACGTCTTGTGCTATCCCTGTCAAAATCCACAGAACATCTCATGTCTCGGTATTTCAACGTCCTTGCCACTTTTAATGGGACAGCATGGCAAACAAAGATGAGGGTAAAGTGAGGACTCATGATAAGCTCTCACTATGGCTGGTGTTAACTGTCAACATCACAGAATCTAGGGGATGGCCGCTGGGCATGCTTGCGGGGAAGTATGTTGATTGCAGTAACCAAGATGGGAATAACTGCCCAACATACAAGGGTGACAGCATTCCCTGGCTGGGACCCTGGACTGTACATGTAGAGAGGGGGAGTGAGCAGCCGTGTGTACTCAATACTGTTTCCCTTCCTGATTGTGGATGCAATATGACCAGCTGGTTCAAGCTCCTGGAGCCTTGACTTCCCTTCCATGATGGGCTATATGCTTGAACTATGAGTCAGAATAAACCCATTCTCCCTTAAGTTGCCTTTGTTGGGGTAGTTCATCACATCAACAGAAAAAGAAAGTAAGGCAGCCATTTACTGATTGCCTTTGAATACATAGCTTAACCTTGCCGAACCTTGTTCTTAAATATAAAATGATGTGTCCTGTAGATTTTCTATGAATGATTGTATTCATTAATATCTTTTCACTGTGACATAATAATTAAAAGAGATAAAGCAATAACTACACATTATCTTATTGGACAAGGAGCCTAGAAGGGCTGAGAAATATCTGGAGGTTTAATTTAGTGGCTCTAGAGGGTCACAAGGAGCTGAGGCTTGTTCACTTCTCTCTCTGGATTAACTTTTATTCTTAGACTTAAACATGAAAGACGGCTGCCACAATGTTAGGCACTCTCTTCCACCCAATACGAACTAAGCAGAAAGATTATTTTATCTCATGAACGTATATGTCTTGGCATTCTGGTCAATATCGCAGTGTGTGTGTGTGTGTATGTGTGTGTGTGTGTGTCCATACCAGGACTGCATACTTAAAAATGTCAGTATATGGCAGTTTTAGACTCTGTTCTAGGAAGTGAGCTGTGATAGTGGGAAAATCAGGAGTTGATTTTAGGAAACCAAACAATTCTAATCCAATACGCAATGACACATAAGAGGGGCCTGATAAATTTAAATTTTTTCTATCATTTGTTACTTCCCTTCTTAATTAGTTTTTCTAGCTGTTTTTTAACTCTTCACACCTATTATTTTATTCTCACTTATTTTTCTGCCCAAAGTACAGACATAAAACCTTAATTAAAAAATCATTAAGCTTTTGTGAGTTCTTTTTCTTTATGTAAAAAGTCCAATGAAGACTGGTGTGGTGGTACACACCTTTAATTATGGCACTTGGGAGGCAGAGGCAGGCAGGTATCTTCGAGTCCCAGGTCAGCCTGGACTACAGAGCAAGACCTTGTCTCAAAACAACAACATAAAAAGAAAATGAAACACATCTTAAGTGACATTTTTAAATTCTTACATATTCCGCTATAAGAGATTATGGTTTATTTGTGATAACACAGACACAGTCGATACCAAGAGAAATCAGAGCAGAGACACTGATGGGAAGGAACACCCTACTGAAAATGAGCAGACTGCAACCCAGCTGTTTCATTCACTAGTTTCATGATTGCGGGCCAATTCCCAAAGTCTCCATCGGTTTACTCATTTATAAAATGTGGATCATAAAAGTTGCCGCCGCATGGAATTGGGAGAATTAAATGAGAAAATGCATCTGATGTTCTGAGAAAAACTTCAAATAATTATTTGCCTCAACACTCTCAGGTAATAAAGCACAAGAAGAATGAAAAATTAAATATATATATATTTATATAAATATAAATATATAAATATAAATATATAAACATTTCTTCTAATACAGTTCCAGGGATGCTGGATGCTGTGATGATGAGAATCATGCCTTACTTGCCTTGTGTGGCTATGTTTCTTCAAAGAATTCACCCTTTATCCTCATTCTCTTCTTGCCTCTTTACTCCCAACTGAACTCATTCTGAGAGGAATCCCAGGTCGGTAGGTCTCAAACTCTACTATACTCTTTCTGATTTTATTTTTTTAGTATTTGTTTACTGTGTGTTTGTACAAGTGTGTGGTGTTCATTCAATCATTTGTATGCAGGTGCTGGTGTATGGAGGGTATATGTATGTGCGCATGTGTGGGCATGTATGTGAATGCCAGAGGTCAATCACAGTGTCATTTTTCAAGAGCCATTCATCTTGTTTCTTTTTTAAAATAATATTTGATATAGTCTTTTTATTTTATGTGTATGAATATAATGCCTGCATGTGGGTAGGTGCACCCATGTTGTGCAGTGCCTGCAGAGGTCAGAAGAGAGCATCGGATCCCCTGGAACTGGAGTTACCATGTGAATGCTGGTAATCAAACCCTGATTCTCTGCAAGAGCAGGCAGTGCTCTTAATCACTGAGCTATCTCTCTAGCCAGCCCCTTATAAGATAATTTCTTTTGAGACTGTTCCAGGTGGCCTGTAACTCACTATGTGGAAAAGGCTGACCTCGATCTCCCAGAGATCAGCCTGCCTCTTCACCTTGATTCTTGAGACAAAGTCTCTCACTTGGGACCTGTGACATGATTATTAGGTTAGACTGGCTAGGTAACCAGCTCCTGGGATCCACCTGTCTCTACCTCCAGAGTGTTCAGATTAGAAGCATGCTGCCTTGCCAGGCTTTTTTATGTGGTACTGAGAAGTAAAGTCAGGTTCTCATGCTTGAACAGAAAATACTTTTTCACCTGACCTATCTTATTATGCCCTAAACACTCTATTCTTATTTATTTTATCTTATTTATTCTATGTGTATGAGTATTGTACGTGCATGTATGTAAGTACATCTGTGCAATATGTGAAGAGGTCAGAAGACAGCATCAGATACCTTGGAACTGGAGTTTCGGATGGTTGTTAGCCACCACATGGCTGGGCTATGAACCTGGATCTTCTGTAAGAACAGCCAGTTGAACCATTTAAAGCAGGGAACTATCTCTCTGTCCCATTTTTTTATGTCACCTGTATACTTATTTCCAGCTATCTGCTAGATGCCTTTAGTGGACCACAATAGTATCAATACCACAAGTAAATCACTGTGTGTGCTTTGGCATACTAAATAGCCAACTTAGATCCAGAATTCCCAGAGCTAAAACAAAGAAAGGAAGGGTAGTTAGTGATGTGGATTAGAGAAATAATTTCTGTTGCTTTGCACTACTCCTCTGCGATTTCATGCTTTAAAATTAAAATAATTCTTCCTCCCCCTCTACAAATTCCTTCTCTTCCTGTCTTTCTGTGGGATCTGTAATAAGAGATTCAAAAATCAAATGTCATTTGCTACTGGCTTGTTCAAAGTAGTTTGGGTGTCTGTTACTGAAAGAAACAATCCTGTTTAGTCTGATATCAACCTGCCTTTCTAGACTAACCATGTCACTCCACTTACTTCGATTCATATTCTAGCAGCTTGTTAGAGCAAGAGAATAAAATACTTTTCCTTCAGAACTTTTAGGCTTATAGGCTGTAGATCTGCAAATTAGATTACAAAAACACAGAACCTAAACATGTTTCATGTGCATTGTGTACAGTCAGAGTTTGTTCAAGCACCAATGACTCAAAGGGGTGGTTACACTGGGGGTTCTACATACTTAGTTCACTATGGTGAATTAAGGGAAGGAAAGGAATACTTAATTTTTAAAAGCAAAATTGGTTTTCACTTTGTGTTTCTGAGACAGGGTCTCCCTGTAACTCCACTTAGTCTGGAACTCACTTTGTACACCAGGTTGGCCTTGATCTCAGAGATCTGCCTTCTTTCCACCTCCTGAGTGCTGGGGTTAAAGGCACACTCCTCCATACCCAGTGGAAAGCAAGATAGGCATTGGCTCACCCACTGACTCCAATTAGTGATTCCCATATGGGCATGGGTGTGGAGTCATGCACTGGGGCATGGGCAGATTGCCAGTGGCCATTCCCCCAAAAGTGATTCTCCTTCGCCCACCAGGGTGTGGAGCCTTGGGAGCCCCTCCATGCTGGAAGTTTTTATTGTTTGAGAATTTCATACATGAGCGTAATGTGTTTGATTAAGTCCAACTCCCATTCTCTCTTCTCCAAATCCTCCCCCTATGCCCTGCACCCAATTTCTTTTTATAAAGCAGCAGAGTCCACTAAGTGCAGCCCATATGTACATGGATGCAGGCCAGATGTACTATTCTTGGGTATGTACCCAAAGGACTCAATATCTTAATATAGACATGCTTGCGAACCTATGTTCACAGTAGTCGGAAAATGGAAACAACCTCAGTGCCCATTAAATGATGAACTGATCATGAAAATATTGTACATAATGGAATATTTTTCAGCTGTTAAAAAAATGAAAGCATGAAATTTGCAGCTGAAATTATGAAATGGACGGAGCTGGAAATAACCACTCTTCCGTTCTTCCCACCTCCTCTTCTGAGATGTTCTCTGAGCCTTCGGGTGGGGTTGATACACATGTCCCATCTTTTGGTGAGCACTCACAGTCAGTTTGCTGGCTAAATGTGTGAGGCATTTTCTTAATTATTCATTGATGTAGGGGGTCTAGCCCACCGTAGGTGATGCCATCACTGGGAAGGTGGGCCTGGACTGTATAAAAAGGTAGTTGAGGAAGCCAAGGGAGACAAGCCGATAAGCAGTACTCCTCCATGGTCTCTGCTTCAGTTCCCGCCTCCAGGTTCCTGCCTTGAGCTCCTGCCCTGACTTGCTGGGACGACGGATGTGATGCGGACGTGTAAACCAAATCAATCCTTTCCCCCACAAGCTGTTTTGGGTCATGGCAGCTATCACAAAAACATAATTAGAGGACTTATTCTCAGCACTTTGAACAGTTATGAATCTCTGCATGAACCACTATTCACGGCAATATGAAGTTTCTCTGACCAAGGTTGAAAGTGATACAGATCTATATATACGGACCCAAATATTTGGAGGACGGTTTGACAACATGATCGTTTGGCAAAACAACATCAACAGGTCCCCCGGTTGGCCTGAGGGCTTCCCTAGCAATGGTTTTCAACCATGTTTACACTGCCAGGCACCAATTCCCTCCAGTGGAGCAGACCTCAAATCCACTCAAGAAAACAGCTGATGAGCTCCAGAAACAGTCTTAGAACTACGCACCTGTGGGCACACCTTGCCTGGCAGGCCAGAATTTTAGTATGCAGGGTCAAGCACAGAGTAAGACCACTGATGTCTTTTCTCTCCTAGCAGCCTTCATAGAACCTTCCAGCACTATGAAAGCTAGTCACCATCAGGGAGAGTTTCAAAAAGCAAATGTTTAAAAGAAGATAAGCTGGCCTTTAGGAGAACGGGTGGGAAATGCAAGGATCCTGTGACCACGCCCATTTGGTCATGGTGTTTTTTTGTCTCTGAGATGAAAGCTGCTCCTGGGGAGGGATTTACAGCAGTTGAATGTTAGAGCCTCTGCTAACTTTAGCCAAATAGATTTTAGAAACACAAATTCCTTTAGCTCAAAATAATTCCTATGCCAAAGTTGCATATTTTGTATGATATATTCTATTTTCTTTTTCTAGTTGTTTGCTTTTTATTTCATTTCTGACAGGGTCTCTTATGTCCCAGGTTGGCCTTGAGTCACTATGTAGCTGAGAATGACCTTGAACTTCTGATCCTCTTGCCCCTACCTCCAAAGTGTTGGGATTGCAGGTATACACTGCCACCCCATCTGCTTTTATGAGCTACTGGGGATTGAACTCAGTAATCCAAAACCCAGTACCTCACGCATGCTCTACAAACTGAGCTTCATCTACTACCCTTGGATGGTATATTCTGATCTCTTTCTTTGGTCTTACTTTTCAAAGTGACTTCTTCCTGTACAGACCCAGGAATTTCTATGTTAGTTCAAAGTTGCCTTATCAGTGCCAACTTCAGAAAAGTATTCCTGTATCTCTTTTCTCAGGACACCTGATTTTGAGTACTTTAGTGTATAACAATATCCAGTCCATTTTAGAACCATATACTTATTTCATTTTTTCCCTTTAATTAGTGCAAAATTTGGATGGATGACTCCCCTCCCCCCAGAGGCCCAAATGTTAAAGTTATGGACTCAGACTGGAGCTACTGGGGGATGATGAAACTTTTAAGAAGTGGAGCTTTGTGAGACATCTTTATATCATTGGGGGTGTGCCCTCAGAGGGGACTGTGGCATCTCCTGCCTCTTTTCCACATTCTTTGTGATTTATTCTACAACACACTCCCATTATGATAGAAGGAACCCAGAAACCTAAAGCAATGGGCCTCATATTGAGCTGAAGCCTCCAGAATCACAAACCAAAATAAATTTTCCCTCTTCATAAGTTAATTGCTTCAGGTAATTCATTATAGTAACACGAAGCGAATTAATGCAGCTAGTGAATTCCTTAAGGCAGCAGTCAGTTCTTTTCATATAACATAGAATTCTCAGTGCTTTTTAAATTTTATTTTTATAGCTCATGTAGTAAAAGCTTAACTGCTTGTGGAATAGATGTTTTAAATGTGAATATGTTTAAAATGCTCATAATGTCAAAATTTGCATGCAATTTTGATCGTGTATTCTATTCAACCAGGTCAATGAATCTGGCTCGCTAGAATTTTAAACATTCTAAAAACTTTTATTTGGGTATTTTCTGGCATTCTCCCTTCCAAGATGTGATTATTATACATGCATTTTTGTCCAATTAAAATGTAATCACTTTTGAAATTTATAACAGAGGAAAATAGCATTTGCCTACACTCATTTAGCAGATAATATATTTGTAATGCATTTTGAATTAAAATTAGTACAAATGCTAAGTCTTATGTCTTATCATTAGCATTTTGGCTGTGAACCTATCCCTCTAGGCACATATGGGATTTTTATTTTTATGCATACATTTGCATAACCACTTCACTATCTTTCAGAAATGAAAGTCTTAAGATATTAACTTGACAAACATGATGATCAAGACATCAGTTTCAGTAGGTTTGAAACTACTTAATGGAGATGTTTTCAGGACTCTTCAGTCTGGAACAGTTTTCATTAGCCTCTCTCTCTCTCTCCCTCTCTCTCCATCTACCAATGATGCACTTAATTATCAGTGATTGTAGATGGCCTTAATTAACACACCTTTTCTCAAAAATAATTTACATGATTTTCCTTGATATTTTCAAATAACTCTACAGCAGCAGCAGAAAATATTCAGGAACAAGTTTTTTCTGAACTCATTACTGTCTTTGCACAGGAGATATTCTGATCACATGAGTGAGTGCAGTGTTATTTCATAGCTTATTTACTTTCTTTAATGCTTATGTCACCTACATGTCCCAGTTTCTTCGGCCCACACATGAGACATCTTAACACCTACATTCGCATTTGAATCTCTAACTCCCCCTGGGTTTGGCTGCAAAGTCCTCCTGCTCCTCTCCACTCTGATAGTTAGAAGCCCTGCTTGCTGGTCCTGGCTGCATCTCACTCCCCTGGCCTCCTGGTCCCAAGCACAGAAAGTCACAAAGCTGGATCTTTGATCCTGCTGTCCACTAAGATGCCACTGGTGCCAGGATGATCTGCCGTAGTCATGGTGCTGACTCACTGCATTTGGTAAATGATAAAAGACTTGTCTTCTGTCTTCTACTCAGTTACAGCCTGCAGAAAATTTAAGCATAGAGCGCTGCAGACCTTAAAGAAAGAACTCCTTGAACTCCCACACCACCCTTTTCTGTGCAAAGAACATAGATATCCTGGGGAATGGTACCTATGGGCAAGATGTCTCAGCCAGTGCTTTGCTTTGACTCAAGCTAGTGTCAGGGCTACAAGCTGTCTTTCCTCACAGCAAATGCAATCTCAGAAGTTGGCGATCCCCCACATATATAACTGCTGCCATGGTTCTGACCCACTGGCTTTTGTCTGAATACCAGTTATTGGCCAAATTCAAGTCTCGCCTCTCTCAATATACAATTCACAATCTGCAGATATGAATGGATATGAATCAGTACCCAGTAATTCCACTCAACAGAAGCATCTTACTCCACTCAAATATTGATGACTTGAGTACTAGTTTTGTCTTTTTTCTTGATTAATTCTATAATTAAAACTGTTAGAGGAATGATCACAGTACCATATAAATTAACCTTCAAAAGTAAAACATTTCTAAAATTGTAGCTGAAGGCATGACCTTCCCAGTACACAACCAGACTGTCAAGTTTCATATCCTTACTTTTCAAGTTTCTACTTCTGTGACCTTAAGCTGTTGTGCTGGTTATCCACATCTGTGTAACAAATCAAGTCACTACCACGATAGCATCTTCAAACTCCACATATTTATTATCTTATAATTCCTCTGAGTCACATAGGTACAGAGGGATAACTTAACTGGGTTAAGGATCATTACAAGGATGCAACCAAATTGTCAGCCAGGCCTGGGGTCACATCTCAGACTGTGGAGGAATCAATTGCCAGAGTCATGTTGTTATTAACAAGATTTAGTTTCTTTAAAGTTATTAGACTGAGCAGCTTCCTGAAAGCTGTTAGCAAGCCCTCACTCGGCTCCTTGCCACGTGCACTTCTCCATGTGACAAAATACTTCATCAAGGACAGCATGAGACAGAATCAATAGAAAGACTATGCTGGCAAGATGAAAGTTATCTTCTTCTGTAATGTAATCACAGAAGTGGCATCACATCACCTTTGCCATACTTTACTGTGGCAAAAAGCAAGTTATAAGTCCTGCTGTATTCCTAATAGGAGGCAGAGGTAATCAGAGACCATTTAACAATTTGCCTTCCAAAATATATCACTTAAATTTGTGAATTTGGGGCCTGGAGAGACAACTTAGCAGTTAAGGGCACTTGCTGTTCCTGCAAAAGCCTCAGGTTCAGTTCCCAGCATCCACATGGGGACTAAGAACTATGGGTAACTTCTGTTTTAAAAGATCCAACACCCTCTTCTGGCCTGTGTGGGCACTGTATGGACAGGGTGCACTTACACACATGCAGGCAAAGATACACATACAATAAAACAAAAATAAGTAAATCTTTAAAAAATTGTGTATCTTTTTTTAATATCTAAAATGGAAAGGTGAATCAAGATAGTAACTACTCACCTCAAGGAATCGCCTAATCTACTCATGTACATCTAAAATAGTAGAACACTGCCTTGTGTGTGCTGTATGTTCAATGAAACTCTTCATTTATGTGGGTTGAACTTAATTCAACCTAAACCTTCAGTCATAATTGAGTTTTCCTTCTCTGATTCATTAGGTTCCTTCAAATCTAATTTAGAACTATGTTACTCTGGCTAGGAGATATTTCGCATTGGGGAGCACTGGTCTAGAATACAGAAGGTCTTAGGTTTGAGCCACAGAACCACAAAAAAAGAGAAAACAGAATGAAGTTATTGAGCCATGGAGATGTACTCAGGTATGCCTTTTCCTATATTTATTCTACAGTCTGTATAGCTACAAGTTAAGAATTCTCTTTGTGATTATGTCCCTGAACCAGGAATAATAAAGATCCATTGTCTTGACTGACATTTAGGGCCTGGAGAGATGGTTCAGTAGTTAAGAGCATATGTTGCTGCAGAGCATTGGGGTTTGGTTCCCAGCACCCTCGCTGGGCTGCTCACAACTCTGGTAACTCCAGCTTCAGGGATCCAATGCCCTCTTCTGGCTTCCATGGGCACCTCCAACCCATACACATGGCATATACACAAGCCACATGCATGCATTCTCTCTCCTCTCTCTCTCTCTCTTTCTCTCTCTCTTATAAAAATAAATCCTAAAAATATACTTTAATAAAAATTTTGACACTGATTGGATAAATCTAAGAAAATGTTAAAAAAAAATCATGGAACGTGTAATACAGGTCTTCGTTCAGCTACTCCCAACATAGTCTTGTCTGGCCTTCTCTATCTTTGCTGCAATACCTCCACATTCTGAATCCCAGGCAGTGGTATTTGATTGATGCATCTTGCCTTACAGGATGCTGAGGTGTGAAATCCTGCTACATTATGTGTTAGAGGTCCCTTGAGTAGGAAAGGAGTTTGGATATCAGTTATCCAAAAATGACAAATATTCACTATTATTTTATTAATTTTCAATTTCGTATTCCTGCGCATAGTCATAAGATCCTTTATTTCCAATGTGATAATGGACTTGAAATTTAAAGATTAAAATTTAATTTAGTGTTTTTAGGGAGATAATTACTTTTAATATTTTTGTAAGAATAAAAGCAATTAATGTCATATTGAAATAGACTGTCACCTTATTTCTAAATTATTCCCACAGGGCAGAAAATATAATTCATACTTTACATATTATAATTTTAATTGTAAACCAAGTAACACAAACCATATACTTTTAAAATATATAATAATTTTTCTTTATTAAATGTAAATTATTGAGGAAACATTCCAAGGATACTGGAATTTCTAAAATTCTGTAGCTCTATAAAAGCAATAAGAACACTGGCAAAAACTGGCATAATTACCTCTTCTGATCTCTGGAAATTAAAGAATTATAGCAAAGTACTGATTAAAAAAAAGAAATAGTTGAATCTCAGTAATAATAGTTTTGTGATGATTTTAAATGCCTGTCTTCATTTTGTTGATCTCAACTTTGTTGTAGTCTTTAAAAAATAAATCCTAGGTCTGGAGAGATGGCTCAGTGGTTAAGAGCACTGGCTGTTCTTGAGGAACACCCAGGTTCAGGTCCCAGCACCCCAACGTGGCAGCTAACAACTCTTTGTAACTTCAGTTCTAGGGGATGTGAGGCCCTTTTTCTGGCATTCCCAGGCATTTCATACATGGGTGTACTTAACATACACGCAGACAAAATACTCATACACATAAAAAATAAAAATAAGTAAGTAAAAAGTAATTAACCATTGTAAGAATGACAGGGGGGAAAACCAGCAGCCTAGCAGTCCCTGAAAGGGCGGGTTTGGTCTGACGTGCCTCAGAGAGCCCCACTGGCTGATCATTTTCTTTATTACATCTGTCTGGAAACTCCACCCGTCAAATCAGTCAATGGTTTCTTGACTTAGTACTCAAGTAGTTGGAAAAGGCCTATTCCCCCAAAACGCTTGCTAAAAATTATAAAAGAGCACTAACGTTTAACATCACAGCCAGCGGCCTAATGCAGCCTCATCAATCAGGAGAGGACGATCCAAATTCCAAAAGTAAACAAAAAATACAATAGAGCAATAATCTGTCCAGAGGGAGCTTTGAAAATCCCCCAGTAAATTCCTGGGATATAGAAATATAGAAATCCACAGAAATACATGCGGAGTGGTTTGCGCATCGGAAGCGATTGTGAGAAGACCAAATCCCTCACTGCTAGTGGATCTTGAAGGTTCTGAGGTAGGAAGCTGATGTAAAGGCTGCGTTGTGGGTTTCCGAGTAAAGCACAGAAAGTCTGACCCATGCTCTCATGACATTTGGTAAAAGCTGGGAGACATACCAGTGAAAAGCAGCTGATGGTATCTCTTTCCAGCCATGACAGGATCAGTGTGCTCACCAAAAGGAGGTTCGGAGACCACCTATTAAAAAGGATACCAACTTTACAACATTGCTTCAGGAAAGTAAGTAAACAAACACAGAACAAAACCAAAACATCAAACAGCAGCTAGAATAATGAAGAGCAGGTGAGTGGGGGACCAAATGCCTGTGGTCCCGGTACATGGGAGGTGGAGGCAGGAGGATTAGGAGGATCAGGAATTTGAAGTCATCCTTGGCAACACAGAGAGTTTGAGGCCAGCATGAGCTATATGAGACCCTGTCACAAAATAAAATGAAATAAAATAAAGTAAAATATCCTGGAGGAGTAATTTCATTTCCAGAGTTCACATGTGTAATTTTAAATCCACACTTTTAAAAACAACAAAAGTTGGGGCTGGAGAGATGGCTCAGCATTAAGAGCATTGACTGCTCTTGCAAAGGTTTGATTCCCAGCACACACATGGTGGCTAACAACTATCCATAACTTCAGTTCCAGGGGAATACAACGCCCTCTTCTGGCAGCCTTGGGCATTGCACAGCACGAGTGCACTTGCCCACATGCAGGCAATGGGTTCATATACATAAAAAATAATAAATAAAATATTCTTAAAACAACAAATATTACAACACATGCAGAGAAAAGACATACGTCAACTATATTCAACTTAAATGATCCTTTCTAATTCCGATATTATGCACGAATCATGTGCTCAAAGTATTGTGTTAGTTTTCTGGTTTTATTTATTGGCAACTCTATCTACTTTTTATTATTATTATTTAATCGTCCTGTTGAATATGAAAGCCCTGGAAATGCTAGTTCTTTTTGTTCTCTGAGAACTGAGACTAGAGAGATGATGGCTTTACTTATAATCAAGTAATAATAATAATAATAATTCACTTCTGTTTCCTCATGCTTTATACAATACAATTCTGTATCTTTAAAAATTATGGAAAAATTAAGTAAAACAAAGTCAATTGACATCACCTAGTCTTAAGGAAAAAATTTAAAAGAATGGAGAAAGAAGCCTGTTAGAGTGAGCTGGGAGCAGTGGCATAGTCCTTTAAGACGAGCACTCAGAGGCGGAGGCTGGCAGATCTCTGTGAGTTCAAGGATGGTCTGGTCTACACAGTGAGGTTCAGGATAGCCAAGACTACATACTGAGAACATTTATCAGAAAACAAAACATAACAACAAACACTAATAGAATTAATAAAGTGTTCAAGACTTAGAATATGTGTATGTATGTGTATACACATTCCTTATATCCACACAACACACACACACACACACACACACACACACACAACCTTCACATCCAATACACAGGCAATCTGAGGCTAGCTATGGCAACATTAGCCTCTCTGTGAAAAAAAAAAAAAATAGGAGATGGCAATACTTCCTAAACTTCAGGTTCAGTGTAATGCCTTAAACCCTTGTTGCTCCTTCACAGAAATTGAAAAATTGATCTTAAAAGATTTACATGGAGATGAAAGGGACACAGAACAACCAAAATATTCAAAAGAAACAATGTGGAATACTTGTATTTCCAAGATTCCACACTGAATACAAAAAGACAACAATCAAAGATGACATGATTATGGCATAAGGCTACATGTGTAAGATTAACTGGGTCAAATTAATCATCTAGAATAAACCCTTAAAATTTCGTTATTTCTTATAAGTATGCAAAAGTAAGACAATGAAGGAAGAATATTCTTTTCATCAAAGTGTGCTCAGGAAACTGGATTACAACTTGCAAAAGGACAATGAACTTTCATCTCACGTGATAAACAAAAATCAACTGAAAATATATTACAGGCTCAAGCAGAAAAAAACGCAGCTTGGCACTGGGGAAATGGGTAACAGACCCCATTCCTTGCTTAAGAAATATTGGCAACTAATTACTCGGGTGAGGATGAGCTAGTCTTCCTAATGCAAGGGACTCTGAGTAGGCTGACTAGACTTCACTGGATGAACCTGCACTGAGGTCCCTTAGGGACATTAACTTGACACAATAGACCTTAACACAGATGAAAGAGAATAGGGATTCCAGTTAGGGGCTATTGGGGGTGCCAGTGGGGAAAGGGTATTAAGATTGATCGAGATGTTCTGCATGAAACACACAATGATTCAATAAAAAATATTTTCAAAATACATTGCAGGGACTTGAGAGAGGCGTTAGCAGTCAAGAGTACATAATGCAGTTAACCCGGTTCAGTTCCCAGCACCCACATCAGGTGGCCTACAGTCATCTGTGACTCCAGCTCCAGGAAATCCAGTGCTCTCTTCTGGCCTCTATGGGCCCTGAACTCACATGCACAAACCACACAGACACACATGCACGCCCATACACATAATCTAAAATAAATTTTAAAACATACTAGATCATAGATCTAGATGCATTAGCTAAAACTATGCAACTCTTAGAGAAAGTAAAGAAGTAAATCTTTGTGACCTCCGATTAAACGGCAATTTCTCAGATCTAATACACAAATCACAAACTACAAAAGAAAACACACATAAGCTGCACTTCATTAAGATCAATTTTTTTTTTCACAGACACTTTCAATAAAGTTGAAAACACAAGCCATGGACTTAGATAAAATAGTTCAAACTGTATATCTGATTAAGGGTTTGTGTCCAAAATATAAGGAACACATATAACTTAAGCCTAAAAAGACAACTCAATTTAAAAACTGGCACAAGAACTGAATAGATATTTCTACGAAACTAAATATGTAAAGATTCCATAAGCACAATGTGAATGATGCTTATCATCATTAGTCATTAGAAAAATATAAATAAAAGTAGCAGTTTAGCAGTAGGATAACTAAAACCAGAAAAGGAAAAAAAAACCACAAATATTAGAGAGAATTGAAGAAAGGAACATTCATGCATGGCTTGTGAGGATGTAAAATAATGCATCTACTTTGGAAAATAGTTAACTGACTCCTCAAGATGTTGAACAGATTCACTCCTAGATGCATACCAAAAGAGTGGAAATATATACATCCCCCACAAAACCTTAGACTCAGTGCTGACTGCAGCATTATGCATAAGGGTCCACTATCCTTTAACTGATGAGTGAATACTCGAAAGTGTTATATCCATTTACTGGGGTATAATTTCTCTGTAAAAGTAATCATTTGGAGGTAAAAAAAAAACAAATAAACAAACAAACAAAAAACAATGACGTATCAATAAGTGAAAGAACACACATGAATCCTGAAAGTATTCTGTTAAGAGAAAGATGTCATAAGGGCTTATACTGTATTGTTTCACTTACACATCAAAACAGACAAACTCATAGGGACAGAAAGTAGATGAGTGTTTCCTGGAATCAAGGCATAGAAAATAGGAATAGACTGTTAAGGCAGAAGGGAATTTTTAGAGGTAATTAAAATGTTCTGAAATTATAATGGTGATACTAATCCCATGAACTTTAATACAGATGAATTTTATGGAGTGTGAATGAAATATGTGTATATGCAGCCCAGGCTAGTCTCAAACTTAATTTGTAGCTGAAGATAAACTACTTCTGATCCTCCTGCCTCCACATCCTGAGTGCTGGGATTACAGGTCTGCATCACTACACATAGTTTATGAATTATATTTTAATAAACTGTTATTTAAAAACAATAGAATTACATAATACACCTAAAGAGGAAGCCATATTTGTATAACCATGTTAGTGCATTTTTCATGCTTATAGCAAAATATTTGAGACTGGGTGATTTTATAAACAAGACAGGCTTATTTAGTTATGGAGGCTCAAGGGCGTGGCCCTGTAGGAGCTCGCCTCTAATAAAGACGCAAAAGTACATGCTAGAAGAAGAGATTTCATTACCAGACTGGGAGACAAAGCGAAGGAGGCAGGAGGCAGACTCCCTTTCATAAGACCTCTCCTGAGGATTAACTCAAGGGTTGTTCCATGCGAACTGCCTCTTCTGAGGGCTCACACAAGGCCCCACCTCTTAAAGATTTCACCACTTCCAGCATTGTCAAGACTCAGGATCAAACTCCCAATTCATGAGCTACTGGGGGACACATTCAACCATGTCCAACTATACAGATACCTGTGTTAATTCTTTATTTCTGAACACTCTATGATTTTTAAAAACTTTAATCTGCCCTACATGTATCGGACCAGATTATTTCCACACTGTCTATATAAAAATAAATGCTACATCTGATCCAGGTGCTGGAGTTCAAATCTGTGATCCCAGCACCCTCGAGGCTGATGCAGGAGGATCATGGGTTCCAAGACAGCCTGGGCTCCATACACTATATCAAGATCATGTCTCATAAAACAAAACAGAATTTAAAAAATCAAGTTTTTACATAGTTTTGACATTCATTTGCCCTATCTCTTAATTCTCTTGTATCACAATCACTTTTACTTCTCAAAACTGTCAAACTAAGACTAAATATATGTGCAAATACATTGAAATATATAAACTATATTAAAAGTTCAACAAAGTTCTATTAGCTATGGAGTCAGGATTCTGTGAAGCTTAGATGTATATATTTACTATGCCATTATGCCACACGGTTTGCTTTTATGAAAAGGTGCATGCAGTCACTCCAGATTTCAGAACGGTAACATTTGCTTTGCCAAGAGCAGGAGAAAAGACGCAGCAGCAACAGCAGCAGCAGCGGCAGCTCCTTCCCCTCAAGTGAGGTTACTGTCTTCCTTCGACAATCATTTAACGAAAGCTCATCTTTTTAATGTCAAGAAATGAACCCTTAGATTTTTTTAAACTGGAAAGACAGCCATGGACAGTTGGTTTCAAACATCATGAAATTGCTAGGCTTTACAAGAAGAATTCATTTATTTTCTAGCCACCTGGGAACTGTGGGTGGTGTGGGCTCTCCAACTCTCTCTTGATGATGTCCTTGGAAAGGAGTAGTGGGTGTCATGCCAATGTTCCTTTGGTATTCCCATAATGCCATGCATATCGTATGTGTGTTAGAATCCTCTCTGATTCTGATGAATTCCCTCCATGGTCACTAAATAAGACTGCAGCATATGACTGTATGGCTACCACAGTGCTCAAAAAACCTGGGGCCAGTCTAATAGAAGAATGAGTCAGATGGCATAAAGCTTGATTGGTCCTTGATTCTCTTCTGAATTAGACAGCGTTGTCTCTATAATCAGGCTACAAACAGCAGTGCCATCTCTCTCTTGGGTACTTATCAAAAATTTCCTGGATGGGGCTGATGAGAGGGTTCAGTAAGTAAAGGTACTTACTCTCTAACTTGATGACCTTAGTTTGATACCCAGAACACAAACAGTGGAAGGAGAGAACTGACTCTCAAAAGTTGTCCTCTGACCTCCATATGTGTACCATGGCACCTATGTGCCCCCATAATAATACATATATATATATATATATATATATATATATATGTATATATATATATACACACACACATACACACATACAAATATAATGTAAAAAAAATAATTCTGGACAGGATATTTGGCTGAGCGGTTAAGAGCACTGGCTGCTCTTACAGAGGACCTGGGTTTGATTACCAGGACCCACATGGCAGCTAACAACTGTCTGTAACTCCAGTTCCAGGGGATCTGATGCCCTCTTCTGACCTTCACAGGCACTACAAGACACAGATGCACTTACACACATGTAGGCAATACCTTCATATACATAAAATAAAAAGAAAAAAGAAAATATTTTAAAAATAAAACAATTCCCTGGATGTAGCAAGTTAATGAAATATTTCATTCTCAGTGCAAAAATACAAAACTGAGTCATTGAATTTATTATTTATTTGTTTGTTTGTTTTTAATTTTGTTTTTTTTTTTGTCTGTTTTTATGTGTAAGAATGTTTTGCCTACATGTATGTAAGGGCAACAAAGACCAGAAGAGGGCTTCAGATTCTCTGAAACTTCAGTTATGGATGGTTGTTAGCTACCCTGTGAGCTCTGGAAATCAAACTCAGGTTCTCTGAAAGCCTAGTCAATGCTCTTAATTGTTGATCTATTTCTCCAAGTCCTAAAAGTTGAATTCGTAACAAATTCTTACTTATTTTTTGAAAACAGCCACCTTAATCACAGATCTTGATTGATTAATAAACTACTTTTTAAGGGTCACACAGCTATCTTTGAATTATGAGCATAACCTTTAAAAAATCTAAACAAAACAAATAAAACTTTATTCATTACTTTTTTGTGGTTGTGATAAAGCACCATGACCATGGCATTTATAGAAGGAAGAGTTTGTTTGGCTTGTGGTTCCAGAAGGCTTAGAATCTGTCATGGCAGGGTGGCATGGCAGCAGAGGTGACCAGAACAGAAACCTAAGTGCTCACATCTTCCAGCAGACACAGTGGAAAGAGAGAAACTGGAAGAGGATGTGGCTTTGAACTATCAAAGTCCACCCCCAGACATGTTTCTTCCAATGAGGCCACACCTCCTAAAGGATCTGTGACCCTCCCAAAATAGCTTCACAAACTAGGGATGAAGTGTCCAAATGTTTGCAGCCTACTGGGGACATTCTCATTCAATCTACCCCATTATAGTCCCTGGCCTCCATAGGCTCATGACCATATCATAATGCAAAATGCATTTAGTTCAACCTTAAAAGCCCCCATAGTCTTAAACCAGTCTCAACACTGTTCAAAAATTCAGTCTTTTCTGAAACTCAAGGCTCACCATTAACTGTAAGCCCCCTGAAAAACTCAAATTACATACTTCCAACAGACAATGGAACTGAATACACATTTCCATTCCAAAGGGGAGGAATGAAGCTATATTGAGGAAATATTGGATCAAAGCAAGACTGAAAACTAATAGGGGGAATCCAGTAGTTCCATGACCGATGATGGGGCATTACCCCCATAAGGCTTAGATGGCTCATCTCCTCCAGCTTTGCTTTATGCAACATATACCTCTTTCTTAGGCTGGTACCATTGCCTGTATATACTGGCAGATGTCTCATGGCTCTAGCACCTCCAACATTTTGAGGTCTCCACTGCTAACCAGACTTAACTTACACAGCTTCACACAATAAATTCTCAAAGTCTCTTGGCCTGTGGGGCCGTTCTGTACACAAGGATTCCCCTGCTGCATGCTGCCTGGACTCCATGGCTCTTTGAAACCATGCCATGGAATATGTAGGAAATGTGGGACACCAGGAAAAGAACAAATTTATGCATTATAGACCTAGAAGAGAAGAGTCTGAGGTAAATGATACTGACCAAATCTTTAACAGTATTATAGAAGAACAGTTCCCAAAATTAAGGAAAGACACACTCATACAACTATCAGAAGCACATAGAACACCAGGTAGACAGGACCAGAAAAGAAACTTCCCATGGCATATCATAGTTAAAACATTAAATGTGCAGAACAAAGAGGAAATAAGTCACATATAAAGGAAAATCCATCAGAATTACAGCTGACTTTTCACACAAACTATGAAACCCAGAAGAGTTGGAGCCAAATTATTCTCAGTCCTAAATGACCACAGATGCCAACACAGAATACTTTACCCAGCAAAACTGTCTATTGTAAGGGAAAGAGAAAGAAAAAAAAAATCTTCCATGACATGAATAGGCTGAAAGAATTTGTGTCTATCAAACCAGCCCTGCAGAGAATACTTGAAGCAACACAAAGGACTGAAGAAAGGAATGACTATTCCCAAGAGACGACAGAAAGAAACTAAATGAAAGAATTATTGTGGAAATACAAAATTGGACCAAGAATGCAACCAGAAATCAAAATGACAGTAACTGATACACATCTCTCAATAATAACTTTAAATATAAATGGTCTGAACTTCCTCAGTCAAAAGACACAGACTAATTGAATAGATTAAGAAACAAAATCCATCTTTTCTTTTTCTGAAAGAAATTCGTCTCACCTTCAAGGGTAGGCATGAGCTTAAGATGAAGATGTAGCTCGATTGGTAGAATGCTTGCCTAGCATGCACAAAGTCTGGGGTTCAATCCTTAGCACTATATTAACCAAGCTCGTTGAGCACACCTGTAATCCTAGCAGTGGGAAGGTGGAAATAGAAAGATCATCATCTGCTACCTGGTAAGTTCAAGGTCAGCCTGGGAGACTTGAGACTTGAGACTGTCTCAAAACAAACAAACAAAAACAATGAAAACTAAAAAGTAATTCATGTTCTCATTCACTCAGCCACTCACAAGTTAAATTTAATAATCTTCTGTCGAGTGCCGGTTATGTCAGATGTACTCTCTAGGTAGTTTGGGTCAACTACAGTAGGACTGGCTCAACTACTGATGACAGCTTAGTGTGTTTCTGTGTGATGTCATGTTTAGTGCTAGTCTCATTTTATAGACAATAAAATGGAAGCAGGGCAGCTAAGGCTTCATGTTTAAAAATGCAAAGCTGGAACTCTATCCTGCAGCTAGATAGGTTAGGTAGTTCAGTTAGCATAAACCAGCGTGTTTTACCAGAGCCTTCATACTAACTCTCCCTTCCCCAGTGTCTCCCAGCTTTCACAAAACAAAATACTTTGGTTTGTGCTTTACTGGGTTTGTTGTTGTTGTTTTGTTTGTAGGTTTGTTTTCTATTTTTCCCATCAACTTTGGTGCTGGCTGAAGCATCCCTGTTGCCAGGTCTGGTTGCTATGAAAACCCTCACCCTGAATGATACTTTCATCACCAGATCCTGTTTCTTCATCTTTTACAAGGATCCTGGCAGTTTCCAATGATAAACATACTCGCTTTGCAGGCTCGTCCACAGACCAGTCTAATTTAACCGGTCTGAGCAGCAAGTGAAAGCTATACATTATTTGCTCGCTCTGACCGTACATAGTCCAAGCTTAAGAGCAATTCACATGTCAACTGGGACTGTTTCAGTTGCCATTCTTTGGTGATGTTTCTAGAAAATGGTCTAATTTCCAAGGGTTGTGATCACATTAGTCACACATCATAGAGTAAGTCATGCTTTCTTTAAAACAAAAAGCAAAAGGAACCATAAGCCTCAAGGTTGACATGCTTTTCAAATAACAAGAAAAAGAGTTCCGGATCTGGAGACAAATTCAATCCTATCAAAGAAGAGGCAATACTTTTGCACTATGAAACTTGGGTATTCTTAATCAATGAAAACAAAGGTGAAAAGTATCATGAGTGGTTCCTACTAAGTAAGGCATCCTGGTTATTATAAAATGGGTATTAAAAATAAAAATTAAAAGTATATATTTGTTACTACTGTCAAGTTACAAATAACTAAAAAATATTTGTTAAATTCTTGGTTTTAATTCGTTCTTCCTATTGGAAGTAGAAATGACATTATTTGGTTGAGACGAATTCTTGCTGGCCTTGAGGTCACAGTACTGCCTCTGTTCCCCCAGTGTTGGAGTTATAGGACGTGCCCCATCATGCTTACCACGGTTATATGGTTTTAAAATATGATAATATTATGGTGCAGCGGCTAAGTTAGTAGAATGCTTGCTGGGAACGCAGAAAGCCTTGAATTTGCTGCCTAGCAGGTAGCTCATGCCTTAATACCAGGACTTGGGAGGTGGATACAGGTCAATCAGAAGTTCAGGTTCATGCTTGGCCTCACAGCTAGTTGAAGGCCAGCTGAGGCTATCCAAAATGCATACAGCCCTTCCCCCAGACACACTACTATTTTATCTATTCTGAGAGTATGGGTTAACATAATTAATATTTCTGTGGCAGGAAATAATGAGCGCATATATACCATCTTATCCACACAATAATCCAGTAACACAGAACAAGATGGGCTTTTAGAAGTTCAGGGTTCTGTACAAAATTGTCTGCTAGCAAAGAGAGTCCCAAGAATAAAATAAACTTTTCTAGAGCCTTAACCGGTATATTTCTAACACATTGGTTTGTATCCAAGCTCCTGCTGGAAGAAAGAAGTCATAAAACAATATCCATAGTATCTTCATCTCAGTGCAGTGGTTCTAAGTCTTAGGGATGAAACAGTTGCTAAAAATATGGATTCCTGGGCACTCTGTTTCAAAATGATTAGGGTAAAGGAATCTGTGTTTGATAATGTTTCCTTTCTAAAGAGGCTTCAACTTACATTGCTACATGAGTCTATCTATCTATCATCTATCTATCTATCTATCTATCTATCTATCTATCTATCTATCTCTATCATTTAACTATTTTGAATTCACATTGGATTGGCTAGATTGTCAAGGCCGGCCTGTAATTCCTGGGTATAAGTAATCCTCCTGCCTCTGAATCTGGAATCACTGGGACCCAATGAGGCATTGCTGTACTCACTCAAGGAATCTGTGTTTGATGGTTGACTCACTTGCTAGTTTAAAAGCCAAAAATGAAAAGTACTCCTGTATGCTAAATAATGCTAAACACACCATAATTGACAATATGTAGCAATCACTGTATAAGGAACACAATGGCCAAACTCAAAGTCTTGAGGAAACACAAAGGCATTGACAGAAGTGGGGAATAGATAAATGATTTAATCATCAAGATTGTTTCGGATATAAATGGCTGTCTATAAATTGAATTTTCTGTCCTTACAGTAACTTTCTTGTTTTTTTTCTTGTTTAACATTCCAAATTAGGCTGGATTTTTGGAAGCAGTTTTCTTCCTAACATTTTCCATTTCTACCCAAACCCTAAAACTTAAAAGAAATGTCTGCTTAATGTTATTTTTGACAATTCTTAATCTTTGTCCCTAAAGAAATTGGCAAAGAAAACAAATAAAATGGAAAATTTCAAAATCCAGTTATCAAATGAAAATTAACTTCTGTTCTACGAAGATGCTGGCCATTTTCAGAATTCTTCCTAAGCAACTAATTTACCTAATATCTGTGTCAAATTCTCTTCTCCTGGAAGATTTATTCCCAGTTGTAATTAATTATTTAAAGCCATTTCTTAGTCTAACTCTAAAACAAAATGGCCATTTTTGTAATTTAACTCTTAAGCTCCAAGGTCAATGTGATTAAATGTAGATGCACAGAATGGAGAGATGGCTCAGCAGTTAAGAGGCACCAGCTGCTCTTGCAGAGGACCCAGGTTCAATTCCACGCACCCATATGGTGTCTAACAATGGTCTGTTAACTCCAGTTCCAGGGGAATCCGACACCCTCTTCTGACCTCTGCATGCATAACATGATATGGGTACATTTACACACATGCAGGCAATATGTTCATACATATAAAATAAAAGTAACAAATATAAAAATCTCTGGAAGCACATTTGGGACACTGTAATATGTAATCATTTCAGAAATCTAGCACTCTTAGGTTATCAAATCTCAAATCAAGATATGATTTTAAAGTGTAGTTTCTATGTGCACAGAATCTCCTTGACATTGACATGTTAAGGCCTTTATTGAAACCCACCTCAATTAATTAAGTTACTATTATTCAGAAAAGTTCAGGGTTTTTTTATTTAAAGCATTGCTGTTTTGAGAATTCTATACACAAATACTGTATTGATATCATCCTTCTCCTCCCTCTCCTCCTTCCAGCTTCTCTGGTGTCCCCTCACACTTCCTTCTCAAACTCATGACCTCTTCTTCAATAATCATCATTGTTTTATATATATACGCACACTGTGGAGGCCAGAGGAGGCTGGGTGGCATAAAGAGAAGAAAGTTCTCTGAGGACTTGGTGAAGAGCCAGAAGTCCCAGGCCAAACCCAGATATCCTTGGCTGGTCTGCAACTAACTGCTGACTAGCTCCATCACTGATGTCCTTGGTTAGATATTCCTGCACGCAACAGCATATTTTGTCTGGTGTTATTGTCTCTTTCTGCAGCTGCACACAGAGCCTTTCCTTCACCCGAAATTCCCCCTGCTTTACTAAAGAGCATACAGAAAGAGTGCCTGCCTATAATAAAGTTGTCAGTTGTTCTTGACACAGTGGTTGATGTCTCATTTCAGGGAAGGGTCCTCCAGGTCCTGGGGAGGAATCCCCAACAATACACATGGGTTTGTATATGTGTTATATGTATCTTTAAATATACATTTTGAAGTTATATGTATGTTTAGTAATCTTATAAAATAATACAATTCCCTATGGCTTTTCCAGACGACCTTAGTTTACTTAATTGTCATTCCTCCATCTCTCTCTACATTCCACCTCTCCCCATTTATGACCTCTCCCCATTTTTCTCCTATTCCTCTTCATAGCACTTATGTCCTACCATTCTCCCTTCAAGAGCTCCTTCTCCTCCCCTCCCCACAATGGTCCCTTTCTACTTTCCTGGCTTCTTCAGTTACTCCAGATTACATACGCTAAAGAAATAGCTTACAGAGTAGACGAGAATCCTTACCAGCTATAGAGAGGATTAATACCCATAATATACAAAGAACTTAAAAAACAAAGAATCAAGAAAATAAATGACCCAATCAATAAACAGGGGGTCTGAACAGAGAGCTCTCAAAAGAAGAGATAAAAATGGGTATAAAACCTCTTTTAAACTAAGACCACAAAATAAAATAGCAAGCACTAAGAAAAACTATTTGTAATCCATACCAAAAAAAAAAAAAAAAAAACTAACATGGTGTAGAATGATGCATTATGGGAAAATTGAAAATTTTAAAAAATATGTATATGTCATGTAACATTAGCTCTCAGATTTCTTCTGGTCTATGGGATCTTATTCCATCCTGGATTTGTAAGCCCCTCCAGCCTCAGCAGGGTGAGTCACTCTGTCAGCTCAGCTCTCAGCCCAGACTCTATATCTGGAATCCTTCCCTGCTCTAGACTTATAGTCTTAAACTATAGCCCTGAGATCTCCCCATGCCTACTATCTGAGCTCTGTGCTCTCCAGAATTGTAAATCTTACCTAAAGCCACCAGCCAACTTGTTCATGTAGCAGCCCTCATCCCACCAAGCAGATTCAGGATCCTGTGCTGTCAACCCTGAAATCTCAAATAAAAGTTGCACTTATCTCTAGCTGAACTGAGACCATTTCTTTCACCCCAATTGCACATTAACATAAAGTGGTCTCCAAACTGAACACCCAACACTTTTCAGCTGGGCCATAACCTGACAAGTTGAGGAAACAACAAGGATACAAACAAACATCCAACAAGGATGACATCAAGTTACTTATGCTAAGAAACACCACCACACAAAGTCCAGATGCTCAGGTCTTCGTGAATAAACACAGACATAAATAACCAAGATAACATGTCTAATGCAGAACTGAAGAACCCTATAGTAATGCTTCCTGAGAATGACAATCAAGTGGATGTACAAGACAGTGATTTCAAAATAGCAGTTATAAATATACTCCAAGGAATTCAAAGAGGATACATCTAGAAAAACTGAATGAAGACCATGAAAACACAAAGAGTTGAATAAAATAACTGAAATGATTTGAACCATGAAACTAGAATTCAATAAAGAAATAAACTCTCTAAAGAAAACTTGAAATAATAACCTTAATATACAACTTGACATCAGAAAGTCAGGAACTCAGATAAAAAGCTTAGAGGAAAGAAGCAAAGGGAAGTGAGGAAATGGAACAGAGAAAACCAGATCTTGAAGACAGGCTTGGGAAAACGGATCGTACAAAGAAAATATCAAATCCAAGGTCATCCAGGAATAGATGATGCAAGATCTTTGAGGCACTGCCAAAAGACCAAATCTATGAATCTTAGACATTGAAGAAGAAGAAGAAATCAAGGTAAAAGGTGAAGAAAATATTTTTAATAAAATCATGCAAGAAAAATGTCCAAACCTAGGGAAAGAAATACCTACCCAGGTATAGAAGCATATAGCACACCAAGTAGACAAAATTAGAAAAGAAACTCTCCCATCATATCATAGTCAAAACACTTAACATACAGAACAAAAACCAGATATTTAGAGCTGTAAAAGAGAAAGATCAAATCCTATACAAGATCAGGTCTGTCAAAAGAGCAGCTGACTTTTCAATGGAGACTATGAAAACTGGAAGGGTGTGAACCAATGTCAAACCAGAAAGAACCCAGATTCAGCCCAGACTCCTACACCCAGCAAAGCTATCAGTTGGAATTGAAGGAGAAAGAAAAAAAATTCCATGATAAAAACAGACTTAAGGATTTTAGGTCCACAGAATCAACACTATAGAGAGTACTCAATGGAATACTTTGGTCAGGAGAGAAGATTTAAACACTCTCAAGAGGATATGAAGAATAAATCATCCCAGAGCAATCAACCAAAAGAAGTCCAAGAAAATACTACTATAACACTAACATAATAGAAATTAAGAAACATTGGTCAATAATGACCCTCAATATTAATGGCCTGAACTCTCCAGTAAAAGAGACACAGACTGACCAATTGGATTAGAAAACAGGATCCATTAATTTGCTGCCTCCAAAAAAGGTACCTCACTAACAATGATTGTTACCACCTTAGAGTAAAAGGATGGAAAAAAATATTCCATTAAACAGAAGGATCAAACAAGCTGGTGTAGCTATTCTAATAGCTAACAAAATAGACTTCAAACTAAAACTAGTCAAAAGAAACAGAGAAGCTTATTCCATACTCTTCAAAGGAAAAATTCCCCAAAAAGTAGTCATAAACTTAAACTTACATGCATCTCACACAAGGTCATCCAATTTCACAGAAGAAACTTTATTAGCTCAAAATCTCACATTAACTCCAACATAACGATAGGAGATGACTGCAATACCCTGCTGTCACCAATATACAGGTCAACCAGACAAAAGTCAAACAGAGAAACTCTGGATTTAAATGACACCATCAAAAAAATGCAGGAAGGTTCTATGCATGCTACTGGAGGGAAAAACTAATCCTCAACCTCCTCCACCTATGAATCCCGTGAATTACAATAACAACTGGCTTGGCAAGATATGTCTACCAGTGCAATAGTGGCGTTAATAGTATAGGAGCAATCAATTACTCTCTAATTGGATTTGAGTGTCACCTCATAGGATGGAGCCTACCCCTGACACTGACAGCAGGCTTAGGAACTTGAGGCTAGACAATCTAAGACAATAAGGGAGAGCCTAGTATTAGTATTCCATTAACTAGTTATTGTATTAAATTGACTTCTATTCACTTATTGTTATACCCGGAGATTAATGTATCTCTCAACTCTCACCAGAGAAATTTCCTTATGTAGGAGATGGTGACTAACACACAAACCACAACTGGCCAATGTGCAGAGAACAAGAGGCTGCAGAGTGCTTATCCTTGCACAGGACACTGATATCAAACTTCTGCCTCCCAAGGCTAATAGATAATTGCAGAGGGTGTGGGGTGGGGGAGAGAGGAAGAAAGATTGTAAGAGTGAGAGGTGGTAGATGACCACAAGAAACAGAATTTTCCAGATATCTGGTTAGTTACTCATGAACTCGCAGCAATGGTGACAGCATGCTCGAGTCCCATTGAAGTTCAAATCAGACAAGACCCCGGCATAGGCATGGGGAAGTAGGTAAGAAACCCCAACCCAGCCTAAGGAAATGTTTGTCAACTGATTGCTACTGGGATGGGGAGAAACAGTCTCTTTCATGGATGGACCCACAATGAAGGCCATTTGAGTACACAACTTACAAACTATAGGCCTTATTTAACACATATATATATAATACCATTTCATTTATTATACTATTATATTCTTTGTTTATCATACTATACTATAATATAGAACATTTAATTGGGTAAGGGTAATAAGACGGACTGTGACCAGGGGTGGTATCTAAGTACTGTCAAATTTACAGTGTATGAAAATCACAAAAATGATAATAAAAAAGGATACGTAAGTGGAAAATAGTTATAGTGCTTCTTCTTTTCACGTTTACAGGTATATTTTCTGGTACTATAGTGGAAATGTTCTTCGTATTTCATATAACAAGCTTCTTTGGAAATGTGTGCTTCATCATTAATTAGTCATGTCAATATTATATCACATCACCTGCTCATTTTACCAGTGAAAGTTGACAAAAGTGCTCAGACATAAGCTTTGTTCTTAAATAGCTACATGCCTTTTATTCCATACAATTAAAACTTTTAAAGTATGTGTGAAAAAGCATTCAAAATCCAATGTCAGTTTGTTCAGACATTGCCATTTTGCATTTTGTCTCAGACGGACTGTGCATCTATTAGTGATTACATGGGTAATTTCAGCAGAATACTACTTAATGATTTTTAAAAAATAGTTTTTTAAAATTTTCAAGAAAATTAGATATTGGAACCACAGCAGCAATTGTTGGCTTAAGCAACCATGAGTTCATATTTGAGGGTTATTTGAAAATTACAATGAATTCTGTTTGTGCTAGGAGAAAAATTCTAATAAGAAAATGTTCCCTTCTTCATATGACAAAGATTTGTCTCCTAATTATGAGACCTCATATGTCAGGACTGAGAAGTGTATCTTGCCATACATGAGTGGAAAATAGGTTCAATATAATTTCTGAAATGTTCTTTAATTATGGGTTTTGTGTGGGAGAGAAAATAGCTTTTCACACACATCAAAGACATTGCACTTATCTAAAATAATAGAGTATATTAAATTATCATATGTAGGAATTACTTTGCTTGTTCCTAAAAGCAGTTTAACCAATTGTATATTGATCTAACTCTAAAATATCATAGAGTTTAAGATTCTTGTCAGGAAAAGAGCTCTTAAGATAGATAAAATCATATGCCAAAGAGCATATAGTTTCACATATGACTACATAAAATTAATGAATGTCCTTATTTAAAGCAGTGCTAAATGAACTGGGTATATAGCTCCCAAGTTGCTAGAGTGTTTGCCTAGCATATATAAGAAGCCTTTGGCTTGTTTTCCAGCACCACATAAACCAGGTGTGATGGACACACTTGCAATCCCGGTACTCAGGAGGTAAATGCAGGAGAATCAGAAGTTCAATAGACTAGCTTGGGATACATGAAAATATGCTTTGAAAAAAGAGATAAAATATGGAAAAGAATTGAATTTATGAAAAACCGGTGTGTCCTAGTTTAATTTCTATTACTGAGATAAAATACTGTGACAAAAAAGCAACCTAATGGAGAAAGTGTTTATTTGGCTTACAATTCCAGGTTACAGTCCATCACTGTGAGGAAGTCAAGGCAGGAAAAGGCATCTAGTTACATCTGCAGTCAAGAGTGGAGAGAGAATGTGATGCATGCAAGGCTACCTATGCTCACCCCCTCTCTACAGTTACACAGTCCAGGACCCAAACTCAAAGAATGGGGCTGCCCAATGGATGGATCCTCCCACCTCAACGAAGGCAATCGGGACAATTCCTCACAGACATACCCACAGGCATCTCTCGCTGACACCCTCCAGGTGATTCTACATTATGTCAAATTGACAGTTAAAAGTAACCCTTACAGAATTTTAAAACCAAACTTAAAAAGGAAATTGGTATAAAGTACAAACCACACATGCCTGGCACTTGATAAATGGTTCAGTATAAGAAATGTTGAGAGCAGGTATTTTTTATTTATTTATATTTTATGTGTATGAATGTTATGCCTACATATATGTAAATGCACAGCATGTGGCAATTCCCATGGAGGCCAGAAGAAGGCTTTGGATCCCGTGGAACTAGAATTACACATGGTTGCTAGCCTCCATAAAGGTGCTGGCAATTTAATCGAGGTCCCCTGCAAGAGCAGCCAGTGCTGTTGCCTGCTGAGTCATATCTCCAGGTAATTTTTGGCTATGGAATTCAAAATTTAAACTCACAGGAAAAATGATATTTTCTCAAGAATATTTATTTGAACCACTCATGCGGAGAAGTAGACAAACTTTTTTTCTCTTTAAAAAGTGTATGTGTGTATGTATGTGTGTGTGTGTGTGTGTGTGTGTGTGTGTGTGTGTAATGTGTGAGTGTGGATACACATTTACCCCAGTTTACACGTGGAAGTCAGAAGACAATTCGGGAAGTTGGCTCTTTCCTCCCACCATAAATTCTGGGGATCAAATTCAGGTCATCGAGTTTATATAACAAGGTGTGGATATCTTTACCCACTGAGCCATCTTAGTAGTCTGAACTACAAAGATTCTAGAAGTACAATTTAGTGTTTTTCCACAAAGTCAGAACATTTACCTATGTTAATAATAAAGCATTTCCCAATGTTAGACAGAATCCCCACAGGCCACTACCTAATTGTTACTCTCCAAAATAACCATGTTTAACTTCTAACAACAGAGTTCAGGTTGGTCTAGGTTTGAATTTTATGTATGTGGAATGTAATAAGCACACAAAGGTTGGTTATGCTACATTACCTTTCCCTTAAACATGCAAAGGGTAACTAAAGGCAGGATAAACACTTGTCATCTCTGTTTTCATGAAGCATCTAGTTCCATTGTGCTGAGGAATTCCTTTTCTTCTGCAGTCGATTTGGATTCCAGGAACAAGAAGTCTGATGGATAAATAGTCTGTTACAAGAATCAAATCTATTTCTAGGCAGCAAAGGCTTTCTTATCATGGCCAATCCAATCCTGAGATAATCAAGCAGATCAAGATTCAAGAAGTATACACAAATCACCTACCCTGACTTCTGTCCCTTTAGATGCTGGCATCACACCCAGGAAGACAGAGCTAAGGTTGCTGAACCAATTTATCTTCTCAGCAAATCTCTAATTCAAAAGAACTCAAGTCCCTTTCCTATGTTTTATTCTGTTATTCAAGAATAACTCAAACATATATTCTCTGTGTGTAACCAGTTGTGCAACTCTGTAATAGCCTCCATCTGTTGCAAAAAAAAAATGTTTCTTTTATTTGTGGTCTCTGTTACATTTGTCTGTAAATATAAGGATCCATATTTAGCATACAGTAAGAAGTTTTCATCTGTTTAGAGCTGTGACAAAGATGGGGGTTTTCTTTAGGATCTATGACCTCACTAGCCATGTATATTTGTCTATAATGATAGTGCCAACCATGAGTTTCCTCCCATTGAGAAGGCTTTAAATCCAAATAGATAGCTGCTGACTACCCCCTAGATAAGTGCTACTAGTACACCAATAGGGATAGTTTTCTGTGCCAGTCATTGTGGTAATTAGGCTTCAGAGCTAGGATGGATCGTTGATGGATTTTCTTCCTTAGCAGCTTGCATAGTATCCTCTACAACTATGAGAGCTAGTCTTCAGGGAGGTTTCCAGGCCAGCTCAAGCTTCTTGTTCCTAGTCCCATGTCCAAAGTACGTCCTGTTTTCAGCAAGAGGGTCTTACCTTCAAGTTCTGGGAGGTAATCAAGAACTATGTCAATAGCCTATTTTTTTATATTTTTTGGAGTATCTTGAACTACTCTGACCAAGCACTCAAAGGGAGGTTTCTCCTGCCTGGCACTATGTTCCTTGTCATATAGCCTTCCACTATACACATACACTAAGGTTCGTATATTGTATGTGTATTTTTCAGGGGGGTGAGTTGATTCATTTCCCTCTGGCTTTTTATTCCGTCTAAGCTTTATTTATCTCCTCTTTCTCTCTCCCTGTCTGGCCTCCTTCCTCCCTTCCCCGTTTATGTGCCCCCACTTCCCCTTGATAATACCTGTTTCCTGTTATGCCTCCTCTCTTTGAGTTCCTTCTTCCCGTTCACCCCCATGGCTCCTTGTAAGTCCTCCCCTCCTCCCTTCCCAGTTGGATACTCCCATCTTGCCCTTAGTAATATCTGTTCTCTATTATCCCCCTCTTTTGGACTCTTTCTTTCTGTTTCCTTTCTATTTTCCTGGCTCCTGCTGTTACATCAGATATATACTGACATATAAGGGATGGCAGATCTAAATGTCACATCTACAGTGGAACCTCTACACCTAAGGCTCATAGAATATAGTAGAACAGGGGTTAGGGAGATGCTAAGATATCCATCATCTCTCTCCAGCAAAGCTTCTTATACAACAGAGTGTGATGCATACAAAAGGCTACAACTGGCTACATTTTAGAGAATAAGAGATTTCAGAGTGCATGTCCCTGAATAGGATGCCTATATTAAACCTCACTCATCCATGACTCAGGGACCATTGTGGAAGAGGGGAAGAAAGACTGTAAGAGCCAGAGTTGGTGCAGGAACATAAAGAAACAGTTGCTTTCAGGCCATTGGAAACTTGTTCAAATGAACTTGCAGAAGTGCTGACAGCATGTACAAGACCCATGCTGACTCAATCAGACAAAACCCCAGCATAGAATAAGGGAAAGGCAAAGCAGTCTCGAATCCTAAACTAGGAAGCACTGGTAACTGATACTTGCTGGGTTAGGGACAGTAGATCTTCTTTAAGATCTCTAGATAGGTTGATGAGACTCCAGTGGATGAACTTGCACTGAAGGACATCTGGGTACAAATGTGTGACTGGATAGGCTTAACATATATGACAGAAAGCATGGAATCCAGTGGGAGGGGACGTGGATGGTGGAGGGGGTCTAAATTTGATTAAGAACCATTATATGAAATGCATAAAAACTCAATAAAAAATTTAAAACTAAAAAATAAAGTAGCCCCAAAAAGATGTTTTGTGTAAAAAAATACACAAATACACACACAAATGCAATAAAAATATTTTAAAGGGAGGAAAAAGGAATAACTCAAGTCTCTTTTCTTATGTTTTGTTCTTTCTTTTTAATCATTACTTCATCTTTAGGTTTTTCGGTGCGTGTCTCTATCACCCCCTCCCCATACACACACAGACACAGGCAGTCTGCTCAGTGGCCTGGAATTCTGATAGTGGGATCATATGCTAGACATTTACAATAGATTCAGATGCTGTGTGAGATCTATCACAAATTGGACAGCTTAAAACCTACATATTTATCAGAGTTTCCATCGGCAAGGTGTTCTGATCGGCAGATTCTCTGTTCAGTCTTACCTGGCTGACAGGGGTCTGGAATCGTGATTCTGAGGCTGAGCTACATCAAGATTAAACTGATACAGTGCACCAGAGCCTTGGAAGTATAGTGCATCCATTTTAGGTCAGGTTGCAAACTAGAACAGTAGGGTATTCATTCATTTATTTATTTATTTATTCATATTTTTGCCTACATGTTTGTAAGTGCCGCGTGTATGTGTGATACCATCAGAGGCCAAAAGAGGACATCAGGTCCCCCCTAGAACTGGAATCATGGACAGTTCTTAGTTACCATATGGGTACTGGGAACCAAAGCTAGGATCTCTACAAGAGCAGGCAGTGTTAATGGCTGAGCCATCTCTCCAGCCCTTAAAAGAGTAGTTTTCAGACAGACAGATATTAATGTTTCTACAGCCTTTACTATATCTACCACTCAACCTTTTGTGCCTTCCTATCTCTCTTCCTTTGCTTAAAAAAAAAAAATCTTTTTCCTCTCTTTCCTTCCCATTCTCCAGTCTCAGGAAGAAAAATGATGGGATCAGAAAGGTCTACAAACAGTTTCTGAGGAAAATTCACAGAAAGATACCTTTTATCTACAGTGTAATTTTGAAGATAAGACATTATTAATATATTTAAAGAAGAGAATAGATTTAAACTGTTATTAGATCAGAGTGATTAGCTATTATTTTATAGGTCCTTGATTGGTTTCCTGGGAAATTTACAATATTAAAATAAACAGAGAAATATTCCTATCTTTTAAAAGATGCCAAATATTCATTATTCTTAAGGTTCTCAGTGACAGACTCCAGTGGCTGATCAATACAGATCTTTCCTCTTTGAAGACAGGAACACAATTTTGCAATCTGCACCAGTTGTTGGTTATTAAGGAAGAAACACTTTTACATTTCCCTGACAGGAAGAACAGGGAAACAAATCAACTGTCTATTGTCATTTTTATAATATGATCAGCAGACCATAGGCCCTAAACTCCCTCCTGTTGCCATAGCATCTAGAACTTGTATGTCCTTGCACTTTATGGTATCTTCAAAGTACATTTGAAAGATGGCATTATGAGGAACCACAGAGCATATCCCCCAGACTGACAGTGTATAATGTGATTAGGCCCAGAAAAATAAAGGGCCCACAATAAAGTTATTCTATGGGGTTAATTAGATGTCTCAACGGGTAAAGGCACTTGCCACCAAACAAATACAAATGTAATAAAAATAAATTAATTGGAAAGTACCATATGCCTCTTGACACTTCACAATCACACCCATATTGAAGACTCTAAGTACTTTAGGAAAGATATATGACACTTTGTTGCCAATGCTCTTCAAAATTATCCTACCACAATATCTTTTTTAAAATGTACCTACAAATGCTTTGAGAAACTGGTGTTCCATTAAACTCATTTGGATAACCCTGACTGGACTTTTCAGATTATCCTCAATTTAAAAAAAAGTTCAATTATAAAAATATGATACAATAGTCAATGAAAGATCATTTATAGAAAAAAATACATTATGACACATGTCAATATGACACATGTATGGGTAATTATACCGATACACAGCTGGATCCTGTCATTTCAAGTTATGATAAATCCTTCCAAAGTAAAATTCCAAACTTCAAATTAAAAAAATAGCTATAATTATACGTAATTTTATTTAAGATTATAGGGGTAAATTTACAGTTTCTCTCTGCCTCGAGGGACATGCCTCGAAAAATGTGAATGACAGAAATGAAACTATTAGAGACAACTACTTTCCAACTTAAGGGGGGGAGGGTCTAGCAGAAAAGCAGTCTCTCCCTGGGGATGAATCCTCTGTAAGAAACCTGGAATAAACTGGTTTCTCTAATTGGAGAGCATTCTCCCTTTGGTTCAAGCTTGGGAGGAGGGGCTGAATGCTGGGCCTCACTGTGAGAGGAGAATTCTTAAGACAAAGATCATTATTCTTGCCTAGGGTTAGTTTTTAGGACAGAAGACCAGCTTCTTTATTTTATTTTTGCGTTTGGTTCTGGGAATCAAAAAGGTACATTTTTTTTTATAAAAGGAAACTTGAGCCCAGAGAGATGGCTAATGTGCTTATGAGCACTAGCTGCTCTTGTAGAGGACCCAGGTTTGATACACAGTACCAACATGGCAGCTTACAACTATCAGTAACTCCAGTTCCATGGGGGACCCAACACCCTCTTCTGGCCTCCTCGAACATTGCACAACACAGATGTACTTGCATATAGGCAGGTAAAATACAATTTTGCATAAAATAAAAATTATTAAAAAATTTAAAAGAGGGAAACAGGATAGCATGTCTTTTATCCACTCCTTATTCCCATCAACTGAATGTGAAACATCTTTGACCTTGATAAAGGTGGGAGCACAAAAAGAAGGAGCCTTGTACACATACAAGGTGGGAGGATGCCTGTATGCCACCCCCCCACATGTACCATGTATATAAATGAAAAATGAATTTTTATTATGATAATAAGTGGCTAAAATTTGGAAGTTTGGTATTAAAGTAGATACCACTTCTCCAAGTAAATAAGTTTAGAGCTCAGAGAGATCAGATAAAGAATCTAAACGTAGAAAATAACATAAACAATGTCCTAGAAATCACATGAAAAGAGCAAATACTTATATAAGACTAAAGATCAGCTTTGATAACTCCAGTACTAGCATTTAGTTAGAAAAGTTGAGTTGTGCAAAAAATCCTGAGGCTGCCTGTGAAGTAGAAAACAAAAGAAAAAGCAGAGGAGAAAGTGTCCCAGAAGCAGAGAACAAATTATTCAGGGGATCAGAGAGAGGCCAATGACTCTTAACACTGCTGAGGCAATCAGGGCAGGATTAACACACAGTTCACTGCATTTAATAATACTGAAAATGGTTTGAGACTTCAACAAAAGCCATGTCAGTACATCTGATGAGAAGAGAACCTTAGTCTGAGTAGGTTCAAGAATAAATGAGGACGGAGGAAATGAAAAAGTGAAAGGAAAGGAAACAGGATGGAATGCAAAGTAAAATGTGAAGTGACCAGGACATGACAAGCAGAGCAGTGCGCTCTAGCACGCTAAACAGGAAGGAACCAATGGAGAGGAGGAAGCATTGGGGTGGAGGGAGGAGGGTTCTGGAAACTATGGAAGGGTTAGGTTTTGAAGAGAATATAAATGAATTCTGTTTATCTTATTTTAATTATGGCTTATTGTAGTTTAATGGGAATTTTGAAGCTATAACATCCAAAGTTTTTAACTCTCTTCATTTATTAAAAAATGAGGGATGAGATGGACAACTTAGGAATGCAAATGAGCCAATTTTTATTATTTTTCAGATAGTCAAAAACCCTTACCAGCTATCATTTTACATAGTTTAAAAACTCAGGAATAGTGATAACATTTCACAAAGTTACAGATTGTTTGAAGGAGGACAATTTTTTGCTTTCATTTAAAAAATGAGTATATAATGTATTAGATACCATTAAGAATAACATTTAAAAGGTTGTATAAGAAAGAACACAGGGCCAGATAGGAGAAAGCTCCCTTCGAGTTGTAGTCCAAGAGAGTCCCAAAATAACACAGGCTATTGCCACAGTCCTTGATTAACTCCCAGAACTTGAAGGCAAGACCCTATTGCTGAAGACAGAACATACTTTGGACACAGAACTAGGCATCATGGAGCTGAAACCAAGTGGAAACCTTATCCCCGAAGACTAGTTTTCATAGTTCTAGAGGATACTGTGCAAGTACTCAGGGGAAAAAAAAAATCAATCAATGGTCAACCCAGCTCTAAAACCTAATAACCAGAATGACAGTTACAACAAATTATCCTTATTAGTACAGTAGTAGAACTTTTATCTAGGGGACAATCAACAGCTATCTAATTAGACTTAAAGTCCTCTCAATAGGAGGGAACTCATGGGTGGTACTGTAAACATGGTCAAATGCACATGGCCTAGAGAAAACCCTATTTCTGGCATATCTCTAGTCAAATGAAATTTCTCACTGTGTGTTAAATATGGATCCTTATATTTGCAGACAACTATATCATACACCATTCATCAAGAAGCTTCTTTTTGCAATAGATGGAGGCTATTACAGAGTTCCATACTTGGTCATACACAGAGAATATATATCTGAGAGATGCCCATCCTTAAGTGACATATCTACATTGGAACTTCTGCACCTAAGACACATGGAACATAGAAGAGGGGGATAGAGAGGATACTAATATATCCCTAAACTCTCTCCAGCAAAGCTTCTTCATACATTAGAGTGAGATGCACACAGAAAGCTACAACTGGCTAAGCTTTGGAGAACAAGAGACTATAAAATGTGTGTCCCTGTATGGGACTCCTATATCAAACCTTACCCAGCTGTGGCTCAGGGATCAAGGCAGAAGAGAGGGCAGAAAGTTTGTAAGGGCCAAGGAAACAGAGGCTTTCAGGCCACAGAGAACTTACTTATGTGAACTTGTAGCAACAGTGATAGCATCCACAAGACCCATGTCAAATCAATCAGACAAAAATAGAGCATAGAACAAGGGAAGTAAGCAGCAGGCTCGCTAGCCTAGGAATTACTGGCAAATGACTATTGCTGGGTGAGGGAGAGTAAAACTTTAATTATTTTTAATCATTTTTATTTTCTGTGTATGAGTGTATTGCCTACATGTATGTATAAGTACACTCGTGTCATGCAGTGCACATGGAGGTCAGAAGAGGGCTCAGATCCCCTGGAACTGGAGTTATGGATGGGTATTAGCTGCCATGTGTGTGCTGAGAACTGAATCTGGGTCCTCTTCAAGAGCAACCAGTGCTATTAACTGCAGAGCCATCTCTCCAGCCCCAAATAAATCATCTTTAAGGGAGAGACTCTAGATGAGATAATTAGACTACACTGGATGAACGTGCACTGAAGGACATCTTAGTACAAATGCTTGACCAGAAAGGGCTTAATATATATGAAAGAATGCATTAAATCCAGTGAGGGGGGAGGTGAGGAAGTGTAGATGGGGGAAGGGCTCTAAATTTGATTAAGGTCTATTATATGAAATGCACATGAACTCAATAAAATATTTTAAAAATTCATTTAAATTCATTTTTATTAATTTATTCTTTGAATGTTTCATACATGTATATGATATGTTCTGTTCACACTCATTCTTCTACCCCACGAATCCCCATTCCACTTTCAGGCGTTTTTGTTTTGTTTTCATTTTTGGTTTGTGATCAGCTGTGTTGAACCAGAGTTGCTTGAGTCAGCTCGGGTGTAAAGCTATCCACTGGAGCATGGGTAATCACCAGTGAGTAATCACTGAAGATAACCAATTCCTCTCCCCCCGTAGTCCTTGACTTCCTAGCTCCGCTGGGTGCTGTGAGACCCCATGAGCCTGTCCTTCATGTATGACTGAATGTTAACTAGTCAGGTCCTATGGGCCCTATGCAGGGAATTGTAGCTGTTGAGAGGCACATACCTTTTTAGCGGAAAGACACAGGCAATGTGAAAATGGCTACACATGCTTTCTTAATACATGATTTGTAAAAATTCTGTAGTTATATTTTTAAAAGGAAATGTGAAGGAAGTGAAGAAAGGCTAGGAGAAGCTAGGAACTAGCCATTTAGAAACGATAAAAATATAACTTCCTGAGTACATTTGAGTACGAGTTTAAAAGCACTATGGTCTTCAAGCTATGTAATCATTCAGTCACAATTTAGGTGAAGATACATATAAAATTTCTTCTGTGTGGATCCTGTCCAACTAGAACATGGAAACCTGGGTTCAACAAGGATGGGGTTTGTTTTTTTCCTAGAAAAAAAAGAAAACTTCTGAGATGTTTGAATGAAATTGATGTGGTGACCACTGACCATTAATAAAGAGGAAATTGAAGAAAAAAAGTGATATTGTACAGATAGATTGGCCAGAATTAAAAATTGGGGAAATTAGAGTAATCAAAATGGCAGAAGATACTAAAGCTAGCTGAACAGATCATGGTGTGTGACACCTGCGATAGGAATTTCTGTGATGGGAACTGCCAATAATGATGGTGCCTAAGCAAGAGAGGAACTCTGACGATGGCTGGCAAAGATGGCAGAGAAAACTGAAGGTGATGAGATCAAAGAATTTGAGGCCCACATTGTCACCCTGGAAATGATTGATGTGGAAGAAAGGTCTTCAAGTGATCTGTAAATGAAGGAGAGTCAGATAATAATGGATGATAGAATGAGGCAGGCATACAGTTATCAAAGAACCTATGGTTTAGAAGGAAAAATGTAATAGTGTGAGGAAGGAGCTCATTCCCATATTCTGACCTTTTAAGCAAACATGTAGAGGATAATGAAAGAAGCTTTGCATCATGGGTATTGTTTTTCATAAATGTGGGCTTTAAAACTAAACAGAAGATAGGTCAGGCATGGTGGCATATGCCTATAATCCCAGCAGGCAGAGGCAGGCAGACCTCTGTGAGACAGAGGAAAGCCTGATCTACATAGTAAGCTTCAGACCAGCTGGGGGCTACAGAGAGATGGTGTCTTTTAAAAAAAGGAAAAAAATAGAATAGGCTAAAACTTAAATATTAACTCAATAATTTTCCTTAAGAAATTGCTAGCATTTCAGCCTGTGGTCCTCCACAATGATGGAGGCTGCTTGTAGATTTGTTTTCTGCATTACAAATGTTTTTAAATCTTATATATGCAAATTATCTTGAAACTAAAAAAAAAAAAAATTGAAAAAAAGCTTCTAAACCAATGAAAGCAAAAACATAAAGATCTGGAGACCTGCCAGGTAATGTTGGAATCTAAATGTCTCCTTAAACTTGGTAAGGATTTTCATAAGCAGAGACTTTTATTTCTGGCAATAAAGAATTTCAGTGGGCAGAGAAACCTTTTCAGTATAGTACATATAAAATGCTGGATATATTTTTGAGATCTTTTGAGATGACAAAGAAAGGGGAAAAATTCCAAAGGATAAACCAATAACAAGGCAAAACTTGGTCCCACTGTGTCCACAGTCTGGAAGCAGGGAATGATGGAGGGGCAGGCACCTCTCCTCTTTTATTTGGTCCAGGACTCCAGCCCATGGAATGTTGCTGCCCAGATTTACGGCAGACCTTCCCAGATTAATTAGCCAAATCTGGGAAATCCCGCACAGACATACCCAGATGTCTGATTCCATCATGTTGACAGTATTAACCATCACTGTAGTAGGTCACAGGTATAGTGGATAATAATCCAGTTCCAGCACTCTGGCTTCTTATGCTACACTGTTGGTTTTGCTACATGTATTTGTTGGACGAGATATTTTTACTTTATTCATGCTTTTCAGATATGTAGTTCACCGCATTCATCTTTAATTCAATTAATTCTTGTAGATATAAGTTTTATATTTGTATGCCTTGCAAACAGAAAGCACTATGCATTACTACTCAATGACTATATTCATGAAAATATCTTTATTCTCCATAGCAAAATCTCCAATCCTTTGATCATTCTTTGTATTTCTTTTAGTCACTCTGATTTTGATTGTGACATCTGTATTGAATTATATCCCTAAATAAGTACAAATATTAGGTGTAGATTATAACAGAAAAATTAAAATGTTACATGTACATAAGGTAAAAATTAGTAAGAATTCATAAAATGACTAAGGGCAATATTGTTATGTTTATATTCAAATTTCTAGTATTGCAATACTTACTGTTTTTTTACAATTTTATTGAGTTTTCACAAAATTAATACAATCTTTTTTGATTGAATTTAGATATTTCTCTCTTACCTGCACCTAGCTTTCTTACCTCCCCACCCAATCCCACATATTCCAATACATACACTATATTATATATAAATATATATATATATATATATTTGACTATATATACATAGCTAAATTTGTGTCCACAAATGCCTGTTGGTTTAATACCTATTTTATGAAGCAGTTTCACAATAGTAAAAATTTAGAGTGCAATTGCAAACATTCCAAAGGTCTGGAATAGATTCCTACATTGATTAAACCCCAACTGAAATTATCTATTGAGGTGGACATTTTCTATGTCTGAAAAGCTCTTCAGAATTTCCTGTGTGGACAGAGAAAGAAACGAGTCAAAGAGTTCATATAATTTTATTTTCAAGTTCTGAAATGTATAGTAGTATATTTTAGGCTGAATTTATAAAAGAATAAGACCAAGCTGCTTTCCAGAACCAATTAAAAAATTCATAAAGATCAACCTAACAAAAAGTCCAAGGATAACAGTTTTCCTGCAAAAGTGTGGGACCCTCTCCTATGCCCGGACCCTTTGGAACTAATCGTTCTTTTCGTTTCTGTAAATGGGTTGTCTGAAACTGTTATAGTTCAATTTTTGCAATGAGCCACCTTCATCTGGTTAACCTTGAGCTGGGCGGGCTTCCAGTCATGGGAAGTATGTGATTTTAAGAACAAGGTAACAGTTGGATTAGGTAATTTAGGGACTGCAGTCAGAATTAGGGAAGAGTTAGGCTGATCTGGCTTTTCAATACTTTGGGCTCTCAGGTCTCCTTTCTTCATTACTTCTGATCATGGAGAGACTGACACCCTGAGATCCCAGGCAATGGAAGGTGTAGAGTCATAGACACTATCTCTCTGCAGTTTTTGTTTCCTATTGGTTCATTCTATGGCAAGTCCTACCCTCTGACCAATAAGGGAGGAGGGAGGCGGGAGTAGGCGAAATCATCATGGCCACTAGCTGGGGGGAGAAGCAGAGGTTGCTGAGATCCACTTGGGAAGAGAAAACGCCCCTTCGCAGGCCCACACAGACAGTCAGGAACCCAGGAAGCAGTGTGCCAAACCCCCGCCATCCAAGAATCTCCTGAGTGAAATAACTGAGAGCCCTGCGCTCGGTGCACAGCGGTTGCAATCTATGGAGCCCGCCGCCAGCGGACAAGTAGGGCGAGCATCCCTGGAGACTTTGTAACTTTGTAAATAAATAAACTTTTCTAAATAGGAAAATCAGCTTCTGTTTTACCCAGCTGGATGAACCAGATTCCACCCGCTAAGTCGTGGAGAGTGGATTTATGAAACAGAAGGACTTCAGGTAGTAATCAAATGACATCATTACAAGGATGAAACAGTGAAAGAAATGAGTCAGTCAGACTTATATATTTCAAAGTAACTATTATTCCTGTTTTTGGACTATAGAACGAATATCTAGAGATAAGAAGACTTCTGAGGGAGAGCCCAGAAGTTGATTCACTAGGGTTTTATTAAAAGTAAATACTGAAATAATACAGGTTGTTTATGGACAGCTCAAATGAACCAGCAGAGACATCTGAGAGAGACATCTCAGAATTACACAGAGAAATCAACAGTGACATTTGAGATTGAGAATTAAATTTGCACTGTCACGTCCACCCACATTCCAGTGACCACAAGTCATATATATATAAATAATATATATTATATTTATTATATTTATATATATATAAAATATATATAATAAAATATATATATTTTATTAAAAGGGGTTTTTGTATAAGATGTCTATACATGTGAAATGATCTTCTTGTCATTGTTCTAGGTGGTTTACACTTCAAAACTCCAAGTTAATGGACCACTGAAGACCACTGAATATCTTGCCACTCCTGTGTTAAACCAACCAGTGACCAGCTTTCTTAAATCTGGTGTTGCATATTAAACTCCATCCTTCAACTCAATGAACTATCACATCTGCCTAAGTGTGTTACTTCTTTTCTGAAAACTCTCTGTTGCCTCCCCATTTCATACAGAACAAAACTCAAGGTAGCTTATGAATATACCCTTGACATGATATACCCTTATCAGAGTCTATTTTGTTCTTTTTTCCATGTCTTAAGTTATATTTTTGTAACCCCCAACCAGGCGTTTCAGGATTTTCTAAGTACTTCATCATCTTGGAACACCATACTTGCTGCTCATTTCAAATCTGATCTGATAGAACTTCTGTGTTCTTAGATTAAGAACCTCCACCTTCATCTCCATTATTTTTTTTACCTCTGCTCATTCATTTATAAAATATTCATAGAATACTTTATAGAATAAAGTCCTGCTCATTATACACAAAGTTGGAGATGGAGAAATATAAAATATTCAGTCTTTGACCTAGGGCTCTTTTTAATCCAACTGGGTACGCTAATGATGAAATTATAATCATGTGTGATAACTACTCTAACAACACAGAGTATTGATACGATTTGTTATTTGTTGTTTATTTTTCTTTTTCTCTCACTAGACTGTAAATTCTGACTGTGCCTTACAATTTCTGCATCTCTGCTATCTAGCATACTATCAGTAAACACAATATCAGTGTTTGGTTTTCCTTTATTACTTTTATTTTATACATATGAGCATTTGGCCTGAAAGTATGTAAGAACACACATGCATTCAATGCCCATGGAGGTAAGAAGAGGGCGTCAGATCCTCTGGAGATCCAATGGTTGCTGGAGATCCGTGGGTGCTGGGAACCAAATCGGGATCCTCTGGAAGAGCAGTCAGGGCTCTTCACCACTGAGTCATCTCTCCAGCCCCAAGTGTTCATTTTTCTTCCAGTCATAACTAAGCATAGTTCTCTGCCTCCACTAAGATGCCCCATCCCATCCTCCTTGGGAAGTCCCTTGAGTGCTCCTGGCCTGACTTCTCACTTCCTGTTGATGTTGCTGGCTCCCACAAAGGCCATTTAATTCTTTGGTTTAGTTTTAAAAGTCTTCTATTTTCTTAATCTTGATGTCTTACAATCTCATTTCCTCCCACTGTGTTCTGGTGTTTGCTTTTTGGATAGGTTAAGTTTGACATTTTAGACTTCCATGATGAGATGCGGAGTGGGTGGTTGGATATGAGTGTGCAGTTCATGGGGGAGATTCAAAGTTGGAAAATACATTTGGGTGGTAACTACACAGAGATGATATTTAAATGTGAGCCTAGTTGAGATTACCACAGAGTGACTGTAGATAGAGAGGTCTAAAGAAGGTGCCCTGGGGTTCTTTAATCTAAGGTTAAATGTCCTCAAGCCTATAAAGAACCAGCTAGACAGAAAGATCTACTGAACTCACCCAAAACAAATTGAATCAAGGGAGAGAAACAGGAGACTGTTCATTCTCAACATCTTCATTTGCAATGACAGTTCTGTTCAACACTTACTACCTAGTTTTATGTTTCTGTAGTGATTTGAATTAGAATGTCCTTCAGAGGCTTCAAGTACTTGGACACTTGGTCCCCAGTTCATGGCACTGTTTGGGGAGAGTCAAGGAACCTTTAGAAGGTATAGCCTTACGGGAGGAAGCATGCCACTGGTAGTGGGCTTTGAGAGTATATAGCTTTCCCATTTCAGGTCTGTCACTGTGCTTCCTGTGCCTGCATGAAGATGTAAGTATGTGCCTTTCTTCTCCTGCTGCCTTCTCCCATGTCTTCTGCCATGATAGACCCTAACCCTCTGGCACCGTAAGTCAAAAAATTACTCCTTCTATTAAGTTACCTTCATCCTGGAGTTCCACCACGGTATAGAAAGGTAATTAATACAGTTTCTAACAGGAAATAGATGCTCGATAAATATCCACTAAATAAATAAAAACAGATGTGCTATTTCTTCATACTGAATGTCCTTCCTTTCCCACTAATGAACATTTCCTCTCTTTCTAAGAGACTCAGCTCAGCTCAAATGCCACACTGTACCATCTGAGGGCTCCCTTGCTTCTGTTTCCTAACTGCTGCATCACACACTGGAATCACCTTGTAATTCAACATTACATTATGCATTACTATCTTCTGTATAATTTTGACAGGGTAGCACAATGACTTGTTGTTTTTCTTCTTCTTCTTAGTAATCCAAATGGTGATTCTGGGAACACATTTGGGGTATTTAACTTTAACATATTGATTTTTAGAGACATGACATTTATCCAGACAATACTGATCACTGATGTCTTAAGAGAAGAAAGCTGGATGCAGATGCACATTTCATTCCCATTCTAAACTGACGAGGCAAAGCAGAGTCAAATAGACCCATGGAATAGATAACTGCTTTCTATGCAGCACTTTATCCCTTTCATGCACTGACTTTCTATTTATCATCTGCTCTGAGTTTTATGAAATGTCTTTTAGTTTGGGAGGTGTCAATATTCTCCAAATAAGTGACAACTGAAAGACTTCTGAACCAAGTAAAAATTTGAAGTTATTTCTGCGGTGTGGCTTCCAGAGCCCCAGTTATTTGTACTTGCCAGTTTTCCATCTTCTTTCTTTCTATTTTCTTCACTCCTTTTCCCTCTCATTGTAGATGAGGCCACAGATACGTTAGGATATGGTGGGGACTGGGGCAGGGATACCGCGGCGAGAGAAGGAACAAGTGGGGGAAATACAACTTGAGGAGACTTTTAAATGAATTTATATGTTAGTTTGTAATTGTGATAAATGCACCCAATATAAAAGCTATTCAGAGTGAAACTAGTTTTCAGATTTTTAAATGTAAATCTGTAAATATAGGGGATAGTTGGGAAGTTAGAGTGAGAAAAGGGGGTTGATGTAATCAAAACAAATTGTGCACAGTTATGAAACTCTCAGAGAATGAATAAAACGTACGTATGACTTTGATAGATCTCCGTGCCATCCACTTGGTGGGTCGGTGTAGTTGCTGGGTGTCCCGCTTTGTCTTGAACAGGGTGGCAGATGAACTTTTCTATGAGGTTCCTTACAGGAAGTCCTGATGTCTCCTGCTCATGGTGGTGTGAGAGTCTCTGCTCTGGGCCTTTAGTCAAGTCTTCCTGTGTGTGTTATATAACTGTGCCTTCTGCAGTCCTGTGATCACCCCGCTCCAGTCCAGCACTCACAAGCACATGTTCCTTTTTCCTCCAGTCTTAGCAATTTCCTCCCACCTACATGAAGCCATTTTGTTTCAGAGTGATTAGTATGAGGCATAACTTTGATTTTATTTTAGAGTTAATATTCTGCCTGCTACACACATTGCATTTCTCCATTTAAAACTTTAAACTGAATAAACATAAACCAATTTATGACATCATTTACATTCATGCAAACAATACGGTTCAGTGTGCACTATATTTCTTTGTTATTTTAGCTTTTATATCATATCTGTTTGTTTGTTTATTTATTTATTGGTCTTTTTGAGATAAAGTCTCCCTGTAGCTCCAGCTGGCCTGGAACTCTACTATGTATACTAGGCTGGCCTTGAACTCACAGAGATCTGCCTGCCTCTGCCTCCTATGTGCTGGAATTAAAGGTGTGCCCCACAACACATGGCCTAGCATGTCTTTCTAAAATGTAGTCAGCAAATTTTAATCATGCATTTGAAATTATTTTTGGACAGAGTCTTCCTGTAGCCCCAGTTGGAGCTTGTTATGTTAGACCAGGTAAGCCTCAACCTCACAGGGATCTGCTTGCCTCTGCCACTCCAGTGCTGGAATTAAAGGCATGTGCTACCATGCAGCTATTTGGGTTTTTTTTTTTTTTTAAGTCACAGAGCAAATTAATTGTCAAACTTTCAAAATGAACATAGAAATACTAGTAATTTTCACTTTGTGCATGGAAAAATTATGCTATTTCCCATATTAAGCTCCACTGGTAGAAGCAGATATTGCTAATTTCAATGCAAGTGGCCAAATCAAATTAAAATTCTGTTAATGTAATTTCTAGATACAAATTAGCAGAATTCCTCTATCCTTTGTTTACTGAAATATAACATAATTACTCTGGGGAACTATTAGCATTTTAAGTATATTCTGAGTATCATTTTCTAAATTCAGTAAATAGATTTTCTCCGGAAAAATATCATCTATTAGTATCAATTGAAGCAATATTTGTATTTTGTAGTTCAGAAGAAAAAGAAAATTGTATGTTTCTAAAGGTAGAATAATTTCAACGTTGTAACCACAGGCCCTAAAAATGTGTACGGGATTCTTTAGCACAGCAAGAGATAACTATAAATCTCTTTAAAGGCTAACAATATGCGGAATTATCTAAAGTGGGTTAAAGAACATTAGGTAAGGTATGCCTTGGAACCAAACTTTATATGAATTCGTAGTTTATGACATAATGACCAAGAAGGGGTTCATCTGACAATAAATGACAATAAACCTCTGCAGATCCAGAGAGCTTCTCTATGCATATGCAATTTTAAGTGCCTTCAGTTCTTAGGTTCCTGGAGATCAGATTTAAATTGCTTCCCCCTCCTCTCCAAGCTTATTTACCCCATGACATGTATAATCTTCGATGTATTACAGATTGTCCTTATTTATCTTATGTGTTTGCTCCCTTTTGAAGTCTAGCTCCATGAAAAGAAGGCTTTTTCCCCTGCCTTACCCACCATGCCATACAGGGCACCATATATTGTGCCATATAGGTGGAACATTGCCAGCTGTGCCGATATTTGTTAAATGAATGAATGGCGGGATTGAATGAATTATTATTCTTTTTTCTACTTTTTTTCTGTGTACAAGTGTTTCACTTGCATGTATGTAAGTGCACCCATGTTGTGCAGTACACATGGAGGTCAGAAGAGGGCATTGGATCTCCTGGACCTGGAGTTCTGGACTGTTGTTAGTTGCCATGTGGGTGCTGGGAATCAAACCTTAAACAAAGTCTACTTCTGAAGGAATGTTGTTACTTCCCACATCAACAGACCAACAGGCAATTTTGGGCAGAGTGGAAAGCCTGGATCTTGGCTTCATCAAACTACCTTAGTTTTGTTTTCTTAAGTGACTTGACAACAGAAGTTTGGGATTGTCTTACATAGAGCCACATAGCTAACAGAGGCAGGCACTGGATGGTAGCCAGTTCCAAGGGAGTTAGGAGGACAAAGGAGGAACCATTAGAAGGTTGAGAGAATACTGGCAAACCTTACATAGAAAGCTTCTTGAGGGGCTAGAAAGATGGCTCAGCAGCTGGGAGGATTGGCTGTTCTTCCAGAGAACCTGGCACCCACATGGTGGCTAACAACTGACCATAAATTAATTCCAGGGAATGGAGATCTGATACCCTCTTCTGACTTCTGTGGGCATTACATGACACGGGTGCACTTACATACATGTAGGAAATACACTCATACACATAAAATAAAAATAATAATGTGAAGAAAATTTATTGAGCAGACACCCAAGACCTTGCATCATAACATAGTTTAATGATGTTATTCAAGAAAATGTGTGTGTGTGTGTGTGTGTATGTATGTGTGTTTGTAAGTACAACACTGATCAGGGAGCATATAATTTGAGGGTTTGCTTTTGGAAATAGAAAACCAATATGTTGTATAAAAAGGAAATCTGTGATATTGTTTATGTTTAACTTAAAAGCTCAAAGAATTGCTATTGAATAGAAATTTTAAAAGAAAAATTCCTTTAAAATAATGGCCACTAAAATTAAAGATCCAATCAGCTATCCCAGTTCTTCTTCAATTAAGCACTATTATTTTGTCACCTTTAAAAATTTCAAATTATGCTTGTTCCTGAAGGCAAATAATTGCCAGAACCACCAGCAACCTAGTTCTTTTCTAACCACAGGTAGTGTGTCACTTGCGGTCTACTCTTTTTAGTATTTTCCTCCCTCTAACTGCAAGTCCCCAGAACGTCAGAGGTGATTTCTTTGTCCCAGTGATGTGATAAGAACATGGATGAAATACTGTGCTCAATTTGAGATCTCATGTTTTCTGGAGAATGCCCTTCGTCTCCCTCTTTTCATTCCTTTGGGCAGACATCAGATGTGCACTGAGTATGCGATTGGTCTAGGGAGCATAACAAGGTGGGGCTGGCATCCTTTTGAAGAGTTTGGAATCTATTTAAAGCAACTCAGGAAAGTCTGTTCATTTTCCCCTGAGGTGATCTCTAAAATATGCAAAATCATTAAGGCTCTTACCAAGGTTTATAGACTCAAGACACTGAGCAAACCAGCTGTAGATTCTAAAAACTAAGCTGTTACCTACGCATCATACTTAACCACATTCCCCTGAGATTTAAATTTAACTTCATAGACTACTTTGCAGTTGTTATATGTCATCAAAACGTTATGCCTTAGCCAGGACTGCTGTTCGTGTGGAAAATAAGAAAAAGAACTTTGTGCATATAATACCAACTAGACATTTCTGATAAAAATGTAAAATATATACTAGAAATGTTATTTAAGCCATGTATGGTCCTATGCCATTGTAATCCCAGCAGATCAGAAGATAGTCATGAGTTGAGTTTAAGGTCATCCTGGACTACTACACACACACGCACACACAGCACATGTACACACACATGCACACACACAATCTGTGGTATTCTGCTAAAAATTAGGCATGTATTTGATTCCATTTCTGGGCCAGACTTTATTTGATATGTTAATTGCTATGAGACTGAAATTTCTGATTACTAAGATACAAAGTTAGAAAAACTAAATAAATGTTATTACTCCCTGTGGCCCTATTTGAAAAAAGAAAATAATGTGCTTTCAATAATTCAAGTCCTAACTCAGAACTAGAAGTTCTGGGCAAAAATAAAATAAAATCTATTTGAAGCCACAAGAAAGTTGCCAAATGGCAGATTTATCACACCGAGATCCAAAGAGAAAGTTCTGAGGGGGGAACCCACAATCCGCAGTTCAAAAATGATTGGAGAAGCTACAGACGCAGGCAGTTCTGGTGACACAAAGCTGGAGCAAATATTGCAGACTACTTGCAAGGATCCTGAGGATCCCACCACAGGATCCAAGGGCAAATCAAGAATGAGGCTTCCACTAGAGCCCCCTCAACTGAAGAGTGAGATGTCTTGAGATTCTGAATTAGTAACTATTCTCCTTGCTTTGACAAAATAAAAAATAGCTTAAGGAAGGAAGGGTTTATTTTGGTGCGTGGGCTGAGCGCACAGTCCATCATAGTGGAAGGACCATGGACAGGCGATCACATCGCATCCCCAGCCTGGAAGCAGACAGCAGCGAATGCTAGTGCCCCACTCATTTTATTTTTATTTAGTCTGAGACCCCCAAGGGGATGGTGACAGCCATACTCAGGGTGAGTCATCCTATCTAGACCTTTTTGGAAACATACTTACAGATATACCCAGAGGTTCGTCTCCTAGATAAATCTAAAGTCCATCACATTGACAAGATTAAACATCACAAGATTTGAGCACTCTGGTGAAAGAAACAAAAATAAAAACTGTAAGGAAATAAGATCATCTATAGACTCACGTTGACTTATGATTTTCAAAAAAAAATTATGTCATTAAAAGAAAACTAACCCAGCATACTAAATGACAATACTTAACAAAATAGTGACAGAAAAATTATCAGAAGAGATCTAGATAATATAATTGTTAGGCATAAATCTAGAAATACCTATAAAAATCAGGACATCAAAGGCATTGGTATCTTAGTAGAATAATGTAAACCACAAAGACTCAAATATGAGGTTTGAACTGAGAAAAATTGCAGTCAGGTTAAGGAACTCAGTGGACAGTTTAACAACAGGTTAAGTAGATTTGAAAAAAAGAATAAATGAATTGTAATATAGATCAGAAGTAAAGTAAAGACAGAAGTATAGGAGGTATAAAATAGAGAAAGTAAATTAAGGAGGAACTGGGGTGGCTCCATGGATAAGGATACTTGCCACACAAGCATGAGGACCTGAATTTGAATTCCTAGGACCCAGGTCAAAAGCAGGATAGGGCTCCAAATGCCTGTAACACCAGAGCTGGGAGGTAGGGATAGACCGATACCTGGAGCTCACAGGTAAGCCAGCCTAGACATAACAGTAAGCTTCTGGTTCAGTGAGAGACCCCATTTAAAAAGAATAAAGTGGAGAGGCAGAGAGGAAGAGAGCCTACATTCATTCCTCTTTTGGCCCCTGTATGCACATACACCTTGGGTACATGCCTCTCTCTCTCTCTCTCTCTCTCTCTCTCTCACACCTTGGGTACATGACTCTCTCTCTCTCTCTCTCTCTCTCTCTCTCTCTCTCTCTCTGTCACACACACACACATAAAAAATAAAACAGAAATATATAAAAGGGTACAAGAAATACATGAGATAATGAAATGACTTAGCAGATATGAAACTGAAGTCTTGGAGCTGTGGGAGGTCATAGGACAGGGGCAATATTTGTAAAGATAATGCCTGAGATATGTTTCTCCAAAGGGGTATTTGAAGCATGAAACTGAGAAAGATTTTCTTGTGAAGTTGACAGAAGAAGGAAATTGTGGAAAATGGCCAGCATCCTGTCCATAGCAAAGACTCCTTTATAAAGGACATGACTTTAGCAGAGCCTGAGGCTAAGGAAAGGAAAGTTCCTTCTAGTTTCTCTGTCTCACAAGAGGGGATGTGGGGAAAAAACAGCCTCAAAAGACAACTCAACCAAAAGACTGTGGTTATTCATGAAGTTATGGAAAGCTAGCCTTTTGTCATACCTATCAAGTACCAACAGTTCCCCTATAGTAACTGAAGGTGACTGCTGCAAGCAGTCAGACACAGGAAGCCGGAAGCCAACACAGAAGAGGAAAAACATTTACTAGAAGAAAATGAAGCCTCTTGCACATACAGAAAGCATTAAGCACAGCCAAACTCCTAGTGAGATTAACACAAACCTTTCCTCTAAAAGTCTATCTGCCTGTCACTTAAATACATCATGTCTGTCTTTTCACAAAAAAATTATGATAAAATGGTATGATAAAAGACAAGAAAATTGTCCTGAAGAGACAAAACAAACATCAGAACTAGATGTAGATAAGACTGTGATGTTGAAATTATGAGATAAGTAATTTGAAATGCTCCAGTGAAAAAAAGTAGAGAATATGCAAGAACAGACAGGTAACATTAGGAGGGAGATGGAAGCTGAAAGAATGAATCAAGCTGGCAGGCTAGGACTCAGAACCATTGTAAAAGAAACAAATTCCACTGACAGACTTAGCCACAGGCTAGAAGCCAGATGATCAATGAGCTTGAAAAACGGCTAATAGACTTTTCCCAAAAGAAATGTAAAGAGAGCAAAGAACAAACAAGCACACACACACATGTATATCCACACATACAAATACATATATACACAAACACGTACACACACAGAAACACACATACACACATAGACATACCCTCCACACACATGCAAACACATGTACATATACACACATACACTCATACACATACACTCAAACACAAACACACATGCACACACTCACACATATATACACATACACACATTTACACATATATATACATACACATGAACAAACACATGCACATGAACACATGTGTAAGTGCACTCACAAACATAAACATAGATATACAAACACATGTACACACACATACACAAACACACAAACACTCATACACATACACACACTTAAACACAAATACACGTGCACATAAACACACATACATATGTATATATACACATATGTTTACACACATGCACACGAACACATGTGTAAATGTACACACAAACCCATATAAACATAGATATACAAACACACATACACAAAGTCACACATATATATATACACATATTTACACACATATATACATACACATGAACAAACACATGCACATGAACACATGTGTAAATGCACTCACAAACATATAAACATAGATATACAAACACATGTACACACACATATACACAAACACATAAACACTCATACACACATACACACTTAAACACAAATACACGTGCACATAAGCATACATACATATGTATACATACACACATGTTTACACACATGCACATGAACACGTGTAAATGTATACACAAACCCATATAAACATAGATATACAAACACACATACACAAAGTCACACATGCATGCACTCACACAGACATTCACTTACACACACAAACAAACAGAAAACTGAAACATCAGAATACATCATGGTGGGTGGGGCACGTTCAAATCTGTGACATATATACTTGAAATGCCAGATGAAGAAGAGAGACTGGCACAGAAGAAATAGTTGAAGTAATAATGAACTGTGGGAAATTTCCAGAAATACAGCAAATCCCACATTCAGAAACTTCAGAGGACACCAACTCTTTAGGCATGGTCACCCAAAGGCATACATGTAGCGATCTATGAGCAGGGAAAACAGTTTCATGACTGCAATGAGCACTGCATTTAGTTTTTAATGGGAGAGGAAAAAAATCGTGGGGGGGGGGCCAACTTGGTAACCTTATGGACTGACACAGTGCTCTCATTTATATTTGGATTGGTCAAAAGTTCCCTTTAAAAGAGGCATTCTGGGATAGAATAACATCTCCACACACTCAAGGGACAGAACTATATTGGAACACAGAAAAGTTTAAGTGGGACTGAAATGGATTTATAACCCAGTTTTAACTAAAGAGGCTCCTACAATATGTTTAAGTAACTTAAAAAATATTTTGTATGGAAGCTGGGGCTCGATAATGATTCTAGTTAAGCCAGGAAGCCAGGAGAAGACAGCTGAGCTCCACAGTTCTGATTCCTACTCGGAGCTCGATTGTATCTGGTGTTGCAAGATGAAAACAAAGTCTGAGCAGATCTTAGAAGCCTGGGCAAAAATGCTCAAAATTATCAAAGAGCCTCCAAAACATGCTTTCATATTAACCATCATTCATAACTATTCAAATATATAATGTACTGTTTATATTAGGTTTTTATGGTATCTCTTTTTCTGCAATCACAAACATGAAGATCAGTATCAAACTTTAAGTCACCTGTGTTATGGGAATGGAACTGAGACCCGGCTGGGGCAGCCAAAAGACTCCAACCATACTCCGAAAGCAGAAGAAGTTTATCCTTTATTATGTATGGACCTCAGACTAGGCTAACCTGCCCCAGAGAAACTGAAGCCCAGACCAGAAATACATACAGGGTTATTAAGGATTTTTCACATTATCCCTTGGCAGTAACCACATTGGTTGATTTGAAACTTCCAGTATAGAAGTATGCCACATGCCCTTTAGGCTATTAGAGGAAATTTAAAGTCAGCATTTTTACAAAAAACAGATATTTGTGGCAAGTGTGGACAATGGTTGTGACATTTCCCAGTAACATGATATATTCCAGATGCAAGTATAATCTTAGCTATTTCAACAAGTAAGATACATTGCAACACATATTTACCTAAGACCATGGCAAGAGGAAGCATTCTTCAAAGTGCTTCCAAACTGCGGTTTCTGTGCATTTGTTTCTCTAGTAATGTGACAGCTTAAAGCTTAAAATGAAAAGGTCTTCCTCTTACATCTTTTAAACATAGCTCTATCATAGCAGCTTATAAAGAAATCTTAAAAGTACTACTACAAAATTCTGTTATTCTAACACATATCAACAAGAACACTTATTACAAGGCTCGTTATTAGGGGTACATAAGATTCTTATCAAATACATTTGTTAGTACTTATTCATTCAATTTATACAGATCAAAGTTATACTGAATTCATAGTTCATTAGTTTCACATTAGGTTAATCTTTCCTCATCAGCATGTGCTGACAATTCCAATATTCAAAGGATAAAGGCAAATGGATCAGCAGTTCAAGTCTCAAAAAAAACAAAACAAAACAAGATCTAACCAATCAAACAGAAAATTGATCGGCTTTAAAAACATGATGAAGTAGTGATCTGGATATCTGATAATGTTTAAGAATGTTAATATCTATATTAATATTTTTAGCTTATTTTTAAATACATATTTTAGACAAATAGAAAGACATGTGTAATTATGTGATACCTGTAATTTGTTGCAAAATAATCCAGGGCAGTGATTGGAGAGTAGAGGGGCACATAAAACACAGCTTGAAGTCTGCATGATAGGGCAGGATCACAATCCTAGTACTGAGGATGGTGAGGCAGTAGGATCTGCAGTTCAAGGTCAACCTGGGCTACATATTAAGATCCAATCTTAAGACAGTTCTGAGGTAATAATGATTTAAATGGATTGACGTCAGATGACTTTATTCCAATAGTTCATCTACTTTACTTATTGCAGCTAAAACTTCTTCTGTGTAAACAAATGCATTCCCTTCTTCTTTGGTCCAAACAACAAACTAATTTTGCCAAACTGTAGTCTTGGAAATCAGTGAGTCTACTGACTTACTTACAGAGCAATGGGTGAGGGTTGACCTACAGGAGTGTGGGTGCTCCCTCCCCCAAGGCTGCACTGACAGGTCTTCATCCAAGCATGTCTGCACATAATGGAGACAGCCTCCCCTACGCTTCCTCAGCTTACATACTCCTGCCCTTCCCCACAGGGCAGGCTGGCTGGTTGGGAGGGTCCCAGGACGCCCCCCTTCCCCTCCTAGTGGAACATGATAGTCGACAAACTTAGCTGTGAGGATATGAAGCAAGGAGGCACCACCAAGCTTGGAAAGATGGCATCTGTCCATGATCTGCCTGTTGGAGGGCAGTTTAATGCAACAATTATCTTTATTTTTATTTATGTGTGAAAGACACATGTGTGTGCACATGCATGTATGCAAGTGTGCTTTCTGCTATGTGCTTGAGGAAGTCAGAGGTCAACCAGTGTCTCCAGTGTCTTCTCCCACATTGCACCTCACCTCGTTTCTTGAGACAAGGTCTCTGAATTTAGAGCTTGAGTTTTGGCTATACTTCCTGACAACTATGCCTCAGGGATCCATCTGTCTATGCCCCCATGACCACCCCTACCTCCAGCAGTGGCCTTACAAAGAAATGCCACCTCACTCAGCTTTAAAAAAAAATCTGGGTACTAAAGAACCAAATTCAGGTCCTCATGCTTGCCTTGGACAGCAAACACTTTACTCACTGAAACATCTCCCCAGTCCTCCTCTACTTTTTAATTAAAACTTTCCTTTGAAAAATGGAAAATTGAGGGTTAGAGATATGGCTTAGTGGTTAAGAGCACTGGCTGCTTGTGCAGAGGACCCAAGTTCCATTCCCAGCACTCACATGGCAGCTAATAACCATCCATAACTCCAGTTCCAGAGGATCTGACACCTTCTTCTAACATCCTCAGGCATTGTACAACATGGGTGCACTTACATATGTGCAAGCAATACATTCATAAACATAAAATAAAAATAATAAATATTTTTAAAAATGGAAAATCTTAATTTCAAACTTCACCCTTTAATTTAGAGTGACTAGACCAAATCAATGTCTTCTGGATATAACAGAAATGTTGCACTCAGGAACTCACGGCATCTGTGGTTACCTGAACAAGATCTACATAAGTCAAGCCAGGTAGCATTCCGGCATGGAGGAGGAGATTCATGAGCCCTCACCCTTAACTGGGTAGCTACAGACTTCTAGCAGAGGGAAAGTCAGTATTTTTAAAGGTATGGCCCCTGGTAGGTAGACCATGTTCCGATGGATGGCTACACGCTCTGAAGTCTATGGACAACACAAATTGGACTGCATGTGTTATTTTTTTTTAAAAAAAAAGGAAGGACAGGAAGATGGAGGAGATAGGAAGGTGAAGAATGGATTCAGGGAGAGTTAAGGATAAGAGTGGCGGTGAATATGATCAAAATACAGTGTATGAAATTCTCAAAGAATTAGTAAAAATATTTTTTAAATTTACTGAATTATATGATAATCAAATAGTTCCAAAGAAATAAGCAAATCCACTGGAATTATTCTCATCAAATTATGAAAACAAATCTGTTTCATATTAATTATTCAACACAGTCATTCCAAATGTAAACATATTCAAATAATCATGTGTATACAATAAATGTATACATATTTTATACATCAGTAAAACATTAGAAAAAAGCTTTTCTGATTTGTGAAATGTACATCTAAGTGTGTGGCACTTTTATTTCACAGCAGAGTTTACTACCAATTTTTATTAGTAACATTACTTGTGTATTTTCTGTTGCTGACCAAGGGAACATATAAAAGGAAGAGTTTATTTAGCTTGCAGCTCCAAAGTGACAAGAGTCTATCACATGGTAGGGAGGCATGGTGACAGAGGTGGCTAGAGTGGAAGCTAAGCACTCACATCTTCAGGCAGGCACAGGAAGTAGAGAATGACTGGAGAACCAGCAAGGCCTAAGAACTCACTCAGCCCCTATCCCCACCCCCCAGTGATGTGCTTACACCAGCATGGCCACACCTCCCAAAACAGCACCACCAATTGGAGACAAAATGTCCAACTACTTAGAGCCTATGGGAGACACTCTCATTCAAACCACCACATTCCACTCCCTGGCCCCCATAGGCTCATATCATGATCATATAAAATGAAACAATGTGTTTAGTATGACCTTAAAAGTCCCCATAGTCTTTACCAGTCTCAATACTATTCTAAGTCCGCAGTCTAAAGTCTCTTCTGAGACTCAGGGAAATCTCTTAACTCTAAGTCCCTGTAAAATCTAAAGACAAATTACATACTCCCAACATATAATGGACAAATTATATACTCCCAACATATAATGGAACTGAATACACATTCCTAGTCCAACTGGAGGAATGGAGGCATAGTAAGGAAATTCCGGATGAAAACAAGACTGAAAACCAGCAGGGCAAACACCATATCCAGTAGTTCCATGTCTGAATTCTGGGACTTTATTTCCAAAAGGTTCAACTCCTCCAGCTTTGCTTCGTGCAGCATACATCTCTCTCTTGGGCTGGTACCACTCTATGTATGAAGCTCTCCTTGGCAGATGTCTCACAGCTCTAGCAACATGAATGTCTTCTTGGGGTCTCCACTGCCAACCAGGCTTCACCCTCACAGCTCCACGAACTGGCCTATCAGGGCTTCTTGGCCATCAGGGCTTATCTTTGCAGGGACGCCCCTGCTACATGCTGCCTGGCCTAGATGGCTCTCTGACCCTTCACTCTTGCATCTTTCATGGCTCTATAACCAGCACTGGATGAACAACACTGCCAAGTTTGGCTGCAGGTTTGGGATGGACCCCGCCTGCTTCATCCATTTTCAAAGCTTGTCTACTCAGTGGTGGTAAATTATAATATGGTTTTATGATTCAGACAGACCAGGAGCCCTCTTTTAAAGAAACTACCCTATGAGCTAATAGTCTTGCTAATAGTCTCGTTTAGTTAAAGAAAAAAAAATTGGATAAATAAATCATAACTTTAAAAAGGGTTAAATATTTAAAGAGTACTTATTAAATCTTTCAGTTTGTCAATGACATAAACAAACTGATTAATTATGGGTATAAGTTTTCATGCCTTTGGTATACATCAAATATTGTCAGAGAGGACCTCAGGTTTGACAGTAGTAAAGGCAGAAACTTCTGGGAGCCCAATTCTAGCCCTGCTTGATATTGAGTGCTCACCAAGCACCAATGGCTTTATAAAGTTAAAAATAATATCTTAATATTAAATGTTCTGTTTTATTTAATCAACCCCTGTTCTGGATAAAGGACCCAGTAGATGAAAAGACTTGCCTGTCTGGACAAATGTATACAGGTTATAAAAAGGACAGATGCCTTTTTATGTCGATCCTATTGGTAGATTATCATGTGCTGTTTGAGCTTATTAAGAAGCTGACTCTGGAATTGGGATTGGCCCTCCCACTTTAGACTCTAGCCTATTATCTCAAGATGTTCTTTAAGATTTTGACAAGGAAAAGAGCAAAACAGCCTCAGAGTAAAGATATTGTGCTGTTAAAAATAACTAGGGGATAAACTAATTTCAACAAAGGTTATTGTTATCTCATGGTATAAAATGTCTATAGAAAAAGTAATTAATGGAATTTTCTATTTTGTATTATAAAGGATTTTAACGGTCTAAGGTTTACATGGAAACTTGTAAATTGCAGTATGTGTACAGGTAATATCGATTCATTAGATTATCTTATGTGTGTATCTGCATTACATGTTCTTTTATTAAGATGATGCCATACAGCATTCTTCTGAGCTGAGTAACTGCCATCCTCATTACTTCATGTGCCTACTTGTAAAAGTTCATCACAGTTGGGTTTGTTAACAGTTGAAGAAGGAGTATCCAGCTACTCTTCCAAACCAGCTGTATGTAATTTTGCCCCAATTACAAATGGTCTCCTGCATTTGGGGAGGAAATTTGGGAAAGGCTAAAAGAAAAAACTTGACCCATAAGGTTATAGAAAAGTCAACATCCATGCTGGATAAAGACTTTATAGTGAAACTAATCTCAGGTCACCCATATACCTGTTAGTAATACCTTACCCATCAACATGAGTAAAGTCATTCATTCTTTAATGTGCACAAACATTGGTTTAACACTAAAACCTTAAAAAGGAGATAAATAATGCTTAGTAGCCCCAGAGGAAAAAATTCTAAATAGAAGGAAAATTAACTTTTTAATATTATTACATCTCATGGTACTAAGAAAGAAAATAAAAAGATAAAAGATGATGTTAGAAGGATATGAAAATGGAGATATTTTTTAAGAAGGATCTATGGAAAAATATCATGGTGACTGGATAGTTCCAGACTAGGAAAAAAAAAAAGAGAAAGTCTGTGCAAGTGATTAAGGGTCTGAGCTGATATGTTATGGTGTATGAAAGATGAGAGAAAATTATGTATAAATAATCTTAAAATTTCTGAAGTAATAGTTCAAATAGTCTGAAGAACAAATATATGTCTAGTCAAGGGTTATTCAAGAATAATTGGTTTTTGCCCAAGCTTTAGCTGCATAGTATACAGTAATTAAAAGTAACAGATTTGTGGAACTAACCTTCTTGGGTGTTTAACAACCATATTTAGAGGCCTATACTAATCTGTTCAGAGGGACTTAAAGGACAATTTTTGTCTCTTGCCCTCCACGGTCAACTAAGTTCCAGGGCACTACGGGGCATCTCTCAAAATGTCCTGTAACTGTGATGAAACACTCGTCCTCCTGTTCAGGGAAGTCATGGAGACACCACTAGAAGGACTCAAACCAGTGTCTAGTTTGCAAAGAATAGGGTGAGGACAGGAAAACGTTTTCCTCTATTGCTCCCAAGTGAAGCCACGGTCTAGCAAGACTTCCTGACTTATTTTAACACAGGTAGAACTGGTAAAACAAAGGCCTGGGGAGCCAGGGACTTCTCTCAAGCTCATGTGACCCCTTGAGGAACAGATACTCAACTGACCTTAAAAGTAAAACTAAATTGGTTTATATGAGCCAATTGTATGATCTCAAATACCCAAAAGGAAAGTATAACAAAAAAAATGAATTAAAATGATTAGTATGCTTCTTTAAGATTACAAAGAATCGTACCAGACATTAGGTTTAAGTTCACATAAGATGATATTTACACAGTTTCTCACTAATGATTTTTTTCTTAACAAGAAAAATGCTACTCAGATGTAAGACTTCAAATGTTGGCCTATCTCAACACTGTGGTACATACCTGCGGCCAAGAAAGGTAAGCCCACCATTGTTTAACCCCAAAATTAAATGATTAATTTCTTTTCTCTTCCTGTCTAGAAGCCATTTGGGAGGGAACTTACCCTGATTCTAGCCACTCCAGGAAGCCACCAAGGTGCCTGAAAACAAATCCTGACTTCAAGACTCTCAAATTCAGCCTTGGCAGCCAAAAAAGAAAAACAAAGAGGAAGCAAAAACTAGATGCCTTTGAAAGTCCTAAGCAAGAAATTCTAATGGACTTCAAATTGGACATTTAATTCTTCCCTGTTCTATTTTGTTTCATCTTCCAGGCACCAGTCAAGGACTTTCTTTTCTTCCTACAACTAACAGTTATGCAATTCAGGGGTCTTTCAGATAGACTCACTGAGGAGGTTCCCCAATTTCCATAACCTACATCCCTATTCAGCTTGAAGAAGCCCAAGTGGTCAGTGCCCCAATTCCCTACTGGCAGTTGGGATGATCTCTTCAGAGGATAATATGATAAGAATAGCAGGAACCACTTCAACTGGCTGCAAAAATTATTTAATTGGTCCCTGGGTCACCTCACTGTTATCTGGGTCACCTCCTTACTATCTGCCATTGTGGGACCCTCACTGTTACTTCTACTAGTGCTGATTTTTGGTCCCTGCCTGCTTAACTTCTTCACTAGATTCATACAAAACCACATACGTTCTGTAAAACTCATGGTCTTCTGCTCTCAGTACTCACCCTTAAACCAAATACTTGACACCCATGATGATCTAGAACTGTCCCAAAGATTCAAGACCCCATGGTCATAACTCAAGGGGGAAATATAGGAACCTAACAAACTCCATTTTGTCATATCCTTCATTTTAACTTAGCCTTAGGTTTTGGTTCTTGTTAAGTTTCATTTCTTATGAAAAGTTTCCTTTTCTCAGAAAACAGCCCACCCCCAACCTTCACCAGTCAGCAGTTACAGTATAACCACAGGAAACTTATCTTAGACAAACATCCTCTTAGGGTCGAAACTGATGAGTCAGACTAAGGACCAATCTCTAACTGTCCCATACACCTACTCTAACCATTATCCAATCCTAACCTGAGTTTCCCAATACCTGTTTGGAAGTCCCACTAACTGTGTTTAAAAGGCCTGTGAGCCACTGCCTCGTGGTTGCCATTTCTCTGAATGGTAGACCCCAACGTGCTGGTTGATTCTTAAGAATAAAACTGTTCTTGTCTTTTGCATACCGTCTCGACTCTGCTCATTGTAGGCCAATTGCTGGACCTTACAGTAGGAACACAGCTTTTGCATGAAGGAATGATTTAGAAGTACTAAGAGGTGGGCTGGTAAGATGGCTCAGTGGTAAGGACACTAGCTGACAGTCCAATTGACCTGAGTTTGATACCTGGAACCCACATGGTGAAAAGAGAGAACTGACTCCCTTGAGAAATCCTCTGACCTCTATATAAGTGTAATCCCATGGACATATGTAGAAGTTCTCTCTCTCTCTCTGTCTCTCTCTCTGTCTCTGTCTCTGTCTCACACACACTAAACAAATATATGTAAAGTCATGTTTTGTTTTGTTTTTTTCAAAGAAGTACAGGGCTGGAGAGACGGCTCAGGTTCTCAACACCCATACGGCAGCTAAGAGTTGTCTTTAAGTCCAGTTCAAGGGAATGTGACAACCTCTTTTAGCCTTTGCAGGTCCACTTACATGCATGCAGACAAAACACTCATACATATAAAAGAAACAAAAAATTAAAAGTACATAAATACAAGAGAAGCACTGAGGAAGGAGTTAATAAAATGACCAAAGAAAAATGTAAAAATGTTGTCTAATTTCATCAGAACAGTAGATTAAATTTGCCAGAAATCTTCAGTGATAATTAGGTCAAAATGTCTTCCTAGCACTACCATTTGAGTGTTATCTTTCCAGTGATACAAGCAGTAACTTATCTACTGATTAGTGCTTTAATTTCATTTAGAGAATTAAGGGAGGAATGACCTTGAAACATTTGGTTTTTAGAATATAAAAGAAAAAACATTTTTTTCCATAAGAACTTCTCCCCAGTCATCACCAAATCTCAACAAAGTGGTGTGAAAATAATTTTCTCTCATCACAAAACATCTGTTTTTCTAGCATCTTTCCCAAATTGGAAATGGTGACATCTGCTACATTCTAACTGGCTATTTTGTGAAACCATTCAACTATTGACTGACCTCTGTTGAAGTTTCATATGACTTTATTAAAAAGAAAATATTTTGCTTGGAAATGTACAATCAATTTTAGTAAGTCCAAGACTGAATTACAGGCAATGCATAGAAAGACATACTCAGAATTTTTCAGTAAACTATTTAGAAAAGGGAAATTGATCCAGGCTTCATATAAAAGTGAAAATAAACAAAGGTACTGCATGCATTACATTGTCACCTTTTTCTGTTTCTGCCTGCTACTCTTGTCTCATTCAGTTCAGTAGTGGTAAGCCCTGTGTGTGGAGCAGGTAGCCAGCTGCTGGATAAGGATATTAGGCAGAGATTCTGTGGCATGATTAGCCAAGGTGGTGTTGGAAGTTAGCAGCAAGGAGCCCCAAACTGTAGGCAGTTAGTCAGGATTACAGGCCCAAGGAAAACATAATGTCAGTATGTCCTGGGGGAACTGATAGTCAGCTTTCAAGAGAACTGACATTTTACAATAAACTCACCTGATCCATGAGCTAAGGCTACCTTTAGAGACTGCCTCAAAAACTAAGGTGAAGTGAAGCATCAGCATCTTCTTCAATAGTTTTCCACCCGTAGCTTCTGGATTTGGCTAAACTTGCTGGTTAGCGAGATAGAGGGATCTTCTTGTTTCTGACTCCCCAGTGCTTGGATTGCAGGCACTTGCCTTTGTACATGGCTTTTATTTAGGTACTAGGGCTCTACACTCAGGTCCTCATGCTTACATGGCAAACACTTTCCTGACTGAATCATCTCTCCAGCCCAAATCCCTCTTACCTATGTGGTTACTCCTCTGTTGTTTTTGCTCGGCTTCAGCAGTATGTGTGGCATACTATGGAGATGCCTGAATAATCACAGCCTGACTCTGAATATCCATGTTAACCAATCATGGGTCCCAAGTTGTTCTGAAAAACCATTCCTTTAGATTTCTCTCAGAACTGTGCTCTCAGACAAAGGCCTTGCTCCATCATTATTGAAAACATACATAGAGCATGAAATGGGGAAGTAAAACCAAACACTTATATTATCAGGAAGATTTTATCATTTCTGACCCTTAGTGAACTAGAACAGCACACATAAGTAAAAAGAGCTGCTAACAATTTAATCAGTATTGTTTGCAACTGGATATTCTGCAACAAGGATAATCTTCATTATGCTGTTTACAGCAAATATCAACGTGTGCAGTGCTTGCTTGATGGGAAAAACATACACTGTTCTGGGTCAAGGCCGAAGAAGGGTCCTGAGAGACTAAAGTTATATTTACCAGACAAGGTTATCTCAAGGCCTAGTAAGCTTGTTTTACATTTATAAACAAGCTAAGATAGTGTTAAATGATATCAAAACATAAGATTAATTTTTTAGTTGCAAGGTTAGGTAAAAGTCATTTTCCTGGGGTATGTTCATATGGTAAAAGTCATTCTTGCAGTAGGCAAAATATACTTTATGGATTTTTAGAAAAGATAATGAATGAAAACTAACCAAAGTTTAACGGAGAACATAGGTTGGTGACTTTCTCAATTAGTTTCCAATGAATTGGCCATTTTAACACAAAGTCCCAAATAATGAGAGCATAAAGTTGTTCAACATGGGACACTTTTGAGAATCAGTGCTAGCCACAGTCACACTGGAACGACAGGAATACCTGTTGACCATGGGGCTGTCCATGGGAAAATGAAGGGCTGTGATGGTAACAGAAACACTTGATAGTAAGTGTCTGAGCTGGGAGATGAAGGCTTGATATGGTATTGACCAATATGGTAGCTGCTAACCAAAATGAGCTTTTGGGTCAAGACAGATTTATCCATTAAATTAAGTATTAGTTAGAATCTTCAGGCCTCATGGGGAGGAGTAAATTGAAACTAATTAACACTAGATACCAATAAATTAATTTTAGTTTCTCATTTATCTTATTCAGATTTCAAGTTCTCAGTAGGTCAGAGTGGCTTTTGGGTTCTGGATCAGTAACAGTCTAGATCATTGCGATAAATGCAGAGATTTCAACAGGTGGTGGTAGCTTAGAATATCCTTGTTGGAGAATGTGACATTTATATGGGACACTGGTTTCTAAATACATGAAGTTTTAATATTTAGAATTCAAAAAACATTTTTCACGTAGTTTGCTCTTCTTAAACTGTTCTTTAGTGGTAGATTTTTGGGGGGGTTTCCAACAGATATCACATGTTTATTCTCCTCTGGAGTACAGAGCAATTTAGAAATAAGACTCACAAGATGCCTGGAAAAACTTAGGATGCTGAGGCAGGAGAATATCAAGTTTGAGGCAAATCTGGAAAGCTTCCTGAGACCCTATTTCAAAAACAAGGGGCTAGCCCCTGAGGAATGGCACTTAAGGTTAGACACTGGCTCTTATATGCACGTACAACATGCACACATGTGCACACATAAGAAGAATGGAAGGTGTAGAAGGATGAGAAGGAGAAGGTGGTGGAGGAGGAGGAGGAAGGAGGAGGAGGAGGAAGAGGAGGAGGAGGAGGAGGAAGAACAGCAGTAGCAGCAGCAACTTGATTAGAAAATCTGGTTTCAAATCTGCAGCCAAATGGTCTTTTTAGCAAAATAACCTACCCAGTCACTACACCAGATAGAATCTTCTGCTTCCTCTGGAGGAATACAAAATATTCATCAGCTATATAATATTATAGAACTAATTAAAACTCTTTAAGTTTCAATTGACTTATTTTTACACTAAGATAATAATTACATCTATTTAAAATTGTGTTGAAAGAAGTTAATTTTTATAATGCTCAGAATATTCCTGGAACACAGAAAAATTCTGTTATCTGTGTGTACTTGTTAATATCATTATATAGTGGAATATAGCTCAGAATGCATTTTCTCTGCCAGGACACAGAGCTTAAGGAGCATCGAAATGTACTAGGCCAACATGTTCAGTTGTTTCTCTGAGCTCACCAGTTGGATGAGTCACTCTATCAGCTGAGTGTGTTAGAGAAGAGTAGGAAGCTTGTAAGTTAGTCTTTTTTTTTTAAGGCTTACCTTATTTTTACCATATATCTTTATCAAATTTTTATGCATTTCATGTATCTTAGTCATATTTAGATCTCCTCCTTTGTCTTCACCACCCTCATACCCTCCATTGGACTTCATGAATTCTTTCATATATATTAAATCCTACTGAGTCAAGTTTGTATCTCCAGATGTTTCTCCATGTGGATTCATCCACTGGAGCCTGGTCAGCCTACTCAGCACCGTCACTCCCATTAACACCAGTGGAAGAGTGGAAAGGTTTATCTTACTTGTGTGTGTGTGTGTGTGTGTGTGCATGCGCGCGGGCGCGCCAAGAGAGGGTATCGGGTACTGAATCGCCTGGAGCTGTAGTTATAGGCAGTTATGAGCTGCCTGATGTGAGAGCTGAAAATGGCTCCAGTCATCTGAAAGAGCAGCAAGGCAAGCACTCTTAACCACTGAGCCACCTCTCCAACCCCTAATGAGTTACCCTTCATTCCTGAGTAATGAAATACAAACTGTCTACCCTCTGTGGAAACATGAGAATTGAAATACAGCTATTTTCTCTAACAAGAAGTCATTTGCATATCTATCTATCCATCTACTTATCTAATTTTAATATGTATTTTTAAAAATTAAAATTTTATGCATGAGTGTTTTTCCTGTATATATATATATGTACGCGTACCACATTTGTACCTGGTACCCATGGAAGCCAGAAGAGTGTGTCAAATCCCTTGGAACTGTAGTTACAGATAGTTGTTAGGCACCATGTAGACTGTGGTTGCCAAACCTAGTTCTTTTATAGGAACAGCAAGTGCACTTAGCTGCTGTGCCATCTCTCTAGCCACACCTACATCATTTTACTCACTGCTTTTTTCATTTATAATCTCAGACAAGTCCAGTGTCTCAGTTTCTTTTCTTATTGCTGGGACACAAAACTCTAACAAAAGCAACTTACAGAAGAAAGTGTTTATTTTAATTCACAGTTTAAGGGCCATCATGGTGAGGCAGTCAGAACATCAGGAACTTAAAGCGGATAGTCGCATTACAGTTGCAGTCAGAAGAAAGCAGTGAATACATGTGTGCTCAGCTCTGTCTCTTTTCATTCAGTCCAAGGCACAGCCCACAAAATGGTGGCGCACACACTGAGCACGTATTCTGATCTCAATTAGTCTTTATATTTCCGTACAGACATGCCCAGAAAGCCCATCTCCCAGGTGATTCTAACTTGTCATGTTGACAGTTAACACTATCACATCCAGTAACACGTTGGGTCGAAACAACAATGCCTCTCTTTCCCCTATTGCACTATTTTGTAGCAAAAATCAGAACTTGACTCAGATTGGTGCTGCAGTTACAAAAGTAAGAACAGAGACTCATCCAATTCATCACATAACTTGCTCTCCTGATTAAGTATCAGAGATTAGAAAACCCCTCATTTTCACTAAATTAAGGACATCACGGGTTTCTAAGCAAACTGTATGCATGTTTATTCATGTCTTTTCACACATTAAAATAAATGGGAGCAATAAGTGTGTTATTGCTAGAATTGCTATCCTAAACATTTTCTTTTAGAAATTAAACTACAGGATATTTCTAGAAATGACTCTAGGTTCCAATTGGTAGTGATCTTTTATTTTTGTGATTAAAACTCCAAATGGAATCTTATTAGAATCTCAAGATGTGTAAGGGATCTGCAATGCCAACCTCCCCACTTTCAAACCCCTAGCTGATAGGCTGCTGATATACTCTACAAAATTTTAAATAAAGATTTATGTAATTATTTATTTATGTGCTTGGTTTTTTTTGAGATAGGGTTCCCATGTAGCCACAGTTGCTTGGAACTTGCTATGTAGACCAGTCTGGCCTCAATCTCACAGAGATTCACTTGCTTCTGCCTTCCAAGTGTTGGGATTAAAGGCATGAGCCACCATGCCCAATTCCAGTTTTATTTATTTTTACTTGTTTCTTAATCTGTATATTCAGAGATTTATTTTGACAACATAATTCTTATGTCATTTATTTTTTATGTGTATGAATGTATTGCCTGCATGCATGTAAATGTACCTGTGCTATGCAATGTCCATGGAGGCCAGAACAAGACATAGAATCATCTGGAATTGGAAGTACTGACATGCCATGTGGGTCCAGGGATTTAAACCTGGGTCCTCTGCAAGAGTAGCTGGTGCTCTTAACTGCTGAGCCATCTCTCCAGCCTCAATAGTATAATTCTTTAATACTTTCACTGGTTCTTAGAATTCCATGCAATGTATTTCGATCATATTCAGCTTCCTTCCTCCACCTCTACACCATTCTACTACCACTTCTAAGTACTTTATTGTTTATTCTTTCTCTTTATTTATAGACCTATGAAGCCTAACTTGTGTTCTCCAAGTTAGGTTTGTTAGTGTGGTTCTATCCCTTGTAGTCTGCTCAACTTACCAGGCATCACACCCTTAAATAAAACTCTCCCCCCCCCTCTCTCTCCCAGTTACTATCAGTTGCCAATAAATCCTCAGCTAGGGCTGGAGCTTTTGCCTTCTTCTCCCATCTGTGCTGAGGTGTTGTCTGGCTTGGGCTTGTACAGGTCTTGTGCATGTTGCACAGTGCTGTGGTTCATATGTGCAACCAGTTTCCTTCTATTCATCTACCACTTCGGACTCTTACACTCTTTCCACCCCTACTTCAATGATCCCTGAGCCTTGGAAGAGAGTGCGATTCAGGTGTCCCATTTATGGCTGAGCACTCCTCTGCAAAGTTTATTCATCTCTGTTCTTGCGACCATTTCTCTTACAAAACTAGCATTATATTGTGAATTCTGAGTATCATGGGCTATTTGATTTCATACCAATCACCTCCTTCACAGTGTCTAGGATTATACCCAACACAAAATTGTTTATTTGTTGACTACATGAATAAATAGCAGACAGAAAACTAAGTGACCTGGACTAAGTCAATCAGTAAATTGCTGAGGCTGGAAATTTGTATATAGTCAGTAATTAGAAACATTCTGGTGTCATTATCAGACTAGGGATTAAAGGAGAAGTATGGAGAAGATGCTGATCATTTTCAAGAGAATTTGGAGTGCCTGTAGTGAAGCCAGTGAGTTAGCAAACAAAATGATATTCAGTCCTCATCTTCCATCAGGGGTTAGTGCTGCAGGAACTCATTCATAAAATTTTACTTCCAGGAAACATGACTATTTATCTATGGATGACTCCTTCCTTTACTATTGCATAGTTGCTTTGTGTTTCCTGTGCAGTGCATTAGAGTGTGCACATGCTTATGGAAGCCAGAGGCCTCCATGTGTTGTTCCTCAGGACCCACCCATCTTGTAAAAAGCCCAGGTGTCTCACTAGCCTAAAGTTCCCAGTGTAGGTGTAGGCTGACAGACCAACAAGTCCCTAGGATCTACCTATCTCCTGATATTGCCTTCCAAGGAAGGCGTCAGAAGTGACCCACACTATGTCAGACTTTATTTCACATTTCATTAAGAATATTTTATTATTTTTATGTGCATGAGTGTATTGCCTGCACCCATGTTGTGCAGTGCCAGAGGAGTCAGAAGCAGGTGTTGGGTTTTCTGGAACTGGAGTTACACACATTGTTAGTTGCCATGTGGGTGCTAGAAATCTGGAAATCGAACCTGGGTCATCTGCAAGAGCAGCTGATGCTCTTAACTGCTGAGCCATCTCTCCAGCCCCACATCTCGTTTTTTAACATGGGTTTTGGGATGGAACACAGGCCCTCACACTTTCCGAGTAGATACTTTACTGACTGAGCTTAGTGCTTTTTTTTAAGGCAGGGTCTTACCATGTAGCCCTGATTGCCCTTAATCTCCCTGGGATCCTGCTGCCTTGGCTTCCAAGTGAGTGCTGGGATTACAACAGTGAGCCACCAGATTCAGCTAAAATACAATTTCAGTGTAGAAGGTCTGGGGCAAAGCCTGTGATTGTGTATCAACACACCCCATACAACAGAGTCTCCTCTCTCTCTCTCTGCTCTTGGAGCAGAAGGCACATAAAATAAGAAAATGGCTTTAAGAATGGCTTAGGCTTTTATTTCCTTTTAAATACAAGTTTTCAATCTTTACAAGGCATAGAGAATGGTGAACTTGCAAACTGTTCTCCTGAACTTAGTTTTGCAGATTAAAGAATAAGTAATTTTACTGACAGAATGCATGAAGTCCGGGGGGTGGGAGGGTGGGGTGTGCACTGATGGAGAAGGGACTATAAAGATGATTAAGATGTTGTGTATGAAATACACAAAAATTCAATAAGAATATGCAATCTTACATGTTCATTTTGAAATTCGATTTGGCCTTTCATTTTTAATTTAATTCAAGGCAAATTCTCTCTTATTTTTAATAGTGATCCTGGAAGCTACTCAGACATCAAAAAGTTAGATTTTACCTTGGGTGAAAAGACTTCAGGCTGAGTTTAGCAGCTATGGGGAACAATGCAGTAGGCCAGCAGGTTCTGGAAGTATTAGAGGGAAATTCAGGACATTGTGAAACAGTAGAGCACTTAGAAAAAAGTACCAGTTGTGAAAGAGTGACCTATTTCAACGCTAGGCATGGGTATGGCTATTCTTATCTGAAAGCCCAGACTGTCCCCATCAGAGAAACAAAATATTTCTACCTTCAACCTTTCTTTGATATCATATTAATTTAACAGGCACAAGTAACTCCGGTTCCTCTTTGGGTGTTATCTGTACTGCATCTTCCTCGTAAACTTTTTATCATCTATTTATGTTTTTCTTCCATTTAAAAATCTTTAAGATGGCACAGTGGATAAAGGCCCTTGCTGCCAAGCCTAGTGACAGAGGTCAATCTGCAGAACCCAAATGATGAAAGACGAGAACCAACTCTCCACACACACACATGAACATGAACGCATGCATGCATGCGCGCGCGCGCACACACACACACACACACACACACACACACACACACATGCATGCGTGTGCTAGGTAATTTTAAATACTCCATTAAAATATCTATAATATTCTTTATGACTCTGGACACAAAAGAAACAGCTATGAATTGAACAAAAATTAGACAAATATTTCTAGGTTCACGAGAGGATTTGTTGTTGTTTGTTTTGTGTGTGTGTGTGTGTGTGTGTGTGTGTGTGTTGAGACATATACTCTCTGTAGCCCTCCAGGAGCCTGGAACTTGCTATGTAGACCAGGCTGCTCTCCGTCTCCTAGAGATCTGCCTGCCTCTGCTTCCTGAGTGCTGGGATTAAAGGTGTGCACCATACTCAGCTTTTTCTATTTTTTTTTAAGTTTTATGAGACTTAATTTTATAGGATAAAAAGAGACAGTAAAGAATAAAAAATACAATAATTAAATCTAGAATTTCAAAATAAATATAATTTGAAGATAAGGATTATTTGGCAGAAAACAATGAGCAATAATTTAGGCAGTGACTGACTGATACTGGGGTGCTAAGGTTAATTGGTCTCTCTAGAGTGCTACTTTGAGTAGCAACCTGGATACACTGAGTGAATAAGCCATGTTATTAAGCAGAGCAGAGAAAGCAGCAAAGGGAAGAAGCTACTTGTGGTAAATATTTACAGTTTGAAGTAGGAAATTCTATGATCTTTGTATTCTCTCTTGTGAAGTTCCCCTGTCTTCTCAGATTAAAAAATTTGTGGCTCTCTTTAAAGGTCTATGTCACTCATTATCACTCAATATAACTCATTGAAAAGCCTTCTGCAATGTTGGGGGGCAAGGGTACTAGGTGATCCTTGGGGGATCCTAAACTATCCCAAGGGCCACTTCTCCACATCATTTCCATATCTGTCAAAGACAAATCTTAGATTATGGCTGATACTAGTCCATTTTTTTTTCTGATCCGAGAAGATAGGCAGTGGAGGGCTGGCCATGTGGCTCAGTGGTACAGTGCTTGCCTAACACACTCAAGGCCTGGTCCTCCTTTTCCAGCTCAGCAAAGATGAGCTGGAATGGCAGGCCACTGGCATGAGATAGACACAGTCAGAGGATCTGATGATCTACTGACAGGAGAGTCTCTCTCAGGAGGCCATCCTCAAGCTTTGAGGATCCTTCTCCCTTTCCTATTTCTGTATTTGGTGTATGGTGCTGTTGATTTCCTACATGGCATTTAAGCTATTTTATGAGGATCAATCTGAAGCTCATAAAAGTTGCCTCTGTGTGGAGATCTTGTATCCTAGACCAGAAATCCCCTGCTAAGTGGCCTGTAGAATGGCTCTTGCAAAATGCTGGAGTCGGGTTTATGACTATCATGATCTTACACTCATGATATTTCTCTGATCACATATTTCATTTTCTTTTCTTTCCTGGGATCATCTCTTTTCAGTTTTTCTCATTTGTACCTTTCTCTACCAAAGCGCAGGGTTCTGTAGTGCATTTCGCTGCTATAGTAACTGTCTCTTTTCTAACTTGTCTTTTTTAAACTGTCAGTTCCTTCAGATAAGGCTCATTTCTTTATCTTCTTGAATGGGCATAGTTGGTAGAACAGTGCACAGCTTACAATAATGCTAAGTAAATGAATACCAAATGAGCAAATGAATTCTTGAATTGTCCTTGAAGCTAGGCTTCTGGTCCTAACCTTCCTATTGAATGCCAGTCTTTTATTTTTAAATTCCTTCTGACATTTCCAATTGACTGTTTTGTTTTTCCTCAAGCTCAAATCCACATACTCATTAGTCTTTTCCAACTTTTTCATTTTTATAGGTAACATCAAACTTTTGTTTATTTCCTAAGTCACAAAATTTAGAATGGGATTCATTTGCTTTTGATACTTGGAATTGCCTTTACGCCATCTTATTAGCCTAAAACCTGGTTTAGACTTTCATCATCTAATTCCTGAAAAATTGTAATGGACATTTTACTGCTCAGAGGGTCTTTCTGACTAAAATTTCTTCCCTCCTAAAATTCATACTGTGTACCTCTGCAATACTATTGAGACATTTCATTCATAAACTCATGGCTTGTTCCATTTTCATGGTATTTATGTACACTGATGTGTATATGACATGCCATTATAATCCTAAACGTTCTTATTCATGTTCCATGAGCTTAGAGAGATATAATTTTGTTTCTATTTTAAAGATTAGAAAGTTGAGATCTGGTTAAGTTGAAGGTCAGTCACACCAAAAAAAAAGTAGTAGAATTGAGATTTGACTACATGTATATTTAGTTGGGAACACTGACCTCTGTTAAATCATTATATTAGTACTTAACATCTTAAATTCCTGTTTCACCATTACTGCTACTCTTAAATATTATATGCCATATTTAAAATTTATTTCAAATAATCTCCTATGGATTTACTTTTGTTTTAAAACTTCTACTTTAAGTTGATGTACAGTGGCTAATCATATCTACAAGTAATACATCCATGATTCACTAGTATTCTATCTTCTTGAATTTTTTGAGGGTGTTCCATAGATGCCCCACAACAAATTATCAGTAAATAATTTTATCAAAATCTTCTGCATAGTGCTCTGTACTTATGTATGCCTACTAAATTGTTATGATATTATTATTACCTGAAGCCTGGGGGCTTCACATTGATCTGGGCAGCCATAAAATTCTGATCTCTTCTTTAGTTCTAAGAACTTTGCACTGATCTCTTTATAATCTGATTTAATGCTATACACATTATTTTAGAGTCACCCCATCCTTTTATGAAGCAAAGTCAAGTGAAATACAGACAAGGCGATAACATCAACAAACAGCAAAGGACTTTCGCCATCTCTATCGTCTTTTCAAGTGCACTGGAGAAAGAACAATGGAATAGTTTTTTTTTTTTTTTTCCCGGATGGAATTGTAAATGTACCTTTATAGTCATTTCACTTTAATGAATTCATTAGGAGTGTTTTTTTAAGAGTTCCTTGCTCAAGATTCGTATGTATAGTAGTACTCTTTAGCATTTCCCCCGTCTTTAAACCCTGCTTCACACACTAGCCTGGAGGAGAATTGGCAGGTGCCCAGAAACAGGAAACCTGAAGACTTAGGACCTCGCGGAAGCCAGGTCTATCAAGGTCCCGCTAGTTCTCAGGCACTCCGGAGCGCGTCGTCGCGTCACAGGACGTCACACGCCCTCCGCCCTCCCGGAAGCACAGTGAGTGACGCAGGGGGGCGTGTCCCTGGGGCCCTCCGCGTGTAGTTACCTGAGAGACGCGGGAGTTTTGGCTGTCGGCTCCGCGGGGAGGCGTCCGTGTTTTCGGAGGAGATCCGCGAGCTGGTGGGCGGCCGAGCGCGAGGCGGACGCGCCGGCGCCATGGAGGTGGTGGAGGCCACCGCCCAGCTGCAGACGCTCAAGTTCAGCGGCACCGGCCTGGGGGTCGGCCCGGGGCCCGACGGGTCCTCGCCCGGTCCGCTGGCGCCTGAGGAGGGCTGGGACACCGAGCAGGCCGTGCAGGCCCCGCCGCAGTCCGGCCGGAGCGCGCACGCTGGCGGGAGCCCCTCGCCGCTGCCCGAGCGACCAGTGAGCGAGGACTGCGTCACGGGCTCGGGTGCCGTGCAGCCGCCGCAGGCCCCGCAGGCCGCGGACTCGTCCGACTCGGACTCAGACTCGGATTCGGACAGGTGAAGTGTCTGCAGCTCCTGCGACGGGGGTGGGGATGGGAAGGAGGACGGGGAGGGGGCGGGGGATCGGGGTCCTGCGCCCAGAGGATGCGCCAGGCCCTGCCTCAGTGCGCACGCGTGCTGTGAGAGCCGCGACCTGTCCCCACCGTCCCCTCTTCTCTGGGCAGTACAAGCTTCCTAAACTTGGTAGTCCGGAAGGTTACAGTAGATGTGGTAGCATTTGTACTGTGTGGGAATAATTCTTACAGTGCAGAGAATCTGCAATTACTAGATTATTTACATAGCAACTTTGTTCGGCTCGTACTTTTATGGTTATAACTTTAAATTTTGTTTCAGGTCACCGTTGCTACTTTTTCCATCGAGTGTAGTACGTAGGGCTATTTTTTCTTTCTCTTTTTTTCTTTTTGAAACGGATGAGTTAAAGATCAGGGATGAGTTAACGATTATTTTGTGTGTTTCAGAGTTGGCTCTTTATCCCCAGAAGTGTCTCGTGTAGCCCATGCTGGCCTCTTAACTGTAACCAGTAAGGATGATAGTGGACTCCTAATCCTCCTGCCTCCAAGTCAAGTGCAGAGATTACAGCCACCCTACTCTCCCTCTCAAGTTGGTTCTTTATTGTTGATCCCTAGAATCCTGGTAGGGAGCAGGAGCCCATGAAATTAAATGTGGGAATGTATGTTTTAGAAGACTCTCTCCCCTCTCTGTTCGTTGTGGAAGAAGGGTCTAGCATACATTACAGAATGTTGCTGAACTATACTGAACGTTCAAATATTTGAATAAAGTGTTTGTTGTGGGGGGGATGGGACTGAACAAGATAAATGACTTCTGACCCTTCGTGGCAAAGGCTACCAAATATTTGAAGAAGCTTGAAAGGGTACAGCGTTTACCATGTTTTCATGGAATGCATCATCGATTTCAAGTAACTGCTCAATGACTTTCTGGGGAGGAGTGAACTTCTATTCACTTCAGATAGTAACAGGCTAAAAAAAAACCAGCTTCACTCAAGCCTAGCTTAGTGAACCAATGAATGTTTACTGGGGATGTTTACAGGAAAATGTTTGACTTACAGGCAGCCAGCACTGAAAAGCCTGCCCAGCAGTAGTTACAAAGACTGCATCCCCTGCCCAATTTGTAGGCAGCCCCACCAGAGTCCTCTGCCCAGCAGTTGTTTATTGCATTTTTAACCTGGAGTCCTGGACTTGTGAATCTTGAGCCTTGTAAGTTTTGGTAGCTTCCTGAGTCTTACAAGCCCCTCTGCTCCCTTTAAAAGGAAATGCTTCAGTTTGGAGGAGACAGATACATAACCTGTATCTATTGGACTTTAAGGAATTGTGGACAGCCTCTAGGAGCAGTTTGAAAAGCTCTCTGGGAGGGTAGGGCTTCAGAGGAAGTAGTGTGTGAGTTGTGCCTTTAAAGAGGAATTGCGTTTTTCTGGGCTGGGGATAGTTCAAGCAAGGAAAACATCATAATTACACGATAATAAAAATGCCAGCAGATTTGTAAAGTTTATGTGATAGAAGTTTATATGCTAGATGTGGGCTCTATGAGAAGTTGTAGGAGATAGGATCTGGAGATTATAGGACCCTCATTTCTGAGAGCTCTAAGGCTGTAACTACCTGGATACCAAAGATCATGGATTTTTATCTTGTATACAGTAGAGCTTTCTGGAAAAAATTTCAAAGTTTTTCTGTATGTGTGAATACTAATAAAAAGTAGAAAATTACCCATATAGTCATCTTGATTTAATAGTTATCAGTATTCTGAAATTGTTAGTTTAATCTTTTTGAACCATTTTAAAATCATTTGCATGAATGATACCTATTTCAGCACCACATTCTTTTTAAAATTTTTTATATTTATGCATATGAGTATTTTGTGTGCATGTTTGTAAGTGCACCTGTGCACAGTATGATATTCTTCAGATGATCATTCTCTTTGAGGCATGGTTTCATATGGCCAAAGGTGGCCTTGAACTTGCTGTGTAGCCAAGGATGTGTCCTTGAATTCCTGATCTTACTGCTTCTGAGAGAGCTGGCGTTTCACGCATGCACCACCATGTTTGGAAAACAGACATTCTCTTATAGAATGAAGACTCTCAAAATCATAAATACTGTCTTACATAAAGTGATTCTCACCTATTTTCCAGGCATATGTGGTTCTTTTAAAGCAAGAGCTTGAGCTCATGATAGAAGGCCACAAGGGATGAACATAACAGCAGTGGGATGAAGAATAATGGCAGAGATAGGCCATGTTTGGCATTGACTATACAGCTGTTTAAAAAAAGATGACAAATGACGTCCTGAATGGTAAAGATAAAGTGGAAAGTACTAAGAGATAGGACTTTATCACCGACCTAGAAATGAGGTAGCCTTAAACCAGTTCTAGGGTCTCAGCTTCCATGACCGAATTGAAGACCGAACAGTGAAATAAAATAGAAGCTCAAGGGAAGAAACTAATTCATTAGGAAGAATGAATTTCCTTGTTTTTAACATGTTGAAAGTATGAAGTATACATAGGTAGTTCAAACAGTGGTTGGTATGCAGCTACGTGTTTGGAGTCTAGAATTGTAATGCCAAAGCTGAAGATTGAGGAGTCTATGTGTACATGGATGATTGAGATCATTGGAATGAATGTCATATATCGAAAGAATATAGAGGGGAGAAGGTGACTGGATAGAACTCTTCGGAGTCACATCAAATCTGCTGGAGAGTGGAACCACTTGGGCCAAGCCAAAAAAGCTTTTGCAGTGGAATGGTCATCTTGGCATTTTGAGGAATTCCAAGTTGAAGAGGGAAAAGAAACTTGAGAATTAAATAGTCTTCTCCATGATTAAGAAATGTACTTTACCTGGAGGTACCATTAGTGATGATCATGTGCTTACTATATTCAGACAGACAAATGTATTTCTTGTGACACTATTGATATCTGGAGTGTCCAGGTTTTATATTTCTGGAGTAATTGTATGTCCAGCACCACAAATGGTCTTTCCACACAGTCACCCTTCATCTCACTGCTGTTACTTCACTTGTGACCCTCCAGCCTAATGAGTTCTGGCTCTGTAAATGGGAAATTTGAAAATGGACAAAAGACTACTTTAAAACAACATAATCAGTTTGAAATGTTAGTTATTGAATTAGACCAGCAATAGAAGCAAAATAAATATTTCTATTTGAAACAAAATTTTACTTCATTACATTATAATACTTGACTAAGTTCTCAACTTTTTCTTTACAGTGAAACAGATTCAGATAGTTCAAGCTCCTCTTCATCCTCATCTTCCTCATCATCTTCCTCTTCTTGTGTATCACTCCCTCCTGTGCTGTCAGATGGAGACGATGACCTACAGATTGAGAAGGAAAATAAGAATTTTCCTCTTAAAACAAAAGATGAGTTACTTCTTAATGTAAGTACTTAGATTTAAGTTTAATTTTCATGTTTTAAATATACTGATGTGTTATAATGATTCTATTGTACTCTGTAACCTCCATTCCTTTTCTTAGTATATTGCACATATTTTTGCTATGCTTTGACTTTCTTTTATAAGGTACTGATTTGAATAATTTCTAAGTTTTCGTCTAACCCTGGCAACAACAACATGATTAATGGTAATTTTGTTGAGGTATCAGCTTCACTTTGCTGACAAAAAAAAAAAAAAAAATCTTTAGAAGACTTTCTGGACTGGGGCTGTAGGTCAATCTGTTTCAGAGCTGTTGTTTAGCATGCATGAACCCTGTAGCCCTGGGTTCAGTCCCCAGCACTGCCCCAGACAGCATAAGATCCTTCTGTAGTTTCATAGTTTTCAAACTACATATGTGTTAGTAGCTCGTGATGGTCTTATAGAAGCTAAAGCTCCCAATCTAGAAGTATTTTGTGAATGTATTGGGAGGTTTATTTGGTATCTTTTACCTGTATCTTGATAATTCACCTTCTAAAAATTCTCAGTATAAAAAGCAACAAGTTTTAGAAGTATATTTATATAGTTTTATTGATCTTACTAGTTCTCAATTTCTTACCTTGGGAATTCCTTGAAATTTAATGCAAAATCTTACCTTAAGATAGATTACTCATACTTTGACCAGAAGTAGACAGGGCCACACATGCCAGGAACCACATTCCTAGAAGGTTGAGTTCATAACAGATCTTTGCATTTCCTGTGTATCCAGTCAAGTATTTTATTCTGATAGTGGATTCAGAGTCAAAAGTAGTAGTGATTTTTAGAATGACTGTGTAAATAGGTATCTTTCCTTTATTTGTGGTTTTGTTTTTATTTTATTTGTTGTTGCTGTTATTTAAGAGATGATTGTGGCAAACCTGCCATATACCAGGTGCTTTAAACAAAGGCAGTCTTGGTCCTACCTTCATAATACTTAATGGAAAGAGATAGTAAACAGTACAGAGACAAATTTAATTGCTGGGATTTGGTGTTGATATGTATGCTTGGCTCATAAGAAAATTACATTTTTTTCTTGGAAATTATATTGTAAGCTTTTAAACTTGTCCCTTTTTCTGTTATTTTAAGGAATCATTGGAAAAGTCAGAAGGTAGTTAGTTTTTAATTTTTAAATTATGGATTACTGATTATTTTTTATTTATAATACTGGGGAAAAAATCAGACAAGATCCTAGTCTTCTGTGCTACTCTGTTACTAGAGATGCTTGAGGCATTTTGATGACTTGCATCTGTCCTAAATCTCTGAATGAGATATCAAGGATTCTTACAGGGATTAAACACTGAAGTTCAAGAAATGAGAATAGCTTGGTGGTGAATACCAAGGATAACATGACTGCAAAACACTCAGTGTCTCCCAGACTGCCTCTTGTAGGGCTGGGAGTTTGGACACTAGTAGGCGTTTTTATAAAGGATTTTAACCTGCTTATTTAGATCTTGGTATATAGCCTTGAACAAATCATTGAAGCCAGTGGAATGAGTGTTCTGTTTGGACATGAGTCTCCTGGTCATTCCTATCTGCATGGGCGAGTATGTAGGAGGTGAGAGTGTGGGTAGAAAGTGGAAGCTTGAAAAGCACAGGACACCTGTGAAATAGTGGGAGTGCCCAAGAACCAGTGACAGGAAGGACGTATGAATGTGTATTTTGAGTAAGGTGGGGGTTGTGTACCATATTGACCACATGGAATGAGTTTTCTGACACAAGAAATGCAAGCTCACATCCTTTCCAGAAAGATTTTGAGCAGCTGGAGTATCCATGTTATTAAATACTTGATGTAATTATGATGCTTGACTAAGGTTGGACTCAGTGTTGAGGAGCACATACTCATGTTAACTCAAGACAACCCAAGGGTTTTAAACTTGGTTTTGAAAGCCATTGAAGGTAAGGCAGCAGATTCATTCATTGGGTATCATGTGATTCTGTCTTTAACTGGCTTACTCTACCTTTAGATTGAGCATCTTCATTTTAGCTTTCCTGATTGACTTATTTCTGTGGCTCTGAATACAACGTTTTTTAACTTGTAGATTCCCTGTGAACTGGCTAATGTTTCTTTAATTTTTTTTTAGACAATGCTATTACTTAGATTGAGGGGGAGGGGGAAGAGTTTTTGTTGTTGATTTTAAGAAAATGACAATCCACCCTTCCTGAGAAGTGTCACCTCTTTGCTATAACTAACTCTGTATGCTACGGGCTGTTTTGTTCAGACTTTTGTTGGGTCAGTTAGGTTTACGAATTATTAATTGCATGTCTTAGTGAGCAAACAATCACTATATATATGTATGCAGTCTGTTAATTATCTGATGAACTTCTGAAGAAAGTGAGTTAGCCTATCCATGTTCTTGTTAAAACATTTTTAAACAGTCACAGTAGCTTTCAGCTTGTGTGACCTTCAGAGATCTCTAGAACATGGACACGACTAGTTTTATGCAGCTTTATGTCCTAATTCTTTTTAAAGTGGTTCATTCATCTTTTTCTGCTATTCAGATGGGGTGGAGGTAGAGGGTTGTTTTTTGTTTTTTGTTTTTCCTTTCTGTGTGCTTTCTAGCATTCTGTGTGCTTTCCAGCAAGAATGTTGCCTCTATGAGTAGGTCTCTTTAATTCTTTCCTATTGTATGAAAACTAGGTCTCAGTGATCTGGCTTTCAGCTAAGCATCCTTAATCTGAATCTTTGACTGCTAACATATCACTTTATTTCATGTACAAATTTGTTGAAATATTATGTAATTATATATTTAGATTATGTGTGTAAGGTGTGCATGAAACAAATCAGTTTCATAGTCTGGCTTGAGTTCCAGGCCCAAGATACCTTATCTTGGTGTAAATACTCCAAAATCAGAAAATGTCAGAAGTATTCTGCTGAAGGATGATCAGTGTTACTAACCATGTGGCTCTTTAGTACAGGTATATGGGAGTTACAGTGAAGTGACTTGGATATTTTTCTTTCAGAATTAAAGTTTATGTGCAAATTTTTGTTGGTTTATAACTGCATCTTGTCATCCCAAGAAGAATTTGATTAAAAATAGAAAGCCAGGCATGGTTGTGTACACTTATAAGCCTAGTGTCAGGAGGCTGTGGCAGGAATATCATGGTTGGCCAGCCAGCATTCAGTGTATAATGAGATACTCCATCTCACAAAAACTGCAGAGGGAGGTAGTCAAAGTAACAGAAAAAAAGAGGGATTGGTAGGCCATAAAGGCATTGGAAAAGGAGCCTTAATTGGCCCTCTTGATAATGTCACAGTTACGGAATATACCATTAGATTTAACCAAATCGAATTATTCTCTTAAACATTAGCCTTTCCTGAAAGCTGAGGAGGTTTGTATATGAAACCTATATAAGTTGAAAGAGCATATGCATTATAGTCTTGAAGCTGCATGAAGCCCCATAGGATTGAATGTGTTTCAGTGTATTAGAAAATTATTCCCCTTTTGAAAAATTTTCTCAGAAACTTATGCTGTGAGCTCATTCAAATAAATCAGATACAATTGAAAATCAGAATCATTAAAACCATTTGGGATGGTCATATTCCAAAGTATACGTTTTATAAATGAATGCTTATTTTCTTGTCTGAAAACCTGAAAGACTAACATTTTAAAATTATCACTCTAGTGCTTATGATGCTAAAAAAAAAAATGAATGCTACTTAATAGAGTCTTGTGTCTTAGGCAGATTGTATAAAATGACAAGGAAAAGTTAAATGATTGTAAGCAAGTCATGAGAAAATTTACTTTCTAATTTGAGGACTTGCCTTTCTTATACAGAAATGAACTTTGTAGTTGGGTTGAAAACACTGTTACTCCCTTTCCAGTTCTGCTTGTGTAGACATATCCAAAACATTCATATGATGTAGCGGTTACCTAGGCCACTTAAGTGGATAGAAGTTGCAGTAAAATATTTTATGCCTATTGAATGTCCCAGCCCCTGTGAAATTGTATTTAATTCTGTTCTACAGTAATTGTACTGACTGAATATGTAATTGTTCAAGGCCTAACTTAAGTATATATTTTGTCCTAAATGTGGGTGAGGCTTCTTTCAGTTGAAGCTTTTTGTGCCTGAGTAGTTTGGGAATTACTACATCCTCACCTAGAATACTGGTGAAACAATAAAATTATTTACAAAGTGCCTGATGTTTAAGAAATGTTTTGTATACTTGAAGGGAGACTTCTGATTAATACTTAATGTTGTGCAGTACTCAGTTTTTAAAAAATTAAGATTTTTTGTTTCACTGTACAAATGATTCTTCAAAGCTATGTGAAGCGTGACTCTAGTACTTGCCCAACACTGACAAAGTCTTGGATTCTATCCAGCACCACATACAAAAAAACTACTCAGGATGGTAAATGAGTGATTGTTTAAGCTTCAGATGAATGCTGTTTTGTTCAGAGGCATATCCGTGCATTTTCACTGTATGTGCATATCTGATTGTTATTACATAGAGACAATTCATAGTCTACTTCGGAGTGGATTTTTATAAGTGAGCTCTGCTGATTGCCGTAGAAGATAGAGATAAATGCTACAGAGGACTGTAACTGAAGTGTGAGGATATGCTTGTGATTAAAAAGAAGTAGGACGAAGTTAATGACAGAAGAGAGGTGTGTAGGAGCCTAGGACTGAAGAAGAGGGAAGGCACCTTGCCCTGTAGTAAGGGAAGGCAGTCCTGAGCAGAGATGAAGGTGGGAGGGTACAGAGTACATGATGAGTGGAGAGCATCTGAACTTGGCCAAGGAAAGGTGAAGTGTCCCATGACAGGTGTAGTGAATGTCAGCCACTTAGTACTCAGAATGATAATTTCTTTACTTATTGCCCATACAGCTGATACCATCAGTTCTAAATCATGTTTTCACCCTTTAAAATTTTAAAAACATTTAAACTAATAGTCTGACATTTTACAGTTATTTGACAGTGCCTTTCTCAGAGTAATGTTTAAAATAAGTGTCTTAGAGATGATGAAATATAGATTTCTTGGATAACATAAAAGTTATATTAGAATCAGTTGTTGAAATTTTTCTTGAGATGGATTATGATTTTTTTTCATTTTTATGTTTTTTAAAACATTGTTTTCTGCTATTTCATCTATTTTTAAAATTAAAGCATTCTTCTATTTATTTTTTATTTTATGTATAAGTGTTTTGCTTGTATGTATGTAAGTATACCACATGCATGCAATGTTGATAGAGGCTAGAAGAGGGCATTGAACCTCATAGAACGGAAGTTAAGTCAGTTGTTAGGTACCATATGGGTGTTAGGAACCAGAACCCAGGTCCTCTGCAAGAGTAACCAGTGCTTTTAACCACAGAACCATCTCTCTAGCCACATTACATTTTAGAGTCCATTTCTGAAGGGTTTTTGTTGGTTTTTTTTGTTTTGTTTTGTTTGTTTGGTTTTTTTTTTTGAGATAGAGTCTGTAGCCCCAGCTGACCTGGAACTCACTGTATAGACCAGGTTGGCCTCTGCCTCTGGAGTGCTGAGATCAAAGGTGTGTGCCACTATGCCCCAGTCAGTGTTTTTTGTTGTTGTTGTTGTTGTTTTATGTTGTTTTAATGAACTTTGTTTTTGTGAAAATCATTTTAGAGAAAAACAGAATGATAGCATATTTATTAGAAAATAAAAATTGAAAGACATTTAAAAGAATTATTGACTTTTAGGTAAAGCTTTTTAATAGACTAATCTGAGACTGTTCAGTGTTATATAATAGTAAATAATGAGGCATTATTGGTGCCTGTTAATTAAGAGGTAGCTGAATTCTCTGGAAACTTAGGAACTTGTGAAGATTCTCACAGGAGAAGCTGATAAATTAGAAACTAAATATTAAATGTCATAGTTGAGACAAAGTGAACAGACCTAATACATTCTTCTTTCCAATATGTTTTACCAGCTATGGGGAAATAAAAATTCAGTCATGGCTCTCAGTACTCAAGGGATTGAATCCTACTTTCCAAGCATATCTGAAAGTGAAGGCTCACCTAATAGCATCAGGTAATTGGCTGGCATGTGCATGTTCTCTGTTTGGGTATAATAGGAAGGTGGCTAGGTAATTTTATTCTGCCTTCCCTTTTTTTCTCAGTTCTGCCCAAACTAGTCCTGAAAAAGATGGGTTTCTCCTTGTAGTGTTTGATTCTTTCCCCAGAACCCATGTTCCTCATATTCTTACCTTTGTGAATAAAACCATAAATGAGAGTTTTTAGATACTTGTGCCTTAGATTGTCAAAATTACTGATTTATTTCCCCCAATATTAAACCTTCAAAAGAGCTAAAGAAATCAAGGTCATTATAAAGGACAGATGTTGTCATCTCCTCCGAGGGTTATTTTGCCACAGTACTTCCTCCCATTTTTGTTCTATAAGTTTAATTTTTAATAGGATGCATTTTGAATGTTATGTGCTGTTCATTTGACTGTGTTACTTAACTGAATTTGAACTTTTATGCCTCATAGACATTTAGAGGATCAGAATACAATATTCTACAACATAAGTACAACAGTCTTTCATGACTGTTTCAGAAGTATGGTTAGGTTCCTGCGTTTTTTTATGTCATGCTTATAAATAACTTATTTGGAGAATCATAATAATTTTTTTTACCTACTGTATAGTTTTTTTTGTATTCATACTGCTGCCTTTTTGATAATTTATACCTGCACATATTGCATATTGTTTTGTTAGCTATTTGTATTATTTAGAGCTTTTGCAGTTTGCACATTGCTTATGGATAAGAAAACTGAAAACAGAAAGAAAGTGACTTGCCTCAGAACAGGTTATGTGGAAGGAGCAGATTTGGGAACTGATAGACCCTGATGGGTGTGCTCATAATATTGAAGTGCATAGAAATGTTGGAATCTGGTCCTTTGAGCTTATTATTTGGTTTTTGGATAATAGTGATATCTTTTGTCATTCTGGAGGATGTATGTCTCATGTAGACTTTCCTAAATTGTATTTGGATCATTTTGCCTCAGAAAAGCCCTTTGATTTGAAACTGTAGTGTATGTAGGAAATCAGTGATTGAATGTATTTAGTATGTTGAGTTTTAGTTATTTTTTTTAACCAGATTAGGCATGATGTTCTTGGCATTTTGTATTTTCATGTAGACTTTTTGGCTAATGATGTAATCCTTACCTGTTATTTATTATTAAATCTAGAAATATTGGCTATTCTTTGTTTCTTTGGTTTTGTTTGTTTGTTTGTTTGTTTGTTTAAGACAGGGTCTCCCTGTAGCACCAACTGACCTAGCTGACTATGTAGATCAGGCTGCCCTTGAACTCATAGAGATCCATGTACCTTTGCCTCCCTAGTACTAGAATTAAAGGCATGTGCCATCATACATGGCCCTTTTTTAAAATTTATTTTGGGTCAATAAATACTTTATAATTTTTATTTTGCATATGTGTCAATATAAATGCTTTAGTTACAGATAATGAATTTAAAACAAGTTTTAAATTTCATTTTAATTTAGGGAGATATAATGAAGTCTTCCTTTGGTAGGTGAAGCATTTAGTTAGCATTAGGATATCACGTATTGTAACTCATGCTATTGTAATGGAGTTTTAACATTTTATTTGTGTCAGTGGTTGGAAATTGATGTTGTCAGTGCCTATGCATGTCTCTGTAGCTTATGTCTTTTTCGATGTGTAAGAATGTAAAATTAGGCTGTCCAAAAGATTTTTGTGCTGTGATAAGAATGTTCTACATCAACACTGTCTTAATACTAGAGCTACTGAGCATTTTAACTGTGGTTGGTGTGACTGGAGAATGTGTTGATTCTTAATTATATTTAATTTTAATCAATTAGAGTTACACTTTTAGAACCAAATATTGTTAGTGTTTGGATCTGTAAAATAAAAGGGATTGTTCTCAGTGTCTTATATTTCTGTCCACAGTTGATGTAGGATAATTCAGGCTCATTTAATTGTCCAAATCTTCCTTAAATATTTGTCTTTTCATTGTACTATGATTTAGCTCATTATATGAAGATGAATGTCTTACTATCCCATTTCTGCCTCATTATGTCTGTTTAAAAAGGTCATTTTATCACTGTACTCCTTCCCATGTAAATTCTGTGTACTGTCTAGATAAGTGCCCATCAGCCTGTGTTCCAGCTTTTTTTTCCTCTGTTGTTGGTGTTTGTGTGATTTCTTTCTGTCACATGTATATACACTTGTACCACACATGGAAAAATAAAATGATTAACTTTTATTTCCTTTAATGGTTTATGCCTCAGAAGAAATTTACTTATTATCTTATCTGGGGCAGCTGCTGTCTTATCAGGAAGCCAGGTGTTAATCTAATTGTGATAATGCCTGTTCCTGGAAGCCAGAGGTATCTATGCATCATTCTTAGCAGTCACTTTTCCATGGCAGATTTCATTTTTGAGGAAGTTGTGTTTAGGTGTTTTTCCTTTCTTGCAGATTGCATATTGAATTATGTTCAAATCTCCTCTAACTAACTTTTGAGGTTTTGATTAACCTATGATAACATAGGTTAGTTCATGTAATAAATATATAATGAACCCCTGCCATGTGCCTAACCATCATTCTGGGTGCTGTGACTGACTTGGTCTCAATTACTGGATTTATTGCCTAGTTAGAGAAGTGAACAATGAATGTAGACTATTAGACAGTAGCAGGATTTGAAGGAGAAAAGGCAGTAGGGTAATTCAATAAAGAATATGTAGCCTTGGTTGTAGTGCAGTTCTTTAGATTTATTAGTTAGGGAAGAGATGGCAACATGTAGAATCCAAACAAGCAGACAAGGTCTTAATGTAATGCTCTACTGGACATGAAAATCCAAGGAACTTTGCTGTGGAATTTTCTGGAGACCTGTCCCATTTGATCTTTCTAAAGTACTGCTTCTTTGAACCACCAAAAATGTTAATGGAAAAAGTATCTCTTGGTTGAATTCTTGCTGATAGTTTGGAATATCTCCTTCCATTCTTATTTAAAAGTAGTGAACAGATCCATTTCCCCTTGTTTCAGGCCACCAAATGTCCACCATTTTCAAGGAAAATACATACTGGCTTGACTTAACTGCCTTTCAAAGACAGGCTCTGTAACAAGCTCTCAAACTGGACTTGTATGATGCTGGTTTCAGTTATACCTCTTGGATTTTTTTTTTTTTCACAGTAATTCATTACTTATCTTTGGTGTTCTGCAGAATATTTGAAATACAGGTTTTATTTACAATATTTTACAGGTAGGTCTTAGGCTGCATAAGAAGCAATGGCCTGTGTCTGTAGCTCTAGCATGGGGATTTGTTGGGAGGGGTGGTGGTAATAGATGAATTTCTAGAGCTTGTGGGCCTACCAGTCTAGCCATTCTTTGAGCTGCAGATTCAGTGAAGAGATCCTGTATTAGTTTACTTTCCTGTTGCTATGATAGAAGCACTGACCAAGAGAACTTAAAAAAGGAAGAATTTATTTAGCTTACAGTTCCAAAGGGGCATGAGTCCATCATGGCAGGGAGGTGTGGCCGCAGAGGTGGCTGGAGTAGATGGAGCAGGTAAGCATTTATATCCTTAACCAGGCACAGGAAGGAGAGAGTGACTGGAGATCCAGCAAGGCTTAAGAACTCTCTAAACCCGCCCCCAGTGACATGCTTCCTCCAGCATGGCCACACCTTCTAAGACCTCCTGAAACAGCACCACCAACTGGAGACAAAATGTCCAAATACTTAGAGCCTATGGGGACATTCTCATTTAAGCTACGATAGGTCCTGTCTCCAAAACAAAGCAAAAACAAAAAGAAGGTGACAGCAGTAGAAGACTCTTCACATCAACTCTGGCTTCCACATGCACAACACCTGCACACTCTCATGCTCACACACACACATATACAATAAGTGAATGAATGAAGTCAATTTAATGCTACAAAATAAGTTGAAGTATCATGCTTTCTTTTGTTCATATAATCCCCATAAAGAATCAGTTTCACTATCTAGAAAATGATGATAGCAAGTAATTTGAAAAATAGCATATAATATATTAAATGCTTATTATGAAGAATATAAAAAACTACTGTAATGTGATCTCCATTACTGGTAACAACACTAATGACAATGGTTCTGAAGTTTCTCTAGTAAAATAAACATGTAAGAACAGTTAGAAAAATTCCATGAGGAAAATATTGTTGGAGGAGAAGTAGCTCTTTGTAAATAAATGTTATCAAAGCCACAAAGTATTGACAGTGTCATAGATCAGTGAAACTAAATTGTGATTTCATAAAAACAGAGAAAAGCCTACAAGTATATATGTTCATTTGGTTTTTTTAAAAAAAGTTTTTTTTCGAATCAGTCTGGGAAGGTGAAAGACACTTTCAGTTTAATTTTTATACAAGGATAAAATAATGGGAGGGCTGGAGAGATGGCTCAGCGTGTTAAGAGCACTGGCTGCTCTTGCAGAGGACATGGGTTCAATTCCCAGGACCCACATGACAGCTAACAACTGTCCCTAACTCTGTTCCAAGGGGATCCAACTTCTTCTGACTCTTTGGGCATTGCAGGGCATGGATACTGCACAACATTGATATACTTAGACACATGTAGGCAATACACTTACACACATAAAAGAAAAAAAATATTAAAAAAAAAATAGCGGCCTGGAAAGATGGCTCAGCAGTTAATAGCAGCTGGTGCTCTTTCAGAAGATGTGGGTTCAGTTTCTAGTACCACTTGGAAGCTAACAATTATTAGTAACTACAGTCCCAGGAAATCCAACACCCTCGTTGACCTCTGTGGGCGTTGCACACACTACATGGAGATAAAATACACATAAAAATAAAAATAATCCAATTGGAGAATGGTTGGTTACTCCCATACTCCCATAATATCTGTGCTACCGGTGGGTGGGCATATTTTGCTAGGGCAGTTGTTGGAGTTCACGGAGTCATACTAGGTAAGGTTGATTATTACTTTTTCCTCCCTGTAGCATGAATACCACATTCCAACACTATGAAAGTAGAGATGAGGCTTTAAAGTCATCACCAGCTTAATTTTTCCTTCTTTATTCTATAGCTCATGTATGTATTATTATCTTCATTAATAGGGTCTTGCCATTAAGTTTATTGTTAAACTCATAGATTAATGTATCTCTTAACTCTCACCAAGAGATTTCCTTATGCAGCAGATGGTGATTGACACAGAAATCCACAACTGACCAGTATGCAGAGAAAAAGAGTCTGCGAAGTGGTTATTCCTGAAAAAGACACCTATATTAAACTTCTGCCTCCCAACACTCATGAATCGTTACAGAAGAGAGGGAAAAAAGATTGTAAGAACCAGAGGTGGTAGATGACCACAAGAAATAGAGTTTTCTAGAGAGCTAATCAGTTATTCATATGAACTCAGGGCAGTGATGAAAGCATACACAAGTTCCATGCAAGCTAAAACCAGGCAAAATCCCAACACAGACATGAGGAAGTGGGGAAGAAACATCGACCCAACCTAAGGAACTTTTGGTAGGTTAGCCAGACCCCAGTGAATGGATCCACACCGAGGACATTTGGGAACAGAAATTAGACTCTGTAGGCCTTTTATATCTATAGTAGTGCATATTAAAATGGGAGGGGCAGTAAGGAGAGGTGAGGATGGGGAAGGGATCTAAATACCATCAAATTATTGTATGAAAATCACAAAAATTCGATAAAAATAGAATAGACATTGTCAGGTGAAACTAGAGAAATGAAAAAAATGCAAATGGGCCTTTAAAGTAAACTCACAAATGCTAGATGTTTACTAAACAACGTAAATGCTAAGAAGCCTGCTAGGGTCAGGGAGGATTATTTGCTGTATGTTTGAAACAGGGCAAATACCCTTAAAATTTCAGAGTTCTCTTAAAAATTTAATAAAATTTTATAGAAGAAAATTATATGAATTATATACAGTTCATAAACACAAGTCACTAAGAAAGGTGTCAGAATAGTCAGACTTCCTTATCATTGAAGTTCAAATTAATGTAAGATAGTATTTTATACCTATTTTATAATCAGCTGGCAGAGATTTAAGTTTATTTTTCAGTAATGGAAGGATGTGGGAAGTGAGAATCGATACAAAATTTTTAGGAACAAATTTAGCAAGTATATGTCAAAATTTAAAATATTTATGTCCTTTAATATAGCAAGTCTACTTATCAGAATAGTTATACAAAGACATATGTAAAATGTATATTGTATGATGATTTTTCATACACAGGTAAATATATGATTATTGTATTAAATTATGGTGTACCTCTAGGGTAGAATAAATGTTAAATACAATTGGGTATATAGTTAAGTTTGGTATAGAATAATGTGCAGACTATAATAGGTATAGGAAGGATAGCTAGCTGGCATTACAGCTGAAGGAGCAAGTATCAGATAAAGCTTGTATCTGCATATTAAATATACTGAAGGATCCATAGACCAATGCCAGTAACTGTTTATGTGATGTAACTGGGTGACAAGGATAAGGTAAGGGAATGTTGGATTTTGGCTTTGCATTCTTGTGTAATACCATCTCCTTATATACCTTATATTCTGTCACATTTAACAAGGTATGATGGTGTTCCTTAGCTAAGGACTTCCTTCTTTTTGAGACAGGGTCTCATGTAGCCCAGGTTGACCTTGAACTAACCTTGTATGGTGATTTGAATGAGAATGTCCCCATAGACTCTAAGCATTTGAACATTTTGTCTCCAGTTGGTGGTGCTGTTTCAGGAAGTCTTAGAAGGTGTGGCCATGCTGGAGGAAACATGTTACTGAGGGTGGGTTTAGAGAGTCCTTAAGCCTTGTTGGATCTCCAGTCACTCTCTGCTTCCTGTGCCTGCTTGAGGATGTGAATGCTTAGTGACTGCATCTACTCTAGCCACTTCTGTTGCCATGCCTCTGTGCCATGACTTTGGAACTATAAGCTAAATAAACTTCCTTTTACAAGTTCCCTTGGTCAGTGTTTCTATCACAGCAACAGAAAAGTGATTAATACACCTTGTGCCCTTGAACATATTACTCTCCTGCTTCCACCTGCAGAATGCTGGGATACAGGTGTACACAACCATACCCAGCTAAGAACTTGCTTTGAAAGGCTTTTCAGTGTCTGATACATACATATCAAAGCAAGATCTTGCAAAACTATCTCTTTTTGCATTCAGTACTTTTAAATGGCAAGTAGTTGTCCTCTCCCTAAAACTAATCAGAAAGTTTTTGAGAGATAAGACAGAATAATTTCCTCCAATATTTGGCATGCTTCAACCACAGAGGTTAATTGCTGACTTTTTTCTGCATTGAGTTCATTGAAACACTTCATGTATCTCTTCCTCAATAATCATTGAAAAAAAGTGGGGGGGGCTATATTTTAGTTGTATATTTTTTAGCTTGTCTGGTTAAATAATCTTAAAAGCTTGTTTCAGTTCTCACTGGGAAAATAATTACCTCTGAAGCATCATTTGCATTATACTTTGTATTATTAGATTTTCCCATCATTCTCAACATCTCTCCACGTTATCCTTCTTCCAATTAACTCCTGTATATCATTTTCATTTCAGGGCCTTTTTCTTTCAAACCTTCTTCAGGGGAATACCATTTGGCACAAGGGTCCAGACAGAGAGCTCTGTTTATTTAATGTGAAGGCTGATGTTATACTTAGGTTTTGTTTCAGCTTCATCTCTACTTTAGTATTTAGTTTCTATAGCAACTGAGATATAGTTTACATTTGGGTCAGAAAAGAAGTCTGTAGGTATAAAGAAATTTATTTTTTAGTTTAGAAGATATGAGGTAATGCTTTTCCAGATTTGTTTGCAGGCCACCTTCTAGTTTGAGAAATTACACATTTGAGTGACAGGTGCCATTGCCTTTTCTCCTTAAGAGGCCAGATCTTCATTCTAAACACAACTCTAGAAAAGATTGCTGCTGCTTGTTCTCTTTAATTATAGTCAGATTAATTAAATTACCCAAGGTAACAGAATAGCTCAAAGAGCCTTCCTGCTGTGAAAGAATGATAACTCTCAGTAGAATTCTCTTCAAATGGAATGTCTTTGGTTTCCTTAATAATAGCATTTCTTCAAAGAGGTCAGCTCTTATTCGGGTGTGATTGAAAAAACATCTAGAATAGTTCTTAATTCTATATTCTTAGTCAAACTGGACTCACTTTCTAGACTTACAGAACCACTTAGGTGGGAGAAAAGCAATCAGAAGGCCATGCAGCTACTACAAAGGAAACAGTAGTGGTTTAAGCCCTTAATGTTACATCTTTAACAGTCTATGCAGTACTTGCTATGGAAAATGTTTCTCTTTTTTTTAAGTTATTGAAGTTGGAGGAAGATGCTTTTTTTTTTCTTTTTTTCCATATAGGAACTGCCATCTGTTGAAGAACTTACTATTATTCTGCCTGAAGACATTGAATTAAAGCCTCTTGGGACTGTTTCAAGCATTATTGAGCAATTAGGTATGCAAATAAATAACTTTATTAACAAAATTTATGCCGGAACATGTACTTATAATTAGATTAAGGACTTGATATCTAATAAATTTTCTAAGAAATATGTAAGATACTTCATTTTAGGCATTAAGTTTGAAAGTATAAAATTTGTTTTTACTTACATGAATAGAATACATTTTTTCCTATAAAAATGAAAAATACTTTTACTGACTTCTTTTCCTAATTTTCTTTGGTTTGTTGTATTTGCTATAATAAGTTACCACCAATTTTGTGGCTTGCAATAGCACAAATTGGTTTTAGAGCTGTTTCAGAGCTATAGACTTATGGTCGTCATGAGCTAAAGTCAAGATGGCCAGCAGTGCTTAGCTCTTTTCTATAGACTCCTTGAATGCTCTTTCAGGAATCCATTACTTTGCTTCTTGTATTTTCTAGACCCAGTCCATGTTCTTCTCTCCCACCTCCCTTTCTTCATCTTTAAATCAGAAATTTAGCTTTTCTCTATTATCCTTCTCTCAGCATTACATCTGCTTTCGACCGCCCACTAGAAGGATACACACCCCCAGAGAGAGCTGTTATCTTCTTCCCTAAACATTTATTGTGTATAGAATATATAGAGATTTGCCTTCAAGAATCTGACCCCTGTCCAAGGATAAGGAGGAGTTTCTCCCATTAACCCTGGACTGTCTGAAGACAGATATTGCATGTTTTCATAGACAATTCAACAGCCAAAGGCTAAAGTAATTAACTCTACAAGGCCCTGTGCTGTTTTCCCTTCCTCGACCCATTCAGTGTTCTTCCTGTCTTTTATCCTGCATTTCCCTGGAAGCCTGCTTGCTGTTCCTTTATTTAGTCCCAAAAGTAAGTGAGCTGATGATGTAGGACTGGTATGACCAGTGTAGAAAAGCTAAATGAATTTGAGCTGACCCTGGTCATAGAGCTGGAGTGGGTTATAGATAGGTGTAGGTGGTAAAACCGTAGGATAGGCAGGTGGGAGCCATGGCTACCCACTGCTTTCCTCTGCCCCTTATAGTCCTTAACCCTCACAGTTGCTAAATATTTCATTTAAATATAAGGTAGCATATTTTACATGTGCAGGGACTGTTTATATACCACCTTTGATTTTATAAACATGTAAATTAGAAAGTTCTGTGACTTAATACTGATATATATGACTATCATGAAAAATGAAAAGTAGATGTTTTAGATTTCTTGAATGCTAATATGTGAAATAGGTATATGAAATAGTTTGAAGTTACTGTAAATAAATAATTTTTAAATGAAATGTTTTTTGTTTATTCTTGGGGAATTTCATACATGCAACTCCCCCAACACATTCTCCTCCCACTTCATGTTCTCACTTTCCTTTAAATAACCCACTAAGCCCAGTTACTGCTGTATTTATTCCTCTGGGTTTGGGGCCATCCACTGGAGATGAGCAACCTACCAGTGGCCACACCCCTAAAGAAAAATGACTGTTTCTTACCCAGCAGCTGTCAACTCAGGAGTACCAAGCTGAATTCCTTCCTCTGTTACAGGCCTCAGATCCAATCAGAAAGCAGTTGGTTGTCCCATACCAATCGTGCTACTCTTGCACCAGTGGGCACATCTTATATGGCAGGCAGATAGGTTGATAGGAGCCTAGTGCCGAGTTAAGATTGTTGATGTTGCTTCTCCCCCAGCAGCCTGCATAGAGCAACTCTGGCACTGTGAAAACTAGCCAACAGAAAGGAAGTTTTCCTAGTCAGTTTCAGCTTGAATTCTCTATATTCTGAAACCAAAGTATGTGGTATCTTAAAGAAAAAGATTCTTATCTCGTTATGGTGGCCAACTAGGAATAACCATCAACTCTAACAGTGAAATAAATCTGTGTCACTCAGAGTTGAGAAAGCCATAGGATTTCTGAATTTTAAGATGATTTTTAAAAAAATATTTATGAGTCAGGGTCTCACAATGTAGACCAGACTTACAGAGATCTATTTGTCCCTGGATTTTTAAGTTTTAAGATGGAACTAAATTGTGAATGCTCTTAATTTATAGAACCTACACAGAAGAATTCAAGCCACTTACTCATTTAAGCAGGTGAACTAGAAGTGGTTGAAATGGGATTTCATTTTTTGGCATATCTCTATAAGTGTCTCAGTATTTTTAAAAATTACCGTTTAACATAATTTTATAATCTTCAGTTTATTAATCTAAATTTAGGTGAAAGTAAATTTTATTTAAAATTTTTCTTTTAGTTTTTATTTATTTTTAATTTATGTGTGTGAGCATTATGTCTGCATGTGTATAAGTACACCCATGTCCTGCAGTGCCTACGAAGGACAGCAGAGGGCATCGGATCCCCTGGAACCAGAGTTAATAGATGGTTGTTAGCCACCATATGCGTGCTGGTATTTGAACCTGAGTCTTCTGCAAGAGCAGCCAGTACTCTTAACCACTGAGCCATCTCTCTAGCCCCTTAAAAGTAAATTTTATTATTTTATATATACTGTGTGTATATGGAGGTTAGAGAACAATTTAGATAAGTAAGTTCTCTCCTACCTTGTGGGTTCCAGGGATTAAAGTAGGTTGTCAGGCTTGGTGGGTAAACACTTTTACCTGCTGAACCCTCTCACCAGCCTTACTTTATGGTATCTAGTGTTATACATAGGTAATCAAATGGGTTAAGTAATTTCTTAATAATACAGTGTGAATCTGATGTTATTTTTTTATACAGACAAATTGTACATCATAATGTTGATCCTCAAGGAAATAAATGTTAGTTGTTTGATATGTGTGAAATAATCCATTCTAAAGATAATGCTGTGACTAACATTATATTAGATAAACAAAATGTTTATCGTGATAGGTATGGAATATCTGACTCAATAGTAGTACATGTGTCCTACTGTGTTAAGAATGTCTAAAATATGTGATGTCATTTTGACCATATTATAGGAAAGAAAAAAATAAATAGTTGTGCATTAGGTAAAAACAATCTGTGAATTCAAATGCAAACTGAAAGATATATAGATAGACCATGGCATTGTACCCTATAATTTTATAAGGTCTACTGAATTTGTTGTTTTGGTTTGGCTTTTTACTTGAAAAATACAGGGGAAAATTTAATTATGTATCTTCTAGACAGGTGTGTGGAGAGGGGTCTTGAGATTAATAATCTTGGCCTAATGGGGCCTTTTCAGTTTTAAGCAGTACGCCCCCAGTTACCTAAAATGGCTTGCCCCCAAGAGGGCATTATCCTAAGAGAAAATTCTACAGAAGTAGTTGTCTGGTAATTCTCTGGACTTGGCCAGCTGCTAATGCTAATTTATTGAGTTCTTCTTTTCTCATCTGTACAATTGTAGGTTTTGTTCAGTTGACCTTCAGTTTTCATTAATTTGGCTTTTCAGGGAAGGACCTTACAGAAAAGGGATAGTTATAGATAAGTTCTGTATTAAGTGCTGCCACTATCAGTTCTTACTCATCCTCTGAATCCCACAAGCAGAGTTTATTTATAAAAACATTGACCCAGAATCATGTGTCTGTTTTTAGAGCATAGCCTACTAATTGCAGAAATCGAGCTATAAAAGAAAGAAATTCTTTCAGATACTTGAAACAATATGAGTAGTGCATTTCACTCCCCAATGAACATGGCATTATCTGTGTGGTATTCTAGAACTAACTGTGTGTTTTGCACCTTGCTGTTGCATGCCAGTTTAAGATCTGTAGCATTAACAAGAGTTGGAGATTATGGTAGACCAGTGGGATAATACATATGCTTTTTGAGAAGGGCAGTTGGTGTATGTTAGAAATTATTGTGAGCCTCTCATTTGTATTTCATCTGCTCAGAGGAAGATGCTTTTTTGAATCATTTAGATAACCCTTTATATTTGTCAGTAAACAAACAATATTCATGTATTGTTTCCAGTGTTCTAAAACAAAAGTTTTGTGACTAAATGTTGATGCTATTTTGGGTAAATAATGCTTGAAAATGTATAAAGTTTCAAAATGCATAATGTTTGAATTTGTTCAAAACTAATAATCAATTAATATTTTCCCTTCGATTTAATATTTTAATTTTTTTGGAATTGTAGCTTTTTGTGTTAAAAATATCTACAACTTATCTCCCCTTTACTGTTGTGATAATTAAAATTTTGTTCACTGCAGAGGAATAGTTAGGGAGATATTATTTCACCATAAATTTTACTGTAAATTATATTGCACTTAAGAGCCTACATTCTAAAATTTTACATTTTTCTGCCATTTAAACTTTTAAAACAATCTCTTCTTTTTCTATGTTCCAGTAATAATCGAGTCTATGACTAACCTACCTCCAGTAAATGAGGAGACTGTCATTTTTAGAAGTGATCGACAAGCAGCAGGGAAGGTTTGTTGAAACTCATTCATATAAATTATATCTTTGTTGATTGCTTTTCTGGTTTCTCCTGTTTGTCTTAAGAGTTTATTAACTTCATTAGATGAATAATCTAGAGCTCATTTCAGTACATTCATGATTCTTCATATGTGTCTTTAAATTGACTTAGCATTTCTCACTATTCTTTGCCGCATAGATCATTAAATACCATAGGAGGAATTCTTTCCCAGTGTTTGCCAGATGCTTTCTGGACAGCAGGTCTAAGTACTGAATAAGATATTGCTATTCTCCTCAGGTACTGGGAGCTGAGTAAGGTTGAATTTCTACAGTGTAGCAATAGCTACCATTGTGATTTGTAAGTTACTAGTGGCTCTGAAACTTCAGATTTTGTTTCTTCAGGTGGAGGACAGAGTGGAATCTCTTTATAATGGGAAAACAGTTTAGTGACAAGTGTTACTTGCAGCACATTCTAGGAAACTGCTAGGACATAGTGAGTAGCCATTGTCTTTAAGAAAGTAGTGACAGAGAAGAGACGGAAGAAGCAAGGGAAACATGCTTCTTTAGTTGTCTTTATTTATTTATTTAATCTGAATTAACTAAATCTGATTATTTTCCATAATTCTTTTTATTTATGGTTTTCATTCCAGTTACCTTTTTCTCTAGTAGCTATCTTAGGCAATTTTAGTTTCAAAATACCAACTTTGCTAACTAAGCTTTTAAAAAACTGACATTTTGATATATGTACTTGGGTTTTCTGACTTGTGTGACTATAGTAATGAGCCTCAGTAGCTGTCATTTGTCTCTGAAAGGAGTCAAAAAAAAAAAATCTGGTAATAACACAAAAAACCTAACAGAAACAGATTCATTATTTTAGCTATGTTACAAGGGCATGGAGACTGAAACTGCATCTAAATTGTACTTAGAGAACTTTGTAAACTTGAAGATATGGCAGCGCTCAGCAGGCTGAAGCAGAGAAGTGAAGCTGTTCACAGAATACAGTGAAAAGTCTACACATCTTAATTTGATTCTCCAAAATAGGATTGTGGCGATGACCAGGAAAGAGTGCTTGTCAAACCAGTGACCAGAGTATGAAATTAAAGCTCTTTTTGCTCATTGACATATTTCAGACACTGCTAATAAATCATTGTACATGTTTTTTGGTTTTGTTTTTATTTTTACTAGGCTTTCCAATAAAATAATAAAAAATGACCACAGTGAACATTTGTGTTCCTTGTCTTCTCAAATTTAGTGAAACTCTCCAAGGAAGACAAATTATCTGTTTTAAAACAGAAAACATTGTAAAAATTCACAGGACTAAAATTTGAAGGCACGTTCATTTCATATTCTTGCCTTGATCCCAGTAATGCTTTGTTCTCCTTGATAAATGAAAGGTTCTCTTGATCTCGGCTAGCATTAAGTAGGTAATTTTTCCTGGGGGTTTGGTTTTTTATTTTGTTTGTTTGAAGAGGGATGTCTTGGTGTTATATTTTGTAGTGCTTTTGCTTTCTGAGTCCTCTAGATAATTAGGTTAACTTGTGATTATTATTATACAGAGTGATTATTTCCAATGAGTTAGGGTGCTCCACTTAGTTCCTTTCTTCATTTTTGTTATTAGGGTATCAGAACACAAAAGTAACTGATAAAAGACAACTAAGCATGGCATGGAGGTTCATTTTCTTTCTTTACTCTGTTGGTTCTTTACCTGAAAGCTGGCTCAGTTGGAGAGAGAATAGAGCTGGCTGGAGGCATTCTTTGACATCTTCTTCCATGTTCCTGAATCTGAGAAGACCTTGATAGATTTCTTATTTAGAGAGACTAGAAGTTAGCTCGCCCCCAAGGACTAACTCTTGTGACTTGGTGAGTCTGTGGAGCAGGCGGTACAGCTCCCTGTCCCTCTTCTCAGCCTCCTGGCTCTGACCATCCTGCCCACTGCTGTGGCTTCTGCCATACTGTATTCAAGACACCTGAGCAGAGTCCAGCTCAGAATTTGGGACTGTACAGTCTGTTACTTCTCTGCTTGTCAGTTGCTTTCTCCAGACCCTATGTTCTATAAGTGCCACCCTGTATTAGTGGCATGTATAACTTGGATAAGAATCCTTTCAATGACTGTTTCTCAGGATCTACACTATTATTTAAGGTATGAAGTTGCTTGCTCACCTTACTAAATTCTGCTTTTTACAGTCTACTCACAGTTTATTTCCTTTACTTTCATTTAACATTAGATAGTAAGAAATTATAAAATTTCCAGAATTGTTAAATGGTAGAGCAAGGACAGAAATCACTGCATGGCAAGGTTTGCAGGCCCAAGCCCTGCAGTACTTAAAGTTGTTCTGTACAGTTTAGCTCCAGAATTATCACCTAAAATCTAGACTGGGAGGAGGATATAATTTTTGTTTTTATTTTTGTTTTTATTTTTTTTAAAGAACGTTATATCTTTTATACAACACTTGGTTAACTAAATTGCTTTGTTTAGCACTTACAAGTAATTTCAAAAATAAAATGTTACTGACTTTTCAAATCGTTATTAAAAGAGACCTTTATGTGTCTTCTGTTTTGTAGATATTTGAGATATTTGGACCTGTTGCACATCCATTTTACGTGTTACGATTTAATTCTTCAGATCACATTGAGAGTAAAGGTATTAAAATAAAGGAGACTATGTACTTTGCTCCATCAATGAAAGACTTTACCCAGTATATATTCACAGAAAAACTTAAGTAAGTACTCTTTTGCTGTGTTCTTCATGTATCAATTACTTCTATATTTTAAGAATAATTCTCAGGGCTGGAGAAATGGTTCAGAGGTTAAGAGTACTGGCAGTTCTTGCAGAAGACTCAGGTTCCAATTCCAGTACCTGCTTAGAGGCTAACAACTGTCTTTAACTCCAGTTTTGGGGATCTGATGCCCTTTTCTGACCTCCATGGGCATTGCATGACACAAGTGACATACCTGCAGGCAATACACTCACACATATAGAATAAAACTAAATTTTAAAAGTTTTAAAAACACGAAAAGAATAATTGTCCTAGGTGATTGTTTTACACATGTATATTCATATATATATATGGTTTTTAATTTTTATGTATATTTTTAAAGATAGGGTCTCACTATAGCCCCAGCTGGTCTGGAACCCACTATGTAGTACACCCAATTTGCCTTGATCTCACAGAGATCCACCTGCCCCTATCTCTACCTCTGCCTTGGGAGCTGGGATCAAAGGTATGCACTACCATTCCCAGCTCTCCTTTGTTATATTTAAATGTCTGTTCCAAAGGGTTTATTTATCTTTTTATAACAACTTTGTAGCTATGATTTGTCATCAGCATTAATGGGTAGGAATCATTTATGTGTATATTTTACCCAAATACCATGATCAGCCACTAGGAATGTGCAAACCATATTAATTTTCTGAATTCTATTTCATTTTTTTTCCACCTTGTACTTTATTTTATTATATAAACTATATCAATATTAGTATTATGATATAAGATTCTTTTCACAGAAATTATAAACTTAAAAAATTGCTTTGTTTAAGACAGTGTATCTTGTAGCCCTAGCTGGACTCACTCCTGACTCTCTAGCTTCTACCTACCTAGCACTGAGTTTATAAACTTGGACCACCATGCTGGCCTTACGCTATGGATTTTTATAGGTAAACATTTTGCGGGGAGGAAAGGTGCTTCAGTGACTTTGATACTTTTTATCAAAAGTGTTAGTTTCAGCTGCTTCAGGAAAGAAGTCCTCTATACCATTTTGTATTAAAGAATATCTCTTAATTATATCTATTATTTCAGAAATGAAAACATTAGTCTTCATCATGGACAAGTCATGTTTGCCTAAATTATTATTTGAGGCTATGTAAAGTTAATTGTCCTAAATAATTGTTGAGAGAGAGTTAAATGGCTAATAAATCATAAGATTTAAAAAAAAATTTTATGGAGTTTTATACATTTCATACAGCAGTTCTTAATCAAATTTAGACTCCCCTCTTCCCAGACCTCACATATTCTGCCATACATGTTAAGTCCTATCCAGTCCAGTATTTGTACCCAGATGTCCTTTAGTGCTAATTAATTCACTGGAGTCTGGTTAGTCTATCTAGAGATTGTAAGTAAGGCATGCTTTTCCTCTCCCAGTAGTAATCAGTCTCCAATAGTTCTCTCTCTGGGTCTGGCCCACCACCAATTTCTGTTGCTCCACTCTGGGCTCTTGTCTAATTGAGTTGGTGTGGATCCTGTGCTTGATGCAATCATTACTACAAGTTCGTCTGTGCAAGTGTCAAGTGTCCTGAAAGCCTCTGCATCCCTGGGTTCATGAACCAGCTCTGGCTCTTTCAGTCTTTCTTCCCCCTTTTCAGCAATTATCCCTGAGCCATGAGTGGGTAAGATTCAATATAGGAGTCTAATCTAGGGATACCCACTCTTCAGTCTCTTATTCTTTAGAACTTGACCAGTTATGGCCTTCTGTATGCACAGCACATGTTGTATAAGGAAACTTCACTGGTAAGAGTTGAGGGATCATTTCGTTTTCTCTCTACCCCTTGTTCTTCTGTGTTATATGAGCTTTAGGTGTAGAGGTTCAACTGTAGACGTGTCATCTCTCAGATATATTCTCTGTGTCTGACCAGTTGTGGAATTCTGCTGTAGCCTCCATCTGTTGCAGAGAAACTTCTTTGATGAGTGGTGTACTGAACGTTTGTCTGTAGATATCAGGGTACATATTTAGCGTATAGTAAGAAATTTCATATCTCTGAAGATATGACAGAGATAGGATTTTCTCTAAGATCTGTGACCTCTCCAACCTTGTGTGTTTGGCTGAGTTTACAGTGCAACCTATGCATTCATTCCCATTGAGAGAGCTTTAAGTTCATTTAGAAAAGCTGATTACCCCCCAGATGACACTGCTACTACTGCACCAATAGAGGTAGTGTGTTGTGTCAATTGTTATGGTTATTAGAATTTAGGGTTGGGTTGGACCATTGACTGGTTTTCTCCCTCAGCAGTTTGCATGTTATCATCTAGCATTATGGGAGCTAAACTCCAAATAGAAGTCCTTGGTTTTCATAATGAACAAGTCATGTTTGCCTAAGTTATTATTTGAAGCTGTTTAAGGTTAATTGTCCTAAATAATTGTTGAGAGGCAAACAGAGTTAAATGACTAATAAATTATAAGATTTTGTATTTTAAAATAATATTTCTTGGAATATTAAGCTGCTGCTCGGCCTGTGCTAGATGTTTTACTTTTAATAGGTAATTGAAAAGGTTTTGAAAATGTTTACTGAATAGATGTTAAATAAAAGCAGTCTCTTTTCTTGAAGAAACAAGAATAAACCAGAGAATTGGAAACTTAGGCTGTAGTATAGAAACCCACCTACCCATGCATTCTGGTGCCCCCTGGTTGAACTTTGCTTTGAGGGTGGAGCTCAGCTCCTTTCCTGCTTCCCCTTCTAATAAGACTAGTTCCACCTTAGCTTCCCCTATATTTACTGGCTTGTTTCTTGGTCTTTTGTTTAGTGGGTTTGGATTTCCTGTGGTAGATACATTAGCTAGGAAATGTTTCCTCATCTTCTTTAAACTGTATTACATACATTCAAAAAGGAACACTGGGGTTATGACAGTGAACTAAACACCTTTTATTCAAGCGATAAAAGAATAGTTGATAATGCTCTGAACATAATGTCAGAGATCTGAGTCAAAAATTTAAACCGCTTATTTTTCATTTTGTGACATTTTGCTGGCACTGACCCATTGATTTTGGTGAATTAATTCCCAAGACCTCATTTATAAAATCTACTTCAGAGTAGTAACATCTATTAGAACAACTTGTATTAATGTCATTGACTAGCAAAGATGCTGAAAACAGTACTTGTTCTTTTCCAACAGAATAAAACTGCCCATCAAAAGTGGTTTATAGCTCTGGTTACTCATTTGACTTATGCCTGTGGTAGCATGTCCATGGAATATTCAGTGTTCCTTCCCAAACTAGTTAGTACTTTATCCTCCTTGTTTTGAGAGACACTGAAATGAGTCTTGGTTACTCACAGAGAATTGTTGGTATACCTTGGGTGAATTGAGGATAAAAGAATTTGCAGCAACTGGAATACCTTCTGATCTGAATTTGTATGAAGTTTTACTCAAAGGTCAGGTATCCGGTAAGGAAACACAAACTTGCTGATACCTTCATCCATGTCTTGCGTAGATCTTATACGTGGCCCACGTTTTTTGAAATAGATAAAGGACACCAAAGTGGTCTTTTACTTTTTCCTGTTTTCATGTACAAGTAAAGGTTAAGTTTATGACTTCTTTAATTTCTGTACTGTTAGGTTATATAAGCACTTAACAGAATCTAATCTTTTTCTAGGGATAGGGGATCAGATGCCTCATGGAAGAATGATCAGGAGCCACCTCCAGAAGTAAGTATAGGCCTTTGTATATAATAGTTCACAAAACAGGGCATGGCTTAGTCTTACACAGTTTTAATTACTTTGATTATCAGCTTATTATTTGCCTTTTGAGTTCCCATTTTTATTAACTTTATTGATAAATGATAATGTTGATAAATGATAAGGATAGAATGTCCTTACTTAAAGCAATTTATTCATCGATTTAGTAAATTGTCTGTGTAGGACTTGAAGACATTTTCTCTGATGCTTTTAATAAGCCACCATTTTAGAGATACAAAATCATTAGTGGCTGCCTGTTTTTTCATGTTTTTGTAAAGGTTAATTTTCTGAAAACCAATCTTTCAGTGTTTTTCTGTATCCACATCAGCAAGACTATAGTTTTATCCTCTACAGTGGGCCACTAATTCAGTCTTTTTAGAGATTTGGAATTAATTTAGGAAGAGTATGTAAATGAGTTATGATTATTTGGTCAGGTTTTCTTATGATCAGGTCTGAAGATTTTTTTAATATTGTGCTTTGGATATCATATTTGAAGATTTAATTATAAGCATTTCAACTGTCAGAAACAACTTTGAAGATGGCTTGTGTTCAAATACTACCTTTTCTAAGGTGTGAATGAAGTTTATACCCACATAGAGAGATTTTATAGGCATAAGTAACTTAACCTAGGGAGTGATTTAACTTGGTCTCCATGGCAAAATGTTAATACTGTGTATTCATTTACATTTGCTGTTATGTTTTGGGCATTTTATTACTGAAATTGCATGTTTTTAAAATGTTTCGATAGCCACATAATTCTTGAAGTATAGCTAGTTAAATTCAGATGTTTTATACATGCCTTTGTTATTCCTAAGGACTAAAGTTACTAGCTTTGGTAATATTGTTAATGAAATTGGTTTGATTAGGTTATTACAGAATTAAATCCCACATGCTATAGGATGTTTGTTTTATCTAGGTGAAAGACTAGCTCATGAAAAATGTTGGTATTTAATTTTATAGTAGTTGTTAATAATATTTTGTAATTCAGAATTATTGCCTGATACTGATCATAGCTTAGAATTTGTTTGTAAAAAATAGAAAAATTTTGCCCCTTGAAAATGTTGAGTATAAGACCAAAGTTACTTTGAAATGCATCTTAGTAATTTTTACATCCAATTCTAATAGAAAGGTATAGTTTATAGTTTAATTAAATATGTTAAAGAATGGAAATTTAAATAAATTTCTGTATAGCAGCAATGACTTTAGGAAGTAGTAGCAAATTTTCATCAAAGAACCCTCTAAAATCCTCACAATTAAAAATTTTCAGTTTAGTTCTTGAGAAGAATACAGGTACTTAATTTTATTGTATGAGAGCAAAGCTTCTAGTTTGCCTTATGGTTTTCACTTCTGTGTGTTCCAGGCTTTTTTGTTTTTGTACATATCTCTCCTACTCCCTGTCCATGCCAGGAAGTCTCCCTCCCTCCCTCCCTCCCTCCCTCCCTCCCTCCCTTTCTTCCAGCTGTGTTTCCTACAAGACTAAGTCATAGTATTTATTTATTTATATTGTTTATTGATTTTCTCCTTTGTCTTCTCTAAGAGGGAAATGCTTCCCTATCTGATCTCAGTACTTTTTAGTTTCTGATACATACCATGTTTAAGTTGAGCTTAAACAGACATTAGCCCTTAAGTCAGTTTTGGAAGAATGGAAGAGAAAGGGAGAAAGTGAAGGTGGTGGAAGGAGGGAGAGGCAAGGGGATAGGCTCCTTAGGCTGGTGCACACCTGGAGGGTAAAGCCAGGGAATAGCCACTGCCTAGCTGGAACTACATACATTTGATACTAAAATTAGATTTGTGATTGAATCTGACTTCAGAGTCTTAAGTACCTGGACTATTGGTTCATGGAGAATTTGATCTAGAATGTATTTCAACAAGACCATACTGAACATTTCAAGGAGACTTTTGCATCCGTTTTGTGGATTTTTTAAATTTTTTAAACTTTCATAGCTGTTAATAGGTTAACTAGAGTCACACGAACTGTTAGAAATTATGACAGTGATATAGCTCATAAATCTTGATTTTCTGATAGGCTATAACAGTAAGTGAATTTTCAGTTACATGTGAGTCTTATTTATAATTTAAAATGATTTCCTCTGAATTTAAGTCATGTACATCATTTCTTTATGATCTCCTTTTCTTATAATTCTATTTAAATAACATTGCCATGATTATTTACTCATATTTTCCTAATTATTTAATAGTTTTGAAACTATTATAAACAATAGTATACAGCTGTAAATAATTAGACCTATAAAGAGCTTACAGTGAGATTGACATACAGTTGGTATGTGTGTGGTTTTGAGTCAACAAATCATGGTTCAGTGTCTTATTTCTATGTTGGATTTGTAATGTGTAAAATTAGCTTAGTCTTGGTTACTGTTTCCCTTGCTAGTCTTTGGCAGCTGGCATTATGTTGACTCTTAAATCTAAGCAAGAAATTAGACCTCTTGCCAGGGAATACCCATATCTGAAGAAAAAAGAAACAAATGTTGAATATCTTAATGTAGTCATTGAGTAGCTTAATGAAGTCATTCGGGTTTTACAAAACGAAACAAACACAACCCCTAATTCTTGATGTTAATTAATTCAGATGTTAATTCAGTTAGTAAGTTTTGAAATGAGCTACTTATTTTCATGGTTAACTGGTAAATAGCATTGTTGTGCTGGAAAATCCATAATCTGTACATCTGTATGTTTTTATCTGCAAGGCATTAGATTTCAGTGATGATGAAAAAGAAAAAGAAGCCAAACAAAGGAAAAAATCTCAGATCCAGGGCCGGAAAAAACTCAAATCTGAATTTAATGAGACAGGTGAGTATATTATGTAGTCATTCTTTATCTTCATTTGATCTAAGTTTATCAGTAATAAACTGGTTCTCTGTTGATGTGGTGTTGGCCTCTTGATTGAGACATTATACAGCGTGGGACATATGTTGAAAGAGAGTCACACTGTTAGTCAGTGGTGGTTTTAGGATATGAAAATGTCCTCAAGCTGAGACTATTAAAGTCCTGTGCTTATCAGCGCATTTTTAGAATTTGGTGTGTCACTACCTTAGACCCAAATCATAGTATTTTTCTTAGCATTCCTTTTTATAATATTTTCTTTTCTTAAACTTTTTGAGATATTTGTAGATGCACTGTAGTTTTAGAAAACAATAGGAAAGATACTATATGTTCTTTATCACATTTTTTCCATTGTAATGTTGTATAAAACTTGCTAGTATAGCATACCTGGAATTATTGCCATTATTGACATAAGACAGTCCAAGACTAACATTTCATCAAAGCAGAATGCTCTTTAATGCTCAGGGCTGCCTTTCTAGTCATGGCTATTTCCTTCTCTCTCTTTCCTCAACTCATGGTAAGCAGTCTATCTGTTTCTCTGTTCCTGTCCCTATTTTTGTTTTCATGTAATGGTGGGAATCAAACAGGGCCTGGCACATAGGGGTGTGCTGCACTGAGCTACCCTCTGATCCTGTTCCTCCATTTCCTTCATAAACTCACTCATTTCATGAATGGTGTGTAAGTGCAGTGTATCATCCAATGTGTCACCTTTGCTTTTGCTGGTGGCCATTCTTGCCTAGAGAGCTTTTCAAGCTGCTTGATCTAGATTGTTCTCTCCACAGAGTACTGTCCCATGGTGGGAATGGATCACACATTGTTTAACCATTAACTCATTAAAGAGCATCTGACTTGTTTCCTCTTTTTTTATTTTTTTGCCTATCAAGTATAAAATTGCTATAAATATTTATGTATAGTTTTTATGTGAAAATAAATTTCACTATCTCTGGGACAAATCCCATGCAAGAGTGCAGTTGCTTGTGGTCGTGTTTAGTTTCTTTAGAACCCAACAGGCTGCTTTTTAGTGTGGCAGTGCTAGGTTACTTAGCATTTTCGTCAGTAGTATGCAGGTGATCATTTGCTGTGCACTCACCACCGCTGGGCAGGAGGCCTTGGTACTGGTGTCCTGATCACCCTGCTGATAATGTCTTGATAATGTCTTGTGGGTGGCTTGAGGAGCTAGCTTCCTCACATGCTGTCAGGGGGAGTCTAGGCTTGTTGCTCAGCCTCTGAGAGTATAAGTGCTGCAGATTTACTGCTGTGTGAGTGCTGGGAACAATCTGAACCATCTCTCAAGGTCCAGAAATCAAAAATTTTATACTGATCTTTGATATATGAAGCTAAGTTTTAATTTTGCTCTTATGTTTTTCTCCCATTCAAAGGTGAAGATTTTGGTGAAGTACATCAGAATTGGAATGCCTTTGGCTCTCCTTCAGAACATTCAAAAGGATATCGAAACAGGGAATTCACAAGAGGCTTTCCCAGGGGTAGATACCCTCGAGGGAGCCATGGCAGGGGCAGGCTGCCACCTCAGCAGTTTTATAACTCAGATCATATGGCATCTCAAGAGACTTTGGGATTTCCACCTCAAAGACAAGACAGTCCTGTCATGCCACAGTATCCCTTTCCTCCGCCTATGTTTGATATGCATAACTTTTCACTCCCTCCTCCTCCCCCTCCACCCCCACCATCCATAAGCATGGGCTGGCCTGCACCTAGCATGGCCTCCCACCCCTTACTTAATTTACCATACTCCCTCCCTCCCCCACCGCCTCCACCACCTCCTCCACCCTCGCCTGGAGAGAGTAATTCTTCTCATTTTGGACCTTATTATTAGGTATATGCATGTATTTCTATAGAAGTATGGACTGTTCAGATTATATGTTAGTTTTTTAAGGGAAAATATGAAACTAGATTTTTTAAAACGGTAAAATCCTAAATGACTCAGTTATAAGTTCATATATATATTTGTAACCTTTGTGAAATGGTATTCATAGGAAAATTACATCTCAGTTTCGAGAGAAAGTCAGTTAATGTAATATTTAAGTAAAGCTTTGAATCGTGTCTTCCACTACTCCCACCTAGTCAAGCGTATGTAGTAGTGGATGTGAACAAGTTACATCATGGCTTATAATATATGGAACATTGGTCGTAGTATAATCTTAAAGTAGGATCTTAAAGTCCTATTGAGAGTCTTTATTAAAATAAAGTATTTTTCTAAACTTAACACTTGTAATTGGTGATGATTGTAAGTCCAGTAATTTTCTAAATAAACTTAACTAGTTAAGCAAGTCAAGAGTACAAAGGAAAAAGACAACAAGGAAGCATAGGCATGCTTCCGTTGTCTATTCAGATTTCCATTACATAGATGTTATTCAGAAAGCTTTGCTATTTAGTCACTTTGACCTTAAAACATATTTAGAAATGTGGCTTCTTCCTTGGTTTCTCAAATTCCTGACATAGGTTACATGCTTGATAAGTGCGTATTGAATAGATCAATGAATTTATGGGTTTTAATTAAATGAAGAGCAGGTGCTGTTTTATGTTATTCTGTAAATGTAAGAGGAATTTATGGAGCTGGGCCTGATGGCACATGGCTTTAAACCCTGCAGAAGCAAGTGGATCTCTTTAAGATTAAGGCCAGCCTTGTATGCCTGCTGGGGCTACAGGGAGACTTCGTCTGGGTGCAGGGGAAATAGTTATGGAATTTTAAAACTAGAACAGGCCCTCAGCATACTCTGTCTGATCTGTCATTTAGTAACTGAGGAGCCTAAGTACTCCAAAGAGGCTCTGTAGTTTAAAGCCACTCAGCTGATACAATGGCAAGGAATTGAAGAAAGCTAAGCTTTCTGTTTCTTAGATTAGTACTTTCCACTGAAGTGGTACCTCCTGATATGTTCTTGAGACTCTTAGAATATTCTGTTTTTGTGGCACATGGAGTGGCTTGGAGACTATTTATCCCCAGCCTGTCAGTGCTGGTTGCATCTAAGTTCCTTTTTTTCCCTACAGAATGAGGTGACTGCAGCAGTCCTTGAAGATTTCTCTTTAGGAATTATCTTTGTAATTTGGGGCTTTTTTCTTTTGTCTGTAGACTATAAGAATGAGATTAGATTTCAAAACGTTGAAAAGCTCCTGAGCCCCTTTTCTATTAGAATAAAAAATGGATATTTTAGTAATCACAAATTTTTAAAAGAAAAATAATATATTATATATATATAAAATATACCTCAGATTCCTGAATTACATCATTTGGTCCCTGCTATTGATTAAGTTGGTACCTTACCCATTAGACTCAATATGTATTCTTGCTTAATTCATGGAATTTACAGCTTTGAGGTACCTTGGATTCACCTGAATGGTTTGGAAACAGCCACTCCAAATGGTTAATTTCAGGATTTATTCTTAGTCTGCAAGGATTTCAGGGAAAATGTTTTATTGTAACTCTTAACAGTTGAACTTCAGTGTTAGTTTCAGTGTTAGGATGGAAGCTAAGGTGGAGCCAGTGAAATAAAGCTTCCTACAAATTCTGTATCCTTAGCATCGCAGGATGGGTTCACATCTCAGGATTGGTTCCCAGGTTTTGTTCTTATTATTTAATCAGTTAATCTTTGGAATTTAGAAAGAGGAACCCAACAGCTAATGGTTTTATTGTTTTGCTTCAAGGTGCATCTGTTTAGACATAATGCTCATTGTGGGTAGCATTATGAGGTGTGGGGCTCTTTGAAATATGATTCCTCATGAAGGAATCAACCCATTGGTCATTTGGTGTCTTTATAGCATGACTACTACAAGAAACTGGCTTCTATTGCTCCTACTGCATGAGGACCCAGTGTTCCTTCTGGAAGATCTGATAAGGCATCCTCTTAGAGTTGAGAGCAGCCAGCACTGGACCCCAAGAGGCTGCAGCCTTCATGTAGGACTCCAGAACTGGAAAGTTAATTCGTACTGTTTATAAAATACCCAGTCTGTGGGTTCTGTTGGAGCAGTACAGACTGACGCCATCTGCCTCTTGGAAGAAACAGGATGTGATTGTTATTCTTATCTTTATCCTGAAGTGTGTTTAAAGTCATGATGCTACATCTAAACTCCAGACTGAAATGAAGGTAAATTCTTAAAATGTTATTCATTGTTGGTTCGAATAGAACATTCTTAACCTTTCCCTATGGTACGTTAGGATACTCGCAGGATTACTTACCAATAATCACCTCTGCAGTCTCAGAGATGGTTGGACATTCAGACCATAGCAGAGCATTTTATAAAAGTGACCGTAGTTGTCATATAGCTAAATACCAGACTTCAGCATTGGCAGAGACCTCAGTGCACTGAGAGGAAGTTTCCTCATTCTCTTCTTTCCCCCAACGTGATTTGTTACCCACACCTTATGTATTACTTTTTATTGCTGACAAGCCATTCTGCGAGACTCTTTGAGTTCTGTGTTTTAAGCTGTCCAGTAAGTATGAAGAGGAACTACCAGGGTCTAAAAACCTTGCTGTATGTATTAGAACAAGGTTTCTTAGCCATTGTACTGCTTTGAGGATAGAAACTCAAGGATAGTTACTTATGTGTGTTTCCTTTCAGCGGAGTGGCTGCTGTTTGGTTGGATTTTATGAATTTGTACATTTTTGCATTTTTGACTCACTTTGATATTTTATACTAGCTCATATGCAGAACTTTTCATTGTTGAGTTCCTATTGCTGGTCTCTTTCCTGTTACACTAAAGTCCCCTCACTGCTCAGTGACTCAGGTCAGAGAACACAGTGAAAGAGAACTCATTCATTTATGTCTTTCTGGCTAAGGTTTGACTCAGGAAACTCTTCACTTAGGACACTATCATCACATACCCAGGGTACTTGGGATTGCTTTGACAGCATCATGTAACATCAGTGATAACCACTGAGACCTAAATATATTTTTAAAAGAAACTTTGAATACAATGTTAGCTGAAAATGTAAAAACTTGAGGATTGTATTATTTATAAGAATTTAGTATTAGGTAATGTTGGAGCTATACAAGTTGCAATTTAATGCATTCAAATTTCTGAAGAAAAGTATGCACTGCTGTCCTTTTCAGCAGATAAAGTGTCAACATTACAACTCTTGTCACTTTTATGATTTTTCTGATCCTAATGTATAAGAATATAAATTAAGATGCAGATGTTACCTGATGCAGGCTAAACACAATTATACCCCAGAACATTTAGAAAATACCTTCTGTACTATAGTTGAAGCCAAGCTTGAATGTTATCACTTTAACATTATCAGATACCTGTTTTGAACATCTGAAAATTACATCTTACTTTTTACTGTGTATACTGTGTTCCTAAATTGTTACTAATGAATTGTTATTAGACAGGTACAGTTAATGTCCTGGAAGTGAGATACAAATTTGTATCAGTTGGTAAAATAGTGATGAAAATAGTGAAGGAAAATATTGAATACTTTCCTGTATTTTTAATAAAATCATATATACTGTTAATGCAATATATATTTCTGTGTAACAATGTGTGTGCGCGTGTATTTGAAGCCTAGTAATGAAATGCCTGACCATGATGTATGGTTTCAGTTCAGTGCCTTCCCTTTCTTGATTGTGAGGTGGATGAAACGAGAATGTAGTACCTTGTAGTTAATCACAGTATTCCAGCCACAAACAACAAATTGACCTTTTCATATAGTAAAAACTTTTATTTATATTGAGGATAGATGGGCCAAATGTTTTTTTTTCCCCCTAAGAAAAAATATGACCCAAATAATAACAAAATAGAATAAATACAGAGGGATAAAGTCTATTATCAGAGACTGCCTATTAAAATGTTAATAGATGATGGTGGTCTGTAGTGTAGGGAGGGTAGAAATGAACTAAATGTTCTTGATGCTAATAGCCAGTACAGTGGGCAAAATCTGTTACTGCACCTCTCTAAAGCTTTTATCCTGTGCTCCCATGACATACATAAGTGCTGGGATATATTTGTTCTTGCCCTCTACCAGCTCTTGCAAATACTGTTTGGTGGTGGATCACACAGTGTTTTGTCTCAGACATGATTTGGCACTGTCAGGCTCAATTATGGAAGCTGTCTTAGTGTATGAGTCATTCAAAGCAGATAATTTTATCTTTTTTTTGACTATGTATAATTATTGGTATATTTGTTGGTGACAATATAAATTCAAATGAATTCTATTCAGCAAGGTACAAACAAATATATTTAAGAGGAGAAGAAAATAGCTGTAGGCATTTATTCTGTTCATGTATTCAAGTACTATTATGTAGAGCCAGTCAAAAATTGCCTATAAGTTTTGCAGTTTCAGCCTGGAGTGATGGTGCACGCCTTTAATCCCAGCACAGAGGAGGCTGAGTCAGGTGGATTGCTGTGAGATCAGGGAGACCTTAACATTGTAATTTCTGGTGGTTCCGTCTAATCTATGTGTAGACTGCGGGGCATACTATTTCCACATTTCTTCATAGAATATCTCCTTGTACAATTACTCCGAGTGCTGTCGCCAAAGGTGGCTGGCAGAAACTCATGGTAGGACGTGTAACTCAGAAGCCTCGTTGTGCTAAGATAATTACTAGATCTCAGAGCTCATAAGAACTGTTAGGATTTTGGAGTTAGGTTTATAAATCACTGTTCTTTAGTGTCTGTTCTATAGTCAGTCCTAACCTATGGTTTTGGTCCCCAGTCTTTCAGGAGTCTCTGAAAATCCATGAATTGTGAGTTTTCTAGAAGGACAGGGTCTGTGACTTCCACTTATTTTCAGAAGAGAGGAAGAGAAAGGCTGGAATTGTTTCCAAGTGAGACAGTGTACGAGTCTTTATCATAGCTAAGGCTTAGTAATTGTTCATATTTGTTTCACTTACATTTCCATGTGTGTGTATATGCACCCTCCTGACTGTTGTTTCCTCCCTCCCTCCGTCCCTTCCCCCTTTCCTTCTTTAATAGAATCTCACAACTTTCAGGTCTGTTTTTCCCCCTAGCTTACAGTATGGAGAGTAAACAAAGGACACACCCTACATCTAGCTTACTTAGTTTAACATGATGGTTTCTACATCCCTCCATTTTCCTGCACATGAACTGCTTCTGTTCTTGGTGTATCTGTACTGTTTTCTGTATTGTTTCATCAGTTGATGGGCACCTGGACTGACTGCATAGCATGGCTGTTGTGAATAGTGCCAGTCAGTGTGGGCATGCAGCTGTTTCCAGTGTGCTAACTTCTAGGTCTTAACTAAGAAATGCTGTAACTAGATCATGTGCAACTTCTGTTTTGATTCTTTTGAAGAAGCTGCAATGTTTTCCACAGCAACCACACTAATTTACCTCCTCATCAAAATGTATAAAGGCCACCCCCATCCTTGCCAACACTTTTTGTTGTTGTTTTGGGATGATGTTGTTTATTGTTTGAGTTTGTGTGTGTGTGTGTGTGTGTGTATTTGTGTTTACACATGTGGGGGTTAGAAGACAACTTTATGGAGTCATTGAAGTCCAATTTCTCCATCTTACATGGGTTGAGATTGCAGGGAGAAAACCTGGATCACCTGGCATGTGCTTCAAGCAACTTTACTACTGAGTCCCTCACTGGGTTGTTGTTTTTTGTTTTGTTTTGTTTTGTTTTTTTTCTTTTTTCTTTTTTGGATTTTAATAAATCATTCTGATTAGGGTGGCAAAGAACCAATTTAGTTTTTCATTTCTTTTCTGGTGTTCCCTTGTTGCTTAACATGTTTATCATTTCATATATTTATTGACCCTTTCTACTTTTTTTAGAATTATCTATTCAGATAATTTGTTCTTTGTTTGTTGTTCAGTTTCCTCCTCCTCTCTTCCCTTCCTCCTTCTTGTTCTGGGGATAGCAAATTCTAACCAAGGCCTCCTGGGTACTGAGTAACCTACTGTCATATCTATCACACCTCCAAAGGTTTGTCCTCTGATGAATGGCTGGCCAAGATTTTCTCTCTTTTTGGTTAGGCAGCCTTTTTCTTATTTCTTCTGTTATGCAGAGCTTTTAAATTTGATATAGTCCCAAATGTTAATTCTTGCTACTATTTTCTGAGTTGTTAAGAGTCCTGGTCAAGAAATCATAGGCTCTGCCAATATCCTGAAATGTTCCCCTGTGATTTCCTCTAGCAGGTTAAAATTTTGCATTTACAGCCTTTGCACCATTTTGAGTTGATTTTTATACAGAATAGATTTATTAAAATCCAACAAAGAAAAAAAACCGCAGTAAGGGACTGAGTAGTAAAGGTGCTTGAAGCACATGCCAGTATTCAGTATACAGAGTATCAGTCTCATATATATATATATATAATGTATGTACATATACACACACACACATACTCTGTTTTCCTCTCCCAAATTTTTGTCACCATTGTACAAATAATTTTCAAAAATTGTTACGAATACCTAAGTATTTATGAGCCAGTTTGGGAAACACTAAATTTAATAATCTAAAATCTAAAATTCCATTCTATAGATATCTTTTCAATTGTTAGGATCCACAGATGTCTTTAAAGAAATACTGTCCTGACCAGGCACATGCCTGTAATCCTGGAGCTTGTGAGACTAAACCAGAAGTATCATGAATTTGAGGCCGGCCCTGGCTACATAGCAAATTCAAGTGCAATCTGTGTGTAAGCAAGACCCTGTTACACACACAGCAGGGAGTGAGTGGTGGAGAGACTTTTAGAAAGAAAGAAAACTTTAAAACAGAAGGAGGAATATTTGACATCTTAGATACCTAGAAAATGTCCAGTGTGTATGCTTCTGCCTGATAAGGAATTTAATTCTAGATCCAAATGGGAAACCACTTCCATTAAAGGAAAGGAATAGTAACTTCTGCTTGATAAATTTGATTGTATGCATGATGCACTGACATACATTCAGACGAAACACTCATAGACATAAAAATAAAATACTTTTTAAGGTGCATTCAATGATGTTAACCAACATTATTATTTTTATTTTATGATGACTGTATTGGCCTGCATGTTTGTAAGTGCACTCGTCTTGTGCAATGCCTGTGGAGGTCAGAAGAGGGAGTCAGATTCCCTGGAACTGGAGTTACAGATGGTTGTTAGTCACCATTTGGGTGCTGGGAAACAAACTCAGGTCCTCTGCAAGAGTAGCCAGTGCTCTTAACCACTGAGCTACCTCTTCAGGCCAACATTTGTTCTCTTAAGATGACACTGAAACCATTTTCCAGATAACTCCTTGCAAACTGTCAATCCCTTGTGATTCTCTTTGTGTTTTTAAGTGTATTAGTGAGGGTTCTCTAAAGGAACAGAATCTGTAGAATGAAAATATAGTTGCTCAGTCCATGAGGCTGGATGTCTCAGCAGTCCCAGTCTGGCCTGATAGATTCCAGGAGGTCCGACAGTCTTCAGTCTGTGTAGGAATCCGAAGAAGCTGGTCGCAAGAGCAAGGCAATCTCACCAGCTAGAGAGAAGGCAAGTGGCAAAAGGGGAGAGCTCCCTCCTGCCGTGGCCTTATATAGGCTCACCTGGTCTGAAGGTAACCCCTCATTTATGGTGCATCTTCCAGCTTCAAATGATCCAATCAGGAAGATCTCTCTAATCCCAGATCCAGGCCATCACAGTTCCACCCCTTGTCAGCTTCACACCCAATAACATCTTATGACATGCAATTTTCAAATGAAAATTCCATCTAACATGATATAATTACCCCAAATACAATCACCAACACATTATATATCCTAGAGTAGATGATAAGATCTTGGAGGAATGCTTCGTCTTAGTGACTCAACCTAAATATGATAATATAGATCTATAACACTTAGCCATTTAACACATCTCAATTACACTTTCAAAGGAGAATAACACAAATACTTGGCTGAATGTATATATATTCACAGGCGTGTTCTTAGCCAAATAGGACAAAAATGCTCAAGTCAATTACAATCCATGTGTCTGTGGCTGGTCACATGGTCTCAGCTGATAATTTTTAGTACCTTCTACCCATTCTGTATTCCCTCCACCATCAGCAAGTAACCTCTGCAGGTCTTGGCTCTTTCCCTGGAGGAGGGACCCATACCGTCATCCCTCATGGGTCTGGGCTATTTGTGGTCCTATCTGGATTGGGTTGTACAATTTCCCATTGACCTTAATTGTAGGACTTGGGAGTACCAAAAGACGCCCTAAGGAATCTCCTGACTTCTAAACATCTTCCTCCCTCCATTGTGGAGAAGCAGTCCAATTTCCCCCTGATAGTCTGAATCAGTCACCCCTCCTAATGCTGTTATTCCTTCCTTAGTCTGCTGACTTAAGGGCATCAGAAGCTCAAAGTGGCCAGTGGGGAAGTCTTTGCTCCCAGTTCAATGGAATGTTTGTTTTGTCTCCTGGCAGAAGCACTCCCGCCTCTGGCACCAAAACTTCTAAGCCCGCAGAGTGCAAAGTACAGGAACCAAAGTCTTCAGAGTGCAAAGGGTACAGGAACCAAAAATTTTACCAGTGGATCACTAGGGGTGATAGTAGAATCATTTCTTCTTTCACCCCTTGATTCCTGAACCCATGAATTCTGACTATGGGAGAAACAGTACTGTATACTGGATGTGGATTCGAAGCATATTATTACCTTCTGGAGGACCCTGCCCCAGCCCCCCAGGCTATTGCCACCTAATGATCTAGAATCAGCACAGGGATCATACCAATGGAGAAGCATAAGGGACAGTCTTTTTACTTAATGTGTCAAAAGCATTTTCAGGGTATTGTCAACCTATTTTAGCTGCTAAAAAAAAAAAAAAAATCCAGGTCAGTTGTTCAAAACTGGCTTAAACCAATGGAAAATGGTTTCACATGTTTCTTTTTTTGAACATTTAAATTCATTTTTAATTGATAGAAAAGTTGTATGTATTCATAGGGCGGTATCGTATCACCCATGTGTAATGCTTAGATCTATGTCCTTAAACATTTATTATTTCTTTACCATGACATTTGGAATCCATCTAGTGGATTCCTAGTTTTTTGCAATATACAGAATGTAGTTGCCTGTAATCGCTGTACACAGTAGCACACCAGAAGTTCATGCTTCTATCTTCTGTCATGGTTATCAGCCTCTCCATGCCCCACCCACTACTGTCTCTAGCCTCTGGTAACCACCTTCAATGGCTCCTTATATGGTCAACCTTTTTTTTTTTTAATTCCACATTTGAGTGAGATTATGTGCTACTACTGTCTGTTGCTGCCTGGCTTCTTTCTATGATAATGACCTGGAACTGATTTTAAAAGACGTTATCAACTCTGTCTTAGAAACCACTGCATTTTAGAACAGGAAAATTAATGTTTGTTTGTTTTTTCCCCTCAAAATAGCAAACTTTGCTTAAGAAGTAAGACTGAAGATGGCATTTATCCAAACAAAGATATCAAACTTTTTGAGGAAGGTAAAAATCTACTGTTGATTTTCAGTTCGTCTGTGTCACTGTGTCCATGCTTCTATGTCTGTGAAGATACCACTTGGAGGGCTTACAGTGCCATTCAGAGGGCTGACCTTTATATTTGGCAAAGAATTGTGGATGCCCTATAATATGTCAGGTTTCCAGGGAGTTTAAAGGATAAGAAGACACAGTATTCTGAGAGGTACTGGGTTTTCCCTCCAGGTTTTCTCTACAATAACTCTGGGGTGAAGCAGCATCTAGAGGCAAAAATATTAGATTTGGTGTAAAATGTGGAAAAGAAGTGCTAAACAAATCTGTAACTCTTGGAACAACTGGCAGGGGAGTACATAGAACTTGTTAATGTCTCTTAATGAGTCACCCTAGGGAAAGTGGTTTAGAGAGCCGTTGAATTTGCATCTTCTCATTGATTCAGTGAGCTTGTGTTTTGTGATCATCTCTGCTTATTTTTCTGACACTGAGGACACAACCTTTAGAGTTCAATAGCAGGAATTTCACACAAAAGGGTACCAGGTGCTGTATTACAATGATGTGTTTGTGATATAGTGGGAACATAGGAGTGAGGGGAACAATTTTACTTTGAAAGAGGGAAGGGAAAAAGGCAGGAAATTAGTTCATAGAGAATGAGATCCAGGTCTATATCTTAGAAAATAAGATAAATTTAGGAAATGCTGTAGAATTGCGAAACAGATCGTGTAGCCTGGCCTGGTGGTGCACACTTGTTCTAGTACTCAGGAAATTCAGGGAGATGGACTATGAGTTCAAGGCTGGTCTGGGCTACCTGTGAGTTCAGTGCCCATCTGGTGTACAGTGTGACTGCTTCAGTAAAACAAAAGCAAACAAGAAGAGCTCATTACATTCTGAAATAAACAGAAGTATGGCCTAGATGAAGAGAGTTAAAAGGTGGAATGCTGGAAACAAATATATGGCACTGGAAAGAACGGAAATCACATGGCAGATCTCTGGGGCTGGGGTAAGGCGTATTATACACCTGGATTTTATTCTGGGAGGCATGGGGAGCTCCGCTGAGCTCCTCAAGGAATTCTTGACATGACTCATTTATGTTCTAGAAATGTCACTTAGGGGATGCCATGGGGGACAAAAATGGAGGGAGACTGATTAGATTATTAATGAGAGCTTCCTAGAAGACCTGTACTCCAGTGGCTGAGATGGGGAAGTAAGATTGGATGAGAGGAATTTAAAGGAGCACAGAGTCATAGAACCTGTGATCCTGTGATATTAGCTGAGGGTAGAGAGGGAGGAACATGACTCAGGTTTATGATTTGATGTTTGAGTCACGAGGTAGGATGCCGGTTCATGAACAAGAGATGTATTTCACACATATTTTGTCTTTTAATCTTCCCCCAAATTTTGTAAATTAGGAAATAATTACTACCTTGCCAAAAAGGAAAACAAAGACCTGAATAAATGAAGAATTCTGGCATTGTAACTGAGGAAATCATATTGAACACAAAGTTGTATGGTTCCTGATGTGAGCTTAGAATCACTACGATAGACTGCTTCCTAAGCAACAGTAAAATAGAGCTTTTCAAGGGTCAGAACTAAGTGACAGAAGTGTTAAAACAAAGCCTAGGAAAATAACTATCAAATTAGACATTACGGCTAATGACTTGTACTAAAAGATTAGCACATACTTCCTACCCGTGTACGCCTTGATATAGATCACACACTTCAAAGTAGATCACATACAATTCAAATTGTAATTTTCTTTTTATCCACTTGCAGTTTTTACCTGCTGCTCTCTAGATTCTACAGTAAATGTTCTTATGATCGCAGTTTCACAATTGTACTGCAATTTTGAAGGATTTTGTTCACATATATGTATGTACCTCATTGGACTAATACTTCATAAAATTATGACACATATTAAAGTAATGAGTTGGGGACTGAGGTTTTTTTTAATTGTTTCTAAGTTATCTTTATTTGAATTTATTTTATGTGTATGAGTGTATTGTCTGCATGTGTTTAAGTACACCTGTGTCATGCAATGCCCGAGAAGTTAGAAGAAGATGTCAGATTCCCTTGGAACTAGAGTTGTTAGCTGCCATGTGGGTGCTGGGAATCGAGCCTGGGTCCTCTACAAGAACAGCTGGTATTCCTACAGGCTGAGTCATCTCTCCCTCTTCCGTTCTAAGTTATTTTAAAATTTGATATGATTATTAAAAATAATCCATATAGATTGTTTTTAAGCCAATATATAAATTATTATTTTCCAACTCCAATATCCAGTAGTGGTCATGATGTATCTGTTAAGGTATGTCAATTTTAGAAATTTATTTTGAATATTTTCAGCAAGAACTTAGCTGTCTAACATCAGTTTTTGTATCTTAATTTTCTTTGCTTATTTTAGAAGAGGCAATTTTGCTTTAAGAGGCAGTGTAATGTCAACATGATAGTAATTTACATCATAATTTGGCAAGCATGACATTTTTCGTTTCCTTTCAAAACAGTTCATAGAGAATTGATAGGGAAGAGTTATGCAAAATGGTCAGCTGTGAAGTTTTGGTGCATTTGTGTCTATGAAAACTGTACAGAGTACAATTTAAAATACTTATAGTATTTCAAATAAGAAATAATAGCACCTCCTAGTAGTAACACTGCTTGGTCAGTGGTCATGTTGAAACAATCTGACTTTTTCACTATTTACAGGTTTTATCTGTTTAGGTATTTAAATCAAAATGTGACTCACAGGGATTGAGACCAAAGTACAGTGACAGAGCACTTGCTTAGCAGATGCAAGGTCTGAGGTTCAATCTCTAATACTACAAGTGAACAAACGCAAAATGTAGCCCACACATGTGTCAGTCAGTTCCCCAAAGCAATGTGTTCAGTAGAAATTTGCCAAACATGCTCAGCCTGTCAGATACTTTAAGAAATGTTCATTGAAAGGCTAGGCCTTCAACATTTAAAGTGGAGATACAGAAATTATCTTGGGCAGGTACTTAGTAAAATAGATACTCTTCACACAGGTTTCCCTGTTTTGAGATTGATGATGACGAGGATGATAAGAAGAAAATAAGCTTGACAAATATATCCACACAGTTAACATTACCGTAGCACTATAGATGTGAAAACAGACATATATTACAAAATCTGTGCTAATGAATTTCCAGAAAAAGATAGTCATATTTCTTTTTAAGAAAAGTGAAAATGGACATGAGAAGAAATAAAATACCAGAGCTGTTCCTTAAGTATTAAAGACAACAAACAGCAGCCACCAGCCTTTGCACAGAGAATACTCAGGGTCTGGTAGCATCACCGATGAATACTAAATATTTTAAGAACGTATTATGCAAGTTTATGAAAAATTTCCCCCAAATAGAAAAAGAAACACTGTCATTTATGAGACCAACGTAAACATACCAATACCTAAGATTGTAGAAAAGAAAAATTGTAAGCATGTCTCACTTAGGATATCTTGAACTGGCAGCATGAATCCAGCATATTTTTCAAAAGGTAGCATACTGCTGAGTAGGCTCATAGAAGGCATTCAGGTTGGTTTACCATGTGACTCGTTCTGTGGTGACTCTACTGCATGTCATTATTACTCCTTTGGGAGGAAATTATCTCTCATAATATTTTTAAGTTCAACTTTTGCTCCATTTCACCAGCTGCTGTCCTGTGTCTGTTTTGCTAAATAGATAGACAGGGAGATGATAAGTAGATGATGGATAGATGGATGGATAGATAGATAGATAGATAGTCTGCTTTAGTCATATTTATAATTCCTGTCTCCATTTCCCTCTGCCACTTTAGCTTATTTAAGTGAGGCTTTGGCTTCTCTTGATTAGTGGAAACTGCTCTTGTCAAGGTCAACAATGACATTTACAGTGCAAACTACAATGTTCTCACCTTGGTCTTGGACATGTTTAACATCTTTACATGACTGTTATAATGTTCAATTCCCAAATACTTTCCACTTGCTTTTCAGAATTTCAAGCTCTCGTTTGTTCTTTAGACTCAGGGACTCCTCAGAGGTGCACTTTTATTCCACCATTCCAGAGCACAGTTGGTTTCCATGGACTGCAGTGAGGCGGGCCTGTTCACTCCTCTTTTCTGTTTCCCATTCTGTTTCCCCAGCCTTTTAGGTAGGCGCAGGGCAAGACCCTGTGCAGGCCCCACTTTCCTTTCCATCCCCTTCCCCGCCCGTTTGATGTGTGTGCAGCGTGCAGACTCTCAGGTGCCATGGTGCACATGTGGGGGTAATAGGACATCTTCAGGTGGCCATCCTTGCCTTCCATCTCCTTTGAGGCAGTATCTCTTTTGTTTGAGGTTCATCTCAGCACTCGCCAGTCCAGGTGTGGTCCAGGAATTTCTGGCAATTCCCCTGTCTCTGCCTCCTGTCTCACAGGAAGTAGCTCTGGGATTACAGACTTTTGCCATACTGATTCCCAGTGGCTTTTTCAAGGGTTTTTGGAATTCACATTCATGTTGTTGGTCCTGCATGGCATTGATTTCCCCCCTGAGCCATCGCCTCCCCAGGCCCCATTTCTGTTTTCTATCTAGATCTCTTTTCCATATTTCAGTTAAAGACGGACATCCACAGACACCAGACATCTTTATTTAAGACTCGTAATCAGTATCTCACCATCCCCCCAATACAGCCATAAGCTTCAAGTCCAGATTTATTCCCTAGACATTTCTGTCTCACATGGCAAACTCACTCTTTCTGTTGCTTGAGCATCAGTCACCTGATTCAAAACAAAACAGCCAAACAATAAAGACTGCATTTTTCCTTTGCATTCTGTGTGGGCATGGGGGAAGAATAACGAAGTTAAAGAACAGTTGCCTGTTGCCCAGTTTGCTAGTAGTAGCTCTCCTAATTGATGTTTCATCTAGGACCCCAACCACCAAAGAAACCTAGAGTTCCTCTCGCTTAACACTTGCTCCTCTTCTGACCCATATTCGTCCTGTTTACCATCATCTCAAGTGTGTAGAGGAATACATTCAGTACTGGTCACTTTGGAGAAATGGCAAACCGTAAGCCATAGCTTCAGTGATACTGGATTTTTTTTCCCCAGATAAATTTAAAGTTTTCTGAGGAGCCTTCAAACAGTCATTTCATTTACAGCGCAGAATTAAATCAAGGATTTTTTTTCTTTTTATTCTTTGAATACTTCTGTATTCTATAGTTTTTTTTAATACTAATAAATTTTTAAGTAATTTTGGGGGTTTAACTTAAATTTTTTTTCCTAAGGTTTCTATGTAAAATGGAACACAATTAACTTCCTAGTTATTACACACAGAAGTAGACTCAAGCAGCTCTATCAGTTTTTAATGTACAACTTCAATCTGCTTTTACTAAATGTGACTGAAGCCTTGGAGATCGTAGTTCTTTAAAAATTTTTATTGTTGTTATTGTTATTGTTGCTGTTGTTTTGTTGTTGTGTGTATGTGAATATGGAGGTCAGAAGACAACACTGTGCAGTTGATTGTCTCATTCCACCTTTATGGAGGTCCATGGGATTGAACTCAGAGTGCCAGGCCTACACAGCAAGCGCCTTCATTCACTGGCCCAAGATTGTACCTTTCCATTCCTAGGACTACAATTGTAAATATCTATTATAAGGTGAGTAGATCTTATCAATGGTGGATTCCAAAAATCTCTGCTAAAGTTTGATTTGATGGAAACAAAAATTAACGTATCACAAAACTAAGAGGCAGCTTCAAATCTCTCTTTAGTCCCTTTCTACCACCAGCAGAACACTGAAACATGCCACACCACTTTTGATTAATCTTAGATTTCCAAGCCAGTAAGAAGATGGACCCAACTCGCGAACCACAGGAGTTACTTTTCATGTTAAGATGGTGCTGTGCAGAACCATGTCACAGCTGGTGGTGGGTGGCAAGTCTGGTGATCTGCTCAGTATTTTTTTTTGTTGTTTTTTTAAATATTTATTATTTTTATTTTATGTGTATGAGTATATTGCCTGCATGTATGTAAGTGCACCCATATTGAGTAGGGCCCACAAAAGTCGAAAGAGTGTGGGATCCCCTGGAACTGTTATAGACAGTTGTTAGCTGCCATGTAAGTGCTGGGATTTGAACCCTGGTCTTCTGCAAAAACAGGTAGTTCTCTTCTGAGCCATCTTTCCAGACCCTACTTCAGTATTCTTACATATAAAATTAATGACTGTTATGTCTGCGTTAAAAATCAGATAGGATGCCATGCACATTTCGTTTTCGGTAAGAAAAGGCAAAAATAATACAGGCATTACTTCCAGGTGGTTAAAAATGTCTAGTCTGTGTTTAAAAATTATGTTTTCATTTCACGTGTGATCAGAAGATCAGATCAGATGTGTTCCACTCTCCATTCAGACCGATTCTATTCTAGGGCCCACTCAGACTTATCGAGGACAGAAATAACCTCTAAATATATACAGTGTGAGGTGGATTCTGAGAAATACCTTTCTGGGCAAAATGATGTCAGGTTTTTGTTCCACAGAGAAGTGCTCCCTCTCTGGTAGTGGAGCTCACAAGCTTCTAACATTATTCCTTTTCTAGACTCAGTAAAGTGAAGATGCATCGTTGTTAGTTTCTTGTCATCACCTGTGTGCTTTCTGTAGCTGCCTTTATCAATCACTCATGAACTGATAACAAACAATCGTTAGCTGGATAATAGGGTTTTATTTTCTTCCTAGACAAATTGAAATGCTTTGTTTCTTCTTTCCTGAAAATGAATAAATAGCAATTGTACAATTGTAGGCTATTATTTCAGTAAAGTCTAGCTGGATTGTATTCATATTTTAAATCATCAAGCTAAGCACTTCATCCTGAGATAACTTATAGTATACATTCCTTAGGGATTTTATGTTACCATAATAATGTGAGAGTGATGAGGGGAAGTGTTCTTGAGTTGGATATGAAAGAGGTTTAATTGTATTTGCTCATCCCTTACAAAATTATTTTAACTGGGGCTGGCAGGGGGAGGGGCAGAAATGGATAGATAAGCACTGACACCTTACATAGCTGGACTTAAGTGAGAACTTTGTTTCAGCCCCAAACAAATGCTTTTGAATATAAAAGGTACAGGCGAAGAACTTTACATAAATAATTGTCATTACACAGCTGAGATGCAAGAAAAAGAACACAGGGTCTGTCTTCCTGAACCAAACTTCAGTAAGGAACTCTAATCAGAGAGTGGGGGAAACACTCATAAGGAGCTATCCTGAAAGGAAGGGAATCCAAGCGTGAACACAGATCATCCTGGAGCACCAGCTTCTTTAGGATGTGTGTTCTGTTAGCCCAGCCCATGGTTGGCACACAGTGAATAATGCTGACTGACTGAATGAATAATACAGCCAATTAGTCTGTTGTTGTCTGTCGCTTTGACTAAATAAATCTTGAGACTATCTCACGCATAGTGCTTTATAATTCCCATAGTTCTTTTATTATTGGTGTGAAGCATAATGAAGAAAAATATCAATGGAACAAATACCTCATATTGCTTTAATTATGAAAATTTCTTGGCTGCTCAACTAATATGAAGAAGAAAACCTGACTAAATGAAAATTATGCATGTCAATAGAAATTCTTAGCAATTTTCATTTTGAAGCGTGACTGACTCATTGACTTCAGTGCTTCAACATCTGAATAGATGGAGGATTTTAATCATTGAGACTGGGGAAATAAAGATACTTTTCTGGGACAACTTCCAAGCTAGGAAGTTTAAAAAAAAATTGAGTAACTGATTGGCTAATATTTGGAAAAAATGGCTACTGTTAAATTTAGAATGTGCCATATATTTTTATCTGGATGCCTTCCCACATTCCTTCCCTACCCCTCTCTCTTGTTCTCATCATCCGGTCATCCTTCCTCCCTTGTAAGTCCTAAGTAGTCACAATAAAACTATTGGAGTAGAAGGACATGAGATGTCACTGACTTCGGGTGCTGTGACTTCTGAAGAGGTTATCTCCAAAATGAAGTATTAATGTATGCAGATTATAATGCATGCACAGCAAAAATGTACGTTTCCTAGTGTTCTCCCCATTCAGACAAGCACAGCTTCAAAATACATCTGTTGATGCAACACGACATGAATAAAGGCCCTTGTACCTGTATCCAGAATTTCAATTCCTGTGCATCAAGCATCCCCAAGGATGACAGTGTTCCCAGAGATACAAAGTTTGATATTGGAAGTAGAATGTCCTTTCTCTTTCATGTCTATTATATATTTACATGCAGTGATTATATATACATTATATCAAGGGTATTAAAATTTTATAGTGAAGGATTACGAAAAATATGTTTAAAAAGGCTCCTGGAAGTGATGATGATGATGATGATGATGATGGAACCTAGAAACCTATTGTAAGTTGTGCTTTTAGTTTATTAAAGATTTTATCTTCTCCCAGATTCTGACTAATGGAACAATTTGTAGAGAATGAACAGCACACTGGAATGCAGTTTTTTCAGTGGTTGAGCCAGAGCAGGCGTCTCAGCAAAAAGCTTGTTTACAGCCTGTGCCGGGATCAGACACTGAAGTGAGGTCACTCGTGTCTGGATGGAAGTCCTATCATTTCTGCAAGACCATCTAACCCTGAAGAAGACAGAGAGAAAGCTCTATCCTGGAGAGAAAATTGCAGTGAGGCCTTAGTGTACCTGGACTCCCAGAGTGAAGGATCAGGGAGAAGCAAGTCTGCCCTGAAGACAGCCTGGTCTCAGCAAGTGGACCACAGCTTCAACTCGAGCTCAGCCATCTCTAACTCTAGCAAAAGAACATTTTACTTTAGTCTTCTCTTAGGAAACATTAAATACCATTTCATTTTGTGGGAATGGAATTTTGTTGATAATAAAATAGCTAGTATATTTTTGTCTTAATAAATTGTCTGAAAATGTAAAAAAAAAAAATCTAAGAAAAAATTATATCCAATGGAAATTTGTACACCTACCAAGACTCATCATCTGAAGTCTAGAGACAACATGAGGGAGAATACTCTAAGTAATTGGTTTAATATTAAATAGCACATATTTTAATTAAGAATCATAGACAATAAGTTTAAGAGATAAACTTCAGCTTGTAACTATTCTTGTTCTCCTCCAACTTTCACTGTGATTTAATTACTGGTAGCATTTAGTGAGCATTCAAGACTATACATCGAGCACTCATTTAGCTTCAGTTTAATAGAGAGTATCCCTATGCTCATTAGAATGCTATTATATAAGAGTTATTATTAGCTGTGGCTCACAGTGATTAACTTCCCAGTGCTCTCACAACCAGCAAATTGCAAAGCTGAGACCTGTATCAGGCTTTATCTCAATCCAGCCCCCGTGGCTCAAATCTTAACCTCTGGAACAACTACCTCCAAAGAATTTCCCAGTATACAACAGTACTTGCCAGAAATAACCATAGGGACTCAGCAGACTGATGATTAAAAGGGAGGGGCATGAAGTCTTGGCACAGCACCATGCAAGCATGATTTTGAATGTTAGGATGAAGAAAGACTTGCCTTGAGCCTAATGAAGATTTCAGCTGCTACGTTTTCATTTTGTTCTTTGAGGCATACAATTTCCCAATACATGAAAAGTGCTGAACAATTTGCTGAGCTGAGGATATAATTAAACTGGATTGATCGTACACACAAACAGCTGTCCCAGTTGTTTATACTAAACCACCAGGACTTTCACAAGTCTCAAGTGGTCACTACTGAAATTGGAAAACCCACTCTGCCAGCATCCTGATAGGAGCACTTGCTCTGATATCATTTTGGAAAGTGGGGCATGCAAATTAATTTCATGGCAAATAATTTCTTAGTGATCTTTTATTATAACTATGGTTAATAATGCGCTTATTATCTAGGAAGGGAAAATCTCTTTTAAAATAAATGTTTATCCTTGCCACTGGAATAAAGCTGAGTATTTGTAGAAATAACATCTTTTATGGCTGTTTTGTTCAGTAGCAAAAGGGGTGCATACATGAAATAGAAAATTGCCAAGTATTAACTGACTCATCATACATGTCTTCCCAATAGTATATTTTCCTTTGTGCCTGCTCATGTTTGTGATGTGCCTACATGTTCACGTGTACATGCATGTGGAGGCAAAAGGTACAAACACCAGGTGTCTTTCTAACTGTTCTCCATCTTTATATTTTAGATAGGGCCTGTTACTAAACCTGGCGCTCACCAGTTGGCTGGAGAGCCTGACCTGTAAGCCTCGGGGTTCTCCTCTCAAGCATTGTTCTGCTGAGGATCTGATCTGCAGCCCATGTGCTTGCATGGTAGGCACTTTACCAATGAACCGTCTCTACAGCCCTTATTGCAGCATCCATTTAATGAAAAACACACGTTTGTGAAATGCATTCAGTGAAACTGCAGTCGAAACTACATGCTTATTCATCCGTCTGAGGAGCTCTTTCTCTGTTCTGTGCAGGATAGCTTGACAAAACTCATCCTTTGTTTTCTGGAAGTTACAATCTATTTATAAATAAATACCTAAGAAACAACCAAAGAGATACTCCTAGTAAATACATACCACCTTTAAAATTCACAGCTTTGTTAACAGAATATTGACCAAGACTCCAGTGAGCAGAAATATTGAAAAAAAAGTTACAATTTTGTGATTCATTGAGTCGTTTTAAAGTTTAGATGATAGTAAATTAGGCTAACATGGTTTGACTTTTTAGTATTGAAATGGTTATGAAGCTTGATTTTAATTTTAAAAAGTATTATTATTGTTGTCGAATATGCATGATGCATGTGGGCACACATGTCATAGTGTATATGTGGAGATCAGAATACAGTTTTGTGGAATCCATTCCTTCCTGCCTTTACAAGGGTTCTGGGGATGGAACTGAGTTTGTCAGATACTTTTAAGAGCTTTACACAGCTGAGCCATCTCATTGGCTCAGTTATGTACTTATTTTCCTATACATATTAGCTTTTATTTTTCTTTATGTACTGAAGCTAAGACCATAGGGAGAAATAATCAGGCACGAAGCAGATTATTTTCTTTGTTTTCTTCCACAGTTCACCCTGTTATAGATGAAAGAGGAAGAAACTGAGTCTCAAGCCACAGTCTACAGCATGAATAAAGCATTGAGTGTTCACTAAAGAAATCTCAGAGTCCTGTCACTTGTGGCCATAACTTTGCTAGGTCTGAACTGAAGCATCTGAAAGAAACTTCTCTGAAACTAGAAAGAAATATAAACAAGAAGAAGCCACAGTCAGGTGAATACAGGGATATTACTGCTGTTTAATTCAACTGTAAAAGTTTCATTAACTTTTATGTATTTACTTTTAGACAGGGTCTTACTATGTAGACCAGGGTGGCCTTGAACTCAGAGATCTGCCTCTGCCTTCTGAGTACTGGAATTAAAAGCATGTGCTATCACACCTGGCTAATTTGTTTTTTAAGTTTTGTTAAATTTTTAAAGTCATTTTATTTTAAATTGTCTGTATGTGTAAGTATGTACACATGAGCTAAGGTGTCCTTAGAGTCCAGAAGAGGATATCAGATCCCCTGGAGCTTAAGTTACAGGTGATTGAGAGCTGCCTGATGTGGGTGCTGGGATCTGAATTTGGTGCCTCTCCAAGAGCAGTACATACTCTTAATCACTGAGGCATCTATCCAGCCCTGAAAGTTGTTTTTTTTTTTTAATTTAACTTTTTCCTATAAGATGATTGCTAAATGTTTAAACAGCCTGGGTTTGGTAAAGATTTATTTCCTAAAATTTAAGTGAGATAAGTGGCATTTTGAATGGGAAATCTCCAACTCCGTTCACAGCAAGCTGTGGGCTAGGACATTTTCAGACAAACCCCAGCAGCCACACAGGCCCCTGAAGAACAGTCAATCTGAGTTAGAAGGGTAAGAGGAGTGGAAAGGTTCCTTACCTTCTCCTGAACTGGCACAGTCCCCAAAAGAAAGAATTTCCTTGGGTCCAAAGTTTCAATGGGTTAATAAAGATATTAAAAGGAAAAATTAGAAATATCTTGAGAAGAATGAAACTAGAACACAACTAAAATTAAGGATTATAGGGTATGAAAACCTCTTTCTCTATCTCTCTCTTGTTCTGTCTCTTTCCTCTCTCTCCCTTTGGTTTTGTGAGGCAGGGTCTTAGTATATAGCCCAATCTGCTCTGGAACTCCGCATAGCCCAGGCTAGCCTCAAACTTGCCATTTACCTTACTTAGCCTCTTGAGTGTTGGGATTACAGGTGTATCCTCCCATTTCCAGCTACCAAAGGCAATTCTAACAAGAAAGTTTAATCAAAGAATCTTTTAAAAGAGAAGAAAGAGCTCAAGTAAACAATCTAATATTGTATATTGTGAAACTAGAATTAGAAACCAAGCATGAAGTTAGAAGAATAACAGCAATAATGATTAGAGCATCAAGTGGTGACTAGAAGGTCAATGGGAAGTCAACAGAAACATCAAAAAGAACCCCACAAACACTGAACTGGAGTAAGGGGAAAAATAAGAACCTAAATACACATACATATACATATACTTCATACACCTATACCTCATATACATATACCTCATACACATATACCTCATACACATATACCTCATATACCTATACCTCATACACATATACCTCATATACATTTACCTCATACACATATACCTCACACATATACCTCATATATATATGTATACCTTATAGAGTGAATTGCTTCTCCAAGGAAAAAGGTGGACAAACACCCCTCTCAATGGTATCACCCAAGGCCACCTTGAGCAGATGGATGAGCTGGGAAAATCCTATGCCCCACCCGCCCGGTCTATTGGCCTTGGATGTGAGAAGGGGAGGGGCTAAAGGTATTTAAACTGGGGGCGCCAGGAGGCCGGCCCTTTTCTCCCCTCCCCGATGGGCCATTAGGATCTGTTCACCAGGAAGTTGCAAGACCCCAGCCACGTGGACTTACCAATGGAACTTGCGGAGGGGAGGGTGGGTGCCTGTGTTCTGTAAGTAAGCCCCCACCCATTGCTCTGTTAGTAAGCCCAAGTAAACTAGCTAAAATCTGTTTAACTGTGAGTGGAGAAATTTGTGTGTTTGTTGCAAGGCCTGGGGGAGGGGGACCCCTTGGGTTGCAAGCAGGGAGAGAAAGGCAGGTTAAGTTAGTCTGCCTGTCCCAGAGAGAAAGTTTCATAACATACCTATACCTCATATACATATACCTCATACACATATACCTCATATACATATACCTCATACACATATACCTCATACACATATACCTCATACACCTATACCTCATACACATACCTCATATACCTATACCTCATACACCTATACCTCATATACCTATACCTCATACACATATACCTCATATACATATACCTCATATACATATACCTCATATACATATGCATATACCTCATATGCATCATATATATTATATACATATATATATATATTTACAAATGAAAGAGGAGACATATCTACCAATGCCATGGAAATAAGGATGTAAGAGACTAGTCTAAGCAATTATACACCAACACATTGAACAACTTGGGAAAAATCGGTTAATTCTTGAAAATATATATAGCACCAAGACAAAATAATGAAGAAATAGAAAAAGCTGAACATAATAATAACAAGCAAGGAGTTGAGCCAGAAATTAAATATCTCCTAATTTGCTATATGTGGTTGCACATACCTGTAATCCCAGCCCTAGAAGGCTGAGACAGAAGGATTGTGGGACTGAGGTCATCTTGAGCTTGTACCACACAGTGAGACTGTCTCCAAAAAGTAAATAAAATAAAATTCTCCCATCAAACCAAAGTCCAGAACCAATGACTTTGCTACTAAATTCTACTGAACTTAAATGTTCTTGGGAGTAGCTTCAAAAAAAAACTTAAAAAGAAGGAAACATTTCTACTCATTTCAAGGTCAACGTTAATCTGATACCAAAGGCAAAAGGAAACTGTAGAAATGAAAATTGTAAGTCAGTAGTCTTGATGAGCACAGATATGAAATCCTCAACAAAATACTAAAATAACAGAATTCAACAGCACAAAGAATCATCTAATATGATCAAGTAGGATTCATCTCTGAAACAGAAGGATGGTTCAACCTACAAAAACCAATGAATGCAATATATCCTTTAACATAATAATAGATAAATTATAGGATCATTTCATTACATACAGGAAAAAAAAACATTTGGCAAAATTCATTATTCTTTCTTAGTTAGAACTCTACACATCAATTATGTGTAGAAAGAATGTGTACCTCAATAAAGGAAAGACCAACCATGTGAGGCCCACAGCTCACATCATGCTCAGTGGAAACCTTTCTCAGAAGACTTGAAACAACATAAGCATGTCCATTGCAAGTTTGAGGCTAGCCTGGGCTATGCAGAGTTCCAGAGCAACCTGGGCTATATAAACACATCACAATATGAGATGTGTTTAACTCAATACAGTACATATGTGAGTCACCTAATAATGAGAGCACATTTAAGAAAGGTGTCACTGAGTGATTTCATCATTGAATGCACATCATAGAGTATGTTTACAGAGATAAAGATGATCAGGTAATATACAAGATTGTTAGGAAATGCAGATAATCAGGCCAACATCATTTATGACATCAGTTTCTGACATTGAAAATCGCCATCATAGCACTCAAACAAGGCAAACAAAAAGACACTGAAGTAGAAACTGAAGAGGTACTATATGCCAGCATTCATGGATAACACGGTTGTTGTGGAGAACCCCTCTTTATTCCACTACAAATCTGTTAGGACTAATGCATAGCTATAGCAAAGTTTCAGAATACAAAGCAAACACACAAAAATAGTCAGGTTTGCTCACCATGAAAATGAACTATCCAAAACAGAAATCTCATTTACAACAACCACATAAAAGAAAATGTCTAGCAATACATTTAACCAAGGATATGAAAATGTGTATACTGAAAGCTATAACACATCCATGGAAGAAATTGAGGAAAGCATAAATGGAAAGATAGCTCATACTCGTGAATCAAAAACACTTAAAATGTCCATAGCATCCCCGTCTAATATGGTCTATAGATTTATTGTCATTTCAATTAAAATTACAATGTAACCTTACACAGAAATAGGAAAAACATCCCAACATTTATAGGAAATCACACATAAAATAATCACTCCTAAATGTTCATGGCAGTCATGAACACACACACACACACACACACACACACACACACACACACACACACACACCAGAAAGCAAACCTCAAAACCATATTGCTGGATTTAAAAAAAAACTGAAAGATAAATAATAATAATTGTAATTAATATAGCCAAGTACTGACAAAATAGATACAGAAAGAAGTCCATGTAATATGGATTGACTTTTTATAAAGTTGCCAGGGATATGTATCAGGAAAAATAATTTCTTCAGTAAATTATATTGTCAATATCTGCATCAGAAGAATGGAATTAGACTCTAATCTCACGCTGTAAATAAAAGTCCAAATGGACCAAATATATAACCAGATTATATATTATATGTAACCAGATACTGTAAAACTATTAGAAAGAAAGCATAGTGGAAATATTGTATGTCATTGATCTGGATAACGTAATGTTTTCTTTTTTTAAAATTTAACTGAAAATATATAGACAACCAAAGCAAACCTAGAGAAATGTGATCACATCAAACTAAAACTTCTGTACAGAACAAAATTGGAGATAACCTGCAGTTGGAACAAGATATTTGTAAGCTGCATACCCTGAAAGGGGTTAGAATAATCAAAGAACTCATTTAGAAAGGGGAGGGTAGAAAGAGGGAAGGGGAGAAGAGAAAGGAGGGAGAGTGACGAGGAATGAGGGAAGGAGAAGGAAAGAGAGGGGGAGGAGAGAGAGAGGCCAAGCATTGCACCTTGTCACTCTCGTCTGTGGCATCTAAAGCAGACAGGGGCAGAGTAGATGACTAGAGAAAGAGAGGAGCTGGGGATGAGAAGATGTTTCCAGGGTGAAAACATCTCTGGGAAGAGGAATATCTTTTAAATTCTGTTATACAACATGGTGAACATAGCAAAATATAAGAGAACAGTACATTTCAAAATTACAAATTTCACGTTATCATCACCAAATGTATTAAGTAATTGAGGTGATGGCTGTCACCTTGATTAACTATTCTATATCTGTTGGTGCTACATTAGAGCATCAGTTTGACTCCCACAGATTTATACAATTACAGAATGTCCACAATTGTCTAAGAAAAGAAAAATAGAGAAAGCCTGCTTACCCTTTCACCCAAGCAAAGCATTACAGTGTCGTAAACAGATTTTGTCCTGTTCCCAGGGCTAGAAACAAGGTACCTCTGTCAACTGGCAGGGGTCGGCCCTTACTTCTATTGGCTGTTCCTTCAAAGGACAAATATTACCCAAGTAAAATCTCTTGGAAGCTACTACTGAGAGATTCCTGAACTGTATTCTCCAAGCTGTCAAGTCCATTTTGGTTTGACTTGGCCCAGCTAGATAAAGAGAAAAGGAGACAAGAAAACTGGTTTATCCTAAACGTGAATGACCTAAACCCTCAGTGAGCTCTTGCACACACGCTCTACCTAGAGACCCTGAAATTTGGACTCAGAGCTAAGCAACTCCCCCTCCTTCCCTCCCTCCCTCCCTCCCTCTCTCCCTCCCTCCCTCTCTTCTTCCCTCCCTTCTTTGCTTTCTCAGAAAGAATCTTTAAGAATTCCTTCATTCCTTCTGATTTTCAACCCTGTTTATGATTCTCCCAAACATTAAGAATACACAGCAGTTTGTTCTCTATAACATAAAATTTTCTTTGTACTAAGTTCTTCAAAATTGACTATTGATATAATAGAAGGAAGAAATATTGACTTTCAAGTTTTCTCTCAAGCCTATCAATGGAGCTATTATCTTATTATGTCATCCTATTTGGGAGAGAATAAATTTGAGTTTTGCTAGGTGAATAAAATCAAACCTCAAGAGCAACTGAGATACTTTTACATCAGTGTTTACCGTGGCACTGTTCACAGAGGAAGTTACAGCACCAACCTGTCTATGCACAGAGAAATGGATAAGGAAAATGCGTAACACACATGCTAGGCAAGCACGCCAGCAGTTGAACTGCATACCTACTATGTGAGATATTTTTTAATCATTATTTTTCATCAAATTTCGATCCCCTCCCTCATTCCTGCCCCGACCACGCACTCTGCCACACATGCTAAGTCCCACTCAGTCAAGCATTTTACCCAGATGTCCTTTAGTGCAAGTTCATCCATTGGAGTCTCGAGCCTATCCAGAGATCTTAAGGAAGGTCTGCTCTCCCCTCCTCAGGCGTAAAGTTCTCAGGCTGGGGCCAGTCAGCCACCATCTCCCTTGAGCCACTCTGGGCCCTTGTCTGATTGAGTGGGATCTTGTGCTCAACATGTATGTAATCCTTTGAAATCAGTTTCTTGAATTTGTTAATATGTATTTAAGGTTACTTGAAATGGGTCTTGATGTGATATCCCGGCTGGCTTAGAACTCTGTATACATTCTCCTGACTCGGCTTTCTGAGTCCTGACATTATGAGCATATTATAGCATGCCTGTCTCCTTTCTCTATATTTTTTTAAATTACCTGTTTGTATGTGTATGTGTCTGAGTATATGTGCACATGTATATGTAGACTAGAAGAGGGTCACGAAGGTCCTCTTCCATCACTGTCCACCTGTTCCCCTGAGGAAACATCTTTTCCTGAACCTGGGGCTTGCTTCTTAGCTAGGCTGGAAGCCATACAACCCCAGTAATTCTCCAGTATCACTGCACATCTTGGCTGTGGTTTTAGGTGATTGTGGGGAATGTGCAGCAGCTTGTTATGTGCGTATTGGGACCCAACTCTGGTCCTCATGATTGCTGAGCAAATGCTCCTAACCCCTGAGTCATCTCCCCATCTCTTATTGACTTGGTAGTTCATTTAGCTTTAGCACTACACAATATTCAATTCTCTGCATGAGCCACGTTTAATTTTTTGTTGTTCTTGGCTTACTTTTTTATTAGCAGATGATATTTTCACATATTTTTGGAGTATAATAATTTGATACATGTACATAATGTACACTGCTCAGTTCAGGGTAATTAGTATTTCTGTCTCCTGAAGTATGCAGTATTTGCTGTAGACTATCTTTGTGCTATCAGGGGCTTAGAACACCAGAGCTAACTCCTCCTCTTGTGTTCTGATGCTTCTTAGCTACCCTCTTTCCATTCCCTGTGTTCTCCCTTCCACCCCTTAGTGGTCACTGTTCATCTTTCCTCTCTAAAAATGAATTTTAATTTTCCACATGATATTACCTCTTTGGAATTGTTTTTCTGTGCCTGGGTTTTTAACTTAACATGATAACTTGCAGTTACAACTACTTTAAAACACATGACACTATTTCAATCATTTTTTGTGGCTAAATATTTCCTTGTGCATGCATAGTACATTTTATTTGTTCATTCATTCTTTACTGATTCCTTATCTTGGATCATGTGCATGTTGCTCAAACCAACCCGATAGTACAGTAATTCTCATATAGTAATTTAATTTCCTTTAGGTCATGTGACAGTTGTACTTTGGGTTTTCTAGTGAATCTGAATACTGTATTTCATAGTTGTTATACTAATTTACATTCTCTCCAACAGTTTTAAAGAGGGCCCCATTTTCTCCACACTTGGCAGCGTTATTTAGTAAACATTTTATACTAGTTATTTTAAATAGGCCTAGCTCTCTCATTATGGTTTAGTATACATCTTAGTTTCATGTCTGTGGCTCTGATAAAAGCACCTTAAGAGAGAAAAGGTTCATTTTGCTTGCAATTCCACGCTTCAGCCTGTCATTGTGGGGTATCGAGGTGTCAGGCACTTGAATCATTGACAGTCCAGGGTGGAGAGCAATGGATGAATGAATGCTATGCCTAGGTTGCCCTCCTTTTCAAAGCTTAGTCCGTGAAACCGTGGCACCCACAGTCAGGATGGACTTTCCCAGCTCAACTAACTAAAATGATAGAATTCCTCACAGACATGCCCTTTGGGCAACCTAACCTAGATAATCCTTCACTGAGACTCCCTTCCCAGCCTCTACGTTGTGCCAGCCTGACAACAAAAACCAACCATCACTTTATGAAACTAAGCATATTTTTATTTAATTATTGTCCATTTATATATCTTCTTTGGAGAATTACCTGTTCATGCCATACACATTTTAAAATGAAGCTATGAAGATGATGGTGATAATGATGATGTATTTTTTTTATGTATTTTGGATGTAAACTTTTTTAAAGTTTAATGGTTTTCCTTACACTCCTGTTTATTTTGGGGAGAGAGCAGAAATTTCTTAGTTTAATGAATCTCATTTCTCTATTTTTGTTTTTGTTATCTGTTGTTTGGGTTATAAAAAGAAGCTTTGGGGGCTGGAGAGATGGCTTAGTGGTTAAGAGCGCTGACTGCTGTTGCAGAGGACCTGGGTTCAGTTCCAGGCACCTACATGGCAACTAACAACTTTCCCTAACTCCAGTTCCAGGCAATTTGATGCCCTCTTCTGGCCTCAGCAGCATTTCATGCACATGGTGCACTTACATACATTCAGACAAAACACTCATACACATGCAATAAAAATAATAAATAAATAAATAAATAAATAATAAATAGTAAAACTTGCCCATACTATTATTTTAGGTGTTTCTGCCATGTGTCATAGTTTGGGGTCTTACATTTCAGTTATTAATCCTCTTCCAGGTGATTTTTCTGTATTGTAGAGAAAAAACATTGACTTTGATTCCCCTAATTTGGGGTATTCAGTTTTCCTAACACAGCTTACAGAAGATATTGTTCTCCAACATAGGCTCTTGACATATTTGTAAAAAACACCCCTGGTGTGTACATGCATAGGTTGGTTACTGGGCTCTCAAGCCTCTGTCACTGTGCTGTGTTACGTTTTATGTTAGTGCCGTGTGGTTTCGTTAGAGGCTCTTCTTTGTTTAAGGTTAGGCATTTTATTTTTCAGCTTTTGATTTTTTTATGATGGTTTTACCTGTTCTGGCTCTTTTGTGATTCCGTGTTGATTTTACAATTTTTTTTCTATTTCTGGAAAGAATGCAATTAGTGTTTTGTGGGCATGACACTGACACTGTAGATCACCTTAGGGAGACAGACACTCTTGCAATGCTGACTTTCTCACTCCACAGACACGGCTACCTTTCCAACTGTTTTGTGTTCCCTTGACTCTTTCATCAATGTTTTGTAATTTTCATTGTGGATATCATTTATAACCTCTATTAAATTTATTCCTAAATACAGTTATTGTTTTATAGATATTGTGAAAGAGATGGTTTTGTTTATTTTTTTCAGCAAGTTTATAATAAAAAATGGGAAAACAGGGTATTATTTTTACTTGTTGATCCTGTTGTCCTGAAACATCACAGAATTCTCTTACCAGTTCTAATGGTTATCTGTCAGAGTCCTTGGCATTTTTTTTATTGTTTTTCTTTAGTGTTTTTTGTATATATAAACACATTTCTCTGGGGTTGGGAAGATGGCTCAGTGGCTACAGTACTTCCATGCAGGCATGAAGATCTGGGCTCATATCTACAGAATCCTCACAGAGCCAGGCATGGCGGGGCATGCATCTGTATTCCCAGTGCTCCTTTAGTGAGATGAGGGGCAGAGTCAGGAGAATCTCTAGAAGTTCACCGGCCAGCCATCCTGTCACAGGTAGAGACAGACAACAAAAACATGGAAGGTGTACTGTATGGAGTTAGTCCACCCTCACCAACAGTCATCAGTTACCAATATGTTTTTAGCAAAGATTGGGATCTGCTGCCCATTTCCATTTCCCCAGTCCCAGGCTAGGTTTTTTTGTCTGCTTGAGTGTGCGAGGGTCACTAACTTGACACAATAGAACTTAACACAGATGTATGTATGTATGTATGTATGGATGGATGGATGGATGGATGGATGGATGGATTCCAGTTGGGGGGCCATGGAGGGTGCCAGAGTGGAAGGGGCCATACAGGTGATTAAGAATGATCGAGATGTTCTGTATAAAATACAGGACTCAATAAAAATTTATTTTAAAGATGGAAGGTGATGATGGACACTTAAGCTTTTCCTCTGACTCCATATATGCTCTGTGGCACAACTGTGCCCTTATGTGTACATCATACACAAACACACACACACACACACACACACACACACACACATTTCTGCAGCAATGGATAACTTGCCTACACCTATCCTGTTTGGGTGCCTTTATTTCTTTTTCTTGAATAATTGCTTTAAAATATTTAATGTTTATTATTTTAATTATGTATATCGAGGATATGTACACATGAGTGCAGATGCCCTTGAAGGCCAGAGGTGTCAAGCCTCTCTGAAGCTGAAGTTACAAGCAGTTGTGAGCCGTGGAGGTGGGTGCTGGGAACCAATCTCAGGCCCTCTACAAGAGCATAGCACTCAACCACTGAGCCATCTTTCCAGCCCAGTGTAATTGCTTTTTCTAAGACTTTCAATGCTATGTTGAGTAAGGATGATGAAGAAGCAAACATCTAGTTTTATAACTTAGAGGAAAACCTTTTTTTAGCTTTTCCATGTTTATTTTTCATTACATTTATTTGTGTGTGCTTGTGTGCACGTGTATATGCAGGTGAACATATCCCATGGCCTACATATGGAGGTCAGTGTACAGTCTATGGGAGTTGGTTCTCTCTTTCCACCATGGAGATCCCAGAGAAGGAACTCAGGTCATCAAGCTTGGTAGCAAGTGCCTTTATTCACTGAGCCATCTCTCCAACCCAGCTTTTCTCTGTTTGCCGTGGTATTGGCTGTGAATTTGACATATATATCCTCTATTGTGCTGAGGAAATGTTCTTCCTGTACCTGCTTTGTTGAGTTTTGGTTATAGAGGGACAATGATAGCTGCCAGTGCTTTTCTCTTTACTGAGATGGTTATATTGCCTTGGTTTAATTTTGTTTCAGATTCACTGGATATACTGATTTGACCATTCTGAATCTTCTTTGCGCCTGTTGTCTTTGTTCATCTGGCTAAATATTCCTTTATTTTGCTTAACATTTTATAAAGCCTAACTTTTTGCTTTACTGATTTTTGTATTTTTTTAGTTTCTATTTTTACTTATTATGATCTAATATTTATTTCATTGTAGCATTTATTTCATTATAGAACAAGTGCTGCTTTGTGTGGTGGTTTGGATGAGAATGTCCACATAGGCTCTAAGTACTGAGATATTTTGTCCCAGTTGGTGGTGCTGTTTTGAAGGTGTGGCCATGCTGGAGGAAGCACATCACTGGAGGCGGCCTTAGAGAGTTCTTAAGGCTTACAGGCTCTCCTGTGGCTCTCTGCTTCCTGTGCCTGCTTGAGGATGTAAGCACCTAGCTTCTACTCCAGCCACCTCTGCCACCATCCTCCCCACCATGATGGACTCTTGCCCATTTGGAAAGCTAAATAAACTCTTCTTTTTATAAATTCCCTTGGTCAGTGTTTCTGTCATGGCAACAGAAAAGTAATTAATACACTTTGAAATCTGAAGTATACCAATATGTAATAACATATATTTGAAATCTGTCTTTTTATGTGGTTATTTGTTGCTCTAAGTTTTTCTCTTAATGGTACTTTTGCTATATCTCATAGGCTTAATATATTTTTGTTTACATTTGTTCAAAGAAATCTTTAAATTAAAAAATTATTCACAGACTCATTGATCAGTACTGTGTGTTATATATGATTTAAAAATCCTTTGGGGAAATGCAAAAGACTGTGATTATTGGCTTATATGGCAGGAATATGCATCACTATGTAAGAAATTGACAAGTAGTCTTTTAAATGAGCGAAGAATGTTTGCATTCCCTTCAAGAATGAGAGTTCCTTTTGCTCCACATTCTCACCAGTGCTTGATGACATCAGTGCTGTGCATTTTGGTGATTCTATCACATACTTGGTCATGGCTCTTTGTGGTTCCAAATTTCATTTCCTGATAACATGTTATACTGACTCTCTTTGCATAAGTTTCCTTGCATTCTGTGTACCTTGTTTGGTGAGATGTTTCTTCAGTTTTCCTGACCATTTTCAAATCCAGCTGTTCATTTTCTTGTCACTGAATCTCAAGAGTTCTTTATATAATCAGGATAATGGTGCTTTATGTCTTCTGAAAATATTTTCTTCCAGTGTTACTGCCTTTTCATTCTTTTACATTGTCATTCACAGAAAAAACAGTAATGACGTACAGCTTATTATCTCCTTAATATTGTATCTGTAAGAAAGCCATTGCTGTCTGCAGTGCTCAATTTCTCTTTTTAGTCATCTCTTCAGGGCTTTACTTTTGTGTTTCACACAGAAGGCTATGATATGCTTTGAGTTAATTTGGGGGAATGATGTGAAGATTTTGTCAAGATTTTCTCTCGAATATGTATTTGTTTTTCTAATACTTGTTAGAAAGGCCACCCAAGGTTCATTTAATGTCTTTTGCTCTTTTGTCAAAGATCAGCTCTACATCTATTGGTATATTTATGTACTCTCTGTTCTGATCTGTCGATCTTGTTTGTCTGCTCTTTCTCTGTAGGTACTGTTGACATTACTGTGGCCTTAAACTGCCTGGATGGTGGGAAACGTCCATCCTTGACAGTGTTCTTTGACATCAATATTGAGTGGAACCCATGGAGTTTTTTCATCTTTTTATTTTATTTTATTTTTGTCGAGAGAGAGCAGGAACACAGTCTCTTGTCTCACAACTACAAATGCCATTGTGTTTCCTGCATTTAGAGAAATGACAAAGGTCAGCACATTCAGAGGATGGATGAGCCTCACCCTGGAAAACCACCATCATGATTGTGATGTATCTTGTTTGTCAGGTAAGCATTTGCATCTTTTGATAAACTATAAAATTAGTATGTGTTCTGAAGTTGGGAAGAGCTGCCCTCTTTATGATTTTGAACATGGAATGCCTCTCTATATAATTTGATTATTCTTTGATATCTCTCCATAAAGATCTTCTATTATTCCTCTTGACCCCTGACATAGAGGTTTTCTGTATTCATTATTCCCCCTTCTCTTTCACAGTGATCTTCTCCCACTGACAGTCCTCAGTTCATATATCCGCTATTTCCAACCAATCATCAATCACAGAAAGTCCGTCACCTAAGTAACTCTCCTTTCTACTCCCTTCTGCCAATTCTAATCAACATTGTTACCTAACAACGTCTTTATTGTCTTAAGTATTTTGTTAGTCTTCAATTTTGTTGAAAAAGGACCCATTTACTAAGATTCCCTTGTAGATCTCACTGCTCTGGAATGAATTATCCCTCGGGTAAGCACTTGCCTATCCTAGTGTGCTTAGTGCCTAGGAAGGGGGTAAGCACTTGCCTATCCTAGTGTGCTTAGTGCCTAGGAAGGGGGTAAGCACTTGCCTATCCTAGTGTGCTTAGTGCTAGGAAGGGGGTAAGCACTTGCCTATCCTAGTGTGCTTAGTGCCTAGGAAGGGGGTAAGCACTTGCCTATCCTAGTGTGCTTAGTGCTAGGAAGGGGGTAAGCACTTGCCTATCCTAGTGTGCTTAGTGCCTAGGAAGGGGGTAAGCACTTGCCTATCCTAGTGTGCTTAGTGCCTAGGAAGGGGGTAAGCACTTGCCTATCCTAATGTGCTTAGTGCCTAGGAAGTGGTGTTGCCTATCCTAATGTGTTTGCCTATCCTAGTGTGCTTAGTGCCTAGGAAGGGGGTAAGCACTTGCCTATCCTAGTGTGCTTAGTGCCTAGGAAGGGGGTAAGCACTTGCCTATCCTAGTGTGCTTAGTGCTAGGAAGGGGGTAAGCACTTGCCTATCCTAGTGTGCTTAGTCCTAGGAAGGGGGTAAGCACTTGCCTATCCTAGTGTGCTTAGTGCTAGGAAGGGGGTAAGCACTTGCCTATCCTAGTGTGCTTAGTGCCTAGGAAGGGGGTAAGCACTTGCCTATCCTAGTGTGCTTAGTGCTAGGAAGGGGGTAAGCACTTGCCTATCCTAGTGTGCTTAGTGCCTAGGAAGGGGGTAAGCACTTGCCTATCCTAGTGTGCTTAGTGCCTAGGAAGGGGGTAAGCACTTGCCTATCCTAATGTGCTTAGTGCCTAGGAAGTGGTGTTGCCTATCCTAATGTGTTTGCCTATCCTAGTGTGCTTAGTGCCTAGGAAGGGGGTAAGCACTTGCCTATCCTAGTGTGCTTAGTGCCTAGGAAGGGGGTAAGCACTTGCCTATCCTAGTGTGCTTAGTGCCTAGGAAGGGGGTAAGCACTTGCCTATCCTAGTGTGCTTAGTGCTAGGAAGGGGTGTTGCACCACTGTCATTACTTACCTGTAACTCATATATTTTCTTTGTAGACTAAAGTTCTTTAAATCTTCAAATCAAGGTTTAGATTTTTACTGCTCTTCGGTCACCTACCAGTCCAGTAAATGCTTTGTTTTAAGTATGGAAAAATAGATTTAGCATCATTTTCATTTCTTCAAATATAATGCTCCTTCTTTTATATTATTTTATTTATTTATTTTATTTTTATGTGTATGAGTATATGGCTTGCATGCAGGTAGGTGTGCCCAGGTTGTATAATCCCCTTAGGGATCAGAAGAGGGTGTCAGAAGCGGATGGTTGTAGCTGTCATGTGGATGCTTGAAACCAAACCTGGCTGTTCTTAACCACTGAGCCATCTCTCCAGCCCCATATTCTTTCTTTTAACACAATATAGGGATGAAGGATATATGATTTGTGGTATAATAATTAGTGAAAAGATCATTATTACCTCAAAACATATGTCTCATTTAAGTAGTAACTGTTAGAGTTTCTTGTTCTGAGTTGATCCCTAAACTTTTTTTTTGCTTCAGGGCTGTAGAGATGGTTCAGAGGTTAAGAACACTGGATGCTCTTGCAGAGGACCGGGGTTTGGTTTGGTTTTCAGCATGCACATGGCAGCTAAAAAGCATCTATAACTCGAGTCCCAGGGAATCTGATGCCCTTTTCTGGCCTCCATGGGTATTACATGACATGGTGCACTTACATACATGAAGACAAGCACTCATACACATAAAATAAAAATGAATTAAAATTTTAAAAATTCTGCTTTTAATATAAAGGGTAGAACACATATGTTTTATGTACATCGTATTATCCCCTTTTACAGGTCAATAGAAAATAAAAGAAAAAATAAAGAAGGGAATGGTTCAAGTTCTGTTTCAGATGAGGAAAATATACTCCAAGAGCGGATCAATGGAGTGAAGTTGTGTAAGTTCAAAGAGCATATTTACATATCAGTATTTTGGCTATTGATTGTAATAAAGCATTTATTTTGTGGTTAAAACATTACTTTGAGGATTTTCATTAATGAGAACTAGGAGAGAATCTTTTTTGTAGTTTACTTGCTTTACAGAATTTAAAATATCAGTCTATTTTGTGCTTTGTAGTTTTTGGGAACCATCAAAGACAAAGATGCCTAAATTATGCTTGAAATATCAAAACAACTTTAGAGTTGGAGCTTATTATCTCTCTTTCCTACTTGCAATGCCTTCCTTGTGGTATAAAGAGTTTTTTTTTTAAAAAAAAAAAAAACAAGATTGTATTGTCCTGGCAGAAAGAAATGCACATTTTTTTTTAAATCTCAGAAAGAAATTACACTTAAAGGCTTATTCTCTTATTACAAGAAACTTAAGCACATGGAGTTTCTCCCACTTCAAGATTATCTGGGAAGCAGAGTAAAACTCATGATTTATCTTTTAAAAATTACTTTTATTTTATGTATGTAAATGTTTTGCTTATATCTGTGTATGTGCACATTTTGTCTTAATGACAAAATGTCATTTTGTCTTAATGAGCTTACTACTTTTCCTAGCACTTATTTCTTCAACAAACTATAAAACCAACAGCTTTATGATAACTAGGCCTTGAGAACTACTGTAGTTAGTCATCAGCTAGATCTCTAAGGAGTTAAGTGTACCATAGTGATTGTAGTGATCATCATATGTGCAGTTCTATAGGGAATGGTCCTAGGATCAGAATGCATCTGGTTTGCCCAAAACAGAATCGGGCAGAAGGACTCGCAATGAAAGGGTTATGCTGTCTTGTACAAGCTCTAAGCAGATGACCTCTTTTCAGTTATAACGAAGTTGAGCAGATGGGTTGCACCTATCAGTCAATCATGGGTTGAGGAAAAAATGTGCCCTTGAGTCAGGCAGTTGCTTTAGACTGAAGACAGTCACTTGGTGGGATGAGAAGACTCTGATCTGGTAGTTGTTAGTAGCCTAGTACTGGAGGGACAGACTTTCAGTTTTGAAAGGTGGTAAATCTGAATGTTTCAATTCTTAGTTTGGTGATGGGTGGAAGAGGAGGCAACCAAAGAATTGATGACAGTGCAGTGATGTGACCTCAGTTTTGTTTAGAAAACACCTTGGGCAGTGGGATTGGAAGGGTGTGTGCCACTGGAGAATTTAATAATTAAGCTAAGAAGACGTTTTATCTTTTCCTGTGTGTGTAAAGACACCATATCACACCAACTCTCCACATTGAAACTGTTCATCTGTTCTCTAGTTCATGTACATGTTGATCTGTCATTAATTTTTCAAGCTATGTTTTGATGATTTCTGAGAATAGATTCCAGGAAATTTTTTTGCTCAAAGACTCTTAATTGAAATTTTAGGTGGGTTTATAAGATATTTATGACATATACTTACAGATTATGCACAGCTAAAAAGCTAATGGAAGTGTTTGCTGAAGAATATGAACAACTTCAAGTTTTAAAGAGACTTCACAGTCTTTCAGGGTGAACAGAAAGTAGATTTCTTTGGATTACAGTGCACAGTATGAAGATACTTTGTCTTCAAACATAAAAGCACTGTCTTTTTCTGACTTGTTTATCTCAAAGAAAGGGAGCCTGAAGCCCGAGGAAGTCCTTCAGCAGGAAACCAAGCAGTTAGAACACTAGTAGCCTCCTACCCCAGTGCTGTCCTTGGGAAAGATTTGGTAAAGGCAAAAAGATCTTAATGTCAGATTCTTCTGGAGCTCTGCAGAAACGAACACAAATACAGAACTCCAAGTTCCAAGGGATCCAACGCCCTACTCTGACCTCCTCGGACACTGCACAGCACAGTGCACTTACATACACGCAGGAAATACACATACACATAAAACAAAAATAGTAAATAAAATAAAAATTGAACTCAAACATGTGGCTTCCTGTTAGCGGTTGATGAGAATGGCAGTTACCTGAATGTTTTTTTGGTGTAGTTTTTACTCACTAGAACCTTATTATGTAAATGCTATAAAAGGCACTACAATCTTGTGGAAATAAATGGCCTTGTTACCCAGATGACCTGAATTGATGGGTGGTAGGTGTAGTCTTAGGCATCATTTTTTAGGTTCTTTGTTTCTGATCTCATGACATGATCTGTCTTTAGTGAGGAATGACAGCACGTAGTTTGATGGACTTTTATCTGTTGTGTCTTTCATGATTTTATTGCTCTAAATCCTTGCCAAGAGCTCCCTATTTAGTCTTCTTGGATTACATATCACACAGACAGATGGTTTTCAAATCACAACTGAATCCAGAGGTACATTCAGCTGCATACAGCTGTGCTGGGGGCATCACTCCCTGAGAACAAGACCCTCACAGAGCGTGGCCCCTCCGGTAGTTCACCCACTGTTCTCATGGTGAATGCCACTTTGGAAAGACTTTATGTCATTTCTAATAGACTATCTTAATTCCTAAGATACTTGAAAAAACAACAGGGTGTGATGGTTGGTCATATTTCTTCCAGGAGACTCTGCTCTCTTATGACAATCCTGCCTACCACAAGATCAGAAAACAGCAGTGTCTTATTTATTAAACATTTGTTTGGGCAAGAGGGGCTTTTCCAGTGACCACTGAACGATGATTTGATTCTGTCCAACTATGTGAAGAAGCAGTTTGTGGTATTTCCTGGGGAAAGAATTTCCATTCATTACTTTGAAACATTTGATTTTGCTATTTAGGCTAGTTATCTTAAAATATCTTAGACTTTAAAAAAATCACTTCCTCTAGTTCACTGACCCTCATGATGAGAAGTTTGAAGAATAAAAGGAATGACAAGTATCCATGCGAAAGCTCAGCCTGGAACATTTTTAAGTATGAAACCAGTGACACATGTCAGGACTTTCGGAGGCAAACAAGCACAGAGAATAGCTCAACAACCTGGAACTCCACTGTATTGGGCTGTTAGTACATCCCTCTTTTAACCATGCACTTTGCAGCCTGAGACCCCCATTTACTACGCACACACACCCCACTCGACGACGTCTTCCACTGAGCAACCTGTCAGCATCCTAGCATCCCCACCTACAATGAGCAGCACACCCCTCCTTCTTAGAACCATGCAATAAGTTTCTGCTCACCTTAACAACCATCAAACCGAGACAGAGTCTATTCAGGGATACTCCTGAATAGCAGTTATGTCTGGGTATGAAAGTAGGATGACCAATCTAGGATGGACCAGTTTTTTGGTGACTACATGGTGAAATTTTAGGGAGCATTCTCTATTTACTGTCTTATGCCCCTGCATAATTTGGAGTGCATATGATTAAAATCAGATGTATTATGGGCAGGGACATGCACAGCAGAAAAAAAAGTTAAATAATTTATTCTGTAAGTCAACATAAAGAGCCACCCACACTGCAGCCTTTAGCAGCTGTGATGGTTTAAAAGAAGGGTCCCCAAGCTTAAGTATTTGAACACTTGGTTAGTTGGTGGTGCTATTTGGGAAGGGTCATGGAATCCTTAGTAAGGTGTGGCCTTGCTGACGGAAGTGTGTCAACAGTGGTGGGTTTTGAAAGTAGATAGCTGTGCTCCACTTCCAGTTTGTCTTTTTGCTTCCTGTGCATGCTTGAGGATGTGAACTCTCAGCTTTCTGGTTGCCTCCTACCATGCCTCCTCGACATGATAGACTCATCTCTCTAGAACCATAAGTCCAATAAATTCTTCCTTCAATGAGTTGCCTTGGTGTTTTACCATAGCAGCAGAAAAGTAACTAATACAGCACCTGACTCCTTCTCTTCATCCCCATCAAATGAAGCTGCAAATGATAAGCGAGACCCTTGAGTACTCCCTTCATGCAGGCTGCTGTCGACCTTGACAGTGCTACGTTAACACATCTGTATGCTCCTATTTCAATATTGAATAATACACCTGGCTCAGCCCCCAGCCACTGGTAACAATTTTACACAGTTTTTTAAAGTCCATAATTTAAATGTCTAATTTTATACTTATTTTATATTACTTTGTGTTGGTGTGTACCAAATTACTTTAAGTTTGGTGCCAGAAAACCACCAGACCCAACGATTCATTTCTAGTTCCAGAGGTCAGATCATGGGCAGGTGCTCTGAAAGTTTCACTAAGCCAAATTAAAGCAGAAGTTAGATGGTTTTCTATCTGGAGGTTTCTAGGAACAATCTCCAAGCTCATTCGCTGTACCACTCAGTTCCTGTCCTATTGCCAGTTGTTCACTGAGGACCACTCCCAGGTCCTAGAGGCAGTGTCTAGCTGCATCCGGATTCTCATCTCCATCTTCAAACAAGCAAGTTTATCTTTGTCACACTTGGGATCTGACTTCCTCTTCTGCCACAAACAGAAAATGAGAGAGAGAAAGAGAGAGGGGGGGGGAGAAGAGACAGTGTGCGAGGAACACTCATTTTACACACCATGTTAGATTTCTGCCCACAATAAAATATACCTCTTTCCATTGTCACTCCTTAATATTTTTCCAAATTCTTAGGTTATACATTCAAATTCCTTAAATCCCTTTGTTTCTCTTTAAACAAATGTTTACCACTAATCCCTATTACTGACAAACTTTCTGGAGTCAAAGAGAAATACCACTGCATACTTTATTACCTGTTTACCTGTTTTACTTTTAGGTCTTTTCTAGTGTTGCTACAGTTGTCTGTACTTGAAAGGAACTTAGGTGTCAAGATTAGTTACATATAGATCCAGAAACGTAACTACTTGGAGGTCATACAGGTGCTTCCTGACCTATGATGGGGAATTCCGTTCCCATAAATTCATCAGAAATTCCAAGAATCGTAATTGGAAAACAATCTAATATACTTAACTACTAAACATCTAGCTTAGATGAGCCTAAATTAAATGTGCTAAGTGTACCATTGCCTGCCACTGGGCAGTATCCTCTAACAGAATGCCAGTTTTATAACAAAGTGTTGAATTTTTTAATATGATATGCTACTAGTATTGGCTACTAAAGCTTGTGATTGAGCAGCTGACAAAGAATTGCATCTTGATGCAGCTGCACAGAAAAGAGTAAAATTTGAAGAATAGTTTCTATGGAATGTGCATTACCTTTATACTAAAGTTAAAATATTGAACTAGCAATAACTATATTCATAAAGCAGTCAAAAATCATAATAAAAATACCTGTGTTTTCTCACTGTCTCTGATTCTGTCTGTGGTAAGAAACTTGTGAAATGTCTCTTTGCCTGTGGGATAACTTGCTGACCTAAGCTTTCCTGGGGGTCAAATTTTCTATTGCTGCCTGGGGAGTCTGTTCTGCTGTGTATCCAAAGTCTGTACCTGCATCAGTCCTCAAGCACACTTCAATCTGTTTATTTACATCTGCAGCTGAGCAACTTTTCTGAGCTGTTGTTCTTAGAGAAAAAAAGTCCCTTACAGAAAAAAGGTAAGTCCCTCCCACCACACTGGTTTTATTTCAACTGGAGGGTTTCAGCCACCCTGGCCATTTGCGCTTTCGTATAAGTTTTGTAATCAGTTATCAAGCTCCATAAAAATATTTTACAGCTGAGTAGATATTCCATATTAACCTGTGAGAACAAAGCCATCTATAATATTGGGTCTTTTAGGTTTGAATGCAATTCAATCTCCAGCTGTAATTTGATTTTCATATCATTCATACTTCATATTTTAGTGTATGGGCATTTACTGTAGGTACTGGGGACTGAACCTGGGTCCTCTGCAAGAGCAACCAGTGCTCTTTAACCACTGAGCCATCTCTCTAGCCCAATTCACATTCACTAATTTAAAATATACAATTTCCTTCAAAATGTTCTCACGTTTTAAGATTTGTTTTGAGTGTCTTATTTGTATAATTTTGTGTATATAAGCAAAATACTCATCAAAACCATCTTTTCTAATGTCTCATGTTGCATTAGTTAGTTTTGTTGCTGTGATAAAATGCCATTACCAAAAGGAGCTCTGGGAGAAAAAGATTATTTTGCGTTATGGCTGCAGAGGTTTGAAGCCCGTGATGGTGGAGATGACATGACGGTACCCTGGCAAGGTGGCAGGAAGCTGACCATGAGATCATGCTCTTACCTGCAAACATGAAGCACAGAGAGAGCAAACCCAAAGTAGGGCAAGGTTATAAACTTCCCAAGCCCTCCCCCAGGGGCACATACCTTCTCAAGTTTCATAAACTCCTCAGACAGCACCACCAACCAGGAGCTAAGTGTTCAAACCTTTCTCATTTGAAGTGCCACACATAGGTTGTATAGAAAATATAAAATTTGATACATATATTTTACATTTTGAAAATTTTATTTTAGTAATTTTTATAATGCATGATTATACAATGTAGATTCTTTGAACTTTCTGTGTACAAAATTATGAAGGGCTTCCACTTTATTTCTCCCTTTGTATTTTCTGGCTTATATCCTGTCTGTCTGCTTATCTATTATCTATCTTCCTATCAATCTTCTATCAATTATCTACAATCAGTCTGTTTATTCTCTATCAATCTTTTATCTGTAACCCATCATCTATTACTTATCAGCCATCTATTATCTATCATCTATTGATTTATATATCATCTACTGTCTATCTTCTTTGTATATATCATCTATTATCTATCATTCAAGTTATAAATAAATCAATATTGTAATCTAGGTAAAATGAACAGCAAAATTATGTCATGTGAATGTGAAGCCAATAAAATGAAGTTTGTTAGTAAAAATACTGATTTATAATCAGTTTTATTCCCTTTTTTCTTTCTTTTATGTGTGTATATGGTATATATGAATATGTGCACACATGTTCCCTTTTGTGTGGATGCACATGTTTAGGCATGTTCATATGCAGAAGCATGTGCATATGGAGACCCAAGGTTGATGTCAGGTGCCTTCCTCACAAGCTTTCCATCATAGTCATTGAGGCTGGGTTTCTCACTCAAACAAAGAACTCCCCAATACAGCCAGTCTGGCTATCCAGCTTGCTCTGGGGATCCCTTGTCTCTGTCTTCTCAAGTGGTAGAATTATAAGCAAGCGCCATGCGTTCCATAGATCCGAACTCTGGCCCTCTTGTGCTGCAAGCAGTTTAACCACTGAGTCATCTCTTCAGCCACACCCCCCATTTATTTTTGAGACAGTGTCTTGCTATGTAGCCCTGGCCGGCCTGGAACTGACCTTGAACTTGAAGCAATCCTTCTGCCTCTGCCTCTAAGTGCTGGAATTATAGGCATGCATCACAAGGCACAGCAGATATTTATAATAATAATTTATCTTGAGCTGTTCCTTAGGGTAGTGATTAATCACATAGTGGAGCTAGGCTAATGGGAATCCTATTTTATGATAACAGCTTTCTGTTTATTACAGAAAATGGAAATAGGACTTTCATCCAACTCATCCAAGATGATATCAAAATATAAAGTTAAAATTAACGAGGTAAAAATTCAGCCCTCGTTCATTCCTCTAGAAGGCACTACAGATATCGGCAAGACCCCAGCTTTTCCAGAGGGTCTGTTAGATGGTTAATCTGTGAACAGCAAACGCACTCTGTGGAATCAGAAAACAGCTTCCCAGTTAAGAATTGTGAAAATAAACAGAGATATTGAGGGAAAGAATTGAAGAATCTCTGGTCCAGATTCTGTGACCCAAGGGGGAGGAGTTGCTGCCTTCAGCTTCCTTCTAAATCTGAAAGAATAGCATATGTAATAATACCAACATTCTTGACTATAATCTGAAGCCTAACCCATGAGCTTCAACTGGGTTATGCTTATAATATCCATTGAGATATAATGTGCTGACTCCCAAAGGAGTCAGATCAAGTCAGAATTCCAGCCCTGTCTCTCTCAGTCTTTTGCTTGTATATTCAAGCCAGTAATCAAAAATCGGTTGCCATTTGTAAGCACACATCAAATCTTGGGATAAATCTGGTAAAAAAAAAGCTGAGTTTAGCAAGAATTTGCAGTTTAGAGGTTGGCATGAGAAAGAGTGGCTCATGAATAATTACAGAAGTTATAAAGAAGTAATAACTTCCAAATTGCCTTTTTATGCCAGTATGAATTATGTATGCAAATTGAGGAAACATGTTGTAATTCATTGACAGAGTGTTCATGAAAGCAAAGGTAATAATTACTGCTTACTTCCTGACATCATATGGCTAAATTTGCAGAGGTCAAAAGCATCTATAATTAGGAGCCCAAAGACTCTAGATTTTCTCAGATACCAAATGCCTAAACCTAGCCTTTGTTAAGTGCTAGTTGGCAACTAATTTAACTGTGTAAATGATCAAAGAAGGATAAGACATCGAGCAAAGGATCAATGCGAAGGAGAGGAATTGGGATTTATTTGTTTTCCAGCAGCCCTCGTTTGTTCTCATTTTGATCCTATTTGATCATGAAGATTGGTTCATAGTGCAGACAATGGAATAACAGGCATCTACTTTCATTTCCTACTTCCTCTGTCCTGCACATGACTTGAAGCTTGCTCCGAAGGTGAGGGTGAAGAACATTCATAGTAGGCTTCTTAGAACCTTCCCCGTAATAAAGCCGATAACTGATTCTATAGCAACCATCACTCCAATAACCCTTATTTCTTTCTGCTTCTGTTATTGTTGCTTCCTTTTGGTACCTTTATGATAGTTTTCTAATCAACTCCCTTGTCTTTCAAAAATTAGAAAGACATGCAGATTTTCTCATACCAGGAAATCAAGAAGGATTTAAAATATCCAGTACCCAATAAATATTTGTTAAATATAGTTAAGACTGTATATGTCAATACATTGGAAACAAGAAAATTATTTTAGATTCTCAATGTAAATTATCTAATTACTAATGAATTAGGGTTTATAAACTTGTCTATTGGCTTAAAAACTGCAATCCGTTTCAAGTATAAGTAACATTCTATGTTGATTTGTATGATCAACTGAAGCCCACTATAAAATAGGCCCCTAGGAAAAGTATTCCATAAGGAACTCCAAGATCTATAACATTTTTAAGTACTTCAAGTCACTGTACCAGAATAATACCCCCAGAAAACCATCATACTATTGTGTGACCAAACTCAGATGCTGGTCTGCTAAGGCATTTCAGTTGTTATTTAAGTTGTCATCAAAATATAGGAATTAATAAAACTGTTTAGCCAGAGTCAGAATTATTTGAATTTTTGGTAGCTGTTTTTGTTTTCTTTCTGTTTTTCTAGTTCCTTTTTCTTCGGTGGATGTTTTTATTGAATTTTGTGAATCTCATATAATACATCTTAAACATATGTAGACCCGCGTAACCCTCTCATCAGAGTTCATGCATTCTCTTATCTATGTTAAGGCCTACTAGTCAAGTTTGTGTCCCCAGATGTCTTTCTCTGCAAGTTCATCCACTGGAGCCTGTTCAGCATATCTAGCATCACTCCATTAAAGAAAACAACTCTCCCCCATCCAGCAGTAACCAGCTGCCAATGGTTCCTAGATAAGGTTGGGGCCTCTTACCCATTTCCTTAGTTCTATGCTGGGTTTTTGTCTGGTTTGAGTTTACATGGGTCATGTGCATGCTATTACCATTTCTATAAGTTCATATGAGCAAGTTCCCAGAAACCAGGAAATTTCTGTTTCCTTATGCTCATCCACCACCCCTGGCTCTTACAGTCTTTATGCCTGTAATGATCCCTGAGCCCTGGTTGGCTGAGGTTTAATAAAGCCTAATAACCACAACAATGATCAGCACAACAATTTCTACAGGCACAGTAGTGGCATTTTTATCATGGGGTTATTCTATAGCTATCTAATTCAACTTAGAACTTGGTCAATGGGAGGGAACTCATGTGTGATAATGTAAACATAGCCAAATATACATAGCTGGAGAGGTCAGAGGTCCCAGAGAGAAAAATCTTCATCTGTGTCTTCATCTTGTCTGTCAGATGTAATTTTTCTCTTCTTCATATGATTGTTTTATTATTTGTTATGTTGGACTATAATTGCTCCCTAACACCTTCATGATAACATTTTCTTATCTCATGTCATATACATCCACAAGTGTCCCCTGGTTAATCAGACTTTATACTATTACACCCTGCACAGCATGAAATGAGAGTGAATGTAGTTCATGAATAAAAGTGCATGCTATTAGTTCAGTCACAGCCTTATTACAGTCACCACTCATAAAGAGGCTTCTTTTTGCAACAAATGGAGACTTTTACAGAGTTCCACAACTGGTCACATAGAGAGAATAAGTGTCTGAGAGATACCAAGCCCTAATTGATACATCTACAGTGGAACCTCAATATGTAAAGCTCATGAATCATCGTAGAAGAAGAAATAGAGAGGATACTAATGCATCTCTTAACTCTCACCAGTGACATTTCCTCAATCAACATATTGTGATGCTACAACTGGCAAAAGTGTAGAGAATGAGTCTCTAGAGTGTGGGCGCCTGGACAGGATTCCTATATTGAACCCACCCAGGGCTCAGGGACTATTGTGGAAGAGGGGGTGGAAAGATTGTAAGAGCCAAGGTAGGTGGCCATATGGAAACATACAGAAACAAGAGTCTTACAGGCTCCTGGAACCTTGCTCATATGAGCTTAGAGCAATGGTGCCAGCATGCACAGACCAGTGCAAACTCAAGCAGGCATAGAGCTGAGGAAATGGGCAGCAGGCCTCAACCTTAGACAAGGAAATATTGGCAACTGGTTACTGATGGCTGAGGGAGAATTGATCTTTAAGGGGTGACTCTAAATAGGCTGACTAGACTTCAGTGGATGAACTTGTATCGGGGGACATCTGGGTGTACAAACTGGATGCTATAGGTTTTAATATATATGTAAGAATGAGTGAAATCCTGTGGGTGGTGTGTAGGGGGTGCAGGTAGGGGAGGGGGCTCTAAGTGTGATTAAGATGTGTGTTGTATGAAGTGCACAAAACTCAATAAAAATATACATTGAGAAAAAAATGCAAGAATTCCTTTACCTTCCTGTTCTGTTAAAAAATTTCTGATGTATAAGTAAATGGTTTCTGTACATTACAGAAGGTTTCCTTGACCTGCTGTCTTAATTATTACATGAATCATGAGTTTTATGATATGAGTATTTAGTTATAGTTCTCTTTTAGTTTTACTCTTTAAAATCTTACAGATATAAACATTTAGACAATTCACTGCTGACGAAATATAATAGAAACAAGTGATTGCACATATCCTGTTTATACGATTCTCAGGAGAAATATCACTTCTTATTGTGAGAACAATACAATATCTCCTTTTACTGAAAGAGCCACTGTGAATGACTATTAGGGAGGTAAGTAATGGCGATTCCTTTGTGAGTTGTCATCTCATAGGAAAATACTTTCAGCTGCAGGATGGAGCAGATGCTCCTGCATTTGTGTATTTCAAAGTCATTGTAAGCAGAAAGTCAGGCTAAGAGCTCCTATTGCTGAACGAGGCTACAAGTGGAGATAAAGAGGTGGAAAATACAGCAAATATTATATTGCAACCAGTTCTGGTTCTAAAAACTATTTGGACAGGGTTCATGTAAAAGACCCAAATGGTAACAAAAACAACATTTTGCAAAATAAATCAGTCCCTGAGAAGTCTGGGATTTCAAAATACGCTACATAGTCTCTAGTGTGATAACAAATTTTTTTTTTGCAACTAATATAGCTTTAAAGTAAAAGAAACTAAAGCAGATTTTACTAGGATTTCAGTTTCACATTGATCCATGGCATGATTTTCCTTTTCTACAGCAGACTACTTCTAGGGAAATTTCAGGGAAGCATAGTGCAGTCTTTGGCTTCCCAAAGGAGGAATTTCTGTTTTCAGTATTATGACTAAAATAAGCAATCAAGTTAATGAAAAGAAACAAAACTTAAGGTGGAGTGATGGCTCAGTTAGCTGCTTGTACTACAAGCAGGAGGACCTGAGTTCAATCCCCAGAACCCACATATAAATGCAGGGCATGATGAGGCACTTCATGTCTGCGGTTCCAGCATTGGAGAAACCGAGACAGGAGGATCCCCAGGACTTACTGGCCACACAGTCTGACCAAACAGGTGAGCTCCAGGATCAGTGAGAGACCCTGTCTTAAAAAGTAAAGTGGAGGGGGCTGGAGAGACAACTTAAGTATTCAGAATACTTCTTGGGTTCCCAGAGAACCCAAGTACAGTTCCTAACATCCATGCCAGGTGGCTCACAATCACCAGTAACTCCAGCTCCAGGGAGATCTGATGCCTCTCCAGGCAAATGCACTCATGTGCACATACCCTCCTCCCCAGATAAATCATAGTAATAAGTTAAAAAATAAGGTGGAGAAAACTGAGGAAGACATGCATTGTTCTCTGGCCTCCACCTGCACATGTGCACAACTACCCACATATACATGTACCTATACAAACGAACATATATACACACATAACCATTTAATTCTAAATTAGAGTTGCTACACCTTAGAAGTACTGACGTTTGGCTGGATAACTCTGCTCTAGGCAGCATCTCAACCTCCACTCATTGGTACCAGTAGCACCTTCCCCTCCAGTCATGATGAGATGACTAATATGTCTGCAAGTACTGTGTCTGCTGTTGACAATCATTGCTCGATCTAGTTTCTGGCCCTATCACTAACCTTATTCTTTAGAATCATATGAATAAAGTGAAATTCTAAAGAAATTGGTGGCTCTAAACAAATACTATTGTGTGGGAACATACAAATTTTTGTTAACTCAATTGCTATAATCTTTGAAAAATTTAGGGAAGAACGATAGCTTAAAAAATTGAAGTTCACAACTTCATTGGTACCTAAAATTCTTCCATATGAAATATTTAAGCTAGACACATTCGGTATTCATTAGGAACAATAGCTATAATTCACAATGCATATACATATTTCAACACATCATATCTGTCAGTTTAAAATTTATTATTGTGCTGCCTTAAATAGTTGGCTGTCATCTTTTATTCCTAGTATGATTACTTACTTGGCATGTTTTACCTGGTACTTCTAACTATAACATACTATAAAAGATTTTGATAGCTGCTACACATGAAGAAGACCAGCCTGAATCCAAGATGTAAGTCTGATCTTCCTTTTTCACATGGTAAATATGCCAATAATACTTGTTGACATAAGAAGATTGGTTGGAATGGGTCATTGCTTGGCTTTAAGTCAAGAGCTTCCATTTCTAGAGCAGGACAGATCCTATGTTTAGGAGGGCTTCTCTTCCAGTGAGAAAGCATCACAGAAACTTACCTTAGCCATGTATCTTCCCATATTCATTGATCCAGCCATTATTCATATTAAACTTCGTAGTGCAGACGGCATCCACATACTACCTGTCTGCAAATTATTTACGTACCAGACAAATAGAGAAAGGGTTTACCTCTCCAAGAAGCCAAATCACAGTGATTACAATGACATGAAAGCTGTTAAGAAGTTATATGCAAAAAGAATTAAAAAAAAAAAACTTTAAAGAACAGGTTCAAGGTGCTCATGATATCCAGAGGAGAAAGGCCATTGCAGGATTTTAAATTACCATGTGAATTTTGATCTAGGTACCCTTAAAGATGAATGGGTAGGTACCGTTCATTCCTTTTCAACTATTCCATTTTATTTTTAAAATTTATTTTTATTTCATGTGTTATGCCTGCATGTGTGTAAGTGCACCATGTCATGCAGTGCCCAAGGAGGACAGACAGAGCATTGAATTCCCTAGAACTGGAGTTACAGACAGTTGTTAACTGCCATGTTGGTGCTGGGATTCAAACACAGGTCTTTTGCAAGAGCCAGTACTCTTAACTGCTGAGTCATCACATCAACATAAAGGAAACTGGAACAGCCTGCGTGATGATTCATATCAGAAATACCAGTACTTGGGAGGCTGAGGCAGGAGAATTATTCTGAGTTTGAAACCAGTCTGGACTACACAGTGATTCTAGGTTAGCCTGGGCTATTTGGTGAAACTTTGTTTTGACAAGAAAATAAAGAGATTGAATGTTAGGAATCCTAATAAAAAATTGTGATCCGTTACGTAATTTCTACCCTGGAATAAGTTTTCGTATCTGAAACCTGCCAACTTCCTCTTAGAAATCTGGGGGCAGGAACATATAATCCCACAGAAGCAGACAAAATCGTGATTCCTTTTTTCTCCACCGTTTGCTTCTCATGATGCATGCTAGAGAAACATGGCAAGCCAAAGCTCCTAAGGTCCACCAATAGCCAAGGGTTCTTTTATCATTGTTTTGGACTCCTTATAAGGTACATTATGAGGTAAATCTCAGAGCGGATTCATTGTCACAAGGTGAATGTATTCATCCAACAGTCATTTCCTCAGTCTCAAACTGTGTGATTGGAACAGGCAGGTTTTGTAATTATCAGGCTGTTCTTACCCTTGATTGATTCTGTGACTGGAAATATGATAGCTGAAGCATTAAAATATTACACGGGAGGCTCTAAAGTGACTACTTTCTCTCTTCCTCACACATACCACTAACTTATTAGATCAAGTACATTATCATATTTAGAGGGCAATGTCAAAAATCAGAACCTTGAATACCTAGAGGATGCAGGGTGAGAACTCTGCTTCCATGATATCTTCAATGACTTCACCTACCTAGCCCTGCAAAAAGGAAGTAAATCTAGAAAATGACACTCAACTATTGGAAACAAGTGACAGCACCAATTTCAGCTGGTGTTTCTAATAGGGGAATTTTGCTGGAGTTAATTCAAACAGCCTGGTATGCAGTGGTGTAGCCACAGGTAGTACATACATGAACTCAGTGTCATTGACACATTGGGACATCTTCAATATAGAGAGCACACCATTATGTCTGGTACTTCCTATCACAAGGAGTAGAGAGTCTGACAAACCTCCTGGAGGTATGGAAGTATCATGCTTCACACATAGGAATATTGCTCTGACTCATACCAAGTTATTGAGACAGTTGCTAATTTTTAGTGAGACCCAGAGGTTAATAATAACAGCTGATTTGAGGTTTAGATTTCAACCTGGTAGACCCTATGGTACTATACATATACATATGCATATATATATGTGTATGGCAAACACTAATGATAGAATTATAAGTTAGGCTCCTACTGTCCAGAGAAAAGCAGTGTCCTTTGTAGCAGTATTATGTAATTCAAACTTAAAAACAAAACAAAATGTCCTGGTAATTATTTTGGTCCTAGAAAAGATGGTGATTCCAACCTTTGGGATATAACATAATAAGGCCAGAACATCTGAGAATAAACTGTGTTCTTTCTGACCTAGAAACTCCTCAGGCCACATGGGTCTAGCAATAGCCAGTGGTAAAACTGGAGTGATGGGTCTGGAATTGAAAGTACACAGAATTGGAATGAGCAAGCAGAGTGCAGTGCTGTCCTCCACGGTTCTAACAGCGACTGTCCCTCTGCTCATACCTGTGATTCTAGAGAAGGAGAATAAGTTCATTAATGGCCAGTTGTTTTTTTAAAAGGCCTAAATATGGTTTATGGATAGATTGACTTGCTTTGTGGGTCTAAAATTTAAAAAGTATATGGCACGTACACACAAGAGTAACCTTTGAAACGCAGTAGTGAGGGAAAAAATTTTGAAAATCAAAAGACGAAAGCTCTTCTGGTTATGCATTAAATAATTGGTGATGGCAAATTATTTTCTATTTATTTATTTATTTCTATACATGCATGTGAGGTGTGCATGTTTATGACACACATGTTGAGGTCAAATGACAGCTTTCAAAAGTTGGTTTTCTCCCTTCTACCATGTGGCTCTTGGTGAATGAACTCAGGTTGTCAGCCTTGGTGGAAAGCTCCTTTACCCACTGGACCATCCTGCTGGCCTTTAGCAGTTGTTTAGGGAATCATAAATGGGGAGAAAAGGAAAGCTGGAGGCATGACAGTCAGAGTAGGTTCAGAGTAAGCATGAATGGTGAAGATACTTGTATCATATGCCAGTGACAATCAGATCATAGGGCATCTTTGATCGAAGAAGTACTGAACACTCATGTAGACAGAACAGCATACCCAGTTAGCCTTAGCCATCCTGAGAGTTTCTGACCATGACAGGACTAGTCTGGTGAGCATAGGAACTGAGTAACTATGGTGGGAGGTGATGCATAAGTCCACAGTGTGATTGAGGCTAATTTTAAACGGTCTAGCCATTGCCGTGGCCAAAAGAACAACTTAACCTTTAACGGCAACCAAACGATGAGATACTTGATTTTGGAAGCCCAAAAAAACAAATTATTGTTCATTGTTTGTCTTAATGAAAATCCATTTTGTTGGACAGCTGACATAGGCTCTAGCTATTATTGGATTGCATTTTCTACTCTCCAGGCTTTAGTCATACTGACAAGAGTTTGATTCTTTGACATGATATCTCACACAATATCACATCAGAGAGCTTACTCTCCAACAGAGAAGGTGTATGATAAGCATATGACTGGAAGACCTTCAGAGAATGTCACATCCTATACCACTAGGACACTAATAAGACAGTGGAAGGGTGGGCAAGACTGGTGGCCTCCCTCTTGGCCGTGATTGTTCACTTGTCTCGTACTACTGTGACCAACAACCCAGATGGCTAGGATCAACTGGAAGAACTGCATTACATGGTTAGTCAGTTCTTTTTCAGTCATACATGCTCTTTGATCAGATAGGTTGGACAACAAGCTCAGAAAGTCATATGCACCAAAAGGATAAAATACCATCCTTCAGGATGCAGTATCCCTGCCATATCAAAGGCACTTATGTAGAGATGTATTTTGAATAGTTTCAGATATTTGGGCCTGGGAACTAGGAGGCTGAATTGGGCATTGGACTGCTCACTATCATTTGTGCTTTTCCTTCTCTACAACATTATCTTCCACACACTTATCTTCCACACACTTACAGGCTCTGGTTCCCACAGAGGGAAAGGATTCAGTAAAGCTTACATGAATGGGACCCAGAAGAGGAAAGATCTCATTAAATGATAATATTTTGTTTCTACCTGGTTCTTTTGGACTATCCTTGCCAAGGTACTGGCAAATCTGAGGAACATTCAGGATCCTGGCTGGGGTCACTGACTTAGATTATTAGGAGAAACTCGTGGTATCATCACGTAGTAGAGCAAGGAAACATTCATTTAGTACCCAGTTATGCACATGAGTTCTGCTTTGTACTTTCTGACCTGATTCTTATGGTATGTAGACAGCTATAAAATGAGAAAGATTTGCAGCTAGAGACTGAGTCCTTGAGGAGGAGGTTGTGGATTTCTTGGTGGTACCAGCTGAAGGTGAGCAGAATCTAGAGTGGATGGCAGAATGAAGGTGTGATGAATGGTACTCTTGAAACCAGCTACATAAGCACTAGCTATCACTCATCATACATCCTTCATTCTTAAGAAATGAAGACTGACAGAATCTTACCAGAGCCCAAAGACTGCCTTCTCCTCATCCATTTCATCCCCAAACTGATTTTGAGAAGACCTTATAAGATTTAATGTACTACTTAAAATCCATTCTGTCCCTCAGAGTTTGCCTGCACAATGCCACAGTATAGCTATGCTTAAATAAAGACAGCTTGACCCTTAGCATGCACTTCCAAATTGATGAGAACCTGCTCCTTCATAATTATCTTGGAACTGTGTTCCCAAACAAGGACTCGCTCTTTCTTTTTATTTAAACAGTATATCCAACATGAAATAGGAAAGGGCAAAGCAGAAAGAAGAATTTGTTTTTTTCAGAAGATTATGTCCTGTCTGACCCCTACTAACCCAGAATACCATACACACCACCACAAATGGAAGCTATTGACTTTATCTCATCTATTATTTGCAAAATAAATGGGATAATGTTCGTATTGTTGTTGTTTCTAGCAAATATCCTGTGCTATTTTCAGTACTTTCTTGAACATGTAAAACACACACACACGCACACACACATTCAAACATTCCTGTGTAAGGAAGGATCATGAGGGATTAGGGTCAGATGACCAGGTCACAAAAGAAGCACATGGATCAGTGAGATTTTCTGCATTATAAACAAGTTAAGCTAAGATTAATTTTTGGTTGCGAGGTTAGGTAAAATTCCAAAGCATGTCTGTATTACAGAGGTCATTACCACAGTGTCCAAATCCCAGTGGTTTTCTTTGCCTCTGTTACCACACATATGAAATGTCACAGTTCCTCTTTAATTTCCCTCTCCTACTCCCTTCATTTAGGTTTTAAAATAGATCACATACCAAATAAAAATCATTCTGCTGTCATGTTAAAAAAATAATAAAGACAACAAAGATATCTTTAGCACAGTCTCCTCAGAAACTGGTAAAAGAAAGTTCACATTTACACATTCAGCTGTGAAATCAGGTGATGGTTTATGTAACAGTAGGATTCCACTTTTAGAAACTAAGGAATTGCTTAGATAAAACTTTTCATCCAAGTTTTATCACAGAGTTATTAGTGAGTGATGAAAACACAGTTTTCTTCCTACCTCTTCTTCTTCCTTTAATTTACAATGGGGTTCCCCTAGTCGGGTTGGCTCCTAACATCATATCTCCCCACAAAAGAAATTTGTCTCCCAAATTCCATAAATATGCTTTCCTATAATTTTATACATGTTTGTTTATCTTGAATGCCAGAATAGCTGTCTTTGAAAAAATACGTAGTCTTGCAAGCTCTTCTTCATTTAGCATGGATTGAAAGAACTCACTGTACATGGTGGAATGAACAAAGAGAAAAGCAACGAGACGGTTTCTTCCTATCAAAACTACTCAAATCAGAAAGGAATAAATTACTTTGCCATTTTATCTTGAGGATTAATGTCAGAAAATTATGTATGTGGTACTGGAATATTGAACAAACACCTTTTCCTCATTACAATTACTCTAAAAGTCTGTCTTCTCAAAACCAGAAGCAAAAAGCCGCTACCTTGAAAGAGCATATGAATTATTCTACTTCATTTCTACTCTTACCTAGTCTTAAGAGATCTCCCACACTCAGTGTGAGTGCTTGTTTTAAGCATGCTTGAAGCAAGCTGATGTTAATATCCCCATTCTCAAAGTAAAGGAGTAGTTAAGAGCAAGTCTGTAGGCCGTTAACGATATCTAACACCTTGCATGATATTAAAAATAAGGTTTTGAAATGTGTAAGGCCAGTAGAAAAGAAACAGAAAATAAATTTCACAATTTTTCAGTTCTAATGCCGTATCTGAAGTGGTAGAGGGGAGGTGGTATGTATTTTAAGTTAAAGCAAAAACAAATATGTCATATTAATACACTAATGTATATAAAGTCAAATGTACATGAATTCAGATCCAGGGGAGAAACAAAGAGCTTTGGAGATGACAATCAGAAAAATTAAAAGAGAAATGGGTGGGCATGCAGGAACAGAATGGAAACGGAAGTGAGGAAGGTGGCTCGCCATTTGTACTGCTGAGTATTCTTAAACATTATGTTGATTCATTATGAATTCAGTGGGCTGAAGAGATGACTCAGTGGGTAAGAGCACCTGCTGCTCTTGCAGAGGACCTGGGTTCAGTTCCCAGAGCCTACACTGGGTGGCTCATAATTGCCTGTAACTCTAGTTCCAGGGGATCTGATGTCTTTCTCTGGCCTCCATGGGTGCCAGGCACACATGTGATGTGTATACATTCAGTCATGCACAAATCCATAAAATTAACATAAAGTGAGTCCTCCAGTAGCTCAGCTGGTAGAGCGGAGGACTGTAGTGGACACTCTCAAGCATCCTTAGGCTGCTGGTTCAAATCTGGCTTGAAGGAGTTCATGATTTGCCAGGATGGTGGCTCTCTGTGAGTTGCGGCCAGCCTTATCTATATAGCAAATTCCAGGCCAGCAGGGCTACCTAGTGAAATGAAACCCTGTCTAACAAATAAAAAAAGCAACAAAATAAAAGAAAGTGCCTGATTTCATATTTTATATGCAAAGCTCTTAAAAGTAGCTTAATAGCTACCCATCAGAAAGCATTAAGCTACTTCTATTTAAGAATAATTTTTAGAGCTCTGAAAAGAGCCACAGATAATCCATATGCTTGTGTTTTCTTGTTGCCTCTTTTCTACTGATTCTTACTGCTTATACTTCATTGATCTCTGAATTAAATATAAGTAAGATACAGTGTAATTTCCTCCCCAACATTTTACTTTGATATTCAAATTCAATTTATGTGGGTATCAGACTTCTCTGATTTTAGTTTTCTTTCTGGTGTATTTTGTTTTGTATAAAAGACTGTAATAAAGAAGATGAGAATTTAGAATTTAGAATTCAGAAGTAAATCTGTACTTGATTATGGAATTCATATCCAGACTAATTTATTCTTCAGAAATATTGAAGTTGAATCAATATACTTGCTTTAAACATTTATTGGGAGAAATGGAGTAGAGCAGAGGATTAAACAAAACTAGGAATGAATGAAAAAGTCATATGCAATCCTACTATTTTATAAACAAACTAAAAAATATAATAGTATAAAAGAGTTTGGGGCTAGGGAGATGATGGTGCAGTGGTTAAGAGCACCTACTGTTCTTGCCAAGGACTCAAGTTTGATTCTCAACACCCATGTCTGGCAGTTCCAGGGAATCTGATGCCCTCTTCTGGCCTCTGGGGTGCAGTACTCGTGTGGCATAAAGCTACACAAACACATACATATAAAAATAAAAACAAATCTTAGAAAATGAGTTTGGAGGGAGAATGAGTACCCAGAATGAGTAGATGCTGCTGCTTCAGCAGCCACAGATTATGAAGGAAAATTCCCAGAGCTAGTTTTGTGGGATACTTCCTGAGGACTGCTAGTCAGGAAGGCTCCAGAAGCGGCCAAACAACGTAGGCTCTTGCCATTCTTTTTGGATTTCCTACCAGAACTAGATGGTAAGAATCTACCGCTGAAGCCAGTACATATTTTGGTTGCAGGATGAAGAGAAATCAAGTCGGAACTGAACTAAGTTCTTCCCAGCTGGCTAACTTTCACAATGCCTGAAGGTATCGCGTAGGCTGTTGGGGGAGAAAAATCATCAACAGTGTTTCCAGGCTTCAAGATTGGAAGCTTCAACACCAACTTGCCAGGAAGATGTGCCCTCTGGTGCAGTAGTGGTACAGCTACTGTGGGGTAACCAACTGCTTTATGACTGCATTTTAGGCCCACTTCACAGGACGAATTCGTGCCTGATACTGGAACCTTAGCCAAACGACCATGGTTGGAGAGGCCATAAGGCCTAGGAGGGAACTGACTTCTCAGGTTTTGGAGCAAAATTTTCATGTCCCTCAGGCAGCTTTTGCCTCGCAGATCTTTAGCTATCTTGTTTATATAAACCATTTTCATCTCCTTAAAGTTAGTTTTGCTTGTATTGCATATATATTATGTGCTTATTCTTCACATTTTCATCCTTCTCAATTCCATTTACGTAAGCATGAGTCCATATTAGTTGTTATAAAGTAAATGTTCACACTTTTATATCACTTGTCAAGAGTTATTTTATAGCAACAAAAAAAATCTCACTAAAATAGGAATAACAGGCTAGAAGCAGTGGGATATTTTTAAAAATCTCACAACATATTTACAAAATGTTCTTAGTTAAGAATGTAACTATTTGCTTTATTAATTCCCCAGAATTTATATTGAAAGCATAATTTTGCATTAACATTTTGGGAGAGCATATTTATCCAATTGTTGGCAAAATATTTATTATTACAATACTTCTTTATTGGAACTAGTAACTTTAATATTTATTTTTAATAACTATGTTAATCTAAATTAAATCATCTTTCAATAATTTTGGTTCATAGCATCCCTACTACATAAGAAAAATATCTTATGTATAATATAAATACTGTGGTCAGTTTACTACAGTGTGGGTCATATTTTACTGCTTCCGTTTTTACTGCAGTGCTGATGACTGAGCCCAGGGGCTTCACATATGCTAGGCAAGGTCTCTATTACTGAGCTACAGCCCCAAACCAACAGTATAGTACTTGGAAAAATATAACCCATTGTAGTTAGAGACTAGAGAAGTGGATTCCAGATTCAAAACTTTTATCATGTAACTCTTTTAGGTGTCTAATTCAAGGCACTCTTTCACACTATAATAAAAAATACTTTAAGTGCTCAGTAATATCTGATTTGATTTATAAGCAAGGTTTAATAATATAGTACATCTGCAGAATCAAACAGTTATGTTTTTAATACTATTATTTTGTGTTGATTTTGTACTTTCATAGATCTTTCAATAAAAGATCCTTTGTATTGACATAGCAATCAAGAAAAGAAGTGACTTAGGACTGAGGCTCAGCTACATAAGTGTGGCTCTGAGGGGTGCACCAAACATCTATGTCTACATTAATTTCATCCTTTCCCCCACGATGAGATGTTTGCTACCTTTCCACAAAACTGTTTCTATTATCCTCCTCACTCCAGAAGCAGAAGTACCGTCATTGATTTTATTTTCCTTCAGCAGTGAAATGTGCTTAATTTTCAGAAAATAATTCCAGCTGCTTATCTGTCTTTCATAGTCCATCCAGTGCAAATGAACATGTCAATCAACATCTTCAGAAGTTTCCTCCTCCTCTTGTAAAGGAGCTATTGTACCCCTTAATTCCAAGTCTCTCTGAGTTGCATTTTCTTATTAAACTCTAAGATATGACAACTTGAACTTTTCTAGTGGTACGGGCAAGGGTTTTATGAAGCAATCAGACCTTAAGATTTGTACGACTAACTTTCTGCATAGTCTATTAGTTAAATAAAGCAAGCAACTCATTGATGCAGTATAAACTTGAGGATTCCCTTTCCATGCAACAAACCAGGAAATATAGAAAGCAACCCTCTTTTTAATTTGAAGAGAACAATTCCAGAATGTCTTTACTTGGTCCATGCTGTGGAAAACCACCAGGCTGCTGCTGTTTATGGTTAAAATGGCTGAGTACCAGATATGAGACTATTCCAAATAAAATGTCTTTTCTTAGAAACATTAACTACTCTTCACTGTACAAAGAGAGGAAAAGAAAGAAATACATAGATCATGATTATGACAGCTTGAAGAGCAAAACTGACATGGGAAAAACAGCTAATTATTTGAGAGTCTGAAAATCTTTAGAAAACAACTCTGAGGGCCAACACCAAAGACCTTTGCATGAGGTACAGCAGAAATGAAGTTAATGGTCCACTAGGCTTATGGGTATGGTGTAAACAGAGTGGAATAAAAGTAGAAATGATGAATAATAAATCATGTAATCACAAAGTTCACCAGACATAGAGGCAAATAGCTCACACAATTACTACCATCCATTTTAAATCTTCTCAACAGTATCTTGAGATACAGAAATTTAAGTACATGTATCATATCTTGCCCATTATTTCTCTAATACAGTTCCTGGCCTGTTGCCCAATTATTATTTATCTGAATTTCCACCATTGTTTCATATGTATTAGCTATGTCTGATTTTTAGTAAGTAGCCAAGAAATGTTTGTGTAATGAATGAGTTAATAAGTGAATGAATAGAAAGTAATACATCTCTATATTGCTGAAATTGTTGAAAATCTTTTGTTTTACTCAATCATTGGTGAATTTCAAAGAAATCTGAATCTCACACAAAATTCCAGGAGAGTTTAACTTAGCAACAGAGTGTTAGAAAACTAGGTTATTGCCTACAAGGCATTTGGCTACTAAAGAACTTTCTATCAGAACATCCAAAGCATGATGAAATACTCCCTAGTGTCTACATATTATTTTCACATACCTTAGAGAGAAGTTTATTGTCTGATCTCCCTCCCTGAAATGAAGAATAAGTAAAGAAATCCAGCTTCCTGGGACCTTTTGCAGTACATAATGCTTGAAGACAGTTTTAGAAGTAGCATCTTATATATGGTTCAGTCAGTACCAAGGTCAGCATTCCAAAAAAATTCCTAATCCAAATGAGGTAATGTTTTTAAAAGCCACAAAGTTTGGGAACCAAAAGGAAAAGTGATTACAAAGTCAGAAAAGAAACACAAGTCTACACACATTCTTAGAAAAGATCCCACAAAAGAAGGTTTCCTGTGCTGCCTACAGCCTCTGGAATCAGACTGTGAAGAGCCAGTCACTAGGGAGTGGGACTTCTGGTCTTAGCATCAGTTTTGATTGAAATATTAAAGTGATACAAAACAGATGTCTATGTTCCATCTCAGACCCCTGAATCAGTCTCCTGGGAATAGACATCAGAGGTGTACGTGTGCTTATGTGTGTTTGTGCATGTATGTGTATGTGAGAAAGAGAGAGAGCGAGAGTGAGAGAAAGAGAAAGAGAGAGAGAAGCTGATGGCAGTTTCTATATAAACAATATTTTCCAGGTTTAAATGTGTCAAATTCAGGGTGTGTCTCTTGGGTGTCTTTCAGAGGACCACTTGAATTCTGGGAACAGAGTACTTAAGTGACACCAGCCACTTGGGTGCGGTGACTTGTCCTTGATCAATGACTGTCCATGTTGACTTTCTCTGAGAGGGATAATATTCTCAGGCAGAGTCACAGATAACATTGTTAACTGCTAAGAGCCCCTGGTTCCCTGCCGTATTGCCATGTGACCACTGTAGCCCCCTCCTTTTAGCACCATGAGCCATTATTTTGGCCCTATTTCTATTTAAATTTCTTTGTCTTGACCTTCTTCAGGAGGTCAGAAAGCTCTGTTTCCAGTAGGACAGGCTAAGATGGTGAGTTCTCTCAGGCCTTCTCACTGGTGTTTCAAACAAAAAAGTGGGTATCATTGTTTTCTCCTCCATAGAAGTCAAGAACCCAAAGGAATCCCCTTTCTTTCCTTTGAAGCTTAACAGTCAACAGAGTGGTGGACGGGCGTAGAGCACATCATAGATTTCCTCTAAGATTTTACAGTTTACTTTCTTGCTAATTCTCCTTCTTTCACTAAGTGTTGAGATTTTTATGAATTTGAACATCTAGGAAAATGCATGTTTTATCATTTTTTTTCAAATACTTGTTAAGAAATTATCGGAACTTTTTGTGGTTTGTTTTATTGAGATAGGAGTTCACCACCTAGCCCAGGCTGGCCTCAAAATTTACAATCCTTCTCTCTCAGCCTCTCCTAATATTAGGATTACTGGTATGCACCATGATTCTTGACCATGTCTAAACTCTTCGTACTTAAGAGATTCTGGACTTTGCAAAATGACATAAAAATACTGTATACTGTAAGAACAATTTTTGTTTGTTTTTTTTGTGACAGGGTCTTATTACATAGCTCTAACTGAACTGAAACTCACTATGTAGACCAGGCTACCCTTGACTGCACAGAGGTCCATCTTCCTCTGACTTCTAAGGGCTGGGATTCAAGATGTGCAGCATCTTGCCCATGTAATAGCATTTTTTGTCATGTAAGATAAATATTATTTTCTAAAACTTTATTTTCTTTCTAATACTATGATTATAACATCTTTGTTAAAAATAAATTCATCATAACAAAATTAAATAAATATTTTATGAAAGTTATGAACTGAATAAATAATTAAGAAAAAATAAAACTAAATATCAAACAATGTCCTCAACTGAAGTATTTTAAGTATTAAAAACCCATCTCAAAGAGTCCTACTGCAGTTTGACTGTATGCTGAATGTCATCAGTGAATTCCACATCTGATTCTATCAGGTAGCAGAAAATTCCTTTAGATGGACTCAGGACTCCCACACAGAGGTTAAAAAATAAAGCAGTTGCTTATATCACAACATTTTATGTGGTTTCTTATATAACACTAATGATAAGGCAATAAAAATGTTTTAAATTATTCGTATGAGACCTGGAGAGATGGCTGAGAGGTTGAGACCACTTACTGATCTTGTAGAAGACCAGAGTTCTGTTCCCAGCATTCACATGTTGTCTAACAATGGCTATACCTCCACTTCCAAGGAATCTGTCACCCTCTTCTGGCTCTCTGGGCATTGCCTACATGAATGCAGGCCAAACCCTTGTATGCAGAAAACAAAAAAATACAAGAATATTCATATGAACTTGACTCTTAGAAGAATCAAGTAGAATTAAGTTGATAGCCTTAGAAGATAAAAACATACTGAAAAGAAAGCAGTGGTCTACTTAGGACACTGTAGAATGTTAAAACCAAGCAAACTGGAATGTTTAACAAAAAAGGAAAATGCCTTAAGCTCTGAATGGACGAATCAATAAAATGCTGCAGCATTGCTGTTTTCTAATATAGTTCTAAGAAGCATTTCCAGTTCATCATACATTGTTCTAAAGCAGTCACCACCACAACTTTAAAATAAATTTTTTTCTTCTGTGTGTATGCATGTGGATATATATATATAAATATATATATATTATATAAGTAATAGGTAATATATTAGCATTAGTGTGGGAGGGTGCACAGGCATAAGTCAGAGGAGGATTCTGGGTATCCTGCTCTATCACTCTTCACCTGTCCCTTTGACACAGGGTATCTCACAGCCCTGAAGCTGGGCTGGCAGCAGCAAGCCTCAGTGAGGCAATTTGTGCTGCTCCCAGCACCAGAGTTACAGATAGGTGCACAGTGAAGCCTGACTTCTTATGGGGGTGCTGGGATCTAAAGTTAGGTCCTCATGCTTTCCCAGAAAGCATACTTACCACTGAGCCACCTCTCTAGTCCTTGAATTTTTGATTTTGTATCAGCCACACACGGGCATGACCCTCTCATCTTCTGTGTGGGTTGAATCTAGGAGACTTGCTTTTCACTAAAGAGTATGGAGAAAATGATCTCTGATTAGCAAGCTTATAGAAGCTTATACCTTGAGAATGAAAGGGAGAAAGGGGAGAGAGAGAGAGAGAGAGAGAGAGAGAGAGAGAGAGAGAGAATTTTGTTCCTAGGGAGCTTTGAGGGCATGCTGCAGAGGTAAGACCCTCTTCCACAGCTTCCTGCTAGCGGGTGATAAAAGCCTCACTTATCAACTGCTCTTTCTTTTTACTATTCTTTTTCTCAAGAAAACAAATTCTGCCAGTATACTGGGTAAACTCTAATGTAAATGCTTCCCCAGTCAAGTAAGTTCCAGATGAAAAAGAGCCTGACAGATTCCTTGGTTGCAGCTTTGTGGCAATGTTTAGACACCTAAACTGTGTTAAACCACTGGGTTTATGGAACCTGTTATACAGAAATAGATGGCTAATGCACTAATACTCAGATTCTTCAGCACAGATTCTCTCTTGGTCTGTTTGGTTGCTTAGCAACGATGTCATTAAACTACGTATCCTTACAAGCAAGAAAAAAATTGTTTCTCACAGTTTCAGAATCAAGGAAGTTTAAGATCCTGATGCCAGCCAATTTGGTGCCTATAGTCTGTTCTTCAAAGATGGTAGCTTCTCATGTATTTACACAGTGGAGGGGTAAGGCAACTTCTTGGGGCCTCCTTATGAGGTCACTAATCCCATTTCTGAGGGCCTCCTCCTAGTAGAATTCTACTGGGGGTTGAGAGAGAGTTATATATTGGTTATGATGTATAATCACCTTCTGAGACCCCATTTCTTAAAAAAAAAATTTATTTCCACCCACTCTTCTGCAATGATCCCTGAGTCCTGGGTGGGTGAAGTTTGATATAGGGTCCTGTTCTGCAGACTCTTACATTTCTATGCTTTGGTCATTTGTGACCCTTTGTGTTCCTGGCCCTCTGCTGCATGAGGGAGCTTCATTACTGAGACCTGAGAGACTCCTTAGTGTCCCCTTTCCTTTGTTCTATGTTCTATATATCTTAGGTGCAGAGGTTGCCACATAAATGTGCCACTTAGACTTGGGCAATTCACACTGTCAGTGTGTGTCCAGTTGTGGTACTCTGTACCAGTGTCCGTCTAGTGCAAAAGAAGATGCTTTGATGAGTGGTGACTGGGATGTTTTTCTGTAAATATAAGAATACACATTTTTCACATAGTTAGAAATTATATTAGTCTAGGGATATGACAGTCCTGGGGTTTTCTCTAAGATCTATGATCTCTCTAGCCATGTGTATTTGGCTATGTTTACAGCTATGTTACACATGAGCTTCCTCTCACTGAGTAGGTGTTTAGTCCAATTAGGTAGCTATTGATTGCCCCCAAGATAAAAGTGCCACAACTGCATCAATGCCGTGTGCTGTGCCAGTCATTGATGTGGTTATTTGGTCTTGAAGCTGGTGTTGGACCACTGATTGATGTTCTCCCTTAGTACCTTGCATAGTGCTCTCCAGAGCTATGAAAGCTACCCTTCAGGGGAAGTGACTTCTAGGTCAGTTCCAGATCCATTGCTCCAAATCCCGTGTCAGAAGTATGTTCTGTCTTCAGCAATGTTGTCTTAAGTTCAAGTTCTTGGAGACAACCAATGATTGTGGCAATAGCCTGTGTAATTTTGGGAGTCTCTTGGACCACCCTGGCCAACTACTCAAAGGAAGATTTTTCCTATCTGGCACTGTTTCTTGTTATGTAGCCTTCAGCTATGTAGTCATGTACAGATATTGTATGTATAATTTACCATTAGGTTGTTGGATTAGTATGATTCCCTCTGGTTTTCTATACTCACTAGGCGTTATTCTCTCTCTCTGGCATCTCTCTCTCTCTCTCTCTCTCTCTCTCTCTCTCTCTCTCTCTCTCCCCCCCCTGTCTGACTCTCTCCAGAGAGGAGGTGCATGATCATATGGAAAGAGGGTCCTACAACCTCCCGAGGCCCTGATCATCTGAACCTACAGCAATGATGACAGCATGCACAAGACCCATGCAAACTCAAGCAGACAAAATCCCAGCATAGAACTGGATAAATGAACAGCAGACCCCAATCTTAGATGGAGACATATTTGCTGCTCATTACTATTGGATGAGGAAGAGTTCTTCCTAAAGGAAAGGACTCTAGATAGACTGACTAGACCTCAGTAGATGAACCTGCACTGAGAAACATCTGGGGACAGTAACTTTTTTTTAGTTTATGTGTATGAGTGTTTTGTCTGCAAAAATGCAAGGACACCCATGTCATGCATGCAGTGCTCACAGAGGACAGAAAAGGGAATCAAATCCCCTGGAACTGGAGTTACTGACAGTTATCAGCTGCAGTATGAATGGCAGGAACTGACCCCTGGTCCTCTACAACAGCAGCGAGTGCTCTTAACCTCTGAGCCATCTCTCCTGCACTGAGACCCTATTTCTTAACATCATTCTGCCAAGGATGGAAGATGTTTATGTATTTTTTTATAACTTATAAACTATTTATATATATATATACACATATTTAATCTGTATTTACATTAAAATACTCCCAAATTTAAATTAGACCAGAGAAAAAAATCTTCTTTTGCTTTTTTATAACTATATATTTTTAAACATAAAGTCCTTAATACTTTTTCATTGACAATGATTTAATTTTGTAAGAGTACTTTTTTTAATTTATAATGTTGCAAACACTGCCAAGGATACATCTCTTTATTTGGATGTGGGAGTGTTTTGAGATGATTTTCCAGCTCTGAGGGCCAATATAACCCAGTATATAAAGTAATCTTAGAAACTACATAACCGTACATTACAAAGCATTAAATTAATATTAATAAAATATTCTACAGCTATCCTATTATTAAGCACATTAACAACTTAATGAATGTCAAGGAAAACAAGTGCTTTATACTACTGAGTACTAAAAATTTAAAATATTAATTATCCCTCTTATTGAAAGCTTCTAAAATACATATTTTATATAAGGTTTATTGCTTTCCGTTACTATGATGAACACCATGACTAAAGCTACTAGGGGAGAAAAGGGTTTATTTGATTTAAAGATGATGGACTATAAATCAGGGAAACCAAAGCAGGAATTCCAGGCTCCGGAACCTGGAGACAGGTAAGGAAGCAAAGACTGACCATGGAGGAATGGTGCTTGCTGGATCACTCCAAGGATCACGTTTAACTACCTTTCTTACACAGCCAAGGCTCATATGCCTAGGCTTGACATTGCTCACAGTGGGCTGGGCTCTCCTACCCCAGTAAGAAATTAAGAAAATGCTCCACAGGCCTGCCCACAGGCCAGTCTGTTGAAGCAATTCCTTAGGCAAATCTACCTCTTCCCAGATACATCTAGGTTTGTTGCCAAGTTGACAAAAATGAACTGACGCAATCCAACCCTTGTCAGTTTTGACATACAACGTAGCATTTTAAACCATAATATGCTCCTTTTTATTAAAAAGCTCTCATGTTAATAAGAACTCAGAAAATTCTGTTACTTTGAAAGTCCTAGGTATCTTTAAAAATCTACAGTCCATTAACTGTGGGCACATGTAAAATCAGAAACTTTTTATTCTAAAATGGAAGAACCAGGGCATAAAAACAATCACACTATGCAAAACCAAAGCCCATTAGTGTAGCCATAAAGCTTGTAGCTCAGTGTCTGATATCTGGGACTCACAATCTTCTGGGCTTCAAAGGGTTCCATCATCTACGGCACATACAGCTTATCTCAGAGGTTCAGGCAGGGTCCAGTAAAACCTGCCAGTGTCCTTGGTGGTCATCCCATGGTCCTGGTATCTCCCATACCCTGGGGTGTCCATTGCAATTGAAGCTGCACCTTTATCAATGGCATCTTCTGACCTCTCACAGTGTCAGGCACCAGCTACTCTTCATGACCCCTCTATGCATTAAAAACCAGTACCATATGGGACTCTTGCATATGTGCAAATTCAGCTTCTAGTCTGAGATGCAGCCTTTGCTCTCTCCGGACCACAGCTTCTGTGCGCTGTGTACAAACAGACTCGAGAGAGTCTTTGGCAGACTCTCAAACTTCTCTCTGAGACTTCAGAAGCCAGATCTCCATCATCTGCATAACCCTACATCACAAAATATTAAATAAATATTAATAAAATAAGGAAGCTTATTCAACAACTCTGCCATCATTAAATAAACTAACAACTTAACGAATGTCAAGGTAAAAAATGCTTTATACTGTTAACCATTAAATGTCCCACAGACATGTCCACAGGTCAGTGTGGAAAGGAAATTCCTCAGTTGAGATTTCCTCTTCCCAGGTGTGACTAGGTTTGTATCAAGTTGACCAAAACTAACCAGCACACATATAGCACACATAATATTTTAGATAATAGGAAATATACATCATTTATCCATAAGTAATAGAATAGTCTGTCTCCCAGAACTGTGTGATGGATCTCTCCCCTAAACCTCTGCAGATGGAGATGTCTGTAACCTCATCGTGTGATGATGGGACTGACTCTGGAACCCTGTTTCTCCCCCTGTGTCTCTAGATGTCAGGCCACACCCACAGTTTATTAAAAATACTTTCTCCACTCTCAATGCGGAAGTACAAGTTCCAGTTTGGCTCCACCCTTATCTCAATAGATGACCTAACCTTTTCATCCCTAGTATTTCCTCCATCCAAGGTCATAGGTTCATCCCAATGTCCACAGCGTCTAATAGGTCTAATGGATATGTATGGATTGGTGCTTGCAGTGCTTTGATAGGTTAATTCTCAAGCAAACCCATATTAATTCATTATCTTTTGGGGTAAAGTACCAAACTGAGATTGCCAAAGAGTACCTGGTTTTGATGGAGTTAATAAAAAGCCATTAGTCCAGATTATGTCCATTAATAAGTCTTTCCTGTACATTCTTTAACTTTTTACATGCATAAGCAAAATGATTTTAATACTGGTCATTGTTTAGTTTTAAGGCTATAACTTGGGACATCCTGTATAACTTGAGCCATTCAGCTGAGCTGTAACTCATGACATATTTGGATTCTGACAGATTAAATTCTGTGGTTGTTCCAAAGCCACACATTTTTGAGGTCACATCTGAATCCTGACTTGACTTAACATTGCACACTTGCATGGCAGAGCAGACCTTGATGTGCTTAGAAATTGCACCTGTAGTCACATAATATTACCATCTGTCAACCTTTTTGAAAAGTATAAATATAGGAGTTGGAGAGATGGCTCAGCAGTTAAGAGCACTTCCTACTCTTGCAGAGGACCTGGGTTTAGCTCCCAGCCCCCACATGGCAGCTCACAACCATCTGTAACTGCTACCAGAGATATGGCCCCTTATAAGTTCTGGCCTCTGTTGGCACTGGCATGTATATGGTACACATATATACATTCTGGCAAACACTCATACACATAAAAAGGTATATAATGTAATGACAAGAAAGAAGGTGGCAAATTTATCCAAATTACATAACAGATTGTGGTATACATTTGAGTTATGGAGAATGGATAAAAATTCTCAAAATTCATGTTGACTTTGTATATCTGCTTTTTAAACACTATTCTACTATTCAGGGTAGTTCAGAAAAATATAGACCACCTTAATGGGACATATTGTAGATTATCTAGTCAACAAATACATGCATTTTTAGAAACGAAGTAGTGCGGGAACTAAGTAAGGTTTGTGGAGCTAGACCCTGACTTGTATCTCTCTGTTTCCAAGGACTTCCTTTTCATTTGCTCTACATCCCCTTTCACTCTCTAGGTGCTGCTTGATGCCATCCGTGGCCTTCATGGTTAACAATGTGGGAGGGAATAGTGAGGTCCACACTTCATTGCTGTCTCCAGTATCTGGGAGCCCTGTGCTGGGATTTTATTCCGCGTTTCTTGATTTCCTTTGGTCTCACAGTAGAGGTGGTTAATACAATTACATTCTTAACTATGTCACATGCAGTAAACGTTCTGTTTTGTATTCTGTTGTATTTTGACACTCAGTGTTTTCTCGTTCATTGAGAAGGCAACAAACTGGTGCCAAAAGTATAGCACCTAGCAGTTTTGATTGTGTAAGGAAGCAGTTTTAGGTTCTAGGGAGATGACCTAGTGGGTAAGAATGCTTATTATGCAAGTGTGGGGACATGAGTTTGAATCTCCAAAATCCCAGGATCCACATAAAAAGTCAGGCATGGTGGTGTGTGCTTGTAACTCTGGCATCAGGGGAGAGAGGCAGGCTCACCTACCAGGCCAATTTAGCTGAAAAGGTAAGCTCCCAGTGCAATGAGAGGACTTACCTTACGGCGATAAGACAGAGATTTAGAGGAAGGCAGCTCTGCATGTCTGCATATATGCATACCCGTGTGTGTAGTCCCATGCACACCCCAGGTTTTTAAAATTTAAAATAACACATTTCTTTGTGTGTGTGTGTGTGTGTGTGTGAGAGAGAGAGAGAGAGAGAGAGAGAGAGAGAGAGAGAGAGAGAAAGAGAGTGTGTGTGTGTGTACTCACGCCCACAGAGGCAGAAGGTGACATTAGGTGTCCTCTATCATTTTCCACCTTTTCCTTTGAGGTAGATTCTCTCCTTAAACCTGGGACGATGCTTTCTCTGCTGAGCTAGAAATTAGCAAACCCCGGTGATCCTTCTGTTTCTTCCCCCTTCAAAGCTAGGGTTACAGGCATGTTCAGGACACTTGGCTTGCTCTGTGAGTGCTGGGATCCAAGCTCTGTTCCTCATGGTTATGTAGCAAGCACTCTTAACAGCTGAACTATCTCACCAGCTTTGAATTATGCCATGCTATGGATATAATGCTCACTGATGCTTCGGTTTGGAGCTCAGAACGATCATCCCAAACACATTTATACCCCCAAAACTTTTGTATTTGTTTTTTTTTTTTTTTTAACATTTTTGCATTTGTTTCTCCAGTTCTGTGATGCAAGGCTGCTTCCTTCAATCTCCAATCTCCTTACGGTTTTCCTACTCTTTGGACTGTACTCAAAGGAGGCAGGTGCTGGAGATGCAGAAGCTGCTGGTGTGCTCTGTTATCTTTGATAAACCTGCTAGTTTCTCGAATTCCATTCTTTGCTTTCTGTACCATTGTTTTCACGAGCACCATAAAAAACGTGAGGCTTTTTCTTCTGCCATCATTTCTCTTCTAGCCTTGGCACTGAAGCAGAATTTCTTTCAGGTATGGAAAAGTAATTTTACCTGAGAAGTCTGTTGCATCTTTTCTTTTGGGCCATTTCATGCCGATGGGAAGGACATAGCGAGTCAGAATTGGTTAAAGTCATAATTTACTTCAAGAATACTGAAGGGCAAACTGTGTACTTCCTTGTTTAAAGCTGCAGAAGATGCTTTTCAATCTTCACAAGAATAAAAACAGAATCAGCTAAAAATAGTCCAAAAATGATACCGTCTTAAAACTTCTATGTGCATGTTTGTGTGTGTATACATGTTTGCATGTGTGTGGGTGTGCAGGCAGGTGCATGGTGTGCACACGGATGCCTGCGGTTGATGTGCGAGTCTTTTTCAGTCACTCCTCCTACTGGGGCAGGGTCTGACCTGGATCCGGAGCTCACTAACTGCTCTTCTAGATAGCCATCTTGCTCTGGGCATCTCCTGTCTCCGTACCTCTGAGAGCTGCAATTGCAGGGAACTGCCATATCCACCTGGCATTTGTGTGGGTTCTGGGGATCTAAATTCTAGTCCTCATGGCAAGTGTTTTTATCTTCTAGTCATCTCTCTAGTCAAATGCCATGCTTTCAATGCAACTGTCTAATTAACACCTTAAATGAGATGGTGAACATGTTTGCATCGTGATTGGTCTATATAAAATCTAAGAATTTTTTATTTTTGTTTAATTTTCTGTAGTAACCTTTATTGTCCATTAGTTACAGGAAGCGCACACATTTTTGACAGAGACAGTTTCTTATAATCAAACATCTCGTTTATATTCTGGAAGAAAATTCTAGGGTACACTGGCCCTACCTGATAGGTAAATTAGCTAGCATTTGAGCCACCTAAAGGGCTTTCATCAGAAACAATCTGGGAGTGATTGCTAGCCTGGGCGATGCTAATCAGAAGCTCTGGCTGTAATGGCTTCAGCCTTAATTAACCCCAGTTCTTTGTCAAACATCTGTGTCCATTTCAGTCTGTTTCAAAGAGACAACTGAACGGTTCATTCACAACAGATAGATCTTCCCCACAGTTTTTGAGGATGATAAATTCAAGGCAAAAGCATAGGCATATTCAATGTCTATTTTTCTTGCTTTCTTCACCAGGCAGCAGTGGAGGTCTTTGGTATCATCAGATACTTATGAGAGCTCTAATCCCATTCCAGAGGGCTCCACTGTCGTCACCTAATCATCTCCTGGTACCATTCTATCCCAATCTGTGTGAATCTACTTCCTAATACCACTATCATACTAGGGATTAGACTTCAATATAGTAATTTTAGAGAAGACAAAAAATATTCTGTGTATAGTAATAATTTTCATGATGAAGTGAGAAATATTTAATTCATGGAAAATTGCTCCAATTATTTTGCAACTATTCCTATCCATTCATGACCAGCAACAAGAATCTAGAGTTGGGCTGATGAGATGGCTCAGTGGGGAAAGGCTCTTGCCACCAAGCTTGACAACCTGAGTTCAATAGTAGGGACCCACTATTGATGGAAGGAGAAACCAACTTCTATAAGTTGTCCTTTGACCTCCATACACACACACACACAAACACACACACACACACACAGAGGGAGAGAGAGACAGAGACAGAGAGACAGAGACAGGGAGGCAGAGAGAATTGTGGCTTGCCTCTGGTTTCATGTTGGCTTCTCTCATTCGGTTCCATCTAGGATAACTGAATTTTGTTTTAACAATATTATTGTAACCTCCCCGTTGTACTCACTGTATCTGGGATGTCCAATGATAATCTTAAGTATTAATGTAAAAGAATATTTGTGATGTGATTTTTTTCCTAGGTGGAGGGAAATAGTAATGGATGAGAGGCAGTGAGTGGATGGAGTGTTATGGTTGTCATGGCAAACATTGTATATAACAAATGGAGTAAAAGGAAGAGTGGTCATTTCTAAATGAGGGCTGAATCAGTAATGAAGGGCCTCATAGAGAAGCTGCAAGCCTGAACTGAGCTTTAAAGGTAATTGAACATAAAACCAGTGGCCAGCAGTGTGGGGTTGGCTACAGCAGCAGCACAGCACAGAGAGTTCGGCATGTTCTTTTCTAAGAACCAAGAGTAATGCAGTGTGACCAGGGTAGGCTGTGTTTGCACAAGTGCCTCATCCATCTTACTGAGAATGTTGATTCTATTTTAAATTGTTGTAGAGTTATGGAAAATTTTGAAGCAGGGGAATAATGGTCAAGTTTATGCTTTAGAAAAGCTTTGCTTTTCCCCGTTGACATAGACTTCAGCTAGAAGACAGAGGCTGAAACTGTTAGCTATTCGTGCACCCATTTTCCCATTCTTTTGAGCACACATTAGATTATATTCCAACCTCTCTTGAGGTGAGCTAGGCCAGAAGACTGAGTTCTGGTTGAGAAAACTGAATAAAAGTGAAGTGTATCGATTCTAGGCCTGCTGCACAAAAGCCATCAAAATCCTGAATATTCATTACTCATAGGGAGTGATGTATGAAAATGGGAGAGCATTGGAGAGAAGCTGCCCAGAATTCAAAGCCATTATTTGAAGGTGAATCACCTATGAAATTAGATTATTTGGACATTTTGTAAGGAAAAATAAATTTTTGTTCTGTAAGGCCACTGACATTTTAAGACCAATTGGTTAAAAAATATCTTTTGTTTTTACTTTTATTTTGAATGTAAATCTGTAATTTATTTCTACTCACAGATATTGCTTTTCTCTTGTTAAAATATATGTGCATATGCCTTGTATAAGTTACTTTTCTGTTGCTGTGGAAAAACACCATGGCCAAGGCAACTTATAGGAGGTTGAGTTTATTTTGCTTATGGTTCATGATGGCAGGGGAGGCATGTTGTCAGAGGTGACCGGAGCAGAAAGCTGAGTGCTCACACCTTCAAACAGGCACAGGTAGCAGATAGCAACTGGAAATCTGGTAAAGCTTAAGAACTCTTGGCCTGTCTCCAGTAATGTGTTTTCTCAAGCAATGCTGCGCCTTCTAATCTCCCCCAAGAGTGCCACCAACTGGGGACAAAAAGTCCCAATACCTGGAGCCTCCTGGGAGCATTCATTTAAACCAACACATTTCATTCCATGGACCCCATAGTCTCATAACCATATAAAATGCAAAATGCATTTAGTCTACCTCCAAAAGTCCTCAATGCCTTTACCTGTCTTAATACTATTTAAATGTCTCTTCTGAGACTCAACGCAACCTCTTAACTGTAAGCCCCTGTAAAATCAAAAGGCAAATTACATAATTCCAACATGTAATAGAGTCAAATCCACTCATTCCCATTTTAAAAGGGGAGATTGGGGACATAGTAAGAAAATATTGAACAAAAACAAAACCAGCAGGGCAAACACCAAATCCAGTAGCTCCGTGTCCAACTTTTAGAAGAGACTTTACTTCCAAAGGGAGAAAAGCCCCTCAAGCTTTGCTGTGTGGAACATACATCTCTCTCTCTCTCTCTCTCTTTCTCTCTCTCTCTCTCTCTCTCTCTCTCTCTCTCTTGGGCTGATCCCATTCTCTGTATGCAGCTCTCCTTGGTAAATGTCTCATGGCTTTTGCAATTTCAATGTCTTCTTGGGAAGCTTTGCTGTGTGGAACATCTCTCTCTCTCTCTCTCTCTCTCTCTCTCTCTTGGGCTGATCCCATTCTCTGTATGCAGCTCTCCTTGATAAATGTCTCATGGCTTTTGCAATTTCAGTGTCTTTTTGGGGGTCTCTACTACCATCCAGGCTTAACCTTCACAGCTTCATGAAATGGCCTGCTGGGGCCTCTTGGCCTGTCAGGGCCTTTTTTATGCAGGGACACCCTGGCTACATGCTGCCTGGTCTCCGTGGTTCTCTGAAACTGCAGAGGAAGAACTGATGACCCCTTCACTCGTGTACCTTCTGTGCCTCTTACCAGTGCCACATGAACTACACTGCCAAACTTGGTTCCAGCCTGGGATGGACCCCAGCCTGCTTTATCCACCTTAGCAGCTTTTATCTGCTGTGGCATTTTACTTTCTTAAGTTGGAGGCTTAGCTTGGTGTGGTCTTGCCCTGAAGGTACTCTTTCTGTTGTTCGAGTACAGAACTCTAGGCCTCCCCTTAATGGCTCTAATCTCCTTAGCAAGGAGATTCTCTCCTTCAGCACATGCCTTGGCTCTAACATTAATCTTCCTTTTTTGGTTCAAACTGCACATTCTGCATTTCTTTCTGCCCTGCTTGCGCTTTTTCATTGTAGATCTGCGTAATATTCACCAGTAATAACTAAGCCACTAATTCAATATTAGGCTTTTTTGAAATTTCTTTCACCAAAGAAATTAGTCCATTACTTTTCAACTTAGCTTCAGATAGGCTCTTAGGCTGTGGGCAGCCAGCAGTCAGATGCTTTGCCAAAATATCCCAGTTGCTGGGTAAGTTCCTATTTCTCTGTAGAACTAATTTGCTTTTGACACTACTCTCTTCTAGGTTCCTACAAGAAGAGCCCATTAAGACCTGCTTACAGCATTCAACCACTTTCCTAGTTCAAATTTCCAAAGTCTTTTACATTCCTCCAAACCCTACATGGTCAGGTTCTTCACAGCAACGTCCCATTCTCTCGTACCCATTTCTGTTCTTGTTTGTTTCTTTATTGCTGAGCTAAGCGAAAAAACATTGACTAAAACTGACTTGGGGAGGTTTACCACACTCCAGGGGAGGGTCCTATAGCCAAGATTATTTAGGGAATACAAATTAGACTTGATAGGCCTTAAGACATGAAGACATGAAGTGAGGGGGTGGAACTGTGGGAGGGGTCTGAAAAGAGATGAGGCAGGAGGTCTGAATAGCATTAAAATACATTATATGAAATTCTGAAATAATCAATAAAAGGATGAGAAAAAGATGTCTGTCTATTCGAAGTTTTTATAAGATGAGAAATGGAGATCTTCTTTTATGCTTCTACATGTGGGGATCCAGTTTTTCCAATGCCATTTGTTGAAAAGGCTGTCTCTTTTTCTAATTTATGCTCTTGGTATTTTTGTTGAACATGAAGTGGCCATAGCAACTTGGTTTAGTTCTCGGTCATTTATCCTCGTCTGCTCTCTGGTGTTTGTGCCAGTTCCATGCTGCTTGTGTTAGTATGACTCTGTAGAATAACTGAAACCTGGTACTGTGAGGCCTTCAGCATCGTTCTTCCTTGTCAGAACTGCTTTGGCTACTTGGGTCTTCTTTACTTCCATATTAATTTTAGGACTATTTATTCCATTTCTCACAAAAGTGCCATTGGAATTTTAAAGGAATTTGCACGGAGTTTATAGATTGCTTTTGGTGATGTAGTCACTTTTACAATATTAATTCTGTTGATCTGTGAGCATCAGAGTCTTTCCTTCTTCAAGTACCTTCAATTTTGACTGCAGAAAATTTTCACCACCTTGGTTAGGCTAATTCCCAGAGTGCTAGTGATGGCTTTCCTCCTTTTCCTCTTTTTCTTTTTAAGATAATCATTCTATTTTTAATTGTGTGTGTGTGTGTGTGTGTGTGAGAGAGAGAGAGAGAGAGAGAGAGAGAGAGAGACTACAGGTGCTTTCAGAGGACTCCAGAGAGCATTGGATCTCCTAGAGCTAGAGTTGTGGATGGTTGTGAACTGCTCAATGCCGGTGCTGGGAACCAAACTCCAGTCCTCTGTAAGAGCAATCTCCTCTGACCTTTCTCTCCCCATTCCACTTTCTTCTATTGTGAACAGGATTGTTTTTCTGGTATGTTTCTCAGTGTTCATCATTGGTATTAAAGAAAAGCTACTGATTTTTGTGATACTGTTTATCAGTGTTTTCTGGTGGAGTCTTTAAGGCCTTTTAAGTATATGATCATATTATTCATAAATAGGGATACTTTGGCTTCTTCCTTTCCCATTATAACTTTGTCATACCTTACTACTCAGGTAAAGCAGAGTCCTTTAAATGGAAAGGATTAGTATTACAATTCAGGGATGCATGATAAGCTCCTGAAATAGTGAGATTAGGAGAACAGGAAATGAAACTTTATAACAGATGTTTGGAGATAGAAGCAGCAAGGGATGCTGACTGGTTCTATATGAAGTAAATGGAGGAACAAGAATGTCTTTAAACTTTTCAGCTTGGGCGCTGAGAAGTCATTAATAGCAAAATGCAGAATCATCAAATTGATACAACTGTTATCACTTTGAAACTATTGCTCTTAGTGTTATTGCTTGGAAGGTTATTATTACTTAAATTTTATTTTAATTTTGTTCATCCCACATCTGTATATGTTTAGGTGGCACAATGTGGTGTTTTGATTGATATGTATATTTAATAGTGATCAGTTGAGGTAATTGGTGTTATTAACACCTTAATATTTCATCACTTGTGGTAAGTGCTTTTAAGATCCTCTTTTCAAACTCTTCTGAGATACACCATGCATTATTAATTACATTCACTTTCATAGCACTGCACACCATGTTATTTCTCCTGCTAAATGACAACATTGTACCTGTTGGCCGAGTTCTTCCCATCACTCCTTCTCTGTACTTTCTCAAGTAACTGATGACCATTGTTCTACTCCCAACTTCAATCAATTACATCAGCATTTTAACATTCCACTTATGAATGAGGTCGTGCAGCATTTGTCTTTCCATGTCTGCATTTACTCAACATTGGCCATCCACGTTGTTGAAGATGGCAGGATTTCATGCTTTTTATGGCTAAGTAATATTACACTACACACACACAAACATATAAATATATATACATATATGTATATATACCACATTTTATTTGTCCATTGATGGATATTTAGGTTTGTTTCATATTCTGGTTATTGTGAATAGTCTTGAAATAAACAAAAGAATGAGGATTTTTTGATATGTTTATTACATTTCTTTTGTTTTTATAGCCTGTAGCTGGATTACTAGATAACATGATAGCTCTATTTTTAGCTATTTGAGGAACTGTCAAACTGTTTTCCTTAATGTCTATTCTAGTTTACATTCCTATTGACAGTATATAAGAATTCCCTGGGGCTGGAGAGATGGAGAGGACCTGGGTTTGACTCTCAGCACCCACATGGCAGCTAACAACCGTCCACAACTCACATCCAGGGGATCTAATACTCTCTTCTGACTTTGGGGGGCATTGCATGACACAGGTGCACTTACACATTCCTATTTATTTCAATATTAGCCTCTTGTTAAAGTACATCTTAAAAATGTGTTTGCCATTCTGTAGGTTGATTTTGTATTGCTAAATTTTTCCTTTTCTGCCTAGGAACATTTTAGTTTGATGTCACCTCATTTGTTAATCTTGACTTGGTTGCCCATGCATTGGGGAGTGCCATAGCTTTTTTCTGTCAGCTTGACACAAATCTAAATTGTCCTTCGGAAGGCAACATCAATTGAGGAAACTTCTCCATAAGACTGGTCTGTAGGCATTTCTGTAGGCTTTTGTTTGATTGGTCATTGATGTAGGAGGGCCCAGCCCAGTGTGGGCAATGCCATCTCTAGACAACTAAGGCACAACAAGCTGAGTAAGCCAAGTAGAAGTCAGTAAACAGAATTCTCCCATGGGCTGTACTTCAGGTCTTGCCTTGCATTCATGCCTTGATTTACTTTGATGATGGACTACAACCTATAAGAAGAAATGAACTCTTTCCTCCCCAAGTTGGTTTTGGTCATGGTGTTTATCACAATTATAGAAACCAAACAAAGAACAGGGATACATGTCTAAATATCTTTGCACATAGAACACCAAATAGACAGGATCAGAAAAGAAACTCCTAAAGGCATATCATAGTAAAAACTCTAAGTGTACAGAACAAAGAGAGAACACTGAAAGCTGCAAAAGATAAACAACAAGTCACATATAAAGGAAAACCCATCAGAATCACAGCTGCCTTTTCAATACAAGCTATGGAAGCCAGAAAAGTCTGGGCCAAAGCATTCCCAGTTCTAAATGACCACAGATGCCAACCTAGAATACTTTACCCATCAAAAATGTCTATTATAGTTAAAGGATGAAGAAAAACCTTCCATCTGAATAGGCTGACAGAATTAATGTCCAGAAAACCAGCCCTTCAGAGAATACTTGAAGCAACACAAAAAACTGAAGAAAGGAACGACTAACCCAAGGGGCAACAGAAAGAATTTAATGAAGGTGGAACTGGGGAACCACAAAGTTGCAAACAGAATTTAAAATGATGGGATCAATATCTTTCAGTAATAACTTTAAATAACAATGGACTGAGTTCCCCAGACAAAAGACACAGACTAGTTGAATGGATCAATTAACAAAATCCATACTTTTGTTGTTTTCAAGAAACCCATCTCACCTTTAAAGACAGGCACTACCTTAAGCTGGAAGCATGGAAAATATGTTCCAAGCAAATGGCACTAAGAAAAAAGTAGGAGTTGCCATCCTAGTATCTGACAAAACAGAATTAAAACTAAAACCAATCAATCAGATACAGAGGGTCACTTCATTCTGTTCAAAGGAACAATTAACCAAGCAGATATTACAATCATGAACATATATGCACTAAACTCAGGTGCACCCAACTTCATAAAATCAGTACTACAGGATTTTAAGACACAGATTAATCCCAACTCACTTATAGTAGGGGTGTTCAATATCCCATTGTCTCCATTAGACTGGTCAACTGGACAGAGAATAAACAGAGTGACACCTGAATTAAACAATACCATACACCAAATTGACCTAACAGAGATCTACACATTCTATTCAGCACCCCATGAAACTTTCTCCAAATCAACCACATATTGCGGCACAAAACCAACCTCAACAAATACAAAAAAACTGAAATAATTCCATGCATTATATCAGACCACAATGCAATAGAGCTTGAAAATCAACACTGGAAGAAGCCCTAGTAATTTCATAAACTCATGGAGACTAAACAACACACTCCTGAATGATGAATGGGTCAAAGGAGAAATCAAGAAAGAAATAAAAGTATTCCTGGAATTCAACAAAAAGGACAATACAAATCAACAAAACCGCTGGGACATTTTAAAAGCATTCCTAAGAGGGAAGTTTACAGTTCTAAGTGCCTACATTAAAAAATCAGGAAGACCATAGATAAATGACTTAACATTGCAACTGAAGAATCTCAAAAGCTAACAACAAATGAAACCCAAACAAGAAAATATAACAGAGATCAGAGCAGAAATTAACAAAATAGAAACAAAGAAAACAATACAAAGAATAAATGCATCTAAGAGCTGGTTCTTTGAAAAGATAAATGAGATAGACAGACCTTTGGCACAGTTAACCAAAATAAAGAAAGCAATTCCAAATCAACAAAATCAGAGATGAAAGGGGAAACATCACAACAGACACTGAAAAGGTCCAGAACATTCTAAGAGAATACTTTAAAAACCTATATACTATTAAATTTGAGAACCTTAAAGAAACAGATGCATATCTAAAATCATGAGAATCACCAAAGCTAAACCAACGTTAAAGAGACCCATACATAAAAGGAAAAGAAATAGTACTACAAAACCTCCTGACCAAAAAAGCCCAGACCCAGATGAATTCACGGCAGAATTCTACCAGACATTCAGAGAAGATCTATATCCAATACTACATAAATTTTTCAAAGACAGAAGCAGAGGGAGAACTCCCAAATTCCTTCTATGAAGACAGTATCACTCTAAGACCTCCTGTCAATTTTTGAAAGTAATATGTGAAGAACTGAAGTTAGTTTTTCTTTAAATGTTTGGTAGAATGAAATAGAAAGTCATAAGGCACTGTGTTCTTTTATGAGAGACCTTTAATCTCATTGTACATTACTACCTTTTTTAAGGCTTACTACTTCTTAGTTGGTGATATGGGTTCAGGAATACATTTACTTAGCTTACATTTTAAGTGGAAAGTGATCTGATGTTTCTATGTTTTTCAGTTCTATCTGTCTGTTGACACACCTTAATGTGGATGGAGCACACTTGCTTGTTCTGTTGTTTTTGTGACTGGCAATGTGATTTTACTGGTCTATTGGAGTGATAGAAGCATCAGTGTACCAGTCCTTCAGAGGAGACCTTCAGAAAAACCACTCCCCTGGATGTCTATACCATCAGCCAGGAGACACTTTAAACCAGGATTTACCTCTTCAGTTGTCTTGTGATGGTTCACACCTCAACATTATCTTGAGCAGAACCACCAGGACTGACCCTCAGATCCCCAGAACAAGGAGTAAATATTTGTGCACATAATTCACATGAGTTTTACAGTAACTTGACAGAAAAAAAATTGACTTTTTGTAATGAGATAGCTAAAGTGTCTACTCAAGAATTAGGAATTCTGTCGTGGAGAAGAATTAACTGGAGCATCAGAGTTTGGCGTCTCGATCAAACTTGTCTGCATGGGTAAGATAAAGAAGAGAAAGCGTGCGAAGATACAAATAACATTAAGAGCAGCAACAACGAAGGTGTGAGCTGGGAAAGCGATTGATCAGAGAATGAGAGTGAATAGTTGAAGAATGTAAGGATCAAGAAAATATAATGTGACAAAAATAAAGGGATTCAAGGTCTCTAGGGCAGTGTTGTGAATTATACCCAGAATCACAAATTTCTGGTGAAAATATTATGAGAAGAGCCCTTTGGATGAAGATACTAGAAGATAGTGTTATAACATTTCAATGGACTTAATGTCATTTGTACCCATAATTAATGCTTTTCAACACGTCTTTACTCCCCTGAAAAATCCCAACACATTTATTTAATATTGCTTCTATATAATGTGAATGTAAAACAGTATTGTATGAGAAATTTATGTTATTTTTAATTGTGTAAGATAATGATTTATGTTAAATTATACGGTAGAATTGAACTCAATTTTAAAAATAGTGTTAAAATGTCACTAGAGGGCTGGAGAGGTGGCACTGGCTACTCTTGCAGAGTACCCAGGCTCAGTTTCCAGCACCCACATGATGGCTAACAACAATTCATAACTCCAGTTCCAGGGGAATCTGACATCCTCCTGTAACCTGCTTGGGCATTGCACAACATGGGTGTACTTTCATACATGCAAGCAATACACTCACACATATAAAATAAAAATAAAATATTTTAAAAGTCATCAGATTAGCAGATTTTACCTACTTAGACAAATATTTGTTTCTTTATTATTTGTTTTCTGTGTGTTATGTATGTACATGCTCCTATGAGCACATGCATATGTGGTATATGCAAATGTGTCTGCAGTTGTGTAAATAGAGGCCAGAGGTCAACATCAGTTGTCGTCCTCCGTCATTCTCCATTTTAATTTTTGAGACAGGGTTTCTTACTGAACCTACAGCTCATTAGTTGAGCTAGGCTGACTGGTCAATGAGCTCCAGGCCTCCTGCTGTGTCTCCTCCCCAGCCCCAGCACTTTAGAGGTTATAGTCACATGCTGCCATGCCAGTGTTTTGTGGATGCTGGAAACCTCAACTCAGGTCCTTGTGCCTGTGCAGCCATTTCCCCATTGTCTTAGATAAATATTTTAAGATAGTTTAATACGGCAGTATATTGTCTGAATTATAAATGAAACATATATATATATATATATATATATATATATATACACACACACACACTCTTTTAATTTATCATACCTACAAATAAATAAAGTGCTCTGTGAATGCCCATGCTGTATATGTAATGTTCTTGACTGGTTACATTTTAGGAAATACAGATTCATCACAAATGATGAACCATATCATAGAAGAAATATATTTTCTTTAGGAAACTTTTATAATGGTTGCCACTTTCTGTAGGGCATTTCCTGAATGATAAAACACTAGATCTTTTTTGTTTAATAATTTGCTACCTAAAAGCTTCTGCAATGTAGTATTCTTGTCATGTTGAAAAGCTTTCAGGAAGCAAAACAGAAAAGATTACTGGTATTTAATTTAGTGAACTGGAAAATACAGGAATGGGTTTCACAGTTCAAGAAGACACTGTGAACCTATCACTATAAGTATTTCATATTTATATTGCTACTCTGGTATTGCTCACACAGTATACATCACTAAATATAGGCACAGCAGCATCATCTCGTACTGATTCAGCATGAATATAGCAACTATGAAATGAATATTTTGTTTGAGGACAGACATAAGAGATACCTAGCAAAGCTTCCCCAGGGTATGCATTTTCCTAACCCAGAGGTTATTTTTCTAGGCTGAAGATTTCTGCCTAAATGATGAGAACCATTTCCCTTTCAGGGACACTAAAACTCTTTTAAGTTGACTAATTCATTCATCCCAGGAAAGCAGAAATAGTTCCGAGTTGACTTTGATGGAAGATAGCAGTTGTATAGGTGTCCTTAGGGAAGGAATTGCCTTTTGGTATTTCTCACTGGCTGTCAAGAGCTGAGTCCTTCACTTGGACTCACTGATACTTTCCTAGTTACTGTACTGAGCACGAGTACACAACATGCACACTTCAGTTCTTACTGAGTTTATTAAAAGTCAATTGTATTTAAAGCTGGACATAGTGACACATACTTTAATCCCAGCACTCAGGAGGCAGAGGCAGGTAGATCTCTGGGAGATCAAGGCAGAGTGGCCGACTTAGTGAGTTCTAAGGCAGTGGAGGCTACAGGGGGGCCTTGTCTCAAAAAAAGGAAAGGTCAATTAAATCTGCCTATATTGACTGAATTGTTCTGGTTATTGTGTGATTTCAATATAAGTTTGCATACCATACTTGGCAAAATCTTATTGTAACCACAAAAATTTAATGTTCGGAAGACAATTCTTTTATATTACATAAATGCCAGACAGCTCTAAAATAATGGAAGGAAAGTGATAAAATTCTAAAATCCAAAGGCATTTTGCCATTAGGTCATTTTTAGGGATCTTCATGTTCTTTTTCCACTTTTAGGGGAACACACTGATAACACATTATGAGTGTGGTTTATGTAAGAAAGACAGCTTAAATGTCTCATCACAAGTATTTACCTAAAGAAAGCAATTGGAAGGCTAAAGAGATGGCTCAGTGGTTAAGAGTACTGGCTGCTCCTGCAGAGGACCAGGGTTTGATTCCCAGCAACCACACAGTGGCTACCAACAGTTTATAACTCCAATTTCAGGGAATCTGATGCCCTCTTCTGACTTCCTTGGGCATTGTATGACATGTGTACACTTACACATGTGCAGGCAAAACAGACACATAAAATATAAATAATAAATAAAGTATTTTTAAAACAAAGAAAAGAAAGCCATTGGCTCAAAAATCTAAAGACTGTGCAAGAATGGATTGATATAGTTGCCAAATAAAAACTATGTGCATCAGGAAATACAGAGTTCTCTTTTCTGAAAGCTTACTTTAAGTAACTTGATTAAGCAGTTCATGTCATTCTTTTAGTTCATTAGATAACAAGACTTTGTGGTATTGTCCAAACCTAGGGACAATTGATAGCCTAGCAAGACTTGCTTCAGTTACTATTTGTCTTACCGAATAAATAAATGTCCCACAGACGGAGACTTTATTCATAATTGACAGCACTTTGTAAGTGTGATTGCTTTTACAATTTTCTTTCATGTCTTACATTAGAGTATGAATAAAGATTTCCCCTCCTGTTATAAATTAAAGAAACATTGCAAATTCTAGGCATTATCTCTATACACAAATTTCTTGATTTATGTTTATATTTGTGAGTAGTTGTTATTATTTGATCTTAAAATTCTAATGATAAAACAAGAAAATGAGGATTCTTTTTAATAATAGACATAGAATCAGAACAGATTCAAGTCTAAAGCAAGCCAATCTTCAGCAGCATGACTTAACTTAAATGAGTTGAAAGATTCATTTTCTTCATCTGTAAAGTGTTGCTGGGCTATTCATATTGTAAGCTTTAACACACTTGGGTGTTACATTATCATTGCAAATATATTCATTGCTATTCTGATTGGGATTGTTCTCTGTATATGTGAACATGTGTATGTGTGTGTGTGTGTGTGTGTGTATGTGTGTGTGTGTGTGTGTGTGATGGTACTTGAGTAGGCACATGTGTGTGGAGGCCTTGGATATTCTTCCTCAGCTGCTGTCTACCTTTCTTTTTGAGACAGGATCTCTGGAGCTGGATCACTGAGCCTGTAGCTCAGTGAGTAAGATAAACTGGCTGGTCAATCATCCCCAGAGATCCTCCTGTCTCTACCTCCCCAGCACTTGGGATTATCAGCATGTGCACCTGACTTTTTTACATTGACTCTGGGTCTCAAACTCAGGTCCTCATGCTTGTGTGGCAAACACTTTACCAACTGAACTATCTCTCTAGCCTAGGATTGTTATTTTGATTTAAAAATAACTTGGTTACATTCTGGTGAAGATAGTATTAAAATAGCTTTAAACAGGTTTCTGTAGAAAAATGTGTCTCTCTGCTTTCTACTTATTGTATAAACTTGTGGAAGAAATGGGTTCTTTTTCAGCTGCAGATCAGCACCAGGCTCTGTTTTAACTGCACAGTCCCTCAGCAGAATGCTTCTTTCCTAGAAATGCTTTAATAATTCAGACTTTCAATATGAACGGGAATACCGGATGAAGGGTCATGAGACTTGGTTTCTATTTCTGACACTGAAACTAATTTGCTATTCTTTGGGTACAGGCGTTTAACCTCTTTTTATTTCAGCTTCACCAGCTGTTAAACTGGTACAAAAATGGCCTCTAGAATTAGAATTTCTGCAAAGTGATTTTACTACAGGAAATACAATTTTTATAAAAACACTTGAATTATAAAGGAAATAAATAATATTATATGTGAAGGATTTGATGTCATAAACCTCATGTATGGACAGAAATGTCTTTTATGGATAGTGTCAAAATTAAAATTTTTCTTTTCTTCATAGGAAATATATAAGTAATTGCTTGGCTTTCTTTCTGGATTTTTTTCAAAAATAAAAGCAACGATGTGCTGCTTTTTTTTTTTGAATGTTGCGTAGATGGAGAGAGTGAGAATCACATTCCTGACCATTTCGATTCCAGCTATGCTAGGCTGATGTTGTCTAGTCCTTCCTGGAAACATCTGCCCAAGTGGAAATAAGAATGGAGGATATGTAAGTCAATGTTCTTCCGGAGTTCCTTCAACCCTTTGAAAACACGCCTTCACCATTTTTCTCTCCAAAGCTTTTCTTCCTGCTTAGTGTGCTAATAGGACTAACCCTCAAAGTGAAACTCCTGCAGAATAGAAGCCAGGAGCTGCATCTCTTCCAACTTAATTTCTGTGCTGTCATAAAATATCCTGACAAGAAGCAATTTAGGGGATAAAAGGTTTATTTTAGCTCATAATGTTAGGTCTATTACTGCAAGGATGTTAACACAGCAGGAACCCAAAGCAGCTGGTCACATCCTATCAGTCAAGAGAGAAATGAATGTGTTCCAGGCCTGCATGCTCAGCTGCTGGCTTACACTGAGCTCTAGTTCTCCACTCTTATAGAGTCCAGAACCCCTTGTCTATGGGATGGTTTTGCCCACAGTGTGCTGTCTGTCCACATAAATCATCTTAAGACAGTTTCCTCACAGAGATAACCATAGGCCAAGACAATGTAGATAATAGCTCACTGAGAGTCTCTTCTCAGGCAATTCCAGGTTGTGCCAAGCTGACAATTACAACTAACCATCACAGCATCTGTGGAAGGCAAGACTTAATGAGCCACATAAGCTGGCCCTCCCATCATCACTGATACATCAAGCATAGATTTTATAATTATTAATCTACTTTATGGAGGAGATGCTTGAGTCTGGAGAAATGGTGTCTTATGAATTTTTCTCACAGTGAGGAGGCAGAGTTTGGCCCCAGCCCTCTGGATCCAGAACAACTAAGCAAACGAAGTATGATCTCAATTAGAGAAACCAGAGTTTATTCGGGGTTGCTTACAAAGGACTTTTGGGCAGAGAGAGGCAGAAATCTCGTATTAAGTTCTGGTTGTAGTTTCCTACATTTTCATTGGAACCACGCAGAAGACCTCCAAAGAACTCTGCCAAGATGGTTGGCCAGCCGTGTGAACCCCCTCTCCTTCCCAGCATTCACTGCTTCCCTTTCAAGTCACTCATTGGTTGGGAAGTAGTTAGCTCTATTTGCTTTTTTTTCCATCAATCAAGTTCCTTGAAGTGTGCCTTGCCAGGCACTGCATTTGGATCCATTGTGCCTGCATGGGTGTGTCCATTGAGCCAGGGGGAAACTTTATGTAAATTCACAATGCAGATGACTCAGGGGTTAAGAGTGCTTGCTGTAAAATCATAAGGACTGGAGTTTGGATTCCTGTTCTCACATAACAGGCCAGGCTTCCGCACAAATGCTTATATCCCCAGGTCTGAGAGAGTGGAGACGAGGATTGCTGGGGTTTGCTGGCCTCCAGTCTAGCTGGAAAATAAAAGAAAGACAGGTTCAGGGAGGGATCCTGCCTCAAAGGAAGCAACAGAGAGCAGGACACCTGATACCCTCTTCTGGCATTCGTGAGTGAGCACAGGTGCAAGGACCCTTCCACAAACACATACATATATTGACATACACACAAACACATACATACAGACACATAGCTAAACTGCTTAATCAAAACATGAAAAGGAGACATTGAATACAACTCCTCTAACTAAAATTACGAGCTTAAGCATATTATATACATAGTGTGTTTCATTTCCTATCTTAAACTGCCCAGAGACTATTTTTCTCATCAGACATCAGACTGTTAAAAGTGCTCTTCTGAGCATTTCGTGAGCATGCCTGGAGCATAGAGAAGTGGTGTGGTGTTGTCTTTCTTTCCCCAGCCATTTTTAGTTTGCAAAATTTCTGGGAACTGATGTAGCTGAGTTCTGTGTCATAGTTAAAAACATGTCCAAATTAGTTCTGGATAGCCAGAAGTCACCAAAGGATATATTATTAGCAACATCTGTCTGTTATGAGGTAACCATCTAAAATTTGGTACTTTACATTTAAAAAAATCAACAATAATTAAAAAAAAACTTTTTCATAGTGACAATAATTTTTTTTAATAGATAGAAAGAATTCTATTTATCTGAAAATCCAAACTGTTAGCACTAACTACCCTACCTACTAAAAAAGAGAGGAAAAGATATTTCTAGGTGGAGGGAGTGGAGAAAGACATTTTTGGTTAAAATGAAGTTTTAACCAAATTTTTAAAAACTTTAATGTAATTAGAGGATGCATCCTCCTTAACCCTTCCTCAAACTGCATTTCCTGCTCTAACAGGCGGCTCCTGTGGGGCCCAGCAAGACTGGCAGCTACTCAACGCCTCACTGGATCCCTGGTATTTTCTTTCAATAAGTCTCAAGCTCTACTAGGATCACCTCTCTATAAGTAGCTGGGGAGTATCTTGTGAATACAGAAAGATACCAAGAATATTCTTCCCAAGCTGATGAAGTGACTGTAAGTTTTAAGTCAGTATCAGCCAACAACACATACTCACAACAGGAGAAAGAATAGTGAAGACAGGTTTAGCTTCCCGAAACAGGATGTACTTTGATACAGATTTCATTTACACTGACATTCAGGTATAAACATGTGTTCCACAAACAGGTTATGATCAGAACTAGAAGTCATGCTGCTTGTACAGACAGTTAACTTGAGAGAAAATTAGTGTGATAGGGAGATATGGAGTAAACTGTTTCAGGCAGGCTCAACTAGAATAGGCAGTATTTTCGACATCGATTTAGCATTGTTTGCTACTACGTGATTTGTAATCTTAGAATATTGCTACTTCTTCATATATTCTTTATAAATATATGACATTAGTTCACATGTAATTCATATGCATACTTATGCAAACATACATATTTCTATAATACCGTTTATATAAATAAATAGTAAATGAGCCTAGGGAGAAGATTAGTCAGTGAAGTGCTTACCATCTAAGAATGAGGACTTGAGGTCAATGCCTCGAATCCATGTAAAAAAAGCAGGGCCTGGTGGTGGTGCCTGCTTGTAATCCCAACACTGAGGAAGCCCTGGGGCTCAGTGACCAGCCAAAATTCCAAGCTAGTGAGAGATGTTGTCTCAAAAAATAAACCATAACCCCCAAAGCCTTAAGGAGAATGTCTCAAGGAACACCACCTGACATTGATCTCTTCCTCTTCCTCCACATGAACACACATATGCACATATGTACAAAAACATTTACACCCCCCCACACACATACAAAATGGAGAGAGTATCTGAATATTACCCATTATTAACTTGAGTAAAATTAGAAATGTGTTATTTATAACAGCCTTCCTTACATCCTCCTCAGAGGTCCTGTCTTTCACGTACTGCTTATACAACTAATGCATAAGTTGGTTTTCCTCAAGCAAACAAACAAGCACCCTCTTTATTTTTGACTAAAATACTCTTAAAACACTTTCTCAGCTATTGTATTAAAGACTGAGTTAGGAATTTGGGGTATGTGAAATCAAAGAGATCTCAATGTGCCATTTAGGGGAAATTAAAAAATAATGAAGATAGTATATACTAATAATCACAATTATGATCATCCATTTCACAATTACATGAATAGTTATAGAAGAACTATCTAACAAAGCATATGGAATGTATACATGTTGTGAGGATGAAGATGAAAACTGAACTGGCCTATGAAAAGCAGGACTTCAGTCAGAAGAAGACTTACTGACTGATTAGAACTTCATGATTAGGGAGAGCTAGACTGTTGCTGTTACAGACACATTGATATCTTTAGGCTATCTTTAGGTCCCTAAATGTCATTCATCACCCACTTCTGTGCCTGATCTAAGACCCTTGACTAATAGGTAAAGCAATTAGAATGTAATAACTTAACAGACCATTAGCTTCTACCAACCCCAAAGCTAAGCATGTCATTAGATATCATCCAAAAATCTATGACAGAGCTGTCTCTGTTTGTTATGATCTGTCTGCAGTGTATTTGATAAATGTCTAAATGCATAACTTTGGCTTATTCTGTGACTCTAGACGCTCCATGGTGGAACATGATATTCAGAGAAACCTGAATCCATATGTTGCCATCCCTCTGCTCGAGGGGTCTCCACTGAGTAGAGGGTGAAGGCGCAGAGTCAGAACACAGACACAGGGAGCTGGGTGGAAGCGTGTGGAGGGCTACCCGCTGCAAACTAGGTTTATTCAAGGAAGTGCAAGGGGTTTTATGGGTTTGGTTAGCTAATCACCCTATGGGGTGGGTCCCAACTGCAGCCAATAGAAATCTGTCCCCAGGTAGATCATCTTGGTGCAGGTTCTCTCCACATGCTAGGCGGAAGCTGGTGTCATGCCTGGCCAGTGCAGAACGCCATGTCCACAGAAGCCATTTCCTTATGCCTCATGGCAGGAAGCCATTTCCTTTTTCCGCATGGCAGGCGGCCTGGGTAAGGCCCACACTGCAGTACACCATAAACATGTGCCAATTTATTCATATTTATTTCAGAATAAACTATCTCTTCAGCCTTTCAGAACGAGAACTGGGCTTTGCACCAACAAAGAGAACAGGTACTGTTGTGTGACTGGGGGTTCCTTTAGAAGGTCGGAGGACATTGTTCAGAAGAGTGGAGGTTATTTCTGAGAGAATACATGACTGAAAAGAAAATGGCACAGAATAAGAACACATAGGACATTGACATGTGCTGGAGGAAGAGCAGGAAGTTTTAGAGGGCATAGTATTACAAGTTTGTGTGTGTGTGTGTGTGTGTGTGTGTGTGTGTGTGTGTGTAAGATAACCTTCTTCTGGTCATTTGTCATCATATAGCAATGACTGTTATGGTAACCTACAAAATGTTTGGACTTATTAAGGCAATAAAATAAGTAGAATAACAGTGATAGCTAAGACAATGGTAATGGGGCTGTTCTATGGTCCAGGAGGAGAGATGGGGAGGACTATAGGACCTTCAGCTGGGCTATTACCCACTTCTTTCTCCTGTCCCCAGCTGAGTATGATTCTTGGAGGTACTTGAGTACATAGGTGCTGAAGGTTAACTGAAAGTTGAACCCAGTGAGGCAGCTTTCCTGAGGTCACTACCCATGGTAGAGTGGGGCTTTTCAGTGACACTATTTTTGACTCATCCAAACTCCTCTGAGGAAATTCTTACCCATGCTCCTGCAAGTATAACCAATAAACTCAATGGTTCACCAGCTTGGTCTTGGGTAGAATTGTTTCTTTGGTCTTGTCATTAGACCGTATCTGGGGCAAAGGGACATTTGTTCATGTCTACTGAAGAAAAGGGACCCAGCAGGTAAATACGAGATAGGATTTAAAAGGGGATGAGATCTAGCTTCCAGAGCCAAAAGATTTGTTCTGCTGTCACCCTTGGTTAGAGAAGTTGCATATTGCGGTGGACAGTGATTCATAACTGTTTAAGGGACTGGGAATAAGGAAGTGTGAATGCTCAGTGATAAATGGAACATCTATATCATTCTCTGTCCTTGCAAGTCTCAGGGAACATGTCTGAGGAGGAGGTGAGAAGAATGTTAAGAGTCAAAGGGGAGGAGTGCTATGAAATGCTTTCTGCTGGATGTGACATGGCTGTCCCACACGTAACTCACAGCAGGTGTGATTACCTACAGAAGACCTGAAAAGGATCCAGCCAATTAAAAATTCCAGTATGGCAGTGTGAAGGACCCCTGAAGCCCCAGTTCTAGCTGAGGAGCTGTTAGCAGTGGATGGCTGGTGGGGGAAGGAGGGAGTCACTTTTTTTAGAGGGGTGGCCATGGGTAGGTTGTCCATGCCTCCGTGGATGATCCCCACCTATGTACATGTAGATAATATTAGAGTTTAAGGTATAGAGAAAAGAGGGAGTCTGAAAAGAGACCAATTCAACAGATTAAGACTGTGTTTTATTCAGTAAAGTGAGTGAAAGCAGCCTTTCCCCAGAATGTAGGTTAGTGCACTGGGGACAGAACCGATCCAAGGCTTTCTGGAATGAAAAGAGGGGATTAGGTATGAATAAGTTAACATGGTGATAAACGGAATGTGCAGGTTAAGGCATTCTTGGGAGGTATATGGCCCCCCTTCCTCCTGGTACCATTTGCTGCAGTTTACCTAAAGAACCAGGGATTTATGGTCTCCTCTTCCTGGACCGGTGCCCCCAAGCAAGACAGTCTGTCTTGAGAAACAGGCTGTCTCCACAAACAGTTCTCTCAGGAGGGAGAGAGTGACTGATCTATAAAGCCAGTGGCAATCTTCAGAGAGCTTCTGGTTTTCTACAACCAGGACATTCTATCTATCAGGTAGCACTAATGGGACTCAGCAGATTATAAAGTTTTAAGAAAGAAGAAAATGTGAAGTTGGGAGAGAGCTGTGACAGGCAGGGAGAAGGGGAAACTGGAAGGTGGAATCACGGTGGCTAAGATCAAAAATATTTTTTACATGTTTGAAATTTTCAGTGAATGAATTAATATATGTTTTTAAAGGTGAGAAGAGGTTAAATGTAGAACATCTTGATTGCTAGACAGAGGCTTTTACATCTGAAGTACCACAGAAAGGTTTCTAGAAAAAGTCAGTTGTTCAGAGCCATGTTTTAGAAGAATGATGGGAACCCATAGACAGATTTAGGTATAGTTTGAAGAATATCCAAGATGTAATAACCAGGACAAAGGACTGGGAACCTGAGTGACAGGTGGAAGGAGAAATGGATGAAATAGACTGTAACTGGAAGGGAGAGGACAGGAAGTCCTAGAAAGGGATTCTATGGAGCATGTGAGCAGGAGAGTTGAAGGTAGCTTCCAAGTATAAGATCTGTGGCTAGAAAATTAGCAAGACCAAGGAAGAGTAAGAATCAGTCAAAAGCTAGAGTTCAATTTTGGACTAGTTGAATTTGAGGTAAGATGGTATCAGACTGGTTAAAAATGGAGTCGGAGAAACTTAACATGCTGACTAGGGACCATTAGTTCTGTCAGTATTGTTAAGAGAAAGTAGATGCTTCAAGAAGGTTAATTCAGCATTCATGGGAACTAAATACAGGGAGTACTTATATATTGGGGGATGGCAATGTATCAATTTCTGACCATGTGACTTCATGCATTATTAGTAAAACTGATGCAGGCATGACCACATGTCAGTGTGCCAAGTGCTGTAGGAAATGCCTCAGCAGAATTCTACTCAAGTGGCTGGAACTGGAAGACGATTAGGAAGCTATGGCTTTGTTAGTTATTATAGCTAAACTTAAAACCAAACGGCTTCTTCGTGTGTGATAGTCGTGAATCTATTATTCATGGAACTTACTTTTAGTCCTACTCTAGACCTATTGAATCAGAAAATCTGTGAAAGGGTTCTGGAACTCTGTTTGGGTCATTCTAACGCCCGGGTGAGTTGATGAAGCAGTGCCCTGTAGAGCTATACATGATTTGCTGTGCCAAGGAAAAGGACTCAGAAGCAGGACCCTGGGAACACTCAAGTGTTGCCATAGGGACACCACAGGCAGAGGTAGCCTGCTTTCTTTCCCGTCACGCAGTACCTGTAACAGAAAGTGGGGTTTAACCAACTCTGCAGTGATACTAATCCAACACCTGCTTCTACGTCACAGCCCCTCAAATGTGATAGTAGTGAGAGAAATAGTAAACAGCACTCATCCTTTCCTAGGTGTCAGCCATCACACCCCTTCTCCTCTTGTTTTGAATCATGTGTCTCCCCAGTATCGTTGAACTCCTAGCCCACAGTATCTCAGAATATGATCACATTTGGAAATAATTTTTTATAGATCTGTCAACCTAAACCGAGGCCATTAGACTAGTCCTTAATCCACCATGGCCACAACTACTGTCTTTATAAAAAAATGTATATTTAGATGTAGAAATAGAAGCCCACTTAGGGAAGCCTAGAAGAGAACACAGGGAAGAAGATGACTATGTGATTAGTGATGCATCTGTTAAGTCAAGGACTGCTGACAGCCATTAGAAGGTACATGAGACTTGGGAAACTACTACATAAGAGTCTTCATGGAGGGAGAAATTGGGTTTCAGACTTTTAATTTCCAGAAAGATAAGATAATTGATTTCTGTTATTGTAGCTACTCAGTGTTTGCCACTTTGATGAAGACATTCTAGGAAACTAGCATCTTCTTTCTGAGTATGTCAGAGCTCCAGGTGCAGGAGCGTACCTGGTCCCATTCAACACTGGATGCTGTTAGAAGACAATGAGATCCCTATAAAAACATGCAGTTAACTTGGCTGGGTCTGTGATTAGAGAAGCCTTCTGAAAGAGGAGATGACATCAAAGAGACAGAAGCCTGGGCATGAGGCTTGACGAAGTGAAGTGTGCCCGCATAACAGACTTGCTGTCTTAGTTATTTTTCTTATTGCTGTGATAAAAATGTCTTGACACAAGCAATTTAAGATGAAGGAGGTCGTTTTGACCCACAGTTCTGGGGTAGTCCATTATGACAGGGAGGCCCTAGCTGCAGGGGCTTGAGGCAGCTATTCACACTGAATTTACATTTGAGAAGCACTCAATGCTTTTTTGTGCTTCACCTCAAGTTCTTTTTATGCAGTCCAGAATCCCATCTCAGGGAATGATGCTATGCACAGCAGTGTCTTCCACCTTAGTTAATTAAGAAAATCCCTCACAGCCTTGCTCAGAGGCTGACCTAACCTACGTAATCCTTCATAGGTATGCCAAAACGTTTTCTTTTCCCCCGGTGTAATTCTACATTGTGTCAAACTGACAATACTAACCGTCACCTTTGCCTTTTCTGAATACGTGCTACTGTGCATACTGCTTGTAAGAAATAATATTCAAACATTTCCAAATAATATATCCTAGGATTGTCTACAGGCTTCATGGGTGAATACGAGGCCGTACTCCTCACAGCCACAGCTATAGAGGAGGATGAGCCAGGCTGTTAGGAAAGAAAGGTAACATCTTCATATTAGTTTGGGTTTTTTAACGTTGAAGAGTAGGAAGAAAGCGATCCCAGGAAACAGCTTGGGCTGTTCCCACATTTATTCTCTTGAGTTCAGGTTATAACATAACGTTACAGTAAGCACTATGAATGCAATCTTTTCTCATCTTCTTTAATGACATAAACATTCATTGATTAACAAGATTTGGCTTAAGTGCTATCAATAAAAGCATTAAATCCACAAACTGCCTAAGACATACATTCAAGTTGCAGTCTCTAGGTTAATTTAGAATGACAGTTTTCAGCTGGGGACTGCAAGAGGCTGTGTTGCAGTCTTAAGCAAGTCATCAGAGGACTGTTCTTGTAAGCAGTGAAACAAAGCTCGTGCTCAAAACAGGCTAAATGCAGAATTAGAAGTGCTGTGCAGATTGAAGGTTGCTTCTTAGCCTACTGCAGGATGCAGACAAATTATGCTAAAAGTAATGAAGTAGTGATTTCCGGATGTTGGGGGACAAGAGATGCTCATACATCCATAGTGCTGGTGTTGGAGTGCTTCAATTGTCAGCTTGACACACCTGGGTAGTGGGAACCTCCATTGAAGAATTTCCTCCATTGGACTGGCCTGTGGTCATATCTGTAGAGCATTTTCTTGTTGAGTGATGTGAGAAGGCCCAACCCACTGTGGGTGGTGCCACCCCTAGGCAGGAGGTCCTTAGTTGTATAAGAAACAAGCTGAACGCAGGCCAAATGAGCAAGCCAGTAAGCAGCGTTTCTCCATGGTCTGTGCCTCACCTCCTTTCTCCAGGTTCCTGCCATGGCTTCCTACCCAAGGTTGTGACATTAATGTGGTTACCTGAATCACAAAGCCTACCTCTTAAATTTAGTGTTTCAGAGTGGGCCCCAAATTTTGACAACACTTGGTCCCCTGGATATCTCTTGGAAGTGTCTGTGTCCTGGAACTGTGCAGATAGAACTGTGTGTGGCACTCTGTCTTTACTGTGTCCTTGAGTCAGGCCCCACCCATGATTTTATTCAAAATGGTTTCTTCAGCTTCAGTTGGGGAAATACAACTTTAGATCAAAGCTCTGTCTTTCAGTGCTTTTATAGTTTAATTCATAAGCACACTCACATTCATTCATTAATTTTGGGGGGGGGGGTGGATTAGCAAACTGAGGTTCCCAGGAAACAAGATATGGTAACCAGATCACAAGACACAAGAACATATAGTTTTCCCAGGATGAATTAAGAATCATTAATCCAGAGCACAACTATTTTATAAAAGCCATTTCTATACTCAGTGATGAACTGTCACCTGAAAGGTGTAAAATAAAATAATAATACCCAATTTGATTCTGTTTTATTTCAGCAATAGAAACCAGACTAGGATAGCGGTTTTACATCCTTTCCAGGTAAGTGATTTGCTTTTGTAAAATGTATGTCTGTGGAGGCTAAAATCTGATAATAGCTTGTAGGTCATGTTGTGATGGTTGTTTTTAATTGCCAAATTAACTCAATCTCGAATCATTTGGGCAGGGAGTCTCGATGAGGGATTTTCTAGATTAAGGTGGCCTGTGGGTATGTCTTGATTAATGGGAAGACCTTCCCCCTGTAGATGGCACCATTGCCTGAAAAGGGTGTTTTGATATGTACAAGAGTGGAAAACATGAGCTGAGTACCAGCATGTGTGCATTAATTCATTGCTCTCTGCTCTCCCTTGTGGGCATAATAGAACTGGATGCTTCAAGTTCCTGATGCCTTGACTTCTTCATCTTCCTCACAATAATAGACTGTAACCTGGAATCATGAGCCAAATATACCCCTTTCTCTTTTAAGGTTCTTTTTTCCCTCAGGGTATTTATCATAGTAGTGGGAAGCCAAACTAAGACAGAAATTGGTACCAGAAGTGAGGCCATTGCTGTGCTAGCCCTGATTATGTGGTTTTTAGGCTTTTAGAATTGTTTTGTGGCCTCGGGGTGCTTAAGAGTTCAGAACTTTGGGCTTGAAACACTTTTGAATACTGTAAGCAGAGCTTAATGGGCTTTCTAGTGGGAACTTAGAAGAAAAGAATGCAAAAAAGAAGTGTGGACTGTGGGGTGCTGACTTCTGAGACTTAGGAGGGGAACAAGGATTCAGTCAGGAGTTGGTCTAGGGGCCATTCCAACGATATTTGGTCCAGGGATCTGGCTTCATTCTGCTGAATTCCAGAAAACATGAGTAAATCCCAATTTAGAGAGAATGGACTAATTTGGTAGAAGAAGAAAAAGTGTGTAGACAAGCTAAAAGTTTTGGACAAGGAGAGTTTATACAACAAAGAAGCTGTACCAAAGAGATCAACGGCATTAAGAAAAACCTCATACTTTGCACTGAGGCAGCAGTATTTCCTCAGAGTCAGCATACAGAAACTAAGAGTTGTGATCCTAGGGGTTTAGGTTACATCTCCCACTGGTAAAAAAGAACGTGGCAGAAGTGTCCATGCTATGTGGTTTGAAGGCATGAAAGATTCAAGATTGAGGGAATCATGGAGAACTGATGAATCCAGGCACTATGTGGCATGACTGGAGTCCTTGTAGCTACATCTTGAGAAGTCATTGTGTAAAAATGAAGCCTAAGTTTCCCTGGAGACCCCAGGATATTGGAAATGTCAGACCCATGGGAGATGCCTTACAAGAAGCAGAGCCAATACAAGAGACAAGCTGTATATGCTACAGGCCACATAGCTGTGGGACAGGGGCTGTACAAACCTTGTGGCGCTCAGTTGATTATATTTCCAGCCCCAGATACTGGACATGAAACTCTGAGATTTTGCCCCAGTGTATGCGTGTGTACCACACGTGTGCGGGAGTGCACAGCAATCAGAAGAGGAAGTCAGATCCACTAGAACTAGAATTGTAGGCAGTTGTGAGCTACCATGTGGATGATGGGAATAGAACCCAGAATAAAACACTTTTAACTGGGTCATCTCTCTAGTTACTGCTGGATTTTGCTTTTGCTTTGGTATTATTATTTCTTACTATGCTTGGGCTCTTCCATTTTGGAACAGGAATATTTACTCTATGCCATTGTTTTCATTTATAACAGTTCATAGTTAAGATAATTAGGACTTTTTAAGTGTTGAAAATGTTAGACTATGGACATTTTTAATTGGACTGCATTGTATATTATGAGACAAACATGAGACTCTGGGGACAGGAGACGAAAGATTTATGGCCTAAAGTGATGTGTTTCTGTGTCACATTGACAAGGGGTGGGGTGGTCATGCCTAGTTGTAATTGTCAAGTTGACACAGTGTAGAAGCACTTGGGAAGGGAGTCCTGATGAGGAATTGTCTAGACTAAGTTGGCCTGTGAGCACGTATGTGAGGGATTAGCTTAATTAGTGGGAAGACCTACCCACAGGATGTGACCATTCTCTGGGTGGGTGGTCCTGAATGGTATTAGAGTGGAGAAGGTGATTGAACACTAGCACGTATGCATTAATCCACTGCTCTGTGCTTTAATTCTTAGATGTAATATGACAGGCTGTCTTAAGCTTCTGCTACCAGGATTTTCCTGCCATGATGGACTGTATTGTGGGACAGTGAGCCAAATAAATGCTCCATTAAACAGTTTTTGTCACAGTGTTTATTCACAATAGTGGGACAAGGAACTATGTGATGTGGATAGAGCAGTGAATGGAGGACACAGAAAATAAATCTCAGTTGAATTGAAACTCAAAAATCATGACGGAAACTCAGCTTACCCTCCCTTCCCCTGCACCCTGCACCATCTTATGCCTCCAATATTCTCATGTTTGGGTGATGTTAGGAAGGCTGAAGAGGGGGTCTAAGAATTGAAAAGATATTGCATATTTTAGAAAAATGACATAGTAACAGTGAAGCAATTTGGGGAAACCTGTAAACAGGAGATTCTGCCCAAAAGAAAAAACATTCCTAAATACTGTCCCATCTCACTTCTGTTTACGTTTTATGGCATTGATTTCATTTTATAACACTTTATATCTCTTTTTTGCCACCAAAACTACAGAAGCTTTTCCAGCGTACTAAAATATTTAGAACACAGCTCTCTTGTAGATGGCAGAACATTCACAGTCAATTGGAATTTGGAGTACTTTGAGTTTAAAACATCAATAACCCCCTTTAAACAGAAATAAAAGCTATTAAGTATATTGGTCCACATCTTCTGTCTTAAGACTATAAAAGCAGTCAGGTGTGGGTGGCATTTGCCTGCCTGTGTGATCACGGGCTCTACAGCCACATTACTTGAGAAGTTCATTTTTTAAGACGTTTCTCTCCTTACTTTTCATCTTATAAGCAGTCAGGACTGTGCATTATCATGGACCATTTGAAAGAACTTAACAAGACACTTGAGGCTTAGCTGATGAAGTACATGAGGAGGCACGAGGATTGCTTCTTCTCAGGAGATTCAGCACAATGCTATTTGGTAGGCTTGGTACGTGAAGTGAATCAGATCTCAGGAAACTGGCACCTACATGTTATTGTAAATTAAGGGTTCTGGGACCCACTGACTTTTGGGAATTACATTGTATTCTGTTGTACCCATTTGAAATTCAGCTGCTGATTAATTTTCACTACTTGGGAATATCATTTTCTTTTGACAACTCAACAATATGGACATATATAGTCCTTTCCAAAAGGTTCCAGTGTTGTTTAAGCTGCTTGTAGTGAATCACTTTTCTTGTTGAGTGTGTATATATGTTTCTGTGGATGTACACTTATGTATGTATGCACATTCACGTGTGTGCATGTGTGTGTGTAGACCTGAGGGCAGACTCTAGTATGATTCCTCAGGAGCTGCTGTCACATTTTCTGGGATTAAGTCTGTCATTGGACAAGAGCTTGCCTGAGCATGCTGGACAGGCTGGACAGGGAGGCCCAGAGAGCTGCCTGAATCATTTCTCCAGTATTGGAATTCTAAGTGCAAGCCACCATGCCAGGCTTTTTTAGATGGGTTTTAGAGGTAAAACTGAGGTCCTCATGCTTGTATGGCAGCACTTGAATTGTTTCTCTTATGATCTATGTATCAAGATGGGAGTCTGTAGTTCTCTAAGCACCAAGGTCAGAGCTCTGCTTCTTTTAAGATCCCCTTCCACTACCCATATTCCAATACTCAACACATGGGCAAACATACACATATGTGCATACACACATATACACAAGCACACACACATGTATACACACATACACATGCATAAACTCACACATACAGAGACACACATACATACACACATATACAAATATATGCGCATGCACACAGACACATACATATATAAATGCATGCACAAACATGTGTACATACATGCACACACATACACACATATACACACATGCAGATACACATGTACTTACACACATACAAACACATGTAGGCACACCCGAATACATACATGCACATGCACACATATGTGTACACTCTCACAGATGCATGTATACATGCAGGCATTCACACACATACATACATACATACATACGTATATACTCCTGTGCTCAGATGAGTTAGGGAATTGGCAAGCTTCCCACTCTCCAAGAGCTGTGCAATTTGACCAGGGCTGACTAATGCAAGAGAGTGACCTACATATTGTAATGCAGTACAGAAAGAGCCGGGTCTGACAGACTGAGCACAAACTTATTATCAATTCAGCAGGAAAGGATCCCAGGACTCATTAAAATTGATGTATAAACATCAAAGAAATGTGGCATTTCTTATTTCTGAAGACTTTGGATAATTATAAATTAATAGCTCATTTGTATTAATTATAATAAAATTATAGGACTTATGACAGAAATTTCAAGGTAGGAAATATTTTGACAGAAGGAGTAAAGATTTCCTGTTACTTCACATGATATGGGACATAATTAGACAATTTCTAATATTTTTCTTTAAACAGTTTTGCAGAAATCAAGATTTATTTAAGTATGCATTTCTAGCATGACTACAGCTTTCTTCAACTTGTTACTTATATTCATATTCTAAAGTTCATGTAAAACTAGGCAATCCATAAAATGTGAAGAAGACATGTTGTAGTTTTGATTTGCACACTTTATTTATTTTTACTTTTGAAGTGCTTTGGATCAAGCCCAGGACTTTGTGTGTGATGATTATTTTCAATAACAAGGTCACATACTTTTTTAAAAACACATAAGACTTAACCTGGAAAATAATAAGAATACAATTGAAAGGAAGCAAATAGCAGCCAAAACTGTACAAGTTGAAAAGCTATAGAGCAATTATATAATGATAAATTTAAGTAATATTTGTAACCAACTACTTATAATTCCTTAAATCAGAACTGAAGCCTGTCTCTACATGTACACCAATGAAATTAAATAGAAATCTTGAAGGACTTTTGTCCACAGGGCTCTCAACAACATCTTCTTTGCCCCCACTTGTGTGTGTGTGTGTGTGTGTGTGTGTGTGTGTGTGTGTGTGTGTTGCACAAAGTATTTCAATAATAGTCTTACCCCTGTGTTAAGCTCCTCCTACTCTTCTGGTCATTTTTTCTGTTTATTTCCCCACGGTTCCATTGAGTCCTAATAACAAAGATGATTTCTGAGTTACATAGAAAATCTCCTGCTCAACCTCCTGAGACTCAAAATCGACCTACTTTAACTGTTAATTATGCAGTAATAAATGATAATAATCATCAATTTACACAATCCTCTAGATCCTGTCTCTGCTCTGGCTTTCCTCTTCAATGGTCTGTGCTTCTCCTTTTAATGCCCTCAGAGGTCAGAAGAGGGCATCAGATGCCCTGGAACTGGAGTTTACAGATGATTGTTAGCTGCCATGTGGGTGCTGGGATTCAAACCCAGATTTTCTACAAGAGTAGCCGGTGTGTTTAACCACTCAGTCATCTCTCCAAACTGCCTCAGCACATTCCTAAGAACATTTCAAGATAACCTTCCCAAGAATTATGTACTGCATGGGTCACATATTCATGAATTCAGCCCTTGTAGAATTTGTGACTTAAATCACCTCCACCTGCTTCTCGCTCACCTACCATGAGGACTACTTCATCCACCCAGTGTTTCAAGAAATATAAGATTCTACAGTTTTGAATTTTTTCATTTCCTCCTATTTAGAAGGATTCCTAAGTTTAGTTTTTCTATGCCAGTCCCAGATTATGTTTATCTTCTAGTATAAATATTAATGATGTTCTCATTCATTTGCAAAGGATCTTGGCTGGGTAATCAATTATGTACTTGTGCAATTCTTATTCCACAGACTACTCTACGCAAGGACTCAAAAGTCCTATTGGCACCTTCAATATATGTCCAGTATCCACTCACTTCTCTCCGTTTCCTGGAACCTGAACACCATCATGGTCTACATTATCATGATCTCTCAAACCATGGAAACAGCCACCCAGCTGGTCTTTCTGCTTTTATAATCACTTCACTTTAGTCTATAGTCTTCTGAGGGTATGCTTGTGTCACTCTTGCTACAATAGTTTATTGTCTTCCCATCTAAGAATGAATCTGAACATCTTGCCATGCCCTTTAAGGCTAGAAGTGATCCTGCTCATATTTAAATTCCATAATTATGGACCAACTCTCTTCCTCTTCTGTTTCTTCTCCAGCTATGTTATACTTGGTTATACTTACTAAGCACATTAAGACTGCCTCTCTGAAATTTTATTCTCCTGCCTGGAACTTTCTTCTCCAGTTTAAGAGACTGAAGCCCAACAATTTTTTAGGTATCTCTCTACTCAATTGTCAATATATCTTGAAGATTTTTCCTGACCATCAGTTTTTGACCATCTGGCTCAATTAAAGTTCAAAAAACAGACATATTTGTAGGTATTCTGAGCAGAAAGGAACTTAATTTAAAAATTTAGAGTTTATAAAGTCATAAAAGAAAATCAAAGGTTCCAAGACTCTAGCTTCAGGTCATGCCACAGTAGTTACAGAAATTGCTCCATGTCTGATGTCTTGACCACTTCACACCCATGAAGCAAGTATTAGCAGACACATGTTTACATCATCTGAAGTTGTCCAATGAGGAAAAACGGCCTTGATCTCCCTGAATCCTTCACATTTTATGCTAGGGAATCTCACTGGGAGGCTTTAAACTATGGCTCATAGTCTAGGTAAGAAGAAACCTAGGAAATATATTTCTTATTCTTCTGTAATGGTTAAAGCATGATTGTCTACTTGAATAGACTGAGACATGCCCAAGAGTTAGTAAAGCACACCTCTGGGTCTGCCTAAGGGCATTTCCAAAGAGGATTAACTAAGGCAGAAGACTGTCCCTGAAAACAGTCAGCACCACTCTTAGGGAGCAGATCCAATGGCACAAAAGGGAATGAGAGAGTCAGTTCTTGAACTGCTGTCTTTCTCTCTGCTTCCTGGCACGTATTCGATGGTTAGCTTTGTGCCTACCTGCTCTCCTCACCGTGACGCTCACTTTCATCATGAACCCAGCATCAACAGAGCCAACGAACATAGACTAAATTGTCTGAAGTCATTAGCCCAAATAAAAGGTTCCTCCCTTTCTAAATTCTTCTGGGCATTTTACAGCAGTAACAAGGAAGCTAATGCACTTCCAATCCTGGAGTAAAAGAACAGCGTGGGGGAAGACTGGGCCCAGACTACCAGCAGGGTTGTGTTTGACGCCCTGGGCTATCATAGTCTTGCATTTGCTTTCTGTAATTTTTCTTTGAAGTACTTATCGGCACTTAAAATGTTCATCTGTTTTCTTGTTAGATCTGACTTTTCTACTAGGCTCTAAAGTTTAAGATCGAGGCTAGAAAAATACTCTGCTGGCTTAGAGTGCAAAACTTGGGAAATCTGAGCTGAATGTATGAATGAAGAAACCTTTACTGAAATACATGCCTGTCTCACATAGTGTGATGTTTTAAATGGAAATTGGCCCTCATAGGCTCCAAGTATGTGAACATTTGGTCAGTTGATGGTGCAGTTTGGGGAGGGTCATGAGACTTTTAGGAGGTGTGGCATGTTGAGCGAAGGCTGTCACTAGGGACAGCCTTTGAGAGTTCATAGCCTTGTCCCCAACCCCCAGCTTTCCTCTCTGCTTCCTGTGCGTGTTCGAAGAGTGCCAGCTCAGCTTCCTGCTCCAGCTGCTTTTGCCATCATGCCTCCCATCGTAATGGACTCAACCCTCTGGAGCCATTAGTTATGGGGGTCCCATAAGGGGTGCAGGGGTCCCACTCCTGGAGGTGAGGTCAGTGGTACAAAGTCAGTCTCTGGGACTTGTGTCTCTGGCAGCAAGCCATTTATTGTTTGTTTTAACAAGCTTATATACAGAATGAGAAAGGGTTTACAGGCAGTTAAGTAAATAGACAAAGAGGTTTAACATAAGTAAACAGGCAAAGAGTTTCAATAATATAATCAGATAGAAGAGGTGTGGGACCTAAGCCTATTGCATAAAGGCATTGAGCAGTGGTGTGGCAGGTGTTCTGGCCTGCTCTGCCTGAAGCTATAACCTAGGGCCCAGGAAGCCACTGCAAATGACATCCTTGTTCCTCATTAGTTGATTAATCTTCTTTTCCCCCCCACAAAGATCACCCCAGACCAAAACCAGGTTTTTGAGTTTCATTTCCTTGTTCCTAATTTCCACGGCAGCCCTACAACCTTCCCGCCTTTACCTAAAGACCCCACCTTTAACTTTTCCACCTTTTGTAATGGACAGAAAGGCCTCCCTATATAAACCCCTGCCTTGGTTTCAATAATGAACTGCCCACCGATGCAGTCTCCTGGGAATTCTTCCTGTTGCACTCTGGGTTGCCTGAGGACCTGTTCAGTTGTTCTCCATTCTCTGGGATGGCTGGAGCACAACAGCCATGTTAGAGATGGAGACTCACCCACAAAGAGGGATGTAAATAGTATTTGAGATGTTGATCACAGACGTGTTGTAGAACTCTGTAGTCATAGTTCACTTGGGGAAGAGGATTCATGTGGCAGTCATAAATCAAAGAGTATAGGGTGTTTTCCAACCAAAAAAAGTTGTTTATTTTTTTCTGAGAACAAATAGCATAGTGGGCTTTTAACCCAGATAACTTCTCGCTTGCCAGGCAGTGTCCTGACTGACAGGAGTTCAAGACTGCTGCTTTCAGTATCTCCTCCTTTAGCAGAAAAAGTAGCTGTGCATTTAAAACCTGAGGCTCAATTAGTTCTAAGCCATCTCGGTTTCCAACAATTAGTTTAATAAACTCCTCTTTCCATAAGTTGTCTTGGTCATGGCGTTTTATCAGGGCAACAGAAAAGTAATTGATACAGGTGGCTCTATTTGTAATGTTGTCAAAATCATAGTGTGCTCCATGTTATTTGGAAAGTATTATCAGAGGAGCCTTCTACTGGACAGGAAAAATGAAATGCCATTAGGAGTTAAAGGATAAGTTTCAGGGAAACTCAATTTTAGGGCAGCCAGATTTTGTGCGAATTAGTGCAATCACTCAATTCTGCTTTTGCAATTAGAACTGGAAGTTGTATTTACTTCTCTTTGGGAGGGGAAAAAAAATGGAAATCTGATCTCTGGAAGTAGCAGTAACTTTCCGTTATTTTTTCCATTTCATGAGAGCTCCATGGGAGATGGCGCTGATTGATGGGTTGGTGGAAACTCTGTGTGTACTAGCTTAGCTTTCTTTCTCACTCCTAGCCCCTGACAGTTGGCAGGCTAGATGCCAGAAGTCAACTGAACTAGGTCCAGTTGCCCTGTACATGCCTGCAATGATCTCTCTATGACTGAGGAATTCAGTGTGCTCAGATAAACAGAAGATGGTCTGGGCCTCACAGGTAAAACTATGTTCAGTAATAAAGCAGGTGGTTTTTTATGCTTAGTTTTCTCTTGTATCTGTTATACACAGGAGAGCAACTGAGGTACATATTGAAAATACCTGAGAGTTTTCAGACATTTGGATATGTAAGTTCCGCCTTCAGAGATGCTGATTTATTTGTTTTGTGGTTCATGGATGTGAATTCTAATGTTCAACCAGGGTTGTATTCTTTTACTTGTGAGAAGGAGTTATTAATGAGTGTCTTCAAAACTCAATTCAAGGGCCCTGCCTGGTGGCACATGCCTTTAGTCCTAGCACTCAAGAGACTGAAGCAGGTTGATCTAAGTGAGATCAAGGCCAGTCATGTCTACATAGCAGGTTCTAGGCTACCTGGGGTTACAGGAAGACCCTGTTTCAAACAAACAAACAAACAAACAAAAGACAACAACCACAAACACTAAGTATAGGGGAGTACTCAATGAATATAGCCCTTTCCATGCAAGAGTGAGGATCAGAGTTCAGATCCCAAGAACCCATATGACAGCGGAGTAGGCACAGTAGTGCACCTGTAAACCCAGCACTGGGGAGGTAGAGATAAGGGATCTCTACAGCTAGTTGGCAAGCTTTGAATTCAATTGATGGACCCTGCATCAACAAATGAAGTGAAATGCTCTTAAGGAAGACCCCTGAAGTCAACTCTGGACCTCCTTGTACACACATATGTATGTGCAACTGTACCCACAAATAAACACACATGAGACACACACACATCTTCAAAAACAGACACAAAAACAAAACCCAACAATCCTCAGTGTAACAGCTGACCTGGCACTAGTTTATTGCTTACCTTGTAGTATGTGCTGAATTGTATTCCCCCAAAAGTATGTTGACATTTGAATCATAGCTACCTATGAATATGATCTCATTTAAAAGTGGATTGTTTGTAGACATAATCAGATTAAAATTGGAGGTTAGGATAGGTAATCCTCTAAGACTTGTATGTTGATGAGAGGAGATGAGCCATAGAGAAATGTTTAAAGAGAGAATAATCATGTGAAGACAGAGGAAGAACACTGGGATAAACTGTCATAAGCCAAGAAATGGCTGGGACGATTGGAAATGGAAGGAGTCAGGAAGAATAACTCTATCTGGCAGGCTTCCAGGGAGTGTGGAATTTCAGAACTATGGGAGAATAAATGTCTGTGTTTGTTTTGAGTGACTTTGTCAGTCAAGTGTTTTTTAATAGCACATTTTTAAGAACTTGCACATTTTTATGGATTTGTAATTCCAAGCACAGCCTTGAAACTGGTTGTTGTGTTTTTGTTAAACTCTTTATTACTCAGAATTTTTTTATACTAGATTCTACAAACTCATTCTTCAGAGTCTGTTGCTACAAAGATCTTACATAAGGAATTTTTTTACTGCATCTTTTTTTTGAGAATAGTGTTAGAGAGAAAAGACATCATAAATCATGCATACTTAAATGTGTATAAATTGGCTTTTCTCAGGATATCAAGAAGAGTCTATCAAAGCTTCTAAGTTATGCAAAGTAGTGATTTATGAATCTAGTGATTTTTAATAAAATACACTACTGGACTTACTATAACAAATATATATCTGGGTCAAACTTTTGATAAAGTCTGCTTTTAATAAAGAGTCTGCCCTTCCTACAGTTCTGTTAGCAAGGCACACCTGTCTGCCAAGAGATTAGACTGTGGTGTTTCTATGATCCAATCATACTCTGTTTGCAGGTTCATATTTGAAATATTTCTTATGATAAAATAGAAAATAAAGATCTAAGTATATTAATGTCCCTCTTTAGACAAGCATCCTCCAGTAAAACGATCAAAATGTCCCTTTCAGAGCATTTTGTACAGCTTTTGTATTTATGTGTGGGAAGATGTAGGGTGACTGTCCTTGAAACAAGAGAGCCAGGAATGCTTTTTTGTTATTAAAATTAACACTATTTCGGTATCTGAAAAGAGCAATGTAAAAACAAAATATGCTTTACCCAAAATTTTAAGTTAAGGGGCTAGTGAGTCACATCATCTGGTAAAAGCCCTCCCTGCCAAGTCTGATACCTAAACTCATATGGAAGAAGGAGAAAACCCATTCCCAAGTTGTCTTCTGATCTCTATATGCATGTTGTGCACACGAATGTGCACACATGCATGCACATGAACACCACACAAAATTAATGTAAAAATTTGTAACTGTATATCTTGCTTGACCCAGATATATATTTGATATAGTAAGTCCAGGTTGACATGAAAAGCCAGCTTTTTGTCTCAATATAAACTATTACAAGAAGGTTCAAAGGTAATCGGCAAGCTTCATTTTTGGTGCATTTTTCAGGCATTTGGATTAGAGTTTAAACCATTACCTCTTGAACCTACTACAATTTCCTAAATGAATATAGTTCCAATTGTTCTTAATTACTTATCCCTTTTAAAGCTAATTTTATTTTTTATTTAACTTTTGTTTCATACAATATAGTTTGATGGTATTTAGAGGCCCTCTCCTAGTTACACCCTCTCCTAATGACCCTGGATACCCAATTCAATGTATGTTTGCGTGTGTGTGTGTGTGTGTGTGTGTGTGTGTGCGCGCTATAGAAACTGATTTGCATCCTCAAATGTCCTTCAGTGTCGGTCAATCCACTGGGCCCATCAAACTTCCCATCCCTATAAGATATTGTCCCTTTTCTCCCAGTAGGCATCAATTGCCAAAATTACTTTAGTTGTGTTGGGATTCCTTACTTACTTCCCCATGAATATTATGGAATTTTGTTTGGTTTGAGCTGGCATACAACTAATTCATTCTGTCACCATTGCTGTGAGTTCCTATGAGTACCTGATCATCTGTCTGGAAGTCCCATTGAAAAATATGTATACAGTAAATATACAAATGTACGTGGGTAGCTGAAGGATATTTAACATAGAACACAGTGCCAGGCAGAAACAACTTCCGTTTGAATTGCTGGCCAGGGTAGTCTGAGAGACTGTCAAAATAATACAGGCTATTGCTATAGTCCTTGATGGCCTCCCAGAACTTGAAGACCCTATTGTGGAAGACAGGCCTTTGAACATAGGACTTAGAGCAATTGAGCTGGAACTGACCTGGAAGCAACTTTTCTGAAGACTAGCTCTCATGATATCAGAGGATACAAACTACAAGGCAGAAAACTAATCAATGGTCCTAACCAACTGAAAAACCTAATAAAGAATAATAACTGACCCAGGAAACTATCACAATTGGTGCAGTAGTGGCACTTTTATCTTGGGGGTAGTCAACAACTGTCTAATTATAATTAAGGCCCACTCAGTGAGAGAGAACTCATGTTGGTATAGCCAAATACAAATGTCTGGAGAGGTCATCTGTCCTAGAGGAAAACCCACTTTTGCCACATACATAGAACCACATAATTTCTTACTTTATTCTAAATATGCACCTTCATATTTACAGACAAGTATATCATTCCTCCCCCTTATCAAAGAAGCTTTTTTTTGCAATAGATGAAGACTTTTACAGAGTTTCAGACTTGGTCAAATGCAGAGAATAAGTGTCTGTGAGATACTTAACACTGTCACATATCTTAATACAACCTCTACACATAATATGACTGCGTCTCTCAACTCTCACCAGAGAAGTTTCTTTCTGCAGTAGATGGTGATTAACACAGAAACCTACAATTGGTCAGTGTGCAGAGAACAAGAGGCCACAGAGTGCTTATCCATGAATAGGGAACCTATTTCAAACCTCTGTTTCCCCAAGGCTCAAGGATGATTGCAGAAGAGGAGGCAGAAAGATTGTAAGCACCAGAGGGGGTGGATGAACTCAAGATGACTCATCCTTTCTACCCACAGATAACTGAAGCTCTAACCTGTAATTAAAGAAGCTTCTTTTTGCAGCATAGAAAGGTTATTGCAGAGAGCCACATGTAGATAAAACAGAGAATAAGTGATTGTGAGGTACTTAACTCTAAATGGTACGTTCGCAGCACGATCCTTACACATAAGTTAAGGGAAACATCATGGAAGAGGGGGCAATAAGAGTGTAAGAACTGGAGAACCAGGACGCATTCTGCCAGATAAGACAGTGTCTTGTAGACATCACAAGAACGGTGTGTGGGACCTGGGCCTATTGTGTAAAGGCATTGAGCAGGCAGTGTGACCCTGGAGACCCTGAAGGTCTGCTCTGCCTGAAGCTATAACCTAGGTCCCATGAAGCTGTTGCAGGTACGATATATAGATTATTTCCTTGTTCCTCAGTGGTTCCTTAATCTTCTTTCTTAATATTTCCCCCAAAGATCACCCCAGACCACAACCAGATTTTTGAGTTATGTTTCCTCATTCCTGAATTCCACATCAGCCCTAGAACCTCCCCATCCCTAAAAGACCCCACGTTTAACTTTCCCACCTTCAGTAAGGCCCCCCTATATAAACCTCTGCCTTGATTTCAATAAATGTGCTGACCTCTGACACAGTCTCCCATGAAATTTTCCTGTCGCACTCTGGACCTGTTCGATCACCGTCCATTCTCTGGGCTGGCTGGAGCACAACGGCTGTGCTGGAGATGGAGACCTATCCACAATGATGTACCATGAAATCTTGACAGTACGATTGCCTAAACAATTCCTTCATATTGAAAACACCAGTCCCAGTCAATGTGCCAAAATGAATAGTAAAGTAAAGTTCCCAAGACTGCTCCCCTAGGTGAAGAGGTCTAGGCAGTCCGTGAATCCAGGGCAGCTGAGAGAGTGAGAATCAGTTTTCTCTGGGGAAGAACCCCCCAATAAATTATCCAAACCCAAGTCATCAGCCCTAAACTCATACACATATATCACTAAATGGGTTCAGTAGGTTACACATACATGCACATACACTACACACATGTGTATTGTATGTATGTATCAATAAATAATTATAAAAGATGTTATAAATTGAAGAGTGGGCATGGAAGGAGTTGGAGAAGGAGAAGAATGGTGGAAATGTTGTGAATACAGTACTCATGTATGACATCCTGAAAAAAGTAATTTAAATTAAAATGAAATGCAAATTTAAAACTTAATGGAACAACTTTGCTTACTTGCTTCTTTGGTTTCTGTGACACTGGTCTACAGTGTCAAGAATGAGCCATCCCAATAAAGGCCGGGTGGCCTGCAAATCCCTAAATAGTTACAGTATGAGTCTTTATGGCAAAAGCTTGCTGAAAGTAACTCCAGGTTCTTCTGAAGAAATGTTCTGCAACTTTCATGCCCCAGCTCACTGCTAGACATAGCTCACATTCCATGGGCTTTTGTTCTCTGCCCACCAATAAAAGAGCAAACTCTCTGAGATGTAATTTATATTAAGATATTAAAGATGAATGTCAGTTATTAGGTGTTTTTTTCTAAAGTGGAATTTGCTCTGTAATAGAAGACTTCTGAAGAGAAATAATGTAGAGCAAAGAAATCAATATCTCATTTGATAATTTCAGAGTCCATGGCAAATTAGGGCAGATCTTTCTAGTGTCTTTCTAATTATGCTACTCGGTCCTCTTCTGATCCTATTTACCAAGACTGTGGCTTGTTTGCTTTGTCTGATATTTCTTTCCCTGGCAGCTGGACACTTAAATACATCATTATCTTTTCTATTGGCTCATTGACTCCAGTCTGGTTGTCAGATGTCTGTAAGTGGCTGCAACAAAAAATATTGAAAAGGGAGGTGGTGTCACGGTGTAGAGCCAACAGGCTGACAGTCTATTCATTCCAGAAGAAAGAGTTCAGGGAATAGTTTTATTAGAGAAAGAGAAGAAGAAATTAGGGAATAAATATTACTTGGCATAAAAAAGAAAAATCACTGTAGTGAGGACCACTGGCCCACAGTTGTAAATATTTATATACGCTTTTGGAATTTATAAAGCATTTTTCTATATATTTATGAATGAAGTTATTTGTGTTCCAGCTTCACAAATGACATAAGAGCCAGATAAAGCAGTTCATCAGTGACAGAACAGACATATGTCCATCAGCCTTATCTATCACATTTTCCCAAGCATCAGTGCTGTTTTTAGTAGATAGGATGTAGGAAGTTTTGATGGAGAAGAGTTAAGGGCCTCTGTAAGGACAAGACTAAAGCAGGGATAAGCAATTCTCCTCCCTGCAGAGAAAGGCAATTTTCTTCCCTGCAAGGAAGGGAAAATAAAAGGAATCCTTTAAATCCATTCATTCATTTCACAAATACTTATTGAAAGTTCGAGGAGGAGACACAGGCCTCAGAGGAAGACCCCTGTCCTCCTGGAGTGAGTGTCTGAGGAGTCAGGCAATAAAAAGCAAACTTAAAAATACATAGTATATTAATCAGTGATAAGTACCAATGAGGAAAAAAAATAAGAAGAAGAAGAACAGTTTCAAAGCCTCAAGGCATGAGTTTCAATTTGTGTGAAGAGTAGCCTCACAGAGAAAGTGCCTGATGAGAATAATGTAGTAATGTTATTTTGACTAATTTATCTAATACGGTGGTTTGCGTTTCTGCTTTACTCAGGTGATATCTAACATCCATGTCATTCCTCCAAAAAATAGATTAGCTAATTACTGAGTATTGAGGCAATATTGACATTTAAGGGGGCTTAATGAAATCACAGCCTCCTATTCCCAACATCTAAATTGGAATTAAATGACACAGGAGTAAAAAGCATACATGCAAACTTTATTTACTGAGGAAGTTTTTTGAGTCTATTTTTGCCTATTCACTAATAGAATTGTGAGACAGTATTTTTAAAATGAGTGAAATCTTCAGTGAGGAACACTAATCCTTTCTCTCTAATGCTTCCATAGGAGGGAATTCGATTACAGCAACACCCAGGCCTCTTTTTAATAATAATTTTAATAATATATTCTTTCAAAATTCAAATTTCCCAAGAGAGAGATAAGGGAATATTTGACTCAGGCCAGCACTTCTGTTCGAGACTCATTTACAGCGTCTGTCACACTGTCATCTGGTTTGGTGGCCGTTCTCTCTAGGCATTTCACTGCACAGAGTTGAGTTGGATTGTGTTCCATTTACTTTCAGCAATGGAAGATCTGCAGTCCTGTCGTTTGAGCAGGTGGACTAACTGCAGAGACCAATGACATTTGCAAAATGCCATGTTCATACACGTGGGAGCGTATACACACACACACACACACACAAGAATAACCAAAGGAACTGAGAGAGAAATCTAATCTAAACATTTCAAAGCTCTCAGATAACATTTGTGAGGGGACAATGAGGAAGAGTCTCTGTCTCAGAGGGAAATGCATTTGCCTCCCTGCCAGATTCTGTGCAAAAGACACTTTCTAGGTAGAATCTGGTATGTATTACATATATATATATTTTTTTTCATTCCCAGTCTTGAATGCTGCTGCTGCTGCAGTGTTGTTTCTCCCATGTGCATTGACCAAGAAAGCAGAAAGAAATTCTGTTTCTGTTTGTTACATTGTCCATAGCTCTGCTGAGTATTTTGTGAAATGAGAAAGAAAATGTTTTTTAGGAAATTGGTTGTTTTATTTTCCGCACTAAACAAAAAAATAAGACAGTCTTTTTAAAGAAAACAATGAAATGCTACCAGTTGAGAGAATGACTCAGGTACAAGAAGCACTGTGGCACCCATAGCTGGCTTAGGGAGGGATCCCTTCCTCATTTCTCAAACCACCTTGACATCTGCGAGCCTGGATCCCAAACTTAAAAAATGTGTGTGAAAGGCACCCAGGCACAAGTAGTCTCTGATCCTGTCTCTAAACAAACCACTGTTGTCTTTGTTCTTATTTTATTATGTCATTCAGGTTCCTTTTTGATGGTCTTCTCCTGGAAGGTCTCTGTAGTGTTAGTGGTTCTGAGAAACCCTCACTTAATTTTGTATAGAATCATAACAAACAAAAAAACTAGTCATGGTTCAGAATTTCTTAAGACATAGGTAGAGTCAAATTCCCAGGACATACTACCCAAAATATATCATCTTGGCATTTGGGGACACAGGCACAGGAAGCCACTCTGACTTCGGAGGGCTGAGGTGTAGCTAGACTTCCCTACACCCAAAGGAGAAGCAGACTAAGATACCAAAGCAGCTCTGAATAAACAGCCCTTGCTAAGCTTTCCCAAGTTTCCTGCTATTTACTGATATCTTATTGCCTTATAATTATATTTTCAATATTGTCTGCTATTTATCAGGTCAGCATAACAACATGCAAATATCCCTGTTTGGTTGACTTTTGGTCGTTGTTTTGAGGCAGAATTGTACCACTACATATACTGTCCTTGATTTCACTCTGTGAAACCCAGGCTGACCTTGAATCTGTCACCCTCTTGCCTCAGCCTCCAAAGTGCTGGACTTACACGTGTGTACCACACCTGATTTTTTTAAATCGATGCTGAGAACTGAATACAGGGCTGTACACACTTTAGATAAGGGATCTTTCATTAATCATACCCCCAGCCCTCTTTAACTCTATTTCCTTATAAAGGCTGCAGTGTCTCACAAAAATCTACATTAAATAACTCTGTCTTTTGGTACAGAAGTCTTAGCAATGAGCTCTCTGAGGGGTAGGAACAGATCCCTCTGGCCTCTGCAGAGATGCCTTCCGGAGAGTATGAAGGAGGGAGCTCACAGTGTCAAGATGTGATGAGGAGACTGTGTGGTTCAGAAAGACACAAATAAAATCTAAAAAACAAAGACCTACATCCCCCAAAGATTTTCCCTCCATCTCTGTCTCTCTCTGTGTAACATGTGGAGGCCAGAGGTCAACATCAGGTGTCTTCCTCAGTCATTTTCCCCTTATTTTTTGAGACAGGTCTCTCAGTGAACCCAGAGCTCAGCAATCTGGCTAGGCTGACTGGCCAGCGAGCACCTGAGATCCTCCTGTCTCTGCCTCCCCAGCACATGTTGCCATGCCTGGTTTTTTTTCTTTTTTCACGTGTGTTCTAGAGGATTGAACTTAGGTCCCTTGCTTGTGTGGCAAGTACTTTACTATCTAAGCCATCTCCTCAGCCTCCCCAGCATTCAAAGATTCTAGTGGAATTTTAGGAGAAAGCACAGGGGATGAGATCCTCCATGGGTTTTTAGACCAGAAGAAAGGAAAGAGACTATTCATGGAAATATTGCAAGCCGGAATAGAGCTACACAGTTGAATTTAAGTCTAGCCATAAATGTAACTAAGGGAACAGAAGCAATAACTTCCAAGAGCATCAGAAATCAAAGGGATGGTAACTAACTGTTCAGAGTAGTTGTATTGGTCTGTCCTCTATTACAATAATGAAATACTTGGGGCTAATTAACATGTAAAATATTTATCTAGTTCACCATCCAAGAGGCAAAAAGTCAAAGCAGCACAGTGCTGGTTCTGGTGATGGTGCCTCTGGTTGCCTTGCCTGATGATGGCATAGTATCTGTGAGAGATGAGAGATGCATTAGCATTTTCTCTTCCACTTGTTCCACTATGTTCCATGAGCCTCAGGAGTAGAGGTTCCATTGTAGATGTGTCCTAGGGTTGGGCATCTCATAGACACTTATTTTTTGTGTATAACTGGTTGTGGAACTCTGTCATAATCTCCATCTGTTGCAAGAGAAGCTTCTTTGATGAGAGGTGACTGGCATGTTTGCCTGTAAATATAAGGATCCATATCTAGCACAGAGTAAGAGATTACATTTGTCTAGGGATGTGACAGCTTTAGGGTTTTCTCTAAGATTTTGGCGGGTAGCCATACCAAGTGGAAAACCAGACACTTTTCTTTCAACTGTCTCCTGAGAGCCACCCAGGAGTCCGAGCAGAACAGCCTTATCTTCTAAGGTCAACACCCCTAATGACCTTCCACATGCTTCCACCACCTCAAAGACCCACTACCTTTTAACATGACCACACTGTGGAGCAATTTTCCACCACATAAAACTTTTAGGGGACAAATCACACGCGAATCATAGAAACGCTGGTGAAAAAGATTAAATTGTTTTCAGAGGAAGAAAGAGTGCAGCACTCCCAAACCTGAAGTTTCTTAAGTGATAATTTATCTCTGGAGCTGACAGTACGTAGACTCTCTCAGACAGGAGTCTTGCTTTAGATCCAGTTATTTGTTAGCTTAAGATCAGCAAACACAACACAAATCTTTGTCAGAAAATATGCTGAAAGAAATGCAGTTTATTACAAATGACATATTTTCCTAGATATGATCCTGATTTTGATCTTCTTGAGGTTACATAAATCTTATCTCTTATCCAGTGAGTCATCAGATCTTCTTGCTAATAGCTTACAAACTGGGATTTGACTTTTATAGCTTGAAGCAATCATGGTTCTTGTTCCTGTGTGTGGAGGCAGCAGTCCATGCCTGTGTATCCGTGAGGGTTTGTGTGCTATGCTTCAGTAAGGAGAAAGTTAAATTAGTCCACTGTACTAGAAAATAAAGGTTCTTTTCTCCCCGTATAGTGGATGAAATGTCAACCTGGAGAGAGGGTTTTTAAGAACTCCAAATGAACCTGTGTTGTTTATGAATAATTCATGGTGGAGTCATGATTTTCAGTGCTTGGCATGGCTGTCAAAAGGAAAATGAAAGATATAGATCAATATACGAGTAACTTTTGGGCGATTTACAAAGTTGATCCTTTGTCAATTTTTTTCAAGATTTCCTTATGGAATTAAATGTCTGTCATGAGATCTCCTGAAAAGTACTCTTCTTTGGGGGTACAACTCACTTTTTGGGATGTTTGATAGCAACATTCACCACAGATGGCAGTTTCTGCTTTCTCCAGCTGAGCCATCTCAAAGAGCTTTGTTTTCAGAAATGCCAGTCAGTGAGGTGCTATGAAAACAATACAGAATCTGTCTGGATTGGTTGATATTAATAAATTCTTACCTAATAAAACTCACCCCAATAATATCAGCAATGCAGTGTACTGACTGAGTAGGATGCCCTAATTTTAACTTACCATTTCAAAAAAATCTATTTAAGGGACTGGATAGATGGCTCAGTGGATAAGAACCCTGGCCGCCTTTGCGCAGAACCTGGGTTTGATTTTCAGCACCCACATGGGGGCTGGTATCTGTCCATAACTCCAGTTTCAGGGGATCCATTGCCCTCTTCTGTCACCTGTGGGCATTGGAGGACTGCACTTACACACGTACAGTCAACACACTCATACACATAAAATCAAAATAGTAAATAAAATATTTAAGAAACCACAAAAAGTTAGTAAGCATCCATGTGTAGGTCATAGACGGGAACCTATTAGTTTTGTTTTGCTGTATGTTCAAGTTGTCAACTGTCTCAGCTATTCCTCATGTTGCAATGTCTCTTCTTTTCATAGAGATTATTCGGTTCTTCCTTCTGCTGCTGAGGTACCACTTGTCTCTACACTTCTGTGGATTCCAGTTTGAAGTTCAGGGAAAAAGGGACTTACTGTTTTCATCTGTTTATCTTTCAACTAGCTGTGCCTGGGCCATAACACTAACAAATATAAATATTTGTTAACCCAGTCTATTTAATAATTTAATATTTGTTTACCCAGTCTATTCAATAATTCAGTATTTGTTTACCCAATCTATTCAATCACTTTCGCATTTTTGCCTAAGCTAAAGTTGTTTTTCTATCATTCAAATAGAGCCCTAAAATGAATAATTAAATATTAAAAGTAGGGTATTTCAGGATATTTCGATAGTTGATAATAAAATGGAAACTTGGTTGAGCTCTGGGAGGGTGTGAGCTGTTGATCTCCATCACTACTGTCTGTTGAATTAGCAATCCTTGATATTTGTTAATCAGGCATCTGTTTAGATAGTTTTGAACTCTTTAGGAGACAGACTAGCAAAATGTCAGGATAGCGGAACATGCTGGCTGATCTTACTCCCTGAAGTGCTGTGAGAAAGACAAACATTGCTTCAAAATCCAAACATCTAAATTGACATGATGGGGGAGCAGAAAGCAAGTAAATTGGTTTCGTTTTCTTTAAGATTATACCCACAAGTCTAAGACAACATGGCTTCAGAAAATTTCCTCTTCTTATTTAATGCTTTATCCCTAGGAAATGGTATTCATTCACTTGACTCTAATAAGTAGATATTAATAAATTCGTATTTTAGCCTAGATTTATTTCTTGAGGTGCAGCTCTGTCTAGACAGTAGACTGTTACCCCCTTTTAAAAAAAAGCTACAAAAGAAGTCCAAAACTGAACTCACAATTCCTTCCTTTCACGTTCTACTAGGTCAAAAATTTATGTCAATTGCCATTCAAGCATATGCTCCCATGGAACAAGAACACATCCTCGTCCTCTGTTTCTCCTTCTCAATCTGTATTTGCTTTCTCTTGCTGTGCCAATGTTTAGTCTCATACTTAATAGCATAGACCAAAATTATTTTTTCATCTTATAGCTCTATAGTTTAGAAATCTGATACTTTGTGGCTGAATTATCCATTTAAGTTCTCATAGAAGGAAAGAAAATTATTATTCAGGCTTACAGTTGTTTTCTGGGTCATTGGGACTCTCTTCCAAACTCAGGGTGATTGACAGAAGGCATGTTTTTTCTAGATCATTCATGTGGCCCTTTGTATCTTTGAACCCAAAACAATACACAAGTTTTTACAAGTTTTACATATGACAGATGTCTGATACAAGCTTTTCCTATACCTTGCTCTTTGTCTTCCTCTTCAACTGCTATCTGAACCCTTGAGATGACAGCAAATGCCTTTGGGTAACTGGAGATGGTGTATTTTAAATTAGGCCAATTAGTAAATCCATTATAATTATGCACACAAAATCCTTTTTCTTTGTACAATATCTTAACCCTTGAATTAGCACTAAGTGTTAGAAACTATGGGGAACCAAAATTTTGCCTATCACACACTCAAACTTCTATCACCTAGTTGATAATTAATATTTTCTTCTAATTCTTTCCTTTTTATTAACAGGAGTGTTGCTACCAACACTTGACTGGAGTGTACTAGCTGCCATCATTTCTTATCCAGGAACTACCTCTCTGGTAGTCTTTTCTACAGGTAACATTACTCTGCTACAAGTTGCTAGCCCTCATTTTATTGCAGACCACTTTGGGCATAATAATCTTTAAATATAAATGACCACTCTCCTCACTAATCATTTATCTCAAACCCAGGAAGCATCAGTTACTTTTCTGTTGTGATAAACACCATGACCAAAATGACTTATAGAAAGAAGAGTTTATTTGAGCTTGAGGTTCTAGAGGATCATGGTCGGGAGGAATGGCAGGAAATGGCAGAGCTGAAAACTGAGTGCTCACATTTTCAGTCACTCTCAGCACCAGAAAGAGGAAGCCAGGAAACAGAGTTTCTCCATGGTTTGTGCTTCAGGCTCTGCCTCTGAACCTGCTTGACTTTCCTCAAAGATGGACTGTCGCTAAGAAGTGTCAGATATTTGTAATAAACCCTGTCCTCTCTAAGTTGTTTTGGTCAGAGTATTTTGTCACAGCAACAGAAAAATTAGAACACATCTTTTAATACTTATGGCATCAGTAAAAATGGCAGGGCGGGATCTCTAAGTGTTTTCTCTTCTATCAAAACAATGGGAAAACTTGGGTTGGACTCAGCAACTAAGTGCTCTTGCTGTTTTTTCAGAAGACCCGAGTTTGGTTCCTGGTAACTACTTGAGTGGCTCACAACTCCAGCTCCAGAGGATCTGACACCCTTTTCTATCTCCCTAGGCCCCTTTGCACAGACACATGTACATCTACGTGGATAAAACATAGAAACAAATCTTTAAAATTCTTTTAAATGAGAAAACTGACAAAAATGATTAGAAACAATGTTCTAGATTATAGAAATAAACAAAGGTTTGCTGGAATCTGTTAGTGTTTATTCTAGAAAAATGGCTGAATCTCTGGAAGAACAATGGGATTTTGGTGTTTGAACTCACCTCTATTCCAGAGTGGGCAGAACAGTGCTGGGCCCCTATAAAGATGCTCTGAGAGGGCTGGAGAGATGACTCAGTGGCTAAGGGCACAAACTGCTCTTGAAGAGGTCCTGAGTTTGAATCCTAGTACCGACATTGAGAGGCTCACAAGTACCTGTAATCCAGCTCCAGGGTGTTCCCACACCTCTGGCCTCTCAGGGCACCTGTACTTGTGTGCACATACCCACACAAAAGCACAAACACCTACACATAATTAAAACATACACTGTCTTTTTGTAGATCCTCTCAGAGGGCTGTCTGCATTTCATTCAGCTGTTAGCTCCCAGAAGATCTCACCGCTGAGCTGGTTTTGGTTGTTTGCTTTGGTTTTATCTAACATGTCTGGCCTCCAATCTCCTACATGGTTGAGGATGACTCTACTGATCCTCCAGACTCCAGGTCTTAAGTGCTAGGATTACATGTATAGGCTTTCACACCTATTATATGTGCTGTTGCAGATAAAACCCAGTGCTTTCTGCATGCTAAGTGGGCACTCTACAAACTAAGTCACATTTCTAGAATCTTGTTGAAAAATTTTAGAAGCAATGTGTACCTTCATATCCATGTGGGAAAGGGGTTAGCAGGGTGAACATGCTGATTTCAGGTTAAAAGGAGTCTATGCAAAAGCTTACAAAAAAGAAAGGAAATGCCACGGGAAAGGTAAATCACAGAAACATCCAGAAAGCCTTTCATGGACAATACTGTACGTGTCTCAAGGTGGCGTGTATGCTCAGGAAAGACCTGAGAGGGCATTAGCACTTCTTCTTTTCCTTACTCTGAGGCTTTGCACAATGGAAAGTGAAAGTTAACATGGTTTAGCATTCCAAGTGTGCTTCAACATACACATAGGGCCTTTGGGCAAAGATAAATGGACTTACTGGTTTCACATATGTGAAGAAGTCTCTGTCCAGTAGTTAGATAATCACTATAGCAAACATTCAAGAGCCCCCAGAACCACACACAACTAAGTATACAAATGTGACAGAATTCATTCAGAAAAGTCCCTACAAGTGGCAACACCACCACAAAACAATGATAACAGAATGTTTGGGAGCCAGGCCTCTTCTATTTGTTACATCATGTTACCTGGATGGTCTACTCTTCAGCAAAAATGACAAGACACGCAAAGAGACAGAAAGAATGGTTCAAATATTGAAAGAAAGCAATCGGTAGAAGTGGTCTTAGGTGTTAGCTTTACTAGCAAAAAACATTTATCAGTTATTTTTAATCTAGTTAACTACAGAACTGATTCTTACATAATTACTTCATGAACATAATTTACATTCACTTAAGTTCTTTTCATCTTCTGCTCCGCGTCAAGTTTCTGTATGCCATTTGCACCCATCCTCATCTTTTTATCAAATTTTGCCCAGCGTTCTTAGGGGTTCTTCCTAGACACATGTGTGGAGGTCAGAAGACAGTTGTCTAGTGCTGGTCCTTGCCTTTTCACCCTGTTTGAGGCAGGGTCTCCTTCCCACTGCATTAGCCAGGTTAGCTGGCTCTAGAGCATATGGATATTCTTGTCTACATCTCTCATTTCCCTCAAGGGATGTGCTTGGATTACAGGCTCAGTGCTACTGTGCCTGGCCTTTACATGGGTTCTAAGAATCCAAGCTCAGGTCAGCATGGCAAGAGCTTTTACCAGCTGAGCTATGTTCCCAGTCCAACAAGCTTTCCATTCACTGTACAATAGATGAAAGTTAATACAGTCTTGACACATCATCTTGTTTCCCTTTTTCTCAATCTCCAGTCAGGATAAAGTCTTCATTATCATGGGTATCATTCAGACTTTTTATGACACTGCTACTTTAAGAAAAAGTTTCCATTCTATTTCAGTAGGTAGAACAGTGCTGTTCAATGCAAAGATGCTTTAATCGCCATGCTCCGTGAATACATTGTTTAACATGGTGTTAGACTTTGCATCTCTTTGAAGAAACACCTGTCATAAGCCACTTCAGGAAGAAATGACTGCTTTGGGTGATAATATCAGAGGTTTTAGTCTGTGGTTGCTGGGCCCCATGCACTGGATTGAGCATCATGAATGTGGGTGTGTGTGGCAAAGAGAGTTCTTGCTTTTACAACATTCGGGAAGCAAAGAAAAGGAGGGAGAGGCCAGTATCAAGATCCAGTCCGCAAGGACACACCTTATTCTAGTTTGCTGTTTGTGGCTGTAATAAAACATTGACCAAAATGTTTGAGAGGAAACAGCTTATTTTCCTTTACAGATTACAATTCATCATCAGTGGAAGCCAAAGCAATAACTCAAGATGGGAAACTAGAGGCAAGGACTTCACCAAGACCATAGAGGAATACTACTTACTGGTTTGCTCCTCTGGTCTGTGCTCAGCCTTTCTTATAAAACTCAGGACTGGCTATCCAGGTGTGGCACCATCCACAGTAGGCTGAGCTCTTACACATCACTAGCAATCAGAAAAGCGTCTCTCCGACATGTTCTCAGACCAAAGCCATAGAGGAAATTCCCTGCCTGAGGTTCATTCATATGTCAAGGTTACAACCGATGCCAAACATGACATAACCCTAGTACCTACTCTCTCCAGCTAGGCCTCAGCTGCTAAAGTTTCCAAAACATCTGAAACCGTTTCAGTGACTGGGAACATAAAGCATTGATTGACTGCTTCATATCCAAACCATAGCAGATGGCAAAAGAGTCTTGACAGATGGTATTGAGGGTGAGGTTATGGATTATTCAGGAGACTCCAATGTAACAGCCGAGTCCCTCTTAGACAGGGGGAGGCAGGAGGGTCAGAGACTTGTAGTTGGGAATGGCATGATGGAAATAAAGCTCAGAGTGCCACAAAATCCCATCTAGGGAATGTGGTCAACTGCGCAAAGCTGGCAGTGTATCAGTGTACTGGAAACATCATAGACTTTTGTGTGGCCCCACTCTGTGTCTGAAGATAATATTATCTACTTCCTGGTCACACGCCATTGGGAAAGTGACTTGAGCCTCCTTTGCTTCACTTTGAGTTGGGAAAATTTTAACTCCGTGGGAAGAACCTAGATGGTCATAGAGGGTATGTATCATAAATTGTCTTTCATAACTTGTCTCTTCCTTCAACTCTTACATTTCTTTATTTTAGCTTCAACATCTGCTCGTCTCTATGGGAAATCTTAAGAAAATGTCATCCATCTATTTGGCAGGCTATAAACAATTATGTTAGTATTTGAAAATCAAACAAAATATTAAACAACTCTCTTATTTTGTCCTTAGCTCTTGATGGTGAGCATCTAAAAATCTGTGTACTTGAGTGTGTGCTAATAAGATGACTCCTGGTTGGCCACAATATAGCTTCAGGAGGGGCAGCAGTTGCCAAAGGAACCGATCAGATGGTTAAAGGTTGGACTATAATTTTTTCTACATCTTCCATACCCTTGATCTCTAGGGAGAACAGAAGGACTGCATTATCATGGAATCTCTCCTCAAACTCCTAAATGTTATAGCTTTCATGTTGTTGAGCATATCAGAATTTTAGAGAGGTTGCCTGGTAGGAGGTGTGCAAACTCCACGTGCTTTTCCAGCCGTGTGATTCCAGTCAAGTGATTGCAGATGTTTTTGTATCGTGTGCATGAAGCCTATTATGTATTTGAAGCCACTGCGATTTATTTTTGCTTCTTTGTTTTCTTGCAGGTCTAGAGATTGAACCCAAGGACTTGCTTGTGCTAGGCAAGTGTTATAGCACTAATCTATACCCTCCCCTAACCTTTCTATCACGTGCATTTGAATCTGTAACCATATGTGGTTTATCTCTGGGATGGACACTTTTCCTAAGGAATAAATCAGTTTCTATATATGTGAGTGCAGGCTGTGAGAAACCAGGCAGAGGAACAGGAATTGTACATGGAAAGTACCAACAACAAAATGAAAACCTGAATTGAGGGCAGAGGACAGAAGGAGAGCGAGACCTGGGGGCAAAGAGAGACCAGGGTATTTGAAGAAAGGAGCAGAGTTCCTTTCTTGTAGAAAATTTCGGAGCAGTACCATTTCTATCTGCATTTCAAGTCTTGCTTCATCTGTTCCCTTAGGTTCTGTAAGGTCCTACTATCTTCCTACTAAATCCTAGTTTTCTCATTTAATTGCCTTCAATAACAAGAACTAACATTTATTCCTTCCTTCATTTGTTCAACAGACATTGTTGGAACTCTTGCATGCATCAAGGATTATGTTAATGCTGTGGGGCATGGATGTTTGCTTTCAGAGGTACAAGCACTGTGAAAAGAAAAGAAAGGTCACTTTGGGAATGATGTGTGGGAGTCATTAATTCACAGAAATCAGAGTGCATGGTCTGTATTTGTAGCTAATCAGAAATTGAAGGAGAAGCAATACTCCTGTTTTCTTATGTTTTATCTAATTAGAGAATAATTATTCTGATGTTATGGTTTGGCATATAAAAGGAAAGGACATATCTAATTTGTATTACAGAGGCAACAGTGGAAAGGATGACCTGGAGCGATAAATCACTAACAACACACTGTACTTTTCAACTAATGCTGAGCATCACCAAACAGCAGGTGGTAGGAAAGAAAGAAGGGCTCCAACAGTCTGTAAGGAATGAACCCCCTGTATGAAGAAAAGGAAGACCAGCCTGCAAAAGAAAATACCTTTTTATTGTGCTCTAATGGGTTTTAATTTTATTCTCTACCCAGTGAATATAAACATTCTACAACGGAATCACATAAATGTATCACATAAATGATCTCTCCATAAAAGTATAATAGTTATAAAATAAAAATATTTAAGTCCAATAAGATCAGGTATTTTTTTTTCAATAGTATAATCTTGGGACTAAAAAGGTACCTAAGACTTTTGAAGCTTCTGTGGGATTTAATAATGAGACCAATAACTTGTACCTACAGTACCTGTGTCTTCTAGTCATGTCTTCTCAGGATTAATTTTTTTTAATCCCTAGAGTAGATAATGAATGGATTCAGCTGTCTAATCAATACAGCAGTGGCTGTCAAAGAATTGCCTTTGTCATACTGGGGGAAGCTCATGAACTATCTCTGAAAACACTCTAATTTGATGGTAGACTTCAAAGTAAGCTGTGTTATTTAAGTTTAGCAATTTCCAACAGCTATTCTTTACTGTCTAAAAATAGGAAAAAGTTTATAAGTTCATTAAGGTGAAACCTGGAGGGAGGAATTATTCAAAATTTTGAGGGGGTAGAGAAGGCTAGTCTAACTAGTATTTGTAATCTAGACTGTGAAAGAACAGCCAGACTGCACTAATAGAAACAAGACAGATGAAAATTCAAGACAATGAAAGGACAGAAAATCCACAAATGATACCTCAAATGTGAGGGTTCTAGGTTTTGTTGAACCCATGTTTCTAAGCTATTGTTGTTAATCTTTCATTTCTGTCTTTAAAAGCTGATGTTTACTTAGTCAACATTTTCAGAATGTATCACATGACTAGTCTTCTACCCTGGGCATTTTCATTGATGTTTCATTCATTCTTTGTGAAATGTTGTTTCATAACTCTGCAAACAGCATCAACAGAATGCATGGCCACTTGCCCAATTTTAAGTTGGCTACACTTTTTGAAAAAATACTTTTGAAAACATTTAAAGTTGAGGAGCAGAACTCATTTTGACTGTGTGACTTTGGTGAAGGTTCAATGAATTCATCCATGACTAGAACCCAACTTTCATCACTATGGGTGATTCACACGGTTGCTATGAGAAATAGCATTAAATCTTGGCTGTCAAGGATACCATTAAATTATTCATAATATTCAGTAATTAAATAAAGACTAGTAGAGAAGCTCATATGATTTCTAATTTTGTTTTATTAACTTGACCTATTAGAGATTTGTTATATTTTATTAATAATTGGTTCAATTGATTGTTTTCAATGTGATGACTCGTTATTTGATATGACAACCTAATTAGCTTCATTTATCATTCTGTAGACATAGCTTTAATCTATCAACAACTTAACATTTAAGCATATGAAGTTCATTAAAGTCAAATAATTACTTTTTCCATGTTAATAATTGATTTATTTATCTTATAAATCAGGACAAATTAAAATAGCCTATGGGTTAAAATGTTTACTGAGACCTTCTCCTGTTCAGGCACTGCAATCGCCTTCAAGTCAGAACAGAAATGTATCTAAAAGGTTAAAATTTTGAGTTCCATTTAAAAAGTTAAAAATTTTAAATGTGTTTTCCATTGTAGAATGAGTTATTTAGTTCTAAAAGTGATCATTTCTACTTCTCATGAAGGAATTAACTGTGTCTGACACACTTTAGACTTCTAGCATCAAGGTTAATCATATGTCTCATCCCTCAGAGTTAGGCTGCCACAGGTCTCACTGAAATGTCTCTTAGATATGCAGGTTAAGTCAAATGTGCAACCATGTCCCTGTGGCATTTGTACAGTTTATCATCTTGCCACTTAAAATTTTATAAAGGTGGGGCTGGAGAGTTGCGGTTCCCAGTACCCACAGAGCAGATAACAACTGTTCATAGCTCCAGTTCCAGGGACTCTGACTCCCTCTTCTGACCTCTGAGGGCTTTGCATGACATGGGTGCACTTACATGCATCCAGGCAATATAGTCACACTCAAAAAATAATAAAACAATTTAAAAATTAATAAAGGTGAAATAATGGCTACTTTTAAAGTATTTTTAAGTGTAACAATCTAAAGTGACTATGCACATTTTCTTCCTTCAACAAATTCTTATTAAGCACAGAAATATTTAAGAAGTACTTCCCATAAATCTGTCACCCTGTTGGAGTGAGGAGTCGGATCTTACATTAAATAAAGCAGACAAAGCAGTCTAATGGCGTAAGTATGTTGTATTTTGGAATTTTCTACCAGATCCTAAGATTCCTCATCATTCCCTTTAAAGAAATAATCATTTCAATTATAACATTATTTATTCACTAATTCTGTCCACTGTCCTCTCTAACAACTTATAAGCCTTAATATTGTTTTCCACGGTATCAGAGTAGTTCCAGGCCCCATGCAGGAGTTCAATAATTATTGATGAATAAATATAATTAGAATTTATTTAATAATAGATGGATGCAAAGAGATATAACTGAAATATCAAGCAGAGGCCAGACTTATGTTAACAGATTATTCTGAGTTGCAGCTCGGCGATTGTACATTTTTTTACATTGACCTAATTTATATTTTTTAAATTACTTCATATATGCATGTGGAAATATTCTAGAGGAAGGGAAGTGACAGGCTTGAAAAACTTTTAAAAAGAATGTTTTCCTCGAGCCATGGACAAAAATGCAGTGAATCAAGGATGCACTTTTGATGCCCAGATGACTTGAGTCTGGCTGTTAAAACAAAGTGTTGGCAATGACTCCCACATGTTGGCAATTACTAATTAGGTGGCTATATTGACTGCTTGTATTGATTACTGAGATTGAGGTCACTGTGAAGAAGGACACTGAGAAATTTTCCTTTTGGACAAATTTAGGCTCAAGTCATCTCTACACATGAGCCTACAATAACAAGCAAAATTACGTGTAGGATGACATTTCTTCTTTTACATTTCATATGTTATTTTTATTTGTTTTATGTGTATGAGTGCACCCATGTCATGCCAGGCCTGCAGAGGTCAGAAGAGGGTGTCAGAGGTCTCCTGAAACTGGAGTTATGGACAGTTGTTAGTCCCTGTATAGATGCTGGGAATCGAACCTGGGTCCTCTGTAAGAGCAGTCAGTGTTCATAGATGCTGAGCCATCTCTACAGCCTTGTAGAATGACTTTTCTAACAGCTACAAACCATGTAGTTAGAATTCTTTGCCTCAGAAACCCAAGCAAGCAAACTTACTAACATTCCAGTAATGATGTATCTAAAAAAGGACAAGAAAGTGTAGCTTCCTGATAGCCGAAGTCCGCTACATAGAAGCAGAGAAGGTAACAGATCATTAATTTTCTCAACATTTTTAGTTCTCATGCTTGAAGTTTGCTATAGATTTTGAGTTTTCTTTTTTAGGGCATCCTGCTTGGGTGAATCAGGAATTTATTTCTGTGGAATCCTCAAGCAGTATGTGTACCATGCTTGATTCAACTGGTATTAGACGGTAAAACCAGGGATGTCTCTGATGCTCTTCCACTTAACTGATTTCTGAAATATTTGTCTGTATTAGGCACAAGAGTGATTTTGAAAATCAGGTCTCAGGCCTGTGAGGCTGTGAGGATATGCTGGTAGACAAGAAGGCTGAAGGCTCTGAGCAGCAGCAGCAGCAGACCTGGACTATACAAGGTAACGATTTCTCATAATATCTGATATCTTAACTACAGACTATGCCTTAAAAATCCTATTTCAGGGCCTGAGGAGGTAGCTCAGTAAGTTAAGTACTTGCTTAAGTATAAGGACCTGGGTTCAATTTCTACAATCCATATGAAAAAGCTGGGTATGGTGTCAAGTGCTTCTAATTTCAGTTCTGGGGATCCAGAGACAGGCAAATCCAAGCCTAGCCCAGTCAGTGGACTCCAGGCCAGTTCCGAGACCCTGCCTCAAAAAACTAAAGTGGACAGTGCCTGAAGAATGACACTTGAGGCTGTAATCTGCGCACGCACACACACACACACACACACACACACACACACACACACACAAAGAGCTCTATTCATAATTGATAGCTCTCTGAAGATATCTAGTTGAAAATGCAAAATTTAAATTCAGTAGAAGACAAAGTGCTTAAAACTTTGAAAACTTTGAAAATGGATGATATTGCAAAGGGAATAAATAGAGAGTGCTAGAACCAATCCTAAAGACTTCCAGAGCAGAGAATTTGTAGGACAGAGGAAGTGAGAGCTTCACACAGTGAGACGGTGGAGGAATACATGACAATGTAGAGTCCGCATCTAAGAGAAAGAAAACATGGTTGACTGTGTGCATTGCTGCAAAAGTTAGAGAGAGAGAAGGAAACAGAACTGCCAAGGTGGAGGTCATTCCTGATGTCAGGATAAGGATGAGGACAAGATCCAGAATGTAGGACATCAGAAATGACTCTGAGGTGACATGAACAGCCTGTATGATTTGGGGAAAGGAGAAATGTATATATAGCAAAGAGAGGTGTCACACTGAGTATTCTTGGGCATGATTGGGAGTTTATGGAAATAATCAGTTATGAAGGAAGATGATTATGAAGGTGAAGGAGCCTAAACCAGCAGCATGTTTGGTAGACAGTAACAGTGGAGATGAGGGTACAAGTGACATGTCCAACATGCTTTTCTGTTAACGGATGCAAACATACAGGACCTTTTTCTGCCTGCTTTATTCCAGGACAGAGATGATGGTTTAAAATACCCCACGCTGTTGTGTTTTAGGAGGGGTTTACTGTAGAAACAAACCTTCCTTTTTTGCTTTTACATTCCTTTAATTTATTTTTAATGATTTATTATCTTTTAAAGATTCTGTATCTGCAGGTGTGTCTGCATGTGGGTTTGTGCACATAAATGCAGGTGCCTGGAAGAAGTCCAGAAGAGGGCTTGAGAGCCACCTGGCCTGGGTTCTGGGAACTGAATGCAGGTCCTCTATAAGAATAGTATGCCCTTTTAACCACTGAGTCATCTCTCCAGCCCCCAAATAAGCCTTTCTTATATAACTTCGATAAGACATTCAAGTCCCCAGTGCTTACCTATCATAGGATTAAACCCCTCAAATTCCCATTCTTTTCCTCACAGATTTTCTGGACTTTTTGTTCCCACTACTAGATTTATAAGTATTGACTAAATGACTTGATTTGACTTGCAAATTTGCTTTTCTCCTTCTCCAGGTCCCTTTTTTGACCTGCTCTGAACTAGTTTACAATTGCTCTTGACCCCTGCTGAGACTCAGCTGAGGAACTGAATGAACCACCACTCCTCCACATCCAGTTCTTCATAGGTTTAATTCTAGATGTTCTGTTTCATTTTTCTCTTGAGACAATGATTCCCCTTGCTGCATGGCACCTGCACCACCAAGTCTAGCTCTTTGTAGCCCATACAAAAGAAAATTCTCTCTTGCCAGACCTTTCAAATGCCTGCAGACTTGATGGTCTGAGTATTCTCCCTACTGCAATAATCTCCATTCCATTTATCATAATAAATCGTTTTGAATGAAGTTTCCTTTACACATCATATATTTTTGTCAAGACAAATAATGAATAAACATGCAAGTTGATGCTAGATTTGGAACCTAGAGACAGTAGAATTTCTGTTCTATGACTTTTCTTTAGATTAGAAGCAATTAATTGAGGTTAAGAAGTCATAAGTGATGTTGATATCTTGAGAAGAGAGGATGACATACAGAATAGACATTTTTGAGAATGAAAATTAATATTGATAGGGAAGTATGTTAGGGTTAGTGGGTACCAGTGAGTGTCCATTTGTAAGCTGTGGTCATAGATGTAAACTTAATCAGATCATTGATACGATTTTCTTTAAAAATGTTAAGTTTCTTGAATGTCAATTGGAATACAGATAATTTATCGAAATGAGATATATTTTTTCCCAGAGAGTTCAAATATTACATTGAGGGAGCAAAGGATTGAATTTTCAAAGGATTTTCATTGATTATGTTGGTCTGTGGCCAAGTCCAGAAGCTCTGCACTGGGAGGCAGAGATTCTAGGACATGAAAAGTTCATCATCTCATGAATGCATTAGGTATTCCGCCTATCTCTCCAGCATGACGAAGTGACTGGCCCAGCAAACTCAGAAAGGTGAGTCTTCATCCAGGCCAGAGATTCATAATTTTCTTGACTAGTTTTCTCTTATGGGCCTTTTTTGCTACTGTAACATTAACTGTGGAAACAGCATTTTCTGATACCTACTTCAGAGATGAAGATATAATGAGGCCTCTTGGTGCAGTCAGTGTCCTGGAACCAATCCAGTTTCCCATCTTTGAGTCTTCAGTAACATGACATAAACTATGACAAGCGAGATTCTAAATGGTATTTTGAATCATTTTATGTCAAGATCACAGGAATCCCTTCATGCAAGGATGACTAAGATCAAACCTTTAATTACCTTATGATGAGCTTTGGATTGTTTGTATGCAGAAATTCATAAGCATTCAAAAGTTTTCTTTTTTAATATATTTGATCAGACATCGGGTAAACCAATGAAATGTGAGGACATAAACCATCTCTTTGAGAAAATGGGTTGAAACTAAATAGACTTTAAGGATTTTTTTTTATTGAATATTATTCTTATGATTTCATACTTTTCCTAAAAATGCTAATTTTATCTTATTGCTTAGAAAAATTTAGAAATGCAGATATCAACTATCAATGTATAGGCATGGTTGTTTTTAGATGTATTTACTAATTGTGTGGACTTTATAATGGCTCTGAAGTTACAGGCATTGAACAATGTCTTTTGTAATTGTGTTTGCTGAAATTAACAGAGGATAATTCAAGCTCATCTAGCAACCCTTTACAATTACCATTCAAAGTAGAAAACCAAACTATTCGGACAACATCTGCATTAATGGGGTTACATTTCTGTTCTCCTGAGGATAAAAGACTCTTTCACTCTTTATGCAGATTGTGCTATGTATGTGTTTGTGTGTGTGTGTGAGAGAGAGAGTTGTGTGTGTGTGTGCATACACGTGTATGTATGCGTGTATGTAAAGATTGCCAGTTGCTTTCCATCTTCTGGACTTATAAAAATGAATAATACTCTTAGAAATGCATGCTTCATTATGTTCCTTATTGTTCAAATGTTTCGAAGGCCTTCCCGATTCCAAGATTTATCATTTGTCCCCTGTTCTCTGTTACTAGACAGTTTAGTTTTTGTTGTTTGAGAATTTCATACATTCATGTGATGTGTTTTGATCGAATCCATTCCCCATTTCCTTTTCTACAAATCTTCGCCTATTCCCCCAGCACTTTTCTTCTCTGACTTCATGTGTTTTCTCTTCTTTTTAACCCACAGAGTCTGCTTAGTGCTGCTTGTGTGTGCATGGGTGTGGGACATTTACTTGAACACTGGGTAGTCTTTCAGGGGATGCATCTTGAAAAATCACCCCCTCCCCCGGCAGCCATTAGTTGAAAATAGCTTCTCAGTTAGAGGGGGGACTTCTTGAGCCCCTCCCAGTCCTTACTGGGATTTTGGCTAGCTTGATTTATTTTGTTTCAGTCCTTAGTTCAATGACATGAGGGAATGCTTTGTTTTGATTTCTTTTACATTCCATTAAGTCTTTTATTCATAAATGGAAATAATTAAAGGAAGGAAAAATTCAAGCTAATGTCCTGGAATCTTTTAAGCATCTGAAAGAGACTACAAGATTCATTAGCATAGTTCCATCAAGTCTTACATTCATAGTTGACTGTTAGAGTTTAAGTCATTTGAGAGTAATTATAGTCCAAACATAATGGCTTGGAAGGGATAAATAAATGAATAAAATAGAAACTCATTTTGTAGGTGAAAACTATGCAGCTTTCATTGTGATTTGAATTAAAGGTTATAGAGGCTCAAAAGAATAGATTGTTAGAAATTTGAACAATTAAACATAACAGATTGGCATTAAGATTAAAGGAAAAAAAAGAAAAGAAAGACTCTCAACAATGGAAATGAAAATGTGAGCTAGAGTACGCCACGATTTGAAATCACGTATGATATTCAAAATTATATGACATGTAAAACTTTGTGCACTAAGAAATAAAATAGAACTCCTATTTGACAATATGAATAATCACATATAGAATTTAATTTAATTAACAAATTTTGAATTGTCAAAATCCAAAAAAAGCAAATTATGATAAATTGTAATTTATTTTTAATTACAACCAAAACACTTTATATGAATTTTAGGACATTTAATAAATCCAATTTAGAAATTTCTTCATATAAAAGTATTTGATAGTAAAAATAATATTATCACCTGATAAACCTTCCCACAAAGCCAGCAGCCAGATGAAATACAATTGAAACCTGTAATACCTTATCCCAACATGAATTAAATAGCCTTAATACTTGCAATTTCAAGGACAGGTTAAAAAATTTAAAAGCATGAAAAAAAAAATCATTCCTGAAGTAAATAACAAAGTGCAAGGTGACAACAGAAGAATATATTTCCCTTTAAGAATAATAAAAGCTCTCGAAGAAAAGATTAAAATAGCTAAGAAAAGAAACAAAATTTTTAAAAGGTCAAATCACTACTGAGAAGGTGACAGATATGGAGGTTTATCAAAGAAGATAAAAAATCTACAGAGTCTCTCAAGAAGCAAAGAAAGCTTAACATTTAAAGCTATCTTCCAAGAAAACTTTCCAGAAATCAATAAAACCTAAATCTACATTTTATAAAGACCCACATGTACCTGAAAAAATTAAAATGTGAATAAGAGAAACTTTGGAGCTTTAAATATAAAGGAAATGTCCTCTGGGTTTCTAAGGAAAATAACTTCTTTGTGAAAGAAGAAAAATCAGTTTGACTTACACATCTTGGCAACACACAAAACAAGATACTAATTGAGAAAATTTTCTAGAAATCTAAAGAAAATATGGGTCAAGGATTTTAAATCTATCAAAGTGATATAGGGAAAATGGGGTCCCCCCTTGTGGGGGGAAGCTTTAGGAAAATTGTATTAAAATTTAAAGAATAGTTCTCAATGCAGACAAGCTGGGAATCCCAGCAGCTGTTCTAAAGAAGAGGATGGAAGAGAGAAAGAAAAGGCCATAAAAGCATGCCCACACGGAGCCTGCGTGGAGGTCAGACAAGTGTCATACCAGGAGTCACATGTAGGGAGGGGAAGGGAAGTTTAAATACACATATAGGAGTTACATGGTAGGGACAGTCCAGAGTGTTAGGGAAAGTATGCTTAGAAAAGAGACAGAAAGAGGAAAAGAAGTTAGGCTTTTCTGGAGAATTCAGAAAAGCAGGTGGATAGACCAAGAGCTACAAGTCTGTGACAGGTCCGCAAGTACTGTGACAAAGGGCAGATAGCCAGAAAAAGTTCACCATCTCATTAAAGCACTAGGTATTCTGCCTATCTCTTTTACTTGATTGAAGGTGAATTAATTAGGAGGCATGGTCCTATGACCAGGTGATTGATCAGAAAAACTGGAAAGTTAGGTCTTCATCCAGGCCAGGGATGTCACTGATCAGTTTTCTTTTAATGGGCTTTTTGCTACTATAACACAAGCTCTCCTAATTGTTTCAAGGTTATAAAAGAAAACAATAGTATATGTGCAAATATGTGAATAAAACCTAAAGGTTATTTTATAGACAAATTTTCTGAAGACTCCAGTCAAGGGAAAACTTAAGCAACCAGAGAAATACAGGAAAATGGGCCATGCAAACTGAATGTATTTAAAGTAGATCTAAGATTTAAACAAGATAGGGATGTGGCTGGAAAAGTAGTATATAAATATATAAAATGGGAGTCAACTAAGAACAGGAGGAAGAGAAAAAGAGAGAGAACGAGCGCCTTCATTGATTTCTTTGTACAGAAAAGTTAAGAGGCCTGTGATAATACAACCAAAGCAGAAAATACAAGACTATGAACATTATACAAAGTTACATGTATCAACAGAACTAAACAGTGTTAGATTTAGAACAAATATATAAACTTAACAATAAAAGATAAAAGGAAAATGAGCAGAGAAAATAGAATAGAGAGGAAACCACATTATACATGAAATATACGGAAAAAAAAAAAACCACAGCAAAACTAAAACGCAAAATTTAAAAAAATAAAAAAAAATTAAAAAAGCGAAAAGCAAAAGCAAAGCTCAAAAGGGTAAAACTCTTAAAGGTGGTTCAAAAACAGTGTCTTGGGCCTGGAGAGATGGCTCAGTGGTTAAGAGCACTGGCTGCTCTTGCAGAGGACCCAGGTTTGGTTACCAGTACCCACATGACAGCTAACAATCATCCATGTCTCCAGTTCCTGGGGATCTGACGCCCTCTTCTGACCTCTGTAGGCATTGTGCGACAAGAATGCACTTACGTGCATGCAGGCAAAAGCACTCATATACATGTAATAAAAATAGTAACATATTTTAATTAAAATGTGGGGAATATAATTCCTATCAGTTATTATATATGGGCTTAACTCACAATAAACTAAAATTATCTTCAGGTTGGCTCACGTGCAAATGCTACTCCTTAGTATGCATGAAAGACACACGTTTACTTCAGCAAAATAAATCAGAAAAACAAGAGTAAAAGGAATCACAAAGATGCCTCAGGCAAATGTAAGCTCAGAAGCCAAGAGCTGTCATGCGGACTCAAGCTATAATCGTTCAGAATGTCATCCACAGGCCCGTACACTGAAGGCTTGATCGTAGTTTGTGGTAATGGTAACAGATGGTGGGAACAATAGGAGACTGGATGTGACTGGAAGAAGTAGTTCACCGGGAACAAGCCCCCAGAGGCCTGCCTAGTTCCTGAGGCCTCCACCCTTCGGTTGCTATGACAGGAGCTGCTTTTTTCCGCCACCTGCACCCAACTGTCATGTCTCATCATAGCCAAGAAACAGCAGAGCCAAATGACCATTGACTGCAAAATTTGGTACTGTGAACCAAAAGGTATATTCCTCCTCGACTTCGCCTTCCTCAGGCTGTTCCCGGCATTGCAACAAGTGACTTGAGATGATGCAAAGGGAGGAAAGTTGTACTTCGGCTCGTGGTTCCAGATGTTCCAGTCCATGTTCATTTTGCTGCTCTGCGATGGGTTTGAGGTGAGGCAGAGCATCATGACTGTTGGCGTGTCTGGTAGAGGAGGCAGCTCACCTCATAGCCACAGAAATAGAGAAGGGGCCACAGGAAATGACCAGGGACAGGGTATAGTCTCCAAGGTGCTTATGTAATTGTTTACAAGATAATTACAATGCGCCTACTTAGGTACTGCCTAGTATTTACACCCATAGATTAGGTCATTCAGTATTTGTGTGGATGTTACCTTTGCTGTTGTTGTTGTTTTACAATTGTGTTTTTGTGGTATAAGGAGTATCACTGAAGCAAGATGATAATCCATGCCACAGTGGAAACAACATCATCCTATAATTGTTAGTCCTTTCCCAAACTCCTTGCTCTTGTGGCTCAGGGACTATCTCAGAACAGGATGGCAGAAAGTGTTGTAAGAGCCAGAGACAAAAAGGGGTGGGCTGTTGGATAAATCTATAGTTTCCTCTCTGGTTCACAAGATAGGCCTCCAAATGTGATTGACAGCCAAGTAACCAATGACTTAAGCGGGGAGGGCTAGCAGAAACACAGGGAAAGCTGGGAAGGAGAGAAGTGGGGTGCAGTCCCAGGGCTTCCATCTTGGTTGTGTATGCTAGAAGTTCCGGAGGACTTATGATCAAAATGCAGCCTCTGCCAAACAAAATCTCTGTCTCCCTGGGGATGAATCATTTGTAAGTAACCCAGAATAAATTAATTTCTCTAAGAGAGCATTCTCTGTCCACTCAATTGGTTCAAACCCAGGGTTGGTGGATGGGGCTGAATGCTTGGCCTCACTGCAAGAGAATTCATAAGACAGATGGGTTCTCAAACTTCCTCCTAAAACCCTACAAGCCAGCCCTCCATCATCTACATTTCTCCCACCATTCTGGTCTTCCAATCTTCCACAGAAAAGCTCATTAAGCTCGAAGCATTCAAAGGCTTTTCCTACTCAACATTCCAAATGTTTCCACAAGCCTCCCCCAAACAACAGGGACAGGTCCTTCATAGCATAGTCCACAAGCCAGCTACAAATTTCTGTACTAGTTTTCTTCCAGTTGCCTTGATAAAACATGCTGACCAGCAACTACTTGTGGATGAATAGGTCTTATTGCGCCTTATACTTCTAAAGGACATTTTCATCCCAAAGTTGTTGGTCAGTGTGTTTTATCTCAAAAGGAACTCTGGACATGAACTGAAACAGGGACCACGGAGGAATACTATTAACTTGTTCCTCTGGCCTGTGCTCAGCCTGCTTTCTTATTTAATCCAAGACCACCTGCCCAGGAGTGGTACCACCCACAGCTGAATAAGCCCTCTCATACCACTCAGCAATCAAGAACATGTCTCACAGACATTCCCATTGACCAACTCAATAAAGAAAATTCTCCAGTTGAGATTCCTTTATCCCAGGTGTGTCAAGTTGACAACTGAAGCCAGCCATGACAGCTACCAACTTCTGTATTAGCCAATTCTGTGTTGCTATAGTAATATACCAAGTCCAAGACAACACACAGAAGGTGAGTTTATTTTGGTTTATGGCTACAAAGAGCATATCCATGTCGCAGGGGCAACATGACAGCAGGCCAGGATGGTGACCAAAGCCAAAAGTTGAGAGCTCACATTTCAAATAGCAAACTCAAAGCAGAGACCAAAGTGGAAGTGGGGAAAATCTATGAATTCTGAAACTCACCCTCAGTGATGCGCTTCCTTCAGCAAGACTACATTTCCCAGAGATTCCATGATCTCTCCACAGCACCACCAACTGGGGACCAACTGTTCAAATATTTGAGCCTATGGAGGACATTTTCATTCAAATTACCACAAATAAGTTACATGGAGATTTACTGTTTATCTGTGTTTTCAATGAAATAATAACTAAAGTGATATTCTGTCAAATATGCATCTTACTTTTCTACCTGTTTGAGAATAATTGACTCTGACACAAACAAAGGAAGTATTCTCTCTAATTCATGCTGGGAATACTACTGAGTATGTGTTCAAATGCCCTTGAGAAACTGTGCTGTGATATAAGGTACAGGGTTTTCATGGACAAACTAGTGTCAGTACCCATGCTGGGAGTTAGATTTATTTCCACAATGAGACCATATATCTCTATAAGCTTTGCCGAGTTATGAATCACACTAGTACCAACAGTTTTCTAACCAAGAACATTGGAAAGGATTTGATGAAGACTTTGGGATCCATAATGAAGACAAATTCAGCTGGAGAAAGTGCTTTCAATACTCATGCTCGTGTTTAAATTTATGGAAAGGACTGTCTACTACTCACCTGTGTGATCAACCTGATTTGGTCAGCTTGGGCATACATAAACTCGTTTCCAGTTTCTTTAAATGTTATCAGACTTTGCACACACAGTGTTCTTCATAATGTTATAATTTTTTGCACAAATGGTATTATATCACCTATATTACTTTACAATTGCTTTAATCCAATGATAATGTCTAGAGATATTTGAGAACTAATATGTACTTTTAAAAATGCTTTATTTCATTCTCTGATATGAACTTACCATACTACATTTAACTATGTGTTAAATATGGGTTTATGGTTACATGAGTACACATTTGTGTTTCCTGGTTTATTTTTACTATTATAAACAAATGTGCATGTCATGATCAGTATTTTTCTGGAGGCTTTTTAAAATTGATTACTTTTAAAAACTTATTTTGTAAAAATCGTGATTAGAAAGGTTTTTCTATTGTATTTATAACTTGTTTACTTTTAGTGATTGAAATCCCATTCATCTTCGTGTCAATATTGCATTGCTACATTTAAAAAACATATGTATGTTTGAATATCTTTAGATTAAGAGTGGAGCTAATGGAAAATGGAACTCCTTACCTTATTTAGTAGATAAAAACTTTGTTTTGTAGCAATCAAATGGCCAGGCTACTGCTGAAAAATTAACTATCTGTCATCACTAAGCCTGTTCATTCCCTGAATTAATAAATAACCCAAGATTTCCTTTAATGCCAGACATTGGAGCGAAGAGAGTTAAAGCAGTAAGACCTTACTCCACAGTTGCTGTAGTAATTTACATTATATAAAAGATTGGCTTTCTTTTTTGATGTGCATCGACAGAGAAAAACTACTCACAATCATTCAAATAGCACATGTATTCATAACTTAAGAAGTTTTCATGTAGTCCTGAAATGGTAAGTTTATGGGTTTTTTTGTGTATATTTATAAATTTGGCATAATGCAAGGGGATTGCTTACTTAATTTTACACTGTAACATTTCTGTACTCAGTAACAGGTCAAGTGTTAAGCACAGATACAAAATTATAGAGCCATATTTAAGCTAAAGCATAGAAAAGTTAATGGTGATACAGGGTTATCATCAGAATGCACTTATTATTGATGAAAATGTCTCCATAATCCAAAACATAGAGTCCTGTTTGCTTCATCTTTTCTCCTGGGATTATTTAAATTTGGACCCTAGCATGAGAAAAAGTTAACATTAACAATTTCAATTCTTTTTAAAATTTTTATTTATTTATTTTTATTTTATGTGTAAGAGTGTATTGCCTGTATGTATGTAAGTGTCATGCAGTGCTGAAAAGGGACCATAAGAGGGTGTCAGATCTTCTGGAACTATGTTATGAATGGTTGTTAGTTTTCAAGTGGGTGCTGGGAATTGAACCCAGGTCTGCTGCAAGAGCAGCCAGTGCTCTTAACCACTAAACCATCTCTCCAGCCCCCAATTAAAATGTTTCAAGTTTTTTTTTTATTACAATGAGAAAATTTTCTCTTTTTTATATCAGGGATATAACTATCTGAATTGAGATAGTATATGGTTTTGGTTAATGGGATGAAGAACCGATTATTTGGGCAGATTTTTTTCTTAAAGAAATTATGTTTTAAAATTATTTAAGCAGGGTAGAAATTATAGTTTTTCCAGTGAACTCCTAGCTGTATATCATACACAGAAACTGAGAACAAGTCCAGCTGTTCTATCCAGAGACCCATTAGAGTAATGAGACATTTTCAAGCCAAATGTTATATTACTAGAACAAAAAGTGGTGTGAAAATTGAGTTCCTTTGGCTGAATTATAGGTCATTCAGATTGTGTGACAACTGTGACAACACTACTGTGAAAACAAAGCTATGGAAAGGAGTGACAAATTAATTCCTAATGAATACCGAATATTAACGTCAAGCATAGGATTTTGTACAAAAACAATTTCAATCAACATAACCAGGTGATAGGTCTGAAAACCTTTCTAATCAAAGAAAAATGGAGACACTACCTTGATAAAAGTTTATCGCTTAAGGTCTTTCATTCGTACTCATTTTATGATAGCCGACAAGTATAGTTTAATTTTATTTTTCAGTTACTATATAACTTAAACATTGTTAGTAATTTTGATATAAGATATAGGTATGGTCAAGAGCACAGAGAACATTGTGAAACAGTATCAATTAAAACTAGGTGTCAATCATCATTGAACAGCACCCTGAGCTGCAGTTTTCTGACGGATTTCAATAAGACATGAGAAAAGTTTAGTTTTTTCACTAAGTGAATATTTTATACAATACTTTATTCTCAGGAATTTTAAATGCGTTTCTGTACCCAGCAGTTGCTAGTATTCTTTTTGATCTGGAAATATAGAGAAAGTAGTATTCAGGATGCTCCTCAAGTGAACTACTACATAATATTCTCCCCTTTAAGTTTATAAATGAACCACAGTGGGAGATTAAACATAGTGTAATAAATTCTTGCAATATAATATTTTTCTTAATTTAAGAACTCTTGCTTCTTCCCTTAAACAGAGCATTTTATGACTTCTTTTTGTCATATACAAATTGCCAGCATCCTTAGTGTACTTTTGGAGTTGTTTTTAATGACAAAAGTGTTATGTAGCACTGAACTTTGCTATCATAATTTAATCTGATAAATGAGAAGTCTGCTAAATGATGAACTAGTGGGTAGCACATAAAACACTGGCTACAGTGAAGTAAGAAATGCTTTCCATCCCATGTGGGATGGAGGAGGACAGCCCAAGATGTCACAATGGTACATAGTATTGTGTGCAATTAAAAACATGATTATTTCTGGAATTTTCAGTTGTAATCTTTTCAACAATTCAACTTTTTACATTATTTGACTTAGGACGTATTTTCAGTCTATTTGTACATTTCAAAATAGAGGCATATAACATACCGAGATGGAAAAGAAAGGCATCTTTATTTTAATTTCCCCGTGAGGATTCCCCCATTCTTCCCTTTTGGTTCTAATTCCATCTCCTCCAGGAGTGATTTAGTTTTTCTTTGCTCTCCTGAATACAGTCATGAAAGTGATCCTGGGAAATAAATATCCAAGTATTCCTCTGCCTGTGTATTTCTCTAGACAACTAGTCTTGTTAAAGTGGCAAATAGCCCCAGAAAATTAACTGGGATAAACTAAGCAATCTCCAGGGTATGTCTTGAGAACCCCAACTTTTTTCTAGTTTCACTGGTCAATCATTTGCTCATAAGGCTACCCTAGGGAGGCAGGTTCACCTTAAGTTATGCTAAACAGATGGGCAGAATACCTAGTGTGTTAATGAGGTGGTGAGTTTTTCTTGCCTGCAATCTCACACAGTATTTACCTCAGAGGTGCTTTCAACCATCAAGGAGACATAAGCAAATCAATGGATATCATCTCTGGAATGTTGTCAGAACTCCCTGATGATTTTGGCACTGCTTTTAAAGTCACTGTCCTCTCAGTCATTTGCATTGTCATTCAAACATCCTGCAAACTGTCCTGCCTCTTAACATCAGCTCTGTGTGGCCTTTCCTTCTAGTCCCTTACTACCACATATTCCAGAATCACTTAGAACAAACCTCTTCATTAGCTTCACTGCGTTTTCTATTCATTTCAGTGAGCTTTCCTTAATTCTTTTCTGAAACACTGGACTAGGTTTTCATGTCTTCCTTCTGGACCAAAACAATGACAACTGTAAGTTCTCCTTTTTATAGGCAAGATTTTACAAGTACTGCTATTTTCTCCTCATAGAGATTGCTTCTTGTATTTTGTCCTGTCTTACAGGAAGTTGTTTGTCAGTCACGTCTGCAAATATTGTGATAGATGATTGTCCTCTCTGGCTACTCTTGTGGTCTCATAATTTCAGTGGAATTAACATGACAGTTGATTCCTTACTACTGCATTTCTGATCTCTCCCTCCGTCTCTCTCTGCCTGTGCTCTCTTGTTCTCTCTCTACGTGTGCATGTATGTATTTGGGTATGTAGGTATATGCTTCTGTTTTCTTTCACATTGTATGTCTAGCTTACTAGCACACCTTGCCTCTTGTACTGTGAATGCATATTCAGAATTTGCTCATTTATCCATTATTTTTCTCATTGCTGTGATCAAATCCCTGTGATCAAAGCAACGTAAGTGGGGGAGGGTTCATTTGGCTTACAGTTTGGTGAAATATAGCCCATCATGGTGGCAACAAGGCAACAGAGCATGAGGTGACTGGCACAATGTGTCCATAGTCAGAATGCAGAGTGGGCAGGTGGTGGGGCTGAGTTAGCAAAACTCAGTTCCTGGCCCCCCAGTGACTCACCTCCTCTAGCAAGATTCCACCTGCTAAAGGTAGCACAGATTTTCAAATAATGCCACTGGCTGGGGACCAAATATTGAGAAATGTGAGCCAGGGGCATAGTTCAAGTTCAAATCACAGCAACCCACTTCTAAGTGAGTTACCTTGATATCTCTTGCAGGACTCCTAAAATTGTATCATATTTGTTTTCATGTAATGGCTAAGACATAGAAAAATAAATAACACATAGTAGCTATCATTGTATTTTAATATAATGATTACTAATATATGACCCTAAAATACAGCTGATACTATGTTCTTGTGCCCTGTCCTTTGCGTCTATGCTGTCATTTCTTCTTATACTTGAAAGTATCACTCACTGTAGGAATAAAATTTTATCAAGTGCTGTCTGTATGGTAAGGTCTATGCTAAGCCATGAAAACATCATTTATGAACGGTATGTATTATTCTCTGGACATTTTTCTCTAGTACTGGATAGGAAATGACTAGAGCACCCTTCAAGCCTGAGGGTCTTTGGAGGGTTTGTGGCTAAGGCCAATTGCTGGCGCTTCAGAAATTCTGTAGCTATTCATAGACCATAACTCTACAGATCTGTCACTCCTGCATTAAGTCTTCAACAACCATGCTCACCTGAAGAATGCTGAAGTAGCTGAAAGCTGCACACATATTGTCAGTTTGGAAACAAGACCTCCATGTTGGATACTTGCTCATTTAGTGGCTGGGCCTACCAGCCCACACTATGGAACGAGGCCTCAATCCCAAATCAGATAATGTGTACAGAAACGTAGTCATAAGCAGACAGTGTTGGTGCTCAGCTGGGGAGGACCTGCCAGTTAAACATCTGGCCCCTGAAACAAATTGATCTCAACAGGAAGAGATGCTGGTAGAGGCAGCAATTCCAAGCTCTGCAGGCAGTGCTCTGCTTCTTTTTAAGTGTCATTTATTATCTGGAACATAATTCAGGGAAAACAGTTGTGCCATTTCAGATACCACAATTGGGTTCCTCTTAATTTGTAAGTGCTTCATTTTTTATTATATGAAAATCTTTCATTTTATGTATATCCATGGTGATATTGTGATTCCTTATTTGTTGATGGTGGTTTAAGTGATGCTTTTATAATTATGGTCATAAACAGCAGGTGCAGTGGAGCTTTGTGGGCTGTCAGACTGATTGTCCTGAGAAAATGACAATTATTTCATTGAATACAGACAATTCAGCATTTAGAAGGCTCTCTAAAGGCACAGTCCTAATAGGTCTCCAAAGTCTGGCCATGATTTGCTTTATTCCCATTCTTGAAATATTTTGAACCTTATTGTGCTCTAAGCAAATTTTATGTTGAAAAAAACTCAATAACTTATGTTGTTCTATCTAAAAGTTAACAAAATGTTCTCTTTTTTGGCAAATCAATGCCTTTAACTTTGGAGAAAAGTAGACATCTGTCAGTTTTCTGATCACATCCTTTCCTCCTCAATATTGGGTATTCTAGCTTTGTTACTGTAACCATCTGACTTTGAAAGAGGCTGCCAGAGCTGTAGTGATTGATCCATAATGTGGTATCCAACCCAGTTGGTCACATTATAATGCTGTCCCCATTGCCTTTGACTGTCAACCTCACACAGCCTGGAGTCATCTGCAAAGAAAAACAACTGAGGAATTTTCCAGATAAGATGGACTAGTGGACATGTCTGTGGGGAATTGTCTTCACTAGTAATTGCTGATGGAAGGCCTGACCCACCATGGGCTGCACCATCCCAGGGCAGGTCCTGGGCTGTGTTAGAGAACTAGCTAAGTGTGAGCCTATAAGCAAGCCAGAGAGCAAACCAGCAAACAGCGTTCCTGTACTCCTGCTTCCCTGTCTTGAATTCCTACCCTAACTTTGCTCAGTACTGGTCTTGGGACCTCTGAGTCATAAGCTCTTTCCTCCCTTAAGTTGCTTTTGGTCATACTGTTTGTCACAGCAGCAGAAAAGGAACAAGAAGAAAGGTGCACATCATTTCTATTATTTGCCCCAAACAGACAGCTTATCAATTTTGGGCCTACTAATTTCTTGGAGATACTAAAAATATAATACAAAACATATTTCAGTTCTTTGTACAAAAGCATTAATGTTAATGCAGTCTTTAGTGCTTTTACATCTAAGTCACAGGAAGAAACTACATGATTGGATAAAACAGAGGCAGAGAACCCAGGGCCAGAAGCAGAGGGCAGAGATTCTGGCAAGACCTGAAATCCTGACCCGCTGTGACCAACTGATGTTACAATAAATCGTCTGTATGAAACTCAGTTGATTTGGTGGATTTCTGTCATCACAGCTGGGCTATGTCTGATAATTATGTCAACACTGATTTTCCTCTCACATTGCGGCTCTGCCCCGAGCTCCCCATCCCATGTCCCACACAGATGCGGCACGTGTTTGTTTTTCCCTTTCTGGGAAAAGAAATGAATACCAAAAATGAAAAGAAGCTCAGATGTCTGAGCAGGTGACATAGGTGAATCTTACTGGTTAGACATTTTTGTGCGGATGTGACCCTTTACTTTCACAGTTGTCCTGATACTTTGTTTCCCCTCATCTTCAACATAGGCTTTGTCTCTGTTAAAATAGAATTTAAATAACTTTTATCTAGACCAAAATGGTGCCAAATCAAGTATCTGTTTATAATATGGATAAGTACATTCAGATATTCTAGAAAACATGTGCCCAAACTCCTCAAAACCCACTGTTTCCATGAGTGGAAATCTAGGAAGGGAAGGAAAAAGGATAAAGGTTAATCCATCTTCTATTTAAATGGCACCACACTGAAACCCAGAAATAAAATCCCAGTTCACCCTAGAAGAAAAAGAAGCTTATAAAGTAATTCCAGGTACTCTTTGCGTCTCTCATTCAGAACCAGATGCATTTGTTTTGCTATACACATAAAACTAAACAACATGAGATTTTGGCAAACCTAAATATCACACGGTAATTTTCATTAAAGGAAAATGTTCACGATGTTTCTGAAAGGACACTTAAATGTCTCCTGCTAAAGGATGATGCTCCCTGTTCAAAATGGAACGACAAATGCCCTTTAATTGTCATCTTCCCTTCTTGTGATACCTTTCCTGTAGCAGTTATGGTTTTGTGCTCTATGCTAGAGATATTCTCAATGTATTTTCTTTGTTTCTCATTTGAGTATAGAATCTACAGGGAAGAGTCTATCTCTGAATTCCAACATACTAGGAAATATGTTCTGGCATATGATCAATACTTGATAAATGAAAACGGTTGCTGAACTATAAATTCAGTAAATAAAGCACATGCAAATATAATCAGATGACACGGAGGGGAACAGTGGAGAGATAAGACTTGCTTGGTACTGTGCCAGACACAAAACAGAGTTTAGTAAATATTTGCCAATGTAATGAAGTGTGGGGGAGGGTAATAAATTGTAAGTATTAGTCTCTGCTGACACAGAGATGTAATCTGACCCAAAAAGCAATAACAATGAAATATATGATTTTTTTCCATTTATTTACTGAGTATTTCTTCTATTAGTTTGGTTACCCCCCCCCCCAGAAAAACCTTAAGTGTATAGAAAATTATACTCCCATTTGAATTTTCCCTTTTGAAGTAGAGAAAACTTATTGCACAATATATGGTGGAAACAATCTTTGAAGGCAAACCTTCAGAATTTGTAGTGAGTTTTAAAAATACAGTTTAATTTTCAACTTTTGAGGATTAAGCTGATTCTTTTGGAAAATATAAAAAAGTCATTCTTAGCCAAAAGCTGGTACAGCTTTCAAGCTAGGTAATAGCCTGTGGTGTTAAAAATAAGGTCAGGCTCAACACAATAACTGTGATTTCCTTAGATTGCTTAAAAATTGCTCCCAAAGAACCCATGGGAATTCTAAAGTGTTGTCATTAATGGTAGTTCCTTGGATGAGGACTAGTGGTCTATATGCCTTTAATATTTATTGGATATCTATCTTATGGCTGTTCTTCATCTTCTCATGGTCAACTCCACTTGCCTGCTGCTAGTGACTGGCTTCCCTGGGTTATTTATAGCATTTGCTTTTATATCTTTGATTTGGGAACGAACTTGCATTTCAGCTTTGTCTATTACTGTAACTTACTTTCATGGAATCACTTAGCTCAAATTCCAGTGACAGTGGAGGGGTTTTGATTTAGTTTACTTTTGAGCCAAGAAGTGGGTATAGGTGAGTTTCCTGAGAGAAAACACACCTGTTCCTGGTGGAACTTACCTGTCTCTGCAGTGAAGATTGTGCGGGGCAGCACCTCTTAGAAAGATGAGGGGTTGTGGCTGGAGAGAAGGCTTTGTGGTTGGTGGTTGAGAGAACTGGTTGCTCTTGGCAAAGGACCTGGGTTTGGTTCCCAACACCCACATGATGGCAAAACTGTCCATAACTCCAGTTCCAGGGGAATCTACTAATGCTCTCTTTTGACCTCCACAGGCATTGCACAACAAGAAAGAGAGTGCACTAACATGCATGCAGGCAATATATTCATACACATAAAAGTAAAAATAATAAATTATATATAGATATAGGTATAGATATGAAAGGATGATGGGTTGTGATTTTTAACTTTTAATTGAAAGTTTGACACAATGTAGAATCACCTGGGAAAGGGAGTCTCAATTAGGAGCTCTCTACATTAGGTTGGCCTGTGACTATTCTTGAAAGAGATTTTCTTAATTGGGTTGGAGTGGGAAGATCCACTCTGAAAGTGATTGGTTGTATATTATGGGCTGGTCCCTGAATTGAGAGAAAAGGAGGAATGCAGTCTGAGCACTAGCGTGTGTGCTCTCTGCTGCTGACTGGGATGTGATGTGAACAGTTGGATCATGCTTCTGCCGCCGTGACTTCCGTTCTGTAATGGACTGGAACCTGGAACCGGGAGCCAGATAAACACGTTCTCCCATAAGGTGATTCTGTCAAGGTATTTATCTCAGCAATGGGAAAAGACATGACGATATGGGTGTTACGGTGCGGATGCAAAATATTCCTCTATAGTACATGTGTTGAGGGCATGGTCCCCAAATACAGGTGGAACCTTTGGTAAGAGATTGGATCATGAAGGTCCTGACCTAATTAGTGGATGCACCCGTTTACTGGTTCATCACTTGATGGACTACTTGGAGATGATGGAAATGTAGGAGACGGAGCCTAGTTCCTAGTTGAAAGACGTACTATGTCCTGGGAGCATTCCCTCCCTTGGGAGCTATATATCGTCCCTGCTTTCTCTTTCTCTCTCTCTCGCTCCCTCCCTCTCTCTTTCTTATTTACCATAAAGCTGAACTCTTAGCCTCTCTTTGCTCCGTTATATGCTGCCTGCCATGCTGTTGGCCTCAAAGTGGCAGGGTAAACTGTTCATGGATCGAAACCTCTGAATTTGTGTGCAAAATAAATATTTCCTTCTTTCAGTTAATTTTCCCAGATTTTTTTTACAATATAAAGCCTATTAACATAATGAATCATGAAAAAATACAATAAAAATGCATAAATAATAAAATAATTTCTCAGCTATCTATATAAGGAATGTTGCTACTTAACACTTAAAGTTGTCCAATGAACTGGGCTGAAACATTGTCTTGACGATAATCAACCTCGTTAAAGTAACCTGGATAAGACATATGAAATAAACTATGAGGTAAAATAGCAAAAAACATTTTAAAGTGCAGAGAGGAAACAAAGTAGTAAAGTTTATGAATGGTCAGGAAACTGATCAAAAATGTGGACTCACATCTGTTGCTATGTAAAAACTGTTTTACTATCTCATGACATAAATCTCTGATAAACTCAACTGCAGAGGATATGAGAACAAGATCACAAATATCACCTAGGAATATTCATAAAATCATTTTGAACTCTTGGGCCCTCAGAAATAATATTTCAAACCGGCTCTTCTAGACTGACACATACTAGGGCTAAACATCTCAGATGAGAGAAAATCATTTCCGTATTTATGCTCTTTTATGTTTCAATGGAACCCCAAAATATGACTGAAAACGCAGTTCTGATTTAATTACTGGAGTTCTCAAAGGAGCTCATGATTAAGGCAAAAGGAGGTGGACACCTGGCTCTGTTAAGATGTCTTTAGCAGGATACTTTAAATGAGGGTGTCCTCGTGTTTTCTTTAATTGTAAAATGATGTGTTTGAATGAAATATCTGAAGGAAGAACTAAATGTTCTTGATTTTCTCCTAAAAGTAAACGTTTTTGATTCTAACGCTTTGACTTTTTAGAAGTAACTGTTTTGAAAACAGACACTACAACAAAAAACACTGCTAAAATCATTAAATCAATAAATGGAGAAAAATAGTCCACTATCTCTGGGGTGGTAGTCTGATACAATTTTAGTTAATCTTTTTATTGAATTCTAAAAGTCATATTTTAGAAGAATATTAGTGAAACCTGATTTCTACAGAGAACACAAAAATAAAAAAGCCTGGAAATCTTTTTTTCTAAAGGATAATTTCATTCTTTCCGTCCATTGATCCATCTATATTGGTATAATTCAGGCTTCTCTAAAAATTCAAGCAACAGAAAAGAATAAAAAGTGAAAGCAGATATATTTTTCTCTACTAACTTGTCATTTTCAAATGTGATCACAACTCAACTTCTTTATGTCCCTATTAAAATTATTTATTCACGGGAATACATGTTTTATTTATCTGTCTCTCTTTATCTATCTGTATACCTATATATTTTCTTATTCAAATCTCTCCCTGTTGATCACTTTCCATTGTGAAGGATGCTGATATTTCCTAAAGATACTATTGTGAAAAAGAACAGATTTAATTCTTAAGGGTGCTGAATTTTGCAGGCAACTGGAACCACTTAGACTAGAGGAAAAAATAGGTGACTAAGAAAAGGAGACCTTCTGGAATGACACTAGGACCACTGTGAACCTTTTCTGCCCCTACCCCATATATAAAACAAAAATGACAAAATAGCTAAAATAAAACTACTGATAACTTTGAAATTCAACCAAACCCACCAACTGAAAATTTACTTATCTAGGAGAGATTGCTAAAGACCATAGGGCTAGAGTAGTTAAACTTGGAGTTTCTTCCATCATCCCTCCATTGCCAGTTCAATGGTGTGGTAGCTCATGAGAACCAGCAGTCATGCCATTGAAGGTGAGAATCTATTAGACTTATATTAAAAACTCCATCTGTGGTTGTTTTAATGGCAAATGTCCTCCATAGTGTAAAGTATTTGGACACTTGGTACAAGGCCCTCAGTTGGTGGCACTATTTGGGGAGGTCACAGAACGTTTAGGAGGTGTGGACTTGCTGGAGGAAGCATGTCACTGGCTTTTAGAGTTTATAACCTCACCCCACTTCCAGTTGAAGATGTGAGTGCTCAATTTTCTGTTCACCTCTGTCTGCTGCTATGCCTCCCTGCCATGATGGGCTCTTATCCTTCTGGAGCCCTAAGACCAAACAAACTCTTCTTAGACACTGGGTTTTATCAAAGCAACCAAAAGTAAGTTATATACCATCCTCAAAGGCAAGCAGAATGTTGTTTGTAACAGCAGCTTGGAAATTTTCTCTTCCCAAGAGGTTGTACTGATTTGATCTGACTCAGTGTTCACATAGTTCGAAAAACCCTGTCCCTAGAGAGTAGCAGTATGAGAATACTAGTGGTCTTCTGGGAACTTCAAACCTGCCTCACATGGATTTAGCTGGTGACACAAGAACCTAGTCAAAATTTTAAAAGGAAGTTCTGTGATGACCTGCACTCATGTTCAGGAAAGTCCAGGGGGAGGGAAAGGTCTAAGTCCCTCACCTGTGTCTGAAGATTCATGTGTCTGCAAGCAGGAAGTAAAACACATAACTCTCTCATAAGCTGTCTTAAACTTGAAAGTGTGCCTTTCTATGCACGCTCCACTGGCAAAGGTGAGAGATTTACAGGCTCATTGATTGAAAAAGAAAACACTTATAGTAATTCCCGGATGATCAATATATATATTGACCTGGAGAAGAACCATAGTAAGATAGATTTATAAATAAAAAGAACCTTAAGGATGCTAGCATGGAACTCAGTGGCCATATACTGTACAGAATACGCAGAATCTACAATTAACGTAGACTATAATGTATAGAGTATAAAGTTTAAAATTAGTCGAAGAAGATCATCAAATAAGAAGCAGGAAGAAAGACAATAGTATCAGTAACAGGCATCTGTGTTCTCTCCAGGTGGAGAAGCAATGTGAGGGCAGAGTTGGTACAGTATCTAAAATGAAGACTTCCAACAAACGAAACAAAGCATGACATACATCAAAAAAAAAAAAATAACAGCAATAAATGTCTCTGGGGAAGTTTAGAATTGTGTACTTAGTATATGGCTTTAAAGCAATTAATATGTGTTCAAAGTAGTAAGAGATGTTGTGACTAAAGAATTAAAGGGGTTCAGCAATTATTTCTCACCAAAGAGAATAGCAATGAATAGACATAATATCAACTAAAGAAGAACTGAATACCAACTCAAGTTGCAAGTATAATGGTTGAATTGTAAAATTCACTAGAAGAAAATAATAAATTAGAGGGAGCAAAAGAAAAACCAACTAATGTGAAAATGCATCAATAGAGATTTTCTAGTCTAAAGAAGAGGAAGAAAATAAACCCAGCATTGGAAAATTATGATGTATCAGCAAACATACTGTAATGATTTCCTCTAGAGGAGAAAAGAAAGAAGGGGAAATGTTATTTGAAGAATAATGGCCCTGAGCTTCCCAAACTTATAAAAAGCACAAAGCTCCACATCCAAAGAGCTCAACAGATTCCAAGTAGCATAACTCAAGGAGATTCAGACTGAAACACATCATAGATTGACAAAAGACAAAGGCAGTAAGAAAATTTGAAAGCAGCAAAAGAAAACAATGTATTTCATACAAGACAGTCTCAACTCAATAAGATGAAGTGTTTGTTCAGCAATGAGAGAGGAATTGAGACATTCTCAGGCAAATAAAAACTGGCGCAGCATGCTGTTATGAAATCTGTCCTGCGAGAAACACTAGAGGCATTCTTTTTTCTTCTCTGGGTTTGTAAGATTCCATCTTCCTGCATAGCATCACCTAGCCTGCTATTCACTGTACAACCCAGGTTGGCCTTGAACTCACAGCAGTCCTCTGGCTTCAGCCTCCAAAATGCCAGGATTACAGGCATGAACCATAACATTCTAAAGATAGATTTTTGGGTTAAATGAATGGAGAGTCAATGGTAACTTGACTATTATTACATTATTAAATATAATATTACATAAAGATGAAAGTGAAAGCTAATGATACAATTATCTATATGATTTAGATGACAATTCCTAAAGCAATAATTATAAAACTGTGTTAATGGACTTACTCTGTACATAGGCATAAAAGCATAGAGGATAGAAGTCGGAATGAGACATATTAGGGAAGTTTTTGTATAATGATGAAATTGTTAGCATTAAGCTTAAGTAGTCTATTTTACTATTGTGTGGTAATTTGGTCATTGTAATGCTCACCAACCACTAAGAAAAGACACACTATTTTCAGTTATATAATAAAGGCATTCATGCTTAGAAAAAATATTACAAAAAAGAAATATGATGGTCTACAGACAAAAAAAAAAAAAGAACTGGATATTTGGAAGTTACAGGAAAAAGGCTATCACTTCTTTTTAAGAGATATTTTTAATTATTAGAACTGTTTCTTAATGAGATGAGAGGAAAAATGAGACTCCAGTTAGCCAACTGGAGACATGCTGTGACTTGGCTTTACTATGATTTGAAAGTGACTTCCAACATCCATTTTTCATTCCTAAGATTTAATGAAGATTAAAAAGAACAAGTATTGGCAGACTTTCATTATCAACAAGGTTGACATTTAAAATAAAAATAGAAGAACCAAAGACTATTAAATCCACGTTTAATTATTTTTCCATAGTATTTTAATATAAACTTTGTTTAATTATGTCTTTCTTATGTTTACTTTAACAACTGAATTGTTTTATTGCCATTGACTGTGTTAATCTGGAATAGTTCACAGAGAGTGTGTGCTGCCTTGGGCTCTCCTTGAGCTGGGGAGTCTGTCTTTGTCTTAGCTCTTGTTTGCATCCTTTCAAGCATCCCTCTATTGTGGGTGAGTCTCCATCTCCAGCATGGCTGTTGTGCTCCAGCCATCCCAGAGAATGGAGGATGATCAAACAGGGCTTCAGTGTCTCAGAGTGTGTTGGGAGGAGTTCTCAGGATACTGCCTCGGTGGGCAGTTCAGTTATTAAAACCAAGGCAGAGGTTTATATAGGGAGGCCTTTCTGACTATTACAGAAGGTAGGAAAGTTAAAGGTGGGGTCTTTAGGTAAAGGCAGGAAGGTTGTAGGGCTGATGTGGAAATTAGGAAGGAGGAAAAGAAGCCCAAAATCCTGGTTCTGGTCTGGGGTGATCTTTGTGGGGGAAAAGAAGATTCATTTCTACAGTGGCTTCCTTGGGCCAGGTTATCGAATCAGGCAGAGCAGGCCAGACTCCTACCATCCATTCAGGGTATCCAGGGTTGCTTGGCTTTGCTCAGTACCTTTTACCATAGACCCAGTACCCACACTCTAGGGTTTAATACCTGTTTCAGTGGAGCATTTCCTCCTGAACTTCCAGAAAAGGACTCATTTTTCTGTTGAGAATTTCACGTCTCACAGTGTCTTTTTTAGACTTCCACATTTGTCAACTAAAGTTCCCTTTAAAAAGTCATTCCTACAGCTGAGGATTCCCCAAGGCTCATTGACTAATTAAAGCCTCACGATTGTGGAATGTTGCAGATTCAGAGCCACATTATCTTGAACTTACTTTACTTTTCCCTTAATAAGGAGCACATTGTCCTGTTCTGTCTGAGCTAACATCCTTCAATAGGAGGTAAAATCTTTAGAACCACTGACTTCTACCAACCCCAAAGCTATGGATGTTATCCGATAGCATCTGAGAACTATAGCAGGAGTTATTCCTGCTTGGCTGTAATTTGTTTACCTGTGATCTGCACCAATGTATTTGATTAATGCCTTCATTGAATGGCTTTCTTTTGTTCTAACAATAAAAAATTTCATGAAACCAATTCCACTTTGGAAAATGCTATTTGTGGCAATTTGAACTACTATGTACCAGACCATGGTCATTTGTATTTGGCTCAGAATAAATGATGCCATATTCCCTTTATGGTAAGATCTGTGTTTTACATCAACACTTTATTTTCTTAACCTTATTTTTATTTATTATTATGGGGAGGGGAGTCTTGCATATGGAAGCCAGAAGGAGATGGTTCTCTGCTTCCACATTTACATGGGTACCAAGCACTGAACTTCGCAGAATTGCCTTTACCCATTCATCCATTTTGCTGACCCTTAGATCAACACTATAAATTGCTGGGCGCGGTGGTGGACACATTTAACCCCAGCACTCAGGAGACAGAAATAGGGAGATCTCTGTGAATTGAAGTCATCCTGGTCTACATAGCAAGTTCCAGGACATCTGGGGCTATAGGGAGGCACTGTCTCAAAAATAAAATTGATACTATAGCTTAAGATAAAATTCTAATTTTTCCCTTAAATTCTGAATGTAATGTTCCATTATTTCTTAGATTTTATTGCTATTCTTAACTAATGTAGAGCTACTATTCATTTTAATCATATTTTTAAAACCTAAATTTAAATGTGGAGATTTAGAAGGTCTTCTCCTTGCCATAATATTATAAAATTCCACAGTGATGTTTTTGGTATGATTCTAATTTCATATTCAGGGGAATTTCTCTCTGAACATTCAAATAAGTCTGTAGATGCTTCCTGTTTTGAGTATTACTCCTCACATTCACACAAACCTTCTGCAGTTATCTAATTTAGAAATTCCTATATTTTTGGAAACTTCTAGAATATTTTTATATCTATAAAATTTGTTTTCATTGGCTTTTTACTATATTACTAGATGATTTCCCAAACTTTCTAAATTGTCCAATCATTTTGTTGAGTTTTCATTATTTTCCTTAGGGCTTTTAAATTCTTAATACTTAGTATTTATATGCTAATTTTTTGCTTTGAATTACTTCTTTTTCTTGCTTAGTAGTTAGAACATGTTTTCTTATTTCCCCGAGAATATTAACTAGAAAGATATATGATAAACATATTTTCAAATTTTCTTCATCTTTAGTTTTTGTTTCTATGCCTGTTTCTTTGTTCTTATTCTCTGTATTATATGTGATGGTTTTTTTTTTTTAATGCACCAGACCTTATTTTATTTCCTGCATGGAAGCGCTCTCTCTCTCTCTCTCTCTCTCTCTCTGTCTCTCTCTCTCTCTGTGTATGTGTGTATGGATCAAAAGGTCACCAGGCTCAAGAATTCATTGATTACCCTTTAAATTTTCATTATCTTATTATTATTTTTATTTTATGTGTATAAGTGTATTGCCTGCATGCAGGTAGGTGTACCCATGTTGTGCAATGCCTGTGGAGGTTAGAAGAGGGAATCAGATTCCCTAGAATAGGAGCTACAGAAAGTTGCTAGCCACCATGTGGGTGCTGAGAATTGAACCCAGGTCCTCTGCATGAGCAGCCAGTACTCTTAACCACTGAGCCATCTCCCAAGTCCAATTTTTCATTATCTTTTGAGGCCACTATCTTGACTCATTTGTAACACACTGTGGGGGGCATCGCCAGCCTGGGGGCCTGAGTTCTAGTTCTCTAGCACGTTAATGTGAGGCCCATTTAGGTCTCCAGATTAGGTATAAAGATTATTTTAATGGGCAGTCATTTGTGATTCAATGGATATGTAAAGAAATCTCTTTGAAGACTTCCTTATCTTCAAAGCAGCAGCTTCTGGGAGGTGATGCTTGGAGACCTCCCTCCTCAGGAACACTTGCTCACAAGGAGTGATGGAAAGATTCCCCCTGCAGGGGAATGGTATGACCATGAAGAAAATGGAAAACTACAAAACCTATGCCCACATCAAGAAACATCATCACAAATGCTCTTTTCTCCTGTTCTTAATCCTAAAACTTTGCTTGTCTTCCTGAAAAAATATATTTCTTTTTTCACCTAGAAGCCTTTTTTCCAATCTTCTCTCTTCTCCCCTTCTAGGTTGGTGTATAAATATCCAATTATAAGCTTTTTAAATTATGCTCTTTTTTAACCTTTCATGTACATATGAATGTGTATGCCTCCTATTATGTCCTTTTCGCAATTTAAAACACAGTTTCCTTATGCTGAACCTCTCAGAGTAGAGAACATTTTTCCTTCATGGATGATAAGGTTGAATCTCTCAGCATTCTCTTGGCAATCTTCCATTTGATCCTTCTGTTCTCTTTTGGGTGGTATTTTGAAGCAAGGTCTTGCTGTATAGTCCAGGCTGACCTAGCAGTTGTGATTCTTGGCCCTGCCTCTCCAGTGCTGGAATTACAGTCGTGAGGCAGCACACCTGCCTCAGCTCCATCCCTTTGTTTACTGCTATACCTGGTGACCACCTAGGATTGGGATCTTCTACTGACTTTCTAAAAAATAGCTCTCCAAGCTCCTTTTTTAGCATGAAGTGGAAGAATTTTGTTTTTTTTTTTTTTTAGTTCCATTAAGTGGGAAGACCTGGTAAGCATCTACATCTAAATGTTTTTAAGCCTTCAGCTCTCCTATTTTAGCAGTCTTAATCCAAAAGAATTTGGTTCTAGGCCCAGGTGAATTCCCATGGTGTTATGGACTGAGACTTAGCTTTCTATATCTCTGTCCCTAAAGTTAACTGTCATCCTTGCCTGCTTTCTAGGCATCTGAATTACTGGATTGTTGACAAATTTTCTATTCTGGGTTAATGCTTTCTTTTAAAATCTGTGTATAGTAGTATTTGTAGAAACCAAAAGGGAATAAAAGGTACTATTGTTGCAGGAGGCATTTTAAGTTTCTTCTTAAAAGAAATGAGAAAGCTGTGTGTAGTGCTGCACATGTTTAATTTCGACACTTGGGAGATAAAGGCAGATGAATCTGTGAGATAGAGGCTAACCTGGTTCACATAGGCAGTTCCAGGCCCCCCGGGATTAAAGGGAGACCCTTTCTTAAAAACAACAGCAATAAAAAGGGGGACAAATTGATAATGGAAAATGAATTTATTTATAACTTGGTCAGACTATAGCAATGCTATAATTTTATAAAAAGATTGAAAGGTTAAACACAACCTAGGAACTATGCATATGTTAATTTGAATTGTCAGCATTCTATGACATCACTTCCTGACAGGCAAGTTCTTCTTCAGGCTGACACCCGTACTCACATTCCTATGCCAGCATAGAATACCTGGGGGAATTTTGACTCGTTGGGATCCATCATTTCAATAGTCTGAAAACTGAAACTGAAGGGAAGGTCCCAAGCATCTCTCTTTAGAATGTCTCCTCTCTAGTCAGAGGGTTATGATGTGAATATTGAGCTGAGTTTTTCATAATGAGTCTAGGGAATTTTTGTCCTTTATGTTTATTTAGAAACATTATTAACATAGATAAGATAAATCCCACAGAACTGGGATAGAGAACAAGACTAGGAAATGAATAAATGACTTGATCAAATTATTTTCCATATTATTTGTGTGGATGTTTCAAGATGACCTGGGCATATGGGCTTCTTTTGTTGGCTCTGTGTCTGATAATGAAATTCTAGTTTGCCTTTGTTGAGTGGAAGTTTGGTTTTTATTGTCGTTGTAGCTTGGTTGATTTCTGATCAGATATGCATAGTTACTTGGCCTGGGTTCCAGGTTTTCACTACTGATTTTTTTTTTTTTAATTGGAGGGATAGGAATGATTCCAGGCTGGTCTAGAGCGCAAGTGGGTAATCACAGCGAGGACCTTGAGTGTGGAGGCGGCATCCGGGTAGACTGGTTCTAGCTAGTTCACCGGTCTGGTCTAGAGCTGGAGCAGTGTTTCCAGACCTAGTCCCAGAGGGCTGAGATGGCATCCTAGTGGGCAGGGCTCTGACTAGTTCACCAGGCTATTCCAGAGCGTGAGCATCAGGTCCCAATTCCTGTGCCTGATTGAATTCCTTTTAAAACACTAATTATTATAAGTAATTAGATAATTATGTAGAATATAAGCAAATGGCTTCCTGTGATGTAGGCATTGTTCTTTGAGATTTATAATATTAACTTAAATTTCACAAAACTTCTAGGCATACACTGCTAAAATCACCATTTTAAAAATGAAGGCTTGTCTGCCATACAAGTTATGAATCCTTCAAGGTTACAAACAGTATGTACACAGTGGAGCTAAGATTCAAGATTTCAGCTATAAGTGCTCTGCTTTGCAACATTATTTTCATTTTTTTTATGTTTAACGTGTCTACAAGAAGTTCATGTAAAAGAGGTCCCCTTATCAGTGTTATAACAAACAACATATATGCAGTGGTTTAAACACGCTCACTTTACTTCCTGCTCCCGTGATGAGTACTGCCGAGCCACAAGCAACTTTCATTCCCATGATTACTCCTGATTTGGGATCACCACGCTCCTGCTGTCTTCACTCTGTGATGCTCAGTGCTTGTGTCAAGTTTGGGGGTTGAGTTAAAGGCAGTGGACAAGGTAGAGCTGACTCTTGAATGTCCCAGTCACTCATGACGCATCTCTCTCCTCTGCTCATGTTCCTTTGTGGGTACATTTGTACATGGCCAAGGCTAGTTTCAAGGGATGCTTCTTGTGTCATCCAGCTCTGTGTCAAGAAAAAGAACAATGCTCCTTGAACTAGTAACCAAATTCTGCCACCACTGGCCTCCCAGGATCTGTATCTTTTTTCTCCTACACATAATGGGACATGAGCCAGTCATTTTTAATCCATGTCTAAGAATCCATTGTCCATGTCGATGAATGGGTAATTCTAGAAAGTACCTTTGCTCTCAGCATTAAATTCTCAAACTTGACTCTTGTATTCTTTCAGCTTCTCTATAACATATTTTGTATGTGTACAGAATAAGGAAGAATTCAATATGAAATGTTGCTGTGGTTCCTGGAGTTAGACTTCCTGGGTAGGAATCATGGCTGTGCTACTCTCCTTTCTATGATAGATACAGAAGCCACGTCCCTTTACATTTGTGAAATAGCAAAGGCAACTCCTCTGCAGCAGGGTAGAATCTAAAAATGAGTTAACACATTCAAATACTCAGCATGTGGAATATGGAAAACCCTCAATGAACACGATCAGCTGCTACCTCCTAATTCTTGATTCATTTATTTTTATCTTACATATATGTTTGTTTTGCCTACATATATGTAAGTGCACCTTTGTCATGAAATGATCACAGAGGCCAGAAGAAGGTGTCTGATCCCCTGGAACTGGAGGTATAAATGGTTCTTAGTTGCCATGTGGGTAATGGAAACAGAACCCAGGTCCTCTGCAAGAGCAGAGTTCTTAACCATTGACCCATCTCTCCAGCCCTACTTTCTAATTCTTGATGGTATACTGTTCTAATACAATGCAGCCCTTCGTTATGAGTAAATTGTATGTAATTTCTTGTAATTCATCCTTATTATTTGAAGGCCAGATTTGCCTGGTTCATCAAGAGCAAACTCACAGCCTCCCAGAGAGTTATGATCCTTACGTTGAAAAGATATGGAAATACTAGTGATAAGGTTCTTGGGCACCAGTCTTTTGTTAATTTTTGCACTCCATATATTTTATAAGATAAGCGTATAGCATGTTTTTATATCTATATTGATAAAATACAAGACTTATTTACTATCATATTGCTCTCTAGTGACATCATTAATATACTGAAGTTAACAGTCTTGATTTTCATTATAAGAGTTTACTGATCTATATCTCTTGATGAGGTGTTAGGGAGTGATGGCAATTCTGATCATGTGTGAATCTGTATGTGTCTGCGTATGTGTATGCAATAAGGCCGGGAGCTGTGAGAGTTCTTGGATCATGTCTTACTCATTTTAAAAAATTCTATTTTGCAAAATAAGATCTAGAGTTTCAGTTCTACAGCTTTTGCAGGTAGATACAAATGAGAAAAGATGGTTTATTGCCAGGAATTTAGGTATCTTACATGCAAAAGTTTAGGTCGATTTCCTCTAGTTGTTCATGCTCCAAAAGAGAAACAATACCTGTTTCTGTCTATCTGTCTATCATATATATATATATATATATATATATATATATATATATATATTCTAATGGCAAGTAGAGAAGCCAAGGTCTGAGAGTAAATAGGCTACTAACCTCTGATCCAAGCTCAGGCCCAGGAGATGCCCTTGGCAAAGGCACAAAGGTTGTGTTCTTGCTACTTAGTCTGAGTCAGAGGAGATCAGAGGTTTAGACACTTCATGATACATTTCATGATTCAAAGGCTAATTAATATATTGAATAAAGGCCATTCCAGTAGGAACTGATGTTATCACAAAGCATTAGTGGTTCCTATGAATATAAATAAGAAATATATGCTGCTTAAGCTGAGCCCAGTTCCTCTCGAGAACTTCATAGAAAAGCAAAATAAGAATTACATCCTGCTGAAAGATAAGTTCCAAGAGTTTATTCCAAAACACCAGTTCTGCTCTTGAATAGGTTTTAGTCATGAAGTATTGCAACTTTCTGATTTTTTTTGCTTTTTAAATTGTGTGTAAACATGTTTTAGTCACTATTCTGTTGCTGTGATATACCACTATGATCAAGGTAACTTACAGAAGGAAGATTGCATATGGTTCCAGAGGGATAAGAGTCCATCCCGACGGGGAGACCAGAATAAAAAGCTGAGTGCTCACATCTTCACCCACTCTCAGGATGCAGAGAAAGGGAAGGCTGGCAGGGGGCTATGAACTCTCAAAGCCTGCCCCCTGTGATGTGCTCCCTCCAGCAGGGCCACCCCTCCTAAACCTCAGCAAACAGCAACGCTATCTGGGGGTCATGTACCAAGTATTCAAACACTTGTGCCTATGGGAGATATTTCTTACTCATATCGTCATGCATGCGTTTCTCTGGGCACGAGCGTGTGAGCACAGTGCTTAGAGGGGCCAGAAGAGGGCATCATATCCCACGAGGCTTGCATTACAGGTGGTTGTGAGCCTCCTAATGCGAGTGATAGAAACTGAACTCTGGGCCTCTGTGAGAGCAGTACTACCTGCCCTTCATTGCTAAGTCATCTCCCCAGCCTCGTTTCCCGATTTCCTTGTGTGACTTTCTCTAAGCTCTCCTCTCATTACTGATTTAAGTGTTCCAGATATTGTCTCAGAAATGGCTGTCTTTTATTTAGCTTCTCTGCATATCCTCTACTACCATCTTGTCGGTATAGCGTAGTGCTAAGAAATGGGATCTTTGCCTAGATAGGAACTAAGAGCAACTGTGTATCTCTAGGAAATTTTTTGATGTACTGAACTTCAGTCCCCTCTTCTATAAAATTCAATTCACAGGATAGTTAGGATAACAAAAGAAAATGTGCAAAGATGATAAACCAGTGTCAGACCTTTGAGCTTTTCTGTTCTTCCCCTGAATTTAAAGCTATTAAAAAAGCTATTCTCTCTTTGTAAATCACTTTCATGTTAATTTTAACAAAAGTACTTCTGATCCAGATCCTCTCCTGATGAGAATCGCAGTGCCTGTGGAATAGAGTGAAATCTTACTTATTCAGTAAAAAAAAAAAGAATTCCTTGTCTGAAATTACACTCATCCAGGTTTCCAAATTGTATCTGTGTCTACTAAGTCTGGTATTTCTCTCCCGCCTTTTCTATAGGCTCAACCTGCATGCTTTCCTCCATCTCACCAGAACATATATTACAAACTTTCAAAGTACAGGACAAGCTTTGAAGCCCCAGCTTATAAAACTCTGTTCAAACTTGCTTTTTGCCTCCTTACCATTGTGGTGGTTTGAATGGGAATGTCCCCCATAGGCTCTAAGTATTTGGGCATTTTGTCCCCAGGCTGTTTTGGGAGGTCTTAGAAGGTGTGGCCATGCTGGAGGAAGCACATGACTAGGGGTGGGCTTAGACAGTTCTTAAGCCTTAAGGGATCTCCAGTTGTGCTTTGCTTCCTGGGCCTGCTTGAAGTGCTTAACTCAGCTTGTACTCTAGCCATCTCTGTCCCCATGCCTTCCCACCATGATGGACTCTTGCCCCTTTGGAAGTGTATGCTAAATAAACTCTTCCTATTATAATTTCCCTTGGAACTTATAGTTCCAAGAGTAGTAACTGATAAAACGATCTTGTGCATATCTATTTTTGCATAAATATCTGATAGCCTGCTTTTCTGGATCAATTGAGGATCTGTCATCTGCCATATTGTTCATTTTTTAATTATGTCTTGTATTCCATATATGCATATTGCATACTCAGTATTTTTTATGAAACGATCTAGACACCAGTTGAGGAGATAGAATATGATTTCTCCATTGAAAAGAAGATTTTGCTTTGGGCAACCTGCTACAGTAGCCTCATAGTCCCAATCCCTATCAGTTCCATACAGTTAGGGATTTAGATTCAAAGGCAGGTTTCTTTCTTATGAAAACAGTCTGTTTCTTATTTACTCCTTTCCTAGCTTCCTATGTGCACCTAAAGATAATTAATTAAACCAAACTCTGGGTTTCATGTCTTGTTTGGTACCTTTTTATTACCAGCAGAAGGTTGTAAAGAAATGCAGCCTTGATGATTGGGTTTTTGTATATGGGTTCCTTTTCTTCTCATGTTTGACCAGGTGACTCTAGATTATCTTGTTTACTAAACTCCCATCGTCTTCCAGAAATCACTTTAAAGATATTTTGTTCAGGATATTTGATCGCTATTAACATGGTCATTGTCGTAAATCATGCAATACCCCATTAATGGAAGTCCAAATCTCAACACCGAAGTATTACTTAAAACAACATTTCTTAAGCTAGAATCTGTGTAGAGAATTCAAGTTGCTTTCAACCATAAATAAAGATGAGTATAACGGGAAAGGATTTAGTTCAGCCACTATGGAAAGTACTGTGGGGGTTTCCCAAAATTAAAAATAGGACTACTAAATGATCTGGTTGTCCACTCCTGGACATAGACGCAAAGACTCTATTTCTTATTACAGAAATATTTGTGTGTCCATGTTCATTACTGCTCTATTCACAATAGCTAGGAAATGGAGAGTCTAGCTGTCCATCAATTGATAAATAGGTAAAATGTGGAACACATATGCAATGGAATTTTACCCAGCTGTAAAGAAAAGTAGAATTTTTAAATGCACAGGAAATGGATAGAACTGGAAAATATTATACTAAGAGAATTTAGGTCCAGACAGAGAAATGTCACATGTTCTCTTTCATATGGGAATCCCAGCTTTGAATTTTAGATTCATGTTTTAATTTAGAGCATCCGTAAAAGTGCTAGAAAAGGACCTTGAGAGGAGAAGGGGGAGAAGCTTTGAGAGAAGATGGGATAGCGGAAGACACGTGATATGAAAGGAGAGGTGGGGAAGACTGGGGGTGGAGAAGTTTAAATGGGGCTAAGTACAGGCCTGGGGAGAGGAGGGGGCAGGGAGAGCTAACCAAACGCAGGGTATATCAAAACCCTATGGAAATCAACTATTTTGTAAGCTAATAAAAAAAAATAGTTTAGGGGTTGCAGAGATGGCTCAGTCATTAAGAGCACTTGGCTGCTCCTGCAGAGGATGTATATTCAGCTCCTAACATCCACATAGTGACTCATAGCCACCTGAAACTCCAGTTCCAAGGATTGCATGCCCTCTTCTGGCTTTTGACACACCAGACATACACATGGTACACATACATACATGCAGGTAAAACATACAAATAAAAGTAAAAATAAGTACATTTAAGTAAAAAGGGTTTTGAAAGGAGTTAGTTATCCTCTATGAGCAGATAATGTTGTTCCCTCAATCTATGGGTTATTAATCTAAAATTCCAGTGCCAGGCAAGGTATATTTCCCTAAGAGTTGTCAGGGAGGCCTCAAAGACCCACAAAACAACACAGGATATTGCCTTACCTACCAGAACTGGATGGTTTGCTGAAGGCACTTAGTTACTTCCAATCCTCCCCCATGGCCTCTTGAGAACCGTGTTCACCGATCTGCACCTCAATGCCCAGTATACAACCATTTCTGTTAGTAGCAAGCCTTATTCTTACATCTGTACAGTCAGTCTGGAAATGATGTTGTTCATGGTCTCTAACTCATTGTTCTCATCAATATTATTTTGGTGATTTGCATTCCTTTGTCCTTCGATGGGAATTTTAGAATCAGCATGCTTGGCACTATAAAAATTCTGCTATGATTGTGATTCAGATTGTTCTGACTGTGTGAACTGATTAGGGGGTCGTTATCATTAGAGTGCTGAGTTTCAGTTCCATAAGTGTCATTCTTTGCACATTTAAATCTTAATTTCTCTTAGCAATAGCCTGTAGCTTTCGGTGCACAGATGTTGCACATCTTTCTTATATTCTTGAGGATTTGATATTTTTCTGGTTTTGAATATGTATGTTTTTTCAATTTTAATTTTAAATTGTTGCTCATATTTATAAAATGTAATTTTATGTCTTTATTTTCTATGTACTAATTGGCTAAATTTATCAAATCATTATAATATTTACCTGTGAATATGTTAAGGATTTTTTTTAACCTGAATAATGATATCATCTACCCCCAAAGATACCTTTGCCTCTTCCTTTCCACTGCATTTCTTTCTTTCCCTTGACTTTTTGAATGGATTAAGAAGACTGGCAAGCCATACTTCACAAGAAGATGATGGAAGTGTTTGTCCTATGTTAGAAACCTTCGGTCTTTCACCATCAAATATTAGTTAGATGAAGGACTTTGTAGATGTCTTTTGTCATGTTAATAAATTTCTCTTCCATTTCAGATTTTGTGATGGAGAGATATTGAATTCTGTTGAATGCTTTTTAACAACTCCCCTGACTGTCATATGACTTTCAGTATTGGTTTTTTAATATGAAATTCCTTTGATTAACTTTCAGATATTAAGCTAATCTTGGGCTTGGGGAATGAATTATATTTGTTATAACACTGAAGCATCATAAACTCTATATTGAAAAAGTTTGTTAGCCCCCTAGAAGATGAGAACTTAATAGCTAGCCAGTAATACCAAGAACATGTAGCTGTTGAATAAGCCCATTCTTACATGTAGGCAGCAAGAAGCCCAGTCTGTTATGTAGAGTCTAAGACAGTTATACTAACAAGAAACTGAGTTAACAAAAACCTTGGGCAGTCAAGATAGTATCAGCTGAAGACAAGCTGATCTACAGGATGTTTATAGTTTATAATTCAAAAATAACTTGGCAGTTGCTATGGAGGCTCTATTAGGCTTTTCTGAATCCTCTTAACATTTCCTTTTTTTTCCCCTGTTTTTCTTTTGAATGCTGGCCCGAGTTTAAGATACTCTGAGCACTTTCCCTGCCCCTAAAGCTACCTTCCCTTTGCCACAAAGCTACTGGTCCAACCTCCACGGCCAGTGCTCTTTACCGATAAGCCATCTCTCCAGGCCCTCAGTAATTGTTTCTTAGGATTCACCAATGAGGCCACTTGAGCCTGTGCATTTTAGTGTCTGAACTTTTGAAATTTTTCAATATCTCTAATGCAAATAAAGCTAATCAGGTTTTCGATTCTTTTTTGAGTAAAATGTGGTCGCTTTTTACCTTCCAATTAATTTTCTATTGAAACTTAGTTTCCTCATTTATTGGCATAATGTTGATCTGTTCGTATTTTCCCTTGTTTTTTCTTTTAATAACTATAAAAATCTGTGTCACTGTCTACTTTTTCTATCTTAATTGTTACTCTCCCCTTTTTAAGTTTTTCTCCTGATTTCCTGGATAATATCATTTTTAGGGATCTTTCCAAAGAATCAAATATTGATTTGTTTGATGTATCTAAACCACTGCTTTGTATTTAATTACTTTGATGTTTTTATTTTTGTGTGTTTCATTTGGGGTCAGGGTTTTCCTCTAGCCCCAGATGGCCTGGACCTTGCATGTGGACCATGCTGGCCTCGATCTCACAGAGATCCACTTGCCTCTGCGTCCCGAGTGCTGAGATGAAAGGTGTGCCTGGCATTTACTTTGATTTCTCCCCTTATGTTTAGTACATGATTTCTCTGCCTATTTGGGGTTTAATTTATTTCCGTTTAATTTTGCCTTATCAAAGATAATTAAGGTTCAAATTTAGATTGACCTTAGGGCATTTTTCCTCTAACAGGGGATTTATTTAAAGCTATACATTCTCTTCTAAGTTGTGCCTGACCCATTTCTATTCATTATCATAAAATTCAGAATGTTTCATGGTTCTCTCTGTGTTCCTTGTTTTTCACTCATTATTTAAAAATGTGTTCATTAATTTTTAAATCATTGGCATTTTCCAGATATCATTCTTTTTCAGTTTAATGAGATTGTGGTCAACAAAAATATTTTGAAATTAACTTAAATCCCTTAAACTGACTGAGATTTATTTTTGAGTTATTAGCAAGGTAAAACTCATTGACTACTACATATACAATTAACAATAATGTGTTATGTACACAGTTTAAATAACTGGGTTAAAGTAGTTATTAGTGTTATTTCATATATTTATTGATTGTTTTGAATATTTATACTTCAAAATGCTCAAGGGACCCTGGGCTCTGTAGGGTCCTTTGTATTGTGTGATCTGGATACTGACTTGGTAGTAAATTGGGACCAATTCTAGGTATAAATTGTTCCCTTTCTTGTTTCTCAGCAGAAAGGATCCTAAGCTTCCTTAGCACATATTTCAATGCAGTTGTCTATGTCATGTTTAATATGTGTTAATAAGTCTAACATCTTAGTGTAGATCTAGGTATCTTCCCAAGTATTTGTATCCCTCTGAAATCATCTAATTTGTTATTTTGTTGATTCAGTTTTCTCAGGCCACTTTGATTTCTCCAGTTAGATTTTGATTTTCTCCTTGCTCACTTTTCTCTGGTCAAACCTCCTTGCCAACAATCTCCTCATGGCACTGCAGATTTTTGTCTTCTTAGATTTTACATCTTGTGTATATTTTCCCCAAATGCCTTATATTTCTTCTTTGGGTCTTTTTTCAATTACATGTTTCTTCTGAATAGTCTGGTGGTTTTCTCATCTTTACTTCTTAATGCTTTTCATTCATGTAAAAAAAAATAGAGTTGGAGAGTTGGCTCAGCAGTTAAGATCACTGGCTGCTCTTGCAGAACACCCATGTTTGATTCCCAGTACCCACATGGCAGCTAACAATTGCGCATAACTCCAGTTTCAGGGGATCTGATGCCCTTTTTTGACCCCCGCAAGCACCAGACAACACTGGTTCTTCTACCTACACGTAGGCAATACATTCATACCCACGAAAAATAAGTGAAATTTTAGCTTTAGATAAAAATTGAGAAGTACAGTTTATATATACCTCCAACTCCCAGTGTCTCCTCCTACCATTTTTTTTCATTTATATAGTACATTCATTACTGTTTAATCAATTACTGACACATAATATTAGTCATAGTCCATAGTTTGCCTGTAGGGTTTACTCTGTGAGTGAGGCAGGAAAGTATAGAGATTATGTAAAAGTATGACTTTATGGTATAGATAAGTAACACATTTTCCTCTGAGAAAACAGTATAAATATTTACATTGGTAAAAGCTGGTAAGAACGAATCAAATAATTGAATGTAATAGCTCAGATTTCATCATGAATTGAGGTGCGAAGTCTTCTGTGAAACACACGTATGAAGAAAAAGAAAAGCATAAGTTTTGAAGCAAAATTATGCATAAAATAACCAATATTTACTTTTATGTTTCAAAACCTGAAGATGTGGCGTTTTTATATTGTTGCTCACTTGAATGCCTTTCTAAATGCAATAGAAAACAAACAAGCTTCTGCCCACACACACTCCGACAGAGGATTTAAACAGCACAGTGATGTGAGCCACTGGGGCACCGGTCTGTCCTTCCTCTGAGGGCATTTCTAACTGTGAGTAATCCTGGATCTAATTTTCAGGTGTCCAGGGAGCTTTGAAGGCTAGCTAAGTTCCTGATTTCATTCTCAGTCAGCAAGAGGGAAAATACATCTCCGAAAGTGGCTTGACTCTTTTTGGATGTCTGCGGGGTTCAATTTTACAATTTTGTTAGTTTGTTTCACAACATATTGGAAAGAGAGTTTGTGACCTATTCACTCTGAGCTTCTAGGGAAAAAACACACGCGTGCTCATGCTGTTCCTGATTTTTCTCCGATTCATGCGATACCTAGCCTGTGAGTTCTACAATTGGTGGAGATACCACAGCCTACATTTTGAAGTCTGGTTTTGTTTGCTTAATTTTTACTCTTTTTTCAAATTTTTAAAAATTAATTTATTGCTTGGACAATTTTTGTTCATGTGTATGATGCATCCTGGTTATTCTTGCCCTCTGCTCTTCTTACCTCCTGCCCACGCTTAACTTCCTGTCCCATCCTCTTCCCAGATTCACAGTTTTGGGGTTTGTTCTGTGACCCATTTAGTTTAACTAGGGCCATGAACATGACCATTGGATTAGAGCTATTGGCTCTTGGTGGGGTCTCCAGTGAATGCACACCTGAAGGTAGTGACTCCCCCTTTCCCTAACTCTATCATAGGAAGCGGCTCAGCAATGAAGGCGAGGGCTCTCTGAGACGGCCCTGAATCCTTGCCAGGCTGTGGATGGGTCCATGCTTTCATAAACCAGTCTGATCATCCTAGTTGATAGTTCCTGGTTTCTATGACTATGCATTGCCTAGACTGTAGCATTTCGCAAACCTTAAGGTTTTGTGCTTAAATTATCATTAAGTTAATCATAAATTTCATATTAGGCAGTTTAAATTGACATTTTAAATTTTAATTCATACATTATCTTTTTACTGAAAATCCATTGGTTTGAAAGCTCTGGTCATTTTAGCACGGGGCAAAAAAAAATCTGTTTAAGTTTCTTAGGAAAAAAATTTCCCCCTGTGGAGTAGACATATAAACAAAATTATATCTTTGAAAAATAATCAGAAAAAATAATAGCAACCTAGTCTCCTTTTTGGTATTAAAGTTACCAGGATTTTCCTAGTTCTTACCCATTGTACCTATGACTCTCTGTAAAGTTCTCTTGCTCTTCTTTATTCTCCTTCAAAATCCCACAGCCTTTCTGGCAAGACGGCTTAGCTGGTTAAATCACTTGCCCACAACTCTGATGGGCTGCTTGATCTCCAGAACCCACAAAACCTACCATTAAAAAAAATCTGTGTGCAGTAGGTAGCATCCATAATCCCAGTGCCTGTGTGGTCCTGTGCCAACCTGCGAGGGGGAGACAGGAGAATGGGCTGTAAGCTTATAATTAGAATGCACAGCCCACTGGCAGAAAGAGCCAGAAAGAAACTCTCTCAAAAACAAGGTTGGCGGAAAGGACAGACTCCAAAGTTTCTTCTGACCTCCATATGTACAACCTAGTGCCTGAATGTGCATATACCCTGTCCTCCTCCCCCCCACACCCGGCCCCACTGCACGGATGAGCACAGACAGACACACACACACATGTGCAGTGCATGGTGCGCAAAGTAAATAAAAATCATTTAAATTCTTTTCCTATAGCCAACCTGTGAGTTTATACTAATCCTACTTCCTTACTTCCTTCTACCCTTTGTTATTTAAGTTCTTTAATTCTTCCACTAAAAAGCTCCATAATTAAATGTATGAAAGCTCAGTAGAAAATTAGGAAGAAAAATATTTATTGAGTTTTATGCATTTCATGTAATCGGTGCCCCTCCATAGCACTGGATTTCATGCATTCTGTCACATATGTTAAGTCCTCTCCAGTCAAGCATTTGCAATTTACAATTTCTTTTCTTTGTTTTCCAGTAACTATCACTCATGTTTATCTTATAGTTTAATTTTTCAAAGCATCTAAAATGTTGTTGAAGAGAATTGAAAGTAGGGGTCATGCTTGAATTACTGCTAGGATACTTAATAGTGCTTCTAATATTCTCTGCTACGCTAAACATAGTAGCAGTAGCTGGTGGCTACTGTGTTAGGAAGCTGCCTTCTACCATCTGGTTGCTAAATGATTGGCTTATTAATTTGTCAAGGGTTTTTGTTCTTTTATTTAGGAAACAGGGTGGAATGTTATCAAGTAATTATATATTATTTTAATTGCTTTATTTTTTAATTAAATCATTGTGTGTTTCATATAGAACATCTCAATCAATCTTAATCATCTTTATATTCCTTTCCACACTGACACCCCTTCATAGCCCCCCACCTGGGACCCATACATTCTTTCACCCATGTTAAGGTCTATTGTGTCAAGTTAGTGTCCCCAGGTGACCTCAGTATGAGTTCATCCATTGAGGTCTAGTCAGCCTACCCAGAGTTCCTTGCTTTAGGAAGACTAGTTCATCCTCACCTAACAGTAATCAGTTGCCAATATTTCTTAAGCAAAGGTTTGGGGTCTGCTGCCCATTTCCCCAGGGCTATGCTGGGTTTTTGTCTGCTTGACTTTGCATGGGTCCTGAGCATGCTGAAATCATTGCTATAAGTTCATATGAGCAGGGTCCCAGGAGCTTGTAGGATTCTATTTCCATATGGTCATGCACCTCCTCACTGGCTCTTAACAATCTTTCTTCCCCCTCTCCCACAATAGTACCTGATCCCTGGGTGAGTGAGACTTAATAGAGTCCTATCCAGAGACTCACAGTCTGCGGATTTCTGATCTCTGTGATTTAGTCATTTGTGGCCTTTTGTGTTATTAGCCCTTTGTTGTATGAGGTAGCTCCATTAATGAGAGTTTGGAGATTCATTAATAACCTCTTTACCCCTCGTTTTATACTGCATGGGTCTTGGGTGTAGAGGCTACATTGTAGATGTGCTACTTTGGCATGGGCAATTCACAATGTCTGTGTGGTACTCTGTATTAGCCTCCATCTGATGCAAAAGAAGCTTCTTTGATGAGTGGTGACCTGGGATACTTGACTGGAAATATTTGGATGCAGTGGGTAGATTTGGACTAAGGGGTTAGTCTTGGGATCTGTGGTTCTGAAAGTAGGATTGGGCCTGTACTCAAGACTAGGAGAATCTCTGGTATCATTTTTATCTCTAGAACTCAAAATGAATGCAGTGGGCCCGAGTGTGGCATGACTTTCAAAAGTACTAAACAAGGGACAGAAACACCTTCAAGAAGCCTGGAAATGAGAAGTTCTTGGAAGCAAAGGGAGTTAAGCAGAGGAATTTGCAAAGGTTCCTTCCTCCTGACTTTATCAGGAGCAAGCAAACCCTAGGCCAGTTAAACTCTCCCAAGTTTTCTTCCTCATGCAAGTTACAGAACTGTGAGGAAATCTAAGAATGAAAATTTTGATTAGTTCAAGAGACTCTTTGCAAATCAGATATTTTCCTAGACTGATTTTTCTGGTCTTTGTTGTTTAATGAAACTAAAGAAAAAACTATTGCAAAACACAACAGCTAAATTTCTCCCAGACCAGCTTTGTAGCTGCTATTTAAATACATGTACAATAGTCATTTGAGTAGAATATATCAGTATCTAAAAGGGAAATGGTTCATAAATACCACTGATTTTGGTAACATGTTTCTTGTGTCAAGAACTTGTAACAACCAAATATTTATTCTGTTTATGTTATTATTGTCTACCTTTTAGATAATTTTATATTTCTCATTATTGATACACTTTTCATTTGTGCATATTTTTCTGTGGGATCCTGAATACTGCATGGTTTATGTTTTCAGTTTCAATATTTCCCTAGATTATCTCTATGTAGAGTCAAACACACACTTCTTTCTTTTGTAAATAATGTAAAATTATGTTTAACATAAAATAAATTGATTCCATAGAAAAAAATTTTTTAAAGTCCATAACTGGAGGTTTTTCTTATATTTCTCAAAAGTAGGGAATTTCTTTTCTTTCTTATTTTTTTTTAGTCAAGAGTGTATAACATTTTATTTTGTTTTGGAGAATTTAGTACATGGGTATTGTATTGCGTTATTTCTGTCCCTCCCAATTCCCCTCAGATCCTCCCACAACCTGTCTCTACTCTCTTTCATTTTTTCCTCTTCTTTGATTATTATTGTTACATATGCACACAAAATTTATAAATATGCATATATATATAATGCACTGAGTCTATTTTTCTCCATTTATTTTTAATGTATTTTAATTGGATTTTTGTACATTTTATACAATATATCCTAATCCTATTTAAACCTCTCCCCTATCTGTACCCTTCCAATAGCATGGCCAGAAGATTTCATGCATTCTGTCATATATATTAAGGCCTATTGAGTCAAGTCTGTGTACCCAGATGTCTTTCAGTGTGATATGCCTATAATAATAAGACATAGTCCAAATTCTCTCTCAACCATACACACAGCACAAATACATACATGTGTAAACACAGAGTCACACAGATTAAACTCTGCATTATGAATATTATATTTCCACCATTAATACACTATAAAGGGGCTACCGAGATGATTTAGTGTGCAAAATGCTTGTCATGCACGCATGACGTTCTGAGTTCAAATTTCCAGTACTCATGTAAAGCCAGGTGTGGCAGCAGTCTCCATTAGTAATTCCAGTGTTCCTGTGGTGAGAGGGGCGGTAGAGACAGGAGGACCCCTGAAAGTCTCACTACAGGCTACCCTGGGATGCCCAGTGTGAATAACAAAGAGACCCTGTCGTAAACAAGGCAGAAGATGAAAACCGGTTCCCAAGGTTGTCCTCCTATTTCACCTGTGCTTCATGGTACCGCCACCCACACCCCCAACACACACACACAAAATAACACTGTAAATATTAAATAAGACAATGCGTGTAGATTGTTGTTCCTCTTGAGTATTCATAGTTCAGTACTTTTCAGTTATTTCAAAATATCAAATACATCATATGGAAATGATTGTTTGAATAATTCATTAGAAATAATGCAAATAGCAGTTTTGCTGCTAAGAACCATCTTCTGGGATGGAGCTGCAGCTCACCATGGAGTATGTGCTGTGCATGTTCAAGGCCCTGGGTTCACTCCTAAGCACAACCCTACCATAGCAAATTAAAAATACTCACTCCAAGGCCTGTTATATGATAGTTTAAAATCATCTCACAAAATCTTGCACTCTGGAGTGTCTGTTGTTTTTTCTTCACCTCCACATTAAGCCAGACTTTCTCAGAATCTGAAAGTTACTTTTGAAGCAAGTCGGATTTGTATTGATCAAAATGGTCTATGAGTGTTTCATTGAGAAGTTCAGAAGCCTTGTCTCCTCTGAGATGCTTTTTGGAGGAGTAAGCAGAAACACCAGTTTGTTCATCTCAATGCCAATGAAAACTACAGTTGAAACAAGGAGTGTGTCCTTCTCCACCTTTCTCAGAACTTTTGCATGAGCAATGAACTGCTTTGGGGATTTTCAAGAAAAAAAAATCTGTCTATTTTCCTCTTTTAATGTGTTTTTGTTTTTTCTGTTTAAACTCAGATGTGAATAAGTTGACTAATTTCTAAAAGCAATGCTAGCTAAAGCAATGCTACTTTTTAGACTAAGAAATAGTCATTTACTGTCTCAGTAGATAATGAGAATTATTTGAAATCTGGGCTGTTTTAAAGACGCTCCAAATTAAAGCACGGTTCAGTGGCAGTTTCTAATTTGTACCCTGAATGCTTCTCCATGATTTATGCCTTCCAAATGTAAATATCCTCAACTATTTTTGTATACAAAATGATTATGATGATTTATATGATGAAGGTTTTGCTTAACCATTTCTGTATATATTTATAAGGGTAACTCTTTAAAACGGATATTTTGTTATTCTATTCACTTGTATCTATAAATTTAGTAAATGAAATGACTGCAGATAAGTCATTTTTATTGCTACCTTAAAAATCCTTATAAGTTATAAATAAGTGTGTATAATTTATAAATAAGTATGTATAATTTATAAATAATGTTTGATGTTAGACAGGTGTGGAGACAAAAATTCCCACAGATACAAGATGTGTATGCATACACATGTGTACAGTTCCCAGGTATTTAAGGTTGTTTTCCTCCCAGGGAGATCTGCCAGTTCAAACTCTACCTAAGAAACTGAAAGTCTAAGCGGAATCTTCAACAGACTCATGGAAGGGGCAACAGAAAACTGAATTTCAGGGTTTGCCTTGGAGAAAGTGCTTTGATAAAACCACTTGGTTTTGAGTTTGAAAGCATGATGCGAACATTTTAGAAAATGTGATTCCCTAGTCTAGTCCTGTATTTCAGTTACAGGTGTTGACATGACAGCATCCTGGATGATCTGAACCGGTGGTAAATATAAGGACTGGTGTGTTCATAAGAGATGCTCAGAGGAAGGCACAAGAAAAGAAACAGAAGACCCATGTGAACTTGGAGGCATAGATGAATGTGGCCAAAAGGTGAAGAAAGCTTAGGGGTACCTGAGAATTCAAGACAGGAAGAGGGTATACTTGGCTCCTTATGTAAGTGGAATCTCGGTTATTGATTAGTTGCTTAATTGACTGACTGACTGATTTATTTCATTTAGCAAACATCTTCAGGTGTCTTCATGTTTTTGTATTTGTTGGAATTTCCTTATTTCTTTAAAGACTGATTAATATCCCAGCATACATACACATTTCATTTATCTATTAATCCATTAGTAGATATTTGACTTGTTCCTGTCTTTTGGCTATTGTGAATAATATAGATGCAAATATTGACATAAAGATCTCTTTGAGTTGCTATTCTCAATTGTTTTGTAAATCTGCCCAGAAGTAGAATTATTTGACCATATGTTAATTCTAATTTTTTTGCTTTTAATGTCTCCCATAGAAGTTATATCATTCTGTTCCACCAGAAACACACAAGGGCATTTCTATAGTCTCTTCAAAATTTATTTTGATATATGCTTTTATTTTTAATCAATACATAATAATTACACAAATTTGTGAAGTGTAGCATAACATGTCAGTATGTTTATATAATATGCAATGATTAGATCAGAATAGCTGATCTATCACTTCAGACATTTCAAATATTCACAGTCCTTCCTTCTAGCTATTTTGGATGATTCAATTAATTATTTTCAATCATATTCATCCTACTGTGCAATCAAATATTAGAAATGATTCCTCCTATGTAACTTAATAGTGACACCCCTAAGCCACCCTCTCTCCCACTCCTATACCTTCCTAGGATTTTGTATTCTACTTCTTTGAGATCTGCTTTTCAGTTCCTACATATCAGTATCAACGTGTGGTATTTGTCCTCTTTGTATTTGACTTACATAAGAGAACCCATGTTCTGCAATTGGCAGGGTCTCATGACCTTTTATGGCTGGATAACATTTTGGTGTATATAGGGACCACATTTTCTTTATCCCTTCATTGGTTACTGAGCATGCAGCTTGATTCCACATCTTGGCAATTGTGAACAGTGCTGCAGTAGGCTTGTGAGTGCAGATGTCCCTTGACACAATGATCAGATCCTTTGGATCTGTATTGAATAGTGCGATGGTTGGCAAGTGACAGTTCTATTTCTAGAGTCTGAGGAAATGCCATGTGTTTTTCATAATGGCTCTATTAATTTACATTATAACCAGTGGAGTCCTTTTCTGCATCCTCACCAGTATTTATCTTTTATCTTTTTGATAATGGTTCTTCAGATGAGAGAAAGCATGATGTTTGCTTTAGTCTGGCTTATTCTGCATATGAAGATGATTTCTTGTTCCATCAATTTTCTGAGAATTATATAATTTCATTCTTTATGGTGGAATGAATCTCCATTGTGTACATGCGCCATATACAGACACAGTATACACAGATTCATTCTTTATCCTCTCTCTCTCTCTCTCTCTCTCTCTCTTTTTTTCTCTCTCTCTCTCTCTCAATTCATCTGTTGCCAGGGCACCCAGACTGATTCTAGAACTTGGTTATTGTGCATACTGATGATCTCTAAATCTGGGGAATTTTCTGCTGTAATTCCTTTCAGTTAGTTTTCTATAACTTTAGTTTGTATCTTGATTCATCTACACTAAAGATGCAGAGCTTGGTCTCTTAATTGTGCTCCACAATTAAGACTTAGATTTTGTTGTCATGATTGGTTTGTTTCCTCGCTTTATTTCTACAGAATGTAATGATTCAACTTTGTGTTCAGTCACTTCACTGATGTTCATTCTTCCTGGTCTAGTTGATTTGTGAAGATTTCTGTTGAATATTTTATTTGCTTTGTTGAAAGTTTCATTTCTAGTATTTTTCTTTGGCTGGCCTTTCCCCCTAGAATCTTCATATCTTTTCTGAACTTCTCATCAAATAGTGAATTGACTTCTTTGTTGACTTTATTTCATTTATCTGTTTATTTGAATTTTTATGAGGTTAACTTATGTTATTGTTTTTAGTTTTTTTTTTTTTTAGTCCCTGCTGGCCTGGAACTCTGTGAACTCACTAGATAAGAATAGCATCTCTCTCACGGAGATCCTGCTGCCACTGACTCTTGAGTTCTTGGATTAGAGGTAGGAGATGCCAGGTTGCCAGAACTTTCTTAAAGTTCTGGCATCTGCAAGTTGCAGCTTGTACATCTGTACCAGTGCCTCTCAGGTGTTACCTGGGGCTCTTAGTAGCCTTCTTGGAGAGGTGCTTTGCAGAGATGAGCAGACAAACTTCTGTGACAATGCCCAACAAGTCAGATAGATATGGAAATACAAGCAATAGATGACTGCTATCCCAGAAAGAACATAGAGAGGAAAATCACAAAAACAATGAACTATGGGATTAAACTTTAATAAAGGGGAAAATACAAAAGAATGAAATAGAAGGGGTCAGGGAAAGCAAACAGGAAGCAAGTTAAAGAAAGTGAAAGATGAAGAAAGAGGAAAGATGGCGAAGAAGAGAAGAACAAGAGATAAAATATCTGATTATAAAATTAAAAAAATAATTAAAGACCCAATTTCCTCAATATAATTAAAGCTTGCAGGAACCATAGGTGTCAGTCTGCTGCCACCAAAGCTGATTAAACTTTGCAGTTACAGTTCTTGATTTTCTTTCCTCATGGGAACTGGGGCTGCAGTCAGTGGCAGACTCACTTTACTCTTGGTTTCTGTCCCTCTACACTCACCAGCTGTCCTTTGACCCATTTCTTGATTCCCGATAGTCTCTCCCTCTGCCTCTTCCTCATGCTGAGATAAAATCTCTTCTGTCTTATTCTGACTCTTAGCCACGTTCAACCTATGACGTCTTCATACTTCAAATAGACACTAGATAAAATCAGCATGTACTCATAATTGGTCATTATTAGCTCACCAAGGCACAAAGTCATCTTCTATTTGTGAAAATTTTGAGTGCTTACAGCAGATGTTATGAAATAGTCTGCTCGACATGCATTCCTATTCACTTCCGCCCAGAGATCAGGAAGGCAGATGGTGCATTTCCCAGCTTTCCTTGCATCTTAGGTTATTTAACAAGAGTAACATCTACCAAATGGACTCTCTTAAGAGTAGGAATGGAATGGAATCAGGTGAGAAGAGAGGCATACTGCTGAGCATCCATTCTGCTGGTTCTCATCATGGAGCTGTCAGCTACTATTACAGCCTCCACATCCACCAGGAGGCTTTCTAATTGGGGTTATTCATTCTGAAAACCTAATATAGTTTGCTTCTTCAATTCTCTGTACAATTTCAGGAGACAATCTTCTTTAGCAGGTTTTGAATAAACTAGATAAAGCAATTTCTGTCCATTGCAGCTGTTTTCTCGTAATTTTGGAGGCAATTATTATCAAATTGCAACATGATATAGATTACTAATTTTGAAATGGAATTTAAAGGAAGTCATCAACTATTGACCCAGAAAAATCTAAAAGAAGCCCAACCTGTGTCTCGTTTAAGTCATTAAGGAATAGTCTATGGAGGTACAAAATCTTGTTCAAATAGTAAAGTGAAATTCTGCAGAAGTTAGTCTTTCTTGTTAGAGCTTTTCCCCTTATTTGTTTTCAGTTCAGTTTTGTTAGCATTTTGTCCTCTGCTGAATTGCACAATCCCAAGTTCATAGCCGTCTTAAAGAACATTATTTTCCAATAAAATGAATTTGCAATAAATTTAGGTTCTGGACCTGAAGGCAACGCTACATACTGTTAACTTCTGCATGAACTTTCTTTTATTTAATGGACTTTCTCATTTCATAGTGCCCATCAACAGAACCTTGTTTAGATCTCAGCAGCCTGGCAGTACAGCCAGAGTAGAGACCTAGAGCAGAATCTATCTAGGAACCGAAGGACTAATTTGTCATTGTTCTGCTCATTGTAGGACAATATTCTGTGAAAAGAGATTCCCAAGGAGCCCCACAAAGTGCTTTTATCCTCCGTGATCCACAGCTCCCTGGGTCTCTTCTGATGCTGAGCTGGTCCTTGCCCATTCCCAGTGAGACTGGTACTCTGGTCCTGATACTGCTCATAGCTGCTATATTTGCTATTGTTGACTCTGGACTCTTCAGAGCAAGCCACATTTCTCAGAAGCCACTCGTGTTCTATGCCTCTTTTGGTTACCATTATTTTTACCATTTTAGAGCTCCGTACCTAGGAATTAACTCTGTCTGTCTATGTGTATATGTATATACATGTGCAACATGTATGTTCAGGTGTGTATTAGTTACTTACAAAGAACATTTTCATTCAAACTTTCACATGGTGCATGTGAGACAGGGGAGTAGAGGCCAGAGGTTGGTATCAGGTGCTTTCTTCAGTAGCTCTCCACTTTAGTTTTTGAGGCAGGGTCTTCCACTGAACCTAGAGCTCCATGATTTGGCTACACTGGTTTGCTAGTAAATCTAGGTGTTCTGCCTCCCCAGCACTGAGATCATAGGCACACAATGTATGCCAAGGTTTTTTATGTGCATTCTGGGGAATCAAACTCTGGTCCTCCCACTCATGGGGCATGGCAAGCACTTTACCTCCTGAGCCATCTTCCTAGCCCAGGAGTTCACCATTCTTGAATGTACATGGGCTAAACAGTCTGGGCCATTTTTCGAGTTCCCCTCTCAGCTCCCAGTATGACACAGCGGAAGGGAGTAAATTTAAATTTGCTTTTCCTGTTCCACATTTCCACCATCCCCTACCCTTCCCTTGCTGCAGACTCATGACCTTACAACCTGCTCAGATGTCATTCTTAACTGTTTGGACAGATCCAACTCAAGTGCTGTGATTTTTCTTCTATGTCACTTGCTGCATATCTGCTTTGTATTTCATTCTAGAAAAGGCCATCACGTACTTCTTGGAGGCTTTGCATTAGCATTTTTAACATTACAGACCCAGCAAAGCTGTGATAGCTAATTCATGTGATTGCAAAGTAATTTGTATGACCTGTGGAATAGCATGCTACTTTTGAAACGTTCTTATTTTACTCATCACCACGCAGAGGTAACAATAAATCAAACAGTGGGTGTTTATGATTTTAGATTGAAAGAAAAATAGATGTACAAGTGTCTCGGCATTATGTGACTTAATTTTCTCCACTAATGGGCTTATCATTCAACTAAATAGATTATGTTGCCTAATATATTCCTCACATCCTCCTTGCATGCTGCAAATCAGTGAGTCTATAGCACATGCTATACATATGTGATACATAGATGTGTGTCTATTTATCTGTATATCTATGTATCTATCTATCTTTATATAGAGAAAAAGAGAGGGAGAGATAGAGTATTGAAACTAGTACAGGCTCTGTCAAATAGCTGTCCATCATCTTTTGAAGATAAACAGTAAAAAGATCTTGGTCACTTCACTGAGTTGGGTAGTAAAATAACAAGTGTTCATCCTTTTTTGTTATTCATACGGCCAAACCCATCATCTCTTCTTCTTTTCTTCTTCCCTTGCAAGACTAGCAAATTATACAAGGCATTTAAAACAAAGAAGAGTGAATAGTGAATAGTTATTTGATGCAATGTAAACATCACTAGAATGGAGTTAGGGCGGCCTTCCACAGTATGAGCTTTGAAGTCATAGACATCTGGATTTAAATCCCATATATGCTACTTGGTAGTTCATTGTTCTTCAGGAAATTTATTTAAATTTTGAAGCTGAGCTTTTCTTACCTGTAAAACAGGAGACAATTCCTCCAATGTTTTTGTGTTATCATATTACAGAGGGTTAAATGGTGAATCCTCTAAATTACATAGCTCTGCAAAGTCAGCTCTTATGGTACATGGTCAATTCATGGTAGATGGTTCCATCTATATGGAAAGTTTTTAGAAAGGAGGACAGTGTATAATTTAATTAATTTTGTGTATATATGTATATAATAAAATTGAAACTAAAAATGCTTAGAAAGATGTAACTGACAGCTGAGGACATTGATGTTCATAGGGATTAAATGACATGATAAAGGTTCATAGCTGACTAGAGACAATACTGAAACCAGAATCCAAATTTTCCATTTCTCTGGAACCTGTCTTTTACTTAAAGCTTTGCTAATTTAACATAATTCCTTTTTTCCTATCTAAGGTTGCCAGACTTAGCAAATATAGATAATAAATTGTTTTTTTTTTTAGTTTAAACAGGTTTCATGTAATGCAGTGTTTGTGGCATACTTAAAATGTCCAAATAAAAAAAAACACTAAATAATATTGAAATAAAATATGCAAACTAAACTAATGTAATATTTTAAACCATTAGACTAAGAACCATCGTGTATATGAGATTCAGATTCAACCAAACATCTTGGCTGTTAGGGTCTGAGAATGGAGAAAAAAATGCTATGATGCAAAAAGGGAAATTTATTTACATAATTTGGCAAACAAAGCAAATCAAGCAGCTAGCTGGGCTGCAGTCCCTAAAGCCAGATGGGGGACTGCCCTGTGCTCTCCAAGGTGCAGCCAGCTATTAAAAGTGCCCTGACTGCACAGCTCTGTGGGCTAGTTTAACCTTGGAATTGGTTGGTCCAGAACCTGTCTGTCCCACGGGGATTATCTGTAGTGGACAATTCAGACCTTGTCTCTGAGGTCTGGGCTTGGCGCCACAATGCCCGATCAAGTGTTAGCGCCAAGGCGGGGCGAGGTGATTAAAACTTAAGCGGTCTGACTTTGCTTTGTCCCGACATTGGCATCTTTTGGTTGAAAATACTGTTTTCATCACGAGTATTTTATAAACAGTTCTTGAAGTTTATACTCATTTCTTCTATTCGGGACAATTCAACTTAATTCTTCAGCCATCTGTATGTTCCCAAAGTGTACAAAGCATAGTTATGAATGCACGCAATAGTGTGGTGGTTTGGATGAGAATATACCCTTTAGGCTCTAAGTATGTGGACACTTTGTCCTCAGTTGGTGGCGCTGTTTTGGGAGGTCTTAGAGGGTGTGGCCATGCTGGAGGAAGTACGTCACTCGGGGGCGGGCTTAGAGAGTTCTTAATTCTTTGGAACTGTAGGCTAAATGGATTCTTCCTTTTATAAGTTCCCTTGGTAGTGTTTCTATCACAGCAGCAGAAAAAGTAACAATTAAAAATAGATAATTATAAATTTCACATGAAAACCCAGAGCTGACCAGAAAAGTTGGCTCAGCAGGTAAAAGCATTTGCCTCCAAGCCTAAGGCCCTGAGATCAGTTCCCTGAGCCCACATGGGGGAAGGAGAGAACCAGTTCCCACAAGTTGGCCTCTGACTTCCACACGTGCACTGTCACATGCATGCATCTCTCCCCACAGATATATGAATAAGTAATATAATAAAAACAATTAGAAAACCAAACTTGCTGGCACTGCCTGGATCTCACCACACAAATATGCTGAGTTGTTCTCAGCCTTTGCATGTTGTCCACTGTTATCTTGCATCATATGTTGCCCAAGATCATCTTTTCATTAAAGACATACTTGGACTTTTATGGTTTAAGTTGTTGTGTGTAGAAAAATTCAAGTTAGTTCAACACTATTGGGTTGCTTATAGAATCGAAGTCCCTATGATAACATCCTGCTCACTTTTGTTTGATTCTGGCTGCTTTCCTGGGGACTAGTTTCAATGTAGCATTTTTCTTGCCAAATCCAAGTCTGTAAAGCTTAAAGTGGGTTCAGTCAATTACTCATTAACTGGACCAGGTGGGTGCAGTTTGCTGCCAAATAGGTTAGCCCACCTCTCACCCACCTTTCTAGAATGCTTATAACTCTAGTATGTCATTACCCTTCGGTCGCCACTGAATGCTGCCTGCAATCAGAGGCCACCGCATGAGAGACCTCTTGGGAATTTACTGCAATATCAGTTGACTTCAACCAGAAAGTAAGGCTGGCATGCTGCTAAGCCTCATCAGATAGAGCCCATACTTCCTTTTATTCTGAAGGTTTAATTCAAGGGCTCTTAGGACAAATTGCTTTCTTGTGTTAGATGAGACTGTTCATCCTTTCAGGAAGGAGAGGGATGGGGAGCCAATAGTGGAGAAGTTCACACAGCTGCCTTGATGAAGTTGTTTGTCTCAGCTTTCCACGGTGTTTTCCATTTGTTTCACATGGTCACAGAGCTTTGAAAAACTGAGGAGAAAAATGAATGTGTTTTCACTCAGAATTGTTCTTTTTCATTCAAGAAAGGATTAATTCATTCACACTTTTGAGTAACAGTATTTTCCCAGCCTGGAGCCTTTGAGCAAATTTATTATAAGTTGTGAAATGGTATCCTGTCAGATCTGCAACCCCTTTGATCATCTTAAACCTCCTCATGCAAAACCAGCAAACTGCCAAGCAGTTGTTGCTCTGCTCAGTTCTGGAAATTCCAATTTTATATTATTTCATGGAGCAACATGGTCACATTATAAGAGTTAATGTTCCAGCTGCAAAAAGCCTCATAAGACTAACTGGTCAAGAGACTAGGACTCTCTGGCCTGGGTTGAACCTTAACTTTCCAGTTTTTCCAGGTCAATCACCTTGTCAGGACAACCCCTAGGAAGGCAGAGGTAGTCACCATGTTAAAGAGAAAGCAGAATACCTAGGGCATTAATGAGACGGTGAACTTTTCCTGCCCAGAATCCCAGCTGCTTAGCGCAGTGCTTAAGGACCGGGCCACAGACATGTGTCTCTCTGTCAGTCTTGTCTGTCCTCCTCTTCTACCTCCCCTTTTCTTCCATCTCTTTTTAAAGCATGCTTTCCCTAATGCTACCGGCTGCCCCCAACATCCCGAATCTCTGTACTTTCTCTCTAAAACGCTTCCCCTCTCTGTCATGTGACAGCTAGTCTGGCTCGCGTCTGACCTCCACACCAGCTCAGAACCTTGGCGTTACCATCCTCCTCCCCTCCCTTCTCCACTTCCAGGAAGCTGCTGAGATTTACAGCTTACCTGCCCCGAAGATTTTTTCTTAAAATCTAATAAAATTGTCCTAAAGTTTCCATTTTAGTTCATTCTTAAATATTTATCAATGAGACTAAGAGCCCTTAAGGGGGAACCCTGGTTTTGCTTGTATCACTAATAGCAAAAATACCATACTGAAAAGTAATATGGAGAAAGGAAACAGTTGGGTCTCAATATCTCAGTTCTACTAGTAGGCATTCTAGTTGAAACACAAACTGGCATACTTCTTTGGCAAAGCCTCATTAACTTAAGCTTTAGCTTTTAAAAATTTATATTATAGGGATTGTAGGTTAGTGATTCTTATAGAGAGTACCCCAGAGAATTCAGAGGAATATCTTTTTCACCCCGTTGATCACAAGTTACATAAGATCTATCAACAAATTCATTTTGCTCTATTATTGAAAATATGCAGAGGCTAATTTAAATTTTTTTTCGTTTATTTTGTTTTACTTATTATTGTTGCATGGGGGGGCAAGGGCACACCACGGTTGATGTCCTGAGGTGGGACGACAACATACAGATTTGGTTCTGTCTTGCGTGCATTGAACTCAGGTTGTCAGACTTGTGACACGAACATACTAGCTCTTAAATGAAATTTTCTTGCTTCACCTTTACTGCTGCCTTTTGGACACAAGCACCCTTGCCTCATGCTTGAATTACTGCATTATAGTCCTCACTGCTTCTGAGAATGAAAGCTCCCAGGAAAAACCTGCATCTTCAACTGAATTTCCTGCAAGGCTGTTTAACTGAGCAACTCTGAAATGATTGTGGCGATCTTGGAGAGTTGAAGATGCAGAGCCTAATAATTTATCTTGGGGGTGATGTTTATATCCCTAAATATCCATTCCTACCAACTTGTGTCTGACTTAGCATCCTGCAACTAACAGATTAAAACCTTTAGAAATGTATTCATTTATCAAAACCCAGCTTCCACCAACCAAAAGGCTGAGTGTCTTCAGAGAGCATCTGAGGCTGATAGCTGAGATATCTCTTTTGCTATAATCCCAACTTAATGTTTCTACCAATGCTTTTGAAAAGTGTCTTCATTTATGACTTTTCTTTGTACCTCAGAAACTTTGTGAAACTGCTTCCATATTGGAATATAGGATTTGGTGAAACATGAATCTGTGTTCCTGGGCTGTGGTCACTCATATTTGACTCCAGAATAAATGATCTCTTATCCCCTTTTAGGTGAGAGTTGTGCTTTTGCATGGGTAGTTAGGGTGCCACAACGTGGAGCCCTGAGAAGATCTGCTTTCCAGGAGGAGTCACCTGGATGGAAGCAAGGTACCAGTGCCTGCATGACGTCCATCGGGTGTCATTTCCTGGGATGGTGTGGTAGTTGTTTCCAGGGCTCTTCTGGACCTCCCTGGGTTTATTCTGAGCTGGTTGTTTAAGGAGCCTATTTGATGGATACCTTTTGGTTTGCTTTGCTTTGAAAGTATTTATTTGAAAAGTGTCTTTTCTGTTTGCTTCCCTTTGATTCATTTTTATTACTTTTGGACTCTGAAGGCATGTTTGATTCTGACCATTTGTTTGATAAACCCATCAGCAGTTTTTGTGTTTTCTTTCTTTTTCTCTGGACACTTCTCCTATACATAATCTAAGCACTGGAGGAAAACAAATAGATCTTTAGTACACCAGGTGGTTTTAGGTTTGGTTAGTTTATTAATTCAACTTACAAATGTAAAAACATGGAACAAAATAAAATTTTAACCAAAGGTAAGCTCTTCTCTATGGGGAGTGTTTACTACCTCTAAATTTCTCTATTTTGTATGCTTATCTAGAGGTCTTAGGCAATAAAAATTTTAAGACATCACAAATGGGCAGCCTTCTTTCATTGGAATATAAAATCTGAAAAAGTAAATGACAACAATTAGTAATTTACAATAATAAGAGCTCTAATAAACTATATGCGCTACAGGGAGACATTGAAAATAAGCAGTTAATTTAAAAAAATTTAGGGGTTATACCAGAACTAAAGATAAATTCTGAGACTACCCCCCCGCCCACATCTCATCTTTCTCTGATTTTACCCGTCATTCTTTATCTCCTAAAAGCAAAATCCTACATGCAAAAGATTATGGCCTGTTTCAAGGTAAAAGTTATAACAAAAAAAGGGAGAAGAGAAATTGCATGCTATATTAAAATTCTCCTGTGGAAAGGCCATGTTCCCTTGGAAAGCTGTGCTCACACATTGGCTATAGCTCACATGTTCTACTTTTTGCCTTGGGCATCTCTTTCTCTTTTCATTCTCATGTTTCATTCTCCTGACATCATTTAGGTCTATGGGACCCCTGGTAAACAGCTTCTAGAGAAGAAATCCATTCCTGGCATTGAGAATTTTTTCCCTTAGCATAGAATCTAGAAGGGGCAATGTTCCCTGTTATAGGGTAACTCCTTTTAATCTCTTATTTAACATACATATACTTTAAGAAGCTTCTATAATGGTAGGCATTCATATGGCTTTTTCTAAAGGCCTTTGGGTTACTTATCCCTCCCCGTCCTCTCTCTCTCTGTCTTGCCCTCTCATTCCACACCTGATTCAATTCTTCTGACTCTATTATGCATCTATCCCCATTCAAACCACTGCATTCTATCGCCCCTCTTAGAAGGCATCCCCCATAACCCTTGGAGTGTCCCCAGAAGGGATTCAGAAACACCAGCCTTTCTGGCTTCTTGTTATAAGATGTGATTTTTCCTCGGACTACATACACATGCTGTTGTCATGATGTCACATGAACCACAGGGCCTCAGGATGGCTGAACCACGACGAGTGTCATACCCTGAACCTCCACAATCATGAACTAAACACACTTGATTTTGTTATAAAGTTATAGTGTCTCAGGCATTTCATTTTTGTATTTAAAATGGGCTGATAACGTCTCCAATCTCCTTCATGAGCATATGGATTCACTTACTCAATGTTTCTCTCCTCACAATCTCCATAAATGTAATAATGAACATTTTTCTCTATCATTCACTAATGAATCCACACAGATAACAGTTAACACACTGTAGGCACTAAATAAATATTTGTTCAATGAAACAATAAAGGATGAATACAGTAAATATTTTTACAGTAAGATATTTGTATACATGATCATGCTCAAAGCTCCCAATGACTCTAACAACCAGGTCTTCTCATCATCCCATTTTGTAGCTCACAAGAAAATAGGCTAAAAATAAAATAACCTCAAAAACATCACACTAAGTAAGCATGTGGAACTTGTCTGGCTTGAAAATCTAATATCTTTACTCTTCCACTGTGTTTGAGCTGATATGATACGAAAACAAACAAACCAAAAAGCACCACTTTAAATCTGTATAAATATGTGATTAAATAGAAGAATTCCTTTTCCTTTCTGAGGAACTAAATAAGACAAAAGTCTCAACTTTTGCCCCTAATTCAAAACTGATCATGTTGTGTACAACTACATCATCTGCACAAATCCATCCCCAAATGCAATTTTTTACTTTCCCTGCTGTGAAACCTTTTAAGTGTCTATTTCAAGCTCCTTGATGACATTTCTCAACTTTAGATGCAAGGGAGAGTGAACAGGAATAGTTGGTTAAAGTTTATACGCTGAGTCATCTTTAAATATGATCTGCCCAGGACAAGATATGCATATTTTATAGAAAATTATTTACATTTTTTTCCCTATTACATAAAAGAAAAGCTCTAAGTTTGTACCAGGCATAGGCCAGGCCAGAAAGACTTTTTAAGGAAGTGATATGATCTAATTTAATATTTTCTAGACTTAGCCATTTACTGTTTTCATGATTTTAGATCAGTAACAATGAAGCTATAATATTGCTTCCTTTGTATTTTAATTTAAGTAGATTTCATATTTATATTGAAATCATGGCCACTTTAGTGAAATTATGGATTTGAAGTGCCATTTTTCTAATATACATCAAATATATAAAGTTCAAGAGTTTTACAAAGCCTATCCATATACTCACGGAAACGTTCTAGTTTTTTTCCTATCTGAGGTATGCACTTTGCATGTCTACCCAATTAGGATAAATCGTAATAGAATAAAATGCACTTCAACTTCTAGAACCCAGGGAGAGTATATGCTCAAGGTAACTGTATGATAGTTAAATGCCAAAATGGTTGTAAAATGTTTCTTATCAGAAATTGAGCTTGGGGTGTACAAGAAGGCTCATACAATTTTATTGGAAATTTTATGACTTTTAAAAATGTCCTTGAAAGCATCCAATTTCCCTTCCTTCTCCAACAATGCTCATCTATTCCCTTTATTCAGTCAACCAGGAAGAACTCAGCCCTTCTTCTTTTCTGAGTGTGAATTCATGCTCTCAATAGTTCCGAACTTTTCCTTCAGTTTTTCTCACATTGCTGTTACTGTTAAATTTTCTCATGAACGTTGACCCCAGAATGATTCTTATTTTAGCACATCGGCTTCCTCTTATTTCATTTTCCTGTCTTATAAGCATAGATCTTTGTGCCTCAGTGGGACTCTTTTCTTTAATTCTCTTTTTATTGAGTAAATTTGTTTTCTGACAAGTTCGTACATGGATAGAATACATTTGATTCCCCTCACCCCTTCCCCTGGCCATGCCTCCCCTCTTCCTTACTAAGTTTCTTTCCCTATATTCAAATCTCTTTGTTTTATTTGAGACCTGCTGAGTTTGACCAAGGCTTTGTGCTGAACATGCTTTTGGAGTTATCCACTAGAGCCTGGTGGACTTACAATAGGTCTACAATGAAAGACAGTGGTTCTGCCTCTCCCTGAGTTTATCAAAAGCCAATAGTTAAGCAGTAAAAAATTGGGCCTCACGATCTCCTCCCCCATTCATCTGGCTGTTGTCAGGGACATTCTTTCTCCCTGTCTTCTGACTTTCACATTATTTCAAGTCTCCATTTCAGAGTGCTCCCCAAGACTTAACAAGAATGGGTGTGGTATAAATGCCTTGTCTGGGCTGAGCCCCCAACCGGTCATTTTTTTCTCAGTATCTTGGGCAGCCATAAACCTCTGCATTCACAACTGTTCACAGCAAAAAGCAGCTTTCTGATTACTGTGGAGAGTAGCATTTGTCTTTGGGGATAAACATAGATATTTAGAAGGTAATTTGACACTATGTTGATTTAGCTAAATGTCAATATTGAGTCCTTCTTCCCAGGGCTGATGAGAGATTTTCTTTTCTTAATTATTTTTTCTAATATAACTGACTTGTCGATCAGCACACCTACCTTTGAACTCCATGCTTCCATTTCTGAGTTGTCAAGATTTTTAGAGGAAAAAGAGACCTTACTGTTTATTTCCAAAACAAATGGAAATTTCTTAGCCAGTTTTTATAGATAGCCCAGTAGTCTTTTTATTCATTCAATGTCAAATTCTTTGTAGAGAGACTGTCAATATTTCCCTCTCTTGTTAGAATTATAGATGATCTCATTCTTCCATGAAGATCTTAACTAAACACTATGACAGAATATGTGTGGAGCAGTAACTGATGTCATGGATAGAGCAGTAACTGTCCTTCTAAAAACTATTGTCTGGGTGATAAAGACCAACTCTTTCCCAAATAGAACTACAAATAGGTAAGACTCTACATAGAAAGTTTAAATAGGTCCTTAGTTATTAATGAAAAGAACTAGTCCGGAGTTATAAAATGAACACTAAATTTCCCTTCAATATGGCAAGTAAGATGGGAAAATTCCTGAGGGGAAGCCATGAGATAGAGTTTTATGATTTTAGCTCAAAACATGTCATGTGTATTTTGAAATTTCTTAGTCCATGAATGCAATTTGAAATGGTTCAAGAACTTTAGTATGTTTCATTGGCTGCTGGGGTGGTGTGTAACTTTAGGTGTGGACAGAATTGACTAGGATTTAGATGGGTGTGTGGGTATGTCTGGGTAATTTTCTAGTCCTTTTAAAAAAATGTTTTATTTACTAATTTTACTTTAGTGTATGAATGTATTGTCTGTGCGTGTAAGTACAACTATGTCGTGTAGTGCCTGTGGCGGAATGAAGAAGGTGTTAGAGTCTCCTGAAATTGGAGTTATGAACTGTTGTTAGCCACCATGTGGATTGTGGAAATCAAACCTGGTCCTCTGCAAGAGCAACCAGTGCTCTTAACTGTTGAGCTATCTTTCCAGCCGCAGCGTTCTCTTTCTTGATATGGGAGAGGATTTTAGAGAACAATTATTTAGAGGCTGGGGAGATAACTCAGCCAGTAAAGTGCCTGCCGCACAAGCATGAGGACCAGTGTTCAGTTCCTAGGACCCATGTGGAAAATCAGACATGGTGGCACACACTTGTAATCTTGGTGACAGAGCTCACTGTTCAGTCAGCCTCGCCAATCAGTAAGCCCCAGAACCAGTGAGAGACCCTATTTCCGGAAACCATGTAGACTTCTGCTTTGCCCACCCCTAGCATGGGCCCCCATCTCATTTCCAGGTTTCTACAGACATTTCAGTTTAGACAAACAAAGCTAAAAATGCGAAGCCATGATTAACATGAGAGAGAACATATGGTGTTTGATTTTCTGGGCCTGGATTACTTTGCTCAAAATAATTTTTCCAGTTCCATTCATTTCCTGTGAATTTGATACTTCTATTTTTCTTTACAGCTGAATAAAACTCCATTGCACATATGTTATGCATTTTCAGTATCTATTCATCGGTTAATGGACATCTAGGTAGACTCCATACATATCCCAGCTATTGTGAATTGAATAGCAATTAACGTGGATGTGTAGGAGTTCTGTCATAGGATATGAAGGCCTTTGGGAATATGCCCAGGTGTGGCATAGTTGAGTCATATGGCAGTTCTATTTCTAATTTTTTGAGAGACCTCTAGACTGATATCCAAAGTGACCACCCTAGTTTACCCTCCTGCCAAGCGTGTTCAAAAATTTCCTTTTCCCACATTTATGCCAGCATTTGTGTTCTTGATTATGGCCATTCTGACTAGGGTGAGATGAAATCTCAAAGTAGTTTGAATCTGCATTTCCCTGATAGCTAAGGATATTGACCACCTTTTAAAATGTTTAGCAGCCACTTGAATTTCTTTTATGAAGTGTGTTTTCAGGGCTGGAGAGATAGCCATCCTCAGCAGTTAAGAGAATTGACTGTTCTTGCAGAGTAACTGGGTTCAGTTCCCAGCGCCTACATAGTAGCCAACAAACATTCATAACTCCAGTTCCAGGGGATCCGAGGCCCTCTTCTGGCCTTTGTAGACATCTCATACATGTGGTGCACATACATGAAGGCAAAATACCCATACACAATAAAAAACAAAGAACTGTGTGTTCGGATCCATAGCTCATGTCTTTAAATCGTGTAGTTTGTTTTCTTAGTTATTTACATATTCTAGACATTAATTCCTGATCATATATATCACTGGCAAAGATTTTTCTCCATTTTGTAGGCTGTGTCTTCATTGATGATTTCTTTTACTAGACAGAAACATTTTAGTTTCACAAGATCCCATTGGCTCATTTCCTGAGATCCAGACTCCTACTTAAAAAGTCTTTACTTATGCCTGTATCTCATAGCTTACTGCTTACATGTCCTTCTGGCAGTTTCAGAGTTTCAGGCTTTATTTTGAGGTCTTGATTCATTTGAAGTTGATTTTTGTGCAAGATACAAAGTAATTATCCAGTTCATTATTCTGCAGATAGGCATCCAGTTTTTCCAACAGCTTTGGTTGCAGATGCTGCTTTTTCTCCGTTGTGTTTAGGTAGCTGTGGCTGCATGGATATGCATCTGAGTCCATGATTTTCTTCTACTGGTCTATATGTCTGGCTTTGTGCCAGTGCCATTCTGGTTTTATTATTATAGCTCTGTAATATATCTTGAAACCAGATATAGTGATATGTCCCGCACTACTATTTTTATTCGGGATTGCCTTGACTATCCTTGGTGCTTTGTGTTTCCATGTAAATTTAAGATTACTTTATGTCTGTGAAGAATGATCCTAGACTGTTTTTATTGAGATTGTGTCGAATTTCTAAGTTGCTTTTGTGAAAATGGTTATTTTCACAGATTCATTCTGCTCCATGAGCGTGGACAGTCCTTCCAATTCTCATTGTTCTCCTTAGTTTCTTTCTTCAGTGTCTTACAGTTTTCATTGTGGAGATCTTTTTTTACTTGGTTAGATTTCTTTATTAACATTGTGTTTCATTTTATTTGTTAATTTTATTTTCTGTGTATGAGTGTATTTTCTGCATATGTGCAAGTGCACCTGTGTCATGCAATGCCCATGGAGGTCAGAAGAGGGTCCCTTGGAACAGGAGTTATAAATGGTTGTTAGTCATCATGTGGGTGCTAGGAACCAACCTGCATTCTCTGCAAGAGCAGTCAGTGCTCTTAACAGCTGAGCGTCTCTTAGCCCCAGTTGTCTCTTCTTCATTATAGTGTAACAATAAGAAGAGAAGCCTAATTCTTAGTTGATAATATTTAATGACTCTTAAGCATTCAAACTCCCCTATAACACATAGTAGTTGAGAATTGAAATCTAAATAAGACTGTAAATTTAACTAAAACTAAAATAAAATAAAAAATGAGTCTATGGTCACATGTTGACCTTGTTCAGCTGTGGCTTTAACACTTTATGGAGTTAATATATCTAGCTGTGAGATTCAGTTGATTTTCAGTGGAACTTGATGTCATTCGTGGAACTTCAAGACCCAAAGGGTCTTGTTTAACTTTGATTTTCTTTTTGAGCCTTTAGACTTGTCCTACTGATGGTAAATGCAGACAGGAGAATACATTTGACAGCTTTGGAGTCCCCCAAAATCACATCAAACAAACATGTGTGTTTATATGTGTATGATTCTCAGTAAGTTTTCAATGTATAAGAAAACAGTAAACTAGCTGATCTCATGGATCCCTGCTACTGCTAGTTTCTTAGAAAATATTTTAAGAAGATTTTCAACTTGTAAAGTAGAAAGAAGTCACTGAATTTCACAGATTCCTTTGTTCATATAGAAGCACAAAGAGTTGTATTCACATAACATGCTTGAATGTGTTTTTTTAGATTCTGGATTGAAAAGCTGTTATTTCAATTACATATGTTTTTGTGTTTATTGCTTCTGTGCTTGTAATAAAACGCAAGAAGCAATTTTAGATATCAACTCTAAATAAACATTGTTTTTGAATCCCGAGGAACATTCAGACAGTTTATACCAATATAAAGTAAATTCCTTAGTGATAGTAACTGATGATAAATTAACAAATCAGACTTTAGAGTTTATACACTAATATTTCTTTAGAGAGAGAGTTGAGTTCAGTGTTTTGCTTGCTCTAAGTGCTAAGTTTTGCAACAGTGGTGACATAAATTTTGGAATATGTCAAAGTATGTAATACCCTGAGAAAATACATAGAGTCTGCGAATCTTCTAACTAAAGAGCAATGATATGAGATCCAGGAGTTTTTAAAAAAAAGGATTTGGTACAATTAAAGTGAAGGACTGGCCTGTGAGATGTCTGTGGGTAAAGGTGATTGCTGTCAAACATGACAAGCTGAGTTTGAACCCCAGGACCCACATGATGGAAAGAGAGAACTTACTCCTTCAGGCTGTCCTCTGATAGCCACAGTTTCTGACCTCTGCACAGTCTGGCCTCCACATATGTGCTTCTCCACACACATATATAAATGTTAAAAATATAATATAAAATATATATATAATATATAATATAAAATATAAAAATATAATATAAAAAAGTTAAAAATAAATAAAGTGAATGATTTTTTGGGAAAGGTATGTATCTTAATAGATACATACATATTTATATATATGTAAAATATATTCTATTTTAGTTCTGTAAGCCTGTTAAGATGTATTGATATTTTATAAAATTTTATTTATCTACCTATCAACTTACACATATAAACATCTGTACATATCTGAATGTCAGTATACATTTTAAAAGGCTCTTATAATACTCCATGAGTTCCACAGAAAGGCAGATAGATGTATGGTAGCTGCCAACTCAGAAAATGAAAAAGGGAAGTATATGTTAATCACAGTTATCCATAGTTATAAAAGCATATTCAGACAGATTTTATTCATAACCACTGTGATGGGTTCAAAGACCAGAGCAATGTTGGGAAGATATTGGACTCAACTCCATAGACTTCAACATCATGGACAGGTGAAAATGTATAGCCAAAGAGTAGGATGGGAAATCATTAAGAGGAAACATTAGGAATGATGCAATTTCTGGGTAAACCAGTGTAACAGAGTCATTACTGAAGACAGACCACGATGATCTGACATCAGTATCTAGGAAATGTCAGACGATGGGGGTGCTAGTTAGGTACCAAAGTGGTCAAATAGGGAGTTTAGGTGGTTCTTGCTAACACTAGATTTTGTAAGGGAGTATAGAGATGGGCCTAGGAGAGTTTAGTCAATCAAAGAATCTCTGCCAGATCATACTGTGCTCAAACAGGAAAGCAGTGATAAGGTCTATGTCTGAAGATGGAGATTTGGAGGTACAGTCTGCAGACACTTGTTTGGAAAGAATAGCCAAAACTTTAATTTTATTTGGACTGTCAAAGACTGGAGAGAGGGAACTAGATGATTCTTTTAAAAAGAAGTGCATTTTGCTTTCTGTCACATTGACCTGATATGTCTCATTCTGGCTGAGTCCTGCTGTGCAGTCCAGCTGCTTGAAGTCCAGATAATGCATGCCAGGCAGGGGAAGTTGGACTTTAGGATAAATCTTCCTATGACTCATCACAAGACTGTGCTTGTGGAGTTGGAAATGTCTGTGTTTCAGGTTTTACTGCTCATAATTCACATGCTGTCTAGTGCTCTACTAGTGCTTGGGGTGGCTTTTTTAAATGTCGCCTAGATTTGTAATGTATGTTGGCCATTTTATTACTGAAAAAATGTCTATCATTGTTGATGTTGAATATTATTGTTTATAAACCTTTCATCAAATAAGGAAGAAAATTTAGAAAACCCTTTTTAGCTTTAAATGATTATTTTCTAATGTTATTTTTAAATGTGTTTACTGAAAATAAATATCTTAGTCATTCTTATCTAGAGATGGAAAAGTGACTATTTAGCCCAGAACTACGATTCAAATCATTTTATTGAGACAGTTTTTCATAAGTATGTACAATATATGTTTATATATACCCTCTTTTGGTATATATATATATATATATATATATATAAATACCACTTCCATTAAGTGCTTTAGGAAAGACTGTTTTCATAATACATAGAGACCCCAAAACAAAAAAGAAAGATTAAATAGCACTTCTAAACTGGTCTTCTAAACTGGTCAATTTGTCAAATCAATTTCTTTTAAAATAATTTGAAGTACTGTTAGCATGAATTCTAGACAGAAAAGCAAGAATTTCAGTACAAGGAATGCAGTGAATAGAAATGAGAAATTCAGAAGGAAACCATTGTGCTTTTGCACTTTTCTGTGAGTCATCTGTGGCATTTGCCACATGTTGGCAGGAACTTTATCCATTCAGTAGCCTGGCAGAGAAGAGTATAGTCTTCCTAAACAACCAGGGAGAACAGGCTTCCCGGCATTTTCCAGAAATCAAAATCAACTTTGATGGACCTTTTTTCCCCTTCTGGATTAACCATGGCTTTCTTGACAGATCTAATTTTAAAAATACTATCTTGTGTATCTCTAGAACTTGCTGCTGTTTCTTCAAATTCTCACATTTTTCATTAAGGTTTTTCCCGTCAAAGGGATGGACAGATAGGGATGCTCATAGATAATAGGCTTTTTAGTTTTTATCTTTGTTAATTAGCTGAGAACATTTTCAGAATTCTGCCCTTGAAGAAGTTTGCTTCATTTCCACTGACAAATAAATGGTCCACTGGGAAACACAAAGCAATAACTCTATGCTATTTAGAGTAGGGGAGTATTAACTATCCTATTTATTACTGAGCATAAATTGTACCTACTTCACAACTGGAGGAACTTCCAATGGAGTTCCCATTTTTATTCAACTTTCAAACTTCAAAATGTTTGCAGTAGAAACCAAACTGTATTTATTAAAAGCATGATTACTATTCTGGAATGTATGTTAGTGAAACCAATCAGGAGAATTATAAGCATTGCTTGAAAGGCAACCTGACATAATGAAGAAAATTCTGGCTCTGGAGAAACAAACAAACGCCATTCTTGTATCTGAGTCTACTCGTTGCAGAATGAATGATCTTGAACTACTCAGTTTTTCTGAGCTTTAGCTTCCTCCCCAGAACACTGGAGTAGGAAATAACTCATGTTCAGTGCTTGGTTGTAGGATAACAGCTGATACCTTTAAAAATGTTGAAGTTTGCTTAACAAAAATGGTCATTTTCAGAGCAGGGGAATCAGTGAGCAATGATGGAGTACCCACAGTTTAGCAGGAACAGAAAGCTATCAGCGCTCAAGGTCCCAAAGGGTAAGGGCTGTGGTAGAGAGCCTTTGGCAGGACTGTAGTCTTGAGAAGTAATGGAGCTTCTGCCAGCCCACTATGCTGTGGAAACGGAGGCAGGAATAAATGAATATCCTCTTTCTGCTGTGCTTGTATGATAAACTAGAGGGATGGAGACTCATCCAGGGCCCATGAACACAAACGGATTACGTGGCCCAGACCTTCGAGGTGGAAACGACACACTCAAGAATTCTACCGGCTGGGTGCAGAAGTGGCAGTTGAATTTGTAAGCTCTTTGTGTCTTAAATGACTGGAGGCTCTTTATGCAGGATCTATGGAAGTCAAGGCTGTGATCAAGAATTAATAAACAGTTTTTATATCACCTTTCCTTAAAATATTGTCTCTGGTTAATGTTTGAAAAGTCTAAATACGTGGAAAATGGACAAAGTGAAAAAGTTTGTGATCATTTTACTGATTCATACAGAGAGAAATACTGCCAATGTGATATGGCATTTAAGGAAGAAAAAGATCAACTGACAATTTTTCTGAAGTGCAAATATATTAAAACTAAGCTATGTAACAAAGGAAATCAGTTTCTGTAAGTCAGCATAACATATATATTGCACTAAAATATGTAACTCTACAACTATGTTTATGTCTATATGTGTCTCATATAGATAGATAATAGCTGATTGATACATAGATCGTAGATAGATAGATAGGTGCCTGACGTGTTTCTGAAGTTGGAACTCAAAATCAAACTCCTTTCTGTATCAAACAGGCATTGGAAACACAAGAAGAATATAACCATATGGTAAGAAACCATTTTAAAGCTTCCTGAAAAATGTAAATTAGCTGAAGAGGGTATTCAAGCAGTCAAGCAGGAATGAAAACATTTGAATATAGCAAAACTTTTCCTTAGGTCATAACTTGTTTATCAAATGCTAGAGTTATTGACTGATCCTTTTCCTTCATAACCTAATCCAGTTCTTTGACAGGTGTCAAATATATATGAAAAATCCATCAAAGAGCCTTGAGTTGTTACAGTTCTGATTCTGTAGTGCCTGTTAGCCATGTCATAGTGGTAGGTTGTATTATTTGCTCAAGATAAGGTACTGTTCATTACCTAACTGGGTTAGGTAATCCTGGGTTTAATTCTATAACAACAACTCCAATAGGTGCATATACATACATTATGTCACTAAATCTTTTTCTGAAGTAGATGTTATCTTGATTTGGCAAATGAAGGGATTCATGGAAGTTAAGCAGCTTTACAAACCTTAACCACATACAAAGCATAAAATATATAATTAAATATCAAAGCCCAGGCTCTTTCCACCTCATCAGGAAGAACAAAATGTGTATCCTCTTGGCATCTCTGTTTTTCCAGCCCTAGTAGTAGATACAACTAATTGATTTGGGGCTTTTTTTTTTTTTTTTTTTGGTTAATCCAGGCTTGCCCTGAGAATTTGATTCAAATCAAAATTTAGGTCCAAACTTCCAATTGATTGGATATATTATTGCAGTTGAAAACTCTTAGCCAACTCTGCATGTCTCCTTGTCCTTAATGCATGACAAATGACAGCCCTTATCACTGAACTTATAATCAAACCATAGGTAAGATAAAGAACATAAATCTGGATTTTATGTCTGATTTTCTCAGAGGAAAAATAAACAAGTTCCTGAGACACAGAAAAGGTTCTGCCTTGATAATTCTACTTACATATGAAGATGTTGAAAAGAGATGACTACATCTCTCCAAGTAGTACTCAAATTCCTCTCAGAGTGAAAACTTTGTACTAGAAGATGAGATTTGTGTAGATTTAGAGAAGCCAGATGAGCAAGAAAAAGGAAAAAGAAAGAAGGAGGTAAGAAGGGCTCAGCGTTGTACTGAATGGAAATGAAGGGACGGAGAGAGAAGAGGGTAGATACTGACCCCTCAAGGGGAGCAAATACGGGAGAACCCTTTGCAATTTTAAAGCGTTTTTACACCTTGTTAATCTCAGGAGAACCGACTGAATTTTTTGAGGGAGAGTTCCAGATCCTGTATCCTTGGATTCTGTCAAAAGTGGGGCCTGGCACAGTGCCTCAGGCACAGGAAGTTTATTTGGCAGAGACAGAAGTGACAAAAAAAATACAAGGAGACTGAGAGTATAAGGAAGAGCTAATAAAAGATGCGTTCTCATCTGGTCAGCATCATGAACAAAGAGCCCTGCCTGTCCCCTGGGATCTTCTAAAAAACCACGTAGAACATACTTCAGAGTTTTTCTCCAATGACCTGGGGTGGTTATCCACTAAATCATGTTTACCCTGGCGTGAGGCCAGATGCCTTGCTCTTCTGATCTGTGCTGGTGCCGGTTGGGTGGTGTGTCTTGACTCTCCAGAAGCTCCGAGGCAGTCAGGAGACATTCCACGTGCCATGGAGATGAGAAGCTGGCACTGTGCTCGTAGCCAGCCATGAGAGCTGTGCTAAAATCTGACAGACTAAGACAGGGCAAGAGGCTCCGCAGGCACCTGTGTCATGTTGTGATTTCCTTTCTTTCTGGACTAATTCAAATTCCATAGAATTCTGTTGATTGCTAGCACCATATATAAAATGGGAGAACTGCTCTACAAACACTGGTACTCTTATGATCAGTTGCAATTTGAAATTCAGACTTCATTGTGATTATGTGCCTTTTGATGCTATTCAAGTGTCTAGCAGGTAAAGACACACTTGGGAATGTGCTGGGTACTTCAGTCTGTCAACTTGACACACTTGGGAATGGGAACTTCCGGTGGGGAATTTCTTCAGTCAGATTGGTCTGCTCATATGTATGTGAAGCATTTTTTTTTATTGTTGAGTGATGTGGGTGCGTACAGCCTGATGGGGGTGGTGCCAGCCCTGGACAGGGGGTCCTGGGTGGTTGCTCGGCTGGAGTTCCTGCCCTGGCTTCTCTCCGTGACTGATCTGCACCAGTAAGTGAAATAAACCTTTCCTTCCCAAGTTGCTTTTTGTCAGTGTTTTATCACAGCAATGAAGACCAACACCCTGAGCAGGTAGTCCTGGGTTGTATAAGAAAGCAGGCTGAGCATCAGTCAGAGGAACAAGCCAGTAAGCAGCATTCTTCCTGTGGTCTGGGCTTCAGTTTCTGCCTCCGGGCTGCCCTGGCCTTTCTCACCAATGAACAGTGGTGGAGACCCTGTAAACCAAATAAATCCTTTCCTTCTTCAGTGTTTACCATAGCAGTAGAACGCTAACTAGGAAAATCCCTTGGAAAAAAGTGAGCAGTTAAATTTAACATGCTGATTCTTTTAATAAGCAATCATTTTGATGTTTTATGTTTAAAGAACTATCAGAGAGATGTTCCACTGATAGAATTTATTTACATGAAAAACATTCTGATATTAGCTAATATATTCATAGAGAAATATTCTGAATTAATTAGACAATGAAGCCAGTCATAATTACAGCATTTCTTAACTCTCAAAACTATTAATAGGTAAAATGACTTGATTATTGTTTTGATTATAACAATGTAAATTAGCATATCAAACAATATGCAAATTAACTTTAAAACATTTGATAATTGTTTCTTTTAAGTGGGTTAGCAGAAGCTTTTTATACTGTTGAGACATTTAACCTTTCTGTTTTTAGGAACTGTATATGATGCACTGGAGGGACAGTTTAGTTATTAAGAGCACTTGCTGATCTTTCAGAGCTTGTTCTAGAACCCACATTAGGTGACTCATGGCCACCTGTAACTCCAGTTCCAGGGGATCCAATGCCCTCTCATGTCCTCTGCAGACACCTACACAAACACACACGCACACACACACACACACACACACAGAACTGCAGAACTGTGTTTGCTCATTTAAGAAGTGACTCAAATACATATTAATGTTCTTGAGTCATGAGGTTTTCTTCTACTTTCTTTCTGACATGGTGAAGGGACCTGGCAATGATGGAAACTGTGTGCCGTGTGAGTGGAGAGAGCTTTCTGGAACCCCATATTGCCTTGCGATTATTCATTTTGACATCGCTACCATGTTTCTGAACTGATGTACGACCTTCTTTGCAGCACACACACCAGAGAAGAGTTTCACTTCGGTTCTGTGCTTCAGGTCAGCTTCTCATTTTCAGTCAGGGAAATACTGCTTGCTGGATTCTTAAAAGTCAACATGCATTCAACAGTGTTAGAGTCTAAACAATTTGCTAGCAATATTCCTTGTTTTGGTATCTTGGAAACATATACTTCTATTTCTAAAATGTTTTGCTTCCTAGTCTTAAATAATTATTGTAACGTTATATACTTAGGCTACATAGAATTCTGTTTCTTGGGTTAGTCAAACACAGGTGTCTCTGGGTGCAACATTTCTCATGCTATTTATATCAGTTTTCATTGCTGCAAAATTGGAAATAAATTTGAAAGTAGAACCTGTAAAGAATAGAAAAGATAAATAGAAAAGGTAACATGTGGGGTATTTAGAATGTCTACACGAAAGTCAAAAGGGAAATTGTAGATTAATAACTAAACTCAAAATTTAAAGACTGGAAGGATTAAACAGGAAATACAGAGGGAAGAATATAATGATATCACTTTTGAGTATATAGAAAATGTAAAAAGCCAATATATCTACACCTGTAACTATATTTTAATTTATCAATGAAAAGAAGTCATGGAAGCACAGGCAACTGCATTTTATTCTACGATATCCAACTTATGTAGAATCCAATAATTTTTATATGCACAAGGAAAATGCTGCTTTTTCAGGTACAACTTAAGACCATGTTCCTTGGCATCTTTCTTATTAAAATTTCTCCTGCATTGTGGGGATCATTGAATCCACATCAGATAAATGCCCATTCTACCAGGGACTACCATCTGTGAGTGCTCATTCCATGTGGGATTCACTTCCTTTATCTTTCTTTTTTTATATCATGTAGTCTAGAAGGAAAACATGAAGAAAAAGATAGGTAGGTGTCTTTGAAAAGCTCAACTAGAGGTTTTTGGAATCCTTGTTTCCTAATACAGAACACTTCAAAACAACTGAAGATGTGAGCAGATTAAATAAAATAAAAGAATGTATATGAAGTATGTTAAGTATGCTTTGGGAAACTCTAGAGAACTTCTCGAGTTTAAAGATATTAGAGTGATGTCTGAAGATAACAATGATCTGGGATATAATAAATTGAATAATACTAATAGCTAAGAAGGGACTTAAACATTCATTCCTTAGGACACTCAGATCTGAGAAGATTGTATCATATTTTGAGTATTTGTGATGAGCTGGTACAATGTGGCATACATACGATTAACTGTAACTGGTTTTACAGACAACTTAAACATAAATAATAACAGTGTTGTGTGCCTGCTAATTAACAGAAACATACCTTACATGCTAGATACCCCAGAGAAAGGATTCATAATAATTTTAAACATAACACTTGGTTTAAAAGCTATGAAGTTAGATGATTTAAACAGGGTGTACCAGGTAACAAATGAACTTATTCTCATATTTTAGCTGAGTATGGCTCAGAGTTTGATAGTGGCAAATTTGGAAAATAGTTATTTTTTAAAGACACAGATAGGTAAGCTATTTTATTTTAGGTGATGTGGCTTATTGGGAGAAGTTTCTGAGGACTATATTTTATTGGCAGGAGTTATAGAGGTGTTGCTGAAATACCATCATGGGACAAATGGTGTAAGGAATTTTAAAAGATGGAAAGTTGATGTCAGCAAAAATCTGTTCCTCATTTCAGAAAGAGAACTACAAGTTGCAATGCCAGAGGCATAAAACAGTTCCATGCAGAAATCAAAGCTCATAAATAATACAATACAAGTAAGCAAGAAAGATATTGAAAAAGAAAATCAAGTACCCATTACAGATTGTTAAAATATACAGGATATTATTTACTTAAGATGATGAGGGACGAAATGTTCGAATTGATGCGTGAATAAAGGTATTCTTGTAGTGTGTGGGAAAATGTGGTTAGATGAATGGATTTATTGAGAATTATGTTATTTCAATAGGAACCCAGTAAATGAAAAGATTTTTCTTTTCTCCTCAAAGAATTTTCCAAGGAGTTGCATAGGGCACACACGAAACCGGGGAAATTTCTAGCTGAAAACCACAAATGGGAAAAAGCAAGGGAATTCTGTAAGGTTGGTACGGGTTGGGAGGCGTGGGTAAAATTAATATTTTGGATATTGTTTGATGTTAAGAGGCTTTAGACATCAAAACAGTACTGACTGGAAGCTTCCTCCTTGCCGACTGGTTCTCATAATACAGGAAGGCGCTATACAGACAGCTGGGGGAAATGTCTTCAACAGTCTCATCCAGCTATGACCTGTGAAATGCTTTAGAGACCATCATGGGTGCAATAGTGGCATGAATGTTAGAGGGGTGGCCAACCATTTTCTGACTGAATTTAAGGCCCATTCCACAGAGGAAGCACATGCCTGGCCAAGAATTCACAGTTGTGGAGCTGATAAGTCCAGGGGTGAACCTGCTACTATTATGTTTTGTCTTAGTTTGCCTTCAACTGCTATGATAAAATGCAACCAAAATGAACTTGGGGAGAAAAGGGTTTATTTGGCTTATTTTTCTGGGTCACAGTTCATCACCGAGGGAGCCCAAGGTAGGAACTCAGGACAGGAACCCGGGGGCAGGAGCTGAAGCACAGGCCAAGGAAGAACACTGCTTACTGGCTTGTTCCCCGGCCCAAGCTCAGGAAGCTTTCCTATACAATACAGAACAACCTGCCTAGGTAGCCTCACCCACATTGGGCTGGGCCCTCCTGCATCACTAGGGCGATCAAGAGAATGCCCCACAGACATGGCCACAGGCCAATTCAATGGTAGGAACTCCCCAACCGAGGCTCCCTCAACCCAGGTATGTCAAGAAGGCAACTAAAACTATCCAGCACATGTTCCCAAATGGATACAGCATCAAACTGCTCTCTGGATGTGTGTGTCTCTCTCCGTAGACTAGTGCACTTCTCAGACTTCACCAGGGAAGTTTCTTTGCACAGTGGAGAGTGGTTAATTCAGAAATTCACAACTTATTGAAGTGCAGAGAATAAATGACTGCAGAGTGTTTAGCCACAAATAGGACATCTATATCATATCCTCCCTCAGGTTCAGAGACCATCTCAGAAGAGAAGGTAGAAAGATGATAAGAGCCAGAGCTTAGGGAGGCTCTGAGCAAGCCCATGACTTCAGACATGACAGGAGCACTGTACTCATGAACTCACAGAAGTTGTGCTTACATGCAAAAGGCCCTCACAAGATCAAGCCAGTCAACATTCTACCATGGAGCAGGTAAGTGTTCATGACCCACACCCTTAAGTGCAACTGTGGATAGTTTATGACTTCTGGGGAAGTGTCAGTTTTCTTTAATGGTGTGACTCCTGGCAGGTCAGTCAGGTAGATGTCCTCATACCCAGAAGTATTTGGGCAGCAAAAATTGGAGTCAAAATGTTATTAAATAAAAAATTATTAAAGTGGGGTGGGAGGAGTTGGAGGTGAGGAGGATCACAACACAGAGTGAAACTCTCAAAGAAAATAAAAGTATTTATTAAGAAGAAAAGTTTTTGAAGACTCGAATATATTTACACAGTAAATAAACTATTGTAATGTAGTTTTCTTTTTAGTTTGAAATTATTGATTTTTCAGTACGGTGTAAGACTAAATTTAATTACATCCCTCATATGTAATACCGACTCTTATTAGCATTTCCCTTGTACTTTCAGAGTCACTAAACCCATGTCAGATGCACATCAACATATCAACATTGATAATAATTACCACAACTGTTTATTATGCCTAAACTCTGTCTCATTTCTCTTATTCTCTTTTTATTTAATTTTTAAAAAATTTTATCTCTCTCTGTGTGTGTGTGTGTGTGTGTGTATACTCATGTGTGGTGCCTAAGGAGGTCAGAAGAAGGTGTTAAATCCCCTGGAGCTTGAGTTACCCGGCTTGGTGAGAACCAAACTCTGATCCTCTAGAACAGTAACAAGTGCTCTTAACGGCTGAGCCGTCTTCCTAGCCCCTGTTTTTACCTTGCTCATGTCATTCATTCCAGAAGGGAAACTTCAGAGAATTTAAGAGCTGGAGAATGGGGAAGAGCGCTGTGAATGCTGTCTTCTGAACATGACATGGCTATTGTACTCATGAACCCACAACACACAAAAGATTAAGCCAGTCAATTCTAGCTTAGATGGGGAAGAACTCATGAGGCCTCCCCTTCAAATGAGCAGCTATTGGTAACTGAGAGATTCTGTATGTATTAGTTACTTTTCTGTTGCCGTGATGGAAACACTGACAAGGGAACTTATAAAGGAAAACTTTATTTAGCTTACAGTTCCAAAGGGGCCAGAATCTATCGTGGTGAAGAGGCGTGGCGGCAGAGATGGCTACAGTAGTCTCAGCAGCTAAGCGTTCCCATCTTCAAGCAGGCACAGGAAACAGAGATTCGGAAAGACTTAAGAACTCTCTAAGCCCACCTCCAGTGCCACGGTTCCTCCAGCATGGCCACCCCTTCTAAGACCTCCCAAAACAGTGGTACCAACCTAGGACAAAAATATCCAAATACTTAGAGACTATGGGGGACGTTCTCATTCAAACCACCGCAGTGGGGGAATCTTTTTAGAGGAGGTGGACTATGGCCACGCTGAGTTGACCAGGCTCCAGTGAATGGCCCCATACCCATATACTGTGAGCAGCACTAAATGGACTTAGTTAATTATTCTCAAAAATAAAAGAAAACGTGAAGTTATGAGGCAGATGTTCCGGGTGAGGGATGGAGGAAATTGGAGTGGGAAATAGGGGATGAATATGACCAAGAATCATTGAATACATGTATGAAATTCTCGGAGAATAGTATAACATCTAGTATAACATTTTTCCTTCTCAGTCTGTCAGAATTTTGTCCTATTTAATAGTACTTTTAAATCAACTTAAATCTAACATTTCTTTCCTAAGAATTGCACTTGATTTTCATAGAAACAATCACCCTCATTTTGTATGCATGTTTAATTTGCTTACATAACTCTCATTTGAACCTCACAATAACCTAAAATATTATGTAATTAATAAATGAGTACAAAACATTAAGAAGAATGCAGGTGCTAGAGGCAAGCATGTCACTTGAGACATATTGAAGAACAGGAAAGAACTATAATAGACTCATGGCCACCCTTCTCCAGAGAATGGTGTTTTCTAAGAAGTTTCTGTAATCCTATCAGTTCCATATACAAGGTTATGTTCCAGAGTGGGTGGTGTGATTTCTATGGCAGTAGATGGGATCTCCAGGTAGAGGTGTTTCATAAATGCCATGGGGCTACTCACATCCGCCTGTAGTTCCAGCTCCAGAGGAATGACACCCTCTTCTGGCCTCTGTGGGCAACTGTACTCATATGGACATAACCCACAAAGACACACATGCATGCATATAAATCTTTTTTAAAAGATATTTTCCCCTCATACCTTCCAGCATGAGCCTATTAAAGTCAAAGTGGTATCGGGGTCTGAGTTCAAACCCTCTAGTGGCTTCCAACTCCTTGAGCAAAAGCACAATCCTGAACTAACCTGTGGCATTTGATGTGACTACTCTTGTTTTGGTTATGCGCTGTGTTCACTCTGCTGTAACCACACTAAGCCACTTGCTGTTCTGTGCCTATTTCCAGACATGCCCCTGACTCAAGGCCTCGGTACTGACTATGTACTTTCAGGACTGCTCTTCCTCAGGTGTCTACAGAGCTCATGCTTATATTTTATTTACCTACTTAGATTGTTCTTCCATTCCTTCTGTTCTTAGTAAGGAGGGAACTTGTCACTGAAAGCCAGCCCATATCCTTCTCAATAATTACTACCCTCCCCAACACTGTCTTGGGGTCCTGTTGGTGTGATAAAATACTTTTCAAAAACAACTTAAGGAAGAAAAGGTTAATTGAGGTTCACAATTCAAGGGTACAGTCTTTCATGACTGGGAAGTCAAGGTAACAGAAGCTGGAAGTAGCTGGTTGTGTCCCATCCACAATGAGGAACAGAAAATGGTGTGTGAATGCTGCTGTTCAGCTGCCTTCCTCCACTGACACAGGCCACAGTCCAAGATCCGAGCCAGAAAATGGCACCACCCACAGCAGGAAGGGCTCACCTCAGCGCAGTCCGTGTAATTTTCCCCAGGCATGCAGAAGCCCCTTTCCCATGTGCCGCTGGCTTTGCAAAGTTGACAGTTACTACTAACCAGCACATCCACCTACCGCTAAATTGTTTCTAGCTCTTTCCTATTTGATTTTACCTTCCAGCATTTACCGCTATCTAACATGCTACATGCTTTATTGGATTTTATTGTTCATTGTCTCTTCCCCATCACACACCACAAGGAAAACTGTTTTTTTTTAAGTTGTCCTAACTTTCATTTTCCCAACATCTAGAATAATTTCTGGGATAGAGTAGTCATGTAATAATATTTGAAAAGTCATTAAGCACATTAATTCAATATTATGTTTAATCATATCCATAATATCCTCAAACACATGTGAATTATTAATAATGAAAAGCAAACATATAATAGATACTCATTTTCTTCAGGAAGATTTCAGAAGAGAAATCTTGAGAGTTATTATAAATCATAAATTTCTATAATTAAAATAGGCTAAGATATTATTCTCTACCTTAGGATGATTATATCTAATGAGTTTGGATATATTTGAGCATTAATTAATTTCCATTTCTTATTGAATTAAATTTCTTGAGAATATCTATTACTCTTTAGGAGAGTAATTTCCAACTTAAGTTCTAGAGTCTCTTGATTACAAATTTTCCAAAATTAAATTTGAAGGCTGGAAGAAAAATATTGACATGAGTTTTAAAATTCTTATGAGACTCTATTAGTCTTGCTTTGACAAAAAGTATTACATTCTAAACCCTAGCTATTTATATCAATGAGTAAGTAGATGTTGCTGGCCGGGGATTCATTTGACAGCATATTCTTTCTGTATAAAGGATGGAAATGAATTTTCTTTACTTTTTTATGACTTTATTTTTACTTTTGTGTATTTGTGTGTGTGTGTGTGTGTGTGTGTGTGTATGTGTGTGTGTGTATGCCACATATATGCAGCTGCACTCAGAGGACAGAAGAGAGTTTCAGGCAGTTGTGACCCACCCGACATTTATGCTGGGAACCAAACTCTGTAAGATTAGCAACAACATTTAACTGCTAAGTCATCTCTCCTGAAAGAAACTCTTAAAATAATAAAAGTCCTGAAACATACCTTCTAATCCTAACAACAACAAGAGAAAAAAACATTGGTTCAGTTAAGTGGTCTTTTCATCACTGGTATTAAGAAGCATGACTAGAAAACCAGTATTTCAACCACTGCAGAGATGCCTTAATTTTCTCCGATTGCCAGTCTCCTTCTGGAAGAATGAATCATGCTTTCCTTAGTTAACACCATGCTTGTATTTTTATTATTAAAGTTAAGATGACATAGTATATGAATTACTCATCTTGGTAAACTCAACTTTGACATGAGTATAGAATTAATTCATTTAATGATACACAGATAAGAAAATTTAAAAACTCAGTATGGTGTTATAATTCACCATAAATTCAATTTAGGATATTCTTTTAATTTTCATGAGATAAGGTATAAATCTTGAAAATACTTTGCTGAAAATTTATGGTATATTTTTAGGAGCAAAAGTCACAAAAATACACATATATACAAGTAAAATTTCCTTATGGTTGTAGACAGCTATTGTTGGGAGAAATATTAGAAATAAGAATTTATATTTACTGTACAATGAAGCGACTGATTAAAAAATCATTCATTGAAAATTTTCCTGCTAAACTCCTTAAATGTGGTAGGTAGCATTGCTGCTGCCTTAGAAATTAGCTGCAGAGCTAACCACCATCAGGGAATGTGTGGAAAAGCAAGGTCATGTCTGCCTCCTACTTAGCTGCTGCTTTCTTGCTCTTTCTTGAACAAAAAATAGGAATATGCATCGGTTCTTTACATTTCTTCACTACTGATTTCTAATTTCTCAAGAATGGCATTGTAATGATGACTAATGATGTGCTCCCTACGAGTTAAGAAGAAAATAGTCCTGGAGCCTGTGTGGTCACAGATTGGCAGCTGATATGAAGTGTGTCAGTAAGCCTGTGGCGTACTCTGGTATTTTTGGTTCTTCCTTTGTGAAATAAATGGTCAAGGTAGATTAAGTAATCCCAGCTTTGAAAATAGATTTTCTACCGAGACAAATGTAGTGATCTGCTTCAGGGTAACAGCCACTGATATTAAGCAGGTGAGAGGTGGGACATGACCTACATTTCACAAAAATTGTTCTGGCTTCCCTGAAGAGATTAGGCTATGTGGAAACTAGAATGGAACAAGTTAAGTGGTTAGACTGCCACTGTGGATGTCCAATGAGGGTACTAGAATCCAAGAGATGCAGGTGGAACTTAGTGGGCCTGGCAGCCTTTAAGATTAGACTTGCCAATGTATTAGATACAAGGTGTGAAGGACAAGGAAGTTTTCTAAGAAATGGGCATTTACCTAGAAGTTTATAACAGTCCAATGATAGTCTATGACCGTGCCCTGTCCTTGTGTCAAGACACTTAATCTAATGCTGAAAACCAACTCGCAAAGTAGGAGCTAATTTTACCCACTGTATAGATGACACATAAGAGAGTAGGTACACAACTTGCTTAAGATCAAGCACAGCTGATGTATTGTAAGCTGAGGTATGGAACAAAGGTATCTGGTTATAACAACTATATGTCTTACCTACTGGATATGGTTATGTAATTCTCTATTGTCTTATATATGGTGCCTGCTTATATTTTCAACTTACCCTTAAACTCCATGAATAGTAAAGCACCTTCTAGGTAATGTATCCTTTGTAAGAAATGAGTTTGCTTTTAATTTATTACCTAGGTTCTTATTGTATATTAGACACACTGAGGGCATAGACTCTGATTCAGACTCTTCCTCACTGTGATATCAGCTTAGAAGAACATTCTTTTATCATAGAACATTGATGCCTAAGCTAGACCCTTGCTTGACCATCCCCTCTAGACTGTCAGATCTTTCAGAGTAGGGGTTATGCTGGAAATATTTCCATCAGGCATATAGTAGGTTTTTTTCCTAAATATTTGTAGGAGGAAATGATTTTAGTGTGAGAAGGCAGATTTGCAAGTCAAGTACAACTAGGTCGGCAATTAACAGAACAAACAAGTGAAAAACAGATTGTTAGGAGATATTTACAAGGCTCCCTCTGGAAAGGAGATAAACTGCTGCCAGGGCTGATTTGTCACTGTCGATATTTGTTCAGGTCAGTGCTACACCAGCACAATTTAAAAAACACAGTTGTCCTTTTATTTAGATGCTTGGAGTCATATTTAACTGCTGATGGGTTGAACTGAAGTAAGGTTTGGTTAATTCAGTCATTTCAATTTAATAAATCACACTCTTGATATTGGGTAATCAATTTTGAAACTCACTGTTACAGGTAAAAAAAATTACAGTGTTTGACATGTAGCCTGCCTGTGTAAATTGCATTAATCCCCATGAGAATGCTCTCAGGTAACGCTATTACTCTACAAATGCATGAATCCAGGCACAGTGGCTAAATAATTTGCCCTGTCACCAGTCTCTAAGAAGTCACTCAGTGGAGGTAGAATTCAAATCCACGTGAAGGGCTCTGGAGATCAAAATCTTCAGCATATGCTATTCTGTTCTCATGTTACTATTTCACTCTCAAGAAGGTTTTAAAGGCAACGTAACTAGAGCAGTAACAACAGAATCCACAGCAAAGCCTTTCTGGGCACTTCTGCTAAGAATGTTCATGAAATTCTTATCATCTCCAATTGGGAACACACTGTTGATGTTATCTCCATTTTCACAGAGTGAAACTGAGGTACAGGAGTTACTCTAAGATTCAGAGAGTGAGACCATCACAGTCCTTCAAGAGTCAGCAATGCATTTGCCATAGGAAATGATGACAAGAGTGTAGTGCTTGTCAGGCAAACATGAGGGTCAGACATGACCCTGTGCACCTGTAACCACAGGGCTCAAAGGCAGAAAAGGCAGATCCCTGGAGACCAATGTCCAGTCAGTCTAGATGTATCAGGGAGACCCAGTACCACTGAAACATCTGTCTCAAAACTGAGGGTGGAGAGTAACTGAGGAGGACACCTGATGTCTACCTCTGACTCACACACACACACACACACACACACACACACACCAAGAAAAATAGGAAAAACAGCAACATGAAACAAGGCCATACCAGTGTGCCTGAATAGTTTTTAGGATACAGGACAATGAATCACTAGACTTATCTCTGATTATCAAGAATCTAGTAATATAAGAATCCTGAAGAAGCTTTTCCAAATTTTAATATATTTTAGTGGCTAGATAGCTAACTTACCTGTATTAACATTGATGCATTAAATAGCCCAAGAGAGTTAAGTTTATTCTTATTCTTAGGAAACCCACAAAAGAGAAATGTCTTATTTCTGAATTGAAAAATTAAGTTATTCTCATATAAAATATTTTTAAGGATTTTTGAATTAAAATGATAAATCATTAAACTCAGCGATATTGAAAATTTGTTAGAAAAAATTTCCTCAGTGGGCTGTGAAATCACAAGAACTTTAATTTCAAAGGTCTAGCCTGAGAGCTAGAAACTACTTTTTCCATTTTTTAAATTGAAACAGTAGCACTGAGCTCTAGACTAATGTCCCTGTGTGAGAATCAGATACACAGAGTTCAAAAAGAAAGGAAAACAAAAAACAAAAAGGCAAAATTGAACAATATACAAGGAAATATTTATGATTCATTGGTAACACAATTAAAATCCTTAAAATGGGGAAATGGGCAGCAGGCACCAACCTTAGCCAAGGAACTATTGGCAGCTGATTACTGCTGGTGTGGGAGAGTTGATCTTCTTTAAAAGGAGTGACTCTACATAGTCTGACTAGACTCCAGTGGATGAATCTGCACTGAGAGACATTTAGGTATACAAACATGACAAATGGCATATCCAGGCTTTGTGAATTTCTTATTAAATTTTTTATATAGGGATTAGAGAGATGGGTCAGCAGTTAAGAACACTGGCTGCCCTTGCAGAGGACCCAGGGTTCAGCATCCACAGAGCAGTTAACAACCATCTGTAGTAACAGCTATAGGGGATCTGACACCCTCTTCTGAGCTCAGTAGGCATTGCATGACATGTATACACTTATATGTATATGCAGGAAAAACATCTAGCATAAATACGAATTAATTAAAAAAAAAACCTTAGGGCCTGGAGAGATAGCTCAGTGGCTAAGAACACTGGCTGTTCTTGTAGAAGACCTGGGTTCAAATTGTAGTACCCACATGTTGGCTAACAACCATCTGTAACTCCTGGACTCAGAATATATATCCACATAGGGACGTACAACATACACATAATTTTTAACAATTATGTGTGGTGGTACATTCCTTTAATACCAGGACTGGGGAGGCAGAAGCAGGCTGATCTCTGTGAAACTGAAGCCAGCCTAGTCTATAATAAGTTCCAGGTCAACTGAGGTTACAAGGAGACTCTGTACCCCCCAAAAAAAATAAATAAGAAAAAAATTTTAATACAAATAAAAAATGTTTTGAAATAGGGTCTCCCTATGTAGCTTCAGCTGGCCTGGAACTTGATATGTAGATCAGGCTGACCTCTAATTCACAGAGATCTGCCCACTTCTGCCTCCAGAGTGCTGGGATTAAAGGCATGCCTGGCTAAAAATAAAATCTTAAAAGAAAAAAGTCCTCAATTTTTGGAAGAGTTTAAACTCTCTGCATTTGCTATTTAAGTCATACCAATTCCTGCATGTTGAAAGTGGGTTCTAGAATCATGCATGTTTGCTATTATTATACAATTACCCACACAAATATGTAGCAAAATTAGTCTTATGTAGTCCTCCTTCTTTTGGATAATGGTGGAATTTTCTAATTCAATGCTCTTTTCTGACATTAAAAGCCAGTGTTGTGGTTTACAAAGATGTCATGCTTTTCAGAGCACTCTCGCTCTCTAGTCCTGAGCTATCAGTCATAGTCATTATTTCTTGTCTTTTCCTTTTTCAAACAGGGTCTCACTATATATAAAACTGGCCTGTTACTTGCTATGGAGATCATTCCAGGCTGGCTTTGATCTCCCTGTGATTCTCCTGTCTCTGCCTCTGGAGTGCTGGGATGAAAGGTAAGGACTACCACATCTGGGTTTACAGCTCTAGAGAGCTGAGTCCATCACGGTGGGCAGGCAAAGCAGCAAGCAGCTGGAACAGAAAGCTGATAGCTCGCATCTTCAAACACACACAGGAATCAGGGAGAAACAGAGAGAATGGAAATGGGGCAAGGCTATAAACACCCTAAGCCTGCCTTCTGTGACATACTTCCTCCAGCAGGACTCAGTCTCCTAAAGGCTCCATAACATCCCCAAACATTGCCACCATCTGTGGACTGAGTGTTTAAATACATGAAAATTGGGGAACTTTTTCATTCAAACCACCACCTAAGGAAATCATCAGCAGAATGAGGAATCAGCCTACCAAATGTAATATCTGTGAAAGATTCATTTTGCAAGTGATTAATAATCAGATATATAAGGAACTCAACAACTCATCAGCAAGACAGTAACAACTGATTTTAAAAGGGAAAGTGATCTGAGCAGACAATTCTTGAATATAATACAATATGATATACAATGAATAAAAAACTTCTCATAATCATTACTCATCAATAGAGTGAAAATCAAAAAAACAGTATGGTGTAGCCTCATTCCAGTTAGAATGACTACTGGCAAAACATTGTTAGTGGGAATGTATGCTAGAATTCTTTTCAGGAAAACTGTGGAAGTTCTTCAAAAATCTGAATATAGAACTACATTTGGATCTAGCCATCTCATTTCTAGGCACACCCCCTAAAGAAAGAAGATGAGTGTGTAGAAGAGGAATTTTCCCTAAGATATGGAAAATGAATGAGTTTCCATGAATGGGTGACTGTGTAAAGAAAGTGGGATCCGTACACAATGGAACAGTAGCCTGCCATTTCATAACTGTGGGTGAACTGGAGGGCATTGTGCCAAGTGTGGTAAACAAGGTACAGGGAGACAATTCGGTATGTTCTTTTTACATATTTTGCATTTATTTACTTATTTAGTGAGGAGGTGCACTTGACACAGTGTGTGCAAGTGTGTGTGTGTGTGTGTGTGCAAGTGTGTGTGTGTGTGTGTGTGTGTGTAGGTAAGAGGACCAATTAAATGAGTCACTTCTCTCCTTCCACTATGTGGATCCCATGTTTCAAAGTCAGGTCATCAGGCTTACAGCAAGTGCCCTTACTTTTTGAGTCATCTTTCTGGCCTTCTTGCTCACATGTAGATGATAAAATAGTTAATTTCATAGAAGCAGAACATAGAAGAGTGGTCACTTAGGGTTATAAAGAAAAGTCATGATGGGACAAAAGAAGGGATAAGATACCAGGTGCCCAAATACATAAGTATAGAAGGAGGAATAAATTATAATGTTCCATAGCACAGAAAAGTAATGAAAGTTCATAACAATTTATAATGTGTTTTATAAAGAACTAGAAGAGTTCAAAAATTCTCACAGTGAAGAAATGATAAAAAATGGAAATTTCTAATTACCCTGGTTTGATTACCGTACACTGTATACATCTGTTGAATGGTCACACTGCTTCCAATAAATACATAAAATTATTGGACATCAACTAAAAATAAACTTTAAGTTATCTCCTTAATTATGAAAAGAAACATTTGCAAATAACAGTTATAATAAAAATTTTTTTCTGGATGAAACTGAATTCAAAAATTAAATAAATATCAAAATGATTAGAAAAATTTTAATTAACATTTCAAATTTACATATACATTTCCTAACTAAAATAACACGGGTCTCTACCACTGATAAACCCTCATCTCATTGTCAAAAAGAGCATTCAAAATGAAGCAAAGCTCATTTTTAGTTTCCTAGGATTCTAAGTAAAATTTATTTATGTATGTGTGTGTCTGGGCCTATAGATGTGCAGGTACCCATGAAGTCCAGAAAGGGGCATCAGACACCTTAGAGCTGGAGTTACAGACATTGTGAGCAACTTAATATGGGTATTGAGATCTAAACTCTGGTCCTCTAATAGCTCAGTAAGTGCTCTTAATAGCAGAGCCATCTCTCCAGCCCCTATTCTAAGAAAAATGAAAAGATGCATTCCTATCATTTTATTGTGTGTGTTGGGATTCAAAAGGTATGACTATGATATTCTTAACAGGTCTTTTATTTAACAACTAAAGAAAGAAACGATAGTCTGTGAGAGCCTTTTCAAATTCTTTGTGAGCCAAGTTCTATTCAGGGACAAATTATCTTTATCCTTCTACTTGCACAGGTAATGTTTTTGGCACCAGTCACTCTTATGAGTGACCTTTTGCAGAATTTTTCTTACAGAACTTGTCTAATAAACATTTAGTATTCTTCTTCCTCTTCTTTGCCAGGAACTTAGCAATACAATGCTCTTCTTCAAGTCACAAAAATTTATTACAACAAGCACAAAAACACAGATGCCTCACAAAAGTGAACACCGAAAAGAATGTGCCAAATAAGTTCCTCTGTTTCTTCGGAAGTTTGGCTAGGATTTTGTTGTTGATTTTGATTACTGGCCTCTTCTTTCAGTTGTACATGGTCCTTTGTTCTGCATGCATGCTTAACAAGTCTCTTCAGGCTTGTGGCTGAATGACAGTATGTCATACTCTAGTCTTGTTTATGATGTTGGGCAGGCTTTTATCTACAGTCCTTTCCGGGACCTCTGGAGGCTGCATGGCTTGCCTTCTGAGCCTGTGAGGGCTCTAGTATATGAGGAACTACAGTCCTGGCTTCGCATTGCCTGCTTCAAACCCCATGTTTTATTTGTGGGAGCCTCACATGGCAAGATACAGTGGCCTGCTCGCTCATTTCCTGCATTGATTTCCACCCAGGAGCTTTTGTGGATTTGTAATTTTTAATTGAATTTAGAAAGACAAAGGGTAATCGGGTTCCAGGAGAGGCATTTGATTGTTTAAAAAATTACCTGCTCACATTAGGACACTAAGCCTTGTGTTTGTGAAATGATGTAAACTGTGGGCAATGGGTAAGGGAGAGGATGGTGCAAAGAGAAGTGCACTTTCTAATTTACTGTGGGCAGGGTGCATTCCTGGGCCCATGGCTATGAGCTGTCACTTTATCATTTGAGCCAAATGCCATCAACCTTGTTTTCCTCCAAAATTCTAATACCATTTGGATAACAACTCATTTGTTGTGTTACAAGTTTTGAAAAATCATGTTTAGTGTTTCCTGTTGCTTTGACAGGATAGTTGATGAAGCGCCCAGGGAACTCCTAATCACACTCACAAGCTTCGGCTCTTTCCCTCTCCTCCATCACAAAGTCTAAATGTCAGCATGCTTTGGTACCCACTGGGCAGACTTATGAAATAACATGAGCTACTACTAAACTTTGGTCTTCATCTACAGAATGAGGACATTAACATGCATGCATATGAAATAGGTTTAATGTGACTATTGAATGACACAAGATCTGAAAACATCCCACAAATTGCCATACCATTGTTCTAATATGTAAAATTGGGACGACGGTGATACCCTAAATAAGAGATTAATTGGTGATTTAAATTTAATCATGTGTCTTTAAAGAAAGGGTTAATTTCATTGATTAAAAGCTTCATGTTAGGAGACAAAAAATGGAGTTATTCCTCAGAAATGCAGGCAGCAATTCCATCTCAAGGAGGTGGGACAGAATCCATTTTCAATAATGATGTCATCACTCTCTTTACATGAAACATGAGCAAGCACATTCATTTGAAAAGACATGGCTGAGCAAAAGCATAGAGAGCTCGGGCCAACATGAAGGCAGTTTAATGCATTCAGAATCTCATCAGCATCACTCTCTACCTGACTGTGACAATCAGCCAGGGACTATAGAAGAACATACTTTGAAAACTAGCTTAAAAGATTATCCCTTAATACCTATCTCAAAGTGCTTAATAGTATTGTGTAGATTTAGGGATTAAGTAGTCTAAGGCATCTCATTACATTTTTAGTGACTTTTCTGATATTAGGATATAGTGGCATGAGACAGATAATTATCATCCACAATTAAGGGATAAGCCCACTGGCAATATCTAGAGTTAATTAGATTCTGAGTATTTAGTGGCATAGAGTAAAACAAATATAATTTTCACAGACGTTACTGCCAGAGCTTTCAAGCATCCTAAATAATACTTGCATTTATTTTCAAGACATCTTTCTTTTCAGAAAGTAAAGCAAAGCCCTTTGCATTTTGCTGTCCTGTTGTTCTGACATTTCCATGTCCAAAATACTGTGACACGTCCTTTAGAATACATCTAGCTTTGACATATTTTGTGAAACATCAACTTATGAGTATAATTTTTAACATATTGGGCACAGAGAAGTATCATTTTCCAGAACTCCATTTAAAGAATCAGCTTCTCATGCTATCTTTCAATAGCTATTAATATGTGTGTATGGGGAGACAATATTTGACAACTACTGTTCATAAGTGGACAGAAAAATTAGGAAGAAAGTTTTGTCTTTACTCACATTTGGCATTCTTTTTCATTTAAACATACTTGATTTTGGTAAAGGTCAATTTTAATAGAGCAGCTTACAAAACTGCCTTCTAAATAGTAAAGTGCAGGTATTTATTATAACACATTGCCAGTGCTTCTAGTATTTTGCATTAAATATGCATGCTAAAATAAGCTCTGGATGTAGCTCATATCCAATCAGATCACGTGTCCTAGGCATTCCCTAGGGTAACATCTGCGTATCAAGAACTGCGAAGGGTCTGGCATTTTACTCTACTTGAAAGCTAAGTTAGCCTGCCGAAGTTTTATAGATTCTGCAGAAGACCCAAGATTCTTCTTTTAGAGACAAAAGACACTGTATTATTCATACTGAAGGCAGCAATTGGCATTTACATCAGCCATCCAAGTTGCAAACCCTAAATAGTAGTAATGGAAAGGATCAGGAGCCACCTGCACACCCATGAGACTTCAATAGAGAAGGGGAGCTCTGAGTGTAGACTCCATTGCTTTTACTGTGGCCGAACTTGCCTTCTGCTCTTGAGGGAAATTAACATATTTGAGAAAGTGTTTCTGTTTGCAAGACCTGATCGAAATGTGAGGAGGATAGTCTCTTGCTCTGCAGTCCCACTTGTTTTCTTTTCACCCCATATTTTCCAACTATTAAGTTCATTAGAAAGCTAATCTCAGTTCCAATTTTCTTTTAAGTTTTCAAGTCTTCCATGATTTTTATTCATAACAAACGAAGCATACAACTTGGGGGCACATAGTTTTTATTACTTGCGAATAAGTCTATGTGCTTATTTGTTCAAGAACAATATTTTAAACACTATGTTTAATCACCATATTTATGGAAATTCCATTATGGAAAAAGGTGAAATAAAGAAATGAGAGCATAGCATTAAGGAATTTTTTTTGTTTTAAAAATATTTTGATTTTGAAAATTAACATGCAAAGCTTCAGAAGACATAATCCAGGGCAGATTGCTCATTATATAAACTACTGTATTTCTCTGCAACTATCATGTTTTAAGGAAGTTCAAGCAGTCAGTTATTTCAGGTGTGTGAACACAGAGATCATGTGATAAAGTCAGTCCAGTCAGTGAACAGTTCTGATGATTCTAGCTCCTGGTGTCACCTAACTTTAACTCCCTGAATGACATGAAGTGAGGCCAGTTCAGGTGAGTTTCATCATGCTGTGGAACCATGTCAGATGTGTCACCATATATCGAACACCTTGGGTCTTTGACTCTTTTTGGAGGGAACAGTGCCCCAACTTGTGACATGGTCACTCATTCAGAATGTTCAAATCTGCCTCCAGATGGTGACATCAAGGACCCTAAGGGCTGAAGTAACAGGAAAGGAGAAACCTCTCTCTCTCAAGATGTGGGTACCATGATTTTCTGTGACTGGAAGAGGAGCAGTATGAAGTCCTCACTGGGGTCACAGTGTCCCCAAAGCCTCCAGTTGCAGACCTATAAAAATAATCATAATTATATAGCCACCCCAAACCTATTATCATATCAATGTTAACTAGTAAATATATAATTGGAAATAAGTAAAAATATACATATACATGCAAGGGACATAGTAAAACAATAATTTGGCAAGTTTGGTGATATTAAGTAATTTTGGAATAAGTTCGTTCTATTTTCAGGCTTTCTGTGAGTTTGGTATATTTTATTAAAAATTAAAGGAGGGTTTTAAAGTATAGTTTTGTTCTCTCTTAGATAAGAGAAATACATCATTTAGGATTGCAGTTGCATAATAATAGATAACAGCTCTGTAGGTGAATTTTCTGAAGCTCTCTGAACTTCTGCTTTTGCATTCAGGGGGACAGCTTGGTGTTCAGCAGAAAACAAATTCTGAACTCTTTTATGTTGACCATGGCTGTGAGAAGGGCAGGTGTCATGTCACTGACATGTGTTTTTCTGACTAGGATCTGTAAAGGTCCTTTATTCTATGACTTCTGAGTTTTGCTTTAGTTCCTTTACTTTCAGAAGTATATACTCTTGATGTTTCTTTTCTCTGAACAACTTCCACTGCTTTATTAAAAATAAATAATCTCTGTGTGAGATCAGCATGGGGAATCTGGAGCCTTCTCATGAAAAATTAAAAATTTCCAGAAGTCTTGGCCTGGCACAGAGTGTACCTACAGTGATGGCACTAATCTTCTGTACTTGATTAGTCACCAAGGCAGCTTGGGGCTTAGCTCTTCTGCGGGATCTTAAAGAACTCTTCAATGACTGCCTGTCAGTCTCTTATATCAAACATGTGGAAACCTGAGAAACAGAAAGCAATATGGTTTAATCATTTCTCATTTAGGTGAAAATAATGGAAATTTATAACCCACTTAGTTCAAAAAGCAAACACTAACAAAACACACTGCACAGAGTAGAGTTAATGAGGTCATGAAAAGGTCCCCTTTGCTGTGAGGTAAATAACATGCCTTTTCTCAGCTAATGTCTAACAACTACTTTTATAAGGTTAGACCGCAAGGCTGCTGTCCTTGCTTATGAATAGGAGCCATTTGTTTCACCCTTACATGCAGGAGAGATGTCTCAGCCCTCCAGTCCCTCTGAAGCCTATTTTAGATCACAGCAGAAACCAGTGTGCTTTGAGCTTTTAGTTTCTATCAAAGACTGTTCACACATAATTTGCAGACCTTATTTTCTATACATCTTTGTGACCCCCACTGTTACTTTCTTTCCTTTTCACTGTTTCCAGGCCATAACAATGCTTCTAAGGGAACTCTTGACACTTCCCTTCCCCATGGCACTGGTCATTCAATCCAGGCCCTCAGACATGCTCAGCATGCATTCTATTACCGAGATACACACCAAGTTCCAAACATCAACTTCAGATTTTATCTCATAATCTTTATCTTTCTCACTTTACTTGGAACCATTCAATACATTGACAATAAATGCAAACAGGTTCTCTTACAACTTACAACTCTTATGACCTAATATCCTTTCTGTCTTTTCTCTCTCTTTCTGTCTTTTGTCTCTCTGTCTTGGTCTTTATCTCTCTCTCTTTCTCCCTCTCCACCCCTCCCAGTCCCTCTTTATCTATAACTCATCTCCACTTCACCAGTTGTGGCTGCATATATGACATTAGGCTGTTTACTTTGTAGGCTGTTATGAAGAGATTAAATACAATAATATTCATCAGCTGATTAGAAACATTGGAGAGACATAGTGCTAAATAAATGTTCACTAAACAAAAATCTAATTAGAGAGGTTGGTGTTTTTCAGCAGTAAAGCCAAGTCTTTCAATATCTCGGAGTCATTTCTGCCTCTTTTTGTGTTCTATACTAGTCATTCACGTTTCTTCATGGATATTTTGGTAACTGTATTAGAGTTTTTCTTCTTTTTGGAAGTCTGCCCATCATTCTGCACTAGAACATGAGCAGCTCATCACACTGGCTTCTTGGTTTCTCTGAACATAATCACCTCCCATGTCTCCTCCACTAGCCATGCTGTGATATGATGGTTGTAACAAGGTTGTACTGTTTTGAACTACACAAAACACTAGGCAAGTGAACAACACAGGAGTGATATCCACAGTGGCTGTCTTCATGTAGAAACCTCCCTTGCAGAGTCCTCATCATGTGCTGTAACTATTCTTCCATCTCCTTATCACTGACTCACTTCAGGTTCTATAACCTTGGAATCCTCTTGTCCCAAGAAATATGCTATGTGTGCAGATCATCATTTATTATGTGTCCCATCATGAACGCTCATGGAGAATGCCAATTTGGCAGCTGTTCTTCATCTGACAAAACCCTCCTCAAATCATGTCTCTTGTAGTAGAGTCTGTGAGTTTATACATAAACCTGTTCCCTAAGGCTTTCTGCTTCTGTTAACATTCACTAGAAAAAAATATACGGTGATTAAATATATATACTCAATCAATCAATTCAATATATATATGTCAATATATTTCACTTCATCTCTACACTGAATCAGCTAAGTAACATAAGATTAGAGAGTACTTGGCACTAGAAAACACTGGAGCCTCAATAAATCCACGGTCACACAGCATAGAATTGTAATTAACACTGCTTCATAATGAACAAAATGTATCTATAAGTCCTTACACCAATTTTTTGTATATACTGTAATAATTTTTCTCTGTTATTCTTAAACAGCCTCAGAAATATTTTTGTTGCCTATTTCAGTGAGAAGGGAGATAGAAATTCCCTCTTTACAGTTCTATTAGAGGACTCAAAAACGTCAGCTTCTTTTCTCTATTTTTCTGACACAATACGAAGATACACTTCCTTCTAGTTAGAACCTATAATTCCCCATTAGACCACTGGCAGTTCAGGGCCATCTCATTTTTCTAACACAGAAATTTTGACTATTGATTATCTGCCTATCTCCCCGTTTTCACTGTTTTTGACCTCTTCCTTAGGACATTCTTTCATTAGAACATCCATCATTAAACTCACACATCCACCCCGACACCGCTTTGCATTCCCGCAGCCTGCCTTTCGAAGATAACTTCTCAGAAGAGTTTAATGTACTCACAATTTTCCTCTCCTATTAAAATAGCCCAAAATAACCACTACATGTCTACTTGCATTATTTCATTCAAATGGCCTTGAATTACAAAGGCTATGAAGTCTCCTGGACATCTTTTTAATTTTCACATGGACTTGATCTCTCAGTGGCTTCCAGTGTCTCCTTGAAAGCCTTCTTCAGTTGCCTTTCACGATGTTTGCTAGAATTTCTTCATAAGATTTATTTCCTGAAAAACTATTAAACATTGGTGCCTTATAACTCTGCTTTGAACTCCATTCCATTCTCTCTCTAGGGTGATGATCTAATCCTTACAGAGCATTTACTGTTTTGTTAGGCATTAGGCCATGTATTTCAAATATTTTAAATAACCAAATCCTCTCAATATCACAGTAAAGTGTCTCCGCTATCACTAAATCCATTCTCAGAATGAAGTTACTGAGGAAAGAACAGTCAGTAATCTTATTCAAGATAATTTGGCTGATAATTATGAAGATCAAGATTGGAATCTAGGCAAGCCATTATGAGAACTTAAGTTCTAAACCAGTGTTTAAAATACTCAAGTGCAGACTTAGCCCTCGCTCATTTCTAAGGAATTAGTTATTTTTAAGTACTGACGATTCTTATATTTGACTGTTTGAACTAGACACAGACATTAAGCACTCTGGAATCTCATTTGAACATCTCAATGAGGTATATCTAAGCTTAGTCTATTATCTTTAGCCACAGCAACTTATTTTTAATCTCTGCTGTGTCAACTCATGGCATCTTCTTCCACATAGGAGCTCAAGTTAAAATCCTCACAGAGTACTGGGTGGCGTGGTAGTGCACACCTTTAATCCCAGTGCTTAAGAGGCAAAGGCAGGCAGCTCTCTGTGATACTGAGGCCATCCTGGTTTATATAGCAAATTCTAGGCCAACTGGGGCTACAAGGAGATCCTGTCTCAAAAATATCCTTTTGAGTTATTTCTTGCGTTTTTTTTTCTTTACCTCTCAGTATCCAGTAGATCAGCAAACATCCGTTCTTTCTTATAAATACTTATCAAACAAATTTCTTTAATTCCACTCCTACTCCCTCACCCTCAATCCAGAAAGATCCATGTCTCCTTGAAAGAATTAGCCTCGCCCTTGAGTTCCCAGAGTTAACTTTGCCTTTTTATGATAATTTGTTTTTGAGGAAACCAGAAGGCCGTTTCTAAGATGAAATAGAATCATGATATTCATTGTTGAAATCTTTTTGATAAATTCTTTTTCCATCAGATTGAAACTAAATTCTTATCATGGCCCAAAATTCTCTTCTCTCTCACATGTTCTTTTTGTCTCTCTCCTCTAGCTATGCTAAGTGTTATGATTTGACATAGGCTGATGTATTAAAGATTTTGGTCCCTTTCTGGTGGAAGTATTTTCCAAAGTTCTGGAAACTTAAGGAGAGGGGACCAATTGGAGAAAGTAGGTTATTTGAAGTATGCCTTTGAAGGTAACAGCTGGCTTCCTCCTCTCTCTCTCTCTCTCTCTCTCTCTCTCTCTCTCTTTCTCTCTCTCTTTGTCTCTCTCTCTCCTCCCTACTGCTACAGGTGAAAGCCTCATCTTCCTCATGTCCCAAATGGTAAATCTTCTACCTCACCATAGAATGAACAGAGCCAAATACTATGGACTAAACTGTATGGAATCTCCAATAAATCTGTCTTCCTTTAGGTTGTTTCTGCCACGTACCTTGTTGTGACGATTAGGAAAGTAAGTAATATATTATCTGAAACCATGAAGTTTTCATACTCTTCCTCAACCTGAAATTCTGAGATTTCCTTCCTATTAAGCTAATGGTTATTAATACTCCATATATAACTTTATTGTCTCCTCAAGATATTTTTTTCTTATTTCCTAGTCCTTGCTGGGTCCTTCTTAATGTATTTAAATACCATATTTCCTGAAGATTAACCCAGTTGTTTATATAGTTAAATGCACTATCTCCACTAAATGATCAGAGCTCTGTAATCACCAAGACCACGCTTTTTTAATATTAATTTTAGAGCAGTACTGGTATAAAACGGAGGAACCAGTAGAGGTTTCCCAGTCATCTCTTGCCCTCTGCCTTTCATAACCTACTGCATCGTCACCGTCCTTCATGAGAATTGGTGACTCTGCACCATTATTTTCTAGAGTTTAACTCTTGATTTTCTGCATCTAAAAGTTGTAGACAAAAATATAGCGACGTGCATCTGCTATTGGAGGATTAGACAAAGAAATCTCACTCCTGAAACCTTCTCTTCTTCCCATTCATTCCCAGGTTGATTTTTTATTTTGGTATTTTGACATAATTTTAAAAATCATTTTATTTTATCACTTTTTAGCATGTATTTGTTAAAAGTGTTTTGCCTGCCTGTATATCAGTGCACCATGTGTGTGTAATGCCCCTGGAGGTCAGAAGAGGGCATCCAATACCTGGAACTGGAGTTATAGATGGTCACTAGCCACCACGTGGATGCTGGGAATCAAACCTGCATCCTCTGCAAGAGCAGCCAGTGCTCATAACCTCTGAACCATCTCTCTAGCCCCTGAAATGTGTGCAAATAATAGTTGACCAAGTTATCCCTGTCTTCTTTATGTGATAATTGCTTTAGAGACTAATATGGTGGTTTGCATGACGAACTTGGGATACAGGAATTTAATAGAATAGATTGTCTTACATTTCTATATTCTCATTAAATATTATAAGTGCTTTATTTTGTCATGTATATATGTGTGTGTGTGTGTGTGTGTGTGTGAAAGCTATATACATGAACTATTTTAACTTTTATTACTAGGAAAAAGATTGGTGCTTCATATATATGTTTATATATATTCTGTATCCTCCTGAAAGTGTTATAGTGATTAGCATTTCTAATTTTTATTCTCCCTTTCTGCAATGAGAGAATGACACATTAGAATGAGTAGTAGTTTTTACTGATGACATTTTTCACTTTGATTTGGTATCAGTTCCAGTCTTTCTACCTTCATTTTTGCTCTTGATCTAAAAAAATCACACCTTGAGTTAACCCATTTTCTGATATGTAAATTCCTTATGAATATGTAAGTAGACAAAAAATACTCCAAGCTTCTATTTCTGTGATAAGTAGCAACTAATCATATGTAGCCCAAACATAGATCATGCCATAAAATCTGAAATACTTATGACAGGATGCATATGTTTGAAATGCTGATAGTTTTAAAAACTGATACATATCTTAGAGACACTTAATAATATTGTTTGAAAATTGCCAAAGTAAGTTTCAGACAAGTTTCAAACAGTTTTACCATTAACATATAGCCCAACAAATCCTTGTGCTGGAATTAAGACAAAAGGTCATTCCAGGCATGTATTTAACTTATACCACTAATGTATAACTATACAGGAGGATTGTTTCATATGAGCTGACTTTAATCCAGAGCACTTCAAATCTATGTAGTTAACAAGTACAGAAATTCTCCATCTTACTGAAAGTTCCTGTATTCAATAGAGAAAAGGGAAAAAGACAATAAACATGTGAGCTCAGGGGCTGGGGAGACGGCTCAGTGATTGAAAATGTGCTGCTCTTGCAGAGTACCTACACTGAACAGCTCAAAACCATCTGTAAGTCTAACTCCAGGGGACCTGATACCTCTTCTGGCCTCTACAGGCAGCTGCCTGCACTTGAACATTGTCCTCCCTATAGACACATAATTTAAAAGTGAATAAATACAAATTAAAATATCATATTAATGAAAAGTCACTACTATCTGTTTAATATACGTACAGGTTCCCAATTTTATTTTTTAAAAATCTTCTACTAGAGTTCATATCTATGTGTGTGTCTATATGTCTGTCTGTGTGTGTGTATGTGTGTGTGTATATATATATGTGTGTATATATATATATATATATAACTTAATTGAAAAATCTGTGGAATAAATAACCCAAGAACTAAGAAACTTGAAGGGCAAGGAGATTTATTTGAAGCAGGGATGAAGACTACTGCCAGAACTTGATTAAGAATCAGATGAATTTGAGTTCTGATGACTAATTGGCCTTTTTAGAAGTAACACATAATTGTTCTTAGAACAATTAGCTATTATAATATAATATAATACTTATAATATATTATAAAATTCTATAATATATGATATACATAATAAAATAATGATATAAATTTCGAGAGAATTTTTAATGTTTCATTATTTAATTCATCTAGAAGAATGAATACTGTGTTGTTAGAGGTCAGATTGATTATAGCTAATAATTCCTTTTTCAGTTACACCTTAGCTGTAGAATGAATCTAATGAATTTACTTCAACCACCATGACCATGGTTTTCCTTTTAGAATTGTTTTGTAATAAAGGAAAAGTGTCTCCCTCACAGTTTTTTAAATTAGAAATCTGAACTCAAACCTACAAAAAGACATTTTAATCTAGAAAGACCCTAGAGGACATTGCATCCACACTCTTCCTGTTGCAAGCTAGCAGGGTGAAACAATGAGAAATGTCCTCGATCAAATGCACTGCTGGGAATCAACAATTGCTTAGACTCCCAGCCTATCCTCTTATAATCTAGAACTCATTATTCTCTTTTAATATTTTATTGAGCCAGATTTTTAAGAATGAAATAAAATACATTGATGTCATATGCCTTGAATTGAGTAGGGCTTATATCTAATTAGACAGCTGTTGATTACCATCAAGATAAAAGTGCCACTATCACACTAATAGAGACAATTTGTTGTGGTTCATAGGGTTTACAGCTGGGTAGGACCATTGACTGGTTTTCTCCCTTGGCAACTTGTATAGGACCTTCTTATACTATGAGAGCTAGTCTTCTGGGAAGAGGCTTCCAGTCATTTCCAGCTCCATTGCTCCAAATCCTGTGTCTGGGATATTTCATGTTTACAGCAATTGAGTCTTACCTTCAAGTTCTTGGAAGCAGTCAAGGGTTCTATATTATGTTAGGAGTCTCTTGGATACTCTGAGTTGCTTGCATTTCTCAGCTTGTCTAGCATAACCTTTCTTCTTTCTGGGTCCAGAAAAACTTCTTGTGTTATTTCCCAAGAATGAGGTATGGACACACTTTATTTCTACCCAGTCCTTTACGAGTCCCTTCTCTCATCTTTGTTTTTATACTTTTTGGGCATACCTCCCCCTGATTCATCTCAATTTTAATTATTGCATTTGTTTCTTGTGCCACATTGACACAGTAATTATAATGAAAGTGACATCAAAAATAGGTTTGTAGGGGGCTGGAGAGATGGAGCAGCTCTTAAGAGCATTGGCTGCTTTTCCAAGAGGACCCAGGTTTGAGTCCCAGCACCCACATGGTAGCTACCAACCACATGTAACTCCACTTCCAAGGGAATCTGAAGCTCTTTTCTGACTCTGGCATTGCATGACTCAAGTACACATACGCAGGCAATACACTCATTCACATAAACTAACAATAATAAATAAAATATTTTAGCACCTGCCAGATAATAGCCTTGCCTATATTGGAATTTGTTGGGTAGACTATGTAAGATGTTTTGTATTCTGTTGTAAGCGCTGGTAATATTGATGTGATATTGATATAAATGTTCTACAGTATATTGTGCTGGATGCTGTGTATTAGGTCAAAAGCCATGCTACCCGACAAGGAGTTGGGCTTTATATTTTTTGAAAGGCTAGAAAAATTGGCCTAGTTGTTAAGTGTGTGTGCTGATATTTCAGAGGAATCTGGTTTAATTTCCAGCACCTACATGGGGCTACTCACATCCGCCTGTAGTTCCAGCTCCAGAGGAATGACACCCTCTTCTGGCCTCTGTGGGCAACTGTACTCATATGGACATAACCCACAAAGACACACATGCATGCATATAAATCTTTTTTAAAAGATATTTTTCCTAAAAAATTAATCATATACACAGCATAGCATGCATTGAAAGTGTGCTATGTAATTTGCTAAGTAATCTTGATGATTAGCAAATAATGCTTGATATTTTAATATCACTAATGTTTGTTTTTAAAATCTTCAGAGTTCCTTGAGTTTAAAAAAATTCTTAGAAATAAACATTTGTGTTTCAAAAAATATTTGTATACTCTACCTCAGGGCACCTAAAGCAAAGGTCAACTAGAACGAAATGGAGTTAGTTTTGCCATTTCATTAAGAACAACTCCATGCAGGCTTCTTCAACTATTATTTCTACTCAGACAGTAGAGGAGTGTTCTAGTTTGCTTTTCTGTGGCTGTTATAAACCACTGGGACCAAAAGTAACTTGGGAAGAAAGGGTTTATTTTATCTTAGCCTTCCAGGCCACAGCCCATTGTTGAGGGAAGTCATGGCAGAATTCAAGGGGAAAGCTGCTTACTGGACTGCGTCCTCTGACTTTCCGCACAACTCAGGACAACCTGCTCAGGAGTGGCATTGCTCACAACTCAACAACCGAGACAGTTTCCCAAAGACGTGGCTCCAGGTCAATCTGATTGCAGGAAGACTTTCTCAGATAACTTTGGGCACCGTCAAGTTGACAACTGATGATAACCAGAAGGATTAAAATAAACTTACATTGTTTTATACTTGCTTTAAAGACCAGACTAACATTTGTGTGCTTTTGGCTCAGGAAAAATAAAAACAACAACAACAACAACAAAAAACCCTAAGGCCAAAGAGATTTACTAATTGAGTCTTTTCAGTATAAGCTAAAATTATTTTAAGACATATAAAAACATCTTGTTAGATTCTTAGTCCAGAGTAACCATCAAGATGAAAACATAGCTTAATTCAGAGTCTATTTCAATCTACTACAGGAACACAGAGTTTATACTTTACATCAATATGGATGTAAATTTTCATGTATTTAAATAAACATCATCATTTCAAAAGAGACTAGCTTTTGGTTTGTATGATAAAGTAAAATGAAAATTTATATTAGAATAATATTCACAACTATTGAAAATGATGGGAAAATAATTGGTCATAAAGTATTTGTCTATTAGGAAGCTGATGCTACAATAGAAATGATCTATAGCTGTGTGTTGACTGACTCGCTATTTCATTCTTCTGGTATGTAGAAGGAAAGAAAATAGATGTTTGTGGTCAGTACCTGTTTTAACTCCTTTTTAATATGGTAAATACTATTTATAAGAAACAAATGTGAAAAGTAGGTCCAGGATTAAAACTAAGGGACCTTAAGATCACTGTCTTTATTAGCAACTTAAAAATACAATAATCATATAAATTTAAAAGTAGCTTGTTCCACTTATAAGCATTGGTTTAGGTAAGTCATTGAGATTAGGAATCTATAGAGTATGGTCCTTGGAAAGAACTCATATTCATTCTCACTCACCTAGGGCTCAGGGCCCACTGGGGAAGAGCAGGAAAGACTGTAAGAGTGGGGGGGGGGGAGCATGACTATATGGAAATAGAATCCTACAAGCTCCTGGGACCCTGCTAACCTACAGAGTTACAAAAGATGTTTTTAAGGTAGCACACAGAAAACGGGTGATCTGTGGAGGAAGACTGAGTGAAGCCTGCCTGATGGATCTCCTGTGCAGTAACTACCACCTATACAATAATGGTCTCTATTTGCATAGTAAAGACAGAACTGTGGAGAAACATGAACTTTGGGAGCCTGAGCATGCCACATTATTTTTCATCCCAGCCTTGATCTTTTCCTCCTTGAGTTTCATACCTTGATTAGCAGCAGCGTTCTTTCTTTCTGGATCATTTTCTTTTAATAGATGTGCGTCTGTTAATGAAAAGTGTTTTGTGGATTACTAAATAAAGATCAAAAGAAAGGGGCTTAAGCAGCTGAGAAAACTGACATTTTAAAGTACTTTGGAGTTGACTTTACCCAAGAATCAAGAAGAGATAAACTTATAGAACAATAATCCTATTCATAAGCTATTCACATTGCCGTGAATAAAGGTAGTTTAAAGATTAGACCCTGTCAGTTTTGTCCATTTGTGTAACTTCTGAATTTATCCAAGTGCCTGACATACAAAAAGAAGTCAATAAGTCTTTGTGGCTGAGTGAGCTTTTTTATTAGCTTTCAAAATCTTCACTGTCATCGGAGAATTATATATTACATTACTTCATTATTTGTCAAGTTCCCTTTATTGTTTTTCTATGTCTCTGAAATCTATTTTCCTCCAATAGCCTTACAATATTGGCTTTGTCCAAAACCAAGGATTATTATTTTATACTATATATAAATACTGCTGCTACTTGTGCCATTGTTAATAAGAGTATTACAACTGTTGGGTTTAAACTGTTGCTATTTCTGTGGTGTTAATCAAGGTGGTTGCTGCTGCTGCCACCAGTAGTAATAACAATGACATGGTGAAGTTGATGATGATGAATGTAGTGATGAAGAAGAAGATGATGATGATGATGTAAACAAAATCATTCTTACATTCTTGGGTACTCGGATAAAAGGTCCACTGCATTTCAAAACGGCAAAGCCTGCTCCTATCCACAAGGTTCTGCATTCTTTCATGTCAATATACACAAATCATTATCTTTACTTTTTAATATTCCAAAGCCTCTGCCTCTGCTAGTCTTGTGCCCTTTGTTTCTGTTGCCCAGTAGAACTGCCATTGTACTCTTCTTTGATGTCTTGATGAGTGAGCGCTATCTACTTTGAGATTCCCTTCAGTCAGTTCCCAAACTAAATTTCAATTATTTGTATTGTATTTACAAAAAGAATCATTACAAAATAAACAAGTTAAAAAAGAAGTGCAAAATCTAGAGAAAGAAGGAGAGACTAACAACTATGACCACTGCTAAAGACAAAGGAAAGAGGGAGGAAGAAGAGAATCAGCTGGCTCTGTAGAGAACCAGAGACTAGCAGCTGAGGGACCCCATACAGCAAAGGCAAACTTGGGGGAGGAGCCTGAGAAGCACACACTCTCTCTCATCCTGTGCCTCCTCTAACACCTGCCACTCCTTCTCACTCTTTCAACTGAAGGGTGTTCTCACCAGTTTTCATTCTGACATACACCATATTCAGATGCTGTCTAACCTCACACATACTAAGCTTCTGATTTCTCCAAGGTCTATTTTGAACTACAGTACATGTCTCACTGAGACATAAAAATGCCTTGGTAATCCTCGATCATGAGCTCCTAGTAACATAAAGCTATCGACGCTATGGACCATTGTGTTATTTCCCTGAACACACATCTGGCAAGGTTGAGCAAGTCTCTCTGACTATTTCATAAAAGAGTGAAATAAAACAACATATCCCCAGGGCTAGACATGCATTGTAAAGTACTATTAATGCTGTGCACAGTCTGACTCTTTCTGACTTTGCTTGCTAATTGGGGTAGAGAGAAGCACACATGACAAACAAGTTTAGCAAGACCTGGCATTAGGGCTCATATTTAACTGCACCAGTAAAAATAATATACCTGTAAAGGTGATAAGAATTTCTTCAGAACTGACTTAGTTCATGATAAATGCACTAAATTGTCCATGATGCATCTGTGATTTTATTTGATTTTCCTGATCAGAGACAGAAATATAGGGAATCTGCTGCCATGTCTGAATCTTTAGTCTTTAAAGGTACTCCTATTCTCTGTGGTTATTTCAGGAATATGGCATTAAATGACTTTACTTTTGGTATATTAGTAGTGGTGGTAAAAATCTAGAAGTTTTAAGTGGGTTTTACTTTCTATTGCATTGGACTTTATTAGACAGATGATCAGTTTTAAAATTCTACCAGTTACTAACAATATGCAGTCCAACTACATCTTCTGAGACTGTGAAAATATCTTGGTGATCTATCGTCCAATTCTTACATACTAGATCCATTTGGATGTCCCTAATTTCCTGAATTTTGAGGTAATTTCCTGTATAGTTCCCCAATGTACCTAACATATTGATTTCATCAAGTGTAGGCTATTTCTGAGCTGAACCTATCACTCTGGCGTGTATATTAGTTACTTTTTTTATTTCTGTGATAAAACACCATGACCAAGGCAACTTATAGAAGGAAGAGTTTATTTGGTTCGTGGTTCCAGAGGCATGAGTCCATCGTGCTGGGGAGACACGAGGTGGCCAGGGCAGAAAGCTATGCACTCTCATTCTCAAGCAGGCATAGGAAACAGAGTGAAACTAGAAACAGGTCTGTGAACTGTAAATGCTGCCCCCAGTGATATGCATCTTCCAGAAAGGCCACAACTTGTAGGAATTTCATGACAGCCCAGTATGCAAATACTTGGAGTCTATGAGGGGCACTCCTCATTTAAGTCACAACAGCCTATTTATATCATTTCTAGGTACTTGAAGCATTACAGTGTATCCTGAATCCTGACTGAGCTCACTGTGGTCAATAAATTTGAGTTATCTGCAGCTTTCTTTACTCTTCTCTTCCTTGAATGCCCATGTATCCTTCAGTCATACACGCTCTTTGAATTACCTCAAATAATAGGAGTTGGGCTCTGAAACATAATAATTATCTTTTAAATTTTTTAATTTATCCAGTTGTACACATTTCATACAACAGTTCTTAATCAAAGTTAGACCCCATTCCCCATCCATCACCCCCCAAAACCCCACTGGATCTCTTGTATTCTGTCATACATGCTAAGTCCTATCCAGTCAAGCATTGTACCCAGATGTCCTTTAGTGCAAATTCATCCAATGGAGTCTGGTCAGGCTATCTAGAGATCATAGGTGTATTCTTCCTCTCCCAGTAGTAATCAGTCTCCAATAGTTTTCAGTCTAGGTCTGGCCCACCATGAATTTCCATCACTACACTCTGGGCCCTTGTCTACTTTGAGTTGGCACAGATCCTGTATACAATGCCATCATTGACACAATTTCACATGTGCAAGCTTCCAGGATCTTGAGACTCTACTTTCCTAAGTTCGTGAACCAGTCCTGGTTCTTACAATCTTTCCACCCCCTCTTCTGCAGTAATCCCTGAGCCATAGATGGGTGAGGTACAATATAGGAGTCTTATCCAGGGATACACACTCTGCAGTGTCTTATTCTATAAAACTTGACCAGTCATGGCCTTCTGTGTGCATAGCACTGTGCTGTTTGAGGATGCTTCACTGATGAGAGTTGAATTTTCTCTCTAGTACTCATTCCATTATGTTTCATGAGCCTTATGTGTACAGGTTCAAATATAGATTTGTCACCTTGGACTTGGCATCTCTCAGTCCTATATTCTCTGTGTCCACTCAGTTGTGGAATTCTGCAGTAGCCTTCATCTGCAAAAAGAAGTTCATTTGATGAGAGGTGTACTACATGTTTGTCCCTAAATATAAGGATCCATATTTAGTGTACAGTATGAAATTTCATTTTTTCTAGAGATATGACAGAGATAGTATTCTCTCTAGGATCTATGCCTCCTCCAATCCTGTGTATTTGTCTGAGTCTATACTGCCATCCATGAGTTCACTCCCACTGAGAGGGTTTTAAGTCCAATTAGATAGCTACTGATTATTGCACAGATGAGAGTGCTGCCCTGTGTTAATCCTCTTGAATGGTACATTGTCTCATCTTGTGACATGTCTGAGACCTTCTTTCACAGGATCAAACTCAAGTACAATCTTGTAGGAAATAAAATATTATGCAGGTGAGTCCTAAGAGAACTGATAACAGACTAGAAAATGATTAACCCAGGAAAGTGTTAATGCAGAGATGGAATGGAATCTCCCTGAGAGAGGGGAGCTAGTCATCTATAACATGCGCACTTAAAGGTAATTTGGATGTTCAAACCTCTCAGTCTAACCTGTGTTCACATCTTCTTAGTCAGTATCATAGGATCCACTCTTCTCTGAATCATTGCTTGAATGCCAGGTTCTTATTGAAACAGTATACAACTTTTTCTATGATTTTGAAGCCTTCACAAGGCTAATGTCAATTCTCAGCCATATTATCTTACAAGGGTAAGAAGTAAGAGATTTCTGAATTGCTATGGAGAACTTCTGGTTCTTTACATGTGCTCCTAATTTTATAGTCATGGATTTCAGCTACTTCTTTTTCCATATGTGATCTCCAGAGTGTTAAGAAGGACCTGGTGATTCTTCAATTATGATAAGCTTCATATTTAAATATGTACACTGGGGAGTCAGAACTAGCCCAATGTCATGATTTACTAGAAGGGCTACCCATCTCATGATGCTCAGGACATTACAACAAATGGATATGAAGCAAAATTAGAAAAGGGAATGACACTTTGGACATAGTGTAGAGGAAATGAGGCAGAGGCTTCTAGGAGCACTTTGCCAGTGGGTCACAGAGGACCCACTTAATTCCTCCTGCAGCAAACAGTGACAGTGTCCAGTGGGGGAGCTCATTAGAGACTCAGCTCCCAGGAATTTTACTGGGAGCTAGATTACTAAGGAAAGTCTGTGTTCAGCATATGGCATATTATTGTCATAGAGTTTAAACCATTGTTATCCACAGTCAGTAGTTCTGGGGATGATGTGAATCTCCTCAAATCCACACTGTTGGACACAGGACAGGAGCCAATCCGACAAACATTGTCTTATTAGGGCTGCAGGCTCAGGTCTGTTGCAGCCACTCTTCACGTACGCATGGTAACTAGGTGCTGCAGACAGTCCTTTGTCCAAGTTCTCTGTACGTACTTCATCCTATGGCTCTGTGGCGATATTTAGAACACAAGACAGATCATCTATATTTCATTTTCCCCTGGAAAAAATGGTCATCCACATGTCAATATATGACAAACATAATTTTTAAAATTACATTTGGCCACTAGGCCAATTTTTCTAGCCCTTCAAAAAATATAAAGCCCAGCTCCTTTTACGGGTAGCGTGGCTTTTGACCTAATTGACAGCATCCAGCACAATATACTGTAGAACATTTATATCAATATCACATCAATATTATCAGCACTTACAATAGAATACAAAACATCTTACATAGTCTACCCAACAAATTCCAATATAGGCAAGGATATTATTTGGCAGGTGCTGCCAAAAACGGTTCAGATTCATTACACATTTGATTTGGGGTGAATTTTTGGTCATTGCATATTTATCAACCTTTTATTGTTCCAAAGTTTTTGTGACCCCATATCCTGTTACAATCCTGTATGGAGTTACAAACATACAGGTTGAAAAAGTGAATGTGAAAGATGGATCATATATGTCTACATAGTTCTTCATGGAATAAGTGGAGGATAAAGATGTTTTGAGGTTACTGATTTCTAAAAAAGGACAAGACTTTAGCCATTGTCTGCCAAGTGGCCATCACTAAACTACAGAACTACCCAGAGAGCAGGCAGGGGACAGACTAGTACCTGATGTTACTTTGTCTAATCACTGTGATCTAAATAGATTTTTCATGTTTTAATATCTGTGTGTCAACTTCTAGTAGCATAGTACCAGTTGATAATCAAAAATGGAATAATCACTTTGTATTCCTGAGTGCTTCATTTCCTCGGGAACTTGCTAAGGACATTAGTTAGAGAAGATGTCCAAGAACACTAAAACCTCGGAGCCTATAAGACAGATCAAGAATAGGGGCCATAAAGGAGCTTCAGGTCTCCAGAGCCAATACTTGTGTACATAAGAATTCTTGCAAGGCAAAATGTTTGACTGTCACCAATGAGCAAAGGAAAATAGAAAGTCTTCCAATTGTTGTGTGTGGGTCTGGACACACTATTCTAAGAATTTACCCTCCAAGAACCTGATGTTTAACCCTCTACTTAAAGAATTCATCTCCCAGTTTTACCCACCTAAGTAATTCCTAAGTAGAGATTTTAAATAAAAAGGTTTGTATATGATCAATATGTCTGTCTGATAAATTTAAGGAAGGACAACATATGCGAGAACAGGTCTGTGTAAATTTACATATTTCTGAGCCTGCCTAATATCTGATTATTCTATTTTGCCTTAATATATCTTTGTCTTTAACCTTCAAGGAGTTTCAGTGTCCTTCTCTGAATGATGATTTTTTCCTCCTCCTCCTCCTCCTCCTCCTCCTCCTCCTCCTCCTCCTCCTCCTCCTCCTCCTCCTCCTCTTCTTCTTCCTCCTCCTCCTCTTCTTCTTCCTCCTCCTCCTTCTTTTTCTCCTTCTCTTTGCTCAGGATGAAACCCAGGGTCTAGTATATTCTAGGCAAGTGTCTACCACTGAACTGTGTCACCAACTCTGACAGTCTATAGCTAATAGAATTCCCAGAACAGCCACTGTCATCCAGTCAGTAAAGGAAAAAAAAAACATGCAATGCTAAGATACCACTACTAGCTTTCAATGACATATACAGGTATATAATATATATGCATGATCTATCGACTGTAAAAATATATCATTTATGTACTTACTGATTTATTAATGATTTCAAAATTAAACTTTAGATATTCTGCTGAAAATATAATTCTTGACCTTTGGAAAGAATTTCAAATACCCAGCCAATTTTACCCTCAGTGCTCTTTCAGGCAACCAGAAAGGACATGGCGAATGATCACTCCACAGAGGAAAATCTGCAAACAGAAGATTACTACTTCTAGGATTTGGAAGAAGATTATTGGTAAACATGAAGATGGAGCAGCCAAAGTGAACTCAGATTATGAGGTTGCACTTGGAAAAATAAAAGATAAATCTTCTCATTCCAAACAGTGATTTTGCTAAATGTTGACCAAAGAGAGTTTATGTAACAAAATAGAAAATCAGATCACAAAGGTCAGCATGTTCCTGGGGATAATAGAAAAGTGTGGGGTGATGTAGGTGCTATCATTAGAATCAACTGACAGTTACAGGGTAAATTAGGAATTAACTTGTATATATCTAATACATTTAGATTTACTCTTGTCATGATTTCTAACTCCAGCTTCTTGAACGGTTTTATTGCCAGCAGATCTAATCCATGTGAGGTTTATTGTTCTGTGACTATGAAATACTAGAGAAAAATTATGAGTATATTTCAGATGTGATAAACTTTGAAATTCTCCTCTAGAGGACATAATAGAAAACAAAAGAAAGCAGGTTCCAGAAACAGTTTACACACAGTAAACTAATTTCTGCTAAAGGAAAGGATATGCAGAAAGAATTACAGCTGTTCCATGAGACAGCTTCAGGATAGATAATCTGGACAGGGTCAATGTTTATAATGAGGCATGTCAGAAAGCAGCCTTTAGAGCTTCCAGGGTAGGTGTTAAAGGGAGAACATACACAGCACACATGTACTCAGAAACACATCTATATCTGCATATCTACTTATACGCACATAGCATATGCACATAGAAAGAGAGACAGCATGTGTGAGAGCAAGAGAGTATGTCAGCACACAAAATAAGAGGATGAAATCGTTTTTCTTTTTGAAGTTATACTGTGGAAATTTTTATCCTAAAGGGTTGTAAGTGGACTAGATTTACACTAAGTGTTAGCTCACTTCCTGCACCCTTCCATTCCTTAAATAATGTCAGTAGTTTAAGTATATAGCTAGTAAAAATGAGATGAAAGAATTTGACAGGAAATATTATATGACTCATTGGACAGTCAGAGAAAATTAGTAAGACACCCAGTTCATCATGGTGCCATTCCAGATAATGCAGAGAACAGTACATTTAAATGGTGATGACAAAGGCTACAGATTCTAAATTAAGAATCTGCAGAGTTAATAAGTATGACAGATGATGTTTATATAACATATACATAACTAACTCTGAAAAGTAACTTTAGAGGGAGCTGCCTTGTCACACGGCCAATGCATACTCTTACTACGTCTAATGAATTACCTCGTTAACTGAATCTAGGGACCTCCAGATAAGAGCCACCATGGCAAATCATATTAGCTTATTCATTCCTTAAACGAACATTATTTCAATTACCTATTAGGCCTTCAGCATTATATTTACAAGAATTACAAGAATGAACAAGGCAGACACGGTACTCCTCTTGTTCAAATTACAGCATAAACCAAAAATACAGAAATAGACGACACTGAAATAATGCTTTCAGGATCATGGTGTTTCCCATTTGGGGACAGCCCAGTCCAAGCTCTCTTTGAAGTGTTCTGTTTCCTTTGCTAAGTAAACTTCTACTTAAACGCTCTGCCTCTTGACTGAATCCTTTCCTGTGAGAAGATGAAAAACCAAAAGATCCCTGTCATAGTAATATGCTAGATAACCTCAGTTGCCAATTTGACAACTTGGGGAAAAGGAAAGCTTCATTTGGGGAATTCCCTCTATCATATTGGCCTATGGGCATGTCTGGGAAGCATGTTCTTGATTATTGAGGAATGTGGGAGAGCACAGCATATTGTAGGTAAGCTCTACCTCTGGGCAGGTGGTCCTGGGTTGTATAAGAAAGCAGTCCGAGCACAGACCAGAGAGCAAGCCAGTAAGCAGCGTTCCTCCCAGGTCCTGCCTCCGGGCTCCTGCCTTGACTTTCCTAGATGGTGGATTGTGACATGGGAGTTGTAAAATGAAATTAAACCCTTTCCTCCCCAAGTTGGTTTTGGTTGGTATTTTATCATAGCAATTGAGAGCCAAACTAATACAAGCAGTAACTATATAGACAATGGAATTGAATGGTTATTATTCTGCTCAATTGTTACTTTAATGTAAATATAATCAAAGAATGTGAATATGATGATTCATCTGAGTCATCTACTTGATTGGATTTAGGATCAACTAAGAGATGGATTTCCAGGAGGGTCTGTGAGTGTGTTTTGTAGGATTAACTGAAGCGGGCAGACCTTCTGCAAGACCAAGCAGCACCTTCCAACAGTAACTCAAGCATAAAGAGATCCGAGGGAGAAGCAGGGCTGTTTCTGCCTGCACACCCTGCTGGTGAGTAAAGCATCAACCTCGCTTCTTTGATCTTCCAGCATGGGCTTAAGGCTGGCCACTCTCTGGGAGTCTTCTGTGCCTTTGGTGCTGAACTGAGACTATTGGAGCATCTGGACTTATGGACTGAGTAACTACCGAGTCCTCAGCCTCTCCAGTGTGCAGACAGGGGCAAGACAAGCCTGTAAACCAATCCACCAAATCCCTTTTGTCATCTATACTCATTCTATTGATTCTGTACCTCTAGAGAACCCTGACCAACACAGTGAACTAAAAGTATAAAAATTAAAAGCCTTCTTGGGAGCATACTGAGGAGAACTCATGCCCTGCAGCAGACAAGTAGAGAAAACTTCAAAAAAGACTAAACTCTCAATCACAGTAGACTTACTATGTAGAAGTCAAGACCCTGCTTTCAAAAGAATGGAAGAGTGACGTATATGTTGACAAATCAAACTTCTTGAATCTACAGATTTTCCTGACCTGGGAGCCTGAAGAAACAGCTGCTTTTTCATGACTACCACCAGCTGCTCTATTACTGCCTGAAGATGATATGGACATCTCTCTCCTGTAAAATGAAAGTTACTCCATCAATACCTGTTCAATATGGACAATGACTGAATTAGGTTGCCAAGTAACCTATTTGGTTCTAGAGGAGAAGGAGGAGTCTGCAGTCCAGAGGAACTGCAGGCTCTAGACAGCAGGCATATACAACAGCTATGAAATTAAGTATAGGACCAAATTCTGAGGTGACTTGGTCAATGGGGTTTTAACTCAAGTTTAGATATTAGGTTTTTATTGGCATAAAAGCATTATCTCCAGATATGGGATTTAATGCTAGAACATCACCTAGAAGTATGGGAAATTCATGGTATGTTCCGGGTTACATGAAAAAAAAATGCTAGATTTTAAAATGGCACGCTGGATTTTAAAGATTAAGGGACAAACAGAAGATGATGGCAAAGTGGCATATATGTAGAAAGACATGCATTATGTAATATTGAATAACCTAAAAGTGTTTCACTATAAAGACTTTTCATGACACATAATGCCTGGTAATGATGAATTAACCCTGAGAAGATGCTAACTTTTGTGGCAGCTCTGCTGCCTGGGATGGGCAGACATAGGATATTAGTAAAATCCTAGGTTTATAAATGGCAGGAGTTTAATAGAACCCACCTCTTCCCCTAAACTTGCTCTATAAGCAATTATTGCAATGAGTTGTAGGTCAATATGGCCATCAATCGGAGTTGACCTCCAGAAAATTATGGAGACACAGTAGGCAGTTCATATTTTGTGATGTCTCTCAAACCACAAGCAAAGACGCTGTTCAGTCTCTATGTACAAAATTATGGAGACAGGATCAAGTTATTGAATAAAATTCCATTTATAATTTAAAATAAAAAAGGGAGAGAGAGGAGGAGGAAGAAGGGGAAAAGGGGGATGAGGAGGAAAAGGAGGAGGAGGAGGAAGAGAAAGAGGAGGAAGAAAAGGAGGAGGAGGAGGAAGAAGAAGAGGAGGAGGAAGAAGAGGAAGAGGAGGAAGAAGAGGAGGAGGAGGAAAAAGAAGAAGAAAGGAGAGGTGATGGTGACAGAAGGGGAGGGAGAAGAGGTGAAAAGGTGAAATTCCGTTGCCTTCTTTCTGAAGTTGAACCTTGCCTTTGACTTTCATTTCAGGACCGTAAGGAAGTCGGGGTTTAACTGATTCTGCTGAGTGAGTGTTGCTGTAATTAGAGATGTGAAGACAGTCTACTTCGCTTCCTAATAAGAACATAGAAGCACATACTCCTGTAGGGCTGGACTAGAGCTAGAAGTGCAAACTGACAAGGTACCTACGAAGTCTGGTTTTTAGAGAAATCTGAAAAGCTTCTTTCCTTCCGGTTAATACCCCTTTCTACCCTCCACTGGGGGTAATTCTACAGGGATGTCACATTGCACACAGTTCTGTCTAACTTCTGGGCAGAAGGTGATCATAGCTTTGTTCGTGTTGTTCTGACCTATTTTTCTCAAGGATGCTGGTGGCATAGCTAAGAGCTATCCTGGTCAAAGGACAAATTTGTTTTCTGACCAAAATAATGAAGATGTCTTCAGTGATGTACAGAGTGGTATGATTTGCTATGAGTTTCCCTGGGAATTTAAGGGCTTCTTTAGCTGCAATGAAAACCCAGTGGAGGTACAACTTGAATAACTGAGAAATGCACTATACAAGAGTAAAAATGGGTAGATCTTTTTCCTTTTACCTTTGTGTTAGCTTTCCATCATCGTGACAAAATACCTGATAAATACAATTTAAAGGAAGAAAGGCTGATTTTGGCTCAAACTCTCAGAGGTCTGAGTCTATGTAGGAAGCATAACTTGGTGGGAGCGTGTGGTAGAGATTATCCACTTCAGGTAGACAAGACATGGCCTTCAAGGTCAGAGCTCCAGCTAGCCTTCACTTCTTAACCAGCCATTTTGCTATGAATTCACCAATGGACAGATCCACTGAAGAAGTTAGCATCTAATCATATCTCAAGGTCCAGCTCTGGACACTGCTGCACTGAAGACCAAGCCTTCAGTACAAGTCTTTGGGAGCACTTCATAGCTAAACCCAATACTTCTTCAGCATGAAGATTATCTTACAGTTCTTCCAAGAAGTCTGTATGGATGAACACAACACACATCACTGCTGAGTCCCACACCATGTGTCTCACTTGTAGTCCCACACCATGTGTCTCACTTGTAGGTCATTTTGAAACAGGAGTTGGGTCCTGAGAACTCAGTTCTTTTGATTGACATCTTCCCACTTTAACTCCTTTTCTTCAGCTTTTGTGCTCTCAAGTTACAATTCCTAAATAAAGCATTGACACTCAATCTATTCTTAGGTACGGTTCCAGAGAACTCTAGGAAATTTTATGTGTTCTTAAAACCTTAAGAATATATATGATCCTAGATGGTGAGATCCAAAAATATAAGAATTCAAAAGAAACAATGCCTGTTCTGATTCCATATCTAATGACCTCTTGTTTACACATTAAACTGGAAATAGTTCTGCCCTTTAGAAAAAGATGAATACAAACCTCCCAGAAATGAGAAAATATAATATTCCTTAATGGTCATAAGAAGGTACTGTTCTGGTAGGGATTTAAAGTGGCTGCCGCAACAGGTTCATGTGTTAAGGACTTGGTCCCCTGCTGGTAGCACTGAGGGCTAAGGATGTTCAGGGAATTAACGCCTTCAGTGAATTTACCCATTGATGAGTTTTTACTGAGTGGGCTATTAGGAGGAATGGTATGGCTGGAGGAAGTCACAAATGTGTACCTTTGGAGGGTGTATCTTGCCCAGGCCCAGTTCCCCTATTTCTCTCTGTCTCTGTCTCTCTCTTTCTCCTTCCTGTCCACCATTAAGAGAGGAAACTTCCATACATTCTGTTGTAATTCACCATTTAACCATAGGTCCAGAGACAACAGAATGAAGTGACCACAGAAACTGCTGAAGCCATGAGCCAAAGTAAACCTTTCCTCCTCTAAAATAGATTCTCTCACACACTTTGTCACAGGAATGAAAGAGTAACTAACACAGATGCATTATTTGAAAATGCAAAAATAAAATGCATTCAAAAAGTATACAAGTAAAGTAGCCAGATTGTGAGACATTTTCTGGGAGAAAATAGAGATTGCTGTCAGAAATGAATTTAGCTTCTCAGAGGTTCTCAACATTTCAGGAACGTATCTTCAGCATTTGTCTAGTGAAATATATTTCAAACAAGCATAAATTGATGTGTTTGGGAGAAAATTGGCAAGATAGAGGAAGACTTAAAAAATCGGTGGCAACTTGACCTGTTATACTATTTTAGTTTTCATTGCAATGGATACACTTAAACAAATATCTGCTGTGCTGTAAACTCAAAATGGGTGATTTTAAGCAAAGCATCATGGGAGTGTTTGGGGGCATTGATATCGATGTATTCATTGACGCTGAGGTGAACAGATCAAGTGATACCATTTACTTGTTTCACCATGCAGCAGCATAGAAGTGAAATCTGTGAACATCTCCAGAGCCTGACATCTACCTGTGTCCCAAGCTCTTCTCACATATGCACTTGTCCTACCAAATCCAGTCAGTCTTGGTGTTGGCAGATTTAGTATCTAGAGTGGATTTTCCTGTCTTAACTATCTCCTACAGATCTTTTAAGTTTTAGATTAAGGAGACAGTCCAACAGAGAACACAATGCTGATTCCTCTGTCTTCTTAGCTTAGCCACTCCCTGCCCAGGTATGTTTTTTAGACACATTTCTGTTAAAGATGCTATCACAATTTATAGTTTGTGCTTGTATAGGAAGTGGAATTACACAGATGATGGTGTTCAGGGATGACCATTTCTGAAACTGAAGATTTCAATGAGATCATGTGAGTCCTCTGGAAACACACTGAGCAGAGGCTGTTCTGAGGGATGGCCTGGATGTGGCCTGGGAAGTAGTAAATGGTCCTGTGTGTCTTCCTCCTCACCTAATTTCATGATCGCTTTCACATTCTTCTGTAGAAGCTTTGGATCAAACACTGTGTAGGAAAGAGCAAACCACTTTGAAAAGAAAAGTAAATATTTAAGTCGTTTGGCAATGAGAACATTTTATTAGTAGACAAAGGAGTCAATTAGAGAAGACTTTCAGAGATTAGGTGTCAGGACAATTTTGTGTTCAGGTGCTGATGGGAAAACATTCCAGAAAGGATGGAATTTTAAAGAATTTGAGTACAGAATTTACACGGAGTGTTGCCAATGGTTACAAATTATAATTCCTTTTCTATCTTTCAGAAGTATGTAGCAAAGGAAATTTTCTATTACTATTTTTCATTTTTCTAATCTAGTACATATTATTTACTCCTAATCTTGAAAATATATATACAGAGGGCTTATGATGAAAACTTAGAAATTATTTTCAAAACTTAGAAAAATAAGTTAATTCATTTTTTTTGAAAATTAACTATTTTCTCCCTATGCTGTGCAAATATTTCTTAGTCTTTTTCTCCTCAAATTTAATATACTATTTAAAAATGTTACAGAAGACTGTGAATTTTCTTTTTTTTTTTTTTTTTGTACGTTTCAAAAAAATGGTGCAACAGAATTCATCTCCCTGGATGCTATTTGAAGTTTATTGACGGAACTAGACTCCTTTTGCTGCGTGTTATTCATTTTTTTCTTTTTCTTTTTCTTGAGTGGAAGAGGACCAGTCTAAGATCCACCTTCATTCTCTCTTAGTTAGTAGTTATATTTATCATCAAAGAAAATGAAGAAAGCTTCAGTTCATGACTATATAACAGGTTAGCTAGCCTTGCGCATGGAAAATATGAAAACATTATGAAAATCAAACATGTCAAAAGATCTTTCATGAACTACTGGAGACCAAGGATTTTGTCTATAGGCAATTTTATCTATAGATCAAATATCTATATTTGATTCTGGAATTTAAACACTGAACCTATGAGGAATATGGCTAGATCAGTTGGTGAAAATTTAATTCAAACTTTGTGTGAAATAAATTTTAGAGCAATTAAATAGTTGCCGATTACTCCCCAGATAATAGTGCCACTAACGCATCAGTAGAGGTAGTTTGCTGTGTCATGGTTATTAGTCTTTAGGATTGGGTTGGACCATTGATTGCTTTTCTCCCTTAGTAGTTTGTGTTTTATTATCTAGCATTATGAGAGCTGAACTTCTGGTAGACTTCCAGGTCAGTTAGCTATGGGGCTGAGAAATGTATGCACAGTTACTTTGTAAAAGGAAACTGTACAATGCAATTCTTTATTCTGCTTTTCTTCCTTTGTTTCTTTTACACTGTCATCCTATGTGGAATTTGCTCTGGTTGAGCTCAGTTGAGACCAAGTCAATCAAAGATGTCTCATGGAAAAAAATGGTTTGGATAAATATAGGAGTGTCTATATTCTTCATACTGTTAGAACACACAAGTAAAATTTACACTAATCAGAACAGCGCACTGTGTGGATCTCACTTGTTAATTTCCATTTTGTTGCCTAATAATTTATTATTCTATTTGCTTAGTGAATAATAACTAAGATCCACATAGAACCACCACGACTGTGCTGAAATCTGATGAGATTAGGAAACTCTGTTGTTTTCCACCATAAAAGAAGAGATTGTCTTAATAATAAATAAATAAGCCACACTCACAGAGCAAAATGCAAAGGGGAATTGGCTAAAATTAACTTTCAAAGATCACTTCTGCGGCTCTCTTCAAATTTTGTAAAATGTCAACCTGTTTTTTACAGAAAAACATAGTCATTAACTATACAGTTTACAGTGTAATCTGCTGGAGAAGACAGTTTTTTCAATTAGAGGAGACCAGTGTGTTCAGCATGGGGTATCCATAGACTCAACATGACATTTTCAAGGACAACCAGAGGATCAGAATTTGTTTCCAGCAAAGGTGGCAGGTGGGCTTTAGACAGATCAGTGGTAAATTTGCTTTGAAATGTTAACTGCAAGGCAAGTATGTCCTTATAATATTGTCATGACATGGGCCATTTTTGTAGCTTTCATGATTTATCTGATTAATAAAATGGAAAATACTTCAGCTAACACTCAGATAATAAAGATTTATGAGGGAGCATTCTCTCCTGAAAATTCTTCCAAACAAGTTGGAATAAACGGAAGACAAACAAGACCCTTTGCCTCTTGGTCTGCTCACCCTCCTGCAAAGCTCAGTATGGGAGACAGAAGCTGGGAGCATCCACACAAAGGCACATGTGCTACAGAGCTGCTGTAGCATCTTCCAGTCCTTGATACACTAAAGATTTTGGAGAACTAAATACTTCTTTACTTTTTAGTTCAGTAACAGTTGTACTATACATTAAACAAGGCAGAGAAGATTCAAGTTTAATAAAACACTATGATAAATGTGTGCCATTTATAATGTACTGGTCAAGGACAAACCACATATATGACAGTGGCTCCCTAAGATGATATTGGGAGGCAAAGTTCTTTCCTGGTGACTTCATAGCCATCACAATGTCACATACAGCACAATGCATTGCTGACATGTTTGTGGTGACATTAGTAGGTGAGTATTTTAATATATTCGGGTACAACACATAGCACTTGGTAATAATAATAAAAGGTGGCTGTGTTATTGGACTATGTACTATCTTATGCTGTACTTCTACTGTTACTTTACAAAGTACTTTAACTTGTAAAGTATACTGTCTTTACCACAGCAGGAGCCACACATAATCATGTTCATGTCATCTCATGAAATTTTGTTTATCATGACCCTGAGAGCAACATGGTGTGTGTGTGTGTGTGTGTGTGTGTGTGTGCGTGTGTATGAATGTGTCATATAACTTATAACCTGAGTATGTGGTAGCCTATTAACATGTAGGTCTATGAAGTGCACTATGATGTTTGCACAGTAATGACATTGCTTAATTACACACATTTCAGAACACACTCCCATGGTTGTTACAATTAGCCATACTATTATTTTAGGGTAAATGGAGAAATGCATAATCAATATATAAAATAGTAGGAACCTGATGATCTGAGTGAGATCTCCACTCAGTGAAAGGAGAGAATTGATTCCTACAAGTTGTCTTCTGACTTCCACATATATGCCATGTCACACATATACATGCACATAAAATGCTTAATATGTATGTGATGTAAATATGTTAGATATTGAAAGGAATAATTTTCAGGAATAATCTGAGCTAAGTGAAGGGATCAGAGTTTAGGTGGTATTTTGTACAGGAACAAATAGGTTTGTTCCACAGACTTGGCAATGCCTCCAGGCCAACGGGCTACACACACACAGATGAAGAGTTTCCTATTGTGTCCAAACGTAACATAAGACGACCCCTAATTAATATACCTAAAGGCAAGAGTCAAGAAATTAGTCCGAAGAGGAATACTGGGTGCAGAATATAGGAATAATGCACTCACTGAGACAGGAAAGAAACATAAATATCTAAGACAGCAATAATGTGTTCAATATTAAAAACACAGGCAACTTGTCCTGGAGTAATAACTCAGAAGTTAAGACTGTGAGGACTCAAGTTGGTTCCTAGAGCCTAACTCAGGTGATTCACACTGTCTGTAACTCTGACCCCATGGGATCTGGCACTCTCTTTTGGACTTCAGGGGATCCTGCACTTACATACACAAACACTTAAGTACACAAATACTTAAAAATAAAAGTAAATCAGGACTGGAGAGATGCCTCAGCAGTTAAGTCCATTGACTGCTTCTGGGGGATGTTTTAGATTTATTTTATTTTGCTAATATTTTATTTATTTTTATTGGTGTGTATGAATGCATTGCCTGCAAGTGTGTAAATGCACCTATTTTGTGCAATGTCTGAGGAGGTTAGAAGACATTGGAGTTACAGACAATTGTTAGTCACCATGCAGCTGCTGGGAATCTTGAAAAAAAAGACAAAACATGAAACATTTTTGTTGTATTTTAATAATAACAAAGCAGCACAAATTTACAAGTATTTATAAGCTATTAAGGAAATAAATGAAAAGTGTTTCAATGAAAAATGAAATAAAAATCAGTTGACATTCATATACTTTTAATTTTTTCCTGTCATATTATAATTTTTTGGTGAGCTTAGACTTGAAATAGACAATACAAATCCTATATGTGTCAGTGCAACTTTGACTTTATTTTACCTTTAATTCTTCGACTGAGGTTTTAAGATACTGTACAGGATTGGGACATATATTTAGATATTATTTGTATGTGTACAGTATGATGTTTAATAGATGTACATATTGGGAGAATCTTTAGATTATAACAAAGAAATAATCCATAGTGATTCAAATCCTAAAAAAATTTCTGAAACTATGAAATTTTAATGCAAAGTAAAATTAGTACAACAATTTAATATACTTTTAGCATAATTAATATATATCTACATAAGGCATCTTAATATTTAATATAATGTGGAATTAAAATAACTTTTGATTTATTTTTAATTATGAAGGTGAAATAAAGAACATGATTTACCCAGACTCCTCTGCAGCACCTGTAGTTGATGTTGTTTAACACCATTGGCTGGTAAAGATAAAGTCTAGAGAATAAGAGACTGCAGAGCATGTGTCCCTGGATAGGACTTCTCTATTAATTCTCACCCACCCATGGCTCAGGGAACATGTGGAAGCAGGATTGGAAAGGCTGTTAAGAGCCAGGCTGGTGCATAATCATAAGGAAATAGAGTCTGCCAGACCTCTGGAAACTTGCTCATATGAACCTATAGCAATGGTCTCAGCATGCACAAAACTGGTGCAAATTCAACAACAACCTAGCACAGAACTGGAGAACTGGGCAGAAGGCCTCGACCTGAGCCAACGAACTATCAGCAGCTGATTACTGCTGTGTGAGGGAGAGTTGATCTTCTCTAAGCGAGAGACTCTAGATAGATTGAGTTGATTTCAGTGGATGAATATGCATTAAGAGACATCTGGATACACAAGCTTCACTCAAGAGGCCCTAACATACATGACAGAATGCATGAAATCCAATGGTAGGAGGGTCTGGGGAAGCACAGACAAGGGAGGTGGGTATAAAGATGATTAAGATGTTTTGTATGAAGTTCACAGAAATTCAATTAAAATATACATAAAAAAGATAGTCGAGTCCTCTCCGCTGATGCTGTCTATACTTTATCTTAAGCTCCTCCAGCTCAGAGCAGTTGTAAATGGCATTGGGAGAAATGAATGCTGTTTAGAATGATGGACTATCAAATGATGCTTTGTTGAGTTACTTGAATTAAGCTAAGCTCGTTTGAATAATTATCTTTTCAATTTCCTAGTCAGACTATAATTTATAATACTATATTATATATACATGTATTGTTTATGGGGTAGAGTATGATGTTTGTTAGATGTACACACTGTGAAATGATTAAGGAAGGCTAACTAATGTGTCTGTCACTTTGCACTGTACTGTAGGCATTTAAAATCCATCCAGAGGTTTTGATATAACATGGTTTTAAACTATAGTTTATCTTGGTGTACAATAAACACCTAGATCTTTCTCCTCCTGTGTGAATGGAATTTTATAGCACTGAATAACGTTTCTCCTTTTCCTCACCCTTAGCCTGAGCTAACTACCACTCTCCCCTACTTTCGTAATTTAATTTCTTTTTCTAAATTCTACAAGTAAGACCATGAATATTTGTCCTTTGGTGCCTAGCTTAGTTAACTTGATTTAATTTAATTCTTTTGTTCATAAAACCAAAATTGGGATGGGTAAATCATATTGTAATTACATTTTTTGTTTTATTTGTTTTTTTTTTTGAGGCCTTTACTCACTGTTTTAGAAAATAGCTTTATTAATTTGAGTTGGTTTTTATTTATATGTATGTGTGTCTGTGTGTGTGCGCACATATGTGTGTGTGTGTAGATTCCTGTGGAGGCCAGGAATCAGAGTATCAGTGATTGTTCACTAGTCAGTGTGGGTGCTAGGAACCTAACTGCATCACCTGAAAGAGCAGAAATGCTGTTAATCACTGGTCCATCTTCCCTGCGCCAAGACTGTCCCATTGGGCTTTTATTTGTGTTATCTAATCTTAGTAGTGCTTTTCCTTCTATCTCCTGGTTATCTGCATATTTTATAAGAAATATCTTGAGTAATGATTTAAAATACACCTGATAAAATTTGTAAATGGTATAATTAGAATAAACATTCCTTCTAAATGTTATGAATTACCTCAAGGAAACACAAACAATAAGGTTAGAGTTTCAACAGACAGGAGACAAATTTGATAAGATTGACTGGTACTCATAAATTATTTAAGATAAATGATGTTGAGTAATACAAATCAGTATCAATTATACTATACCTTTATGCTAGCACAGCTAATGCAACTGATATTTATTTCAGAATTAGTCAGACTGTTACAAATCATGCGGAATTAAATGAGCTGACCAAAGAAAGTAAGAAACTGGATGCAAATTTTAAGTTTTACCTTACTTTAAATTCCCCAGTCCTTTAAAAAAATATTGAATTTGTTTAGTGTGTGTTTGTGAGTGTGAATATGTATCTGTGTGTGTGTGTGTGTGTACACACATGCAGCAGTACATGTGTGAATGTAAGAAGACAACATGCAAGAGTTAGTCTTCTAATTCCTCTATGTGCATGCCCAGGGTGGAACTCAGGTCCTCCGGCTTGGTGGCAAGTGCCTTTACCCACTGAGCCATCTCACCAGCCCTTCTTGATTTTTTGGTAAAGTAATTTTTACATATTCTAAGATATTCATTGTCTTCTTTTGACTCCTGCAAAGTTACAGTCCAAAATAGTTGGCTTACAATTGACAATTTCTGGATGTTTTTCTTGTAAACCTTCCAATGCCAGCAGTCTGAGGACACTGAGCCAGCTGGCAAGGAAAGATGACTCTTAGTATTTTTGGGGTAGCTACTTTGGATACTGTACTGTATATCATGATTTTCCAGTGCTTGTATGTGAGCAAAATTAAGACATCATTTTGAAAACATTAGTAGTGAGTGAAGGGCTGGAAGGACAGTCTGGCTGTATCAGATCCACCATATAAGCCTATAGAATAGACACAGGACTCCAACACGTGGTGCCCTCTTACATTATTTTTCTTTTCATTAGATAAAGCATGATTTCTTATGAAGTTAATTCTATATTTTCTCAATACTTCTCAGTTAAAAACAGTATCTAATCAGAACTAGCTGTTACTTAACGTGACATATGTACCTGTATACACAGATATATCATAGCACTCAATAGTATACCTGTATACGCAGATGTATCATAGCACTCAATAGTATTCCTGTATTCACAGATATATCACAGCACTCAACAGTAGTTATTTTAGTGTTTTACTTTCTTAACTGCTTCAGTAAGCTCAAGAGCTATGTCTTATTTGATGCTGCATGTTCAGGGCATCATAACACAGTTCTTGGAAAATAATATGTATAAATAATCTCTTCTCTTGCTTAAACACAAGATTGGAATGATTGGTGAATGTTGAGACTGGTTTCCTTACTTGGAAACTGAAGACTGTGTTATTCAGTGGAACAGGAAATGGGAAACATATTCACAAATTATATATAATGAACTTGGTCTGAAGAATGTTTGAGGTATTCAGAGGATTTCTAGGTATGTTACAGGAAGTTACTCAGATAAAATAATGCAGAAAGAGGAACAAGGAAGGTAAGAATCAGACCAGTATTCAGAGTAGCACACAATATTTTAAGAACTCTGAAATGGTAAAAATAAAACCAACAATACAAAGAATGATAGAAAGCAAAATAGTTGAAGATAAGTTCAAGAGAAGGAGTTCTCTGAAAAATGTAATGATATAAGAACAGATTCAAGGGGCTGGAGAGATGGCTCAGCAGTTAAGACCACTGGCTGCAATTGAACCTGGGTTCAATTCCCAGCATCCACATGGTGGGTTATAACCATCTGGAACTCCAGTTCCAGGGAAATCCATTGCTTCTTCTGACCTCCTAGGCATCGCATGACATGGGTACACTTATACACATGTAGGCAATACACTCATATACAAAAAAAATAAGAATAATAAATAAAATATATTTTAAAAGGACAGACTCAAAAACTTGCCCAGACTTCTCTTTTGATGCCTTTCTAAAACTGATTGAACTGTCTAAAGGGAAGAAAATAAGCATGTTAAAATGTGTTAACAGTTGGGTGTGGTGCACCTGCCTGTAATCCCAACACTCCGGAGACTAAGGCAGGTTAGAAAATCACTGTAAGTTCAAGGTCAGCCTGGGCTACATACTGAGATTCTGTTCTAAAATGAATAAACAAACAAAAAAATATTTTACTGACCCAGGAGCAGGCTTGGAGATTATTTTTAATCTTTTCAGTCAATACTGTTCTCAATTTTTATTTAAATTATAATGGACAGAAAAGAAGAGAATTAACAGCATGCCTCCATCAATTAAACAAATAATTACTCCTTCTGTGCCAGTGAGGGCCTACTACATTCCAGGAACTGTTCTGAGAGCAGGGAACGCAGAGGTTAGACCGAGGAAGGAGGTTGGAAAGCGTTCAGGTAGAAACAGATTCACAGCAGTCCTTTCCTTCACAAGATGACCTTCTCTGAGCTCACTCCAGGAATGAGCAAAGCTGTGCTTGGGAAGGAACTTAGTATCAAATAAATCAGTTCCAATGGTTCCTCTGCGAAGATGGAGACAAGGGTCGGTCTCAGTAACTTGGTGCTACAGGAAGGATGTACTGGAGATCTCTTTCTCTCTGTGTGTGTGTCTCTGTCTCTGTCTCTGTTTCTCTCTCTCTCTGTCTCTCTCTCGTGTGTATGTATACTGAACCAACCCATTAATTAGAAATTTTGCCTGGAAGAGTTCTTTTAAAGTAAGAGAGTAGGAATTATATTGTCTAAAAGATTAAGTGAAAGAAGAAAATAAAATGTGTGTTGTTTAAAATACAAATATCCTTTAGTTTACGCCTGAGAAACAGAAAATAAAAACAGAGTGTTAAAAAAAACAATGCATGTTTGGTTAGTAAATTAATTTGCTGTCAATAACACCTTGCTTGCATAGAGTGCTGAGAAAAAAACAATTTAAGGAGAATATTTCATACCAGATAAAATAAAGTAAATTCCTACACTCTAGCAGTTGATAGATAGCAAGGAGAACACTAGGTAAGTAACTGTGCCCTTCCTTAAGTAACCACATAATAACGTGATATAAGGAAATGTTTGGAGTATAAAGTGATCTGTTTTCATAATGTGTTGTGGGGTGCTTCTGGAATTTATCTCAGTTGTGATCAGAAAGTGGAAGATCTCCTTAATTGTAGGTAAAAATTAGTTCTAAAATTGAAACATACTGCCAGCCTTTGGGTAGAAATCACAGTGACTTGTGCTGCATGCGTAAAATGTAGTTCAGATGGAAACAGGTCGCCAGGATTCTCATCCTGCTAGAAAAATGGAGAAGTATTTTGGTATTTGAAGATACAAAATCTGGCAAATCTTATTCATATCACTTAATTCTGAAGAATGTATGGTGGAATTATGGATGGAACCTAAATTATACTGGAGTTACCATGTTGAAAACTACACACCACAATTCACAGCAATCTGTGGGTTTTTTATTAATTCATCTGTAAAAGAAAAATTAGCTATCAAACATGAGTGAAGCTAAACTTAGAAATGTGCAGAATGTTCCACGCTAACAATGATTTCTTTCTCTAATTCGCCCCCTAGAATGCTGCAGCTGAAAGAAGAATATAATAAATGTTAGAAAGAAGCGTTGGCAAAAAGAAGCGACTGGCCAAACCACAGAAGAGGTGCTAAGGGACACGGTACTTGCCTAGCAAGCATGGAGCCCTGAGTTTGCTTCTTCGCACAGGGGTGAGAGAGGCAGCAGAGTAAGGAGACCGAACCACAGAAAAGAGCTTGGCTCTTTGGTAAGTCTCTACTCTGTTTCTCTTCCCAGGAGTCCAGTCCCCTCTCTTCTTTCCTGCCCTTCCTCACTTCTCTCCTTCATCCCATTTCCTCCAAAGTGCCCAAGTTTGAGTGAATCCTAATCGACATCTACTTTACATGCTTTGTCTAATTTTATTACAAGTCTCATTCTGTATAATAGCCTCCTTCATTCATAAAATGTTTTATTTCAGATTTCTGGTAAAGAAGGATCCGTTGATATTTTTGACTTCCTTAAGGGTAATGTAACTGTAATAGTATTAGACAACCATGAGCAAGTGCTTCTAAGAACTAATTTTACTAAAGAAAAGTTTGAATAATCTTAATGCTTAAAGTTGATTTAACCAACCATTTAATCATCTGTTCTTTCTATTCTTGCATGTCAAATCAATGAAATGTCTTAAATTTCAGAGGAGCTTTTGAAATTAGTTAACTTTATGACCGTGAAAAAACTCAGGCCCAATGCTGTTCCTGTCCACCTTTTGTGATAGTTTGGGGACCCTTTTCCGAGACAATAAAGATAGAGTTAATAGGTGTGGGAGTGAGAAGGAGGATGAGATGGAAGCATTAAGATGGCATCAAATAGATTCAGGGTCAGGACTGCAGAGACAGTTGGAGGCAAAATGAGACACAAGTGAGAGAGAATGTGGTTACACACAGAGAACATAGAGCAAACAAAGGATAAACATGAGACAACAAAGTTTAACTTTACTCCTGGGAGGAATTTAGTGTCTAAGAATGGCTTCTGTGGTGGTTTGAATAAGAACGTCCCATAGGCTCCAAGTACTTGGACATTTTGTTCTTGGTTGGTGGTGCTGTTTGGGGAGGTCTTAGAAGGTGTGGCCGTGCTGGAGGAAGCGCAGTCACTGGGGACGGGCTTTGAAAGTTCTTAGGCCTTGCCAGATCGCCAGTTGCTCTCTGCTTCCTGTGCCTGCTTAGTGTTCTCCTGCTCTGACCACCTCCTGCCACCAGGCCTCCTCACCATGACGTAATCAAAGCTCAGATAAACTCTTCCTTTTATAAAATATTCCCTTAGTCACAGTGTTTTATCACAGCAACAGAAAAGAAACTACCACAGATTTTAAAATCAGGGAAATCGTAGTGTCTTTAATAAAACTACTGCCCTGTAGACTTTGCAGAAGCAAACACAAAAATACTATATTGTGTGTGTGTGCATGCATGTGTGTGTGTGTGTGTGTGTGTGTGTGTGTGTGTGTATCAAAGTGCATGTGCGGAAGTCATAGGGCAACTTTCAGGGGTTGATATCCTATTTCTACCATGTGGATCTTGGGGATCAAACTCAGGTCAACAGGCTTGGTATCAGGTACCTTTATCCACCAAGCAGTTGAGCCAAATCCATATTTTAGAAATTGATTTTAAAAGCTGACACGACTATAGTGAACTGGTGAAAATGTATTGTGGAAGTCTCAAGGAAAAAGTTGTAAGGATCATTAATGTGTGTATAGCCACACACACTAATTAAACTGTCTTGTAAGATCTTCCACAGGTGAGGATTAATTCAATTTTTGAGAGTTAATTTATGCTCAGATCTCAAGGAAATATTTGATGGAATCTTTAGGGAGAATTTGTATGTGCAGTTTCACACAGTGTGTTATATAAAACAACTGAAGAAAATACAAGACACACGGATGAGGAGATAGCTTAGGAAACGGTGGTTAATTGACCCACCAGACAGTTAGTAAATAAATAGTCTAATTCATCTTGAACAATTTTCTAGCTGTTAAAAGTCAGCTTGCTATGAGAGATCAAATGGTTAAATGTTCCTATTTTGAAGATAAATTACAAGTGTCTGAATCCCAGTAATACCATGCTATGTGTTAACTCTTTAGGCAAATGACAAGATTTTGCCATGCCTTAATTTCCCCAGAAAGAATAATGCCTGCATTAGAGGTTGTTTTGAGGATGAAATAAAGTTAATCTATCATACTATATAACAGTTTTAACAAAGCTTTGTACTATTACTAATGTTTATCATATATGGCTATTATTTTTATAAAATGAACATCATACAAAATAGAATTTTATAATGTATGTATTAGTTACAAGATAGATCTCACTTTTCCTCTATCACATACCCTTATAATTCACTGAGGGCTGCAAGATTTGTCTACACGAGAGTGAGCTTTTAGTTTCCTTGGAAATTTAGGAGAATAGCCACAGTAACCGTATTGATGGGATTCTTACAAAATATCAGGCAGATTTGAGAGAGGATATTCCTTAGTATAACAAAGTACATTGGTTCTGGAGGTGTAGTTCAGTAGTTGTCTCAAATGGGAGAATCATTGGGTTCAACCTTAGCACTTGCAAAGAAATATGAAAGAAAGTCTCCAAAGGCAATACACGTGTTTCTTCTAAGTGGAATAGACATCAGATTGGTGACTCTACTTTCAAACTTGTATTCCAATGAACCAATGTGAACTTATAGTTTTAGAAATTTTAATATGCACATATTCCACTCATTCATCCGATTCTATGAATTCAAGTTTTCTCTTAGTGTACACTGTTTCATCAGCAGGATTATAACAGATTTGAGTGGTGTGCCTGTTAGTCCTGTCAACTTGACCCAACCTACAGTCACCAGAGAAAGGAGTCCCAACTGAAGATTTGTCTAGGTCAGATTGGCCTGTGGGCCTGTCTGTGGGGGATTGTCTTGTTTACTAATTGACATGGTCTGCCATGTGAAGGGCCATTCCCTGGGCAGAGGGTCCTGGCCTGTACTGGAGTAGGGGATTGACTTTCTAAGAGTCAGCAAGCAAGGACCCATGTATTTATTCACTCTCTGCTCTTGACTCTTGACTGTGGATGTGATGATTCAAATTCTGCGCTCACTTCCCTGCAAGAATGGAATACAACCTGGAATTGTAAGCTTTCTTCCCTTGGTTGCTTTTTGTCAGGATGTTTAAAATCATATAACTGTTAGCACACTAGAACGGGGCTGATCATCGTGGCACGTGACTTTAATCCCAGCACTCAGGAGGCAAAGACAGGCAGATCTCTGTGAGTGAGGCTGGCCTGGTCACCACAGCAAATTCTAGGTCATCTAGGGCTAGGTAGTGAGACCATATCTCAAAAAGCAAAAAACTGAAACTAAAAAGTAAATAAATAAACCATAATGGGTAATATAGCAAATTTGAATCACATAGTTTTACATAAAATCAGGGCTCATGTTTTCCTCTAAGAGAAGTTCAGAAAGCAGTGGCTAAGTATTAGCATGACTGCTCCATGGGACATCAAGGTTCTGCTTTTCCTGCTGAGCCGTCATGCCTACGGTGCTCAATATGAACCCACTGTGCAAGTTTCCTTAGGTCCCAGTTAAGAAGGTTAAAATAAAAGGAAGCCTTCTGTGCCAAACACCAAATCAACCTGATTAAGGTTGAGGACAACAAGAAGCTAGGAGAATAGGTAGGCCTCAGCAAAACTGATTAAGGGAAGGGAAGCCCAGTAAAGGGGTTGGCTGCAGTTGTGTAGTGGTTAAGGACTACGGCAAAGAACCTCGGGCCTATGACATCACTGAAGAATATTTCAGATGCAAGAAATGAACAAATAAAAGATTTGGCTCATTTTCTTTAAGAGAGAGAGAGAGAGAGAGAGGGGACAAGAAAGTATTTCTCAGCTGTTCCATTTCTCTTAAGGAGCTTTCCTCAACACCACTAACTTACTCTGTTCATGTTGCATACACCGTCAGTCTTCCATAGTGAGCTAAGAAATGTAGTCTTAACTGAGATCATTCATGATCTTCTCTGTAAGAGATAGGCGGTGTCTCATTATTTTCTATGCAATTAGCTACCACGGAAAATGTTTACTATTATGATTGAGCTCTATTGTATGAGAGGTAAATAGATAAAGTACAAATGCTCATTGAACTATAGATTTTTTAAAAAATGGGAATGAGAAAGTGGCTAGAATATAAATCAAGAAATTTTACATGTCAAGTCGACAGACCAAATATTGACTTGTTAATTTCCATGGCTAACAATAAATCAATTTTTAAATAATCAAAATTGAAGAAAGCAGAGTTAGGAAATTTATAATGAAATAAAAAGAACTGAAAGGAAAATTAAAAACACAAATAGTTAAGCAAGGGACTCACCACTGCTCTGGGAAGAAGTCCAGATTTTGGATAAGGTGACACAGGGAATTCTTTTTTTTTTTTCTAGAAACCCTATTTTATAGATACTATTTTTAGCATTTTGTAGCATAGTATTTGTTTGTGCCTTTCTTACATTGACACTACTTTGTTGATTCATTTGCTTTAAAACACATTTATTGATTACATTGATGATTTAATTTTTTAAATCCAAATAATTTAGCAAGACTCTTATCTCAAAATCCATGGACTTTACAGTTCTCAAATATTCAGTTAAGATACTCAGACTGATGCGATGTCTCAGTGCATGAAAGAAGAACATGGTGCAGAAACATGAGGTCCTAAGTTCTGATCCACAAGACCTATGTAAAAGTGGGCAGGCCACAGTCACCTGTAACCCCAGCAGTTGGGGGAGGGAGAGGAGGCAGACAGGAGGATTACTGGGGCTTGAGGGACAGCCAACCTGTCAAAGAAAACAGTGAGTTCCAGAGTCAGTAGAGACTCTGTCTCAGGAAATAATGTAGAGATTGATAGAGGAGAACACTTGACACCTGATATCCTTTTCTGGCCTCTGCACACATGTATATGGTGTGTAATATGCAGATACATCTGCACACACATTCATATGCCATATGTGCACACACTCAAAAGATGCTCTATTAAAATGAATAAGGTATTATATTACAGCAGGCCATTAAGTATTTTTCCCTGTTCTTAGGAAGACTAAAATTTAATGTGGAAGCTAAAACAAGCATCTGTGTGTGGGGTGTGTGTGTGTGTGTGTGTGTGTGTGTGTGTGCATGCACACATGTACATGCATGCACAAAATGGAAAAATACTTAAAAATTACAACAAAAATATCATAAAGTTTAAACTGGGTTAACTTTTTTCTATAATACTTGATGCAACAGTCTCTGTGTCTTTGCCTAAATTATAACTATATAATTTGGGGACTGATTTAACAGATTTAAATTAAATGAAAGTTTTGGGAAACAATAAAAATAAAACTCACCAGGAGCCAAGATATCTAGCCATAAGAAGCAGTCAGATTTTGGCATGGCACTCCATGGCTCAGTCAAGTAATCCTGGCACTTGAAAGGCAGAGGCAAAGGAGTCATGAATTTTAATCCAGCCTCAACTGCCTTGTCTCAAAAACAAAACAAAAATAAAAAGCATCAGCCAGCTACAAAAGACAGAAGAGAAGAGATATTAGGTAGATCAGCATCCAGGATGGCACTTGAGAGAGCTCACTGGGCTTGTTAACAGTGGAGGTACACAGCAGACCATTAGTGTGATGTGTAAGAATCTTGGGAATGCCAGCCAGAGTGGGATTTGCTAACATTAAAGACCCAAGGCAGCGCTGATGCAGTGCAAAAGAAAATAACTGATGCTCCAGAGAAAAGTCCTTAAAACAATCATGAAAGAAAATTTGCCAACTTGGTTTTTAAAACCAATTCTTTTCTTTCAGTTTTTTCTTCCAATATTTTTCATGTCCAGATGTGCTAAAGTAACTGGTAAGTAATTTTCATCTTTTAAAGCAAACTGAATAAAACATTTGCTAGTGAAATTTCATCAGACCTTCAAAGACAGGAGCTAGCAAGGGAGCGAGATAGCTGTGGGGACCAGGGGGGCGAGGAGTGGGGATAATATACTCCGAGTGGTAGTTCTCTTTTATGGCTGTGTTGCTTCCTTTGATAATTAAAGGAAATCAGAGATGTTACTTCCTCTCAATTAGTCACTATCATCATTAAGTTTCAAGTTGCTTGGGGTATTTCTACTTAGCTATACTAATAAAAGTGAATAGACTATTCTCCTCCTCCTCTTCCTGTTCCTTCTCTTCCTCCTCCTGCTCTTCCTGCTCTTCTCTTCTTCCTCTTCCTCCTCCTCCTCCTCCTCCTCCTCGTCCCCTCCTCCTCCTCCTCTTCTTTTGTCTTTTGATATAGACTAGTTTCATTTCCCTTTGAACACATTACTCTCATTTTTTAAACTGGATTAGAGAGTATAGCTTTTAGAAAAGTTGATGACTAAGCACAGTGATCTGCTTTCAATAGTCTACAGTGATTCATTTAAACAGTTAGGATACCTGCAAAGGAAATAGGCAGGAAGTCGGTCTGGGTGTTAACTTTGCAAAGTTGATGATAGTCTTTAAGGAAAAGGCTGAATGATATACTCTATGAAACAATATGTGTCCTCTATGTACCAGGGTGTGCAACTAGAACCATTTTATTTAGGATTCCTCTGCTGGGCTTCAATTTCAACAGCTTTAACCACTGAACTTAGTGATTTCCTGTGTGTGTGTGATGAAGCCTCTTTTATCAAGAATGATGGCAGTTTAAACTAAGAAGGATTCTTTGTAAGGCAATGTTCATATCACCTCACTCCCTAAAAAGACACCTCTGTGTTGGCTACAGACAGCAATAACTGCATTTGAAAAACAAGGGGAAAAAGTAACATCCTTTCTTAGACAATTTTTCCTAGTCAAGAAGTATCCTTTATCCTTGATAGGGGAGGTTCAGTGTAAACCTTAGATGCAATCTCCTATGCCTTGAATCTTCATTATTAATTCCACTGGGCAGGTCATCCTCTGCAGACAGAAACTCATCCGCCTCAGTGAGTCCCCCCAGTTATCTTGCATATCCTATGGGCTCTTGTTTAGATTGATAAGGTCCTTTTTCGGTTGCTGCCTTGACTTCTAATCTTTTGCATAATACGTGCACTGAAACATTATTTATCATCACCTTAAATGATGAGAGATTATCCTCTTGTTATTTTGAGCCTGATATGGTGTGGTGATGTGCAATTTTGTATGGGATGGGAAAGAGGAAAGATGTGTTTCCCTTGGTGTCTTTTTAGGGAGTTATTCTGCATACCAAAGCGCTCATTTCTTGAATCAGTCCTATATGTCTTTGCATGGTTTTCTTATAAGGATATTAGTCATTATTAGGTTTAAGTTGCCCAGTTTACCAAAATTAATCTAATATTACTTTATCTGAAATAATAAAGCCTTCAATTTCCAAATAAAGTTATATTCTGAGCTGTCATATGGCCATGAATTTTTAGAGAATGCCAATGTGAGGTCCACACTCCAATGCCAGGAAAGGAGGAGGGTTATGGGGGCCCAAGAGGTGGAAAAGACTTAGAGGAAACTTGGACAATTAAGAAAAACCTTATTCATCCACACACAAGCCATTAGGCAGGCAGCCATCAGCAGGCATGCAGGGGCAGCACCCTGGCACACAGAGTCTGGCACATAGGTCACATGGAGGTAGACCAATAGGCATACAGGCAGGCTAGTGAAGACTCAGACCTTCAGCCTCGAAGCCACATTTATACAGAATCACACAAAAGTGGCACTCTGCAAAAAACTACTTAGATTACATAAATGTTTACTTTTGGGGTCTCTGGACATCCAGCATCAGTCATTTTGTGTTGACTCATAGCTCTTCAGATGTCTAGCATAAGCCACTTTAGACACGGGGAATATTCATATCAGTGCCATGTAGTCTAAACCAAAACTGGCCCACCAGTTGGGTTGGCCCAACCCAACAGAAAGTCAGAAGGGAGTGTCAGATCTCCTGAAACTAGAGTTATGGAGGGTTGTTAGCTACCATGTGGGTACTGGGAATCGAACCTGGGTCCTCTGTAAGAACTGAGCCATTCCTCTAGCTCCAACATTTTAAATTCTTAATAGGCTACAGATAAGAAAATGCAGTGAATGCAGATACCATACAGAGGGAGCTACTGCTCTGTGCTTCACCAAGAGTGATTGTCAGCTGAACTGTCGGTGTGAAGAGATCATTCAGGGAGACATCTGGACACATTTCCTACCAGACCTCCGTCTAACAGAAGATGGAGAACATCAAGTATTCTATTTTCTCTACAAGATCCCTTCCTTTTCAGTAGAGTACATTTTGTGTTTGACTATCCTTAGGGGAATTGATAACCTAAGTAAATTAGGAAGGAAGCTGTGGACTGGCACCTACACTGGCTGTCACTTGAAAATGGGATAAAAAAGAAACGTGCAGAAATATATTTTTCTAAAGAAATCTTGGCATCTCTTCAGCTCATTATTTAAAGTAAAATTTTAACATTGTTTTTTCTATGCTTTCCCATTATCTTAACAAACTGAATTCTCTGCAAGCTCTCAGTCCTGAAATAACTGGATGCCGAATGCTAGCAAGATCATGCACTTGTAAATGCAACAATACAGCGCATCAATAAAATATAAATAACACATGTATTACAAATACTCCTTTGAAATTTAAAGTAATATTTATTGATCATCTAGATGCCAAGGACTGTGTGTATGTGGTATTTCACATTACCATATTTATTTGAATAATTCACAACAGAGGGATGCCCTTTACTAACCTATTGCAAATTATTTTTTCTGTGTTTACTGGCTGTCACAGCATTTTCTTACACTTTCTCATTTGCAATTCATAACTTTAAGACTTACTGAGCTGAATTTTATTGTGGTTCAGACAGACAAAAGGTCCTGAAGCTATTAACAGGGAAAACCATGAAAATCTCAGATTGGGGAATCAACTTAATTCTCTTTATAGATATCTCTAGTGAGACACTATGTAATTCTCTTAAGGACAATATTGTAGACATTTCATAGAATTTGAGACTTGGTTTTATAATGGCAGCTTAAACAATAACTGGAGTTAAGTGAGTAAACTTTCTGCTCCCTGGAATTGTAAAAAGAGTTAAGTAGCAAATTGCTTGAAAGTTTTCATAAAAATTAAAGTGAGGGGCTGGAGAGATGACTCTGCTTTTAAAGAGTACTCATGTTCTTAGAGAGGACTAAATTTCCCAGCACCCACGTGGCAGTCAACAATTGTCTATAATTCTAGTTCTATGTGATCAGACATCTGTAAGTCTGCAGGCATTTGCATGCATGTCGTGCAGTCATACACATAAAATAAAAATAAATATTTTTTAAAATTGAAGTGAAACAGACATACTGTTCCCTGTTTACAGGAGCCTCGCTAGCATGGTCTTTTCTCTATTAGAGTAGTAGCTGACACTAACATTTATTTCTGTCTTTCTCTTATAATTCAGTCCTCTATTTGAGCTGTTTAAATGGATGTTTCTCAAATTCCTTTGTAGGTGAGGTAGTCAGTTAGCCAATATTTGACCGGAGTGATACTTAGGAAGGTGTGTGGGAACATCAGAACACTTGCCTTAAAAGATGGCTGTGTGTTCCATCACCCTTCCTTTTCCCCTTGTCTTCTCTGTTCTGTTGTTAGGAACAAAACCATGAGGTTACAAACTCATATATAAGGGTTTGGTGCTAAGATCCAAAAATGAGATAGAACATATGTCACTTGTTCTCTGACTTGTGTTTCTTAGCATAACAGTCTCTAGTTCCATCCATTTACCTGCAAATGTCATGATTTCGTCTTTCTTTACCTCTGAGTGGAACTCCATTGTGTAAATGTACCACATTTTTATGGTCCCTTTGTCAATTGAGGGACACTTAGGTTGCTCCCATCCTTTAGCTACTGTGAAAAGAGCAGCAACAAGCATATCTGCAATGGGATGAGTGCTTTGGGTATATGCTCAGGAGTGTATAACCAGGTCAAATGGTAGATTCATTTTTAGTTTTTTAAGAGTTCTCCACATTGCTTTCCATAAAAGTTGCACAAGTTTACAATCTCACCAGCAGTGAATGACCATTCCTCTTTCCCCACATCCTCTCCAGAATTTGGTATCATTTATTCTCTTGATCTTAGCCGGTCTGACTGGGGTAAGATGAAATCTTAAAGTGGTTTTAATTTGCATTTCCCTAATTGTTAATGATGCTGAGCACTTTTAAAGATGCTTCTTAGCCATCATTATTTCTTCTTTTGAGAACTCTCTGCTCAGATCCTTAGCACATCTTTTAATTGGGTCATTGTTTTCTTGATTCTTTGTTTTTTGAATTCTTTATATATTCTGGTTGTTAAACCTCTATCAGATGTGTCACTGGTGAAGATTTTCTCCTATTCTGTGGGTTTTCTCTTCACTTCCTTGGTTGTTTCTTTTGCTGTACAGAAGGTTTTAGTTTAATGAAGTCTCACCTTACTTCCTGAACAACTGCTGTCTTATTTGAAAAGATTTCCCTACACCTATATCTTGTAGGTTACCTCCAATGTTTTCTTCTAACAGTTTCAGAGTTTTAGGTTGAGGTCTTTGACCCATTTGGAGTTGACTTTTGTGCAAGGTGTAAGATAAAGGTCTAGTTTTATTCTCCTTCAGGTGGAGACCCAGTTTTCCCAGAACCATTTGCTGAAGATGCCATCTTTCCTCCAGTGAATGTTTTTGGCCCCTTTGTCAAGTATCAGGTGGCTGAAATTACATGTACTCATGTTTGAGTCTACAATTATATTCCATTGGTGTACAGGACTATTTTTGTGTGAGTACCATACTGTTTTTGTGACTATAGGTCTGTAATATAGTTTGAAATCTGGTATAATAATCCCCTCTGCATTGCTCTTTGTGCTCAGGGTTGATTTGGCTATCTGGGATCCTTTCTCCTTCCATATGTATTTTAGGATTTTTTTTCTATTTCTGTAAAGAATGTCATGGGGATTTGGATTGGGATTACATTGAATCTATATATTGCTTTTGGTAGGATGGCCATTTTCACAATGTAAATTCTTCTAATCTGTGAACATGGGTGGGCCTTCCATCTTCTGTTATCCTCATTAATCTCTTTCTTTAAAGATCTAAAATGTTCACTGTAGCCATCTTTAATGTCTTTGGTCAAGTTTATTCCAAGATATATATTTTTGAAATTATTGTGAATGGGAGGGTCTCCTTCTACTTTTACTCCGATTGCATCTTACTGGTGTTTATACTGATTTCGATTTCTTTAGATTAATTTTATAATCTGCCACTTTACTTAACATGTTAATAATTTCTAGGAGTTTTCTGGTGGAATGTTTGGCATCTCTTAACTATAATATCATGTTATCTGCAAAACCCTTTGCTTTTCCGGTGAGTACTCCTTTAACTTCCTTCCTTTAACGTCCTTCTCCTGTCTTAATGCTCTAGCAAGAATTTCAAGCACTGTATTAAAAAGGAGTAAAGATAGTGGACAGCTTTGGTTCCTGATTTTAATGGGAATGCTTCCACTTTTTCTCCATTTAGATTGATGCTGGCTGTGGGTTTTTTGTGTAGACCTTTCATCAGGTTGATGTATGTTCCCTGAGGTCCAGTCCCCTTTAGGACTTTTAACATAAATTGAATTTTTTTCAAAGGCCTTTTCTGCATCTATTGAGATGATCATGTGATTTTTGTTTTTGAGTCCATTTTTGTGTTTTATGACATTTATTGACTTACGTATATTGAACCACCCCTGGATCTCTGGAATAAAGCCAACTTGATCACGGTGAATGATCTCTTTGATGTGTGTCTGCATGTTGGCCAGTATGTTGTCATAAAGGAGCCCCACAAGACACTGTTCACCCTTTATACCATGGGGACTGAGAAGACAGATATATCTGAAAAGAACCCTCACCAGACATTGAACCTACTGACTTCTGAAATGTAAACCTAACTGCCGTACAGTGAAACCAAGCCTTCTGTCGTCTATAAGCTGCCAAGTTTGGGGATATTTTATCATAGCATCTCAGGTGGCTAGCAACTGCCTTCCTCCTCCAAGATTTCTTTTTGCTTTGGACTCTTGACTTAGTGTTCATCTGCATACCATTCTCAAATGATTACGTATGTTAAGGAACCCATTTACTTGAGTTGTGATTCTAAAAAATTGTCCTATCTGGTCTATTTAAAATCTATCTTCTTTTTTTACTCTATGTATCTATTTTACTGATGAAACGCCAGTACAAAGCTTCTATTTCCTGTGAGCAGGAACTATACTACTATTTACCTCATAGTGTATGTCAGGATGATAGAGGCATCCTTAGCCTTGTGGACAGTGAGGAGAGGAGAGTCCGGAACTTCTCATAAACTCTTTCACCCCTAAGAGAAAAGACATGACATTGTCATGGTGACCTTGAATAAACAATAGTTTTCAATCATCAGTTTTATAAGGATTATTTTCTTCAAGCAAAATGCTCAGGAAGAGTTGAGTTAAAGACTACCTTCTATAAGCTATATTTGAATGGGAATTATAATCCTTGCAACAGGAAATACCAGAAAGCCGTGACCTGCTTAAAAGTTTTATTTTAAGAGAGCTTAAAATGGGCAGCCTGAACTATGAAAGAAAAGAAAACAGTCCATTGACATTAAAGCAAAGGATCACGTGGATTCTCATAGCATGGAGTTCAGTTGCATTCAGTGACTCTGCCAATCTGTACAATTAAGATAGTGTCATGAAATTCATTAAAATGCAAGTGTGCATGAGTGTGCATGCCATTGCGTTAGATGTGAGAATGCTTTATTTTAATTGTATTTTGCCTTGCATTGTATCCAAGGAAAACGTGTACATGTAAATATCCTATTGTGCAAAACTCCCTCCTGACAACAATTACCCCTGCCCCAGATCGGCTTGAGCTAAAGGGTGGAGCTTTAGTCATAAGTAATTATAGTAGTGTAACTACACACAAGTTTTGAACAGTGTAACATCTGTGATTTCCACAAAATAGCTTGCATATCACAAAAAAAGGTGATTTGATCAGAATGAAAAATATCACCTTAGATGTTTAGAAAGAGTGTAGCTTCCTCAGAGCTAAACATCTATTTATTAACAGATATGAAATGATCCTTCCAATAAAATGAGTCTGAGATACAAATTAAAAAGTCTAATTCTGGGGCTGGAGGGATGACTCAGCGGTTAAGAGCACTGACTGCTCTTGCAGAGGAGCGGGGTTTGATTCCCAGCACCCACATGGTGGTTAACAACCATCCATGACTCCAGTTCTAAGGAATCTGATACCCTCTTCTGATCTTTGGTTCATGAAACTTATTGTCTTTTGGAAGATGTGGTCAGGGATGTTGGTGCATGCTGGTAATTCCAGCACTCTAGAAGTTGAGAGAAGAGAGTTGAAGGCCAGCCTGGGCTCCATAACAAGACTATACCCCCCAAATACCAAAATACCAGACGGAGAGACAAGGAGAAGAAGAAGAAAGGTAGAGAGAGAGAGAGAAAGAGAAAGAGAGAGAGAGAGAGAGAGAGAGAGAGAAAAGAAAGAAATAAAAGGAAGAGCAAGAAAGACAGAATTAACCTCATTAGGGGAGATGCAATTTTGACTATTTTACCTAAGTAGATACATTGAAAATGTTTGTATAGTCACTGTGGTGTCTCCTCCCAAGTGTAACTGTATGTTGGAGCCAAATAGACACTCTGCCAGGATTTTAAGATGTTTCTAATGTTAGAAAAGAAGTTGGAAGATTAAAAATATAAACTCAAGAGAAGCAGAGAACCTTGTTTCTCGTCCCTACAGAGTATTATTTTGTTTTGTTTTTCTTTTTAAAAATACTTATTTCTATTTTATGTGTATGAGTGTGTTGTCTCCATGTATGTAACTCCGTGTTGTGCAATGACAAAAGAGGTCAGAAGACCACATCAGATTCCCCTGGAACTGGAGTTACAGACATTTGTTAGCCATCATGTGACTCCTGGGACCCAAACTCAGGTCCTGTACAGGAGCCGTCTCCCCAACCCCTTGTTCTGTTTTTCTCTTTGATGGCAATGGTTTTAAGTTTGGGAGTGGAGGCTGTTTCTATAAATCTTATACTTTCAGTTTCTAAACATATTTGGAAATTAGTAATTTCTTAAGTAAAAAGACCAATATTTACATTGATAAACTTACTAACATACTGTAGCAAGTTAAAAAAAAAATACGTGTAATTGAAAACTCATACCCTCAATGGGTATTTGTCCCCAAATTACAATCGTTCCCTTTGTGAAGGAATGCGTTTATTCATATCATTAACTTGTTCTACTTATTGAAATACAAATGTTTCTCAACTTAATAAGTTTGTCTACGATATTTTGAGAAGAAACATACAATGCTGCAATTTGAAAAATCACATTTGAAAAGCTCACTTCTTAGCAAAAGATAGCTCAATTGGATGCCTTTAAGACACACTAGGCTTTTAGAAGAAGAGAGGATCATTTTTTATAATGCAAGAGCAAATAATACTTTATTGGCTGATAGCTTACTTTGTAGTTCATACAGCAGTTTTAGATGTACAAGAGGCAACTTGATTTCTGAAATAAAGTTGTAAGGAAAAGAATGCTTACAAATTATTCAGCTACATGTAATAGTTATTGATTGTCATGAGTAGTAACAATGTAGGTCAGATACAAAATAGCCAATCAAACAAAGGCTAACTGCATTGGTATAATTTAAAATCAGCTATGATATAAACATATTGTATTCATTATATGAAATTACCAAAGAATAAGCTATTTTTTTAAAGAGCAGTAGTAAGTAAAAATAACTAGAAACAAAAAGCACATAATGTACAAATTAATTTACGTGTATTCTGAAAAAGACAGAGACTTAAGTCACTGAAAGGACTGATGACTGCTAGTGACTGGGGCTGAGAGTCAAAAACCTGATTGCAAAAGAGCAAAAGAAAATCATTTCATTGAGGTGCAAATGTCTTAGCTTGATTATGGTAGTGGCTATGCACGGGTATATTTGTGTCAAAAGCCAAGGAGCTGAAGACATTAGAAGTACCAATTTCAATGGATGTAAATTTTACCTCAGTAAAGCAGGCATAAGAAGAAGCAGGAAGAAAACACAGACTTCAGTTAGCCAACTTCTGGGTTCAACTATCTGCCATTCATAACAGGAACCCTGTAAAACCATGTGGCTGGATTCGTTCAAGTCTCTGGTTAGGAAATGACAAAAGGAAAATTTAAAAAATGAAGTGCTAAAATTTATATCTAAGGTGTTATGGAAACCAGACAGTTGAGAAACAAAGCATTCACTCAGAGAGATGAGAACCCAGACCATTTATTTACACCAGTGGTTCCAGAGTTGCTAAAGATCGGGGCCTGAGTTACAGGGATCCCTAGTTTTCAGAGGTTTGTCCCACATTAGCTCTTAACAGTTTCACCATCGGTGGGTTTAAATTGGTAGCTTACATGACTACCAGCACAGATGCTTAAGCATCCCAAGGCCTGCCACAAAGAGGAAATTCCTTCTTGTGGGTGTGTTTTACAGCAACAGACACTAAGGGTGGGAGTTCAAACACTGCATAAAACAAAATTTGTTGCTGGCATCTTGCAGGCAGGATGATTGCAAACGGGTGCTCTACCAGATAACTGTGGCATACACTTCTCGAGATAGCTCTGAGGTCTTTGGTGTTCTGACTTAGTAAGCACACATGAAACTACTACTATACGGTGAGTACTATGTCCTAAAGTTTAAAATCAGTCATTAAAGGATAGAAAAATTCAGATGTGCATGAAAGTAATATTAAATGGATGAGTATAATAGTTTCCTCATCATAGGTATCCCTGGGTGCTGTCCAAGCCCATGGACCTGGGGGAAATGGCAGAACCTTTCAAAGGCCAGGTATCGGAAGGAATTTAGGTCACAGAAGATGTGCCTTGAAGGAGACTGTAACGATGTGTCTGGTTCTCTCTCCTTCACTGACTCTCCCTCCCTCCTTCCCTTTCTTTGTGCTTCTTGGGCTTGAGATGAACACTCTTCATCCATCATGACCTCGTCCCACACACAGTTTCAAAGAGAAATGGGATTGTCCATGAAAAGCATAACTGTCACTTCAAAGGGGTAAGAGAGTTTATTCTGGAGCCAAATATGAGTGACCGTGACCCAGAAGCACAGAATCAGGTTACCCCATGGTCAGTAAGAAATTCAGTCCGAATTTTCTGGAGATATTTTTCCATTCACAGTCAGCTGACCATTGTTGAAACACCCAAAACTATGAGTCAAAACAAATCTTTCCTTTTTTTAAGGTGATTAGCTCAGATTTTTATTACAGTGAAGGAAACACTATCAGGGGAAATGGCCTTCAGGAGAGAGGCTGCCGCTTTAACAGACAGATTCAGAAAAGCAATTAGATGAAGCCCACATCACTGTAAATGAAGCTTAATAGGTGACTCTTTTGAGAGTTCAGAGGCCCAGAATGCTGGTCTGAGAACAGTGGAGGTTGTGCTCATGAGGCTTCCAGGATAAATAAGGACTGTATTCAGAAGAGAACAAAAGGCCAGCCTTTATACACCATGGCAAGGAACTTGGCTTCCTTTTGTCCCTGGCCCTATACATCATGGGAGGACGCATTTAAGGTGGAGGGCTAATTTAGCTATTGGAATAAGTTTCCAGGTAGCACAGCATTCAGCCAGTGGTGGCTGCTTTTAGCCAAATGTACAGTGAGAATTGGGAACAAAACGCAGAGTAGAAAGATTTGAAAAATGTTCAGCATGGCAAGAAAGGGTGCTTGTTTCAGGGCCCAGAAAGAGCGGTTAAAATCAGTGCTGATGAAAAGAAGCTGATATTTAAATCAGGGACTGATGAGGAGGATAACTTGAGGCATCAGGCATTGCAGAACCCCACCTGGTACAGGCCCAAAGAAGGCAAGGTGCAAATTTGTTTCCCCTGATGAGTCTTTTGAAAAGAAAGTCCAGAGGAACTCTGCTCACCCAGGCCCCCAAGTCAGCAAGGCTCTCAGAATGCTGTAACTATGATTTGGGCAGGCCTAGGAATAGCTCAAGGAAACAACAGACTCTGGTATCATCCTTGTGGTACCAAATTTGCAGGCATGCAGACTGCTACTGCGCTGTGGAGGTTTCTGTGGAGGTTGCAAATGAAAGGCTGGAGACTGGTCACTGTTCGGAGTTCAGAGGGATCAGACTCTTTGAGAATAGCCCCTGACAGGGCTGGCAGCCTGAGCTTGAAGCCAAAGATCCCAAGAAGCTAGTACTGCCAGGAATATGGAATGATCGACCTCAAGAAAAACTACAGACAGCAGGCAAGTCAGCCTGACCAAGTAGCCATTGCGATGCAGCCAGCAAGCCACATAGCAGGGTTTTCAAGCCCTAGGGAATCCACCGCCTGCTGTGGTTGCCATGGATACTGCCATGGAGCCTTGAGGTAAGTGTTTGCCTGTCTGGGTGTAAGTCTTTCCTTAGTCCCACCTCACTCACTGTTCTTATTCTGTTCTTTGTTTGGGAATGGAAACCACTGTCTGGCTTATCATGGCAGTATGTAACGTTCTTCTTGACTGGTAGAAGGGTTCAAAGCTGAGTTTGCCTAGAGTGTCCCAGGACTGTTGGGCAAGGAAGAGCAGTTGAGACTTTGAAAAGGAACTGATTGCATAGTGCATTGTAAAGGGAGGTAGAACCATTTGGAACTCAGAGGTAGAATGCTCTAACTTGAATAAGTGATCCCTAAGAGGCTGTGTGTTGAAAACTTGGCCTCAAGTCTGTGGCAGTATTACAACATAATGGGTCCTGGAGAAGGATGTTAGGTCACTAGGAATGTGCCTTCAAAGGGAAATGAAGAACTTCAGCCTGCCTTCCTTCCTTCCTTCCTTCCTTTCTTTTTTTTCTTTTTTTCTTAGTTGAGCACTACATGCCCCTGAAAAGGAAAAGAAATACACTCATGAAATTTACAACACTTTTCTCTGTTTGTAATATGATTTCATGACTGATTTTAGATTTTAGGACATATTAATCACCTCATCGTGGGTTTATGAATACTTACTACTGTTGTGCCCAGGTTATAGAATCCTCTCAAAAGACCACCAGGGAGGTCAAATCTGATGCAAGAACAAAGGGTCTTTATTTACAAGCTCGAGCTCTGTCCAAAGTCTGACACACCGATGCAGCGGGTGATAAGACAGTGGCCCTGAGTGGAGGGTAAGGTGATATTTTATAGGGTTAAAACAAAGAGAGGAGGGACAAGGGTTGGGATTGGTTAAGGAAGCCCACTGGCGCGAAAAAGCATCTTACTCATATTAGGGTTACAGGGCCCATGGAATGTGCTGACCAAAGGATGTTACAAGGTCTTGTTTATGTCTCTGATTTTAGCCTTGGTCAACCTGACCAGATTTCATGTAGTCCTAAGTAGGGTGTTTTTACAGAACCGTCTGGTATTTGAAAGCTGCGTCCTTGCAGGTGTTTTCCTATGAGTGTGGGAAAGACTGTTTGTGGTCTCTCCTGGAGCTGGGAAATCAGGCTTACATAGCAGAGGTTTTTCTCTAAAAAAATGGAGTCAGGTTTGCTGCGGCCCTCACTTTCCATTTCTGGGGGTCCTTACAACTACAATTTGTGTTGAAAAAGAATCAAAGCTGAAATGGAGAAGGCTGGCTTGAAGAATGAACAGCACAGTTATATCCAGTGGAATATCTGTTTGCAGCACCCTTAGAAACTCTGCTATTAAAGAATATCCAAACCCCTACCCTGAATATCTGACTCCATAAACAAGCCTGCTGAAGGAAATTCCTTCAGTGGTCTTAGGGCTGTAAGCGCCTGTACGGGTGATCACAGAGGCTGCCACTTACAACCACTCATGCTCTAAAAGTTAAAGAATAACATGGGGAGACATAAACTCCACTCAAGTCCCTGGGTGGATAAGTTTTCGCGATTAGTCCATGTGGGTCTCGTACCTCAGTTTTTGGTAACACTCCCACCATGATGCTCCCTTACCACAAGCCTAGAAACTATGGAACCACCATTAGCTGCAATTTCTAAAGGTCAGGGCTAAAATAAATCTCTCCTCTTCCCAATTGTCTTAAATATTTCACTAGAGTAACTGAAAGTTAATTGGCACAAATATTCACACACTCCTACTAAATCTTGGCAGTCACCATTTGAGGACAAAGAATGGCATCTTTTTTTATTTATTTACTTTCATTTTATGTGTATGAGTGCATTGCCTGCCTGTGTAAGTGCAGCCATGTCATGCAATGCCGGGAAGGACAGAAGAGGGCATCAGATCCCCTGGAACTGGAGTTATGGATGCTTGTTAGCCTTGTGGATACTAATATTCAAACCCAGGCCCTCTGTGAGAACAGCCAGTGCTCTTAATCACTGAGCCATCTCTCCAGCCCCCACTATTGTATATTAAAGTGACTGAAAACACAGTAAAAACGTCAAATAAAAGAGTAATATAAACTCAAGACTCCTGAGAAAACAAAGCGTTGAAATAAGAAGAAAGTGAGCTAAAGTTTCAGGTGAAAAACTCCTTTAAATATGGAGGTCATTAATGTCAAATTTAAAGCAGAATAAAAACTGCAAACAAGTCAATCAAGTGAATCAGAACAGAGCTGGACTGTTTTTAAAGGTCATTTCATTTTGTTTCCATCTTTTAAACACAATAGAATTTGTCTTAAGTATAAGAATACATTCAAAGAACTCAAAGAACTGCTTAGAGATGACTCATTAGGAGACTGCAGAGGTATTTAAAAAAATTAATCCACCTAGATTATCTCCATCTCCCCCATGTGATGCGGGAACGATTTATAGGTGTTTATAAATGTTCCGTTTTCATGCGACATCATAAAAGTAAAGTAAGTTCCAAAGCAGGGAGAATTCCACTCCACTCTCTGTGTCTTTAAATATAAACATGGGTTGGAATTTTGAATGTGTAGATGTATGGCAAATTCATGTGGTCAGAACACTGTCTTGTTCTTTCCTCTTTGATTGTCACATTCTTCTGGTCTGGATTATCAAACATTCTCTGCTTATATATGCTATTCAAAATATTTTTCTGTATTCTTAAAGATCAAATGTATTTGCTTTATCCTGCTAGCAGCCACTATGGAAATCAGTGTGGAGGTTCATCAGAAAGCTCAGAATAGAATTACTTTATGACCCAGCTGCACGACTCTTGTCATAAACCTCAAGGACTGATATCCTACTACAGAGCTACTTGCTCATTCATGTTATTGCTGCTTTTTTTAAAAAAATATGAAGGAAATGGCAAGAGCCAGGTGTCCATCAACTGCTAAATGGGTAATTAGAATATGCTACATGTACACAGCCTCATTTCATTCATTTATAAAGAAAATGATATTATGAAATCTATAGGTATGTGAATGGAACTGGAAATAGTCATACTGAATGAGGTAACCCAGGGCTAGAAAGACAAATGCCACATATTCTCCCTCCTATGTGGATCCTGGAAGGGATGTGAACCCTTGTAGGTTGCCCATTCTCCAGTGGATGACCCCACACCCATGCCCGTGTGGATAGAAATAATTGGAGTTAATGTTTTCTTTTTTTTTTTTAAAGGACATGAAGATAGGAAGGAGACATGTGAGGAGGGTCTGGGAAGGGTCGGAGGGAAGAAATGAGGGTGGTTATGAACAAAACGCATTGTGCATTTGAATGAAATTCCCAAGGAATAAACAAAAAATGTTTTTAAAAACAAATATTTGCTTCAAGTTGCAATGCCTGTTGTCCCTCAGCATTCATGGTGGGTGGTTCTAGCAATCCTCCCAGACAACAGAGTCCACGGATATTCAAGTGCTATACAAAAATGTTTACACTTTCCTAGAAACTCTAGGCCATTTCTAAATCACTTATATGACCTCATTCATTGTGGATGCTATGTAAATATTGTCATTGCCTAGGGGACAATGACAAGCAAGACAAATCTGTATGCACTTGGCGCAAATGCAACTTTAAAAATGCTTTGATCTGTGGTTGTTTGAATTTGGGGATACTGAACCCATGCACATGAAAATCTGACTGCAAAGGGACAAATGTAAAACAAAGCAGAGTGTGAACAACTTCTAAATCTCCATATAGCCATGTGAGCATGGCAAGAGCAAGAAACTGCATTCCTGTGCCACCTTCTGTTTTGTTTTTTCCTAGGTCACCACTCTCATGACTTCTACCAGCTTAGTGCGCTGTTTTTGAACTTATAAAGTATATTATCTTTTGTGCCTGACTTTTATTTTTGAGCATTTTAGTTATGAAACCCGATCATACGAACACACAAAATTAGTTTGAACATTTTGTAATGAGCTGTAACACATTCTGATGTAAGGGTATATCACAGTTCACATAATCATTTTGTTGTTGAATATTTGAGACATTTAGGAGGTGGTGTCCTTGTAATAGCTCTACTGTAAACAACTGAATCTAGCCCATGCCTGTTCATGCAGTTCAGGTGACAGTACCTCTAGCTATGAAATCACTGGGAAATGAAGTGTATGTACTACATGTTAGGTTTGTCAGAGTTGGGTAACTGTGGATCAAAGCAGTTGTATTCTGGCAGTGTATGAGAGAAATAACCCAATCCTTGCATTTTGGGATAATTCGTGATTTTTTTTTTAATCACCCACTTGGGGGATTTATGTAATTCTATTTCAGCATGAGTTTATTTTTATTTCTCTAAAATATATGAAAGAGCTTTCAGTTGCTTATCTTCCATTTAGATATGCACAATTGTAACGATCCTATAAATATCAGCATTTAGCTATGGCCTTCTGCCTTTTTCCTGTTGATTTATGTGAGTTCTGCTTATTATTTGAATTCAACACACAGGAAAGTTTTGGGAGACTTATCTACAAAAGTGAATCTTCCATGGCACAGTAGTCCACTCTTATCTGTTTCATTTCCCACAGTTTCAATTATTCTTAGTCAAACATGGTGTGAAAATATTATACAGAAAAAAAAGAGATAAATGATTCATACGTTTGAAATTGCACACTCTTCTAAGCAGCATAATGAAATTTTGTGCTAGTTCATTCTATCCTACAAAGGATGTGAATCATCCCTTTGTCTAGCATATCCATCCTGTATATGCTACTCACCCATTACTGGCCATTTAGACTGCGAAATAAATGCCAAAGTGTAGTGTTTATGTTCAAGGAATCTTCCTGTAGTAGCCTAACACATGGTAGCAATGTTCACCTCATCCAACTGAATTCAAATCACATAGCGTCATCCCGAAAGAAAAGTGAACACAGAAAGGTAGAGATAGTGTTCACATAACTTTCAGGATAATTATTCCATTTTATTATGAATTGCTGTTAACCTCTTACTGTGTCTAATTTATGAACTAAAATTTACCGTGTGTTTATTAGAAACCTATTATGTACATATATAGATATGTGCATACATATACAGTTTGGTACTATTCGTGGCTACAGTTGCACATATTGCAGTATGTCCTGTACATACAGGGAGACGACTGCTGATCTTTCCATGAGCTTATATTTCAATTTTCTTAACAGTACTTAGCTATTTTCAACATAGAGCCTTGACTATTTTCTTTACATTTATTATGAATTCAGTGCTCTGGGATTGCTGAAATTATAGTCTAATGACTTTCCTATTCTTTATGTTGCTGGAATCTAGAAATTCTTTTGCTCTTGTTCATTAGCTTTTTGTTATTTTAATTAATTTTTTATTGTTTTTTTGTTTGTTTTTTGAGGCAGGGTCTCCCTGGGGCCCCAGCTTGCCCAGAATTCACTATGTAGACCAGGCTGGCCTCGATCTCACAATGATTCACCTGCCTCTACCTCCCAAGTGGGGGCTGGAATTAAAGGACTGCCACCACGCCCAGCTTTCAATTGCTTTTCTTGCTAAAAGCAAATTTGCTGAATTGACTTAGTAATGATTAGTCTCCAGATTCTCTTCAGCTATGTAAAAATAGACACAAGTACATCATCTGCAAACAATCACAGCTCGATTACTTCTTTACCCTCCGAACATTTTCTATTTCCGCTTCTAGCCCTGTCACACATATTAAAATATCCAGTACTGAATAAGGCTTCCCTGGACCGTTCCCCAAATCAAAGGGAGAGATTCTACATTTCCCAGTTAATTATGATGGTTACTGAGAGATTTCTCTAGACATTGTTTGCTATGACTTATGTCTACTTTATATTTCAATACCTGGTACTTGAATTTTATCAATACGTTTTCTAGGTCCCTACATATGATGGTTTGAGTTTCTACTTTTATTTTGTTACCAAAATAAATGATAGTTTTTAAGAGCTCCATTGGAATGGCATTCACAGGTCACCTATATGAACCCATTATTGGACTTGTAGTATATTCAGAATATATCTGTAATAAATTATAGAATTTTTCTTCACATTAAAACTAAACCGTAGATTAGTCCCTGGTCTTACATACACACACACACACACACACACACACACACACACACACACACACATACACACACTCACACACTCTCTCTTTCTCTCTCCATCTCTCCCCCTTTCTCTTTTTCTTTCTCTCTCTCTCTCTCTCTCTTTCTCTCTCTTTCTCTCTCTCTCTCTCATGTTGTAAGAGTAGATGATCACTAAAGAAATTTCTGTCTGTATGGATTTGACTATTTCTGATGTTCCAGGAGTGGGATCATACAATATGCACCCTTGGTGGCTGTCTTCCATCCTCCCACCTGTTTTCTTGGCTGATCCATGCGGTAGTATGTATCGATACTTCATTCATTTCTAATGCTGAGTAATATGTGATTGTATAGATAGATCACACTGTTTATTAATTCACGGATGAACATTGGAGCTTTTTCAACTTTTTGGCTTTTATGAAATACTTTGATGAGCATGTACATACTAGTCTTTGTGGGGACATGTGTTTCATTTCCTCTTGGTAGATATCTAGAAATTTCTTGGTTTCTTAGTGCTATGTTTAAAGTTGTGGAAACCTCCAGGGTGACTGCATGATCTTAAATTCCTACAGCAGATGGATGAAGGTACCAAACTCGCCACATATTTTGCCATAAAATCTGTCCTGTTTAACATAATCATTCCTGTGAGTCAGAACTGGTATTTCTTTGTAGCTTCAACCTGCACTTGCCCAGCGATGAATAATGCTGGGCTTCTTCTCACATGCTGGTATCATTATATCCTTTGTTATGAAATGTTATGGGGTTATTTATTAATTTTTAATTCCGTTTTTCCCTTTTGTGATTGAGCTGCAAATGTTCGTTGCATCATCTGACACCATCATTATCAGATATATGATTTGAGAGTATTTTTTCTCTCTACAGACAGTATTTTCACATTTTTTTCTTACAACCATGTTTCAGAAAGTATCTCTCACCTGTAGTTATCACTTCAGAAAGTTTATTTTAAATGTATCTCTCACTTCCCATCACATTTCTTTGCATTATATGGATTTTTTATGTTTATAATATTTTCATTTTGTGTTTAATTATATTTTTATTGAACTTTAATAATTTCATACAATATATTTTTATCATGTATAGAGCCCCTCCTGTACCTGCACCTACCCTTACCAATCCCTTACCAAATTTCTTTACTCATGTGTGTGTGTGTGTGTGTGTGTGTGTGTGTATTAAGGCTTGTAGAGTCAGATCCTCACCTCACAATGACCCTCAGTGTGGGTTTATCTATTAGAGCCTGGTCAATCTAAGAGTCCTAGTTTTAAACAAGACTGACTCTCCCCTTCTTAGCATCCATTGGTTGCCAATAGTTCATCAGCTAGGGTTTTGGTTTCTTGCCCACTTTGCCATATCTATAATGAGATTTTTTTTCTGACTTGAGCTATGGGACATGGGCATCCTGTCACTATTGCTGTGAGGTCATATGAGTAACTAGTAACTGACAGCTGTCTATGTTTACATTCTTATTAGTTACAAAGATGTTTAGTTTTGATAAAGTCCCGTTTTCCTTTTTTATTACTTGTGGGTTTCCTGTATATTTGTAAGAAAGTTTGATTAACCCAAATTTATGAAAATGTGTGTCTAGTAGATGCTATTTTCTACAGCATATTCTACTTCTTTAATTAAACTATTTTTCAAGTATATTTATTTAGTGTGTATGTATTACTGCTTTGCCTCATGAAAGCACAAAGTATGCATGCAGTACCTGCAAAGGTCAGAAGAGGGCACCAAATCCCCTGGAATTGGAGTACAGAGGATGTTAGCTGCCCTGTGGGTGCTGAGAACCGAGTCTGGATCCTCTACACAGGTGCAGCCAGTGCTCTTAACAGCAGAGCCGTCTTTCCAGCACTTAATTTAAAGTTATTCTTAACTTCTATATTTGGTGCCACTGTGAACAGAATTTTACTAACTGCATTTCTGTATCAATCATTGATATTTGTATGTTGAGCCTATATTATACAATTGTGACAGATACATTTAGTAGCTCTAACAACATTTGTGTGAGTACTCCATAGTTTTTTAAGTATAATATGTATTTTAGGCAATATAATTTTTATTGTATACTTGTCACACTTTTTATTTACTTTTCTAGGCCAATTTATGTGATTAGAACTCCTACACAATGTTGACTAGATGTTGTAAAAGTAGATATTCTTCTCTCTTCATATGAGGGGAAAGTTTTTATTTTCCTATTACAAATGTTAGCTATTAGAATTTCACATTTATCATTTAAAATCTAACAGATACAGACAACTAATTTTCAAATTTATTTGGAGAAAATATCCAATAATATTTGCAAAGTGCTGAATATATAGTTCAAAAATGGTCACAACTGCTCTTTTAAAGTTCTTTTGGACAATTCTGATTACTGTGTATTATTTGCATGAACAGTGTGACCTGTTACTTTGTACTCTGGAATGAATAAATTAAACACAGAGTAAGTAAATACATTGTTCTTCAGAATAATCCATTTCCTATAAGAGGTTTTAAATTCATTTCAGATGGTGTGCCTATTATATTAAATGGCTAAAAAAATGAAAATCACTGTATATCCAAATTCACATCCAAAGGGCAAAGATACTACTTATGCTGATATTTAAATAATTCTTGCTCTCTTTTGTTTTAACAAGTTATATATTCATGACATATCTGACTTTAAAAGTCTTTTATCTTTTCTTTTTAAAATACCTAAAGTTTTAGAGTTGTTTGTGATTTTAGTGAAAAAATTCAAACATTTTCCCAGAAGAGCTATATAGTGTTTGTAGACATAAATTTCATTCTAACTCTCAACTACTATAAACCATATAAGTTATTAAAAGATTATCATTTGAAAGGAAATTAACTGAGAAAGTACAGAAATTGTTTAAATAAGTTGTTGATACCAATATAGTGAGTAAAAAGCAAAGTGAAAAAAGATCAAAGAACGCCCGTCCGTTACTTCATTTAATGCTTTGCAGCTGAAAGTGGCAGATTCTTTTTCTTTACAGTGACGCTAATAAGTTGTCTCTCAATCTCTTTTCTTCTTGAGCAAAACTGTCAGAGTTTATTAAGCGTAGGTGTTTTCAGAGACATCCATGTGGGTGTGTTAAGGCTGGATGCACCTTCAAATTGTACCTGGCTTTTTATAAAGTTTGACTTATCGCTCATAAATTGTGGACTATTTTATGACATAAGCTTCATTAGGCATAAATCAGGGAGAATGTCCTTAGCTGTTCCTATGAAATAGAAAAAAATGACCAAGAGCTATAAATTTCTGAGCCCAAAAGCGGAAGCACCATTAAACTAGTGAACAGCTCTGAAGAAAGAAAGAGAAAAGAAAATATCAACTTGTCAAATCAGCACACCCTTCCTTCTCTGGAGGGTGGGATTGATGTCACTGAGTGATATCATGTGTCCTGTGAACTTCTGTAGCTGGGGAGAAAGCACTCTTAGCTATGAGCACATATCCTCTCTCCTCCCACTCTAAGGGTCTCTTGTTTCAATACCAGAATAATTGTCATTCATCAACTAAAATAGCTTGAGAACAAAATATACATTGAAAAGAAACTGTAGAGCTGGGTGGACACTCCTCTTATACAGCATTAAGGGAGAACCAGCTGTTGTGCCTATAAGTACAATGTTTTCTACCATGTTTAAGGGATTTCTTCAAGCTGTATCAATAGCAGGCTGGAAAGATGATTCAGTGGTTAAGAGTGGATACATACTGTTCTTGTAGAGGACCCAAGTTTGTTTCCCAGTACCCACATCTAGTGACTCAACAACTGCCTATACCTCCGGTTCAAGGGGCTCTAACACCTTCTTCTGCACTAGGCTAGCAGTTGAACTCACATGTACAAACACATACACACACATGTAATTTAAAAAATAATTAAAATAAATGTTTAAGAATTGTTTAAGTTGCATCACCAAGACCATGCTTCTGACAGGTGAAACGGAAAAAAAAAAAAAAAGCTGTTTTTCAAGCCCCTAGGGGGCGACAGTGGAAGCTGAGAGCAGCAATTTTGTGTTACTCAGGTATGAACTGACCACACATATGTTCTAATTGTTGCCTCTAAATTTCTAAGTACCATTTCTGTAAATAAGGCAAAGCATATTTTGACCACTGTCTTCTCTAAACAAGGCTTCAAAATGGGAGAAAAGCAGAGAAAAATAAACCCATGCTTTCAGCCTTGGCAGAAATGGAGATTAAGTCAGAACGCCCTCTTCTGGTAGAACGGAGGAGCCTTACTGTGCAGGACTGAGACAGGGTTTAGAGATGGGTCCCTTGCATTTGGTATACATTTTATGAACATTATACCTTGAGTGCAAACCTGATATCTTTGACTTTCCCTTAAGGAAAATTGTTGCAAATCTTTAATGTTAAACTTCACTGTGGGGAAAGGGAACTGTGGATGGAAGAAAAGAAAATGACTTTCACAGATTTCTTCTTAAATGTGGCTTGGGGCTGGAGAGATGGCTCAGCGACTAAGAACACTGGCTGTTCTTCCAGAAGACCCAGGTTTGAATCCCAGCACCTACATGGCAGCTAACGACTGTCTGTAACTCCAGTTCCAGGGATAAAATGCCTCTTCTGTCCTCTATGGGCATTGCACAACACGGGTACACTCACATACATGCAGGCAATACACGCATACACATACAAAAAAATAATAAAATAAATGTGATACAATTGAGGTTAGCATACCTTCGTCTTTACTTGCAACGACCCAGGTTCCTCTTTACACTGCTCACCATCCCTGTCTCAGCCACCACACCAAGTGCCCTGACATTCTCAAGTGACTGCCAACTTAATTTTGACACTAAGAAAAACCTTGCTCCACCCTCCTAAGACCTTTGTGCTGTTATGACCACAGATTTAATCCATATGTGTGCTGTGTCTGCTAACATAGATTGATGTTGACTTCTGCAGTTCTGTTTCAAATCAGGTCAGGCAAAAGCAGAATTCAAAATTGCATTTTTACTATATTTTATCTTGGGAGTGACTTGAGGCTGGGCAAAGTTAGAGATCTGATAAAGAAAAGCCTTTTGCATCGCTGCTCAAGGAGCCACAAGACACATAAAATGATGTGAATTAGATCCATTCTGCCCTCTCCAGTACTGGGAATGTGAGCCATTACTTTTATTACCACCACTCTTCTAGGATGAAAGGATTGGAACTAGGGTGAGTTACCATGTTATAAAGCTCATTGTTATTATCGACTTTCAGCACAGATGCTTCCCAAGTTGCCCAAAACTTTTGATTCAATTCTGTAGTTTTGAAAGAGTTTGTTCTGACAACTTTTTTCCCAGTTCATTTCCTGTCATTGCTTTTATTAAAGGGCAAATTTTCAGAGGTCCTTACTTTAGAGGTTTATGTTTGCTAATCTCACACAAGGAGGAAGAGACAAGGGCGTAGCCTCGTCTCGGGACATTCCCAGTATGTTGAACGTAATGGGTTTTCTTCTATGTCATTGAACAATAAAATAATTTAAGATTTTATTCTTAAATTTTAATGGTATGTGTATGTGTGTTGTGTGGAGTGTGTGTCTGTGTGTGTCTGTGCGTGTCTGTGTGTGTGTGTGCGTGTACACGAGTACAGATGAGCACAGAGGCCAGAAGATGGCATCAGATACTCTGGAGCTGGAGTTACAGGCAGTTGTGAGTTGCTGAACATGGATCTTAGGAACAGAGCTAGGGTCTTCCCAAGAGCAGTGAGTGCTCTTAACCACTGAGCCATCCCTGTAGCTCCTTGACAAGATGTATTATATGCCACATCTGGATCAAAGTGGACTAGCACTTACTTGTTCAGAATGACCATATTCCAAGATGAAAAGGAGGGGCCTACTATGAGATGGGCAAAAGAAAATCATTATTAGAGCAGACAATACCAGGCTCAGTATTTGAGTAATTTTGTACTTCCGTTCTTATAAGTGCCTTATCCAGCCCAAACTGTCCTATCTACCTGATTTAAATGTGGCTCCTTATGGTGACAATATGTAATAAACCAGAACATGGGAATGAAAAGAGAAATTCATTAATAATTTGTTCATGACACTAACCAGACAGTGGTTATCAGGAATTACGCAAATCAGACTCCGAGAGAACGTTCCTTTTTGGTGCTAACTGAAAGGGACTGAGTCTCCTGTCTTCTCTCTGCATCTCAGGATTGTGTTAAAAGCAGTAAAAACTAAAAAAAAAAAAAAAAACAAAACACCCAATCGTGATTTTTTTCAGCCGCTTGCTGTACCTCCTTGCCTTTGCTTCTCATATGTTTCTTATTTATTATGTGTGATATATGGATTAATATTTTGTTTCCGGGAACCAAAACACCAGCTTTCTATCCTTCAATATCTGAATTCTTAGGATGAAGTTCTGCTGTGACCTGGACCTAAGGAATCCATAACAGAGTCTCTCTGGCTGTGAAGAATGTGTTTCAGTTCCCATTTGTTCCAGGATGATGCACAGCCTCCAGTAGCAGTGTCAGGGATGAGGCTCCGAGGCCCTGCATCAGCTTGCGCAGGGAAGAGGTGTTTACTGTCGTATTGGTAGCTGAGATAGCAATCAGGCCCTCACTCAAGGGCTTTAGTCTTAGCTTTTCAAAATCTTGTATGTGTTTGCTAACTGAAAATTAACGCATAAAGTGAGGCCTCTGAGGTAATTTGGGATAGTGTGGCACTCGATTTTTCAGACTTTATCATGCACTAATGTTTGTTGTGGGGGCAAAAATGACATTCCGGGATTCAGACAGTGAGAATAATATTGTTTGGAGATAAAACTGGAAGATTAAGAGAGCTGGAGAAATGGCTCAGCAGTTAAGAGCATTGGCTGTTCTTGCAGAAGACCCAGGTTCAAATCCTGGCACCTGTATAGCCGCAAACAGCTATCTGTAACTCCAGTTCCAGGGTATCAGACGCCCTCTTCTGTCCTGCAGAAGCACTGCATGACATGAGCACACTTACATGTAGGCATAACACTCATACACATAAATTAAAATAAACTGGAAGAGTAAGAGAATGGGAAACTAGTAATATTTACATAAATTAAAGCATGTACACTCACATACATGCAGACCAAATCACACATACACATATAAAATAAAAAGAAATAATTTTAAAAAATTAACAAAAGGCTAGGCATGATGAGACATACCTTTAATCCCAGCACTTATGGAAGGAACGTCCATGTTCCTATGTCCTTTACAACTGTCTTTCCAGTCCCCAAATTTCCTTCTTTCTTAAAGGCTAAATCATTCAGTTATGTAATCTGTGTGTGCACATGCCAGCCATGTCTATTTCCGTTTATCTTTTGATAAGCACTTAGATTGACTCCATCCCATGGCAATCGTGAAGATTGTTGTAAAGGACATAGGAACACCAAGGTTCCTTCTGGATTTAATTTCATTTGGGGCGGAGGTAATATAGAGAGCCAGAAATGGCATAAAATACCTTTCTATTTTTAAATTTGGGGGAACCTCCACACTGTTTTCCATGATGATTGTGCTGATTTGCATTCTACATCAGTGTAGGATCAATGGTTCCTATTTATGCATCTCCCTTCTCCCTTTCTCCACATCCTTGCCAACACTGCTCTTTCATCTATTGATAATAGTTGTCCAAACAGATATTGGGTGATACCTCACCATGTTTTGACTTAGGTTTCTTTATGCTTAGATGAACATATTTGTAATATGTGTGATAACCATTTGTATGTATTTGGGGGAAGTATCTTTTTAGTTCTTTTGCCCATTTTTACTCACCTTTTTTTTGTTTGTTCCTGAGTCTTTTGAATCTCATATTTGGATATTATTTCTTTTGTCATATTATTGTTTACAGTTTTCCCATTCATTAGTCTTTTCACTAGGTTGTTTCCTTTGCTGTCCAGAAGAAGCTTTTTAGTTTGGTGTAATAACAATTGTGTAAATTATGAGTTTTTTGTGGAGTCATGTCCAAAAAGCCTTTGCTTAGATTAATGTCATTCATAGAGCATACTGTCTATATTTTTGTCCAAGCATTTTTATAGTTTCAGTCCTCGGATTTAACTCTTCAATCTATTTTAGTTGACTTTTATGAAAGGGGTAAAATAAGGGCCCAAACTCATTCTTTGGCATAAGGGTATTCAGTATTCTGAGGATTAGAATAGAAGATTATCTAAATAGAGATTGTCTTTTTCCTTCTGAACATCTCTGGCACCAAATAGTTATAAATATATGGATTTACATTACTATAAATGTTACGATATTCTGAAAAATCAGTTTGTTCTTGCTCAAGTTTGGGAGATATATGTTGCTGATATATCAGCAATAGCAATTATTATTATATATTAGAAAGGATACTGTTTGGGGGGAGTAGAGGAAACAGTGGGAGGAGTAAGGAGGAAACAGGAGACAGTAACGGTGGGGTTAACTATGAACAGTGAACACACGGATACACATGGATGACATGTCAGCAAATACCGATTCGCATGTTCAGGATCTTCTGTGGTTTCATGTCGGTTCTTTATGTTAAAAGTTACTCATAATTACTCTCCTTTTTATATTTACTTCTTCTTTTTTTAAGATTTATTTTTACTGGTAATTACACTTCGAATGTATGTCTGTATGTGTTTGTGTGTGGTATGTGAATGGGTGTACAGCTTCCCACAGAGGCCAGAAGCTGGAGCTGAAGTTAAGTTGACTATGAGCCACCTCAAAGGGGTGCTGGGAACCAAACGTGGTTCTTCTGCAAGAGTGGTATGAGCTCTTAGCCGCTGAGTCATCTCTCTGGCCCAATCTTTTTGTCCCTTTTTATTCTTCTTGGGGAAATTCGGAAAATTGGAAAAAGAGAGCTCCTTTTTAATATTCTAAAATACACTTGAGAAAGTATTCAAAGTCAGAGATTTTTTCTTTTTTGATATCATATAATTATCTTTATGTGCTGTGAACCACATCCCAAGATCAACATAATTTCCTACTTTATTCTAAATATTCTAAATACTCATATTTACAGACAAATGCACTTTCACCCCTCATCAAAGAAACTTCTTTTTGCTATGAATAAATACTATTATCGAGTTCCAGTACTGGTCAAATGGAAAGAATAATGTCTGTGAGACGCTTAACCCTAAATGACACATCTTCAATGAAACCTCTACACATAGGGTGACTATATCTCTCAACTCTCACTAGAGAAGTTTCTTTCTGCAACAGATAATTAACACTGGACACTGTGCAGAGAACAAAAGGCCACAGAGTGCTTGTCCATAAATAGGACACCTGTTTCAAAGCTTAGGGATCATTGTGGAAGAAAGATTGAAGGAGCCAGAGAGTATGAATGACTGAAAGGAAACAGAGTCTTCTGGATAGCTGATCAGTTAATCATGTGAACTCACAGTTATGGTGGCAACATGCACATGTCCTCTGCAAGTTCAAATCAGACAAAATCCTAGCCTAAACATGGGGAAGTAAATCAGAAATCCCAACCCAACCTAAGGAACTTTTGGCAATTGATGGCTACTGAGAGAGAAAGACAATGTCTTATAAATATGGGACTCTTTTGGTGGGCCCAATGAATGGATCCACATTGGGTACATAAATCAGATTCCATATGAGGTATTTTGTATATATACATATAAATATATAATATGAGAAAGTATAAATATATATGAGAGTACATTAAATTGATCAGGGAATAGTAGACAGATATACCCATAGGGGAGGGGATCTAAACACCATCAAACTATATTGTGTGAAGATTGCAAAAGTTCAATAAAAAGTTAAATTTCTTGAAATAAAGACTAACTACATACTTTAATTTCAATAAACATTCTTCCAAGAGACTGCCTGGAAACCATCATTCATTTTATTTAACCTGTATTTTTGACTTCTTCGTCCTTTAGGCACTGTCTTCTGAAGCAAATGCCTCAAAGACACGTCACTTATATAGCAAAGTTATCCTTGTAAAAAGAAATCCTTACTTTATTAATTGATTTTTCTTTCAGATTCTTTTTTAACATTTTGCTCTCAAATACAAAAGACAGAGCAATAGCATGAAATAATATACTGCTCCCTAGAGAATTACTCGTTATCCATTAGACATTTATCAAGTGCTGTTAAGCATTTTAAAATGCAAAAAAACACAGCCAAGCTGTGACAAAAGCATCCATGTAATTAGCAGAATGACTATAATGACTTGGAAAAAAAAAGTCTCAACAAAGAGAAAGATGAAAGTCTCTGGGATAATGTATCAGCCTGGAAGATGGATAATTCTTTTCCCAACCATCCTGTTTTGAAAAGAACAATGTTAAAATAAATCCAACTGGATCATTTCAGAATACTGATACATCAAAGTGTCATCTTGTAGGCATTGACAGTTTTAGAGATACAGAAATCGTGGAACAGAAAACTGTTGGTATTTGAAGTCAGTATTTTTCAGCCATAAGCTTTAATTATGAGAATAATGCCTGTAAGTCTGCATTCTAGTTCAGAGTGATGAAGGAAGGAACGGAAAGGTTGGTCTGTTGAGGATATTGCAATGTTCTTTAATAATGGCATCAAAATTCTGTTCTGAAGACATGGTTTTTAAGATGTCCCACGTCAGTTCCGTTTCTGTGTTCCGACATTTCACGGTAATATGCATCCGTTAGGTTTATTTATCAATGCATTTTCCCTCAGGAGCTCTAGATTTCATTAGGGTGTTCTTATTTCCTTTAACGTCTTTCTTCTTTTTTCCTTTCTCTTTTGAAACAAATAGATCTTACCAGTACAGGAAAGGAGCAAAAAATTTTACAGTGATAGCTAGCTTAGATAAATGCTTATTTATCTTTATAATTATATCTTGGGGGAAACCTAGGTTAGAAGTCAGAAAATATCTGGTTTATATCCTGATTTATTTCTTGTTAACTGCATAAAATTTGCCAAATTACCTATTGTTTGTTATGACTGTTCAGTTCAAATGAATATCGTGATCTGTATTCTTTAAAACTATATTAATGATTACAGATGATAACCTCGGGAGTGACCAATAACCAAATCAAGACTATGTTCCACAGAGGAGTCTGATTTTTCATTAACTCTTGAGAGCAGTATCTCACAGAACTAAGAAGTAAATGATCCTTCTTTAAGGGGGATGGGGAGATGAGACATAGGATCTTTTGAGTGACATCTTAATCAAGGGAAAGTCTTTAAATTATAAATTAATGTGCTAGAAATGAAGGCAATTTCTATATTTAATGGTACAGGAATGGCAATAAAACTATCTGAGATGTTTGTATAGTCTCTCACAATTCTACCCAAGCTGAATATCTATTTTAATTGTTATGTCAAATGCCAACAATGACTTCTACTCTCAGAATGGATCATAAGCATTTCTCCACACTAGGAGCTGCTTTTGTCTTCCTCTATTTAACCCACAGAATTTTAGTCACTTTGCTTGAAGAAAATTATCCCCGCATTTTCTTGCTCTGCCCTATATAAATCTTTGTCACCTGATCAGTGTTAACTATTGTTAACCTGAAAACCTGTCAAGGTCATGTCAAGGTCAAAAAATTCTCAAGTAAAACAAATTATTGACTAGTTTCTTATCCTGAATTATAAATAAATCATTTCATAGATAATAAAGGACTCACAGTTAAGTTTTAAAAGTACAGTTTAATTTAATAATTTTATATACTTTAGTTTTGTGTTTTGAAATAATAAGACTTTATAGTAAAATTATTTTTGAAAAGTACAAAGACAACCCTGACATTCTTCCCCAAGGTTCCCCAAGGGTCACACCTGTACAGCTTCAGAAAGTGTTATAACTAGGGGATTTATAATGGTCAAACCACAATTTCTTCAAAGTTTATGTATATATGTGTATTTCTTTTATATCATATACTTAAAAGCTATTTTAATCTTAGCATATACTGTAACAAAATATTTTAGGCTCTACTGAAAATATTTTCTACTTCCATGTATGATCTTCAGATTTTGGGAAACCCTCAACTTTCTGTTGAAAGTATATCTAGATTTTGGTTTTGTAAATTTAGTTGTAAATAAAACAAATTGTGAATAAGGAAAACTGTGCTAAATTATTTTTAGGCAGATTCTCATTTTGTCTTATTTTGTACTCCAGGTTGACCTCAAACTTCCAGTTCTTTTGACTGCATCTCTGAGTACTACCATTATAGAGGTATGTATGTGCATCTTGCTGACGTTAAATTCTGATTAAGTTAATGAATTTTTATACTGATCTCACTCATGTCTGGAAACTGCTTAGTTTATGAACAACATAATTTACATGAAGCTTCTGTAAATTTTTCTAACAGTGACACTCTTTATAGTCTTCTTAAACACAATGTGCATCTTGGAAAGTTCATTGTATTACAGCGTTATCTTGGTGTAAAAAGAATCTTACACAATAGCAATCGTAATAACCATTATTATGCCTAAAGCACAACTCTAGCCAGAGGACAATCTTTACTCATCCCTTGAAACTGATAAAATGTCAGGCAATTAACATCAGAACAGCAGGCTAAAAATAAAGTTTTAAATTGTTCTGCCATGGAAGATATCTATTTTGTTAAATTAGCACTTCTTAAAATATCAAATTATCTATGTTGAAAGCCTTTTTCCTCTCCTTTTAAATAATAAATTTGTAAGATACATGCAAAAATTCCTAGAAAAATCAACCTATACTTAAATGGCATGGCCATATCAAATTGCTTTATCAAATGTTTCTAAACAGGGGATGAGGTGGTGACTTGGACAAACATTTCTTTAAAGGGCTGGTAATAAATATCTGAAGTTTATGGGCCATCCTTTCTCTCACACTAATCACTCTGCTCCTGGATCCCATAAATAGACACAAGAAATATGTATATAAATGGGTGTGTCAATGTCCTAGAAAAACTTTATCCAAACAAGGAGCTGGTTCATGGACTTTCACTCCCAGATTCCTGCTTCAAATACTGGCTCTTATTTTTGTACTTATTTTACTACGGATTAGATCCACTATGCATACAAGCTGCGATCTGATGCTGAACTACAATACCTTTAGGACCTCAGCATCGTGTGTACTTCAAAGATTTTTTTTTTTTAACGTTTCCAAGGGAAGTCACGAGTTTCTAAAATTCTCATAATAGGGTCAGAGAAACACACCACTATCTTAAATTTTACACATTCGACAAATGGTTGTCTGAGTTTTCTGAAGTAGAAGAGCCTTCTCTGCACTCACTGTTGGACATCTGTTTCTCGAATGTGTTCTCCCTCCCTCCCTCCCTCCTTCCCTCCCTCTGTTTAACTTCTTCCTTCCCTCTTCCTCTCGACTTCTCCCTCTTCCCATCTGTTTTTTCCTCTATTTCATTTTTTGTCTCTTTTCCTTTTCCTCTACTAATGTACATTTAAGAGCTTGGCTGGGTGTGGTGGCACAGGCCTTTAATCCCAGCACTCAGGAGGCAGAGGCAAGTGGATCTCTGTGAGTTCAAGGCCAGCCTCATCTACATAGCAAGTTCCAGGACGGCTAGGGCTACAGGGAGACCCTGTCTCAGAAAAAGACTGAAAAAAAAAAAAAAAAAGAATGTGTGCCATTCTTTGCCTGGACCAGAGTGTGCCTGCTCATGTGACTGTGTGTCACTGTAAAGTAGAAAAGCATCAGCCACCAAGCTGCACTCCAGGCCTTCTATCCAAGTCATGCAACAGTTTTGTTCCCAGTCAACTTGTGTGTTAGTTTTTGTCTTTGCCCCTGACTTCTGGAATAGAGTTTTGCAACACACAAGTGTGCTGATTTCGACTACTTTATCTCTAGTACATTTCTTCTTAAAAGAAGTTTATAGACATCAGAAATAATCTTTGCAGTGTGGTTCCAGGCTATCACATTTTTCACTGGGGTTTTTTAAAGGGAGGGGAGAAATGGAGTGAACCAGTAGCCTTGTCATGGTGAACAACTGTAGACATGTCTACTTGGAGGGGTAAACACAGAATATTCTGCAAAAGCCACAGTGAGTAATAACACTTTAAAGATGCATTAAATAGATGCACAATATGGTTGTGGGGTGAAATTTTAAGGTGTTTCTGGTAAAAAGATAAGGAGCTCACAAATAACTCCAGAAAACAAAGGAAACTGAGGCTCGGATATATGAGATCCAAGATCACTTGGATCTTTCTTAGCTGTGGGGACTAAACTCTAAACCAAGATCATCAGGGTACCAATAAGCTGAAATCTCAACAGGAACATTTACACTCTAGCATGTAGCACATGCATAAAAGCACACACAAGGGAAATGCAGTGTTTTTGCTAAATTACCCCAAATCTGCTAGGGAACCAAGAAACCATCCGCCCGATTATTTCACGTTGAAGTCTTCACGGAGTGGCTGTGCACAATCTAATTTTTTGAAAAATAGCTCCCAAAAGACAGAACCAAGTTTATTCATCTTTGGGGGTTAGGTTTTTCTCTCCAGTTCTGAAGAAATTTGGAAAACATATCTGAAATGATGTAGAAAATAGTCCTGTGAGGTTTTCTGATGCTGAGAATTTTAAATAATTTCAAGGAATAAACACTTCAGTGGAGCTATTAGATAAAGTCCATGGGAAATTGTACATATATTTGTTTTTCATGACTTAGTTCTGCTAATAACAGCCACAGCAATATTTGATCAGGTTCCATGTCTGTTAATCATAGTCAATTTATATTATAATTTATTCTTATTTTGCAAGAAATATTTTAGCCTTGGTATCACTGGAGGTAAGTGAATACTCATCTAACGGGCAGCTCCGGAGACAAATTTTAAAGGTCATAGAAGTTAAGAGCATATGGACATTCATTACACTACTTTATCCCTGTGAGATGATGAATGCAGTAATAATAGCAGGCAAATAATATTGTGGACACATCTGATTCCATCAGTGTAAACTGAATTATGTTGAAAGATAATGTTTGTGAAGTTGAAAAACATGTTTCCAGATGAAGAGTCACAATTATCACTTACAATCATAAAAAGCATAAATACCTAAAACTTAGGGCATTTTCATAAAAGAATCATTTTATTCTAAGAAATTAAAATTGATACATTCTGAGAATACCTACTGAGTCATTTTCTGTTGGGATGTTATTGTAGATTAAATGTTTTTCCTACTGAACTAATATATATATATATTTATATAATATATATTGAACTAATATATTATATCTTTTATAATATATAATTATATAATAATATAACAATAAGTTATAATATTGTTACTCTTGACTATAATAGATTCTGTACAGAACACAAGAATCAGATTTGGCTAGATATATACCCATTTTTTCTAACTATATACACATACACAGTCTACTTATGTTTATAAAGTATGTACATAAAACCATGAAGAACTGCCAAATCTATTGCTTTTGGTGAATAGGGAGCAGGTACAGTCCTGAGGGCTCAGCTTCATGAACAGAATGAAGGAAATTCGATTGTTCCTTTCTTTCTTCATAGTGTTTTACATGCAACTTATAGAAAATAAATTGAATATATGTATACATATACATATATATATATATAATTCCAGTGGAGAAAGACTGATCATAAACCATATAAGAAAAGCCTAAGGTAACTAAGTTCTGGCTGTGAACTTTAAAATTATATGTCATCTTCCTTCCTACTTTATTCTTCAAGCATATTGTGAAAGTTTTTCAGCACTGTAAGTTATAATATAGAATGAATTGTTTCACAAAAAATATCAAATTTTATTCCAAGAAGGAACAATATACAATCTGGATATGCCCCACCCCCACAAATTCCGATGAAACCTTAACCCCAAAGTGATTTTATTGAATGGAGTCTTTGGGTTGGTGATTAGGCCCTGAGAGCTCCACTTTCATGAATGGGATTAGTGTAATAAGGAAGCTCATTGGCCCCTTTGTCGGATGAGTATATACTGTGATGATCATCTGTTAAACCGGTTGGTTAGCTCATACTAAACACTGCTTTGCTTTTTTCAGCCACCAGGACTGTTGGGAATAAATTTCTTTAAGCTACTAACTCATGAAATTTTGCCCACACTATCCCAGACAGCTAAGCCATGATTCCCATTCTTTGTATAGAATTCTTTTTTTATTGATTCTTCAAAAATTTCAGTGTATTTTGATCGCACTCAGACCCCCTCCCTCATTTACCACCCCTCCACTTCAAGTCCTCTATTATATTTTTTTCTTTTTTAAGGTCTATTGAGTCTAAATTATGTTCCCCAAATGCTCTTGGATGTTGGTCTATCCCTTGAAGTATGGTCAACCTAGTGGATTTCACACCACTAGAGAAAACTGACTCTCTATGACAGCAGCTATAAATTACCAGTAGATTCTCAGGTAGGGATAGGGATTCCTGCCTGCTTTTGCCATCCATGCTGTGGTTTTGTCTGGCTTGTGCTTGTAAAGATCCTGTGCATGTTGTCACAGTGCTGTTGGTTCATATATGGAACTAGCCTTCGATGCCCAGACAACCCAGTTTCCTTGTACTCATCTACTTTCTGTGGCTTTTAAAATTTTTCTTCCTCTTCTTCTGCAATGATTCCTGATCCTTGGAAGAAGAGAATATGATATAGGTGTCCTGTTTAGGAGTGAGTATTCCTCAGTGTCTTCTTCTCTGCAAAGTGACCAGCCATGGACCTCTGTAGTAATCAACATATGCTTCAAGAAGAAGCTTCTCTGGTGAGAGCTGAGAGGTACACTAATCAATGGGTATAACAATAAGTCACCAGGAGTCAGTTATATACTATGTCTATTTAGCAGAATAATAGTAGAAGGCTGGCCCCTGTATCCTGAAATCTGTCTAGCCACAGGGTCTTGGCCATGTTAACGGTGCCCGGTATGGACTCCATCTTGCGAAGAGGACTTTAAATCCAATCAGAAGGTGGTTGGATGCTCCTGTAACATCTGTGCTACTGTTCACCAGTTCGGCATATCTGGCCAGACCAGCCATTTTTGTAGCCCATAGGTTTCACAGCTGAGTAAGGCTGATGGTTAGCTTTCTCTTCCAGTGGCATGCATAGTGCCTTCTGCGAATACTGACTGGTAGAGATGAAGCTTTGAGGTCATTTGAATATACATATCAATTCCTTGTTCTCACGATCTAATGCATGATTTATTTAAGAGGACAGACATGGAGAAATGGCCACTTCAACTCTCCTCACTGCCATTCTGGTAAATTTCTATTGAACTGGAACATCTTGGTCTGAGATGTACATTACAATTCAGATACCCAACAATGAATAAACATCCAGACACATGAAAATCCATTTTGGAAAACTCCACGAATAGTAGCCTCATCCCTCTGATTTTGAAACCTGTGCCTTCATTTCACATTACTTTCTGATAGTTAAATACTTGAAGGCATACTTGAAAAACATTTATACAATAAAGTAGGGTCTGTTTACCTTTGCTAAGAACATAGATTCTAACAGTTAGGGACTGTACTAATTATTATTCAATTTTAACAAATACAATTAGTTGCCAGGAAGTAATCCTTGCCAATTCATAGAGCATTGTGCAGTCTGACATTTTAGGTTGTTCTAATCCTTAGTGAGTTGATAAAAGCTGGTTCTACCCTGTGAAACTCTTCAAGATGTGAGTCGAGAAGTAAAAGCAGGTGCGTAGTCTCCTGGTTTTTAAGTCTGAGGTTCCATAGGTTGTAGTTCAAGACTCCAAGGTGGTTAAAGGGTTAGGGTGTGCAAATTCACAGCACATGTGTGCTCCTGGAATTTCACCTTTTTATTACTAAAGCGGGAAGTGATTCCAGCAAAGCTTTGTTAATGCAGGCCAATACACTCTGAAGAGCTGAACAACAGTTTATAGACCTCTGGAGCCCTAATAACTCCTGAGGACTGACAGCACCCAGGGCACCCAGGAGCTAAGTAGAAATACAGACTCTCAGATACTACCTGAGTCTGAATTTGCCTTTTGAGAAGATCCTCAGGTGATCTGGATGCAACTTACAGTCCCAGAAGGGCTGCCCTAGAACAGCCTTTTGCATAGCTCACTTCATAAAAATTCAAACTCAGTGCTCCCAATTGAATTCCTTAGAGAATAACCATACAGATCTGACTTGAGCTCTGAGCCCTTCCTCTTTTCTGTCCCCTTCACTCCCTGACACATATATGCATAAATTAGCTTTGCAAGCCAAGAAACATGAAAAATCTAAAGTCTTTTCTATAGGCTTGGACCTGAGCAGAAAGAAATTTATAACCACCAGAGATTTTTAGACTAAAAGTTTATTAATGCAATTTTTTCCTGTGAAAGTGGTTTGGTTTTGTACATGACCACTATGATGATCTGTAGCTACAACCAAAACCAAGTATGGATAGAATCTCTAGGAAGGAGACAGAGGAACGCAATGAACAGCAACTAAAAATGTGTACTTTGTTATGAGCTATCCTGTATGCCAATTAATAGGTTTGAAAGAAATTATAGATGAATTAATTGAATTTAATCTAGTTTTCACTGAGTTGCAATAAAACTATACCATGGTATTCCACTGAACTTTTGGCACTCTTTAGTGTGAATGTTTTCCAGACTCACTCTATTTGGGGATCATTCTGAATGAAGACCAGGTCCTTAAAAATAGAAGGATAGCACTGTTAGGTAGTGCAGAAGGTGGAAGGGTAAACCAAAGAAATGGCAATGTTGTCCTCAAAAGGTCTCAAAGATTGTGGGATACAGATAATAGTAAACATATAAACAACAACAAAAAAGAAATTCTGGAGCAAGGTTAATTTTTTAAATTTTTATAACAAAGAGAAAGGTTTAATGCTGGAGAATAAATTCAGGGTTGAAGCTTGAGGTTTTCAGATCTAGGGTCGGATGGCATACTGTTCTATCACCTTCATGTCATCTGATTTAAAGCAGCTCCTAAGAGATGTTAAGAAGATACTTTTTCATGGCCAATCTGGGGTCAGCAATTTTCCTTTTCTAGAAATATTGTTTGCTGTAGTAGTCCACAAACTACAAGTCAAACTGATATGATTTTAATAAGGTTTGAATGGTAAGCAAAGCTGAGGTCATTTTTGCTCCTGTTTTTACATTTCTGGTGTTTCTCACTCCTTTATCTCCATCTGATGTCAATTATCTTTGCCAGAAGGATTTTTCTTGGCATCCTCACAGTGAAAGACAGTTGTTGATTCGTTAGGTTTTCAAGTATCTGAAAAGCCTTCCACCTCATTTTTGAAAGATATTGTATTCCAGCTAATGAATTTTAAGTTGACAGCTCAATGCTTTATTTATTTTTCCTCTTTCAGTACTTAAAAGATATCATTACAATAAGATTTGCTCTCTTTCTTTTGACTTCATTCTTTTTATACAGTGTCTATTTTTCTGAATGCTTTTCCTTTATGTGTTCGTTGATGGGGATGGTTGAACATTTGAGATGTGTGGGCTGAAATGTTTCATGAATTTGGGTCATTGTTCAAATAATTTGCTTTGGCTTGGCCCATTTTGAATTCCAATTAAAACATATTTGGTTACCTAAAGTTTTCAGAGGGGGATTTCTCTTCGTGTTTCATTGTGAACAGTACCAATGACTGTTTATTAACCTTTTATTCTACAAGGTCTAATCTATTTATAATTCCTTCTAGTATACTTTTTACTCCAGAAATTATCACATATCATACATAGAACTTCTATTTAGACATTTTACCATCATCCATGATTACCTTTAATATTTATAATGGAGTTTCTTGAAAATATAATTACTAATATAATTACTATAATTTTTTGTCTACTTCTTTTGCATCTGTATCATTTGTGGCTCAGTTTTAGTTAATTAATTTTTGCCCTTATGGATGGTATTTTCCTACTTGTTTTGAATCCTTGGTGATTTTTATTGGAGCCGGGTACTATAAATGTTACCTGTGAGACACTAGATGCTCCTGTCTCAGTGCTCTTGAGGAACACTTCTGTTCTCAGCATTTTCTTGGGACAGCCTTGGTAACAGCTCAGTCCTTTTATGTTGCGTCTCTGTTGTCTGCAATCAGGACCACAGCAGGATTTAAACTGGGATGACTCATCCTCACCGCTGATGTTCGCTAAATTTTGAGGTGGTCCAGTCAGGCACAATTTCCTTAATTCTCTGGCGGGTCCTCCATCTGTCTCAGGTGACCTTCTCACACTCCTGTGTGAATGTTGCTGACTGCATATTTCATGAGCCCTCTGTGTTATCTCTGATGGTGCCTCCATGTGCAATCTTCTCTCTTCCAGTGCTAAACCCTCACACTCTATAGTACTCAGTTTCCTTGGACCTCCAAATTCATCTCGTTAGCACAAGGAATGTCTTACCTGCCCCAGCTCTCCTTTCCTGTGCTGCAATCTGAAAGCAAGCTAGAAAGCTTGGACAGTCCTGGAGAGTGCTTGTTTAGCCTGCAGCCTTCAGGGATTGACAGCCATCGTCTGTCATTCGACACCCAATACATGGAGAGGTCATTTTATATTTCTCTCTCTATTAAAGAATAAAATTGTAAATAGGAAGTTAAGTCCAATCCCTGTTTGTCTGTCTTAGAGCAAAGCAGGAACCCTTGGACTATTAATTTAATTTGTTTAGTGCTGTCACTGTCTTTGAAGTTACTAGAAACAGAACAGTGGGTTTAGGCTTTGTGTGTCCCAGTTCATGAGTTCTTGTATGAAAGACTTAACACAAAACACATAAATAGCAAAGCAAAAAAAATGGGCTTATTAGAAGAGCAAGCAAGTGTATTCTCAGATCCAAGAGCAGGTTAGCCAAGAAAAAAACAGCACTGGGTGCTAGCAAGAAGTTCTCTGAATTCCCTCTTCAGGGGATTTCCATCTAAGTTCTTCTCATCACTCCTCCCCAGGGGATGGTGTCACCTAATGATTGACAGTGTCCCTTAAGTTATATAATTTTCTTTGTTTTACATATGCATTTACCCATAAGCACCTAAGCAAAACTCTTGGGGGAGAGGGATAGTGGGACAAAAAACAAAATCACAATGGGATTGTAATGAAATGTTAATGGCCCGAAGTTCATCCTCAGAATGAGACTGTACATACTGTCTTCTGTAGTCCCAGCCTGTGAGCTGGAGCTGGGTGGTCCCCTCACATGAGCCAGAGTGTGATCCCCTCCTGTGGACCTAGAGCTGTGGTCTCTATAAGCCATAACTCCACATTCCAATGGAGGTAGGTTGATGTTGAGCAGACTAGAGGATGGAGACAGGAGTTCCAACCTTCTCTAAGTGTTCGAAACCCCACAACTCCCTCCCTGAGGTCCCGAGTCGTACACGGCAGTGGCTTTGCTTCTGTGTTAGACTTATGCTGGGGACAGAGAAGGTTTCTGTCATTTGCAGTTTCTAGTCTTGGGAGTCTTAAGAATGGACTTCCCATCTCCCTGATGGCCAGCTAAGGTCTTGACTCCACATGTGCTCCTGAGTACCCAGGTCCCAGTGTTGGACTTTCCCTTTCCTAGATACCAAGAGGTTTTCCATCATTTTTCTTTTACTCTTCTAAAGCCCCAGTGTACCTTCACATGAGCCCTACAGAAAATGTAAAGCACCTAATTGAACTTCTAAAGATTATAAAAAGGGCATCAGTCGAGAAATTGGGGACATTGAGGGGTGAAGGAAGGATGAACATGTTAAAAATATGTTGTATTCATGTAAGAAATTCTTGAAGAATTAATTTAAAAATTAATAAATAATTTAGTAAAGAAAGAAATTGGGACTGGAGAAATGGCTCAGTAATTAGGAGCACTGACTATTCATGCAGAGGACCAGTATTTGGTTCCCAGCACCAACATGGTGACTAAAAACAATCCATAACTCCAGTTCCAGAGAATACAGTGCCCTCTACTGGCCTCTGCAAGACATTTTATGACATAGATACACTTACATACATAAAGACATGGCAGGCAAAATATTCATACACAGAAAATAAAATAAATCCAAAAATGTTTAAATAAACTGACAGGTCACTCAACATACACTAGAAAGAATTTAATTCATCGAATGCATTTCTATTGAGAGAATTTTTAAAGACATTTTATATGTGTGTGGGGGGAATGTCATGTGACCACGAGCACGGTGCACACAAAGGCGAGAAGAGAGCATCAAATCCCTGGAATCTGGATTAACAGGTGGTTATGAGCCACCACCCAAACTTGTGTGCTGGGAACCAAAATTATGTCCTCTGGGAGAGCAGCAAATATGCTTAACTGTTTATCCATCTCTCCAACTCCAGAAAGAATCTTTAAAAGATTATTTTCATAGGCTTTCTTATGTGAATCAGCAATTATAGAAATTACTGCGTGAGACATTGATGACTTTTAAGTTAATATACTGTTTACCAAATCCTTTCTTTCATCATATACCGTATTTTCTGAAAGTTAAAACATGCCTTGATAGCTAACTTTCTGTCATTTAAAACATGAACTTATTTACTAGATGTAGTTAAATAAAATACTCTGATACTGTTCGGACTATCTTGAAGATGACATACTATTAGAGAGCACAGCTGTTAATGAGATTATTCCAGATTTTTAGATCATAGATCAGTCCAGCTGAATATGCCAGGCTGTTTATTAATAATGCAACAGACCTTAGATGCAGTTTTACAAAGTGGTCTCATTCAAAATGCCTACAGAAAAGGAGAGGCTTGTGAATATTAAATTTCTGTCAGGCAACTGCCAGGATACTGCTCTTCTGTTTTCCACTTTAGAGAAGGTCAGGGGTCACCTGACAGACAACTTGTCATAGGTGCAGTATCCCTGCACACCTCTGATCACAGGTTTCCACTCCAGTCCCACCGCACTGACCCCTTGGCTAGCCAGGCTTTCCAGGTTTGCTTCCACCTCAGCATCTTCAGGGTCGCTGTTCCCTCACATCTTGGTTGATGGCTCCATTTACAGGCCATGTTCTTACTTAATCATCCATGAGCATCCTCCGTTAGCATACCCTCCATCACTACCCTAGTTCATGAGCATCCTCCATTTGTGTTCCCCCACTAGCATACCCTCCATAACTACCATGTATTAATATCCCATCCCACTCCTGGTCATCCTCTAGACTGTAGTGTAACCTATTCTTCTTCACAGCATTAGCTATATAGCATATCTCACACTAATTTATCTATTCAGTACTGTTTCTCTTACTAGGATACAAACTTCAGTAGATCAAACATTGTTTCATTTTTATTTAGTCGCTGATAAAAATCTCAAGTTATACATTATTCCTGGCTCTTATAGGATAATTAGTTCATACTTGTTAAGTGCATGTATATATGGATGAATGAATGAATAATATGTCACTGTTGTGTATTGTGTGCCAGATCTTAAACTGAGAGGTCATATCCAAAAGCTAATTTATCATCACAAGTCTGTAAATCAGGCACACACATAATTTATTCACATGTTTAAGATGTGTGTACATGCATGTGTGTGAGACTGCTTTGCATATCTGTATTCAGACACCCACAGAGGCCCCCAAAGGGTTTCATATGCCTTGGAGCTGGACTTAGAGGCTGACTAAGATCAGAACTTTAGATTATAATCATGATATGAATATTACAAGAAGAATAGAGCAGGGCCATAGTGCAATGGCATTTGAAGATTAAAAAACAACAACACAGATCACTGGGCAAGAAGACTTCTTATGATGTAGCTTTCTATTTTAACTTTATGAAGAGAAACTTATGGACTACCCTGAAATGCTCATGTACTTCCTGAGAAACGATGTTTTAAAAATCTGATATCCTTTCTTTATTGCAACCTGCTAATTTGGTTTATGTACATTAATTTTTTTCAGTTCAACATATAATTAGGCTAAATGTTTTTGCATCATACATTGTTATTTCATTACAAAACACAATACTACATCACATCACTCTTTAGCAAACAGTACATATAACAGTCAACCTCACAAACAACCACATCCAAGTAGAAAATGATGACTATGCTCATTCTGTTTTTAATCACATCTAGATTCTTCACTTAAAAGAAAAAGCAAATCAATAGATGATAAATCTATATCAAAATATTCTGGGGCTGGAAAGATGGCTCAGTGGTTAAGAACACGTACTGCTCTTCCAGAGGACCTAAGTTTGATTCACAGAATCCACATGGGTTGGCTCACAACCACTTGGAACTCCTGCTCCAGGGGATGTGACACCTGTTCTGGCCTCCATGGTTGTGGGACCTGGGTCTATTGCATAAAGTCATTGAGTGGGCATTGTGACCCCAGAGACCCTGAAGGGACAACAGGTGTTCTGGCCTGCTTTGCCTGAAGCTATAACTTAGGTCCCAGGAAGCCACTGCAGATATGACATCCTTGTTCCTCGGCAGTTGCTTAATCTTCTTTTCCCCCAACAAAGATCACCCCAGACCAAAACCAGGTTTTTGGGTTTCATTTCCTCATTCCTAATTTCCATATCAGCCCTGCAACCTTCCTGCCTTTACCTAAAGACCCCACTTTTAGCTTTCCCAACTTCTTAATGGCCAGAAAGGCCTCCCTATATAAACCCCTGCCTTGGTTTCAATAAGTGAGCTGTCCACCGACGCAGTCTCCTGGGAAATTCTTCCCTTCACACTCTGGGCCGCCTAAGGACCTGTTCAACCACGATGGCTGGAGCACAACGGCCATGCTGGAGACGGAGACTCACCCACACATGGTCACTACACAACACACACACACACACACACACAGACACACACACACACCCCTAAAATTTTTAAACCTTAAAAATATACTGCTTTCATATGTTTACCTATAATACAACATGAACAAGACAGAAACAGATTAGAGGTACCAGGGTTGGAACACACAAGCAAAAGAAGAGTAAGAACAGCTAGAAAATTGAGAAAATCCTCAGATGTGGGGAGTCTGAAAGATCAAAAAGGAACATTAAGGAAGAGGAAAGACATCTAAGTCACTATGGATCTTTTTAGAACCAAGATCATAAGTTAGTTACTCAGTGAGAAGAGAGAAGAAAACAAACAGTTCTTTGAAGATGGAAGCTTAATTGAAGCAAGACAAAATTGGAGAGTCCCTTTGTGTCCTGTATTGATTAAGTCCTCTCAATACCCTTTTATCAGAGGAACTTATCCCAGTTTAAAAAATAACCTGAACTCATTTCAAATCATTCCAGAAGGTATGTTGATGTTGACAACATACATTGCTAGATAAAATAAAAACTTACAACACAATTCTGAGATTTAACTGTGGATAAGCTTGCTTGATTTTCAGGAAAGACAAGTGATGATTTATTAGTCATTGCTAAAGGAACTATAAGAATATTTTAGACCTGAGTTGATACAGATGTCTGTCACTAAAATATTTGGAACCACAGCCTCAATGACAGCAAACTCCCTTTTAATTTATTTATATCTTATGTGTATAGGCGTATTGCTTACATATATGTAAGTCTACCCATGTCATACAATGCCCAAAAAGGACAGAAGAGGGTATTGGATCCTCTGGAACTGGAATTACAGACTTTTGTTAGCCATCATGTGGGTGCTGAGAATTGAACTAAGGACTTCTGCAAGAGTAGCCAGTATTCTTAACCACTGAGTCATCTCTCCAGCCCCAAACTCTCTTTTTAAGGAGACTATTTTTACTTACATCAATTTAATAAGAAATAAAGTTATAAATTATTAAATTTTCAAAGAACTGGAGGTGAAATAGATAAATCTGAAATCTTGTTGCAATTCTTTTATCCTAATTGCTTAGTTCTGCCTTTCAAAGACAATTAATGAGAATTGGCTTATCATTTATTACAGCCAAATGTTCTGCATGTGCAATGAAATAACTGTACTTAGAGAGATTCATGTCATTCTTTTGAAAGACAGTTGGACCGGAAAGACATGGATAAGACACTTAGACACTGCAACAAAAAGAGGCTAAATAATGCTTCTCTGATGCTTACTCAGCCTTACTTTTCAATCTTCTTAAAATGTAGATTTTTATATATGGTTTTGTCTATTCTTATTATTTTCTATTCATGGCACATTTATGTTATGTAGGATACCGACTGATGCAAATATACCAAACACTACAACTTTAAAATACCTTAGCATTTGCTTGCTATTGGAAATGGTACAGTAGAAAGAGGAGGCAGATATTTTAGAGGGGAGAGTAGTGAGCTGATGGACAGAGAGCTCCTTGGGAGAAGAACAGCAATGCATAAAAGTATGCATAGAATAGTTGTCTTACAGAGGAGAAGAAACACTTTTCCAAAGTAATAGATAGAAAATAGAATAAAATGAGTAAGGGCTGTAATGATGAAACTCAGACAAACAAAGGGCATAAGAAAAGAAAGACAGAACATACTTGAAAGGAAGTAGAGGACTGGCAGAACAAAGCATTTGAAGGCAGACGGTCTGACTCCACCTTCTAACACACGCGTGTCACTCACACAGAACTTGATTTTACAGTTATTAAGATAAAACCAAAAATATGTAAATGTATTACTGAACTTTAGAGAAAGTCAAACTGGAATGAGAGTTGTTGGCCTACAGTAAGTTATTGAGGATGGAAGGCAGCTAATGGCACAGACTGGAAAGCATTCTCAGAGATCTACTGCCTTGTCAGTCAGCAGACACGATGTTGCATTCCTTTTTAAAACATTTTGTGCACCAGTTACTTCACTTAAGCAATAAAATTAGTGAACTGGTTTGAATTTTAAACTTACTGTGATAATTATATTAATTAATATATAAAGCAATTTGAATACTTCCCAATCCTAGCAATTATTACCATTAATATTGATTTAAAGATGGAAAACCAAGTCCAAAGCTTTTTACATATTGTAAACAACTATACACACTGTAATTCACAGTCTAAAAATTATTCTTTCTCTCAAGGTCTGAAAGACTAACATTTTCCCATTACAATTTAGCACAATCTGAAATTTGAAGATGAAATCCTCAGAAACACAGCTAGCTGAATTATTAAGGAAAAAAGAAAGACACTGGAAGATATTTGTGCAACCTGAAGTGGTTTGGTGGTGGAACAGTGTCATCTAGTGAGAACTTCAGATGAGAAATTCCCTTAGGCAAATTAAAATGCCCAACCAGATCGACTTGCAGAACTCAAATCCCTCGAGTTCTTAAATAAAACCCATGAGCCCTCAAGTAACAATGTTGTGAGGGGATGTTTTAGGTGATGTCAACATAAAACCAAAGACACAGAGATTTGAAAAGTTTAGAACCCTTTATTCAGCCTTCTCACATGTTGAAAATTGTGCAGCTAAAGATTTATTTCTTAGACTTTTGGAGGTGTGTGGGGTGCTGGATTGTTTGTTGCTAGCATTCTGTGATTTCTTCCCGAAAATGCAAATACTAAGGTCAATGGAAGTTCTCCTAGTTTGATTTCTCTGCTTCTGAGATAAAACATTGATCAAAATCAACGTGAGAAGGAAAGGATTTATTTGACTTACACATCCAGATCTCAGATCACTCTTAAGGAAGCCAGGACACAAACTTAGGACAGGAATCTGTAGGCAGCAACTGAAGTTCAGACCATGAAGGACTTACTGTTCTAGCCTGTGCTCAACCTGCTTTTTATACAACTTATGACAGACCACCTGCCCAAAGTGGTCAGGGCCCTCCCTCATCACTCAGCAATCAGGAAAATGCTCCTACAGACACGGCCATGGCCCAATCTGGTAGAGGAAATTCCCCAGTTAAGCTTCCCTCTTTCCAGATATATCAAGTTGACAATTAAAACCATCTAGCACCCTTGTCACCTTGACATATAAACACATCACTACTGCATCATAGCCCTTCTGCTTCTTGTCTCCAAGATATCATGTTATATTAGTATAACAATATAAAATAGTGCAACTTTAAACGTCCTATAGTCCTTAAAATTTTCAAGCACTTTAAAAGTTCAGTCTGTTTAGAAAATCTCTTAACTGTGACCTCTCTTAAAATGAAAAAAAAAATGTTAGTTATATACTGCTTTATTTCAAGAGGGAACAGCCAGGGCACACTTAAACAAAACCAAAGCTCAGTGTTTGGGACTTACCAACAACCTTCTGGGCTCCAATTGGCTTACGCTGCTCCGCTTCTCTGGTCCTTCTGTCCACATCACATTCGCCTTGTCTCACAGGCTCAGGCCAGCTCCACACCACAATTGCCACCGTCCTTAGCAGCCATTCCATGGTCCTGCAATCTCCGATATGTAGGAGTCTTTACAGGAAGTGAGGCTGAACCTTCACCAATGGCCTCTCCTGGCATCACAAAGAAGCTGGCATCATCAGCTTCTCTCCATGACTCCTTCCTGCCTTCAAAAGCAGTGTCATGTGGCGGACTCTTACACATGACCAAGACCTGCTTTCAGCTTGAGATGCAGCCCTGACCCGCTGTGGACCAAACCACTTCTGTGTGCTGACCCAGAGGAAATACTTCCTCGACTTAACCACAATGATGCTAACCTCTTGTAAATCACGGCTGATTTTTCTTTCAGCCTCAATTGATCTGCTTCAGTTGTCCCAAGAAAGCACAAACCCTTCCTTCTCCAAAATACTTAATTAAAAATGTAACATGCAAACAGCCCAATCGAGCTTTTGTTATGCTCTGAAAACCCACTAGCCAGGCCTCTATCATCCGCTTCCCTATCAGCATTACCTTCCTAGTTCCCACAAAACAGCTCACTAAGTTCTACACACTCACTGGCTTTTCCAATCCAAAGACCCCAAAATTCCAATCCTCCCCAAAAGAGCATGATTAGGTCTATCAGGGCAATACCCTATGATCCAACTTCTGTATTAGTTACTTTTCTGTTGCTGTGATACAACACATTGATCAAGACCACTTGTAGAAGAAAAGCTTATTGGGCTTAACTGGCCCAGAGGGTAAGAGTCAATCATGGCAGGGAGCATGGGCAGCAGGAGACAGAAGAGAAGAAAGCTAAGTACCCACATTACCAGGCAGACACGGGAAGCAGAGAGAAAAACTGGCAATGGGGCGTGTCTATGAATTCTCAAAGCCGGCCCACAGTGGCATGCGTCCTCCATCAGGGCTGCCCCTCCTAAGAATTCTACAACCTTCCTCAGACATCACACCAACTCATCAAGTGTTCAAATACTTGAGTCTAGGAGGGACACCTCTTTCAAATCAACACAAATAAAATTATGAATCTGCTTTTAGTTTACTTTTATTCATTCCCTAGACTGACACTATTAGAATGCACAAAATAGATCTAATTGTGGACAGATGTCTTGTCTGTTTTGGAAGGAGTGACAGGTTCGCAGATGGGTGCTCAAAGAGCTATTACAACTACATATCTACATATCTACATATATCCCTGGCAAGGGAGGTTCCCTCCGTCCTTAGACAAGCAAAACAGGCCTTTGATTTTGACAATATTCTCTGAAATTCCTGTTCCCTGCCTCAGGAATATTAACGTAATTTCCCAAAAATACCTTCAAATAAAATGATGCAATAAAGCACTGCTCATAATTTTAAAAACCAGTTCAGGTTGGATTTTTTATATAATGATCTGAAATCTCCTAACATCTGAGCAGACAAATGACTCATCAGTAGTCAGTTAGGATGCACCTGTGAAGGAACAGGCAGTCTCCTCTTTTTGTCACAACTGTATTTCTTTCACATGCTGCCCGTCAGATGGTCTCTGTTTTGTGTCTACTTTGAGAGAGTAACCCACATGACACACATGCCTTTGAGAAAATTAGCATTTTTAATTTGTGTGATGGGACTCAGTACACAATACGAACATCCTTAATCTAGGCTAGACTCCTAAACATTTATTGAATAGCTAAATAAATGAGTCCAAGCATTTTTAAACTATTTTATTCCAAAAATAAACAAAATTATTACCAAAGTTCAAAATACTATATCAATTAATGAATAATTCAGTTGAGCTTATTAATTAAGTCACTTAATAACATATTACTTAGACTTAATGCACTCTGGTTTTAAGTGAGGCTAAAAGCTTAAAGATGTATTAAGGTTTATTGGCCATTTAATTTAGCTAAAACCTAATGTAGTAATTTTTAGTTCTTAGTTGGAAGCCTTAAGGTGGCTATAATTTTTAATGAAACTTGAATATATTATTTTCTAATTTAGAATTAATTAACAGCATTTGTTATTCATGGACATTTGTATATAATTTATCATTTCAATGTAAGAGACTTCTTTCCAAACACTGACATTTTTTCATTTGCCAAACAAGTTAAGGTGTGTGTGTGTGTGTGTGCACGTGTGTGTGCAGGCATGTGTCCCAAAACATGTGATGGCCAGAGGACAATGTCAGGTGCCTTCCTCAATTGCTCCCTACCTTTTCTTTTATCAAGTATCGAGTATTAGGTATTGATGTGACTGTTTATCTTGCCCATTTCACTCATAAAATAAAATAAGTCTGAGGCCATCAGGGATGGCGGCGTCCAGTGGGGCTGTCACTAGTGGAGGTGGCAGAGAGGAAAGTGGCAATGGGAAGCCACAAGAGCAAAGATCCTGGCCGCAGGAGCACTGGGCGTCATCGGAGCATGAAGGCAGTCCAGTAGAGGCCGAGCCCAGGTTGACTCACAGTGTGGTTGGGAGTAGGCCGTGAAGGTGTGGTCTGCCAGCTTTCAGTTTTTCTTCTGTGAGTTGTCACCGTGACCCTGACAAAAGGTTCCTTGACTTACTCCAGTGGGGAAGAATACCGTGGCGAGAGGAAAGAGGGGTGCAGGCATGGTTTGGGTTAGCTGATGCTTGCAGTTGGTAGCACTTACCTGAGTCACTTTGACAACGGGCTCTTCAAAGGTTCTCGGATGGCTTAAGGTACAACAGAGAATTTTCCCAGGGAAAGTTTAATGGCATCAGAGCCTCCATTAGACATGACAACATGACCTTTGAGGGGGAATTTTAAAATGGCAGAGTAGATAGTTTTCATGGAATATTCCTCAACAAAGGTCTGTTGGAGAACAAGCTTTTGAAGCATGAGAGGCATTGTGGTTGTGCCGTGGTTCAACGAGCACAGAGAGTGCCCCCAAGTCCGCCAGAAACCTCAGTGTCTGATGGGACTCTGGGCACACCGGGAAGAGTATCTGCCAACCTCAATCCCCTTGTTCACTCCAGGGGAACAAATAACCAGATACGAGCATGACCATGGCTCCGACCCTGCGAGGTGCTCCATCACCTGCCGGTCACAGAGCTCCATCACATGCCAGTCACAGAAAAGTGTGGAGGATTTTGGGCCCAGGATCCCGCAGCAATTCTAGCCTTCCCTGACCCCTCTGTGCTAGAGACCAGGATCCGCCTCTTCTTTGTTGGTACTTCCTGTTCCTAAGACCTTGGGCTACCTAGTGCTGTGGCCTTCATGCTATTCGCTGTCAAATGAAATAAACCTCCTCATTCTGCCTACACTTGAGACAGATGATCCCAGCCCGACTTAGGGTTGGTCTTCTGTGTTACTATGAAGACATAAGGAAGAAGATGGGGTAGCTCAGGTAGAACAGTGCAGTTCAACTGAAGGCCGGAGCTTTGATGCGTGTGACCACCTCAGTCACTGCAGTTGGAGTCTTGGCTCCAGGCTGGTCTTCTGAGCCTATTAAATGTTTTCTCCTCCCTCAACACTTTAAGCTGTCATCCTAACCCAAGTTGCAGCAGGTGATTCAGTTCCCATTTGTGCCTGTCCCTTCCCTTTGATATCAGACAGGATCCCTTTATGGGTTAGCTAAGTAAGAAAGTAATGTTAATGAATCACTGGTACTCACTACTCTGAGGTAAAACAGACCCACGAGGCCAGAGTGACCTGAAGGCTTGAGCAGAGTTCTTTTCCTGTTTGTCAGTGAGTCAGACTCATAGCCCCTTGGGAGTTGTAGACTTAGGTTCATCTTAGGCTTGTATGAACTACATATTGGCTCCTCATATCTGGCTCATTAACTCTTCAAGCAAGAGCCTTGGCCTTTAGGCCTGAGACAGATTTTCCTGCCAAGATCATCACAAGGGCTTCCAGTTATCCCTGGTCCTAGCCTTAGCCCCAGTTCCCTCACATCAAATCTCCCTCAGTAGTAGACTGCAGTAGAACTTATAGCCCTATGCCCTATTCTTTGAACTGTACTGCAAAAACAAGTTTTTATAGGAATAAACCAAAACCAGAACTGCTTACCAGAAAAAAAGTAAAGAAATCAGCAAAGGCTCTTACATCGAATCTGAACATAGATTCTGTCTTCTTCAGCTCCTTTTCCATATTCTAATAAAATTCAACTTTCTCCTTTTATCCAAGGTCATTATTCCAATAGTATCCTAATGAATCATTCTCTTTAGCATGAAACTACTGCATAATACAACAGCCAATATAAAGAGAAAATCTACCTTTCTGGTCAGCCTCATTGTTTATTTTCCCTTTCAGAAACCTTTACAATGAAGTTATCTATATTCACCATTCAATAAAAAATCATTTTTTCACATTCAAATATATTCAGGTTTTCATTCTACCACACTGTTCAAGCATTGTCTAAGTTGACCTTAACTTTTTTCGTCACTCCTGATCTACCTTTCCACAGCAGCAAACAATTGATCAATTCCTTCACTACTCAATAGTCACAAGAAATATATAAAGATAAAAGTCATAATAAAACTATAATTATCAAGAAAAGAACAAGAATGAATAATAATAGCTTAGTAGACTTCAAGGTATATTAGAAAAGAGTAGTAATAAGATATCAGCATATAGTTGCTAGAGCTGATGAACAAACTAATTAGGAAGAAAGGACGCTGATAAAGAAAAGCCTTCTCTTATGGCAGTCTGATACTATATACATCAGAATGACGGACATCCTACTGAAACCAGCAATTAGAAGATGCTTTTGCTAAAAATCATTGATGCTTCACTTGGACCCTGTTCTAGTTCACCTTCAATTGCTGTGACAAAACACTCTGACCAATAACAACTTGGGGAGGAAAGAATTTATTTGGTTTATATTCCCTGGGTCACAGTTCATCACTGAAGGAACCCACGGTAGGAACACAGGGCAGGAACCTGATGGCAGGAGTTGAAACACAGGCCACAGAGGAACACTGCTTACTGGCTTGGTCCCCTGGCCCATACTCAGCCTGCTTTCTTACACAATACAGAACAACCTGCCCAGGGGTGGCATCACCTATAAAGAGCTGGGCCATCCCGTATCACTCAGCAATCAAGAAATACCCCACAGACATGGCTACTGGCCAGTCCAATGGAGACAATTTCCCAATTGAGCCTCCCTCAACCCAGGTGTGTCAAGTTGACACTAAAGCTCTCCAGCACAGACCCACAGGCTAACTACAAGCGGGATGAGAGCTTGACATCTCTATGTTCATTTTTTTACCTGACAGTCTCCTTTGTTTTTGGCTGCAGACACCTAGGTAGTTCATTGCCCTCAGCTCTCCTCTTGAGTTACTCTGTTACAAAAACAGAGTCTTGAAGAATAGAAGCACCTCTGCTTCTGCACGCATGCGCACACATACACACACACATGTGCCTGAATACTTTCACATATATAGAGAGATTAGGATATCAAGATATGTGATATTAAGGCTTCATCCTGAAACAAAAGTAATCAGCTCCCAAGAACCAGTTTGATCCCTTCAAGAGATGATCAAGATAAAGACTTTATGGGATCATCTTAAGGAATTAGAACTAAGAAAATAATAAACCCGACCAAACCTGACCAGGAGTGCCTAATTATGTATACCTTTTGCCACCCCCTCCCAATTCTTCCTCTGTTCATACCTAAATACGTCAGTACCCTGAAGACAAACTTTGGTGTCACTTGACCTCTCTGTTCTCTTCTCAATGTGGCCATATTAAATTAATGTCCTCTATCCACATTCACCACCACTTACCTCTTTAATTGGCTTATCGGGGATGTGTCACTAAGTCTAGCTTTGGGGAGGTGAAGAACCTAGGCTGTTGAGCCAAAAACTCTGGTTACATTATCATATATTCTTTGAATATTGGCTATGTATAATGACTAACTTCAGTCTACATAAAATAATTGCCAACAGTTTAAAAGCTAGAAAAGAATATATACTGAACTTGAATAAGATCTCTTGAAGAGAGCGCATACACAAAACCTCACAAAACATGAGGATGTTGATATACTTTTTCATCCTACAGGGGTTAAGAAAATTTGTTCTGCATCAAATGTGAGTGACCATGGCCCAGGGACATGGATTCAGGTTTCTCCAAATAACATACTCCTACATGGAAGCAATTTCATGGATCCCTCCGAGTTACAGAATAAAAGGAAGTCAGAAGTCAAGGCATTTACCAAATACATGGGTAGGAACCACAGAGAGGTAGTGACGGCAGTGTAGGAATCTGTTATAGGTTCAGATATTAACTGATGATAGTCTTAGTGCTGGAGCTGGTGAAAGCTAGTGCTCTACTAAGGATACGTTTACCTGATAGGTCAGATACACACAGCTGGCACTAACTAAACTTTAAGGGGACTAAAGAGTGTCCACGATAATTTTGGCTCTGGTTGTGCAACATTTCAATTCTCTGAAATCATGACATTCTGATCATTCAATTGGCCTTGTAAAATTTTTATCACAGGTGTGACTTTTTAATGGGCACTGTGATTCATGAGGGGGAGGGGCATTCATAAATGTATCCACATTCAAATTAAGTGATTATATTCTCTAGAAGAAATCATACAGGAGGAAAACATAAATGGAAACAGGAAGAAGTTGTAATGGAGTTGATTCATCAAGAAGTTGTGCTGTGATCTGATTGGCTGTGTGCCCTCAGATCCCACATGCTGAATGCTAACACCGAAAGCAAAAGTGGAGCCTTAAGAGGTGTTTAGCTCGTGATGGAAGGCACTCGAGGGAGGTTTCTCTCTTCTTCCATCTGAGGACATTGCTAGCGGGCATCATCTCTGGCTAGCTGGCACTTACACACACAGTCTTGCTGCCACATTTTCCTTATATTCTGAAGAAATTAAGAAACAGAAACTGAAAAAGAATAATGAATTTATTTACAGTTTGTCAAATTTGGGGTTATATGGAAAAAAAGCTTGATTTCTTCCTCACCCTGCCTGTGGTCATCTTACAATTATTAGAAAGTTATGAATCACAGGGAAATCCTGTGATAGAGAATAGAGAGCAGGAAGAACAAAGAGCTGACAGACGGGGAGAAGAGATGTGAGATACTGTCTTCTGGATGTAATAGAACTGATGGATCCATCAACAGAAGCAGCTATAGGTGCCTATATGAGACCTACAGAAAGTCAAGCCAGTCAAAGTTCTAGCAAGGCTGGGGAAGGGACCCCAACACCGAACTTTATTGGGGAAGCTGTTGGCAGTTGACAGCTGTTGAAAGAGAGAGAGTCACCCTCCTTTGGAGACATGGTCACTGGTAGTTTGCTCATGCCCCGGTGGGTAGCCACACACTCATGTGCATATGGGCATTGGACTCAGGGGGGTTACTAGTAACGTATTTTTTTGGAAAAAAAAAAAGACATGAAGTCAGGAGGGAGGCAGATTAGGGAGTGTTAGGGGAAGTTGGAGGGAGATGATGATGGATGGATATGATTGGTGTACATTGTATAAATAAAAACCTTTCAAAGAAGAAAAGCACTGTTTAACAAGAAAGAGAGAAATGCCATGAGTCAGAAGATATACAACAGAAATTTAGCTTTGATATAGTTTATCAGAGACCTTTTTTCCTGGGACAAGGTAATCTGGGCCTTAAGTAGCCTCTGCTCTCTGTCATAGAGATAGTTTTTTATTCAAGTCTTTGCTAGGGAAAATGGGTTCTTAATGATCTCTCATTTTATGAAAGAAAAAAGAATCTCAGATATCTATGGTATATAACACCCCACCTATTCTGAACACAGCAGAGCTTTTGTCTGTAAGTTTATTACTTTGATAGACAGAGTTAAGCCTTTTATATTTTCCTCTATGTTTGATGCAGACTATCTATTTAGTTGCCTTAATAAATGACATTGATATTATTAATTGGTTAATTAATTTCTTGTGTAAATGTGTGCTGTCAATGCAAAGGCACAAGTATCAAAGGGAATAAGAGATAGATTAATCTGGAGCCCAATATGGGTGAACACGGCCTGAGGAAACAGATTAAGTTCACCCCAAACTCTATGTTCCAAACATGGTAAGAGTTTCATAAAGTTTTTAAAGGAGTGGAAGAAAAAAATCATAAATCCAGACACTTCTAAAATTCATTGGTGGGCGCTCGAGAGATGGTTCAACAGTTAAGAGCACTGGCTGCTCCTGCAGAAGACCCGGGTTTGATTCCCATGTGGCAACTAACAACCATCTCTAACTCCAGTTCCAGGGGAATAAGGCATCCTTTTCTGACCTCTGTGGGTATTGCACAACATGAGTGCACTTACATACATGCATGCAATGCACTCTTACACAGAAAATAAAAATAATAAATGAATTATTTAAACAAAAAGTACATTGGTGGAGATAACAGGTAGGCAGATTACAGAAAAGTGATAAAATCCCAGCTATACTCTCAGATGATACCTGATGACATTCTTAGCCTTTGGGTGAGTGAGAGCTAGTGGTCTGTTTGTACATTTCAAAGGACTTTCCTAGCAATCACAAGGATGTTAGGCCACATACAGAGGTGGATAAAAGTGGTTCTTAAGGGGGATAAACATAGCCAACACTTTCCCTCATCATTAAAATTCTAATCAGTTAATCAGTCTGGTAGAAATTCAGTGTAAGGTGCAGTTCTTTCCAGGAATTGTTATTCCAAGTGAGTGTGGCTTGTGTGTGTGTGTGTGTGTGTGTGTGTGTGTGTGTGTGTATACAGGCACACGCATGCTATGGCATGCATGTGGAGGTCAAATGAGAACTTTGAGGAGTCAATTCTCACCTTCCACCTTGCTAAGGCAAGGTCTGTCCTGTTTCTGCTGCTGTGCTGTGTACACAAGCTTCTTGCCATTCTGTCTCCACTTCCCATCTCAATATAGGAATGCTGGGATTATAGATGCATACCGCAGCATATGGTTTCTTAAATGGGTTCCGGGGATGAAACTCGAGTCATCAGGTTTATAGCTAGCACCATCTTCTTGGTCCTTGCTTAATCTTAATTTTCATGGTGTGTAGTCATTGTGTGGGGTACAATAGTTACATAAAATATTTTCACAAAGGCATGCATCGTATGTTGAAGATATTCTGCTCTTTGCTTTCTTCTCCGTTCCTCTGCATATGCTAGCCTCTGTCCCCTGGGAGGTCTTAGTATACTTACATATCATATATACATACATGATTTTATGAATCTATATAAAATCTAGGACCTGGAAATGATGAAAATGGCACAATATTTGTCTTTCTGAGATTAGTTTAATTTGCTTACCACAATCATCTCCTGTGGCATCCATTTTCCTTCTGACAATATAACCCTGGTCTTTTTTATGACTGAAAACAACTTCACCATGTATCTATACTAAAGTTTCTCTATTCATTTCTCTGATGTTGGTCACCTAGGTTGGCTCCCTAACTCAGCTATTGTGAGTAGTGAGTGCTATAATAAACATCGTTGTGCAAGTATCTCTGTGACGTCTTGACTTGACATCCTGGGGTTAAATTCCCAGAAACTGAATAGCTTAGTCATAGGTAGAATTATTTTTCAGTTTTCTAACAAACCTCCACATTGGTTTCCAAAATGGATTGGTTGATTAATATTCCCGTTAGCAGTGCACCATAGTTTCTTTTTGTGTGCATCCCTTACAGTATTTGTTGTTGTTTTTCTTTGTTCAATACATTATTCATTAAATTTTTGTGCAATTCATACATCTTAATCATATTTAGACTACCTCCCCTATCTACCTTCCCCAAATTCCTCCTACCAGATTTCATGCATTCTGTCATATATGTTAAGACCGATGGAGTCAAGTGTGTATACCAAGATGTCCCTTATGAATTCATGCACTGGAACCTGGTCACTCCCTTAAAGAAGACCCACTCTTTCCAATTGTTTTCTTTTTAAAATTCTATCATTTTTATCTTGTGTGTATGAGTGTTTTGCCTGCATGTATGTAAGTGCACTTGTGTCGTACAATGCCTGTGGAGGTCAGACAAGGCATCGGATCCCCTGGAACTGGAGTACAAATATTGTTAGCCACCATGTGGGTGCTGGGAATTGAACCCGGATCCTCTGCAGGAGCAGGCAGTGCTCTTAACCTCTGATCAGTTTCTCCAGCCTCACAGTTGTTTCCTTAAAGACTGCTACTCTGGGGAGATACTAAATCTCAGTGTAATTTAAATTTGAATTTCTCTGGTGACTAGTAGTGGAAATGTGAGGAGGCTTCTTTTCTTTGGAATTCTGCTTCCAGCTCAGATTCCTGAATCCCTGATACACACTAATTTTGCAAGTGAAAATAATAATAGATAGTATGCAAGCTGAAGAGGAGGAACTAGTGCTTCTCTTCAGAGTTTCTCCTCTCTGACAAGGGCTTCAGAACAGGGTCCTGGTGACCCTGTAGTGGAAAGAGAACCCTCATGGGGTATTGAATTTTCTAGTTGCTTGATCTTGACCTTCCACCAAGCAAATGTGTGCTCTTTATTTTACTTCATGTAACGTATCCTGTTACAGCAGCCAGAATGAGCTAATATAAGTAGCATTTAGAGTATATGATCCTAAGCACCAGCAGGAGAAAGGCAGATACTCCTGTAGAAAAATAACATAATGACATCAATGGGCTTTTATAGGAGAGAGACTGTAATAAGCATCGACAAAGGCTCCCAGAAAACACACCTTGGATGTCCTACACTGACTGATCAGAGCTCCATTGAATGTGGAGAGATTGAAATATTGCAGACTCAGAGGCTTAATTTCAAATTATCTTGAGGTATCTTGGTCCCTTGAATACCCACTATCTTCCTCTGTGTGTGACTTAAAATCCATGTGACTATCATGTGAAAGCTTTATGATGTATTAACTTAACAGATCCCTAGCTTTGGATACATTAACCTAATAGATCTCAATGCAAAAGCTTAAGACTTTCCTCAGAGAGTATCCGAGGCTTAAAGTAGAGATTCTCCCACTTCACTGTAACCCACTTACCTGAAGTCCGACCAATGTGTTTGAAATGTGTGTTCATTTAAGACTTCCTTTTTTCTGTACTGTAAAAGCTTCATGAAATTGCTATGTCATTGGAACATGATATTTGGGGGAAACATAATCTAGGTTTCTAAGCCATATTTGGCTCTAGGATAAACTATTCTTTTTTATTTTTCCTTGAGTTGAGAACTATGTTTTTGCATCAACGCAAATCAATACATAACAATATGGCTAACCTAGTAACCAGGGCTAAATAAACTCAAACCACAATTGATACCATATCTAAAAACACTTACCTGGGAAAATTAAAAATTGAAGCCAGTAAATCTAACTCATAAAATTAAAATTAACTTTAACAAATGAAAGAAAGTAAAATATTTATGAAATAAAATATTAGAGGCAATATGAAATGATACTTCTTTCATATTGTTATAGACACAGATCTGAGCTTGAAGGATTCCCATTAAAGTTCTATGTTCTTATGTCCCAAGACGAATTTTACCAGGTACAAATGACTAGAAACACACAGAAACACATACTCACATACACATATTTTTTTTAAAAAAGATTTTTAAAAGGAAGAGGAAACACTCTCAAGAATGGGAGACTTGGAGTTAGCTAGTGATCTGGAGAAAGACATACATTTGAAAGTGCCGGGCTGAGAACATCATGACACTTTATACACCATTTACGTAGCATCCTCCTCTGCCCTATTGGTGTATCTCAGATTTTCCTCCCACATGCTTTGTTTGTTGCGTGGAGCCCAGGTGGGGATGGGTTTTCACTCTTTTGTCTACTGGCTTCTTTTGTGTATTAACCTTGGTATTACTTTAGATAAGTCTCTACTCTCTGCCACAGTGTACTGCCAGTGTGAACATAAATTGAAAGAAAGAAATAATTTTGAAGACTTTAGCCTTAGCTAGTAAAATGAAGATATGGGCATATGAATTCTGAATCAAGTCCAGTTTACACAGCATATATCCTACCACCAATAGGAATACTACATGTTGAGACCGGGCTGTGCCCTGTTCATTACTCCATATGGCACATACAGCAGTGATTTTTCAGACTGTCCTTGCCCTGAAAGATTTCGTTCCATAATCAACTTTTAATGCCAGTTTGAAAGAAAGCAAAAAGCAGGATGCTCGTTTTCTTGGTAGACATGTAAACAGCACCATCTGTCCACACTACACAAGGCATAGACTAATAAATAACATTCTTGAAAATGCTCCATTTTGTCAATTCATCAAAGTAAATTAAGACTATATAAGTACCTGAGTCTATTAAAATTATGTCAAACACCCCAAACAAAGAACAGGGTACAACACACTCTGTTAAACCCCGTAAAGAGAACACACTTAACATTGCAATTGAAAAAGCCTCACTGATCTGACACCTAACCACCTGGTGTGTACTTCAGGACCAACAGTCAGAGACGCTCATCTATCCTAAGGGTTTCAGCTTAGCTTGGTCCCCAATATTGAAACAATCTACTTGAATTGCCATCCATCTGTCCACCCATCTCTCTGGACCTGGTTCTGCATTGTGCCTCTACAACCTCGGGGTCCTGTAACTCACCAAGAGACTCTGACCCTGGGGCTTGACTCTATAGTAAGAGATGCTGCCAGAAAACCTCCAACATGGTATGTTATTTAAATTCTGCAGAGATTTCTAAGTGTCTATATTGGTCTCCAACTTCTGATTCTTTTTAAACCTCTTAAAACCTGCTGCACCCTCTTTAATCCTTGGTAACCATTCTAATATGGATAGATGATGATAGATAGATGATAGATAGATAGATAGATAGATGATAGATAGATGGTAGATAGATGATAGAAGCATATAGATAGATATACATAGATAGATAGATAGATAAATGATACATAGATAGATATTAACTATGTGATACATAATGTGTGATCTGAAAGTTGAAGTTAGTGTTTCTCTTGGCCACCTACCAAGGGAAATCAGGACCATTTGCTAAATTACAGTCAGTAAAACTGATGTAACCTATGAATTTACTATTAATTAATAAACTATGATATTACAGAAAGACACAAACATTCCTATGTTTCTGAGATGGTGCATTTATGATACTAAATCACTCAGTTCATAACCCAGAAGAAAACTGGGCCTGATCAAAGAGAACTCAGAAGGTGACTCAGTCTTTGCTATTGGAAAGACACTGACCCTTTGAGCCTATTAAAAATAACACTTTAAAAAAAGTATTTTCAATAAGTATCTGTATCAAACGCACCTATTTTGTTTAAAAGGAAATCATGAGCTTCACAAGAAATCCTTGTGGCAGGAAGTGACATGATGAAATTTCATTTAGAAATACCCCATATTGTATGGGCTAGAGTGCTTCAAAAGAAAAGGAATTTAGGAAGGGAAAGAGGAAAGGAGACAGGAAAGGAAGACAGAAAGAAAGGAGGAAGAGAGGGAAGGAGGCAGGAAGGGAGGGAAGAAAAGAGGAAGGGAGGAAGGGAGGAAAGGAGAAAGGAAGGGAGGGAAGAAGACCACTCTCCAACAGTAACATACAGAATAAATTTTCTGGGAAGAGTGTTTAGACCACAAAACAGGGACTTGCAGTAAGTAATATGGGAAGTTACAGAGCCTGAAAGGAAGTGTGTGGGGAGAAGGCCGCTGCATAAAAACAAACCCTAGACAATATTTACACTTAAGATATGATGATTCAGTAGGGTTGATCAAAAAAAAAAAAAAAAAAAAGACAAAGGCTGGAGACATGGCCCAGAGGTTGAGAGCACTGGTTTCTCTTGCAAAGCACACGGATTCAATTCCCAGGACCCCCATGGCTGCTAACAACCATCCTTAACTCCAGTTCCAGGGTAATCCTATGGCCTTTTTAAGCATTGCATAACATAGGTGCACTTACATACATGCAGTCAATACACCCATACACAAAAATAATAAAATATTTTTAAGAAGGATAGTCAAACAACAAAAAGAATAAAAATTAATTATGACTGCTAATTTTACTTCTGAAACCTTTTGAGAAGGAATTTCAGAACAAATCAACACATTTTCCCTCCAAAGACTCATAGCCCCTCTTCGATATGGTCTCCCATCCCAGCACCCTTTCTCCTTGGTTTCCTCAGAACATCACTTTGTGGTTTGCGTTCTTAGCGTCATTTCCTTTCAGTCTTCTTCCGTCAATACCAGCATGAAGTCGCTGTCTCTGTTACTCTGATATGTCCCTGACTTCTGTTCTTACCTGGATCTGGGAGAACCAGACATGGGGAAGGTCAGAGAGTTCTATGTCTTCTGAGACTAAGACCTCACTATTTAGCTTAGTTTTTATTGCATTTACTGGTAGGTGGTTTTGCATTAAAGAATTAACCTGACAGGTTTTTGTGCAGGAGAGAGATGAAGTAGACAAGTAATCATTAGTTTAAATCTTTTGATAAAACCAGAGTGTGAAAAGGAGGTTTCCATGTTTAACCACCGTGTGCTTTGGTGTCATTACTTTCAACTGTCTTATTTTATTATATTGCTGGCTAGAATTTTCCTAGTTCTTTAGATGTGCCCTAATTAAAATAAAGCTATGGGATTAAGGGGCTTTATGTGGCACTGTGGTGCTAAGAACCCCAGGGTTTCTGTGGCATTTATTGGTAACATTTATATTGTTTACTTTTCTATCACACAACCTAGTGCAATAAATACTGTTGTAATCATATTGTTTTGCTTTGAGAAGGTGTATAAAGGAAAATACTAGATCAAAGGATGAAGATCTAATTAATTTTGAGGGATACTTAAAAGTTAGGTGGCAGGATTTACAATATTCTACAATATCCAACCAGCAATGTGTAAGCATTTGTGTTTCTCTCTACGCTTGCCAAGTATCAGCCACTTTGTTACTCATCTGCAATGGACTAAATCCCTTTTCAGTTTTAATTTTCACATCTTGAAAATTGAGCATCTTTTTCCAGCTGTACAGGTTTTCTATTTGCTTTCTTTACCTTCCTTTCTGCCTCCCTTTCTTCATTCTTTTTGTTTTTGTTTTTTTTTTTCTCAATCAATAGTTAAGCATTCTTTATTAAGATAATATGCTATTTCGGAGGATAGGGAGATGGATCACTGGGCAAGAATGCTTGCTTTGCAAGCATGAGGACCTGAGTTTGAATCCTTAGCAGCCACGTAAAGAGAGAGCCAAGCTGTGCATGCCATTGACATGGGTTTGGGACATGGAGACAGGCAGATTCTAAGAGCTTGCTGGCTAGCTGGCCTATGTAAAAAAAAAAAAAAAAAAAAAAAACTAGTGAGGAAAAGTCTCAAAGCAGTAAGTGCGAGAGAGATAGAGTAGAGGACACCAGGCTTTCTGCTCTGGGCTCTGCGTGTGGAGTCCTGTAGAAGCAGTTTATTTGGTGCTGTAAATGTATCTCTATTGCTTTTATTTATGTATGGAGTTGATCAGTGCTTACCTTTACCAAGATTAGCTGCTAATTTTAAAAGATAAGTTTGTATCTACCAGTTCTTTTAATTTCCTTTTTTTTTTTCATTTTGAGAGGTGAGATACAGAAGACTAACTGATATAGTCCTAATCTCTCAACTAATGAAGTATTACTTTTTTAATATAGAAAGGAAAGATAGATGATAGATAGATAGACAGATAGATAGATAGATAGAGTGCATAATTCAGTTTAGAACATAGTTTTCTTTATGCTTGGTGGATGTTTATCTACGGTAAATGCTTAACGATGCTTCACACTCAATATTGATTTCTGAGTATGATAAACTTTAATCAGCCCTGTAAAGTAAAGTAAAGTAGTGATCACTAAAAGACATTAGCTTATGAGCCTAAATCTTCCTGAAGAAAGGTGGCCTGGTCTCTGAAATGATAATGAATCCGGAAAAAAAAAAAAGAGAAAGATGCAGGAATGAGCTCCTGTGTCTTGATCATGTATTTAGTGTAATATAAAATCTTTCCGTACTTTTGAATGGCTGCTATTCTTTTCTCATCATAGTCTCATCTTCTGTGGAGAAGGACAAGCCATTTAATTCCAATCACTTCTTTAGAGGCTACTGGGTTACCATCAGATAATAAATAACCCTTCCTTGTTTAAACATGATGGAACTAGTCTGGCTGGCCAGCAAGGCCAGGGGTCCTCCTGTCTCTGACTCCCTGACACCTGCCATTGCGCCCAGCTTTCCGCATAAGTTCTAGAAATCCAAACTCAGTTCCTAATGCTTGTGTAGAAAGCATTTTACTGACTGAGCTATCTCTCCACCTTCGTTTTATCTTTTAAAATTGTAGTATTCAATTGGATGATTTGTCTTTGTCTTTTTTTTCTAAACATGTCTTTGTCATAAAGACTCTTAGTTTATTTACAAGCTTATTCTATTACAAAATATGACAGAATGTTAAATAGATTTCTTAATGTGTCAAATTCATCTTTTAATAGTATGTACTAATTATAGTGTTAATTTTTCCACAGTCTTATCAACTAGTTAATGTTTAATTTTTCTGGCAAGAGAAAGACAAGAAAGAATATTTCTTGTTATTAACTTAATTGGTGTTCCCATTTTTAGAGAAGCAAAATGCATTTTCAAATATTCATTGGAAAATTTTATTTCTTCTGATAGCAATTTTTGTATGCCCGGCCACTATTCTTATTTTGTCTTTTTTCTTGCTGGTTTATAAGATGTTTCCACAGTAACATTCTTATCAAAACTCTTTTTTCTTGTTATAATGTGGCAAACACTTTCCAGTCAATAACCTGAATTTAAAATGTGTTTAGGATTATTTTTCACCAAAAAAAAAAAAGCATTGAGGTTTTTAAAGATCTTCCTGGTTGCATGACAGAATTGCCTCAGTTTAAAAGCATATTCCCTTCTCTTTATCTAAGCATTATAATTTCACTTTTTGTTAAACAGATGGTTACTCCACTCATCTGGAACGTTAAGAATGATGGGAACAGAATTTTAATTTTATTTATTTGAAGGGTATAACCAGTACCTCATACCACCTGTTTCTGGATATTTTTAATCTCTCTATTGATTAGAAATATTCCTTAGATGCTTATCAAAATTCCCCTTTTGCTTTTTTCTATTTTTCTGTTTACTGATATCAGAACTTGATCTAACCAACGTTTTACTGCAGTCAGGAACTGATAATTCAATCCGCTCCCATTCTCCTTAAAAATAAGACTTACTGGGTCTGTGGATGGTAAGCACAATAATTTCTATGTTTCTTAAGATAGTCTGTGAGATAATGAATGAAACTGTAGAGGAAATTTCAAATGCATATAAAAACTGGAGAAAAACAATGTCCTAAATCAAGTAAAACTGAGCGTCCTGATACATCATGCTAGACTGACTCTTAATGTTTTATGAGGGAAATGGACATGTGATCGATGTTTAGTCAGGTTGGGTTCAGCAAAATGAGGCTAGCTGTTTGCCAAAATTGATTTTATTAGAATTCTGCAGTACAGCATGAATTTTCTCACTCTCCCCATCCACCATAGGATTTTCCTGTAGAGCAGGGATACTCAATAAAAATACAGTGCAAGATACAAATAGAAGTAAAATTCACTAGTAGTCAGATCTTTTAAATTGAAGACAACTAGGGTAAGAGTAGCTTATATTTTATTTAATGAAAATATGGAAAGCATATTTAATTTAATAATAAATATGTGATCAATATAACACTATTAATGATATAGTCTAAATACTTTTCTTTTTTCTAAACTTTGAAAATCGAGTCTTCAGTCACTTGTGTGTTGCTGTGTTTGTTTGTGAAAAGGCCTCCACTATGTAGCCCAGGCTGGCCTTGAGCTCACTCTCCTCCTGACTCAGCCTTCCAAGTACTAGGATTATAGGCATGAGCTACCATTCCCAGCTCTGACATATTTTTAAAGCCTATCTCAATTGGAATTCAAATCATTCTGAGTTCTCAATAGTCATGAGAATTTACTACACTGGCAATTATAATGCTAGAATTTTGTCATTGACCTCATTCTTTACAGCTAATCAACCTATGTAGAATCTAAGGAAATATTTATACTGCCGTCAAGTTCATCAAATGAGTATACATGACATACTTGTTAGTGGGAATTTGCTGGAGTTGGCCAAATGTGGTGCTCAGGAATTTAATTGAATTAAATATGCATATTTAAAATACGTATTACAATGTAAGTGAATCATGAGCTAATATCTTTTCTCTGTCTTAATAGTCAGAGGTGAGTGTAACTTTAAAGTGATGTAGCTGTGCATGAGAAAGTACCAGAGTCCCCTTTTCTCTAGAACAAATGAAGATCTTGCAAAAAGCCCTGTGACGCTAAAATGCTGACAAACTCAGCTTCATAATGTAAATGCCTAGATACAGAAAATGCAGTTCAGTGCTGTGTAGCACTGGGACACATCTAAAAGCAGGAAATGGGTGTAATCTTTGCATTTTTAGAATTGTTGCTACAGTTCCTCATAAGGTTGAAGGTGGAGATGGAGATTCCAATCTTGGACAAGTGAGATGGTTCAGCTTGCCACCAAGTGAGAGGCGTCTGCCACCAAGCTTGATGACCCGAGTTCAATACCTGGAACTATCACAGTTCAGAAGAAAAAAGCAGGTTCCCACAGGTTGTCCTTTGACCTCCACAGGCATACACACACACACACACACACACACACACACATACACACACACACACCCTTTCTGACTGCAACAGGCACGTTCACTCAAATGCACAAACACACTCAAGCATGCACTGCATTAAAATAAAAGATTTCTTAAAACCCGCTGAATGAAACCTTTCAAATCTACACATTTTATTATCAAAAAGTCAGTTAATAAAATGCCCATTTGTGGATAGACTCTGCTATCTACGTACAATTCATGTAACACATCTTCCTGCAGAACAGTGTAACCCAATAAAAATATGCTGCAGAGCACATGTATAATTTGAATTTTTCTAGTAGTCGGAATTCTAAAATTGAAGACAAACAAGTGAGAGTAGTATTTAAGAGGGAAATTAATCGCCAATCTTCACAATATGAGTTCATCTTAAACTCATCTAGCCATGTAAACTCATGTACAGACTGTAGCCATTCTTTACAGGCTGGCTTTGTGTTGAGCAATTCTTCCATGCAGACCAAGGTCATTTATGAATTGCATTTGCCTTCACTTCCTGCTGGTGTTGAGACTAGATACAGAAGCTTTGGGCTATCTCAAGATTCTTATACTAGTTTGCATCCATCCCTGAGAATGCTCACTGCTTTCTCTCTCTACCATCTTCTGGCAGAACTATGCCCATCTAATGCTGCAACCCAATATTTCATCCTTCTCTTGTTCGCACTCTAGCCCTCAGCCCATCTGTTCAGTTTTTTATCTCAGTTGCTGCTTTTAATAAATACTGTCCCATTTTTATGTATTTTATGACTTCTGGTTCCTTCTTTCTGTTCCAGTATCATCGTCCCTTATCTCTTAGTAAATATGGAAAACGTTCCCCTTCGATTATTGTTTATTACATTTGTTAATTCTGCTTTATCTGCTCCAGTTTCTTTCTCTTTCAGCTGCAGTAGAACAAATATTGGTTTTCTTTTCCTGTGAGTTCTTATGCTTTTGCAGGTATATTCCAGACAGTAGATTTTGTATGTGTATTGCTGAGAAGAAGCTAAAAGCCAGATGTTTGGATGTGTCCTCCTTTATGGGTAGCAGGTGTAAATAAATGGGATCCTGGAAAGGAGCCCACATGTCACTGCTATTCCACACACTTCTATTTAGTTCCCTTTATTCTTGGATGAGGCCGCCAGGGAAGGGCTTGTACACCCTGGACTCAGAAAGGTTAGCCCAGGTTAATTACAGATATTCCTTTAGATAACTTGTGTTCTTTTCAGTGCTGGATTGGCCACTAGTTTGCTGCTTTCGTGTGGCTGCATAGAATCCTGGGAGATACAGAAGAGAGTGACACATTTTTAAAAATTATCTTATAAGTAAGTTAATGCATAACTCCTTGCTTCTGTTTCTCTGGGGAGCTATGACTGATTCTAAGTTCTATCCTATGGTAAAAGCCAAGATTCTTGGAGGTGGCTTGAAATTACAGTCATGAAATTCTGCCTTTTAATTACTCAACTCTCCATTTAATATCAGTTCAGTCTACCACAAACACTGGTGTAATACTGTGCATGACTCTCTCTAGGGATCATGGTTTCTTTTCTTTTATTATAGAACAAAAAAATGAGACTATTAAAATATTAGTTTAGGGGATGATTGGTGGTTAAAAGCACTCACTTGTTGCTCTGAAGGAGGACTCAAGTTCAGATCCCAGCACCCATATCAAGCAACTTGTAACCAGTATGACTCCAACTCCAAAGGATCCAATGCTTTCTGTCAGCCTCCTTGGAATACCCATATGCACATACAAATACACACATGCAGACACATGTAACTAAATAATTCAATAGATCTCTTAAGTATATATCAGTTTACTTTGCAATAATACTGCATTAGTAAAAACTGCGTAGAGAACAATTTTGAAACAAAGGATTAAATCTTTGTTCAGGCTTCATAGACTTGACTATGGAGAAACACTTCTTTCTCCTCAAACATTATGGGGCTGTCTGGTTCATTGTCCTGTGCATGATCCCAGTTCTGCATTTGGCCACATTTACAAAACTTGGTTATTCCCCTTCCTCTCCTCCTACAGCTTGTAGCACAGGACTCAAGTTATCATTGTATCTCCTTCCGTCTTACAACTGTTTCCTTCACTTCCCCTCTGTCCACATTCCATCATGTTAATTCAAATTCAGATTAATCCGAATCTGCCCCAGTCACACACGTAATCTTTGAATCCTTAGTCCTTCATCTATGTCACTGCCAATTCTTTCTGTCTTACTGCTTCTAATTCAACTAATTGGGCTTGTTGCTTCTAATTCAACTAATTTATGCTTTGCCTAGCATAATGCAGATATATTTAAATTCATTCTATTAAGATAAAGATATATAAAAAGTATATTTGACAAGAGAGAATACCAGTTGCAGTCAAGTACTCTTAAAAAGCAATAGGTGGCACTATTAGATAAGGAGGTTAGCAGGTAGCACAAAAGAATGTTTAGAGCAGACTCCAAGTAGATCCACTATAAAAAAGGAAAAATAACAGAATTAAAAATTTAGTGAAAGGTGAGATTCAAAATATCTGTCATCATCTCTATATTTAGAGAAGAAGGAAAGGTAATTTATTTTAAAAAGTATATGTATTTTTTTTTAATTTACAAGTGTGGAATTTTTATAGAAAAGGAGCTATAATTCAGTGAGGTTTTTTTTGTTGGTTTGTTTGTGGATTGGTTTGTTTGCTCTTTGGTCTTTCTGAAACAGTGTCTCCCTGTAGTCCCAGCTGGCCTGAAACTCACAGAGCTCCACCTGTTTCTGCCTCCCAAGTGCTACAATTAAAGGTTTGTGCCACCACACCTAGATATAATTCAGTGTTTTAAAATGCTAAAATTAACATGTGTCTTATAATTTTAATTTAAAATCTTGTGTGGGGTTGCAGCAGGGCTCAGAGAGTAGTGGTGCCTGTTGCCAACACTGACGACCTGAGTTCAAACCCAAGGACCCATGTGGTGGAAAGAGAAAGAACTCCTGCGTGCTCTCCTCTGATCTCCAAACATGGGCCACACATAAATTAAGGGGAGCGGGGAGAGCAGGGTGTGGTGGTGCACACCATTAATCCCAGATTTGGGAGGCCCAGGCAGACGAATCTCTATGTGATTGAAGCCAGCCTAGTCTACATAGTGAGTTCCAGGCCAGTTGGGTCTTTAGGGAGAGCCTCTCTCAAACAAACAAGCAAACAAATAAATATATGCATACATAAATAAGTAGATAAATAAATAAAATGTCATAAAATGTTTAAAACAACAAAAAAGAAAGACACTGATTTTTAAATATCTTTTGGGATCTATAAGTTATAGTATATGGAAAAATTAAGCTCATGAATATTTTAAAAAATGAAAGCAGCCCAGGAACTGTGGTGTACACTCCTAATCCCAGAACTTGAAAGGCAGAGGCAGACAAATCTCTGTGAGTTAAGGGTCAATGTGGTCTACATAGAGAATTCCAGAAAAGCCAAGTCTACACAGAAAGACTCTGTCTCAAAACAAAATTAAGTGAAATTATTTTTATAATTTTTATTGAAATAATCGCGCGAATGAAATTAAAGCATATGTATACAAAACAATGAGGTTTCCTTTTAAATAACCTGAAATAATAAGGAGGCAGGAATATAAATGATCTAATCGGTACATAATGCAAGCATCAAGCATCTATTGAAAAACCACACCTCTGTCCCATTAGTGCATTGTACTTTAATTATAATAACTAAAAATGTTTAAGTATATGGACATGTTAACTGCTTCGATTTACTAATTACATACTGTGTATACAAATCAAATTATCTCACAGCACTCCATAAACTTGTACAATTAAATTAATAATTTAGTAGCTATGGACAGTTGATGGTTTCTGGAGAAGTGAAAGTCAATTTTCTTTAACAGAAAATTGCTGCTCCTGGTAGGTCCACTATGTTCTAGCAGATGGTCTCACACTCATGAGTTGTACAGATTGTGCTCCTGAGTCATAACACACACACACACACACACACACACACACACACACACACATGAACCAAAAATTAGGTGTGTGTTAGGGGGCAGATCTAGTAGGATTTAGGGAGAGGAGTATGAAAAGGTTGACTATGATCAAAATACACTGAATAAATGCATGAATTTCTCAAAGCATTATGTAAGTATTATATTCACAAATTAAACAGCAAGAGTTTATATACGATAAAAGTAATAGAAATTTCCAGTGTTTCAAGAAACTCAGAAACATTCATTATAAAATATATACTGATTTTCTTTTTAATTGTGCAGAGTTTAAACAAAAATTTGGAAGCAGGAGAGTCTATCCAAATTGTATAGATGTATTTATGTGTGTGTGAGGACTTATTTAGTATGATTGCAAATTTGACTTAAATAATTCACATTTAACAGAACATACTTTTCTGGTAGAGCCTCATGCATACTAAAATCAGCAGATAATTCCTGAATTGTTTTCAGGGACAAATGTGGTTTTTTTAATACTATGAAAACGTAAAATAGCTATTTAATTTCAGGACCTTTCGCTTCTGTGTTGATAGTACATTCTAAATTAAACAAATCACAATTTTTTTCCTTTCTTGTTTCCAATATAAAAAGAGGCCAAAGCATTTGCATATGAAATACATTATCGGTCATGAAATACTTATCTTCACAGCCAATTTCAGTGGTCACATTTATTCAATCATGTAGTCAGAATTTGAAAGGAAATTTAGTGATAATTTTATTTAAGAACATTGTCACCCTGGTTCTGGAAAAACAATCCGGACCTATTTCTGCCAAGGAGATTTAGGAAGGTGAAAGCTGCCAGCTATGCAAATTCATCGCAACAATAACCCAGACTCAGACATCATGCAAGGACAAGTTGGTAATGATTTTCTTCTACTGTGACTGTTTTTGTAATTGTGCATTTAAAAAGAAGACGTTGTATTTTCAACCTATTTAACACCAGGAAGACAGTAATGAGACTCAGGGGTGATTGTTTTGGTGATAACATTGAATTGTTAAAGGTTTTGATGAAGAAATGCCGTTTTCCTCTGTGATGAGCATTATTTTTCTGGCAGCATCATTTCTTACTCAATAGTCTTGGTTAGGGGTAATGATGCACAATATCAGTAATACATTACAATTATATGACAAAAGTTCTGTAGACTTTGGGCTTGTAAACAGCCAATAAAGAATGTCAAATTAATTCTGAATTATGTGGATGATAGATTCAGGATGTGCCTTGATTAAGAATTAAAGCTTTCCATTATTAATAAAGATGATTGAAGAATGCAGTTCTTAGATATATGAGAAGAGAATGTCTTACTACCTACTTCCTGCTTTGAGCTTCTAAACTTAGTGACAAAATCATGGGTAGGAAAAATTGCATGGATTTCCTGCAATCATGTGCACTTGTGGTCAGGAAGGTCCTGGATTCCATTCTCTTGCCATCATTACAGTAAAACCACCACATATTCAGCAGTTTAAGTCAACACCCATACATTCTCTCCCATGTAGTCAAAAGTCCAGTCATACCTGACTGGGCTCCGGTGCACAGTATCACATCTTACCATGTGGATGCCAGCCAGTCCTCGAACATCAGGTCCATTCAGAAGATGTCCCTTTAGATCAACTTGATTAGGAACTTCATTTATATCTATAATATGCTTCCAGCTTCATCAAGTAACATCATCATCGCAGTGGAGTTCACCATCCATCATCTCCACAGGTTCTGCCCAGAACCAGGGGGAGGACAAACGACTGTTAATAACATAGGACACACATCTCCAGGACCCTCTTGGAATGCTTCCTGCACACTTACTGTCTTAGTTTATTTTCCTCTTGCTGTGATGAAGTACCTTGACAAAAACAAGAGAGAATGGTTTTATTTGGGCTTATGATTGCAGAGGGCACCGTCCAGCACAGTGGCGAAAACACACAGGCAGGCAACGCACGTGGCGGGTGCAGGAGGCTGGCTGGTCACACTGCATCCACACTCAGGAAGCAACGCATGAACAGGAAGTGAGGCTGAGTTAGAAAAGCCTGTAGACCCATCCTTAGTGAAACACTCCCTCCAGAGACGCTCCAAATCCTGAAGATTCCACTGGCTTCCCAAACTGAGCCACCTGCTGGAGATCACGTGTTCAAACACAAGCGCTTACGGAGATATTTCACATTCAAACCACTTTACAGCTGTAGCCGTCACCTGTCCTGTGAGCGTGGGTATGGGAAGAAGGCAGAAAATAGGAATTCTCAGAATTAAAATTTCACAGCAAAAGCACAGACTAAAGGAAGATCATCTTTTGTATTTTTATGTGTGTGAGGGCAATGCTTGCATGTAGGTAGGTGCACCCATGTTGTGCAATGACTGCAGAGGTCAGAAGAGGCTATGGGATCCCCTGGAACTGGAGTTATGGACAATTGTTAGGAGCCATGTGGGTTCTGGGAATCAAACCCCAATTCTCTACAGAAGCAGCCAGTGTTCTGAACTGCTAAGCCATCTCTCCAGTCCCAGGAGGACCATCTTTAAAATCACTTTAAACTTTTATCAAATCACATTTTTTTCCTGGTAAAAAAATTCCAATATTATTTAATGTACATGCCAAACATTCCCCATTAATACTTGATTTGACTGAAGGAAGAAAAGCTACACTTTAAAGCTACCATCTCCTTGTGTGGCAGCTCCAGCATGATTTGAGATAACAAGATAAGAAAATTAAATTTTACAAGCAATTATTATAAATTATAAATTTATAATTATATATGTTTATAATTATAAATTATTATAAATTAAAACTCTTCCAGTTTTTAAATTTTTTATTGAATCCTTGTGTACTTCTTCTAGAACATCTCAATCAGTCTTAATCATCTTTATACTCCGTTCCCCGTAGGCACCTCCACATAGCACCCCCAACAGGAATCCACATATTCTTTCACCTGTGTTAAGGTCTATTGTTTCAAGTTAATGTCCCCAATAGTTCCTCAGTGCAAGTTCGTCCAGAGATCTAGTCATCCTATTCAGAGTCCCTAGCTTTAAGGTTAGCTCATCCTCACCCAACAGTAATCAGTTGCCAATATTTCTTCAGTGAAGATTGAGGGCTGCTCCCTATTTCCCCAGTTCCCTGCGGGTTTTTTGTCTGCTTGAGTTTGCATGGGTCTTGGAGCATTACAACACCATTGTTATAGGTTCATATGAGAAGGATCCCAGGAGCTTGTAGGATTCTATTTCCATATGGTCAAGCATCTCCTCATTGGCTCTTATAATTTCTGCCCCCTCTTCCACAATAGTCCCTGAACCTTAGATGAGTGAAACAATATAGTAGTCCCGGTCAGGGACCCACACTCTGTAGACTCTTAATCTCAGTGATTTTACCATTTTTGACCTTTTGTGTTACTGGTCGTATGTTGCATGAAGGAGATTCATTAATGAAATGTGAGAGATTCTTTAGAGTCTTCTTTATCCCTTGTCCTATTGTGTGAGGTTTAGATGTAGAGGTTGCATTGTAGATGTGCCACTTGGGCATGAGAAATTCATAGACAATATGTGTGACCATGTGGTACTCCAAAAAGAAGCTTCTTTGATGAGTGGTGACTGGGATACTTGACTACAAGGATACACATTTTGCACTTAGTAAGAAGTTACATTAGCCTAGGGATGTGACAGTCTTGGGGATTTCTCTAAGATCTATGATCTCTTCAGCCATGTGTATTTGGCTATGATTACAAACCACACACAACTTTCTTCCCACTGAGTGGGCCTTAAGGCCAGTTAGGTAGTCACTGATTGCCCTAGGATAAAAGTGCCACTACTGCAGCTGTGTCTTATGTTCTGGTGGTCATTGATGTGATTATGTGATTATGAAACAGGTATTGGGTCTTGATTAATGTTCTCCCATAGCTGCTTGCATAGTGCTCTCTAGAGCTAGGAGAGCTAGCCTTCAGGGAAAGTGATTTCCAGGTCAGTACCAGCTCCATTGCTCCAAATCCAGTCTCTGAGCTATGTCTGGTTTTCAGCAATAGGGTCTTAGATTCAAGTTCTGGGAGGCAATCAAGGGCTGTGGCAATAGCCCCTGTAATCTGGAGTCTCTTGGACCACCCCGGCCAACAACTTAAAGAAAGGTTTCTCCTGTCTAGTAATGTAGCCTTCAGCTATGCATATGGACATATGCAGAGATAGTATATGTGGAATTTGTCATTAGGTTGATTCCTTCTCGTGTTTTACACTAGCTAGGCATTATTTATCCTTTCTCTCTCTCTCTCTCTCTCTCTCTCTCTCTCTCGTCTCTCTCCCTCCATGCCTTCCTCATTTAAAGTGTCCCCATTTTCCCCATTTCTCCGTTGATTATGTCAGTCCTAAGGCCCCACCTCTCTTGATCTCACTCTTTCCCTTTATTCCCATAGTTCCGTGTATAACCTCCCCCATTTAAATACCGCGGTGTTACGTATTTCTCCCTTAGTAACAAGGATCTCCTTCTTTCTCTTTACCTCCCTGGATCCTTTCCATTTTCCTGGATCCTGCAGTTACATATAAGGATTTGGTTCCATGATCCACAAAAGAGAGAGAACATAGCATTGTTTATGTTTTCTGACTCTGTGTTACTTCACTTAGTAAAATACTTTCTCGTTCCATCCATTTACTTGCAAATGTCATGATTTTGTCTTTCTTTACCACTGAGTAGAACTCCATTGTGAAAATGCACCACATTTCCATTTTCATTCTTCAGTTGAGAGACACTTTGGTTGCTTCCATCTCTTAGCCATGAACATGGATGTGCAAGTATCTCTGCGATAGGATGAATTCTTTGGGTATATGCCAAGGAGTGGTATAACTGAATCAAATCGTAGATTCATGTTTACTTTTTAAAAGACTTCTCCACACTGCTTTGTGTAGGATTTGCATGAGTTTACAATCCTACTAGTAGTGAATGAGCATTCCTTTTTCCTCACATCCTCTCCAGCATTTGGTATCATTTGTTTGCTTGATCTTAACCAGTCTGATTTGGGGTAAGATGAAATCTTAATGTGGTTTTAATTTGCATGTCCCTAATTATTAATGATGCTGAGCACTTTTTAAGATGTTTCTCAGCCATCTTTATTTCTTCTTTTGCGGACTCTCTGCTCAGATCTTTAGTTCATCTTTTAATTGAGTCACTTGTTTCTTGATTTTTTTTTTATTGAGTTCTTTACATATTCTGGATGCTAAACTGTTGTCAGATGTGTTGCTAGTGAAGATTTTCTCCCACTCTGTGGGTTTTCTCTTCACTTCCTTGGTTGTTTCTTTTGCTATACAGAAACTTTTTAGTTTAATGAAGTATCACTTGCTGGTTATTGACCTTAATTCCTGATCAACTGCTGTCTGATTTAGAAAGTCCTTTCCTATATCTATATATTGTAGGTTACTGTCAATGTTTTGTTCTAACAATTTCAGAGTTTCAGTTTTCTCAATAAGGTCTTTAATCCATTTGGTGTTGACTTTTGTATGAGGTGAAAGATAAGAATCTATTTTCATTCCTCTACATATGGAGATCCAGTTTTGTCAGCACTGTTTGTAAAGGATGCTGTCTTTCCTCCAGTGAGTGTTCTTGACACCTTTGTCAAATATCAGGTGACTGAAATTGCATGTACTCATGTTTCAGTCTTCAATTATATTTCATTGCTCTCTGGGTTTATTTTTGTGACAGTACCATGCTGTTTTTATGATTATAGGTCTGTAATATAGTTTGAAATCTGGTATAGTAATGCCCCTGCATAGCTCTTTGTGCTAGGGGTTACTTTGATTCTCTTTTATGCTTCAATATGAATTTTAACATGTTTTGTTCTAATTCTTTGAAGAATATAATGGGGATTTTGATTGGGAGTGCATTGAATCTTTATATTGCTTTTGATAGGATGGTTGTTTTCACAGTAATAATTCTTCTAATCCAATCCTTCCACCTTCTGCTGTCCTCTACAATCTCTTTCTTTAATTATCTAAAATTTTCATTGCAGAGTTCTTTAACGTCTTTAGTCAGGTTTATTCTGAGGTGTTTTTCTAAGCTATTGTGAATTGGAAGGTCTCCTTGCACTTTTTATCCAATGGCTTGTTGTTGGTATATAGAGGCTAGAGGCCTGTGTAGATTCATTTTGCAACCTGCCACTTTACTGAAAGTGTTAATCATTTCTAGGAGTTTTCTGGAGGAATTTTTGCTGTCTCTTAAGTATAATGTCATGTAATATGTAAAAGGGGATAATTTAACCTCTTTTTTTTCAGTGAGTACTCCTTTAACTTCTTTCTCTTGTCTTATTGTTCTAGCAAAAATTGCAACCTCTACATTCAAAAGGAGCGTCACTAATGCACAGCCTTTTCTGGTCCTGACTTTAGTGGGAATGCTTCCAGTATTTCTCTATTTAGTATGATGCTGGCTGTGGGTTTTTGTATATAGCTTTCATTATGTTGAGTTATGTCCCCTCCAGTCCAATTCCCTCTAGGATTTTTAACATAAATGCATGTGAATTCTTTTCAGAGGCCTTTTCTGCATCTATTGTGATGACCTTGTGATTTTGGTCTTTGAGTTCATTTATATGCTTTATGACATTTATTGACTTATGTATATTGAACCGTCCCTGAATCTTTGGATAAAGCCAAGTTGATCGTGGTGGGTAATCTTTTTGAAGTGTGTCTGTATAGGGTTTGCAAGTATTTTGTTGAGAATTTTTGCATCTATGTTCATTAAGGATATGGGTCTATAGTTTGCTTTATCGGTTGTATCTTTACCTGGTTTTAGTATTAGAGTGATGCTGGCTTCATAGAGGGAATTTGGGAGTTCTCCCTCTGTTTCTGTCTTTTTGAATAATTTAAATAGAATTGGCTATAGATCTTCTTTGAATGTCTGGTAGAATTCTGCTGTGAATTCATCTGGGCCTGGGTTTTTTGTTTTTTTGTGTTTTTTTGTCCTGAGGTTTTATATTCCTTATATGTTATGGGTCTGTTTAAGCTGTTAATATCTTGGTTCAGCTTTGGTGAGTCCCATGATTTTAGATATACATCCATTTCATAAAAGATTTCAAATTTAATAGTGTATAGGTTTTTTAAATATTCTCCTGTAATGTTCTGGATCTTGATGTCTGTTGTAATATTTCCCCTTTCATCTCTGATTTTGTTGATTTGAAGTTGCTTTTTCTTTCTTTTGGTTGACTGGACTAAGGGTCTGTCTATCTTGTTTATCTTGGATTCATTGTTTCTTTGTATCTTTTCTTTGTTTCTGTTTCATTAATATATGCTCTGATTTTTGTTATTTCTTCTTGTCTGCTGCGTTTGGGTTTCATTGTTGTTGCCTTTCAAGATTCTTGAGTTACAATGTTCAGTAATTTACTTGTGCTCTTTCTGATTTTTTAATGTAAGCAGTTAGAGCAATAAACTTCCCTCCTAGGACTGCTTTTAAAGTGTCCCAGAGGTTTTATTGGGTTGTATTGTCCTTTCGGTTTAATTCCACGAATACTTTCATTTATTTCTTAATTTCACTGTGACCCATTCATCTTTCAGGAGTGTGTTATTTAATCTCCATGTGTTCGTGAAGTTACTAGGGCTTCTTCCAGTGTTGATTTTAAGCTTTATTGTATTATGGTCTGATAGAATGCATACAATTATTTCAACTTTTTGTACTTGTTGAGGGTCTTTTTTGTACCCCAGTATGTGATTGATTTTGGAGAAAGTTCTATGGGGTACTGAAAAGAATGTGTGTTCTTTGGTGCTTGGCTGGGATATTCAGTAGATGTTTGTTAGGGTTATTTGATGTATGGTATAATTTAATTCAGATGTTGCTCTGTTTATTCTCTGTCCAGATAACCTATCTAATGGAGACACTGGGGTATCAAAGTCCCCTATTGTTAATGAGTTCGGATTAATCTGTATCCTAATGTCCTGTAGTAGTGATTTTGTGAAGTTGGGTGCACCAGAGTGGTGTCTATATGTTCATGATTGTTATAACTTCTTGGTTAATTATTCCATTGGTCAGAATGAACTGGCCCTCTTTATCTCTTCTGATTAGTATTAGTTTGAAGTCTATTGTCAGATGTTAGAATGACAACTCCTGTTTGTTTCTTTGTGTCATTTGATTGGAATTTTTTTTCTATCCTTTCTCCCTAAGGTGGTGCCTGTCTTTGAAAGGTAGATGGGCTGCTTGCAGACAACAAAAATATGGATTTTGTTTCTTGATCTATTCAACTAACCTGTGTAATTTGACTATGGAGTTCAGTCCACTGATATTTTAAGGTTTTATTGAAAGGTGTGCATTGGTTCCCGTCATTTAAATTTCTGTTTGCATCTTTGGTCTAACTTTGTGGTTCCCCAATTACATCTTCATTTAGTTTCATTCTGTTACCCTTAGGTATAGGCATTCCTTTCTTCAATTCTTTTGCTGAAGTACTGCTTCAAGTATTCTTTAAAGGGCTAATTTGCTGGACTTGAATTCTTTCAGCCTATTAGTATCATGGAAGATTTTTCTTTCCCTTTCAATTATAATAGACATTTTTGCTGGGTAAATATTCTGGGTTCACATCTATGGTCATTAAGAACTGAGAATCCTTTGATCCAGGATCACTTTTAACTTTCATCATCTGTACTGAAAAGTCCACTTAATTTGTGACTTAATATGTGACTTGTTTTTCTTTTGCAGGTTTCAATATTCTCCCTTTGCTCTGTACACTTAGGGTTTTTACTATGATATGCCATGCCTGTTTCCCAGCTTAGAAAAAGAACAGGATGTGGGTCGGGGAGTTTGGAGTTGCTGAGGTGGTAGGGTTGTGGAGACACAGCGGGCAGGATCAGATGTACCAGGGAGCAGGCTGGTCTCTGGAATCCAAGGCAAGTGGGGGTTGTGGACAGTCTGTGAAGGCTCTCACATTCTAGCACAAAAAAATTGAGCTGGTCTGAGTTCAGGGGATTGGGACACAGTGGGTGGGTGTGGACTAAGAGGGTAGTTCAGAGATCTGGGGTGCTAAGTGTAAAAGTGGGCCTGTGTCCAAGGTTAGAAGGAAAACTAGATGTGAGAAAGGGGTTTGGATTTGCTGTGGTGGAGGGGAGTGGAGACGCAGTGGGCCGGGAAGAACACTGGTCACAGGAGTCCGAGGCAGATTGCGGAAGGGGACAGTAAGGGTAGAGGGCTATTCTAAGGTGACCACAGGGAAGTTGTGGGTGAGAACAGCTGTTGAAGGCTCTGACAAACTAACCTGAAAATTTGAGCTGTTTTGAGTACTGGGATCGGGATGCAGTGGGCAGGTCCGGACTAAGAGGATAGTCCAATAAATCTGGGTGCTAAGAGCAAAAGGCGGCCTGTGCCCACAGCTAGAAGGATAACAGGATATCGTGATTCACTTCTAGTTCAACAGATTTCAGTTCTCCCGTGGTATTTGTCTCTTCGTTTCTTCTACTTCCCCAAAATATTTAACATAAAATTCCAGCATGTTCTTGTCTTCCAGTTTTGATATTTGTTTTGTTTAGAGACAGAGCCTCACATGCCACAAGTTGGCCTCAAATTTAGTATGCCTGGATGCAGCCTTGAATTCTTGATTTCCTGCCTCAGCTTCCAAAGTCCTGGGATCACAGGCCTGCTCCACCATTCTGAGCTTAACTTCAATTTTAGATGATGTAGAGATATATTATCAGTATTTTATTTATTTATCTTTTTTTTTTTTTTTTTTTTGGTCTCTTGGTCCTATAAGTTGACAGAGTATTAAATATACCTTAAAAGAGGTAGCCATCTGGAGCTAGGGAAATAGCTCCCTCAGTTGGTAAAATGCTTGATTTGTAAATATGAGGAGGACCTTGTCATGGATTGAGATAAAATAGCCAGCACCATGAGGATGTAATAGCAAGATAATTTATTTCGGCCAGGCCACTTACTCGAGAGCAAGCAAGCGCCCCACCATGCTCAGAAAGAAGCTTTTATAGGGTCTCCGGTGGGGACTGGTTACAATTTGAAACATCCATAAGAATTAAGCATTATACAAAGTTTCAGCATGTACATTCCTAACAGATCAGGGGGTTAGCTATTTACAAATGCCCCTCCCAGATAGAACATCACTCTGGGAGTGCGGATAGGAGGGGTTGGGCAAGCGTGCACTGGCAACTCTAAGTCTATTCAAACAGCAAAAATGTAAGCTTTTATCCTGTTTACCCAGGGTATCACAGACCTGAGTTCAACTCCCAGAACCTACTTTTTCAAAAGCTGGGTGTGGTGACACAAGCTTGTAATCCCAGCCCTGTGGAAGTGAAGATCGCTAGGGCTTGTGGACCAGCCAGCCTAGCTTACCTTGGCAAGTTTCAGGCCAGTGAGTGACCCTGTCTTAGAAACAAAATGGTAGACAGTGCCTGAGGCAAGACACCCAAGGCTGGCCTCTGGACTCTACATGAACAGTCACTCACATACAAAAGAGGGTGGAGATCCATTTTATATTAAAGAGAAATTGCTGCTTCCTTTGCTTGGAAAATAGAATAGGCAATTGATAGAGCTTATTCTATTCAGATTTGCTGAATTTGGGATGATCTCAAGTGACAACAATAAATAATGTTTCGAAAATTGTTGACACCCATGACTCCAGCCAAAGAGTTTGTGATGTTCATTAAGATTGTTCTCAGAACGGGTTCTAGGAATTATTATCTTTATCTGCTCAGCACAGAAAATGCTCCTCTGCTTTTAGAAAGTTCTAGCTTACCTTATCCTCTTATCTACACAGCTACATAAATTTGAAAATATGAAAGGAAAAAACATTTTGTATTTGTGTCCCATTTTTATTTCTCATCCTTATCAGAACACGTCTTTCCTAACTCCAAATTTCGTATTTTCAGCTGCAAAACAAATATTTGCTGGTTTCTCTCATTCCCAGTGTTAGCTCTCCTCTCAGGTCCTTTGCCCAGACATAACCCCTTCCACATACCTGAAAGCAGAAACATCCTAGAATGCAGCAACCTGTGTCTGCTTACCCTCCACAGCACTCATCCACACATGCAGGTGCTTTTTCATTACTTCTGCTGTACTCTGCAGCCTAAGGGAGTTAAATCCACAAACAAATAAGGAAATAAGTATGCATCTTTGCCCAGCTTTTCTTTTTATTTCCTTGGAAGGATTGCATGGCCGTATGCTAATGTATCTAAGCCAGAGACACAAGTGCGCTGGTGGTCTAGTTTTTAAAAGGCCCAAATCCTCACCTCAGATCCTTGCCTTGAATTAACAGATAAGGCAACAGGAACACTGAATTTATGCGCATAAAAGGAAAATTTAAATGAGTGAATTAGATAAACACATTGCTGCTCTATTATCAATGTTTCAGTAACTGTATAAAAAATCATCCGTAGAACAATTTCTAGGTGATATTTAAAAGGGAACAATTAGTTGTCTGATAAGTATAGCATTACCAGATCCTTATCACCCTAAAATGATTACAGAATATTCTCCAGTTAATAAGGGAAGCATTTGTAATTTAGAAAAGCTATAAATGATTGTTGAATTGTTTCCAACATAATTAGGCAACATTCTAAAGTCCTAGAAATGATTCCTTACTAATTACACTCTTTAGCATGAGGAGAAATTATGGCTGGGAAAATCATCAGAAGTTCCAGATTTGCTGGTTACCGTAATATAATCAGAATTATTACAAGAATCACAAAAGATTTACTGGGAAACTTGATGTCAAATAAAAAATACATTAAGTAGAAGACTGAGAAAGGAAACGTGATAAAGGAACAGGCACAGCATTGTAAGGAATATAGAGGATTGATGTGATCAGATCTATCATATCATTGTGGGAATGGCATAAGACTACAGTAATCCTGATCAAAGCAGAGACCAATTAGTACCAAAAAACCAAAAACAACAACAACACATGTCTCTAAACTGGGTGAAGACCTAACATTCTAGCCTACTCAAAGCATCAAGGAGTTAATCCAGTCAACATTTGGTCAAGAGACTACCCCACAGAAAGGTGGATTTGCTGTAAGCCAGGTTACAGAGATGGGAGTCATAAATAGTCCTTTAATGAGATAAAGTATTTTCCTTCCCAGAATCTGCCCCCCAACACACACACACACAACCCATGGGTAATTGTTTAAGGAGCTACAGCCATATAGGTTTGTTAAGTCCGCTCATTTTTCTAAATTGCTTAGAAGAGCCTAAGTATTCCTTTTGCTCTTTCTCTTTTCTAAGCATGCTTTCCCTAACATGCTGGGCTTCATGTTTTCTCTAAAGCTCTCTTCCCACTGTGTGGACTGTGTGGTTGCTTGTCCTCCATGTGGCTCACCTCCAGGCTGGCTTAACTCAAACAACAGGCTTTCTCTTCTCTCTTCTCCATATTCTTCCTCTAGGCAGCTGCTGAGATTTATGCCTTGCTGACTGGAATTTTCTTTTAAACTCTAATAAAATTGTCCTCCAGCTTCCTTCCGAGTTCACTCTTAAATTACTTTACTAATGAAAATGAAAGCCCCAAGAGAAGACCCTAGTTTCCCAGGTAACATGGCAAAATAATGGGGTTCTCCAAACTTTCCAGTAACAATAATGAAGCTCCTTACTTTGCACAATTAATACATGCTAGTAAAAATTATACATCAAAATAAAATAAAATATAATATAGTAGTAACATTTCTTTCATTCCAAGTAGCAATCATCAATGTGTATACGTTGTTATGTTTCTGTTTCTGTTTTGAGCGGTTGTTGTATGGGGGGGTTGGCTTTATTTGTAGTTTTTGTTGTTTGTTTTTTGAGACAAGACCTCACTCAGTCCCAGTTGGTCTGTAACTCAATATGTAACCCCAGGCTATCCTCAAACTTGTGATAATCCTCTTTCCTCAGCCTCCCAAGTGTTGAATTACTGGTAAGAGACATCATACCCAGCTTCAAAAATGTGATTTTTAATACAACCCATTTTCTGGAAGTGCTTGCTAATATTGAATCATATTTATCACAAAATCAATCAGTTGATCATCCTCTGTTTCATCAAATTATAAGCATGCTTAACAAATTATCCAAAAAGCTGTGATTACGGAAAATATTTTGTTCTTGGGATTAAATCATTTATTTTCTCAATGAATTTCTAATTATAAAGAAGATTAACGAATAACAGCTCTTCTGTATCATTCTAAACAGAAATCTCAAATTTTCATACACTATGGAAGACATATGTTTATTAATTATTTTAAGATCTATTTGTGTGTGTGTTATTGGAGACATATTTGTTTATTAGTTATTTTAAGATCTAATAATAAATCTTCTATAAGTCTTTAAGATTTATTTGTGTGTGTGTGTGTGTGCCATATGTGTGTGTGTGATATATTCACTTACATGTTCCAGTGTGCACACCTGTGCATATGCATTTGAAGGTAGGAGAGGATCAGGGTCCTCTTCTTTCAATTTCCACCTTATTCCTCGAGGCAGAGTCTCTCTCTGACTCTTGAACTCAGATTTTCCAGATAGAATCCAGCTAGCAAACACTAGTGATCGTCCTGTTTCTGTTCCTACAGACACACACAAGCCCATGCTCAGCTTGTTATGGGAGTGTTGGGATCTGAACTTAGGTCCTCACTATTGCTCAGAAGCACTCTTAACTACTGCACCATCTCTCCAGCTCCAAGTCATACTCTTTAAGGATTCTTCTTACTGCCTTTTTAACTCACATCATATGTGCATTGACATGTATAAGTCCTCATCAGGGAGCACTTGCCACATCTTTCCAGTGATGCCTCTGTTCTTAGAAGTTTATTCATGTTGATTGTTACTAAAAGTAGTAAATCAATTCTAAGTACATCACCATAGAACACTATATAAAACTTAACTTATGGAAAAGGTTTGTGAATGATACCTTTAGATCAAGAGAGAGCAAACCATGAAAGAAAGCTTGACACACTAAAATATGCGTGTAACCACACACTGAATATGATAAATACAGAGGCAGACTATCACTGCTTTAAAAATCCTACAACTTAAAACTGAAAATATTTCCTAAAAGGGAGAGGATGGAAGGATGGTTCATAAGTTAAGAATGCTTGATGTTCTTTCAGAGAACCTGAGTTGGATTCCCAGTACCCACGTGAGGAGGCTCATAACTGTCTACAACTCCAGGATATCTGACAGCCTCCTCAGGCTCCTGTAAGAACCTACTCACATGAGGTGCACTTACACACACACACACACACACACACACACACACACACTCAAATAAATAAAAATAAAATGTTTCAAAAACCAGTAGCCTTTCATTTTGATCCCATATTTGTAGAAAGCTAAATGGAAGGTTTTATGTATGTAAACATGAATTTTTAAAGACATCTTTATTAATTCTTTGAGAATTTCACATGATACATTTTGATCATATTCACCCTCAGTTGATCCCCCTAACTCCTCCTCAATCCACTCCCACCTCCCTACCTGTGGTGGTTTGGATGAGAATGTCCCCCATAGTCTCCAAGCATTTGAACACGTGGTTCCCAGTTCATGGAATTGTTTGAGGAGGATCATGGAACCTTTTGGAGGCGAGGCCATGCTGGAGGAAGCACGTCGCTGGGGGGTGGACTTTGAGAGTTTTTAAGCCTTGCTGGAGTTTCTCTCTGCTTCCTGTGTCTGCTTGAAGATGTGAGCCCTCAACTTTCTGCTCCAGCTGCTTCCTGCCATGCCTCCCCATGGAGTGTAATCCCTCTAGAACCCTCTAGAACAGTAAGCCAAATCAACTCTTTCCTCTCCAAGTTGCCTTGGTTCGGGTGTTTTATCACGGCAACAGAAAAGTCATTAGTACCTTACCTCCTTCCAACTTCCAACCTTGTAGCCTCTTTTTTTTCATAACTTCCATGGTTCCTTAGCTAAGGATGGGGTGCTCATGAACCCCTTCCCGCCCTGTACTAGAATGCTGACTGGATTAATCCCCTTGTACAGATCTTATGCAATCAACCACCGCTGCTGTGACTTCCTGAGTATAACAGCCCTGTCGTGTCCGGAAGACATTGTTTTGCTCTGGTCTTCCATGACCTTTGGCTCATGCAATCTTTCTGCTCCCTCTTCTGTAATGGTCACTGAGGCTTGAGGAAGAGGGCTGATACAGATGTCCTATTTGTGACTGACCATTCTATTGATGCTTATTCTCTATACTTTGACCAATTGTGAGTTTCTGCATTAACCACTGTCCACTGCACAAAGACAGTTGTCTGCTGAGGTCTGAGAGCTGCACTAATCCAGAAGTTATATAAACATGGGTTTGAAAGTAAATGAAAGTTTTCATTGTTCATGACAGTTATAGATGGATACGCTGAAATATATTATTGTTATGACAACATTCTTATGGATTACTTTATCATGGACCTAATAATTTATCTCGATCTTGAAGAATGGGTAAGTTTTTGTCTTCTAGATAAGAATGCTTCAGGCCTTGAAAATGGATGAGTACAAGCAGAGAAAGAGGGACTCTTTAGTGCTTTATAGAAAGTATCTGAAAATGAGGAGGAAGAAATGAATTGTGGTAAAGTTAAAAGGACCTTGAATGTAGACAAAGGGTTTTGACAGCCTGGAAGCCAAGAGGAGTCTTTTAATATTATCTTAATTATGATTATGTTTCAAAAGAAATATAATGCTCTTTAATAGCTGTCCTCAGTTGTACAGTGGCAGACTGGAGGAATATACTGAGAGACATGCAGACTATTGGAGTTTAGATGTTACTGTAATATTCTAAGGAAAGGAGAAGGAAGCCTGAGCCTATGCGTAGCAATCAGAATGAAAAGACAAACACACTATAATTTATTAGTTCATAATTACTTCTGCACATTGCCTGTAAGTATCTGTTTTCTTTAGAGAAAAGAAAGAAATTACTAAGTATCTCTAGGACAGACCACTTTACACTCTGCTTTTAAGATTTTAAAATTTTTGCTTATCACAAACATTTTATAACTGAGGAAATTAAGACCAGAGATGGTAAATAGTCCTGCTCTGGTTCATGTTTCTGTGAGTTCTAGATGAATTACTTCTAAAGCACCCATATGCACAATCTCAGAAACTATTGTGAAATATCACAGAAGATATTTGTTATGCAAGCTCATACATGTTCGGGTCATAGAGTCATATACATGAAAAGACTTCATATTCCCAGTTTGTAAATGTAGAATGAATCTTTTAAGAAGTATAACCTGAGGGCTGGAGAGATGGCTCATTGGTTAAGAACACTGGCTGCTCTTGAAGAGTTACCATTGGTAACTTCACTTCTAGGTGTTCCAACACCTTCTTCTGCATTTTACAACAGGGGTGCATTTATATACATGCAGGCAAAACATTCATACGTAAAAATAAATAGATACATCTCTTTTAAAAAAGAAATATGCCCTGACTCATTTTTCCAAGAGATATCTTTAAATGTTCTGACTCAAGTGTTGAGGCATTCTCCATAAACTGCTTCTAAAAGGCCTATCTTGGTTACTTTCCTCCTTGATGTGACAAAATACCAGACAAAAGCAATTCAGTTTGTTCAATTCTCATTAAATTATTGGACTGTTGTGGGGCCTCATGATAATAAAGATGGGAGGAAATACAAAGGGAGCGGCTGGGTATGACTTAACTTGTTTTGACAAAAGTTTGATTGGGTCTTAGAACTTCCTCCCTCATGAACAGCTTGTGTTATGCTCATCATATCTATAGAAGCTCATGTAACCTTGAAAGCTTGCAGCCTGCATTCTGAGATGACATTTAGGATGATTGGTTCCCTGGCTCCTGCTTTGAAAATCCCCTTGTGGTTTTTGCCTTTATAAGATACTATGTAACTTTTATTAAATGAGTTCCTGCCTTGACTGGACTCCCTGTCGTGTCTGATTGTCTCCGGGACTGGAGGCTGGGAGCGTTGGACATGCACTCACCTTTCCCCGGCCCGTGTGGGAATTCCCCTAGGAGTTGCCCTGCTGGACCAGAGCTGAGACCCCTGGGGGTGCCCATGACAAACTATGGAATCAAAAAGGAAGTCTGGACACTGATTTGTTGGATATGGTTAATGAGACAATACCATTATTCTCTTGGTAACTACTTTTATTTTGTTGGAACTTTCTCATTCTCTAAGAAACTTTTTAAAAGAGAAACTTTTCTTCTTATACTTGAATTTAGATCAATTTTAAGCACTTCTACTGAAATATTTTTAAAGCCAATTTAAAGAAAGATAAAAGGGTTTATTTTATTCACAGTTCAAGGCTATAGTCCATCCTGGTGGGGGAGAGTCCGCAGCAGGAGCATGAGGCAGCTGGTTACATATTCACAATCAGGACACAGAGTGATGAATGCTGGTACTCAGTTCCTTTTCTCCTTTTTACTCAGACTGGGACTGCAACGCATGGGATGTCAGTACCTACATTTAGGGTGAGTTTTCAGATTTCAGTTAATCAAATCTAGGAGCTCCTTCATATACATGCCCAGAGGATTATCTCCCAGACATATCTAGACTCTATCAAGTTGACAATATTAACCATTATAGAGCCCATATTCACAATGCTTAAAAGTGTTTAGAAGCCATGGAAAAAACATTTTTCAGAGGCTTCCCAGTTTAGTGATATGTTTGAGTCACTTGGAAAGCACAAATTAAAGTCCATTTTTGATTAACCATGCATTTAGATTTTCACAGATTTCATATTTCTGTATATGGCTTCTTTCTTTGGGCCTGGGGGTTTGAGTCAGTTTGACCTTGAACTCAATGTCTAGTATGGACTGGTCTTGAACTTGTGATAATCTTCCTACTAGGATTATAAGTATGCGATACCACACCCAACTATATCCACATTCTTAAAGGCTTGGAGATACAGTTCTCAGAAATCTCCATAAAGGACCATGAAAGACTTTATAGAGATTTCCCAATACAGTTCAACTCACTGGAAAGAAAACGTGTCCATGTATCTCATATAAAGCATGCTTTGGGGGCCAGGAAGATGGTTCAGTGGGGAAAGCATTTGTCACACAAGCATGAAGACCAGATTTTGCATCCTCCAAACCCTGATAAATGCCAGACTAATATGGTAGCCTGCCTATAATTCAGTCCTGGGGGTCCCTGGAGCAAGCTGGCTATGTAGACCATCCAAGTCATGGGGTTCTGGATTCAAGTGAGAGACCATTCCTCTCAGTACATAAAGTAGAGACCAATGGAGGAAGATACCTCATGTCAACTTCTGGCCTTTAAGACAAATAAAGAAAGCAATCTTATTTTTAATAGCAACAGAATATTCAAACCGTTGGGAATATATTTAACTTCAGAAGACAGTACACTGGAAACCTTGGAATATTGTTAAGAGAAGTTGAGTAAAACACATATAGATGGAGGGGTTCCTGTACTCATGAATTGGAAAAATCACCTCTGCCAATGTATCAATGTGACCCATGGATTCAATGCAGTTCCTATCACAATTTTAATATTAGTGTCAGATAAATATAAGGAACAATTCCAACATTTGTATAGAACCACAAAAGATCCCAAATAGGCAAATGATCTTAAACATAAAGAAGGAAGTTGAAAGCATTATACTACCTAATTTCAAAAAATATTTAAAATTGACATGAATCAGAACTGCATGGAACTGACCAGCATACAGACACGTTGCCCAACATAAAGATTTGTAAAGCCCAGAAAGAAACATTTCGTGAATGCAACAAAATATCGTATTCCACCACACAACAGACTTAATTATTGCTTTCTGTTTAATTAAAGACATTTCTTAGAGTGTATCTTACACACCGCATAAATACCCCTGTCCTTTCACTGGTCAATTTCTAATGCAGACAGTAAAGTGTTGCTGAGAAGAATTGTTAAAAACTATTTGAATATGCCTTCCATATTCTTTGAAGAAACGTTATTTCAATGAATGAATGTAGTGGACACATTCTAATGTTGAAGAAAGCATTAATAGCATGGATAATGCTACTAGACAAATGAGACGGCTTGGCCAGTAAAGGCACTCGCCACAAAGTCTGACCGCCTGAGTTGGATTCCCAGGACCTACACTGTGGAAGGAAAGAAACAACTCTCTCAGGTTGTCCTCTGACCTCCAGACCAGTGCCATGGCATGCTTGCGTCCGTACATAGAAGCGCACTCACAGAGACATGGACATAGACACACATTCATACATACACCAAAAATAAAGAAATGGCTACAGTTTTAAACATAATGCTGCTTATGGACTGTGGTTGCTAGATTACAATTTCAGTTCATGAGTTAAGTAACCACACTATAATATGTCTGATGAAATGTTGAAAATAACATGTACGTTTATTTAATGCTACCATTCACAATACATTGAGAACAGTGTTATTTAAAGAATACATAAAATTCCCTGCATGGAGTAATGCCTAATGGTCCATGTTTAAAATATTTCTTAGAATGCTCACAGACTGCACTGTGAATAAGCTATTCCAGAGTCAGGACGGAGTGACGAAATGGAACACGTACAATGAAGTGTTTGGTGGCAGAGCTCTTCATGATGCTTCTTAGAATACTATTTCTACACTGTTGTCGTTGGAATGTGAAGTACCCCTCATAGACTCATGTGCCCAGTTGGTAGTGTTGTTTGGGATGGTTATGGAGCCATTAGGACATGCACCCTGCCAGGAAGAAGTGTGTCCCTAGAAGAGAGCTTTGAGATTTTATAGATTCATCTGACTTTCTGTTCTCCTCTGTTTCCAAGGTCTGGATGCAATGTGAGGGGCCAGCCTTATGCAATGTGAGGGGCCAGCCTTATGCTCCCATTGCTCTGACTTCCCCTCTATAATGTACTGTATCCTTTTTGGAACTATAAGTCAAAAAAAAAATCCTTTCTCCTTAAGTTGCTTGTGTCAGGGTATTTTATCACAGGGTCAGAAAAGTAAGATGGAAAACAAAATGGCAGAGAGTGCTATGACAGCGCATGGGTCTGTTTACCAGGCTCTAATGTGTGCTAGGACATCTGTGAGATGCACACCTCCTGAGATGCTGCCTACTCACTATTGGGCACAGTGTTATTTCAGTGAACAGATGTGGCGACCACTCTAATGCATATAATGAGATGATAACTGTGAATTTTATATGTTGTTTCTTTGAATGCACCTTACGTACTTTTTAGAAAAGCTGTTGCTTTCATGGATGTATGCAGTAACTATAACATATACAATGAAACATATAAGCACATGCTAAATGATGATTCATAAAATACTCCAGTTGAGATCTGCTGAGTGAAGAGAGAAAATGGCTTTGCTGGAAATACGGCAGTGCATGAGGTGGAATTAAAAGCATATATAAAAGAAAGTTTAAATGATACTACTTTTAGCCATTGAGAGCTCTATTATTTTCATTACTGAATATGGCGACCACACCATAGTGTGTATAGTAGAGTGTTTACAGATGTATGTACTACAGAATTTCTTGAAGATTATACTTATTTGCCAAGCTGAGCAGTTATTTCAGTGAATGGCTATGTTGGCCACATTGAATGCCTTAGTGATCTGCTTAAATACAGAACATAAAATTAGCTTCTATACATAGTATATCAACTGTATGTTGAGGATCACTTGATTTCAGTGAATGAATGTGTCAAGTACTCTGTAATGTTTGTGAAAGGCATGTACATGCATGTGTCTAAAACAGCACTGTAAGAGTGCAGTGAACTCCTAAAGCTGGCATACAGACAAGTGTTAACTCAGTGAATGGCTGTGAAAACCACATTAATGCATGCAGCTATATGTTCAAACATATATGCAGAGAGCTGTAATAGGACTAGCTGCTTGCCAGCTGAGCATATGATATTCACTGAGTGGAAGCGGAAACCACCCTCAGTGTACATAGCTGTTCTAGTTTCATTTCTGTTGTGACAAAAAATGCAAAACCCATGCTCTAGACACTAGCTGTATTATCGCAGAGCCGGCTCATGTCAGACCCCAGTGTACCTGTTTGTCCATGCACTTCTGTACTCTGGACTCCAGCGCAAGACCACTATGCACATACAGACTGTAACTCTTCATGTACTTGTGCTCCAGTCCTTGCTTACTGGTTATAAACAAGCACAGCGTGTATGTTGTCACATGAAGCAGGAGAGTATGCCACTAGACATCTGCGCCCTGTCTACCCTAGACCAGAAAGTCATGTTCGCTCCGTGTGTTCCCCATTTTCAATGACCATTGTTAGGGGTGAAAATCAAAACGGAGTAGTATTGGTTTGAGGCACTTAGAATGTGGAGGCTCTGGTGGTTTGGATGAAAAGTGTTCTCCATAGGCTCATATATTTGAAGACTTGGTCCGTTGATGACACTGTTTGGGAAGGTTCTGGAATCTTTAGGAGGTTGAACTTTGTTAGAGGAAGTACATCACTGGAGGCAGACTTTGAAAGACTGTAGACTTGTCCCATTTTCTGTCTCTTCTCTTTGCTTCCTGTGTGAGGATGAAGATGTGATCAGACTATCTGTTCCCACTGCCATCCACAGCCTTCCCAACCATTAGGGACTATCCCTACGGAACCATAAACCAAATCAAGTCTTTCTTCCTTAAGAGGCTTTTGGTCGTGGAATTTTCTCACAGCAACAGAAAAGTTGGTCAGAGGTCATTGTTAAATCAATGTCCAGACATGTCTGCACCTTCACCTGGGTTTCCTGCATGCAGGTATCTATATGTGGGACTGAGCCAAACTGCAGTTCTGTAACTTTCTTTAACCATTTGTAGAATCCCTGCTTCCCAATGCTCAATCCCCTGCTAACAAGATAGCTTGACTATTGTCAGTAGTCACCCACTTAATCACCAAATTCCTGACCCACAAATGATATGACAATCACTCAGCTTGCAATTTTGAATGTTAAATACAGTCAGAATTTTTTAAAACCTTGGAGCACAATTTTGAGGCCACTTCGATGTTCGTTTTTCCCCTAACTGCAATTCTAATTAAGCTCAAATAAATGTGATTTTCTTTGTTCTTGAGTAGGTTGATTTTACTATTGGTCAGAATACTTCCTATAAGTTAGCAGCACCCAGAGTGAACTGTGCGAGCATCCACATATTCCCATGGACTTGGTAATTCAGTCAGTACTTCTCTAGACCAATCACATCCCTCCATCTCCTGATATGTTCCTGGACTCACCATTCAATGATGCTTTGGGTAAAGTCCAAAACCTTTAGGTTCCTATAGTTGTTAACATCTCCACTCTCGATGGGGAAATATCTTCTCTGCCATTATGCAAAACATAAATATTGGAATTTCTCTCCCTTTCTCAATCTTTCTTGCTGATTACCACTGTGTATCCCAGGCTAGCTGGGCTTCAAGTTTTCCCATCTTCACCGCCTATCTCACCATAGGCATACTGGGATTACAGTGTGCACTTAGCACGCAGCTTTACATAACTTCTGGGGACCTAAACTCAGGTCCTTATACTTGTGTGGCAAGTGCTTCACAGACTGAGCATCCCCTCAGCCCCATAGTTTCCGTTTAAGATTCATCTTTGCCACTAGGTAGAAGAATTAAGTCTCTGCTGAAGCTTCCATCTTTCTATTAGGCAAAGATTTGGGCCTTGATCTGGTTTCATCATAAATCTAATATAAGTAAATGTACACTGACATCTTGTGGCCATTTCGAATAATACCCATGGTTCTTCCTGGAACCCTTAAAACCCAAGATTTCAAACTGCACAGGCCACAATGGGGAGATTATAAAGTTCCAAACTTAGTTAATTTTCATGATAAATTAGAAAAGGCTTGTTTTAGAACCAAAGAGTGGAGGTCCCCACCCTACCTCCCAGTGGCACTGAAAACCCTGCAAACATGACTTCCCTCCCAGCACTAATCCAGACACTACCTTGGACTTCTGTCAGCGCCATTGATGTCCTTTCTTGTCATACCTCTGAATCTCCTTACTGTCCGCAAGAGCCATCATCAGTACCTCCTGCTGAACTCATTAATGACTCAACCCTAGACCATCTGCTCCATGGATCACATCCTCACCCCAAAGTCTGCTGCATCCTCCTTGTTCTCCTAGACTAAGTCCATAGGTTAGGGGGGACCCAAGTCTTATGCACCTCTAGGTCTAAAGGTCAATCAGGAGCCATTACTAAAGAATTCCCTGACGCTGTCATCAGGCCTATCAAGGCAGCAGCCATAAGAGGCAGCCTGACACTAACAGCTGCAGTAACCTGAGGAGTTCTCTTCCAGGATTCTGCTCCGGTGAAGCTGTGATCTTGATTTACACTACAAAAAAGGAACTCTAGGACCCATGAGTATGAAGCAAAGTCAGGGTTTTTTAAGGTAAGGACTGCATTAATAGTCTCTCTTATATGTCTTAACAATAGTTACATGTGTTATTTTGTAGCTTTTGAAGTGACATTCCTCAAAGGACTTAAAGGGTAAGTTTCAGTGTTTGGGTATAATTCCTATTTAAAGAATTTTTCTTTGATAGAAAAGATTATAAGATAGTTTATGGGATACATAACATAATTTAAAGATAACAGGAGAGAACACTGTCCTGAAAGACCAAAGGAATTCATCCTATACACAAATATGAAGGAAGCCAAAGTACATGTTTTGACTGTGAACATGGTTCACAGAGTGTGAATTTTTATCAGAAACATAAAGATTTGAGAATGAGAAAGGGGTAGGTTGAACTCGAAGGTCATGTATATTTGAACCTGAAGTGCGGTTCATTCGCTGTTTCAACATTTTTGTTTGAAGTTATCTCTGAAAAATAACATGAAAATGAAATATTGTGCCCATGCACGCAGTTTTTATAGCAATTTTTCTGGTTATTTGTGTCAGAATTCTTGGCCCTCGGAGAGTCGGGAGACTTAAGCCAGATCTGAAGTGAAGGATTCTTTCCCTTTATCTGTCTCCTTATTTTTTCCTTCTCCCAGTGAGTTTGTTAAGGAGTGTAGTTGCTTGCTAGAACTTATGAGCCAGGTTACTAAGATCTTTCCAACTTGTAGATACATTTATGGGAGAAGGGAAAACTAAAGTGTCTCAATACAATTACCTGCAGACGACTGCAATAAAAAGATGGCTGAGCGAAACAAGAATGAACTCGGGTCCTTTCTTGGACGACTCTTTAGGTGTTTCCTAAGGTTTTTGAATAGATACAGCAAGGTACCCTAAATCTACATAAATCAGTCTTAGATTCTTTTGAACGATTTTTTAAAAATCTGCCCAGTTATATAATACATAAATTTCAAAATGTCTATTCTTTAATAGCCAAAGTAGAACTTTCTAACATTTTGATAGACTACCTTAAATTCTTTCTGGGAAAAATTCATCCCGCAAAAGAAAATATTCCCCTGACCCTATCAGAATTCTTGGCGACTTTGCCAGGATACTGAAGGGACTCCTAGTGAGGACACACGATTTCTTTCCATGACACTAGTAAGTTCCCTTTCTCGTACATTTGCTTTTCTTTAAACTACTGTTTCCAATTCTTGTCTCCAGAGACAGAACCCACATATGCCACACCCCATGGGCACAGGGCCAGCATTTAAAAGTCCTCAGACTGTGACAGAATAGACAAAGAGCAGGAGAGAGAAACATTGGTTGCTCCTGGAATGCACACTGCAAGGAGAGCCCCATGCCTCCAACTAGGAACTCTGTAAACACACTCACTTGCCCCAAACATGTGGTGATCCCTTAGCTAAGATGTTTCTCTGAAATGCCATCTCCAGGGTTAATCCGAACTTTAGTCCACATGCACACACACACCACCACCACCACCACCACTTTATGTTGTTTGGGGTTTTCTTTTGGGTCTTGCCTTAGGCTCAACAGGCTCCTTGCTTCTATATTCTGCCTCTCTGAGGGACAGGGGCATGTCTATTTTTTTTTTCTTTTACCCCATCCTCACCCCTTTCTCTCTGACTTCCTCTCAGGAGTGGGGAGGACCTGGACTGCACCATGTACACTCTTTCTTTCAAAAATCCTTGTCCCATACACCTCTGGTTGGCTGCCATGGGCCCAAGAGAAGTTGGGAACTCTCCCAACTCAGGCCTCTCACACCCGTCCCTCATCCTTTAAGTACAGCAATGCAGAGTACCATTGTTGGTAGTCAGAGGCCATGTCACCTACCCTTACTCCTCCTTTCTCCCCATGGCTCCAGGCCATGAGAATATGTGAGAAACTCTCATCCAACTACGAGGATAGAGCCAAGGCCCCAAAGGATGCACACGGGCTCACGTGGCTCCCTGATCCCTCAGAGCTGCAGTCCAAAGTCCTCAGAGCCACAGTCCAAGATACGCGCTCTTGCTCAGCTTGCTCTTCCATGAAAGAGATGAAGACAGAGCCCCGGGTTGCGCACATGGATTTGCACAGGGGGCTTGACCCTGCCCTTCCTCTGTGCAATGAAATCCTGGACTGAACTCTCTCAAGCAATTGCAGGGATGGTACCTGCAGAGGCAGATGCCACTGGCAATAGTGGCCTAACTCCCCACTTCTTCCTTGGTTGTGATCCAAAGGTTCAGACTTTCAGCCTATACCTGGCCATGGCAACAATGAAGCTAAGGCCCCAAGGCACACATATGTAGGATCAAGCCCCCAGGATAGTATACCAAGGACTAGCAGCACGGCACTATAGTGTGCTCTGTTAACCACATGCCAGAAGGTTTTCCTGTGGGCTTTCTTGTTCATCCAACCTGCTTCCAAATTAGGATATGTCAGGGCTTATTAAAGTCAAGACCACCCCCCTCACACATACGCACACGCACACACACACACACAATTGAGAGAAAAGACTTCAAGACATTAGCCATTGCTCTCAGACAGGGAGGAGGTTCTGCAGGGTCTCAGGGATTAGAGAGGTTATAAGGGTTATATTCAGGGAGTGTTCACCCTGGGCTCTGGGAAATTTCATAAACGCAGGACATTCAGGTCCCAGAATCGTCCTTAATGGGACAACCAACAAACCAGACCTAGGAACCAACAGGCTTCAAAATGACGAGAGGAAAACAACCCTGAGAAGGGTGGCTCCCTCCCCAGGGACACAGTTTGCTTGGGATTCTCAGTCCGCAAAGCCTTTCACGGCAAACTCAAGTGGGACAACTTATTCTCCCTCCTATCTCCAGGCAATGGGGCATTCTCATCAATCTCTATCCGCATTCCTCTTGGCTGTGTTCTCAAACGCCAGGAAACTATGCAAGGAAACCTTAAGAGGAGAAACATATTGATCTGGGTTTTGTTCCAATATATCCAGGTCTTGATGTAATTTAGAGGGTGATAAGGTCTGGCCAGTGGACAGGAGTTTAGATTTTAGTACCATGCTCCAGTTAGATCTGTTTTGTAGAAAACAGAAAAATGGTTAGAATACCTTATGCCCAAGTGTTTAAAGCTTTAAGGGAAAAGTGCAGAAGCTGGAGTAATGACTTGGTAGTTAGGAGCACTGGCTGCTCTAGCAGAAGATCTAGGTTTGGTTCCCAGCACCCACATCGTCACTAACAACCATCCTTAACTCCAGTTCCACGGGATCCTACGCCCTTTTCTGATCTCTATGGGCACTGCACACATATAGTGCACTTACATACATGCAGGAAATACACAGAAAATAAAAATAAAAATAAATGATATTTAAAGGGGGGAAAGCCCAAAACACATCAGGATAAAGCAACTGAAAAATGTCTAACCTTACAGCCTGCAGAAGCAGACGTTTCTCCTATTAGGGCTAAAAACAGTGAGCTAAATGCCGTCGTGACCATGAGGGAAAAAATCGGCACAAGCGCCCCTTCATAGAGCCCGTTTACCGCATTTTAACTGAGGCTTAACTTGCACCACCATGCGTTCCCAACCACCTGCTGCCAGCCTCCTTGCTGTCCAGGAGGTGGCAGCAGAGGGACAGAGGACCAAGAAGCTATGTCCCCTTCCCTTTGTAAGAAGGAATCGGGACGATTCTCTGAGGATATTGGATGGTGCTTGCAGGAATTCCAGGGCACAGTCATCACATTTGGTTGTACCTGGGAGGATTTGTCAGTGTCCCTTTTTCCTTCAGCAGATGAACCGCTCAGCTCAACGGTGTTGTGGAGCGCAGCTCAACCGTGCTGACAAACCGCATGCAGTAAATGCAGCTTTCCACCAGGGGCGCCTGCAGGCCCCAACCACCGGTTCCCATCGGAAACTCCAAAATAGTTTGAGGGAATTGATTTTACCGTAGTGCTTGATGTTTAGCGTAGGAGGTAAAAGACGTATGAACAAACTAGTAAATTTGGAAGACTTTAAACAGTGACTTGGAGATCTGATGGAAACCCAGCTCTGTTTAAAACAGGTTGATTGAGGCCTCAAAAATGGGGACCCCCCCTCCGCCCCGCCAACTTTCCTGAAGGTCAAGATGTCATGGGAAATTCATTGTAGCACCGAGTAAGCTACAGACATATACAGAAAGCTGCCTAAACTAGCTCTTGGCCCACAGACCCTCCTAATCAGCCCGCCCACTGGCCTTCTACCTTGTTACTTACCGTGACCAGGCTGAAGACGAGTAAAGGGACAGTGTGGAAAGACGGGGGAAAAGAGAAGATGGACATCTAGGCTTTTGGTCGCTCTCGGATAAACCGGAGGTCTCACACCATCCGGGTGACCTTCCCTAAAGCTGGTAATGGGCCTGCTCGCTTTGCAGACAGAAAGGGCATTGGAGTAGGAAGTTTCCCCAAAGGTAGCCCAAGACTCCAGGAACTATTCATATGCCACAGGACATTGGAAATGTGACCTCCCAGTTCCAAAGGGAGGCAGGATCAATCCCAGAAGGGCGTGTACTGGCTACGGCTGACAATCTGCCAAGGGCACTCTGTAATCCTTCAGAGACACCATCTACATTGGAGGAGGGTGTTTTGGATGATGTAGTAAGCAATCATTTCTTCCCAGATACAGAGGCTATGAGCTCAGTTATAATCTCCCTTTCTGGTCCCTTCTCCAAACCTTTTACAGTCATGAGGGCTAATGGAAGGTCTCAAAAGAAAAATAAAATTCACCCTGTATCTTTTTTATACATGAGGATATTGGTTACATTTTTTGCAATTTCCAGTCATCCTGCAGTTCCCAACTCTTCTTTTGGGAAAAGACTTCTTAAGAAATTAAACCTGGAGATCCCTGATCAAATAACCTGCAGCTATTAAATATGCAAATATCTCAATAAATATGCAAATAGAGGTAGACAAGACCATAGATCCAGACCTAATGTTTAAGGCAGTTCAAAAATAAGTTCCTAGGGAGCAGGGGTAACCAAATAAAACCGACATAAATGCAGCTAAAGCCAGAACCTCCTTCTCCTTACCATCACCAATACCCAGCAACACCTGAAGCCAGAGCGGGATTAAAGCCCTTCATAGATAAAAGAGTTTTCTTTTAATATAGTTTAATTAGAGCTTGCCAATGACCTTCCAGTATCCCCATTTTCCCTGTAAAGAAGTCAAACTGAGAGTATTAATAATCTAAGACCTGAAGGCAGTCATCCTGTTACAACTCATTGTTCCAAATCCATATATTTTTTTTTTGGCCCAAATATCCCCATAAACCAAAGGGTTTAAATGCTGCAGGCCCAAAGGATGCTTTCTCCTGTGCAGCCTTAAAGTACAGACTCTTACTGATCACTTGCATTTGAATGGACTATTCCACTGACCGCTGTTACTCAACAGTACTTCTGGTAAGTTCTTCCTCTCAGGTTTGGAGGTGGTTCCCACCTGTAAGATGATGCTGTGGTTAAGGACCTCAGAGAGCTCAGCTCCCTATGGGACTCTATTAGATATGTATACTGTCTCTTAACATTTGGGAAATCTTCCCAGAAAGGGCATTATCCAGGTTCTCCGATTTGGGGAAGATAGACAGTATCTGATTTCAACCAACAAGGCTCAGATTACACAACTAAAAGTCTCCTACCTAAAGTATATACTCATCTCAGAAAATAGTACCTACCTACAGAAAGAAGAAAGGCCATTCTGAACATTCGTCTCCACTCAAAACAAAGAGTAGCTCAGAGTATTCACAGGTAAGGCAGGCATCTGCAGGATCCATCTCCAATTCGAAGGTAATTGCAAAGCCCTTAAACCAGACCTTGGAGGTAGAAATTTAAGCACCCATAGATCCAAAGCCACAAAAGCAGCAAGTCTTTACCCAGACCAAAAGATTACCTTGCAGTATCCCAACTTGGAGCCCCATGATTTAGACATTTTACTCTTTATATAGATATAAAGTATTTTATCCTTTATATAGACCCATGAGTTGGGCTGAGTGTCCCCAAGAGTTGCAAACATACCAAAGCTGGCTGGAGGCTTCTTTCTCTAAAATGCTTGATGTTGCTGATCAAGGACAGCCTGGATATGCTGCAACCCTAGTATAAGAAGCTAACAAACTGTTTGCATCAAACTCTAGAAGACCACCCTCCTCACCAAGCAAAGGCAGTTCTAGAAGCAGAAGGACATTAGTGGATGATGGGAAAGACTCACCAAATGTCAAGCTTTATGAACAGGCACACTGGATAGCATCCTTAACGTGTTTAAGTCTCTTAACCTGATAACATTTACTGCTGTTGAGAGAGAACCCCACCTTTCCATTTGTGCACAAAACTACAGAGCAGATACATTCCAACAGGCCTTATCTTAAAGATCAGCCCAACAACTCCAATCTCTTGTGCTTTATCAAGGCAGAAACAGTTTTAGTTATTTTCTTTGTTGGCCAAAGAAAAATAGGCTCTGGAATAATGAATTTAAAACAGGTAATAGATAAATACTACCTGGCACTTCTTTCCAAAAGGCTGATCTCATTGCCCTAACCTGAGTACTTCAGAGAGGTAAAGGAAAGAGTTACTAGTGTGTGGATTCCAGGATTGCCTTTCTAGTGTTGAATATCCAGCCTACAATTCAGAAGGAAAGAAGTTGTCTAATTACAAAACAATTCCCCCACTGAATATAGCCAGAAACACTCAACCTGCCCGCCTAGTGGAGGTATTTACTGTGATGGTAGGAGAGACATCAAAAGAGAGACCGAAGAAAGCAACCTGGCTAATGAAGAGGCCAAGGCAGCAGCCTGACTGCCAGGTCCTCTTCTTGGGCACTGGCCCAGCTGTCTTCCTGGCTGTGCTGGCTAAAATGAATGGTCAACTTGACAGGATCTAGATCACCTAGGAGACAAGACTCTGGGCAGCACAGCAGTGAGGGGGTGTCTGGATTGGGTTAACTGAAGAAGGAAGATCCACCTAAATACAGGCTGCACCATTCTTTGGTCCAAGACTGAATGAAAAAGGCAAAGTGAGCTGAGCACCAGCATTCATCTCTCTCTCTGCTTCCTGACTGTAGACACAATATGACCAGATGCCCCAAATGCTGTTGTCCTGTCTTCTCGGTTATGATGGACTGCATGTTCACATCTCTTCCCTAAGGCTCTTCTGTCAGGTACTTTGCCATAGTAACAAGAAAAGTAGCTTTCTACAAAACCTGTGTGTATGAGGTAGGAGGAAGTAAGGGATTGCCTGGTGAGGATCCAGTCAAAATTCTGAGGATAAAAAGAAAGTCCTTCTGCTGCCACTGTCCCTCTAGTCATTAAAAGGATTCACGATTCTTGTTACCTACAGGGAGACACTATCAATTAATAAAAAGAATATTCATGGAGCATGATTATGGAATCAAAATCATAAAAAGCCAGTGAAGTGGCTGGACTTCTAAAAGAAGTTATTCTGAGGTTCGGGTTGACTTGGACTTTATAGAGTGACAGTTGGCTGGCTTCATCTCGATAGAAACACAGTTGGTAACCTCTGTGCTGAGAGTTGAGTACCTTTTCCCTCAGCCTGGAGGGCCCAATCCTCAGGAAAAGTAGAATGGATCAGCTTAACTCTAAAGAGGATTCTCTAAAACTCCCCCAGGAGGTCTCACAACCATGTTTTACTTGTTACCACCAACTTTAAGGAGGCCGTCAAGTTCCAAGGACCGCCATCTGGATTTCTTGCTGTGTTGGTTAGTTTTTGACAACTTGACACAAACTAGAGTCACCCGGGAAGAAGGAACCTCAGTTGAAGAGTTTCCTGCATCACACTGACCTGTGGGCATGTGCATGAGGCATTTGAGGGCTCAGCAGTACCATCCCTGGGCAGGTGGGCCTGGACTGGGGAGGAAAAGTAACTGAGCAAGCCAGGAGGAACAAGCCAGCCAGCTCGCTCCTCCATGCCCTCTGCTTCAGCTCTTGCCTCCAGGTTCCGGCCTCCAGCCAGTTCCTGCCCTGGCCGGAGTCCTAATAAATAAATAAGCCCTTTCCTAACTGAGTTGTTTCGATTGATGTTTTATCGCAGCACCTGAGGAGAGGCAACCGAGACAAAACCGAAGCTTCCAGGAAATGCTTAAGGGGAGATGCAAGGACATCCCTTGAGTAATCAAGGGGACACCAAAGGCCAAAATTCAGGGAAGTATATCTACGGACCCTCAAGCCTTAGCTCCTACTTTTGGAAGATGGGGTGTTCTGATAACCCTGACACTCACCCTAACCTGCCCACCCCACGCTCCACAAGTTCCTTCTTGCCTTCCATGAAAGCCCTTTAAGAGATGCTTTCCTCAGTTAGTGCCAAGTGATGTGGCTCGGGATGAGTGTGGGTTCCATTTTGTTTACTAGGTCTACACTGCAGCTGGATCCGCCGCACTTAGTCTCTGGCTCTACGTATTCTGCCTCTATTTTACTCACACCTTCAAAACATACCCTTTGACTCCTCCCCTATGTTTTATTTGGTAATTAGTTGGTCCCTATCTCCCTTGATGCCTTAAAGAGAATTCGTTTAGCTAGGCCTGGTGGCACATGCCTGTAATTTCAGCACTACTGCTGCAGAAACAAGATTACCCCAGCTTGAGGCCAACCTGGTCTACACGGTGACTACATTAAATTGGGTGAGGTCAATATAGGGAAAAGGGAATAGGAGAAGAGGTCTAAATACCATTGAATCATACTGTATGGGACTGGAGAGAAGGCTTAGCACTGGCTGCTCTTGCAGAAGACCCAGGTTCAAATCCCAGCACCCACATGACAGCTAATAACTCCCTGTAACAGAAATGGGGAGTACTTATTTAATGAGTTGAAAGTTTCAATTGGGGAAGTTAAAAAAATCCAGAAAAAAGATAAAATTAATGATTGCCTAACATTGTAGATGTATTTACTACCACTGAGCTCTACATTTAATAGATAATAGTAAATTTTTGTGTATATTTTACCATGTAAAAGGAAGCAGATGGTTAAAGAAATCAATTTCACTCCAGGACAAAAGAGAAATGGCAAGGGGAGAGAGTTGTGCTGTTTGAAAAGTTAAAGTTCTCTTCGCATCAGAACAAGAAACAGACATTCTTCCACTTATTATTATTATTATTATTATTATTATTATTATTACTACTACTTTTATGGTGTGAGTATGATTTATTCCCATGGAAACTCACATTGAGCCACAAATTCTGTACCAGCAGCGCTGGATGGTGGGTCCTTTGGCAGGTAGGTAGATCCTGGTGATTCCCCTCTTATGAAGAGAAAAATGTCATTTCCACAAGACTGGGCTAGGCAGTCACCAGAGCAGTTTGTCATAAGGTGAGCCTGATGCAAACTTTTCTTAAGTGCGTGTGTTCCACACGGCTCACATGCCCTCTTACCAGGCTCACACCAGAAAAAGGGCTGGCAGTCTTAACCTTCCCTGCAACGATGAGCCAGAATGAACCTTTGTTCTTCACACGTTGTCCATTGCAACAAGTGACAGACTAAGACTTGACCTTCTTCAAGCCTTAGTTTTAGGAAAAATAAAGTGTGACATTTTCCTTCATCCTTACAGTTCCTTCACCCCTGAAATGACCACACAACTTGCTAGTGATTTGGAGAGATAATTAACAGTGTTGCTCTCCAAAGCAGGGACCCTCCTGCCGTACCTGCTTGGTTTCACAATAAAAAGAATGCATGAATGAGTGAGTGAGTGAATGAATACTCTATACTGTTCTGTTACTTTCTTTCTAGATTTCCATCTATCCATCGTTAAGAGCACATATGCAGGAGAAACACACACACACACACACACACACACACACACACACCGCAAAGACATGCAGATTCTGTGAATTTGCTCTCCTCCTACACTAAGAATCACCAGATTTATTTTATTGGCCAATTTTCTTCCCAGCATTTCTTGGCAGTTGTCTAAGGAGAAGGAGGTGTGCATTCGTTGCCAGGCAACAAGTATCTCCAGAATGTGCACTGCTTTTCTTAGACGGGCGAAGGGAGCACTGACTTTTTGCGCCTGAGGTTCGATTTCCGTTCCTGAAAGGTCACTCAGATAATTTGAAAGTAATGAATTCTCTGCGGACATTATAAATCCAGGTTTTCCCTTCATCAACAGAGTTGGGATTAGGAACTTTTAGCTACGTTATTCCTTTAAAGGGCTCCCACTACTTCCCTACAGGAGACATTTCTGTCTACAAATAGCAACAGACCTAGCAGGTATTTAAAAAAAAGAAAAGAAGACAGACTTTAATCACCCTGAGAGACAGGAGCAAGCAGCTAGAATGAGGTGGTTTGCATATGTATGTATTAGAGAGGATTTATGATGATAAATCAATATAAAGAGGTGTGTTGAATGGTATGGAAGGGTTTGGGGGTGATTTCAGGAGATGAAGAGACTGCTTCAAGGACAGAACAGAGGGAGGTAGGCCTGTGCTTTGAGTCTCCCCTAGTTCATTCAGTCACAGCTTTCAGAAGTTCACAGACAAATAACCGAAAGAACTTTTCAATGCTTTTCTTCTTAAAAAGGTTTAGTGACTCATGCCTATGTTCCAATCCCAGAACTCTGGAACTTGAGGCAGAAGAATCACCATGCGTTTAAAATCAATTTGGCCTATATAGTGAATTCAAGGCTGGCATGGGCTACATATAAAGTCTGAGGCTAGCCTGAACTACAGTTGAAACCTGCCTCAGAAAAACATAACAAAAAGTTAAAAATCATGTTTTTCCATCTAACTTCATAAAAGACCTCAGTAAGAAGTTTAAGTCAATAAAAGAGGATGTTTTAAATGGTTGTTACCAAAATTTAGAATAGATTGGGGAAGGGGAAGTATTGGTCAAAAGACAGTCGCAGGTAGAGAGGAGAATAAGCTCTGGAGATTGGTGGCTATGGTTAGTGATTATAGATTTTGCTTTCGTTTTTATATTTTGAGAAGGAATTTGACTGGGGAAGGATTTTGGATGCTTGTCGTCCCCAGGTACTTCCCAGAGCTGGGATCATAGGTGTAAGCCACACACCCACCTTGATTTATTATATTCTTTATGTTTTTGTTTTAGACAGGGCCTTACTATTTATAAGTCTGGCAGGCCTGGAACTTCTGGTGTAGACCAGGCTGGCATTAAACTGAAAACAAACCCCCTGTCTCTGCTCCAGGTGCCATGATGCCAGCTTGATATATTACATTTTTAAAAAGATTTTATTTATTTCTATTTTATGTGTATGAGTGTCTTGGCTGACTGTATCTAAGTGCACCATGTATGTGCAGGGCTGGTGAGAGACAGTTGTTAGTATCCGTATGGGTGCTGGGAGTGGAACCTGGGTCCTCTGTAAGAACAGCAAGTGTTCTTAACCACTGAGCTGTCTCTCCAGCCACAATGAGATATGTGCCAGCTTTTCCTGCTTGAGATATTTTTTTGCTTTTGTTTTTGAGACATGGTCTTCCTGGGACCACAGCAGGTCTAGAACTCCATGTGTAGACTAGGCTAGCCTCAATTTTACAGGGATCTTCCTCTCTCTGGACTATATTCTTAATGCTAAAGGAACAGAGATGTCAAGTTTTCTCACCATAGAAAAGATGATCATGTCAAGTAATGTATTTGTTATTTATCTAGACTATTTTCTCACTCCTCTGTGAGAACATTTGCCTCACTCACTAGAAGAATGAGTTGGTATAAAGGATTAAACTAGCCAATCATTTGCAAATAACCACAGTGGACTCGTTTCTATATGTCCATGATGTTTCTCACGTAACAGGGTACTCAGTGTTTGCATAAATTCATGAGGAAGCCACAGCTAAGCACCTTTGTCGAAGTGAGATTTCAAACACTCCCCAGTGTGGCACAGTGTTCTCACCCTATAATGTAAAACTTCAGTCGTGGTTCGATAACATGAAATATCTTCAAGACTCTCCTAAAAGAAAACTTGATATCTAACCTAATTTTATTAGAAATATATCCTTCCAGCCCTCTGAAAATTAATAGCCTTTATGGATTCAGAAAGTCAAATAGCCAACAAATGAAAGTTGTTACCTTAACCAAAGTATATGACTATAAAGCCCTGTGGAGCTTTGAGTGGAAGGAGAAAGAAGAGTGGACACGTCATAGTTATGCTGACAGGTAGGTTGCTTTTTCCCTTGTCCATCAGATAAGTACTGGATATCACAATGCTTACAATTGTTTTTAACTTCAGTTCCAGAGGCTCCAGTGCCCTCTTCTGACCTCCTCAGGCATTACACAACATGAGTACACTTACATACATGCAGGCAATACACTCATACACATAAAATAAAAATAATAAAATATTTTTTAATTGTTCACTTTTTAAAATATAAAATATTTATTCTGGTCCATTAAATAGTAAGCAGTAAACAGTAGCTGCCACCTAGTTACTTGCTACCTAGCAATGCCACTGTATACCTGAGCTCCCAGAGTCAGAAAGCTTCTCCCACTTTTGGCATTGGGATATTTGCATTTTTCTTAAAACTCATTCTGCTAGTCTTGCTTTCAAAAGTTTGTCTTTTACCAGACCAAGTAGATTAATTGATGGATTTTGAGTTTTCCAGCTCAGGAAAGGGAAGGCAAAAAGTCAGAGCTTCCCTCATTTCAGGGCTTCATGCTTACCCCAGAAACTACCTAGTCACTTCTCACATGCCTTAGTGACAGAGGTGGCTCACAAGAGGAGAGAATGCTGTTTTCCAGCACAGTGCCTCCTGGTCGGATCTGGTGCAAAAAGAAGAGAACAAAACCTACTCAAGAAGACTGAGAGACGTGCCGGCCCTTTGTTTCTACTCTTCTGGTCTTTCTCTTTACATTCTGTTGACTTAACATCGCTGCGCTTATACAGTAAGTCCATGGCAAGATCCCGTGAGGGACCATCTCTGTCAAGGAAAATAAAAAGAGTAGCGTGGGTCCAGGGAAGGTAGACTTAGGAGAACTCTGTAAATCAGATCTCATAGCAATCTTCGGATGAGTTTTGAACTTGATTCAGGAAACGCCATCCCCTGCCCTGCCCCCTTACACATTGGTCTTTGGACTGGGCGGAACGCTAATTTACCTGCTCCTGTTAATCATTTGTGAAAAACTCCTGTAAATTCTCTGGAGAAAGAAACAACATCCAGTCCTTTTCTTCTAAAGAGCTTATTTTTGTTAGTACCAGTCACAGTTTCTGAGAAACAAATGATAAAATACACACACACCACACCCTCACTTGTGAAATGTAAAGCTTTAAACATGGTCTCCAGTATGTGAACTTTTGGGGCACATTTTTTCTTTCACTTAAGTTTTTTTTTTTTTCTTGAATCATTGTGTGTTTCATTCAGAACATCTCAGTCAATCTTAATCATCTTTATGTCCCTTTCCTCACTGGCACCTACCACACCCTCCCCAACTGGAATCATACATTCTTTTACCTTTGATAAGATCTATTGTGTCAAGTCAGAGTCCACAAGTGACCTCAGTGCAGATTCATCCACTGAGGTCTAGTCAGACTAACCAGAGTCCTTCGCTTTAGGAAAACTAGCTCATCTTCACCCAAGAGTAATCAATTGCTAATATTTCCTAAGCACAGGTTAGGGTCTGCTATCCATTTCTCCAGATCCATGCTGGGGTTTTGTCTACTTGAGTTTGCATAGATCTTGAACGTGCGGAAACCGCTGCTGTAGGTTCATGTGAACTGGGTCCAAGGAGCTTGTAGGATTGTTTCCACATGGTCACCTCCTCACTGGCTCTTACAATCTTTCTGCCTCTCTTCCTCAATGGTTCCTGAGTCCTGAGTGAGTGAAACTTAATATAAGAGTACTGTCCAGGGACCTACCCACTGCAGACTCCTAATCCAGCAGACTCCATGATTTAGTTTTTTGTTTCACTGGCCTTTTGTTGCATGAGGGAGCTTCATTAATGAGAGTCAAGGGATTCATTCTTTACCCCTTGTTCTATGTTTTGTGAGTCTTAGGTGTAGACGCTGCATTGCAGATGTGCTGCTTAGGCGAGGGCACTTCACAATGTCTGTGTGTGACCAGCTGTGGTACCCTGTATTTGTTTCTGCCTGGTGCAAAAGAAGCTTCTTTGATGAGTGGTTATAGGATACTTGACTGTAAATATAAGGATATTTTGCATTTAGTGAGAAATTATGTTAGTCTAGGGATATAACAGCCTTGGGGAATCTCTCTAAGATCTATGACCACTTCAGTCATGTGCATTTGGCTGATTACAGTACCACACGAGTATCCTCTCAATGAGTGGGCTCTAAGATCAATTAGGTAGCCGTTGATTACCTCCAAGATAAAAGTACCCTTACTGTACCAGTGTTGAATGTTGTGCCAGTCCTCAGTGTGGTTATTTGGTCATGAAGCTGGTGTTGGGCCATGGATGTTCTCCCTTGGCCACATGCATAGTGCTCTCCAGACCTATGAGAGTTATCCTTCATGGGAAGTGGCTTCCAGGTCAGTTCCAGATTCACTGGTCCAAATCCCATCTCCGAAGTATGTCCTATCTTCATCAATGGGGTCTTACCTTCAAGTTCTGGGAAGCAATCAAGGGCTGTGGCAATAGCCTGTGTAGTTTTGGGAGTCTCTTGGACCACTCTGGTCAACAACACAAAAGAAGGTTTCTCCTGTCTGGTACTTCCTTGGTATGTAGTCTTCAGCTATGAACATGGACTCATGTAGAGCTATTGTATGTGGAATTTGTCATGGGGTTATTAGATTAATATGATGCCCTCTGGTATTTTGCACTAGGTAACTAGGCATTATATATCTCTTATTTTTCTCTTTCTCTCTTTATCACTCTCTCTCATCCTGTCTAACCTTCCCTCCACGCCTTTCCCATTTAGTGCATCCCCATTTTCCCTGTTTCTCCCTTGATAATGTCAGTCTCCTAAGCCCCCATCTCTCTTGAGCTCCTTTTTACCCTTTATCCCCATAGTTCCTTGTATAACAGTCTCTCTCCTTCCCATTTAAATGTCCCTCTTTCATCTATTCTCCCTTAGTAACACCTGTCTCCCACTCTTCTTTTCTCTTAGGTTCCTTCTTTCCCTGGATCCTTTCCTGTAGTTACAGCAGGATACATACTTACATAAAAGGATTTGGTTCTAGGATCCACAAATGAAAAAGAACATATTATTTGTTTTATGATTCTGTGTTACTTCACTTAGCATAATACTTTCTAGTTCCATCCATTTACCTGCAAATGTCATGATTTTGTCTTTCTTTATCGCTGAGTAGAGAAAATGAACCACATTTTCCTCATCCACTTGTCAGTTGAGGAACACTTAGGTTCTTTATCTGTTGTGACAAGAGCAGCAACAAACATGAATGTACAAGTATCTCTGCAATAGGATGAGTCCTTTGGGTATATGCTAAGGAGTGGTATAAGCAGGTTAAATGGTAAATTCGTTTTTAGTTTTTTAAGACTGTTCCACATTGCTTTTCATAGGGGTTGCATGAGTTTATAATCCACTAACAGTGAATGAGTAATCCTCTTTTCCCACATCCTCTCCAACATTTGGTATCATTTGTTCTCTTGATCTTAGCCAGTCTGACTGGGGTAAGATGAAATCCTAAAGTGGTTTTAATTTGCATTTCCATAATTATTAATGATGTCGAGTACTTTTTCAGATGTTTCTCAGTCATCTTTTTTTCTTCCTTTGAGAACTCTCTGCTCAGATCCTTAGCCCATCTTTTAATTAGATCACTTGTTTTCTTGATTCTTTGTTTTTTGTGTTCTTTATATATTTTGGGTATTAACCCAATATGTGTCACTGGTAAAGATTTTCTCCCATTCTGTGGGTTATCTCTTCACTTCCTTGGTTGTTTCTTTTGCTGTACAGAAGCTTTTTAGTTTAATGAGGTCCCACTTGCTGATTATTGACCTTACTTTCTGAGCAACTGATGTCTGATTTAGAAAGTCCTTTCCTACACCTATATCTTATAGATTACTGCCAACATTCTCTTCTAACATTTTTAGGTTTCACATGAGGTCTTTGATCCATTTGAAGTTGACTTTTGTACAAGCCGAACAATAAGGGTCTAGTTTCATTCTTCTACAGGTGGAGATCCAGTTTTTCCAGCACCATTTGCTGAAGATGCCATCTTTCCTCCAGCAGGTGTACATGGCCCCTTTGTCAAATATCAGGTGGCTGAAATTGCATCTACTCATGTTTGTGTTTTCAATTGTATTTATCGAGCACATTTTCAAGATGACTTGATCCTCCTTTTTCTGGCCTGCAATCTTAAGCATCAAATAAATACGGTTTTCTTTGTTCTTGACTCAGTTGACTTTATCCTTGGTCTGTATATTTTTAAGAGTTTGCTAATTGGTGGTCTTAAATTCTTTCAACTAAACACCAGGAAGACATCAAAGGCATCTAATGCATAACTGTAGGGAAAGTCCACAAGTGATGGAAAACAAATTATTCTCAAGCCATAAAGAAAGATATGCTAATTAACTTCGGGATTGTGAGGATTAAAAAATCCCAGGAGCGTCAAGTATTGCATTGGTGTCAGCAGGCTGTAACTCACTCATTCCTGCATTCTTATTGTCCTGGGTTTCCTAGTGATAAAGGTGAGCTTGCACTCTAGTGTTCCTGCTGGTGATGGAAAGGAGGCAGCCTCCCAGAGCAGAGTGGTATGGGAAAGTGGGCGTTGCCACCACTTTACTGAAGAAGATGGGATGAAACAGGCTCTTGGCTTGGATTTTTCTCATCAGTCATATCAACTGATCAAAAAAGCTTGCTTTCTTCTGCTCAAACTGCCTTATTCCGATGTTACTTCTTATTAGCTATTGATTCTAGAAAAACCACCACAATCTTTCTAATTTTTCTTCCTTCATGTTTAGAAAGATCTGGGATTCTGGATGCCCTGATTCTAAATTCTTTCCAACTTGTATTTCAATCATTTCTTATCTCCTCACTTAGAAGATAACAGAATGAACAGGATAGGATTAACAAAGGAGTAAACAAGATCACATAAATTAGGATGGTGCCCTGGGAGAAAGATGGGCAGCTTGTGCTGCCTCAGAGCATCAGTCACTTGAAAACGAAATCACAAATGTATTCAGAAGGAAATCATCCTCATGAGCAAATCAAACCAACCCCTGGTACACTGTGGAGGGAGAATGGAGTCTGTATAGAAAGCCACGTAATAAAGAGCTGATCCATAGGGAGTCACTTCACAGGTTCCTGAATAGATCCCCTCTGCATTAAGAATCTGCCAATTGTGCAAACCATTCTACACAACACTAGATGTCAGCAGACAGTAAATTTAACAACAAAAAAGAGCCTCGTCTAGCAATTTGAAAACCAAGAGAAGAAATTCCCATCATATACGTCACAGTTTATTTCTGCAAATTTTTTGGGTCCTTCAATCAGCTTTCCAGTAGCAATAATCTTTTCCAAGGGAAATGTCATATAAGCTTGACAATCATGATTTCTAATGGATCTTGGAAGGCGGTCTTATAAAGCCACCCTGAGAATAATTTCTTAATATTATTTTAAATTATGTCTATACGGGTGTGGGTGTGGATGTGGATATGTGCCCGTGAGTGCAAGTGCCTATGGAGGCTAGAGGAACTGGATCCCGTGGAGCCACAATAACGGGAAGGTGTGATCCACCAGAACTGACACTGGGAGTTGAACTGGGTGGGGTCCTCTGGAAGAGCAGCAAGAGCTCTTAACCCTGAGCCAGCTCTCCAGTCAGTGATAAACAAAATTTTAGATGGTCTAATACTGAATATTTGGGCCCTGAAGATGTCTGTTGCATGCTTCATTATGAATGATAATTACTCTTGATTGACTTTTCCTTCTAATATAGCCACTCATCCATTTATATAGCTACTTTCATGTGGGCTAAGTTACACCAAAAATGACACAGCTGCTTGATACAGAGGCTCAGTCAAGAGGCAGATGGGAAATATTCAATGTCACAAACATCACTCCATCACCAGGGGCCTCAGTTTTCATAAATGTAAAATTAAGGAGTGAGATCATTATCACCCTTGACTAAACTGTATCTTAGCTCTAATATACCTGGATTCTGTAATATTTTTAAGCAAAATTTAAACCACTTTACACAAAGAAGATAATATGCAACTACTAGAGAGCTCAGAGACATTTCATCTTGAACATGTAATCACCTTTGCTTCTCATAATATTCAGTAAAAGAGGTATCGAAACCACACTGGCAAAGGCTGGTCACTATTTTTGTTTGTTTATTGGTTGGTTGGTCTGGTTTGGCTTGATTTGTTTGGTTTGTGGTGCCAGGGTTGAATTTAGGACTTTCTACATTCTGGGCAGGCACTCCACCAATGAGCTACATTCCCAGTCTTTTCTTTTTCTTATTTATTTTAGTTTCCCACTGTTTTAAAGTTTTGAGAAAGATTCTCTCTAAGTTGCTCACATGGCCTTGGGCTCCTAGAACAAAGATACCTTGAACTTCCTGCACCTCACTAGTGGCTGAGATTACAGAGCTATGCTACCAAGCTCAGCGTGTTTTCTCTCTTGTGTTCATAAACTTGCTGATTCATGGTGAGAAGAGCAGCAGTTAAACACAATACCCTGATGTAATACCCTGGTATCTATGACACTGTCGTACTTGCTGTTCACCCAGGGATCATCCGGAAAGCAAGATAAGGATAAAAGATGATTGCAAAACCCAGCCTAGTGGCACACACCTGTGATCTCAGCACTTGAAAGATAGGCAGGGGGATCCGGAGTTCAAGGCTAGACTTAGCTACACAGGAAATATGAGGCCAGTGTGGCCTACACGAAGGCTGTCTTTAAAAAGAAAAAAATCTGTTAAATGAAAAGGGTTATAAACAAGCAAATCCACAAACCATGAATAATTCAATGATAGTGTTCCCTCCCCCTTAGGAGGACAAACTACCTCAGAAAAACAAATTACAAGTGTTCTTTCTCTAACAATAGCAAACTCTGGACCACTGATTTTTTTTGGCAAGAAAGGAGGAAAGATCACTGAGATCCATAGCAGCTTCATTCGTTGGTTTAGACATCAAGATGCAGTTACTTTTCATTTTCCCAGATACCTGCTGGAAAATCTCATCAAGATGTTTAACCAGTCCACAGAAACACACCCAAAGACAGCCTAGATCCTAGAAATGAATATGGATGGGTAGGTCCACAGAGCATAAAGAAATCCTACCCACATGCTCAGCCATCACATAGAAGGATTTCCAGCACTGTAGTGACTTGGCTTCACAGTCCATATCCCTGTCCTATTAAAAATGCAAATACTGACACAAAGAAATTGAGAGACTTTGGGGGACTCAGAATTGTGTTGGAGGAAGGGAGGGTGGGTAAGTGTAAGAAGATATGCCAGTTTATGTGTGCAAATATGGAAATTTGTAAATGTTCCACTAATTCGTATAATTAGTATGTGTCAATAATGATTATAATGTAAATATCCTCCCTAGAGGTGATCACAGGGACTCAGATATCTATTTGTCATAGTGTGCCTTGTTTAGAGACAGGAAGTTATGGTCAGAGGTACATGACTATGAATCCTAGGTTTCAGGACTTAGCAGTCAAAAAAGATCTTCCCTTAGACCACGCTGGGCTTCCTTTGGATGACACAAAACCCCTCTAACAAACAGAAAAAATATGACCAATCAGAAAATAAAACCCGGCAGGGGGCTCCCCTAGGGAAACATATGCGTAGGAATGCAAAGAACTGTCCTGGGACATTCTTAGAGACATTAAAAACCATTTGAGGGTTGATGTGTATAGACTATACATCATGCATATATAATAAAGGAGAGAATCTTTGGCCCATGACAGACAGGACTTCCTGAACTGCCAGGGAGATTATAAGATTATTACCTAGCAGCAGGCCCTCTAATGGAAACAAATGCATACAGCCCCTCCCTTAGGAGTTCATCCAAATGGGCCTGTCAGTCAGCTAGCCCCGAAAATGTCCCTCAAGACAGCGGTTCTAGAGATGTTAGAAAGTCAGACCTAACTTACCTAAACAGGTAAGTTGGCATAATGATATCTTGGCCATTTCATTCTTACCCCTAAGAATGTTTTCTGTTTCTTTGTAATAAACTTTACCTATCTTCTACATTGCATTCTATGTGCCTTATCTAATTTCTTTTGATACCAGTCCACCTGAATGGCTTAGATGCCAAGTGGCCAGAACCAGTTTCTCAAGAGGAGAAGAGGAGCTAGAACGTTTATTTCTTTCCCTTCAACCAAATGCAATGGGTTTATCTCTCAGTATGCTCAAAACCAATAAACACATAAGAATGAAGACATGAACACACTATCGAGGTCTCTGCAGTACTTCCTGGAATAAAGAGAGAAAGAAGCTTTGGGAAAGCTTATACTTATTCACATAAGAAAATTTCATCCTCAGGGTAGAGGTCAGAACATTCCTGAGCATGCTTAATTTGAGGACATACATGTGTGCTCCCCCCCAAAAAAGGTGGCAGGATCACCTCTTGTTAGCAATTTACGTTTATATTGAATAAAATTTATTCAAGGTAACTTAAAAAAGATTGGGTCAGAGTGACTTGGTAATTTTGACTGGTTCCATGCAAATTTCTCTGGAGGTTCTTATTATTTGAAATAAATGAATATATACATACAAATGTATATATGTACATATGTATATACATAAATAAATAAAAACTCCCAAAGGAGATTTAGTCATCTTATGAACAGAAAGAAGGGGCAGGCAAGTAGCCCAAAGAACAAGGTGATGATGCAGTGGACTGAGTTATGAATCTGGCTAACTATTGATCAAAGTGATAGACGTGGGTTCTATTCCCAGCACCCACCAAGGGGCTGACAACCATCCTTAACTCCAGTTCCAATGGATCTGATGCCCTTTTTCTGACTTCCACAGGCAATGTAGAACATAGGTGTACTTACACATGTGCAGGCAATACTCTCATATACGTAAAATAAAAATAACAAACTATTTTTTTCCATATGGTCACACACCTCCTCACTGGCTCTTACAGTCTTTCTGCCTCTCTTCCACAATGGTCTCTGGGCCCTGAGTAAAACTTAATACAGGAGTCCTGTCCAGAGACCCTCACTCTGAAGATTCCTAGTCTTCATGTTTTAGCTATTTGTGACCTTTTGTGTTACTGGCCCTTTGTTGCATGAGGGAGCTTCATTAATGAGAATTGAAAGATTCATTAGTGACTTTTTTACCCCTTGTTCTATATTGCATGAGCCTTGGGTGGAGAGGCTGCATTGTAGATGTGCCGCTTAGGTATGGGCGATTCACAGACAATGTCAGTGTGTGACCAGCTATGACTCTGTATTAGTCTCTATCTGGTGCAAAAGAAGCTTCTTTGATGAGCAGTGACTGGGATACTTGGCTGCAAATATAAGGATACATGTTTTTTTTTTTTAATCCCATTCACTCACATAAAATGAAATTCACCCTTTGAAGCAACATTAATCAAACTGAAGTAGGTTATGTTCCATGAAATAACACACGGAAAACAAACACCACTGTATCTGCTGACATGGGGAAACTAAAATGTTGACCTCATAGAAGTGAAGAATATTACGGTGGTAACCAGAGCCTGGAAGTGAGGCTAGTGAATGGGTATAGGAATATCATTTCACAGGAAGAATAATGTCTAATGCTCTACAGCATCATCTGATAATTATAGTGCAAGTAATTAAGTGCATATTCCAAAATCTCTAATAGAAAGGATTTGTACTCCAATACACAGAAGTGATAAATATGTAGGTGATGGACATGGTTTACTCCGTAGTGATTATTACACGTTGTATACTGCTAAAATGCCCCATTACATCCTATAAATCTACAATCACTATGTGACAATGTCAATTTAAAATTTTTTAAATGTTCTTTAAGTTTTTAAGTTATGAGGCTGAGGAGATGGTTCAGTAGGTAAGGTGCTTGACTCATGAACATAAGAACCTAAATTTGAATCCCTAGGCATAATGGTGAGCATCTGAAACCCCATCTGGAGGAGCAGAGACAGAAAGAACCTCATCACTGGCCAGTCAGTCCAGCCCAAACAGCAAGCCTAAGGTTCAGTAAGAGCCCCTGTTTCAAGATGGAGAATAATAGAAGAAGATACCTGATGTTTACCTCTGGCCTCTATGGGCACATGCACAGGTGAGCATACCTGCACTCACACACGTAGCACACACATACACACACACACACACACATACACACACATAGCACACACATACACATACACACATACACACACACACACAAAGACTAGGGTCTTTAAAAGTCTAATGCAGTTCCCTGCTGTCCAATATGATCTTTACGAACACCCAGCTCTTCAGCAATCAGCCCTGTCTAGTTCTGAATTATAAATACATGACAATTTAAAATATAAATGTAAGTTGGACTGAGAGTATAGCTCAGTGGTACAGTGATTTTTTTAGCATGTGGGAAATCCTAGATTCCCTTTCTCACCAAAATAAAATTAAAATTTTAAGTATAGGATACTCAATAAATTAAGTTTATAGTGCTCATTTGTGACTGCATTTACAGGAACATTCATTGTCCTTCTGTCTCTGTCTGACAGACCAGTATAGGTGAGTCTGACTGAAGAGGAAAAGGAGATATTCCCACCCCAGTCTTCAATAGTCCCTTTTAAGGTTGTTTATAAGCAAATCTGAACCAATCATGACTGGTGGAATCAGTTTCCATAAGCTATGGGGTTCACAGCCTCAACATTAGAGACAGGATTCAGTACTCTGTGAGAGTTAAGTAGATTAAAAATAGATGTTACTAGAGTGACTAACTCATTTTACCTTTCTAAGTCTTTTCTGGTTTTATCATCAAAATTCCTATATTCTGGGAAAACCACTAGGCAGGCAAACTGAGTTGCCCCGTGCCCTAACATAACTATCTTATCTTCTCAGAAGATAGATAGGTAATCTCCAGATCCTCTGATATCTCAGGAGATAGATAGGCAATCTCCAGATCCTATGATAACTCAAGGCAAGAGATCTACAAGGGCCAAGGTTAATGTGGAATTAACAAGTAAGACACTATATCATACCTTCTTCAGGAACAAAGTCTGTGTTCTTTAGGTCAGCACTTCCCAAACTTTGAAGTATGCGCAGGTCATCTAGGGACTTGTCAAAACATGATTTCTGACTCCTTCATTTGAGATGAGGCCTCATACTCAGTGCTTCTGGTCCACAGACCACACACACACAGACGTAAGATTTTTAGAGTGTTGTGGTGCAAGGCCAAGCCAGGCACAACAAGACTTCTGAAAATTAGGAATAAACATGATAGAGGGCCAGTGACCCACAGCATGGTGTTGCTCAACAGCTTTATTTCAGTAAGAGTTTTGTGTACTTGGTAGTGACTCTGCCTCTGCAGAATCACTGGAGATAGCAGGCAAACAAAGCCCCATGTTTCCTGACTGAACACAGAAAACCACACAATGGATATGAGCTCATAGACATGTTCTAGGATAAGTCAATTCCAAAGAGCACTGTCTAATGCAGTTCCCTGCTGTCCAATATGATCTTTATGAGCACCCAGCTCTTCAGCAATCAGCCCTGTCTAGTTCTGAATTATAAATACATGAAGATTTAAAATATAAAATACTCTGGTCACCCACCAGAGAACAAATGGAAACACTTCCTGTTCCATAATTCATTAAGAACCAAGGCTCCAGGTTGTGTTCCCTGATTTTGGCTGAAATAGCCCCATGTTTTTTTTCAAAACACCACCCTCACTGTGCTTAGTCATATTTCCTTGTTCAAAACCAAGTAATTCATGTGTTCTAGAAAAAAATTATTCTCCAAGTATCTTGCTCCTTTCTTAATTATTATTTTTTTTTATTTCTCTGAGGAATCCTCATTAGCATCACCGCTATCTCAAACTGTGTCCACCTGCCCAAAGTGCCTAGCATTCCAGGTCTGGGTGCAAAGTCTTAACAATGTTGAGGAAGAAACCACTTTAAAATTATAAGAGGTTTTTCCATAGAAACGATCCGTTTCATTTCCAAACTCCCATAACTTTTAGTGTCTATAATATTGATCATGAGATTTGGGTTACCTTTCCAACTAGACTGAATGCTGCTTAAGGACATGAATCAGAGAACATTTATATATATTTATAATGTCACCATGATATCTACTCACTGTAGAATCACTGTGAAGAAATGTTAATCAGAAGTGTTAATTGTTACTGAATTACACAATCCATGTATACAGAACCTTATGGAAACTTTTCTCCTAGATTTATGGCCTTTTCTCTATTTTGACTAAAATTTCAACTTCCTATGATATACCTTCATTTTTCTTGACTTAATTTTGAATTGCTCTTTAAGCCTTGTTCTCATTCTCTCTCTTCAATGTGTTGCTAATCCATCCTAGCCATCGCAGAGAACACAATTTCTTGCTTCAAGGCTCACTGTTTGCATAATCTCTGGACCACCTGTAAATCACAGCTCTATAGTTATGTCCAACTCTCCTAAGATGAGCACATCTTACCAGCCTCACTCAGCTGTGTCAAGGCACCCACAGTATGAAAGAGAAACCCCAAATGCTAACAGGAGAAGCTCTGCCATGGCAAAGTTGATTCTCCCGGAGGAAGTAGGAAGTAGTGCTTCTCTCATTGTCCAACTGATCTTCTATTGGGAGTCTTAGCTCTAAACACAAGGGACGAAGATGAAGATAGGGTTTATTTGATCAGTCAGTGAAGGGAAGATAGAAGGCAATGCTGGTGATATCAGTACCACTTGGTCAGCATTCTCACTGCATTTGAATGAGTTTCTCTGTGAGTGATATTACACAGAAATGTCTTGATTCATCCAGAGAGAAAGTGAATTTCTCTTCAGAAAACAGCCTATTTAGTTCTAAGGGAAAGAGACCCAAATCATGGCTTCCCTTTATAATAGGATTGGACTCTGGGAAATCAAGGATACATTTTGTGCACATACATTTTGGGGCTGGGGAAATGGCTGAGTTCGTAAAGTATTTGTTGTGAAAGCATGAGGACCTGAGATCAGATCCTTTGTATCTATGTAAAAATCCAACCTGGTGATGACTGCCTAGAACCCTGGAGAAGTATAGACATAGGGTCCCTGGGACTTGTTGGCAGACTGGGCAATGAGCTCCAGAGAGCTCATCCTTTTGAAGACTTTGTCTCCAAAGAAAAGATGGAAAGTAACTGAGGAAGACGCCTAATATCAAAGGCTGACTTCCCTACCCTTGCACCTGCATGCCCACACAGGTGCACGCACACCCACACTCAAGCACATACATGCACACAGATAAGAGAGAGAAGGAGAACAAGGGCTGTTACAGAGGCCAGAGTGGCTGGAGTAAAGAGCCTTCCAAAATTCCTTCCAATCGTCCCCACTCCTGGTTAAAAAAAATCTTTTGTATATTCCCCTATTTTTAATGTGGTATGAGCCTAGTGTGTTTATTTTGCTGAACAGAAGACCACACAACTGACATATGTCACTTCAAGGTTAGGTTATAAGGACATGGCTCCCTTCACTCCCTTCCTGTTTTGCCCTCTAGCTTGCTCAGTTTGATGAAGCCAGCTACCTTGTTGTGAGATTCCCTGAGAAACAAACATGACAAAGAACTAAGGGAAGCCACCAGCCTAAGAAAAATGGAAGGGATCTGACTTCCTCATTCTAACATTCTGCTCACACCCACATATACGAGATTAGGATTGGAGTTTCCCCAGCTGAGCCACGAGGAAGCAGAGAACCCAGAATTCCTGGCTTTCAGAAAGTTTTAAGATAACAAATGTTGTTTTTTAAGATACTGACTTTTGGAACAATTTCTTACATGGCAAAAGATACCTAAATACTCATGAAGGGCATCTTATGCATAGAATTTCAATAGGAAAACTCCATTCTGCCATAATTTAACATTTTCAGTTTAATATAAGCAGTGTTATAATTAAATGTCATGGTCTAAACATAATTTCAGGATTTTTCCACAATTCTTTCTTACCGTGGGCCTTGAACTACAATGCAGGACCACAGTCCCCTCCCAAGACTCTATGGCTAAATGATTTTTGGGAAATATATCCATAAAATGAGCAAGATTGCCTATATCTTGAGTTCAAAAGGTAATCTTGATTTATTATGTTATTATTCTGGGAATCTAGGTTTAGTAAACAGAAAAAAAAATAAGGTCAATTATTTTAAGAAATTAATGCAACTATATCATGATGCATGTGTTCACAAATATGTGTGTTTGCATTTATGCCTACATATGTACATGTGTATGAGAGAGATCTGAGTGGTAAATATCCATGTGATGTATCTTCTATTATTCACTTATTTATTTAGTGTATATCTATGTGGGGGTCATATGAGGTATGAGTGTGTTGGGGTAGGGGGTGTGATCATGTCACAGCCCACATGTAGAAATCAGAAGACAGCTTACCATGTGGGACCTAGAGATCCAACTCAGGAATTCAGGCACAGTGGCAAGAGCCTTAGCTTGCTGAGCCATCTCACCAGCCCTTCCACATGATTTCTAATTTGAAATAACTTAAAGGTAAGAAAAATAAACCTGCCAATAAATATATAGAGAGAAGTGTAACTGATGAACAAAAAGATTAAAATAAAAGAGAGGAAGAGAGATGAAATCATAAACTGATAAGCTGCCTTGGTTCCTATTGATCATCACCAACCTACTCTACAATAGTTTCTCTCACTAAAAATCTCTGAGTTTGCTTGTTCTTATGGCAAGAAGAATTCTAATTAGTATATGTATCTACCCACACACATAATTCTCATACTCCTTTGAGAATTTAAATTCATTAAGGCACACAAGCATTACAGTGAAATCCTGATTAAAATGCACATAAACATAGTGAGTTGAATATCCAGAATCCAAACCTAACATAGGCTTACTGTGTTAATGGTTTATGGTAAAGTAGCATGCTATCATAAGGCTCCTGGTTTAGGAATGAACGTTTGATAAATGTATTTTTGCAGGTGAAATGATAAAGCAGAATGGACATAATGGTTTTAAAGTTGTTTATTTTCTTTGGTTATTTTTCTAATTTTGAAGTTATGTTTATTATAGAAAATAAAGATGAATAAAACAAAAAGGTTATCATTAATTCTATATATCTGATGAAAATCTTGCTCAATAACATAATTTTATATAGGTAGACATTTTTACAAGCATTGGTACAAGTACATACTGTTTAATTTTAAAAATCATTTAACAGTAAAAAAGAAAAGAAAAGAAAAGGTCTTTTAGAAATAAAAATCACTTAAGTTCTTCCCTTCCATTCACTTGTAAGTTCTTTAGCAGAGATCCACAGAAGCTCAACACCAAATCAATCAATCAATCAGTCAATCATCAACCAATCACTCTTTCTCCCTACCCTCCAAGGTGGATTGAGCCTAGTTTCTCAAGTATGTTTAGTAAGTGTTCTATCACTGAGCCCCAGATCTCAAAAGGAGTTGTTCTATTAATAGTTGGACAAGGATCAGGATAGCAATTATGATCTGGAAAATTTTGACTTAAAACACATAATTTGGGACCAGGGTCTAATACAAATAGCCTTCTTCAAAAGAACGTAAGTTTTAGTCACCATAAATATGTAGACAGATGGGAAGGAGGAAGAGGAGAAAGATGAATGGTGAAATATATAGAGAAACCACCAAAATGCTAACAATGGAAGAGGGGAACCGATTCAGATGCCCAAGATAGTTGCACTCCATGCTATGACTTTACAATGCTCCCATATGTAAGCCTGTGCTTGGCATTATTAGGATGTGGTAGAAATCTGAAGAGGAAGGGTCCTCATGGGTAGACTTATGGCCTTATTGACCTAAAGGGAGATTGTGGGCTCCTGATCTCTTTATCTTGTCTTTCATTTTACAGCCATGAGATGAGTAATTTTGTTAGAATCTCTAAGCAATGTTACAATATTGTAGAAAAGACTAAACAAAAGCCAGGACATGTGCTCATGTTAATTAAGCTATGAGGTAAACTGTGCAAATCATATGAAATTTATTTCTGTGAGGCAATATTTTTTTCTGATATGAGAGTTTTATCCTTTTCCTTCCCAGCATGAGATTCCTGAGAAACTTTAAGTCTTTGGTGTCCATAGTTTTAAGGTCTCTGTTTCGGGGTTATATTGCATTCTCCATCCTGATGTGTGCTGCCTTGCAGTGCACTGACATTTCCCCCACTGTAAGCCTAAATATGCCTTCCCTTCGTCACAGCCAATTATTCCGGAGTTTTGTTACAGCGGTGGAAAGCTGTCTAACACAGGAACATGGCACCAAGAAATGGAGTCATTGATGTGACTCTGCCTAGTTATGTGGAAGAGACTTTGAAATTGGTTTGTATGAAGAGCTTAGAAAATTTTGGAAAACTAGACTAAAAGTGGCCTAAAATGGAAATGCAACTCTTTGTTTTGCATAAGAAATGTCCTGAACAGGCTCATGTGTTGACTGCTTGGTCTGGGATGATGAAGCTCTTCTGAGAAGTTCTGGAAACTTTGGGAGGTAAGACCCAGTAGGTTATAGGAGGCTAGTTCTTGGGAGTGTCTCCTCTCTGATGTTTTTCCCTTACTGCTTCCTGTCTAACACCAAATGTCAGCAGCCTCTCCCACATGCTCCTGTCAGCAAAATCTTCTGCCAGCATAATTTTCTGCTTCACCATGAGCCAGAATCAATAAAGCTAGTGACTATAGACTTAAATTTCTGAAGCCATAAACCCAAATACACTTTTCCTCCATTAAATTATTTCTGTCAAGTATTTGATCACAGGTAAGATTAAGCTTAAAACATAAAGATTATCCAGTGATTCTGATGAGGGCTTAGATTACTGTAGTACTTTGTTTTTCTTTTCACTATACCAATGACTGAACCCAGGGCCACCTAACACTTGCTAGGCACATGATGACCAGATTCTGCCTATATTTTAAGAATATGAGTGAGGCTGAATTGATTGAGAACATTTTGAGAAAATAGCATCCAAGCCGTAGCATGGTTACTGCTTGCTGCATTGGACCAAATATACAGTGAAAGTGAATGGAAAGCAAACCAGAAAGAAGTGAAAAATATGCAGTTTGGTGAAGAAAGCATGCTTGAGTTTGAGGCTGCAGACAAAGCAGTGGAAATTGTTAAACAGATTTGTGCCAGGAAGCAGAAACACCACACTTCCTGCTGGGAAGAAGTAAAGTACCTCAAGTGCAAGCAGGACTCCACCCACCAAAGGATCCTGGGCATAACAATGTGGATTTTGCTTCTCAAGGGGAGTTTTTAAAATCTAGTATAGTTCTGTCCTGAATACAAGCTGGTCTGAGCAAACAAAAATAACATGTCCCTTTCAGTTTGGTAAATGGAAAAGAAGAGCTTTTTGGAAACAGAGATAAGATGTTCTAAAGTAAAATTAAGACTACAGGAACTTTAAGAAAAATTGGCCTTCTTTATAAATAACCATTGTTTTTTCAAAACTGTGATTTTTATTGAAAGATCATACACATTAAGAAGAGCACACCCTTCCCAAGTAAAAACACATCTCGTCACCACATATTTCTCTTATTTGGGTGTGAGTGGGCCACTTTGCTCTGAAATAAAAGTGAAGGAAAATATACCCACATTCCTTCTCGCATACCTTCTACAGAAACAGGCACAATCCCAGCGGCCCCGATTTCACTACACTCTTGGAACTTAATACAAGTGATAAGAATTTAAAAGACGGGACTAGAGAGATGACTCAGCATTTAAGAGCACTTGCTGAGCTTGCAGAGGACAGGGATTCAGTGCCCAACACCCACATGGTGACTCACAAACATCTGTAACTCCAGGTCCAGGGGATTTAATGCTGTCTTCTGGTCTCCATAAGTAGCAAGCAAACATGTGGAATACATACATGCAGGCATAAAAGTAAAAGAAAAATAAACAAATCTTTAAAAGAATCAGACAAAAAGATGGAAAAAAAGAAGACATTTTATATCCCATTTCATACAAAATTTGTCATGGAGATAACAGGTATAAGAAATTTCTAAATCAGGAAATCAAGAGCTTCCCTTGTCTCTTATCTATGGGTTTCAGCAACTCTCTGTCTCTCTGTCTCTCTCTCTGTGGTTATTTTTCACCCAGATTTGTTTGTTCCTTTGAGAATTCCCACCTGGAATGTCAATCATCTGCTACTGATTTTTTTGTAAGAACTCAGAAATGAAGTAAGGTTCAGATTAGTATTCTCTAATAAATGGCATTTTAATTTTAGTTATTTGTTTATTATTCGTCCCCAAATCGAATGGAAATTAAGTCAGACCATGTGGCAAGTCCTCCAAAACTCTAACCTAATCTCTGCTATACTTTTAAAAATCACATAATATCTACATGTATATTCACACATTTACCCAAACTCATTTTTAGGAAGAGGAATAGATGATTCGAATGGATAACTTGATCATCTAGAAGTCAGTACAGGGTGTATGATGGAAGGCCCAGAGTGAACACCTCTTCCCAGAAAGTGAGCTGAAAACTCCAAGGGATTTTCATTCTGCAAGGTAGAAGATTGGTAGGAACCATAGCTCCTACTCTGCATGGAGCAGCTGTTTAGAACAGAAACCCCACCGTGCTGGTGCTCTCCTTTTCCACCTCCCTGTTAGTCTTCTAAAAACATATTAAACTAATAAATGAAGGCGTTTCAATTTATTAACCTGCTAAGTCATTGATGTTGCCACCTATCTACACCTATCTTCAACCGTTCACATTTCCGTTGATCACAAATGGACAAACTATATAAAAAATGTAGTTCAAATGTATGGATATGAAACACAAATATACGTTCTTTCATAGCATTTTCAATAAAGAACAATTATATAATCTGACAATACCTGTCCTTAGTGAAGTGAGCCACGAGACTAAAAGCCAGCCACTTAAACCTGGACAACATAAAGATATCTTTGTCTCTAACATTCTGTTTCCTAAAGCATCTAGTTCTCTCTTCAATTAAAGTGACAAGATGACATCAGCAAGATGATGGAGTGGCACTGTGCAGAGCTTGTCACCTCACAGAAGCATCAATCGGAACAGCAGTCCACATAGGAAAACCTTCACTGTAGCTAAGAAAAGCCACATGAAAAATTACGGCACCTGAGTGTAGCGAACAAATAAGAAAAGACAGATGGAACAGGTCAAAAGGACAGTTATATATTGTGCGTGTCATCTCCACTCCAAAGCAGAGCATGTGGTGCAGAGAAAGATAACCTCTGTTTGAGGGAAGGAAACTGGATTGAGCATGATTTTACTATGTACCCCAGAACAGACCTACCCCAGTGAATCCTGGGTATAGGCTGGCCTCAGGCTTCATGCCAACACCTACAACTAGACTCCAGGCCTTTCCTACGTTCCAGACCAGCCCCAGTATCAGGCTCTAAAGTCCATGGCTTGAAGCAATAAGCCAGCTCCTGTGACCTAAGAATCCAGATATAATCAACTCTCAAACTGGTCCTAAGCTTCACATAACCCACAAGAAATCAGGCTTTACAACCATGCTCCAAACCAGCCCCAGCACCATGCTAGCCTTATCAGTTACAGGTTCCATAGCACCTGCAGACCCAGCCTCCCAGCATCTCTCTCCATGAAGCCAGCATCTATGCACCCGAGCTCCAGAGAGTCCCCATGATTTCAGGCATGAGGCCTCCACACACAGACACAGGCTCTAAGCTGTCCTGTGAAGATACAGACTCCAAAACCATCCACTGCCAGCCTAGTCTCTGTAGCTCCAAGCTCCATACTGGCTTCTCTGGCCCTGTACTCCTGGACAAAAGGTACCAGGTCTGTCTCAATGCAATACCCACCACAAACTCCTGGTCAATACTGATAGCTTCAGGCTCCTGTAGACCATGAGTAAGTCCATGCTAGTATGAAAAAAGGTTTCCATAAAAAAATAAACTTCCTGCAAGACTGATCAACTTTAGAACTTCAATGACTGTGGAGAGTTTAGAATGTTGCAGAAACAGTGTCTAATTAAAATTATCTTGGACTATTTGTCCCTAAAAAGCCATACCTTGCCCACCTCTATATCTGATCTAGCAACCCATGACTAACATAAAAACCTTTTGAAGTATATTGACTTAAGAAAATCCTAGCTTCTAACAAAGAAAGGCTGAGTGTCTTCAGATAGCATCTAAGACTTATAGCTGAGATTTCCCTCTTTAGTAGAGATGTGTTTATGTGTCAAGTTGACAAGGGATCAGTTTCCCAGGATAGCTTCAGTTGTCAGCTTGACATACCTGGGAAGCAGGAACCTCAATTGAGACATTTCCTCTATCAGAATGTCTGTGAGCATGTCTATGAGGCATTTTATTATTGTTGAGTGATGGGAGGGCCCAGTCCACTGTGGGTGGTGTCATTCCTTGGCAGGTAGCCCTATAAGAAAGCAGGCAAGCACAGGCCAGAGGAGCAAGCCAGTAACATTTTTCCATGGTCTCTGCTTCAGTTCCTGCCCTGTGTTCTTGCCCTGGTTTCCTGTGGGGACCTGGGTATTGAGCAAGGCAAGAAACTCCAGATACTCTAAAAGCATGGCAGGTGTCTGACCTGCTCTGCCTGATGTGATATGACTCTTCCTTTCCCCCACCCCAGACCAGAACCAGGTTTTTGGGTTTCGTTTCCTTGTTCCTGAACTTCCACAGCCTTCCCGCCCTTTACCCCAAACCCCACCTCTAACTTTCCTGCCTTCTGTAATGGTCAGGAGGCCTCCCTATAGAAGCCCCTGCATTGGCTGTAATAACCGAACTACCCACCGATGTAGTCTCCCGGGAGGGAACTCCTCCCGCCGCACTCTGAGCCACCTGAGGTCCCATTCCATCGTCCTCCATTCTCTGGCATGGCTGGAGCACAACAGCCGTGCTGGAGATGGAGACCCACCCACAATTTCCCTCAATGATGAATTATGATTAGGACATGTCAGCCAAATAAACACTTTCCTCCTCAAGTTGGTTTTGGTTAGAATGTTTTATCACAGCAATAGAGAAGCAAACTAGAGCATGCTTAAGAGCATGAAGCAGCTAAAAATGAAAGAATGGAAAAGAATATTTTATGCAAATGAAACCAAGTAGTTGCATACTGCAATTATAAAATGAGATATGGGCCATTATTTAGAGATAAAGTGCCCAATTTACAAAATAAATATGTTTAAATACATGCATGCACCCAACATCTGAGCACCTGGTTACCATAAACAAATACCAGTACTGAAAGTAGACTCAGACAATTCAAAGCAGTAGGGGACTTGAAGGTCCTCATTTCAATGATGGGCAGAAAGTTCATGCAGAGAAAAAATCTTAAGGAAGAAGTGGACATGAGCAATACTATATAGACCAAATGGACCTAACAGATGTGTACAGAAAATCTACCCAACAGCAGTAGAACACATATATCTTTTAAACACATGTAGAACACTCCATAATAGGTTACAGGTTAAAACACAATATAAGTTTTAACAAATATAAGAAGATTAAAATTGTATCAAGAATGGTATAAAGCTACAAATCATGAATGGATACATTGACCAACATATGAGGGATCTTTGAGTCTGTATGTTGCACACACACAGATACACACAGGCATACATATGAATTTTTACAAAAGGAAATCTGGTTATTTGCAGCAGCATGAATAAGCCTAAAGGACAGTGCATTTCGTGAAATAAGGTAGGTAAAGAAAGCTAAATGACCTCTCTTGTACATGGAATCCCAATGTCAAAGTCATAGAACACAGAGTAGAGTGATGGTTTTCAGATTTTGGGGTGTGGGGGATTTAGAAATGCTGACCAGAGTACACAAAGACAGGGCAAATAAGATCTGGAAATCTATTGTACGTCTTGGTGACGATAGTTCATAATAAGATTTATATACTTGAAAGTTGCTAGAAGAATAAATCATAAAAGTTTTCAATGCAAAAAAAAAAAGAATGAATGAGATGAAGGATGCGTTACTTAGATCAGTTTAACCATTTTGCAGTATGTACACGTGTCACTCACTGTTCATTACATTGCAAACCATATGTGTCTATAATTTTTACTGGTCAGTTACATTCAAATGAAGCTGAAGGGAGGGAACAAAAATAGAATTTTTCAAGCAAAAAATAAAAAGATCATAAAGTGTCAGCTTTTCAAGCAGACGAGCTTCAGAGAACTCATCCACGAACTGACAATGAGCTGGCCCTTGTCAACTGCTTACTTGAAACAGTTGATATTTGAGAGAGGCAGTTAGCAGATCTGCTAACCCTGCATTCCTAAATGCTAACCTTTTCCTTGGTTGTCAAGATAACAGCCGCTCATCAGGCCACATGTTTTCAGGTCTTTGCAAATAAAACGTTTTGAAAAGTTAAAGTTTAATATACTTTTTCTTGGCCTTTTTCCTTACACAAAGCTACATGACAAAGATGTTCTAAAGAATTCACTTCAATGTCCTTTTCTTTGTCTTGAGACTTTGTTTTTTTTTTTTTTTCTGGATAATTAATCTCAGGTGAAAGCTTCTCTATCATTTGCAGTTGGAGTTGATAATATTGCCTGATATTTTGTTCAGTGTCTATTACTGGAAGATATTCACACTAGATCCTCCCTGCATCCCATTTCAAAGCAATTTCTATAAATAAAATTGTTTCACTTCAAAAGATGAAAACTGTGTAACTCTCTATGACTTAACTTTTGTCTTTCAGGCAGAGCATAGAGACTGAAATTCAGTGAAATGTTTAGTGAATGATTTGCTTCTCATTGTGTTAAGGAAGACGACAGGTTGGAATCCCTTGAAAATCCATGGGCCCCACGCTACAGGAGCCCTCCACACTGCCTGGCATCATAGAACTCTTTCCCAAATTATCACCCACTATTCTGTGACAGTCAGTCACTTTAGGCTATCTACCTGACTGACTTCCTATCCAGCTTGCACATACGTAGAACCAACTCTTTTAAATGTGCCTTACACTCTCCACTTACATCTTAACTATGTTCCTTTCCTACTTCCCTATGTTGACAACAGAAGAAGGACCCTTCCTCCTGGTTTTGACTTCCTTACCAATACTAATGGTTACAGTAAATATCATTTACTGAATATTTGTTAAGCTCCAACCAATACCCATAGGTTTTAAGAGAATGATGTCCTGACATTCTACCCATTACCCAAGTTAGTATATATTTTTTATTCTTGCTAGTCTATTGAAATTGTTTCTGTGTTTAACAAAGCTTTGTCTTTAAATCCAATGGATATTTTTCAAACCTTACCTCGCTTGATTTTTCTAGAACATTTGACATTTTTACTCACTTATCTTGAAATTTTTTCCTCCTCGTCTTTCATGCTCCAATAGGTGCCAGACACCTTCTGTTAGTTCTTCTGTTCGCTCCCAGATCCTCTCTCCATCTTTCTTACCAGCTGTTGACCTCAGGAAGCTGTGCTGCATGAACTTTATTAACTGGTACCCTTGACCTCTGGCTTCTTGAACCAACTGACAATCCTGGGGAGAATGAAAATAGAAAGGAAAATGAGATTGTGTTGATTCCACTGACTCTGTTAAGGATAAGTTAAAAACTTAAAATAAGAGGTTTTATTTTCCTTGTTGAAAAGATAAAGCAGAAATATTTCCCCTTACCATTTCTGAGAGTATTTACCTTATAAAGTTTAACTGCAAGTTCTTTTCCTGTCACTTTAAAATCTGTACAAATCTTTACAGAAGCTAAAAAAGCTTCTTTCTAGCTTTATGACCCAGAAATATTCTTTGAAGGGTCTGGGAATCATTGCTTTGGAATATAAACAAAGAAACAAAAAATGCTATTCCTTTCTCCCAACTTCTATGGGAAAGTAGGAATCTAATGTTAGTTGTTGTTTTTTTTTTTCCTCCAAGTTGCAAAAAAATAACTTTTTCATTAAAATATGGGAACATTGTTATTCCTCTGGATAAAAACAATTAGCTAACACAGATGGTCACCCCAACTACCAGGTGAATCTATAATTAACTATGTATGGTAGATGATCCTATTTATCACAGGTTGATTATGAACTAATGTCTAATGCAACTATTTACAGTGAAATAATCTCACTTTTTAGGTAGCTTTTGTAGATTTTCATAGGGACATAAATGACATGTGTACAGACATGTTCATAAGTTACTATTTTAAAAAATAAAAATTTGAGACTCAATAAAACCTCTAAACAATGCAAAACACAAAGCTTTTAAATAGTAGCTATTGTTAATATAATCTGATAGTTTATGTATTTTATATTAAGTCATATCAATTTAGGTAACTTGTGTTACAGAGATCAAAGTTACAGATCTACAGAAATGACAGGTGAAATTTGCGGCTGCTCAGTCCTTTCTATAACATCCTGTTGTTTTCAATTCTTGATCCAAGATTTCCCAAGGTTCCATGCAGAAGTTTCCATCAAATAGAATATTCATTATTACTCATAATTTAGATATTATGAGGTATGTTTAAATTTTGTAGATCTTGACTATATCCAATTAGTAAAAGATGACAGTGTGGAGCATGGTGGCACATACCTTTAATCCCAGTCATTGGGAGGCAGAGGCAGGTGGATCTCTGAGATCAAAGTCAGCCTGGCCCACATAGGGAGACCCTGTCAAAAAAAAAAATCATTGTTCTAGATCTTATGATTATTCAGCTGTATTGTAATGGAACAGCTAAAGAAACCAGGTATCCAAGTTACTTGTCTGAAACTGAAAAGCTACTTTCAATCTGTGCACCTCCCCTCAAACAAAGTTTTTAAGGAGAAGAGTGCTGAAGAATGCAGCTCAGTGGTGAAATGTTGTCTCAGTATTTGTGGTGGTTAGAGAATGTGTCTCACGTGGATATTTTGTTTTCAGTTGATGGCTCTGTTTCGGGGGCGTTTAGGAGCTACAGCCTGTGTTTGCACATCACTGGGGGCAGGATTTGAGAGTACATAGCCACGCCCACTCCCAGTCTCCTCTCTCTGCTTGGTGTGCCTGCTTGAGATGTGATTTCTCGGCTTTCTGCTCCAGCCGCCTCCTCAGCCAGCTGGCTTTCCTTCCGCCATGCGTCCTCAGCCATTATGAACCTTGAACTGACAGCTCAATTAAACTTTTACTTCTATAAATTGCCTTGGTCATGGTGTCTTCTTGAAGGGCATGGTGCAGTGTGGGCCCTGGCAAGATTACCTGCTATGAGGATTAAGGGAGTGGCCCCTGCATCTGGAGAGAACCTGTATCCCTCTGGGGATGAACCACCCCATAGGGGGTTGGCCAACCAAACTTATAAAACCCCCTGCACCTCCTTGAATAACGAGTTTTGCAGTGGCTCGCCATCCACATGCATTCCACCCAACTCCAGGAGTTTGTGTGTTAACTCCATGCCTCTCACCCCTTTCCATGACCGGGAACCTGCATCGCCCTCTTGGGCTGTCGCCAAGCAGGAGAACCCGAACATCTTCTCATAACAATAGAAAAGTAGCTAATAAGTATTCAAGGCTGTGGGTTCAGTCCCAGCACAATAAGATACATAAATCAAAGGAGACAAAGATGTAGAATACATTCAAGAAATAATAACAAAGAGCTTCCAAGTCAGAAGGGAATATAAATCCACATTAGGAGTCCGTTGAGCTTCCTCAGTGGATGACTTCAATAAGAAACACACCCAAATACACTGTACAGAAATGGTCTAATATTAAAGAAAAAAAGGCTATCGAAATCTTCAGGAGAACAGCAACTTATTACAGGTAAAGGAACTCTATAAAACTACCAGTGAATTTTTTTTTCAGCAGATACCCTATGGGTTAATAAGCAAGTGGAAAAATATATTCAAAGAACAGAAAAAAGGACGAACTAGGAACACAATGATCTAGTACTACAAAAATAAAAGGCAATCTTAAATCCACCAAATAAACAGAAGCTGAGGCGATTTGTCGCCTCTATAGTTGCCTTGCCAGAAATACAATCCCTTCATGTCAAAGGACACTGTCGTTAAGTTTTTATTTTCAATCTGAAAATTGAATAAAATAGAAACACTAGCAAATGTGTGTAGGTAATGAAACTGAGAAATACTGTGATGGTGGTATAAAATAAACTATATCCAGAGTAAAAAGAAAGGGAGTCAATCTGCTAAAAATTACTGTGGCTGCAATATATAGCTAAGGGACACAAACTCCAATACATGTGATACACGACACCAGATACCAATTCAAGGTCTGTTAAAAGTGGAGTTAATGCAGGCACTCACACTTAAGTCTTTATTTGCTTGAAACAGCCAGTAATTAGTAAGTTTTATGGACATCTCATTGGACCACAAAAGAAAGCCCTAGGTAGACACAAATGATAAAAAAGAACAGATTCAAAGCATATCAGATATTCAAAAACTCATGAAGCCACAAAGACAACAAGGAAGAGGGAAAAGAATAAACCATGTATAAATAACCAAAAAAACGAAGAGGATGTCAGTAATAATTCCTTTTATATTAATAACTACCTTGAAAAAAGCAAATAAAGTTCTCAAATCAAAGACATGAAGTAGGTTTGGGGATGTGGCTCTGTGCTGAAGTGCATGCAAGACCCTGTGTTTGATCCCCAGCATGATGAAGAAAAAGGCATTAAATAGGTGAATAGATTTTGAAAATGACCAAATACATGCTGTCTATTAAGAGGCTGACTTCACTTCTAATGACCCAGTCAGTGAAGGAAATGTTAATGGAAACTCAAAGATAACGTTCATAATGATATTTACACTAGAGTACACTTCAAACTAGTAAAAGGTCATTATGAAATGAAAAATGGGGTCAATTCATCAAGAAGTTCTAGCAGTTATAAATATATGGTACTCAAAACCGGAATCCCTGAACACCTATAGAAGCAAATGGCAAAAGATCTCAAGCTAGAACTGTAACACAGTACAGTTCTAGGACGTCAATATGCAATTTACTCCATCAGCCAGATCATCCAGATAGAAAAACAAGAAATAAACATTTGATTTAACTACATTTAAAATAAATTTGTCCAACAGTTACTTCCAGAAAGAATATTCTATCCAACAGCAGCAGAGTATAAATCCCATAAAGTGCACATTTGGGGGTTGTGATATTGGGTGCATGTATATTTAAACTGTTATTTCCTCTTGCCAAACTGACACATGTATCATTATATAATGACCTTCCTTGTCTTTCTCTATTGCATTTGAGCTAAAGCTTATTTCATCTGATGTAAGTGTGGCTAGTCCTGCTTTATTGTGAGCAACTTACGTGGAAGAACTTATTCCTTTCCTTCAGCTTCTCTGTTTATTTTCTTAGAGGTGAATGGAGTTTCGGGTAAGAAATATATAGCTGGGTTTTGATGTTTTTGTCTTGTCAGTCACTCTATAGCTTCTAACTGAAGAATTTAATCTGCTTTTCTTCAAGGTAATTGTAATTGGTAAGGTCTTACAACTAATATTTTGTTGCTTGTGGGGTTTTTTTTGCTTTTATTATAGGTGCTTTATGTCTCCTTCTTCTTAGTCTCCCTCTGTAGTTAAAAATTTTTTGTTAGCAGCATATATTACTTCCTTGTTGTTTTTAATGTATCCAGCATAAATTTGTGCCTTTTGTTAATGGGAATTTCTAAAAATATTTTATTTATTATTTTTATTTTTATGTGTAGAAGTGCATTGCTTGCATGTATGTAAGTACACCTATGTCGTGCAACTCCTGTGGAGCTTAAAAAAGGGTGTCAGATCCCCTGAAACTGTTACAACTGGTGTTAGCCACCATGTGAATGTTGGAAATTGAACCCAGGTCCTCTGCAAGAACAGTCAAGGCTCTTAACCCCTGAGCTGTCTCTTCAGTCCCTATTACCAGGAGTTTTAAAAAATGCAAATATTTCATTAATTCTTTGAGAACTTCAGACATGCACACAATGCATTTTTTATCATCTTCATTCACTACTTCACCCTAATCAACCCCCCAGCTCATCCACCCCCTCTCTACTTCTTGTCCTCTTTAAAAATAATAATAATAATAATCCAGCAGGTCTGATTTGTGTTGTGCACATACTTGTGGGTATGGGACTATCCATCAGAGTGTGGTCAGTCTACAGGAGACACACTCTTAAAGAGACCTGACTCTCCATCCCCCAGAAGCCACCAACTATTCATAGCTCCTCAGCTAGGGGAAATTCATGGGGCACTCTGACTTCATACTGGAATGCTGACCACAGTTTGAATTTTGAACTCCTACTTCATAACTCATTATTTCTTATCTTTTAACATATTAATATGCTTATTTGAATGGTTTTGTTGTTAGCCTTCATATTAAAGTTATCCATCGTTAACACACCATTTTATAATATTAGACTAATATATAGACCTGTGAATTTTATACTTCTTATAAGTTTTTCTTACTCATTAATGTCTCTTATTTCACTTTGAAAACCTTCCTTTAACGTTTCTTATATGACATTTCTAGTCACTTGAAATCTCTCAGCTATTTGATGTTTGGGAATGTGCCTATCTCTTCTTCACTTATTTATTTATTTTTATTTTATGTATATGTTTTACCTGCATGTATGTAAGTACACAGTATCAAGAAATGTCTACAGAGGCCAGAAGAGGGCATTGGGTCCCCTGGAACTGAAGCTGTGGAAGGTTGTTAGGCATCCATGGGTAATGGGAACTGAACCCTGGTCCTCTGCAAAAGCAGCCAGTAAACTTAACTGCTTAGCCATCTCTTCAGTCTCTCTTTTTTATTTCTAAATCAAAGCTTTACTAGACACAGTGCTCTTGCCTGAGAGTATTTTCTTGCAGTACTTTGATTATATCAACGCTGTTGTGGAAGGTTTCTACTGACAAGTGTGCTGTCAGGGAAACTGTGACACATTCACGTATTATTTCTTTATATCCTCTTGCTGCTGGAGAAACCCCTCTTTATCTTTAAATTTAGAAGTTCTGTTATACAATGTCTTGAGATGAACTTGTGAATTGAATCTAATTGGCCATCCTCAATCTTCCTGTCCCTAATTGCCTGTGTAGTTTGTAAAGTTTTTCTGTTTATATTTCTTTGAATAATTTTTCTTTCCTTGTGGAATTCTCAAGTCCGTCTTGAACCCTGGCAACTCAAATATTTGCTCACATAATGCTGTCTCAGATCCCTATATGATTTTTTCATTTATTTTTCTGCTTTTCTCTCCTTTGTGCATTTTCAAATAAGATTGCTTCAGGTTATAATGGCTCATTCTGTTGTGGGTGCCTTTAATCAAACATTTTAGTTTGTTTCTAGTCTTTTAAGTTAAAGGATTTCTCTTTGATATTTTTAACTACTTTTGTCTCTTTAATTGTTTTCTTGTTGGAGTATTAAATAATTTACCTGTGCTTTCTTTTTTAAAATTTATTTTACTTATGTGTCTGCTTGTCTGTATATGCATGACATCCATGCAGTGCCTGTGGAGGTCAGAAGAGGATGCCAGATCACCTACAACTGAAGTTACAGATGGCTGTGAATGGCCAGATATCAGGGCTGGGAGCCAAACCTAGGTCCTCTGGAACAGCAGTAAGTGCTCTTAACCACTGTCACATCTGTCTAGTCCCCAGTCTGTGCTTTCTTGAAACTCATTCAGTTTCCATAAAACAGTTATTTTGGAATTTTCTGTTCATGTTTTAACATATTGGCTATTATACGATTGGTTTCTGGTAGCTTATTTTTTCCTATTAAAGTCATGGTTCCCTTGAAAGTTCTGGATGCTTCTGGGCATACAATGGCACCAGCATAGTCAAGTGCTAAGTATCTATTTGTCTTTCTAATAAGTATTAGGGTTTTCCAGCCCAGCATTGCCAAGAACTACCCTGTGCTTAATTTTCTGCCCTAACCCCCAGCGGGAGGAACCCCATCATACTACCCAGGGAGATTATATCTCAGATATAATTTCTTATGATAATTCTTCTCTCGGGAGAGATTGGCACACTTAACTTTTCCTTGTTGGCTCTTAGAATTCCCTCTTTGTCTTTAACTTTGAGAACATGGTTTTAGTACGTCTTTGAGTAGAGTTTGTTGAGTTCATTTTCACTGATGACCTTGGACTGTCTTGTATCTAACTATTTTTTATCACACACACATATCTCTTGAACTCTAATTATTTGAATATTTGCTCTTGCAATCCCATCCCAAATTCTTGTAAGCTTTCTTCATTCTTCTTAATTTTCTTTTCATTTATATTCTTTTGATTCTTTTTAAATAGAATGTCTTTGAGATCATTGATTCATTTTTTTCTGAGTGATTGATTCTGTATTGATGGTCTCTATCACATACGTCATTTTATTTATTGTACTTTTCAGCTGTGGAATTTCAGTTTGATTTTTAAAATCTATTTCAATGTCACTATCAAGTTCATCTGGTAAATTACCAAGTTGTTTCTCTGTGTTTTCTTGAAATCCTTTTGAGTTTACAAAGAAAAACAGCTACTTTGCATTATCCTGCCATGACATCACACATAACCATTGATTTCTGGTTGTTTTCTGGTATCTTATTTTGTCCAGTAAGTGATATCATTATTCCGTGAAAATTCTCATTTTTTTTTTACATACATCATAGTTCAAGTCTGGAATGACCCCCAGAGCATGTGTTAAATGTTTGGTCCCTATAGGCTGTGGTGTTAATAAGAGATGATTAAGTATTGAAAGTTGATTAAGTATTTGTTACAGTAAGGGGTTGACTAATCACAGACATTTATTACCAAGAAATAGAGTCTTTCTAGCTAAGTGGGTTTCTTCCTGGTTGCAGCACAAGGCAAGAGATTACATCCTTAGGTATCATTTCCAATGGCAGGGATACTGAGGTCCATGTTCAGACATTTATTACTAACACTCACCCAAGCTGAAGGTCTCGCTCTCCACGCTGTGCGGCTTACATTTCCAGGCACAGTGGGAGATGGCTCTGGCAGCTAACTCCTCCTGCCCTTTTCAATGTACCTCTTATTATTATTATTATGCCACAGCCAGGTACTGAGATCTCTTACTTGTTTCTGTAGTTCTTGTGATGGTTGTTTCGTGTAAGCAGCTGATGAATTTGATGTTCTGAGGGATGTGGATCATGGAAAAGACTTTATCATGCTGCTCTGCCCCTCCCACCAATGTAACTCCTCGTTATTATTCTAAATTCCTTGTCTGTTAACCCCAAATTCTGGCCATATTTAAGTTAGATTTTGATGTTTTCTTTGCTTCTTCAGACTTGTTTTTCTCTTGTGTCTTTTCATGTTTTAGTACTTTTCTTAGAAGCTGGATATTATGTTTTTGTTGTTAACGCAGGAGTTAGAGGTTTCTAGGTTCACGCCTAACAATGGTGCTGTTTCCTGTTTCCTGTATCCTTATGTTTCTGAGTCTTTAATTCCAATGAATACGATCATTCTTGATTCTAGTCTCTTCTTTAGGTTTATCTAGAGGTGCCTTCATAAATCCAGTCTGAAATTCACAGTACCTCAGCAGTGACTGTGCTGCAAGCATGGTTAGAAGAGGAGTGCTTCAGTAGCTGATTCAGGAAAGCCATCAGTCCTGGGTCACATGGCCTCAAAAGGGAGTAGGGAATAGTTCTCTCTGACTTTGGATAGAAACACAAGGGGATTATTCATAATGAAAATATAGTGAGGTTTCTGGAGAGAAACACAAAGCTGTAGATTCCCAGATTCCGCTGCCAGGAAGTTTTCATTCTCAAGGTTATCTATTAGACTGAGATTCTAGACATTCAAGTAACATTTTTTCCATTTTAATTATTTAATTAATTTGTGTGTGTGTGTGTGTGTGTGTGTGTGTGTGTGTGTGTCTAAGAACAATCTTCAGGAGTCAATTCTCTTCTTCCTCTACCTAGATTCTGGAGATCAAACTCAGAGCAACAAGCTTGGCAGTAATTGCCTTTATCCCCTGAGCCATCCCATTGACCCAAGTAACAATTTTTAAGAATCCTAAAAATAGTGGCCTCATATGTAATATTCAAATCATGGGCTTTAGATCCGGGGGTCTGAGAAAAGCTGTGGTTATCTCTCTTCTCCTGTCTCTGTCCACTTCTCAAGGCAGCTGTTTGCCCTCCAACCTCAGTTTTATAATGGCTCTCAGGAGAGTTGTCTTATCTATTCAGTATTTTCCTTGACGAGATGGAAAGGGCAATGCAAACTTCACTGTTTGGAATGAAAACAAAATGTCCTGGGGAAATACACTTTAAATAAGATGTACTGAACAAAGAAATCTTAGCATGGAGCCAGTACTCTCATAGACGCTCTTCTGTGAGGGAGTTACAGGAGGATTGTCCTTTATTCTTATCTCACAAAAAATAAAAGGATTGAGGTTTTTGTCCTCTTTAAAAATGAAACAAAGAACAAGCTACCCAACTTTATAATTTTACTCTGAAAGTGAGCTAGTATGTTAGTATATGTTAGAATCTAAGTCAGACATACCAATTCTAAGGCTTGATGACAGTATGCGTATTCTTCATGATTTTAATTGTTGTTGTTTCTTGAGGTTTTGATATGTAGCCCAGGCTGGCCTTGAACTCAAAATCCTCGTTTCTTCCTCTGCAGTGCTGGGATTAAGGGAGTACAGCAGCGTGTTTGACTTCCTAGTGTCATTACCCTAGCCCACTTCTGTGCCTCTTTTACAGTGAGGAGGATGTTCACCAGAAGTTCAGGCACTTACCAGCTCTGCTCCAAGTCCTCTTTGCAATCACTAATACACTCAGATATTGATGAGCAGTATACAGGACATTTTAAGGCTCAACTCAGATGATATCCTAACCCTGTGACTTGTGAGTTCCTGTCCTCAGACACCAGGATCCTTGACTCTTACTCTACCTAAACTGCGGTTTTCCTGATCTGAGAGTTTTCCCATGAAAACTTTCGCTAATCATCCTTAAAGTTCTGTTTCACTTTGATAACAATCATAGATGTAAATTTAGAATGATAAATTTGATCATCTGAATTATACTGATAAAATCCCAAGGGGTAGGCTGGAGCGATGGCTCAGAGGTTAAGAGCACTGGCTGTCATTGCAGAGAACCTGGGTTCAGTTCCCAGTACCTACAAAGTGGCTAACAACTGTTCATAACTCCAGTTCCAGTTCCAGAGGATTTGACACCTTCTTATGACCTCTACAGCATTGCATGGCACTTACATACATGCAGGCAAAACACTCATACACATAAAATAAAAATAATATTTTTTTAAATCACAAGTGTCAGATTTCTAAAATTAAAGGAGGAATAGCCATAACCCATTGATCAAATTCTCTATCATACCCTGTCATCAAAATGGTCCAGACTCCATTTATACATTCTGGGACATTTATTCTCTGCCCTCCTTTACCTCTACACTAGTAAGCCAGATATCCCACATCATGGATGTGCTCAGGCTAATTTGACAGAAGTAGCCAAATCTTGTCACTTAATTCCTGAAAGGAAAAGAGATCTGAGTACAGTGATGCCTGCCTTCAATTTCAGTGGCCTGTGGAGTAGGGCAAAAGGATTTTAACTTCAAGGCTGATCTGTGGTTTACAGTGAAATTCTATCTAATACACATATATACCAAGAAAAATGAAATGGGTCAGTACTAAGGTAAAAAAATCTGTGTGATTCGCTAGAAGTGACATTTAAAACAACACTAAGCTGTCTATCATTTTGTACATATAATACTGATAGACATTTGAAGACTGCCAACACCATCAACAAAATGATGCAGAGGATGGGAATTCTTCTACACAAAATACAGAAATAGGACAGTACAGAGTAAACATAAGCACATATATGTTCTGCCATTTCATAGATCTGGGTATCTATCCCAGGCAAGTTGCCATGATGTACCCCCAGGGGACGTGTAGGAACTTATTCATCACATTGGTGTTTGTGGTAGTTGGAAAGTGGAAATAACTAATGTGTCCTTAATCAATGCAACTGGCAAGTTAAATATTCTTAAATTTAGTCTCTACAAAACTACACCATCAGACAATGGCTTGCAGTACATAGCTTATTTGGAAGGTGACTGAAGAAAGCGCTGATAGAAAAAGGGACCTTGAAAACAAGGGCGGTATTAACACTCACAGGGAGCATTACTGGAGGTCATGTGTGGACAAAGGAAGCAAAAATTAACTTTGAACAACAGCAAGAAATGGTGCTGTGATGCCTCAGAGTAATCCCAGCTGAGCACATAGAAAACAGGGATATGTATCCCACAACTCACTTCATCCTTGGAGGCATTGATGCTCCAGGGGTATGTATTTGCGGATCTATTCAACCTAGTGAAACACAGCCCACAAAAGAGTATTGAAGTCAAGTCCCAAGTCACACAGTAGGAAACCATGAGAGTGTCTCAGAACATTTGATGGCAAAGCCCCAATCTGTCATCAAGAGAACCCTCACATTCTGCTGGTGAGAGGGTAAATTAGTGCAATGACTACAGAAATCAATATAGAGGTTCCTTAAATAAGTAAATCTATTATTACCATATGACCCAGCAGTACACTCTTGAGCACACACCCAAATGACTGTATCCTACCACAGAGATATCCATGTTTATTTCTAAACTATTCACAGCAAGCAGGATACGGAACCAGTCCAGATGTCTGTCAATGGAAGAATGAACAATAAACATGTCACACATATACATAACGGACTTTGACTTACCTGTTAAGAAAAATAAAATTACAAACTTCACAGGAAAATGGGTGTAACTGGAAATTATCACTAAAGTGATGCAGGCTCAGAAAGGCAAAAACTACATGTTCTCTCTCATATGCAGATCCTAATTTTGAATGCTTGTACGTATGCAAATAACAGGGCTGTGAGAGTGGGGATAGACTTTTAGCGGCCCACGAGAAGGGCAACACAGGGAACTTAGAAACTGGAAGATGAATAGGAAAAAGCTGTATGTGCCATGAGGGTGGAAGATGGAGGCTGGGAGAGAATAAAGAACAGACAGGAGATGGGGAAGAAGTGGAGAGAGTCAGCAAAACAAATTTTGTTTTCAAATGTCAGAATTAAACATATAATTCTTCACAAGCTAATAAAAATATACAAATGAGGAATGGGCATGGTGGCACATGCCTTTAATCCCAGCACTTCGGAGGCAGAGGCAGGTAGATCTCTGTGAGATGGAGGCCAGCCTTATCTACACAGAACACTCCAGGTCATCTGGAGCTATAGAAAGACTCTGTTTTAAAAGAAAAACCAACCAACTAACCAAGCAACACAAACAATATATATATATATATATAAGTGTATTTTATTTACCTAAAATATAAATACTATGTGTAAATATTTATAACGCATAGAGGGAAACATCTAAGAAACAGCAAAATTATAGATTACTGCCATTAAGGTAAATTGAAAACACAAGCAGAACAAAATGACCATTATGTTTACAACCACATGCCGAGACATAACTCAGACATTATCCTATGCCTTGGGGTAAAGAAACGAATGGGAATGAGGAGGCGCGGAAGGAAAGATGAATCCCAAAGGGTCTTACAGGATTCGATGGATAGAGTGCATCACAAACAGGCAATATGAATAAAATGCACCACCCTTCCCTGCCTCCCCTGGGTACTGGACTTGCTTTTCCTGAATCCTTTCTAAGCTCTGATGTTTCACATAACTGGGAAATCTGACCTCAGGCTGCCAGACCAGGAGCAGGTTGAACTACAAAGTTTCCTCCCAGCCTGAGGCATGAAAACTACCGGATAATAGAATCCTCATCAGTTAAGAACTTAGAGAAGAGATTCCCTGGGGCAAGTAGAGTCCTACAACTACAATTCCCAGAGATCCCTGGGATGCTTCTAACAGACAAGTGGGGGTGGGTTGAGGGAGGGGGCAAGGCAATTTGGACAGCCAATAAGAGCACTTCCTTTGCAGACCTTTGTAGAAAGAGGACCGCCCTCAGCCTGCTTCCTGGTTGCAAGCCCTGATAAATTCTGTAAATAGAGCTCCCTGACTGACTTGCAGGATATTTCGAAAGCAAAGTTCCACCTTGTATCCAAATGAAGACCAGAAGGACAGATCCTCCTCGTGCCCTATCAACCTCTGAAGTTGTGGAGAAGGTTTTGTGGATCATCCTTGGAAATTAATGCTGTAAATATTTGGGCGTCTACTTACTGGTGAGTATGTCAGAATCTCGGTTCAAACTGTCCCGGTGACAGTCACAGTCATACATTCTACCACTGAGAATTTGACTATTTTCGATTTCCTAACAGTAAAATGGGAGCTGATCATGGTGCATACTTAAAAGGTTTGTGGGATTAAGTGGGGATATTAACAGATAACTATTCGAACTGTATTTCCCTCCGGGGCACTTTTAACAGTGATGTTCACAGGCTTCTGTCCACGGAAGGGAATGTCCCACAACGGTACAATTAATCCTGCTGGGAGCAAGGTGATAACTCTTCCTGCTCCACTTGCAGTAGCCAATCAGCATCTCCTAATAGTCTTAACTATCCAGCGGGGTTAGATTGCTGCGTGGTTGGATCTGCGCTGTCTACAGGGTTTATCTTGTCGGAAGGAGGCTTTGTGGAGAGCGTCCCCAGGAGCTGCCACCAATGAAACTCGACGCCTTCATTTTCAGTTAGACTATGGCATCAGTCTTGAACAGACTCGAGAATTCCACATGGGCAAGGAACTTCCAAGGCAAAGAACCCCAAGAGCGAGGGACCCAAGGACTCTGCTCTGGAATCTGGCTTTGGGCAGGATGGCCACGCCTACAAGCTTCCTGGCTCTCTCCTGCAGTTGATGTTTCCTCTCTCTAAGCCCCTCCTTTCACCACCTCAGAACAACTGACTCTACCCTGTCCCTTTTGAATTCTGCCGAGTCTGATGTGCAATCTGTGCCTGTGCTCAGTGTGCTTGATTTTTACCGTCCTGTAGCAGAGACCCGCATATCTCATAGGCTTCAAGTGTATCATGGTGTGGTCCTTTTCGTTTTTTTGTTTGTTTCTTTGGTTGCTTGGTTGGTTGGTTGGTGTTGGTTGGGTGGTGGTGGTTGGTTGGTTGGTTGGTTGGTTGGTTAGTGTTTCTGAGAGTCTCCTTTGTCCCAGCCGGCTTGGAAGTCACCACGAGGACCAAGCTGGCCTCGACCCCACAGAGATCCACCTGCTTGTGCCTCTGCCTCCCAAGGGCTGGAATTAAAGGTGAGCGCCACCATGCCTGTATATGAATCATGGTGTGTATTCCTTTTAAATGTTTGGTGATGGCTTTGGCAGGAAAATTACTCTTCAATGCCTTAACAGCCTTAACCCTGCCTATTTCATTACACCTAGAAGCTTCCTACCACATATTGCAGTAATTTAACCAGAATGGGTTCTGTCACAGCATTTTAATTAAGTAGCTGTGTTGTCAACTTGACACACCTGGGTAGAGAGGCCCTCAACTGGAGGACACCTCCATTAGGCTAGCCTGTGACCATGTCTGTGGGGAATTTTCTCCATTACTGAGTGATGTGGGAGGGCCTATCCCACTGTGGGCGGTGCTACCTCTGGGCAGGTTGTCCTGTATTGTATAAGAAAGCAGGCTGAGCTGAGCAAGGGCCAGGGGATCTAACTAGTAAGCAAGGTTCCTCCATGGCCTGTACCTCAACTCCTGCCTCCTGGTTCCTGCCCTGAGTTCCTACCTTGAGTTCCCTCAGTGATGAACTGTGACCCAGGAGATGTAAGCCAAATTAACCCTTTCCTCCCTAAATTGAGGTTGGTCAGAGTGTTTTGTCACAGCAATAGAGAAGCTAACTGAGACAGTAGCCGTTGGGGTATGCATTCAGAGCTTGAGGTTCCCCAGGTGAACAGTAAAAGAAAAGCAGACTTCTCGGTCAGAAGCCACCAACTAAATTCTAAGGACTGTCTACTGCAACTAATCAGATATGTTTCCTTTGCCTCATCTGTGGATGTTTTATGAATGCTTCTCGAGCCACAGGTCCACAGGCCCTGAATAGCTTGGGATATCGTGCTGCTGGCTTTCTGAATTGCTGTCTGACCAAACATAAGCTCTTTAAAATTTGAATGTCTTTAAAGCTATCTTTTGACAGTTCCGGTGTGACAATACTCTGGGTCTTTGTAGTTCTGCTCTTTCTTTTTCTTCAGGTTTAATTTCTGACCTTTAAAACAATTTAGTGTGTGTGTGTGTGTGTGTGTGTGTGTGTGTGTGTGTGTGTGTATGTATGTATGAGTGTTTTGCCTGCACGTATATAAGTGTGCCACTATGTTCAATGAGACCAGAAAAGGGTGTCATATCTTCTGGAAATGAAGTTAACAGACAGTTGTTAGTCACCATGTGCATTCTGGGAATTGAACCTGGGTCCTCTGCAAGAGCAGCCAGTGCTTTTAACTGCTGAGCCATCTCTTCAGCCTGGCTCTTTTTAAATATAAGGTCTCATGTGTCCCAGGCTGGTCTCAAATTCCCTATATAACTGTTCTACTTTCTTTTCTGTTGCTGTAGTTAGATATCCTGACCAAAGCAACTTTATGGAACTTGGGTTTTAAGCAGCTACCATTCCATCATTGCGGGAAGTCACAGTGGCAGGAACCTGCAGGAGCTAGTCATATGGCAGTCAAGAAGCGAGCCAGAAACAAGTGCTTACATGCTCAGTGCTCAGCTCTCTTTCTCTGCTCTTACATAGTTCAAGACCCAAACCCAAGAAATAGTACTGACCACATTTAGTCTGTGTTTCCACATCAATTAACATAATGAAGACAAGCCCCCACAGATATACTCACAGGCCAGCCTGATCTGTACAATCCTTCATTAAGACTCTTCCCAGGTGAATCTAGGTTGTGTCAAGGTTACAAAAACCACCAGCCCTATAGCCGAGGATAAACTGGAACCTTTGATCCTCCCTCAGCCTCCTGGGATTGCAGGCTACAGACTACAGGCAGGTCCGCCACACTCTTGCTTTAAGCAGGACTGGAAATGAAACTCGGCTTCATTTACACTAGGCAAGCACTCTATATCCTTAGCCACTTAATTTTTGACTTCTGTGTTTTATTATACTTTTTTGATAGAGTAAACAAAAGAAACCGTTTTGAAAATACCTTGTAGCAAGTTATATTTAGATAATGTAGAGATGACATTAATGAACAATTTAGTAAAACTGGGAACATGAGCACAAATCAATTACATTGTAAATATATGAAAATAACATTACTGCCACTTAATGCCAACATCTGAAAATGTAGCTGATTCAGTTAACTAGAAAAGTATTATGGTTCAAAAATACAGAAATGCTATTTAAATCTCTTCAACAAAATCAGTCAGTGTTCAAAATATTGAAGTAATTCAGTGTTCAAATATGTGTATTCAGAGAGTTCTACAAATTTTAAATAGCAAATAATGTAAAAGTTCTTTCATGGGAAGAGAAAAATAAACTATCTGCCTTAATTCAACCTGCTAGAGCAGAAAGCCTATATATCAAATCCAGACCTAATCAGAAAATTAAAGTGAGAAATTCTTAATGGATATGGTATGAAAAATCTGAAACACTGGATATTTAAAAGAAAGATAGTATTTTGGATCATATTGTGTTAAAATTTTATAAAGCACATGAAACTATTTCTATTCTATAATAGCAGAGATTTCTGTCAGACTTCTGATTTTACCTCCTCTGAAGCATTACGTCAGTTATCTTGGCTTTTTGTCTTTTAGCTCTCTTCTGACTTTGAAATGGAGGTATTCTTTATTAGCCTTTATTATGACTGTCAGGCTTTCCTTCAACATGAAATGCTATGGTGTGACTACAGGTCCCTCAAAGATGTGTGTGTTAAATTCTTGATCCTCAGTCCACTGTGCCGTTGGGAGGCAGTGAAACCTGAGGTGTAGAGACTCTTTACAGTCAGTTTCGGCATGTTCTTGAAGAGGATAGTGGAACCTCCACCTCTTCCTCTCCCTTTCACTTTCCTAATACCACAAATGACTGGTTCGTTCTACCACACACCCTTTGCCATGACAACAGACTCAAAAACAACAGGGACAACTAACCATGGTCTGAAACTCAAAATTGGGAGACAAAGAGATCCCACCTTTTTCTAGTTGATATCTCAGGTATTTTGTACAGTACAATTAGGTACAGTTTAATCTGTACATTATAATCAGTTACTGTAGATGAGATATAGACTGCACGGGATTATCTCGGGGACAATAACTCAGAGCTAACTAATAGTAAATCAATACCTGAAGTGGGAGTCATTGCTGTGACTATAACAGTATGGCTCAGAAAGAGTTTGGAATTGTGGCTAGAGAATGCCTAGCATCCTCTAAGCAGATCTTAACGTATCATTGCTGTGGTCTCAGAAGAACCAAATGTGGACAGCATTGTGCTCATGAGTTCAAAAAAATGAGAAGTTTGCTAGGAAATGAGTGAGGTCACCCATGCTGCACCGTGTCAAATGATTCTCTTGCCTTTTGCTGAAAGACTTTGCTGAGAATTTGTGTTAGGGCAAACTTGAAGGCGATAGGATAATTCATCTGATGGAAGAAATTGCTAGACAGGGTTTTGCCAGACTGATAGTGAGATTGAGAGCACCGAGAAACAGAGCGCAAGATCTGGAGAACTGGAATTTGACCAGAAAAGTTTCATACATAAGAGGGGATGGTTCTGAGGTCTAACAAAAAGAAACCAAATGCTTTTCACTGGGGCAATAGGATCTCTAGAAGTAGAGAGACCCTCACCTCCTCAGTTTCAGAGATGTTAAAATGAAAATTTGCTCCCAAGATTTTCTAGGATAGAGTCCCCTCCTGGGATCCCCCTTAATTTACCTCGAGGTGTGCTTCAACTGACAATGAAAGCTCAGGGGCCACCTGTGGTTCTGATGGGCACAGGCATAGCTCACACTAACGGCAGACCCTAGCATCTTCCAGGTGAGACTGGGTTTTGATGTAAAATGAGCCTGGGTTGAGAAGACTGCTTATTGGGTAAGCAGTACCTGCCATCAAACCTGACCTGACTGAGTTGGATATCCAGACCCCAGATGGTGGAAGGAGAAAATCAACTACCTCAAGTTGTGTTCTGACCTCTACCTGTACACTGTAGCATATGTGTATACACACACATACACACACACACACACACACACACACACACACACACACACTGTTAGAGAGAAGCTGAGGTTGCGGTGGTAACCTAGAAAGTTAGAGAAGCCAAAATGTGGAATGCTGACTGCGGCTCTGGGCAGCTCCAGGCAATAAGAAGTGCCACCCCCAGGAGATGTCATGTGGGCCAGACCACAGGAGCGAGTCTGCTCAAGCACTCAGTGGCCCTTGTCCTCCCACTGTGTACTCCAAATGCTGGATGTGGGGACTTAGTGTAACCAAAGTGATATTTTTATCATTTTATTTTCGGCCACCCTGTTTGAAATTAACTTCACTTTGTAAAATTGCTTCTTGTTTTTCAATTCTTTGCTCAACACTGTAACTTCCAAAAGAACCTCCTTAAAATGACTAAAACATTAACTAACAAAATCAATTACTCCACAGAAAGAGGACAAGGAGACAAAAGGACTGGCCCCAAACTCCTAATCAGTAACATTTCATTTTTTTTTTTTTTTTATAAAACCTGGGTCAACTGGTAATCTTTGCATAATACCAAAGTGTGGGCCAATGACTCTTTACTGCTGTTCTATCATTCAAATAGTATTTAACTTGCATAAATATAATGTTTATTCAATAAATTACAAGACAGGGCTCAAGGAATGAAAGTCATCTTTAATCAAGAGAAAAGGAAGTCTTCCCTGAATGACAGGTCTGACCATGGAATATGTATGCATGATTCAGCATATAGCCTTTCTCTTCACTGTCCTGTAAGAGCCTTTCACGAACTTAAATACCTTGTAATGACTATTACAGGAAGAGTCTGGTCATTGTCTGATTAAGCTAGCTTTTTATAATCAAACTGGATTTCCTCCCTATTTAAGTCTCACCTCTGAATATTTTAGGTCATGTGATAGGCAGAACTAAACTTTGAATGGTAACAAATCTGGTAAGTCAGAAGAAAACTACTGCCCATGACTAACCAGGCCCATGGCTGAGATTCCAGAACTCTCTAGAAACTTGTAAGAATCTCTTCATCTTTGGAGTTCTCCAGAAATCTTATGGATCTTTCCACATTGGTAGAAAGATAAACTCCTTCAGTCAGAGTCAACAGGATCTAAACTGGGTCTCAGTTTTTCTGTACCTGTGACACAATGCTACAGAAAATAAATGGCTAGAGAGATGGCTCAGCATTTAAGAGCAGTTAAGAGTTAAGAGCTCTAGCAGAGGACCCAGGATTGGTTCCCAGTACTCACATTGCGGCTAACAATTATCCATAACTCCAGTTCCAAGGGATCCAACGCCTTCTTCTGGTCTCTATAGGCTTTGCATGCACATGATGAACTTATTGTACATGTAAGCAAAATACTCATACATATACAATAAAAATAATAAAGTTTTAAAAGAAACTTTAAAAAGAGGCTTATGTTCTTTCGTTGTTCAGAGATTTTGGTCTGGGACCACTTGGCTCCATTGTTTCCAGGCCTGGTATGACAGAATATCACAGTGGGGATTGCATGGTAGAACAAAACTGCTCACTTAATGATAGTCAGGACGCAACAAGACAACTCACTTTTATAAACTTTAAACCACAAAGCCCATTAATGACACCCAAGGCCATGATCCATTCACCTTCCAAAAGCCAGACCTCTGAACACTGTTATATTAGACAACAGGCTTTTATTTTAACACATGAGCTTTGTGGGGACATTTGTGAGTCGAGCCACACATGAGAGATGAGTGTCTATCACAAGCGCTCTCTATTCTGTGGGTCTTCCTTTGCTGTTTGGACCTTTCTCTGGGCATTTGCAGTAGCAGTTAGTGCCAGGTGAGATTCTAAAAGCTAATTTTCCCAGCCTGTCCTTCCAGGCCAAGGGGAAGGAGTAAGTGATTCTTTATTCATTTAATTTGTCCTTTTCTCTCTTTGTGTCTCTGCTTTGGTTTCCAGATGATCAGCTCAGTCTCTGTGCAATCTGCACATTCTTTGGGGGTACTCTAGCTGACTGGGCTGTGTACAGTTGTAACTAAAATCAAACTGATATTCTCTGCATGACCTATGTGTGTGTTAGATTTTAGTGAAAGATGACCACTTAAAGAATCTTTAAATTAATATATTATTTTACAATTGTACTTATTCTGTTAGAGGGCATACAAATGGGATAAAATTCTTTATAAGTTTTTTTTTTCCCCTCTTTGTAACAAGGATTCTAACAAGGAGATCTGACAGAGGTTTAGAAAGGAAGAAAAACTATTTATCTATCTGGAGGTAGTTAAGACTCAGGAGGAAAAGGAGAATGAAAAAACATTGATCTGGCAATAGTTCTGAATCTTCCATTGGGTAATGTAGGGGCTCACACCACTATATCCTGTCTATATCCTGTGGACAGTGAGCCAGGAACAGCATCACCAACCCTGTTCCATGTCATGAAAGCAGGAATGGTCCCCCCACCTAGATCTCTCAAGGAGCTTGGTTTGTTCATCCCATGTCACATCAAGACATCTTTTAAACAATATCCAATTGAAAAAGTAACCTAAGGTGGCCAGCATGCAGGGTTTTACCATACAGCCCATTCTCAACTTCAGATCTGTTGAGCTAGAAAGACTTGCCCCTGCATAGGGACAGCCCACGAAAGATACTAATTTATTTGTGGTCTTCGCCACACACTCCCCCGCATTTGGCTCTGTTAAACAGTCTGACTGTGGATAGAAGGCAAAGACAAGAAAGAGGCATAATACCCACACTAAATAACTCCTGCAGGAACCCTTAATCCCACAGGGCTATCCCATTCATGAAATCTTCAAAACTGAATGATGGGCTGAAAAGATGGCTCAGCAGTTAAGAGCCCCCACTCTTGCAGAGGACCCAAGTGTGGTTCCCAGTACCCACATGATGGCTAATACCCATCCTAAAGTCCAGTTCCAGGAGATCCAATACCCATCCTCTTCTGGTCTCCATTGGCACTGGTACACACATGGTACACTTACATACATGCATGCAAAACACTCATACACACAAAATAAAAATAAAGTAAATAACAAATAATAATATAATACAATAAATAAAATCTTTTTGAAAAGCCTGAGTGATGAGTTAGGACTTAGCTGTGCTATTAATAAATAGTGAATTTTGGAAGGTTTAAAGAAATGATTATATCATCGGAGAAATTTAAGTAAAATTCATGAGGTCCAAAAGGAAGACTCCTCAAAACTCTTATCTGCCAGATATGCGGGAAATATACAGATGCCAGTCCAATATGAGGATGGTTAACATGACTCAAGACAATACCCCTAATAGTCACTGAAAACTCTTAAAAGTTGGAAGGAACTCTTAGAATAGAGCCATCCAAGCTGTGGATATGGCCTTTGGGGCATTTAGGGTCAGAGAGACGGTAAAGATGAAACAGTGGCAACATTCGTAGGCACAGCAGTACAGAACATGGGTGTAAGGAGAAATGGGGTCAAGAGGACGTGGAGGGAGTGACTGACTCCCCAGGAGGGAGGACCAGTGTGCATATGACACAGGGAATAGGAACACTGAAAAAGTAAGTGTGCAAAATAGAAGAGGCAGTGGGAAGGAGACCGAGATAGAGACAGAGACGGACAGAGAAACAGAGACAGAAGGGGAGAGAGAGAGAGAGAGGAGTGGGGAGAGGGAGAGAGAGAAAGAGAGGATATAAATTTCAAGGACTCACCTTAATCTTTTGGAGTCAGTAACTTCCCCCACAAGACCCCCAGGTACAACTGGCAGTTAGAAAGCAAATGATGGGGGCAGGGCAGCTGTATATTCTGTTCTCAATATTAAGGTGACTTGGAAAAGCCAAAAGACAGTGTACAGTGTAGGAATCATGAGAGAAATGTAACAAAAATGTCTCCTCCAAGCTTTGGAAGGTCAACTAGGAAGCTTAAAACACAGGTTGCTTTGGGATGCCAAAATTCCCAGTTCTAGCTCTTTGAAGTGACTTACAAACTGAAAGCTCAAGTACCTTTATAAAAGACAACAGCTCCACCTGCAGGTCACACCGGAACAGGCCTTTCAAGGGCCGTTCACCGAAACTGAAGAGACAGAAAAAGAGCCACTTTCCCTGAGGTCTTTGATTAACTAAGATTATCAAATGGGTCTCAACGTTTGGTCAAATGCCCACTTGGTGAATATTGAGTTGAAATAGGAGTCCATTATACCACAGGCTTGTGGGCATGATCCTCTCAACAAGAAGCTTTAGAAGAAATACATCCTGTGTTACAGAACCTTCTACCACAGGAACACATCTGACTACAGATTCTCAATTTTGCCAATAAAAATATTTATATAGATGACTATAAGCATATATTTGTTTAAGAATTGAGAACTAGGGGCTAGAGAAATGACGTGGTGGTTAAGAGCACTTGCTGCTCTTGCAGATAACCCATTTGGATCTTAGCACCCATGTTGGATGGCCCACAACTGCCTATAACTCCAACTCTGGGGTATCTGATGCCCTTTTCTGGCCTTTGCAGGTACTTGAACTCACACATGCACATACGCACACATAGATGCACATTTGAACACATGATTAGAATAAATAAATCTTTAAGATTTGAGAGCTATTAATCACATTGTACAAGATGTTTGTCCTATAATGCCAGATCTTTATGCCTTACCACAAGCCGTGCCTAGAGACTGTGGATGTTTTTCAGAGTTTGCTTAATCGGCAGGCACTTTCCCTCTGAACCATCTTCCCAGCCCCAAACTACATGATTTTATCAGGTTATTTTAACTTGGTTGTTAAAGTCCTATATTGCCAAATACCTTTAAGATCTTCTTTCTGTTGCCATGTTTCTTCTTCTAACCGTTTGTCTTTCCTGGCATGGAACTTTTGCATATTATACCATATCTTGTACTCCCAATAACATGATATAGTTTCATTTTGTTTTATCATTATATTCATATACATATATATGTATGTCTATCTCAATGTTTATTTATTTCTCAAATCTTCTATGACTGGTGTGGTATCTGACTGGGGTTAGGTTTGGACTCTCCAATCTTTTCAGAAGAAGAAAAGGAAGATCATTTGACAAAGACACTTTCATGAAGATTCTCCATGAAAATGGTTCCTTTTTTTTTCCTTCTGCAACTACTTTAATACATTACTTTGTTTTCCTGTCAGTATTTCTGAATGTTTCTGAAGGAGCAATTGTTCCTTCAAGGGAGAGCAGATGCTAATGCTGAATATTGGTCTTCGTGTGTTTGTACATAACTTGGTAGTAAGTGGGCATATAGAACGGGATTCACCACTCCTTGAAATCCAATGGCAATTAATTCTCTGGGTGACTGCTTCTGGGTCCCCTCCTCATGACTTCCATATCTCCCACTTTAGAGTCTATCAAGGTGCTTCCAGTTGTCATAATTATCTCCGAATAGACATCTTGCTTAAATCACCTGTTTACTTCACAGCTTTGCTTCTGTTCATAATGCTTAGGGATTTTTCATAATCTGTGGTCCACCATTTTGTTTTCAAGAAAAGCCATGTTGGGACTGGAGAGATGCTCAGTTGTTAAGTACTGTTCTTACAGAGGACCTGGGTTCTGTTCCTGACACCCACATCAGGTGGCTTACAACCACCTGTAACTACTTCCCCCTGGAAGTCTAATGCACTCTTCTAGCCTCCTCAGGCCCTTGCACACACATGGCACACTAAATGAGAAGGCACATTACAGACACACATAAATAAAAAATAAATATTTAAAATAACATGTTTATATATTCATTTACATATGTATGTGTATATATATATATATATATATATATGAAGCTATCACTTCTATGATTTCTACAGTTTTCACCAAGAAGAAGAAACGCCCTAAGACTTCTAAATTAAACCTGATAATCAACTGACATCTAACTTACCAGAACAGGTATGATAATTCTCAATGGGTCCTTCAGTGTCTGCACTCTGTCTCCTTTAAGCTTTCTCTTATGCTTAAAACCAAGCTGAAGGGAAGGGGTCTATATCTGCTGCTTCGCAGAGATGCTTCAAGTCAACATGTAGAGCTAACGTGTATTCACTCTGCAGTTTTCCTGGCAATTACTGCATAATTCTCCCTTTTCTATGAATAGCTGTTTAGAAGTTTATTACAATGGGTACCCATTGCAGTGTCTGTCTTTTATTACTAAGAAAACCATATCAAAGCTGTCTTAGGCTCATCATTTAATCTGAATTTATAACTTCCAAAACTTGAAAACTGCAAGAAATGACAAAACTTTTTTTTCCAGGGTCACTGAAAATATTTAATTAAATTAAATTATAATGTGTAGAATTAAATCATACCACAGGGAATAAAAGGATCACTGGTATAGATACTAGAGTCATTGTTCATATGTACCTGGTTAAAATACATTTTAGCTAGAATTAGCTTCCTCTGGGACATAAATAAACACATATTGTAATGTTTGTTTCTGTTTTGTTATCTTTATCTTAGGGGACCATGGACATCGAAGCATATTTTGAAAGAATTGGTTACAAGAACACTAGGAATAAATTGGACTTGGAAACAGTAACTGAAATTCTCCAGTACCAGATGCGATCAGTTCCATTTGAAAACCTTAGCATGCACTGTGGGGAGCCAATGGATCTGGATTTAGAGCCCATTTATGACCGCATTGTGAGGAAGAGGCGGGGCGGATGGTGTCTCCAGATTAACCATATTCTATACTGGGCTCTGACAACTATGGGTTTTGAAACCGCAATGTTGGGAGGTTATGTTTTTATAACACCTGTCAACAAATATAGTAGTGAAATGATTCACCTTCTAGTCCAGGTGACTGTCAATGGCAGGAGCTACATTGTTGATGCTGCCTATGGAAGCTCCTACCAAATGTGGGAGCCTTTGGAATTAATTTCTGGGAAGGATCAACCTCAAATACCTGGCATTTTCCGCTTAAAAGAAGAGAACGGAACCTGGTACTTGGACCAAATCAGAAGAGAGCAGCACATTTCAAATCAAGAATTTGTTGATTCTAAACTTGTCGAGAAGAAGAAATACCGAAAAATTCATTTCTTTACTCTTAAACCTCGAACAATTAAGGATTTTGAGTATGTGAATACCTATCTTCAGACATCGAGAACATCCGTGTTTATAAGCACATCATTTTGTTCCTTGCAGACCCTAGAAGGGGTTTGCTGTTTAATAGGCTTCACTCTCGCATGCAGGAAATTCAACTATAAAGATAATGTTGATCTGGTGGAGATTAAGAATCTGGATAAGGAAGAAATAGAAGATGTACTGAAAACTGTATTTGGCGTTTCTTTGGAGAAGAAGTTTGTGCCCAAACATGGTGAGCTATCTTTTACTATTTAAGGTCAGGAGCAAGATTGTGCTTCATTGCTATTGTTATATGAACCTAGACATTATTCAAACATATACATTGTATCCATAATCATCACTAAATAACGATCAACTGACAGATTATTGTATCTTCTCCTCCTCTACATTTTATCAAGAAAATTCTAGATCATTTCATTCAGAAAAACATCATCAATTATAATTAAATCACACATCTTCAATGCAACCTCTACACATGAGATGATCACTTCTCTCGACTCTCGCCAGTGAAGTTTCCTTATACAGTGGATGGTGATTAACACAGAAACCCGTAATCTGCCAATGTGCAGAGACTAAGAGACTGCAGAGTGCTGATCCCTGATTAGGACACCAATTTCAAACCTCTGCCACCCATGGCTCAGGGATCATTTCGGAAGATGAGGCGGAAAGATTTTAAGAGTCAGAGGGGGTGCATGAACACAAGGAAGCAGAGTCTTCCAGGTAGCTGATCAGTTACTTGTTTGAACTCACAGCAACGTTGACAGCATGCACAATTACCATGTAAGCTCAAACCAGACAAAATCCCAGCATAGACATGGGAAAGTGAATAAGAAATTCAAACCCAACCTAAGGAACTTGTGGCAATTGATGGCTGCTGGGAAGGAGAAAGACAATGTCATACAGGGATGGGACTCTTTGTGGGCCTAGTAGTTGGATCCAGATTAAAGGACGTTTGGGAGAAACAAATCAGACTCTATAAGCTGACACAGAGAGAGAAAAAACAATACAAACCTTCTAAGACCTCCAAAATAGTGCCACCAACTGGGGACAAACTATTCAAATACTCAAAGTCTATGGGGACATTCTCATTAAAACCACCACAAAATGTAAAAAGTAAAATCTGCTTGTGGATAATGCAACCAGCTACCAAAGTGTCATGGCTACTGCAATACCAAATAAACTGAACAGTGAAAATAAATAAATAAAGTGGGGTCTCCCTTTTATCGCTTCTCCTTGTAACATTTTAAAAAATATTTTATTATTTTTATGTGTATTGGTTTATTGCCTGCATGCGTGTAAGTGCACCTGTGTCCTGTAATGCCCTAGAGTCAGAAGAGAACGTTAAATTCCCCTGGAACTGGAGTTATGGACAGTTGTTAGCTGTCATGTGGATGCTGGGAATCAAGCCTTGGTCCTCTGCAAGAGCCGCTGAGCCATCTCTAGCAGCCCCAACATTTTTTAAAAAACTCCTAACTTCAGCTTACAAGAAAAGAAGCAAATGTGGATCTTAATGGATCTCAGAGTTCAAATTCAGTGAATACTGGGAAAATTACTGAATAAATTTGTAGACCTGATTCAAGATAAAATTAGTTTAAGATCTATATATTCAGTGTCAGATATAAAGACCAAAAAAGGCAGGCTAGGAGGATAGTTTCTGGTATTAGAGTGCTGGCTCAGTATGCATGAGGTCCTGGATTTGATGTTCACCATCACCACCACCATCACACACACACACACACACACACACACACACACACACACGCGCGTACTTTCTTCTCCACAGATGAATAAATAATGCTGTAATTTATTTATAGGTCCTTCCATCTTTGTTTTGCCCCTGCTTGAAATCTTGTTCACATTGTCATCGGCCTACTGCAGATGAGATCCTGAAAACAGGCGCCAAAGACTTAGGACTTGTGATCCAGAATCCAAGCCTTTATTACTCATCTCATGCTTTCTGATTATAAATTCCATGAGAAAGAACTGTTAGAATCTAGCCTCTGCTAGGCCACAGCATCTGCAGCAGCCTTCTCTGCCTCTTTCACTGATACTGACAGGCACCCTGCCTGGGGCATTGTCTGGGAGGCCTTAGATAACAGACAATCCAGTGCCAGGATTTCTCACCTGCGAAATGTGTTTACACCAAAGGGGATATTGGTGCTGGTGGTGAGACTCCTGCTCCCCACTTCCTTCCCTGCTTCCTGCCTGGGAACCAAAGAGCCTGGCTGCAAACTCTTGTTGTGACCCTCCAGCATCCTCCAAAAGCAGAAGAGGAGGCTCCCTCCTCTGCCACGTGGGCTCTGGTTCTCTTTAGAAGCCCTACTACGTTGTTTGTCTCTGGTACTGGGGCCTGAACTCTTTTTCAAGCCCCCATCATGCCGTTGCCTTACGGTCTGTCTGTCTGTGTAGTTAATAACTCTTCTAGTGAACTCTTTATTCCCCAATAATCCATCTTTTAAAATATTTTATTAATTTTTATTTCGTGTGTATGAGTGTATTGCCTGTATGTATGTAAGTGCCTCAGTGTCTGTCCCTGCAATGCCTGAGGTCAGAAGACAGCATTAGATTCCCCTGGAACTGGAGTTACACATGGTTGTTAGCTACTATATGGGTGCTGGGAATTGAACTTGGGTTCTCTGCAAGAGCAGCCAGTGCTCTTAACCACTAAGCCATCTCTCTAGCCTCCCCACCAATAATCCATCTTAGTGTCCTTTTGAAACCCCTTCCTTCACCCAACCTAATAAATTCCAATATCGGGGTTCTAGTTTATACTGAACATTCCAGTATGGTTCTCAGTCTTCAACTCAAGATTGTCATATTTACATAAACAGAAAACCGACAGAGGAGTTTTGTTTCATGTTGTGATTTTGAGACAGTCTCATGTAGCCCAGGCTGGCATTGAACTTGCTATGTAGCTGAGAATGACTGAGCTCCTGATCCTTCTGCCTTCATGACCTGAGTGTTATGATTGTAAGAATGTGTCACCACGAAGCTATTTTTTTGTAGTAACGTAATAGTTGGGAAATGCTAGTAATGGTGACTATCTAGAGAATGGTGGAATGGAGACCAGGCCTTGTAGGAAGAACAGATGAAAAGGTACAAGCAGCTTGACAACAAGGGCTGCATTACTGGCAGGTTGCCCAATCATCCTGAATGATACCAGAAGGCATTGCTGTTCATTCCCCTAAGTAGATAGACAGCAGGGCTACATGTTGCACAGCTCTCCTCATCTCACCAGAGGGGCCATTCCAGGGACAGACCATCAAAAGTTATAAAGTTATGTAGTAGGAAACAAGAGGGCTATGTTACAAGAGTGAGCGTCAAAGGGACAACACAAGAGACTGGACCTTTCATGAAGGTTTAAAACACAGTGTAGAGGGAAATATTAAAGAAAAAGCAACCATAAAGGTAGCTTAGGACAAAAGGCACTTGCCGCGAAGCCTGACAATGTGAGTTCAAGCTCCAGGACTCACACAATGGAAGGAGAGAACTGACTTCTCCAGGTTGTCCTCTGATTGCCACACTCGTGCTATAGCACACGCATGCCCACATCTACCCCCACGCAGGCATAAACACATAAACAAATGAGTGCCATTTTAGTTAAACATTTTAAAAGAAGCAGTAAAAGTTATAAACCAGTCTGATTAATGTAAATCAGTAACAGCAGAAATACAACGATGCTGACACATCATGCAAAATCCTTGTGTGGACAGACCATACACTTCCTCAGTACCTCTGGGTAGAAAGGTAAAAGGAACGGAAAATGAAAGATGAAATGAACGAAAAATACAGAGGAACTGATGGAAGGAGTCACGAATTGGGAGAATGAAGAAAATGAGACATCTTCCTCCTGGGGTACAGGATGTTTGGAGACCCTCTTCAAGTGTCCACAGGCTGCCAGAGGGCAGGAACCATGTAGAAGACAAAGGCGCTTCACAGCTCAACCTGTGAAAACCGCAAGATAACTTTCACCAACTTTTCAAAGAAAGGCTTCGAATAAGAGATTTGCCCAGGGTCAAGGGAAGGTCAGCAACTACATTTCCCAGAGATCCCTAGGGTGAGTCAAACCAGACACAGGGGGCGGAGTAATTTGGACAGCCAATGAGAGCACTTCTTCGGCCGACCTTAGGCTAGGACCACACGGGCGAGCTTCCTGGTTGCAGCCCAGGTAAACGGTAAGTGGAGTTTCTTGGTAGACTTTGAAATTGGGGTTTCATCAACTCTGAGAAGGAAGGCCAGGGTCACAGGTTCTACCCCCGCTCTGAATTTCACGTTCTTAGCTTGTTTAGAAAGTTTGGGTGGCACCTCCTTGGGACATGAAACTGTAATTTGTTCTATACAGTTGAGTCTAACAAATGCTTGGTTCAGACTGAATGACAGCCACACCACCTTCTGTTAGTGAGAACTTAACAAATCCTTGAGCTCGTCCACTGTTTCCTTACCAGTAACAAATGAGCTAATAATGGTGCTTACTCAATGGGCTTGCTGTGAGAGTCAAGTAGGTGCGTTAGCGGATGGTTCTGTTCAGGCTTTGGAAATCCTTAACTGGATACCCTCTTGGGTGCTTTTTCTACAGTGTCCGCTGCAAGGTCTAGAGGAATTTATGGAGGAAGTTCTGTCGTGCCTAAGGGGAGTTTAGTTTGCATGGTCGTTAGGTATGGATTTTGTTTGCCTGTCACCTCAGACTAGGGCATCATCCCAGGCCAGACTGCAGAATTCCACAGCAGAGAGGGGAGTGCCTGCTTAGGCAAGGAGCCCCAGGACCGAGGGCCACAAGGACACTCTGCTCTAAACTGTGTTCTGGGCTGGGTGCCAACCACAGAACATCGCTTTTTCTGATAAACTGTTCTTTTCCCTCAGCCCCTCCCGCCCCTGACTCCACCCTGTCCCTTAAAACAATTAACTGTCGATTTTTTTTAACTACTTCCTGCCTAGACAAACTGTTTTTTACATCTCCACCCATAATAGCTATTTCTCCTTAGGGTTATCTTCCCAGGAATTCCTTATGCTCTGTGCCTGGCTGTTTGATGCTTGTTTTCTGTAACCGAAGAGCTGGTGGTTAATGCTCTTTGCATATGGCCAGCCCAGCAAGTCAAGTCCTTTTCCATTCAAAACAATCAAAGGGATGGCTTGGAGTTGTCTACACAGTTGGATGTTGTGGGCTTCTTGAGGTAGAAATGAGTGAGAGAAGAAGAAAGGGAAATGGGAAAGAAACTCTGACTGAAATCCAAGCAACTCATTAGCTCTCGTTATAACTTTGAGTATGGATATAGTGGTCCCTTGCCAATTTGTTTTGCTTCTAGTCTAACCTTATGGTTGGTAACGTGTCATAGGCAGTCTATTCTGGATTAATCTGCTCTTATTTCTTTTATGTTGGGCTCTTGCACACAACTCCAGTTAGGTAAAGTTCCTTTGCCAAAATTACTGAAAGTCACTGTTGAGCATTAAAGACGTAGAGGTCCTAAAGACTGGGAATTAAACAACAGTTCTGCCAACCATCCTTCTCTTTGGGGGGTCTATCCAAAACTGGTGATTTGTGATTGATGAGCCAAGTCACTAGGGATAAATGACAGCAGTTGCCGCAGCTATTTCATATTGATCATTTGACTAAATAAGTATTCTTTTGATATGCAGAAAGTAGCAAGACTTTTAGGTGGTATTGAAGACACTCTGCAGGGTACCTCATTCTATGCATCTTAACACGGTTTCATGGAATGAACTTGAAGATGACCTAAGTCAAATTCCTCAAAATGAGATCCTGGGACAGAGATACAAGTACAAGTGACCTAAGGGAGTGCTGGATCCAAGGGAGGGGAGGAGATGTGGCTGTGCCTGGATGTAAAATAACTGAACTTTGTCCAAACTAAAGCAAGGCAGCTGCGCTTTCAAGACCTTGAGCCAACAAATCATTGACTCAGATCTGCGTGGGCAGGCTGTCTATCCTTGGTACTTACTTCCTTCAGCAAGAGGCAGAGGAAACCCAGTAGTCCTTGGGGAGTCCTCTAGAGAGAATCTAGGGTGCAGAGCCTTAGATAAGAACATACAAGCCATGCCACAGCATGCTGAAATGGTAAAAATATCTACATGTCTTTTTGGCTTACTTAACAGCATCCTCACAAGCTCAGTTTGGTTCTGAATTTTCTTCAAGCCTCTGTGCCCTCTGGGTGCACAAACATACTATGTTTTTAGTGTTCTATACTCATGGTATAGACAGATATGTCTAGTGGGTTTCATGTGAGTCATGGTGTATTTTATACTTTATTTTGCTTATTATTGTTATTATTTGTGTGTATGAGAGAGAGAAAAGAAGGAAGAAAAAAAGAAAGAAAGAAAGAAAGAAACTTGCACAGCAAATGTCTTTACTTCTTGAGCCATCTCATGGGTATATTTTCTTAAATGTATTTTTGTTCTTTTAAACAGTGAATATATGATTTAAGTCTTTTGGGTCTCTATTCTTCCTTATTTTATTGCACTTTTTATTCCTGCTTCACATTTTAATAATTTATCTATTTTAGAGATTCATTTTTTGTTATGGTTTGGATATGAAGTGTCCCCACAGATGACCCATGCATTGAGCCCCCGCTGATTGGGGCACTAGTTATGAGTGATTTGACCCCAAAGGTGCTCACCTCATCAGTGGATAGAGTTCTTAGCTGAGTGGGCTATTAACAGTGGAGGCCCAGTTGGCGCAGTTACATCATTGGGTACACCATCACAGGGCCCCTTCCCCTTCTTCTCTGCTTCCTGACCACGATGAAGTGAGCATCTTTACTATACCCCCTGACCACTGTAATATTCCTGCCTCAGCGCAAGCCCACAGTAATGGAGACAGCGACCATGGATTCATCTGTTACAAAATCTTAATTGGGTGGCCATTGGGCCTGATGGCTCCAGTGCTTGAGATTTCCAAGGTAAACAGTTAAAGAAAACCGGAGACTTTACCAATCTGCTGACCAACCTGTAACTGAGGATTTTCTGTGTTGACTGATCTACCATACAGTCTTTGTTCTGTCTGGGAAAGTCTTAGGAAAGCTTTCCCCAGCCACAGCCGCACTGGAACATTGCACTGTTTAGGGTCTGGTGCCCCCTGATCCATACATTCTCTGCTCACTTAAGCTTTTCAGAAGTTGGACGTTCCTCCCTTTCAGTGGTACAATCCGGTCTTCTAGTTTGGGTCAATTCTCAGTCTTCAGATTTAGTTTTTTACCTATTTGTATTTTTCTCTGGGACAGAGTGGCTTCTCTGGGAGCCATAATGCTTATGGCTTTTCTACTTCATTGTCTGTCGTAAAAGGAAGCAGTGCTCGCAGCATTTCTGCACCGCGCCCTCTCTGTTCCTTGGTTTGCCTTTTGATTTACCTCTTCACTGTCCAGTACAGAGGAAGCACTTCACTGAGTGGCTCACAGTTGCATTTCTCAAGCGAGTTCTTTCATGTCTAAGATTGTCTTTGTATGCCTGCTGACTTTCTGATTCAGTCAGATGTTAACGAATAATATTTAAGGATAGCCTGTTCCTTCAATACTTTGTAAACATAGTTCCATTATTTCACCTTCAGATATTTCTGTGGAACATTCTGTTGCCAGACTGATATTTTCTTCCTTATGAGGTACTATTTTTTTCTCTGCCAGATGCTCCAATAGCTCTCCTTAATTTTGGATTTCAATAATTAAAATAGAATATATTCGAATATCATGCATGTAAAATCAGGTTTTCCCAGAAATATTGTCTCTCTTGTTTTTCAAATATGATTTCTGCAAACTTTTCATTTAAATATCTTATATTTTCCTATTCTAATTTTGAATTTTCCTTTTTAGAAGCACTAAGTCAATTGGCATTGGTTGCTTTGTATGACTGTTAGCTTTTGACTGACTCTGGCATGGTTTTATCATTTCATTAGCCTTTACTTGAATATCAAGCTTTTCTTCTACATAACGAATGTGCTGCTGTGCTGTATCTATGGAGAATTGTTCATCGTCACTAACTCATTATCGCTCTGTATGGGCTGAGTCTCCTATTTTCAAATCTTTCTATGCATAAACCACATTGTTTCATTGCTTCATTTATCGTCTCTTTGAGTCCATTTCGCATTGCCAAGTTCCTCTAAAGAACTTCTGTTTTTCCTTCCATTGGTTCAGTTTGATGTGTACATGATGTCTCGTCTCCTAGTGCCAGTCCCTTAGTATGTTTTCATCCATTTTCACTTTGTATTCAAGTATCAGTGGCATTGTCTCTACCATCTAGTTTAGATGATGAAATGTCCACCTGAGGTTGGACTTGGTCCCCTTCATCTTTTCAAGGGAGTGAGAAACCTTGAATATGACATGAGATTCTTTGATGATACGTTTTCCATATGGAAGCTGTCCCTCTGCTCTTCTGGTAGCATCTACATCTATATTAACAGTATCAGTTTTCCTGCTTTTAATCCCCAACTATAATTGTTACCCAATGGAAGGCTAGGTGTGACCACTACAAACTCCTTTCTGTGTGCTATATGTATTTAGGTGGTAATCAGGGACATCATTCATCCCTCCTTGCTGTTCCTATGGTAACTAGTCATTTGACTTGTTTGCTCTGGACCCTGTACTTGTGAGATCCTCCAGGGACTTCTAGAAGCCCCATGTGCGGCCCATTGTGGTGCTGACATCTCTTGCTGTCTTCCGATACCTTTCACTGTGTGACTCAGATCTTCACCTTTCTGTGCAGTCGCCCCCCTGCGTTTGTGATGTTTAAAGATTCCTCATAATTATGGCGTGCAGAAAACTACCACCTTTTGTTTTCAAGAAAAGTAATGTTATATTTATTATTTTACATTCAGGAGGTTGGGGGGAGTCATACCATGGTGCACATATGGAGGTCAGAGAACAATTGGTAGGAGGCAGTTTTCTCTTTTTGCCATGTAGGTTCCACAGAGCAAACTTGGGTTGTCAGACTTGGTGTTGGTGGCAAGTACCCTGACTCACTAAGTGATCTGTATTAAGTCAGAGTTCTCTCAGGGAATGGAACTGATAAAATGAATATCTGTCTATCGATCCATCATAGATAGGTGTGTGTGTGTGTGTGTGTGTGTGTGTTTAGGCTGAGAATCTGGTAGTTGCTCAGTCCATGAGGCCGGATGCCTCAGCAGTCCCAGTCTGACCCTGAAGGTCTGGAGGATTCCTGGAGAGCTGCTGGTCTATAGTCTACTTTGGAATCTGAAGAAGTTGATTCTAATATCAGTGAAGGAATGCCACAGCAACAAGACAGAAAAGCTCACCAGTGAGAGAGAAGGCGAGCAGGCAAAAAACCAAAAGCTCCCTTCTCCCCCGTCCTTTTATATGGGCTGCCATCAGAAGGTAATGGCCACGTTTACGGTGATAGTCCAGAGTCAAGTAATGTGATCAAGACAGTCACATTTCAGTTAATTCCAGATCCAGTCAAATTGTGTCAACTAGGACATCTTCTAGCCCATACTGTGTTTAATTTTTAAACTATCTCTCTTTTCTAGAGTTTGTACTAGGAAGAAGAAACACTCTAAGTCTTCTGAATTTAAGCTAACGTTCAACTCTGACAGGTATAAAGTACCTTTAAGAACTTTCAATGGATTCACTAAGTATGTGCACTCTGCCTTCCGTAAGTCTTGTGTTATGTTGTCCATCAAGCTAAAGGATAAGGTCTCTTCCTACAGGGATGGTGCAGGCCGACATTGAAACCAACAGTGCTTTGACTCCCTCTTTCCCTATCAGCTGCTCTCCAAGCATTCTCCAGGGAAATCCGACACCTCTTCTGACCTCCATGGGCATTGCAGGGCACAAGTGCATTTACATGCGTGCAGGCAATACACTCATACACGTAAAATAAAAATAATAAAAATAAAATGTATTTAAAAAAAAATATAAACAAGGAAAGGAAGAAAGCAAACCTGGGATGTGAGGAGGAGGAGGAGGAGAGTGAAAGAATACTGCTGCGCAGAGGAGGGGCCTGGAACAAACTAGAGAAAACGACTTACAGACATTAAATGAAGTAACTGAATTGTTGGTATAACAGCAGTCAAGTGGCCAGTTGTATGTAAACTACCTCACCTATTCTAATCTTCAGTTCAGATACTAGACAAGAAGCCAACCAGAGGTTGGGGGCATCTAACTAAGTGTTCTTTCTAAGTGTTAGAGGCTCAGTGCTTCTTTAAATGGTATGAAAAGGTATTGGAGTTAGATGGGTATATATATATATATATAGATATTATATATATATATATATATATATTTATCTGGTCATGGTGTAGCCATAAGGAGCACATCCACAGGATTTATTCTCCAAACTCTTTAAAATGTCATCAGGCTGTCTTTAACCAGTTTAGTAACTGACCTCGAAACTCTCAAAATGAAAGTTTCTCTTGCTCTGTCTCTCTCTCCTTTGTTTCTCCAAGTGCACGGACATCTATCTCATCAATTTTATGTTTCATTTACTCAGTTCATTATGTATAACTGTAACTAAAATGTAGGATTTAGAAGAAGCTCTGTGTGTATGTGTGTGTGTGTGTGTGTGTGTACACATGCTAGGTCCTAATGTTAGGCAGATGCTCTACAAGTAAGTTACATGTTTAGCTCAGTAAGTTTTTTGTTGAACAGATGAATCAATGAGTGAAAAAAATGCATAAATCTGTGAAGGCAGAATTCTGGATAAGGTTCAGCAAATTGAATGAGTTATGTGCATGATAACCTTACAGTGTACTGTGTAATCCTTGTCTCTATGAGCAACTGTTCTGGAGCCTATTAATCTATATTAATTGGAGTTCCGCTTTTATTTCTTCTTCTCTGGCTCTGTACTCAGTGTCTGTATTGAATAATATAGGGAGGTGTGCAGAACATCATTCATCTAAGTTACTTTTTGTTTGGCTTGCCATTTGATCTAGATTTCAAACTGATGATAACAAAAACTGAAAGAAATGAGGTCTTTCTCCAGGGATTTCTAAGACTATTTAACATTTGTCTAAGTATAAATAACCCACTCCAGTCAATCCATATGTAAAAGTAGTAATATTTGTTTTGGACATTTTTTTCTTCACCTTAGGGAACCATGGACATTGAAGCATATTTTGAAAGAATTGGCTATGAAAATTCCAGGAACAAAACAGACTTGAAAACATTAACAGAAATTCTTAACCACCAGATACAAGCTATTCCCTTTGAGAACCTTAATATCCATTGTGGGGAATCCATGGATTTGGATTTAGAGGCCATTTTTGACCAAATTGTGAGGAAAAGGCGGGGCGGGTGGTGTCTCCAGGTTAATCATCTCCTCTACTGGGCTCTGACCACCATGGGGTTTGAAACCACAATGTTGGGAGGATATGTCTTCAACGCTCCAGCTAATAAGTACAGCAGTGGTATGATTCACCTTTTAGTCCAGGTGACCATCAATGACGGCAACTACATTGTGGATGCTGGCTTTGGACGCTCTTACCAGATGTGGGAGCCTCTGGAATTAATTTCTGGAAAGGATCAGCCTCAGGTGCCTGCCATCTTCCGCTTAACAGAAGAGAACGGAAACTGGTACTTGGACCAAATCAGAAGAGAGCAGTATATTCCAAACCAAGAATTTATTAATTCTGATCTCCTGGAGAAGAATAAATACCGAAAAATCTACTCCTTTACTCTTGAACCCCGAACAATTGAGGATTTTGAGTCCATGAATTCCTACCTTCAGACATCGCCAGCATCTGTTTTTACAAGCAAATCATTTTGTTCCTTGCAGACCTCAGAAGGAGTTCACTGTTTAGTGGGTTACACCCTCACCTACAGGAGATTCAATTATAAGGACAATATAGATCTGCTAGAATTTAAGGCTCTTACTGAGGAAGAAATAGAAGATGTACTGAAAACTATATTTGGTATTTCTTTAGGAAGAAAACTTGTGCCCAAACATGGTGATCGATTTTTTACCATTTAGAATAAGGAACAGCAAAGGTCTCCAAAGTCCCTCCATGTACTTGGACTTTTAATGGTAAAATGTTCATAGTATACATAACATGCCTAGTATACTTAATAAAATAAGCCTTCATGCATTCATCCCCCAGCTTACCAATAATTAACTCACAATTTATTGTATCCTTTCTATCCCCACCTTTGATGGAAAAAAGTCCATCAAATGAGTCTATCACCCACAAAAATGTCAGCAGTTCTAGTTAAATGCCTTTAATGAAACACAGCCACAAACCTTTTGAAAATTAGTCACTCGAAAAAGTGTCTTGATGGTGAAATGCTCATGCTGGTGACCAGCTGACTTGTGCTAAAAAATAATACAACATGGTTTATTGTTGAATTCACATAGAATTTATTACTGGCAGTTGAGTAAAAAGAATAGTGAGGAAAGTATTTCCATTAATTCAACTAGCATGCATCCAATATCTAAATTTTATAAAATACTCCCTGTATAATTTAGGATTTAGATACACCAAAGAAGAATGAGAAATAATGTTGGTTTCAAATAACCCTGTGGTCCTTATTACATGACTTAAACCAACACTTAGGAATATGTGATTAGGAGCCAAGAAAGACAGTCACACAGCTAATCTCTTCCAGGATTGTTTTTATGTCCACAGTTTCTTATCTACATTTTTCTTATTGTGGGAACAACAGTGTTTAGAATTTTCAGCCTTGAGATTTGAATAATGTATGTCAAAAATAAAAAGTATTATAAATGATGAAGTATATATCAAGAAAAACTTAGGAAGCATATTGAAACATTGTTGAGGAATATAATGTGAATGAACGACTTTGGTGGTGGTTTGTAATGACGTGATGGGGGTTAGTATCTTCTGCAAGGGAGACTTTCATCTTTATTTCTCAGTTGTTTCAGTTCATCTCTGTTGCCAACTTGACTACATTTTTAACCACCTAGAAGATATATTTATGGGCATGTCTCTGAAGGTATTTCCATAGAGGTTTCACACTGAAGAGGTCTTCACACTGAAGACCCACCCTGAAGATAGATGGTACCAGGCCCTGGGCTCAGGTTCTGGACTGAAAACATAGGATAAAAGGAGAAAGCAAGCTGAACACCAACTACTATCCCATTGCTTCCTTACTGCAGACTGCAGCAGCGAGAGCTGCTGTCCTAACCATTCTTCCCTATCATGATAGACAGTACCCTCAAATTCTGAACCAAAATATATATGACATTCATTACATCTGTGAGGAATCATAGTTGCAGATTTATCAAAAATAACTCACCCACTGTTCATACGTATGTATATAATTTCATATATGTCATATATATCATACAGTTCCAAACTTATTGTAAATATTGAATACGTATTTGTAAGATGGATGAATGTCTAATTCTACGTCAATATTTTTGGTAGGAGATGTCCTTTTTAACGGAAGCTGTCTTTCCACCTTGACTTGTCACATTCCACACCTGTTTCTTCTTCTACCTTGAATAATTCTCCTTAGTTTGAAATCCTGTCCCACTGTCACCTTGTGGCTTCATCCTTGATGGAAGATTTGGCATCAGATCCCAAAACTCTGAGCCTAACTCCTACTTCAAAATTGTAATCTACTTTTCTGTGTCTCGGGTTTTCTGTTGGGTTTTCAGTATCAGGGATATGCTCTAAATGGCAGACTGGGGCCTTTTTCTCTTTCCAGCTTCCTCCATTCATACTCCTAGTCCCGCCCCCATGTACAATTCAGGCCACTGGTTGGTTGGGAGGCATGACTGACTCTCTCTGCCCCTCCTTTCCTACGGAGCTGCCACAGTCCTGTTTGTGCTGATCCAAGCCAGCAGATGCAACCAACCACCGTCCAGCTTACCAGGCACGGGACAAGTCCACCCAGCACACCGTTCTGGATTATCAGAATAGCTCTGTTGAGAGTAGAAAATATAGCTTTTCTTTATATTAGGCCTCACTTTGTCACTTGGGCACTAAGATTCTGTTGATATCCACATTATTCATGAAAATGGCCCATCAGCTTTTGGTATCGCTCCTCCCAGACCTCCCTCCATTGCCATCCTGAAGTGACTCTGGCTGAGGCACTGTGCTGTAGAAGCCTATTGTTGGAGATCACTTGATAGAACCTTGAGTCACCCGGGGAGAGGGAACCTCAACTGAGGAGTTTCCATGATTGGACCAGACTGAGCAAGAACATCTGTAGGATGGTTTCTTTCTTCCTTTTTTTTAAAACTCAATTCAGTTTGCGTTTCTGTTTTTGTATTTTATATTTTTATTGAATTTTTGTGTATTTCGTATAAAACATCATAATCATCTTAGTACCTCCGCCCCTATCATCACCCTCCCATAACTCCCCTTTCCCTCACTGGAGTTCATGCATTCTGTCATTTATGTTAAGACCTATCGAGTCGGGTTAGTGTCCCCAGACGCCCCTCAGTGCAAGTTCATCCACTGGGGTCTTGTCAGCCTATCTAGAGTCCCTCCTGTAAAGATCAACTCTTCCTCACCCAGAGTCGTCCGCTGTGAATAGTTCTTCAGCTAAGATTAGAGCCTGCTGTCCATTTCTCCAGTTCTATGCTGGGTTTTTGACCCATGCTTTAGAGGGGCATTTCCTCAATTGCTAGTGTGGACAAGAGTTGACTGGGGCAGCACCAACCCTAGGCAGGTGGGCCTGGGTTATATAAGAAGATGAGATAAGCATGAACCAATGAGCAAGGCGGATGACAGTCCGGGAAGTGGTGTTCCTCGGTGGTTTCTGTTGCAGTTCCTGCTTCAGGTTTTTTCCTTGACTTCCCTCAGTCATGGATTGTTACTGGAAGTAAAGCCAAATAAATCTTTCTTCCCCTGAGGTGCTTTCAGTCAGAGGGTTTTATCACAGGGACAGATCAAACGAGATCATCTCTCATCTCTGGACTGGATTTGCCTCATAGTTTCAAATCTATGTGGTGCACAAAAGGATTTTTCTCAGAGTAGAAATTAAGCTGAACACAGTCATTCCAGAAATCACAGCACAGAGTGAAGTTCGGTGTGGATAAAAGGACCAGTTTAAAATCTGCTTTAGAAATGCCAGCTCCTCCTTCCATCACTAGCGACTCCTACATTTTGGTGTCCAAGTTTTTGACACCTGGTCAGTGCATCACTGCTACCCCATGACCTGCTTAGCTGAGAAAATATTTGGCTCAGAGGTTAAAAGCACTGACTGCTCTTGCAGAGGATTGTGATTTGATTCCCAGCACTCACATGGCAGCTAAAAACTGTTAACTACAGTTCCAGGGGATCTGATGCCCTCTTCTGACCTCCGTGGGCATTTGCATGACATAGGTGCACTTACATACATGCAGGCAATACACTCATACACATAAAAAAGTAATAATAAATAAAATATTAAAAAAGATAAAGACAGGGTCTCACTATGTAAGCCAGGCTGGCCTTGAACTCAAGGAGATCCAACTGCCTTTACCTCCTAAGTGCTGGGATTAAAGGTATGTCTATCATCCCTAGTTGAATGTAGCAGTTACAAAAATTCTCTGTAAAGGAAAGATAAAACCCAAAGACGGAAAAAAAACAAGCATTGAGCTTCTTCACTGTTCAGACAAATAACTCATCTGGATAAAGAATTTGTCAACAGTTTCCCAGACGGAAAACACGGGGAGCTTTTATGGCTAGGAAGGGGTGTGTGGCTTGGAATAGAGCTTTGATCTTTTCTGTCTGTCTGGAGCCAAATAATTATGTGTGTTTGCATTTTGTTGGTTAAAGCGAATTCCTTGCTTTTTGGTTAGGAAAAGTAATTAGGTCCGTGAGGGTGCTATAGAAGGTAGACTGTAGGACTTGTTTTAGGTTTGCTTTGGAGTTCAGAGTTGTTTATTGATGTTGGTTGATGAGAAGCAGATCATACAGAAGAGGGTATATGATTTACGAGGCAAGTGTTGCTTCATGTGCAATGTTCTCTTGCATGCGCATTAACTGGTGAGAAATTTGTGCTCAGTTCTTCTTTACTCTGTTTCCTCCAGTTTGTGCCATGGGGTAAGTGCTTTTCTACATGCTTTATATACATGGAATTATATGGTATTTAAAAAGATTTATTTATTTTTTATTCGTGTGTGTATGTGTGTGTGTGACAGAAGAAGGCATCAGATCCCCTGGAGCTGGAGTTACAGCCAGTTAGGGAGCTGCCCAATGTGGGTAGTGGGAACTGAACTTGGATCCTCTGGGAGACCAGGATATAGGTTCTTTATCTCTGAGACACCTCTCTAGCCTCCATATATGATTTGTTTTGTTTTGTTTTGTTTTTCTACTTGGTGTAAGGTTTTGAAGTAGCTAGGATACCATATTCTTTTCATTGACAAAAAGATATTGATGAAGATAATGAATTTGGTTGTATATGCATATAAGAAAAATGTATTCATTTGTATATCCTTCAAACAAGCACAGTGCTAGATACATGGTTAGCACTCAGTAAGTGCCAGTCAACAGAACCATGCACAGACAAGGGATAGATTAAATAAAGCAATCAAGTAGATTGCACACCTGAGCAGACTCTGAAACCACTGTGCACAGTAAGCACAATTTGCAGTACTGAAAAAGGAGCCATTTTTTCTGCCCAGGAGATCTGGAAAGTGTTTCACAGAATCTGTACATTCTTACAGAAATATAAAAATGAATTGGCTTTTGTTTATATTTAAATTTATTAAATATTTTATTATTTATTAAATAATTTATTTTCATTTTATGTGTAGGAGTGATTTTTCTGCACTAGTGTTGTGCAGTGCCCACAGAGGCCAGAAGAGGATGTCAGATCCTTTGGAGGTGAAATTTTAGTCAAGTGTTTGCTGTCATGTGGGTAGGGGGAACTGAACCTGGGTCCTCTGCAAGAGCAGCCAGTGCTCTTAACCCCTGAGCCATCTCTCCAGCCCCTGTTTACATTCTCCTGTGCCTATGCTGCCTTCTTTTGGGATGTCAAAAGAACAAATTGCAGGGTTGGGCGAAGCACTCAGGGAAGTGATGAGCAAGGATGTAAAAGCAGATTAGCACCTTATTTGATTTTGGTGTCAGACAGCTTGGCTTGTAGAAATCTTAGGAGCTTAAATATCACCTTCCTGTGGCGTATCCCCTGAACTGTCAATCCGAATTAGTCCCTTTTCCTCTTTGCTAGGAGGTGGAATAACGCATGTACTGCAATACAGCATTTGAGGCACTCACAGCTGGTGGTTCTCTCTCTCTCTCTCTCTCTCTCTCTCTCTCTCTCTCTCTCTCTCTCTCTCTCTCTCTCTCCTTCCAGGAGAAGTCAGGACTATGTCCTAAACCCTCATCTCTCAGGTGGTCCAGTGCAGGAAGTTACCACTCAAGATGACCAGGATTCACCATCCACCGAGAGAAACAATCTTTCTTTGTTAGATTCACCAGTTATGTAATTTCAACTCTGTGCCAGCCAGGCCCATTCAGCTGGTCATGTCCTTCCATGTCCCTGTCCCCTGAAGACTCACAGTTCAGCAACAAGCTGAAGCAGAACAGCCCAGTGGCCGAGCTCTGCCTTTTTTATTGCTTTCACAGTATTTGTTTATACTATAATCTCCAGTCTTCAGACCAACAACCTGCTTAATACATGGTGTCTTCTGACTGCTCCTCTATTTTGAAATTCGGGGTTCATCACAGTTAGGAAGCACAGTGGCATCTGTTCCTCTCATGGGTAGTCAGATCTTTCAGAGAAAGTTGCTTTTGTTTAGCATGTGGGTCGCTGGAGGCTCATCACCAGGAAGCACCAAGTCAGTGTTTGTGCTGTTCTCCCTCAGGCTTGGCTCTCCTCTTCCCTACAGGGCTGCCCTACAGAAATACTGGGGAGTCCAGGGTGGGCCAGTCATACTGTGTATCGTGACATGATCAAGTGGCCTCAGGCTGGAGTTCATTTAATCCTACACTTTCTTAAGGACAGAATCCTCTTCCTGGCTCTGGTCTAGATTTGGGAAAAGGGTAGGAAGAGTGATAGAGTCCACTCCTTTCACTGGATGTCAACCAGTGTATGATCTGGGGAATCCTTAAACAGGAAGGTTTCTTTCCTAATTTGCAAAATGTCGGTTTGGGACCACTTATGCCTATAAAATCTTCTGTCACATTTTCTGTCGTTGTACGGATACAAGAAAGAGGAACGATGCTGAGAGCAAGGAGGAATTAGGCATCAGGCTCTCTCTGCATCAGGACCGTCTGCAGACACAAATGCATTTTATTGTCAAAAGAATGGATTCAGGGCAGTTACTACTGCTTCTAGTTCCCTCTTCCAAGCTAATTTCTGCCCACCAGTAACTATACGTGCATGCTCATTCTCCCTTGGTCTGCAGAGCTGATTATTGGAGTGGGGGCTGCAAGGACTATAGGCAGGTGGGATGAGGTTAAGGAGTGGACACATTAACGAATGGGAACATCCCAGAACCATGCATTGCAATGGATGACAGTCACTTGTGTGGTGGCTTTCCAGTGTTCTGAGCTTCTGAGCTGCTTTTGTTTTTCCAGTTGTCTGGGAAACTGTGTGCTAGGACAGTCTCCAATGGCCTGTGAGTCATCTCCCACTGGTTCTGGAGCAGCTTGAGCTTCAATTACCTTTGTGTTTATTATACCTATGATTTTATTTTACCTTCCATTTCATTCGTTGACCAAAATGAAATGAGGTCCCTATCCGGGAAAGATGCTCTTCATCTCATTCTCCCTGCCTCCCGGGGAGTCCTAGCAGGATGATGATGCACTGAGAGCACCTGAGCATCCTTGTCAGCTTCTTCATTCTCATCCAGCCAGGTCTGCACCACCCTAACCCCTTCCTCCTCTTTGCCTCTGAATTCCTCTGTGCCTAGCTGATACCAGAATCTCATTTCTTGTCAGCCATATAAAAAGCCACTCGGCAATTTCTTTAATCAGATTCATTTAGTACAGCCCTTTCTGTGATTTGCTTTTTTCTTTATCCTTCTCTGACTACAAATGTGTTGGCTGGAGAGCCAGGAGACATGTGGTGTCCTGAGCATACAAGATACAGACTATCCTGATAGAGAAGCATTCACATGGAAGGAACTTAGGTACCTGGTCATTTTGGAGTGGCCATAAAAACTCTATCCCTCCAGACTCGAAGCTTCTACATGAGACAATAAAATATTTGTTTCAAGGGCTAAGGAGATAGCTCTGTGGTTAAGAGCACTCACTGACTGCTTCCCGGTAACCACAACTGCCACTCACAGCTGCCTAGAACTCTAGCTCTAGGGGATCTGATACCTTCTCCTGACCTTCATGGGCACAAGGCAAGCACATAGTACACATATATACATGCAGGTACCTACTCATACACTCACACACAAAAAATTTAAAAATATTTTTTAAAAATAGAAATCACTTGGGGACTGAAGAGATGGCTCAGCAATTAAGAGCACTGACTGCTCTTGCAGAGGACCCGTTTGATTTCCAGCACCCTCATGGCAGCTAACAACCATCTATAACTCCAGTTCCAGGGGATCCAATGCCCTTTTCTGACCTCCCTAGGTTTTACATGACATGGATGCACTTACATGCATGCAGGCATACATTCATACACATAAAATAAAATAAGAACAATAAGATAAAATATTTTTAAACTGAGGTCATAAACTATTTTTGTAAAGGCCCATATAATAAATATACTAATTATTTACAATAAACATAGAATTGCAATATGGAAAATATTCTTGGCTTTGAGGGTAAAATGGTCCCTGTTGTGGTTACTAAACTCTGCTATTGTAGAGTAAAAAAATCCATAGGCAATACAGGTGTGTAGTGTTCCAATAAAGCTTTATTTACCGGGCTAAGGCTGGGAGAGTGTTTCCTAATGGGCATAAGCCCTGAGTTCGATGCTCAGCACCAAAAAAGCCAGGTATGGCAACACATGACTGTATTGCTAGCCCTGGAGAGGAGGAGGCAGGAGGACCAGAAGCTCAAGATATCCTTGGATTCATAAGGAGCCTGAGGTAAGCCTGGGAAGCATGAGACCCTGTCTCAGAACAAAACAAAATGAAAGTGAAAATTTTATTTCCCAAAAAAGGAATTGCCTGATTTGGCCCATGGGTCACCATTTGTGAATCCCAGTTTAAGCTACATTATAACCCTTTGTTAGCAGTGAAAGGGGGTTAAATGAGAGCGTCCCCTAGTGGGTTCTTAAGTCTCATTCATAAAAGAATTTAAGAATGGACCCAATCGGAAGCTTTAGGACAATTTTATTGGAATTTAAAGAAAAGTCCTCAAGGCAGGCAAGCTGGGGATCTCAGCAGCTGCGTGGAGGAAGAGAACAGGGAGAAGAAAAGAAGCCAAAAAGTCAGGCAGGTTTAGAGCCTGCATGGGGTCAGACACGTGGTGGACTGGCAGCCACATGGCTGGGAGAAGGAGCTTTAGAGAAAAGGAATATGAAGAAGAGAAGGAAAGATTACATTACACTTTTCTGAATTCTTCAGAAAAGCGGTCAGACTTACAGAGAGCTACATGTCTGTGGCCGAGTCCAGAAGAACTGCCCTGGGAGGCAAGAAAGTTCACTGCCTCATTAACACACTATGTATTCTGCCCATCTATTTAGTATAACTTAAGGTGAACCCACCTTCCTAAGGGTGGTCCTATGATCAGGTGATTGACCAGTGAAACTGGACATGTGGATTTTTCAATAGATAAACTAGAGAATTTATAGTCTATCCCAGCTCAATAGCTGTTTGCTCTCTAACAGCAGTAGCTGGACTCTCTCCTGCATATAAAATTTCATTTGCTACAACTGTCATAACAAAACAACAGGAGACTGGGAGAATTAAACAGCAGAAGCTTTTCCCCTCACAGTTCTGGAGGCCAGAAGCCCAAGGTTAGGGTGTCAGGAAGTTCCTCTGAGGCCTCTCTCCTTGTCTTGCAGATGGCAGCTTTCTAGCTGTTCTCTTCTATGGTCTTCCCACTGTGCGCCACACTCCTGCTGTCTGTTTTTATTCGTTTGTTTTATTTTCCCGTTATATGAACAAACAGTCATCTTGGATTAGGGCTCATCCTAACTGGCCCACTTTGGCTTCATTGCCAAATACACTCACCTTCTGAGCTAGTGGCGATTAGGCTTCAACATATGAATTGGGAGGTTTCAGTTCAGCCTGTAACAAACACACTAACTGTTGTCAGTTATATTTACTAGTTGGTTTACTTTGGGTAAGTTACTGAGCCTCTGCAAGTTTCAGTGTTCACATCTATAAAATACAGATGAGGAAATGTAGTTTACAGCTTGAAGTGGTCCATTATTTGAGACCCAGATTTGGTTAGGCCAATAATAGTCAGAAAGGGTGGTGGGCATGCATGGAGCTGAGAGGTATGAGATGACAGTTCCCTTCGGAGAACTGTTTGCCTGTGTCTGGAACTTTCTGGAAGGGAGGGGAAAGACTGTTAAAGATTACCCTTACAGAGATGAGAGGAGAAACAGGACACCTGTATCTCCGAAGAAATGCATTGTTGAGAAGACAAAGGTCCAAAGATGAAATGCCAAGGCATCTAGAGCCTGACTGATTTAATAGGTCCTTTGTTCCTGCATAGCTTAAGTGGTTATTGGACTGTGGTAGAGAACAAGTGTTTTCCTTTGGGTAGGTAACTGTTATAAGCATTCCTACACAGAGGTTGGAGGCCTGCACCTGACTTCCCTTGGTTGTGAAAACGAACTAGGGACATTACCATGTATATAAATGGCTTCTTTGCTGATCAGTTCCATGCTTTCATGAAGGTGGGGGAGAGGCAGACTGCTAGAGGTCAGAAGCAGCATCAGTGACAGAGATAAAAGCAATAACCAACGGTGCCCACATATGTGCATCTAAAATCAGGCCTGGCTGAGAAGCAAGAACTTGAATTGCTTTTAAACGGAAAATTTTTGACAATGTTTTGAGTTCTTTTACAAAAGGAATGCTAAGGGTTGACTTCACTTGCAAATGCAATTTGAGAATTGGACTATGGTCACACTGACAGGGAAGAGATCATTTTTTTCTGGTACTCTCCTGGGCTGCATGACATTTTTTCCTCTCAGAAACTGTTGGACAGTAGGCTTTCTCAGCAGTAATTGAAATTCACATCTGACCAGAATGGCCGTTTCCAGAGGCGGAGAGCTTGCTCACACAGTAAACTGCAAGGCAGAATTTACATGCTCAGAATTTGAATTTCATTCATGTATCTGTTGTCAAAGCAATTAATTCATGGGGCTGCATTTCTTCAGTACTCAGATACTATTTTCCTAAAGGAACTCACTCCTTTGCTTCAGCATCATGAATCAAGGGCGCCAAGATGGCCACCTTCTCTCTTGCTAATTTTTTAGTATTGGTGTCACTTGGGGATGTTGCTGCTGAGACGCAGCCTTTCTTGGTGTCTCTTTCTTGGTGAGGACTTCTTGCCTTTCAGTGTTGTTTCTTTTGGGTCATAGTAGAAAGCAAGGATATAAAGGGCTGGGAATGCAGTTCAGTTGGTGAGTACTTGCCTAGCATGCATGAGGTCCTAGGTTCAATCCCCAATACCACAAACAAAACAAACACCAAAACTCAACAACAGCAAAACACCTCACCTTGTGCACACAACAGTCTTTTGCTTTTTACTTATTGTCTATCAGGAATTGAGAGTTTTGGTTTTGCCAGCCATCCCTTTGAGGAACCTACCTGCTCCCTTTTGGGTTAGTGGAAGTTTGAGACAAGCCTGACTGGTTGCACAGAGCCCCTGACACTATGGTGACAATGGCCAGCACAGGAACCTACTTAGCAAGGTGCAGAGTGGGGAAGAGTTGACCACAATTGTATGACTACCTGTAGGTTCTATTTTGACAGCAAAACAGGCATTTATTTATACCTCATGCATCATTCAACAAGCACATTTTGAAACCGCTATTTGTCAAGCACTGTGCTTGTCAGAAACTGCAGACAAATCATCCATTTATTTAACAAATATTTGTTCAATGTCTATGAGATAAAGAATGAATGAGGCAGAGTCCTTGCCTGCTGGGAACTAGTTGATGTGTTCCTTGGGAGGAGAAATTCCTACTGTACTTAACTGTTTTTCCCTATAGCTGTTTATAGTTGTATGTAGTCATATGTAGCTGTTAAGTCATATGTAAGACTGCATGTATTTATGGAATCCCCTTGAGGACTGCATACACTTAACAAGTCACATAATTCAGATTTTAGGATTTCCCTATGAAGTTTGTTCTAAAGCTTATAGCTATATCAACTGATACAGATATAAGTTGATCTATATCAACTCCACTAATTTTTGTGGTCAAGATAGTCATTCACTGTGTATAGCTCAGTGGTTCTGACTAATGTCCCATTCATTCATGTTATAATAAGGCAAAATAAAGAGTTAGATCCTGTGTTAAGGAGAAAGAGCTCAAAACCAAACATTCAATACCTCATTCAAGGATTCAGCCCTTCCAATCCTTCAATGTAGATCTAGGCTATGTTGATTTATTTTAAAACATTTCTCAAGATAGGTTCAACTGTGTAAACAATTGCAAAATTTAGGCACTAACTAATACACTGACAGTTTAGTATTAATGACCTAATTATAACTACCACAGCTGTTCTGAAAAAATACCCGGAGAAACAAGAGCCAAGAAAGATGGACAGGCAGAGCTGATGGGCATCATGAAAGGATAAATGGACCTAAGACAGAAGAGGTTCATGCAAACTACCGTTAGGAAGTTTACTCTCCTGCTATTTGAATGGCAGCTACCATTTGGCTCTACACCCCCCATAGGTATAGGTTTATCGTTTCCTTTTGCATTCAGTATTTTCAAGTCACAAAACAAAACAAAAGGATTCAAACCTGAACAGAGATCCTAGCCTGGTTGCTCCTGCAGGAGCAGGAACCTGGAGGCAAGAACTGAAAGATAGACCATGGAGGAATGCAGCTTACTGGCTTGATCCTCTGGCCTGTGCTCACCCCGCTTTTGTATACAACCCCAGGGCTCCTTGTCCAGGGATGGCATCACCCACAGTAGGTGGGCCTTCCCTCTGGACCATAGCTTCTGGGTGCTGACCCTGAGGAAATACTTCCCAGAAGATTTCACTAGGATGCTGATCTCTTACTAATGACAGCTAATTTTTGTTGACCAGCATTCATTGATACAGACATCTGTTACTATGAATATCCCTCTTAGAACTGCTTTGGCTACAATGAGTCTTTTCATTTCCAGTTCTAGAGCTCCCTAAACAGTTGTAAATATGCAATGAGCCCACTTCCAGTTGCTTTCTCTCCAGGACCAGAGGGTACGTTCTGAATATGACTACAGTGATTTGTTACAGTTCTTCCATATGGAATAGTGTAGATTGGGAAAATAAATACTCACACTTAGCTTCACCATGAAAACAGAAAGAATGAATATATAGTTATCAGCAAGAAATTTTCTAGAAACTTCCATGAGGATGAGGTCAGGTTTTCATGTTAACAGTCTCAAAGCCCTGACATAACCTAGCATATCCTAATTTCTGTGGGGTTACCAAAAGAAGAGACGGTATTTTGGGTAGCCACAAAAATGGAGAACTACCTTAAAACTCTAGCTATACATTTTGGATGGGTTCTCCTTTTCTCATTTAAATTTCATTTGATAAAAACTAACATTATGAGCTGGTATGATGGCACAAGCCCTTAGTCCCAGCATACAGGAAGCAGAGGCAGACAATCTGTGAGATTGAGGCCAAAATGGTCTACATAGAGAGTTCTAGGCTAGCTGGTGTTATTAGGAGACCCTGTCTCAAAAACAACAACAAACAAATAAAAAAAATCTGTACTTTTCAGTCAGTATGAATGTCCTCAATATGATTGTGAGTCTTGTTTGTGGCATGGTCTTGGGCAGGATGTGTGAAACTCTTCATTCAGGAGAACCAGAATGACTTGACATTGGCCGAGAGGACAGTGGAGGAAAGAAGACTAAAGGAAAAATACTGGCAAAGCATTTGCATCTGGAATATAATTTCTATTATTCCTTCCTCCCAGGCAGGGCCTCTGGTCAGCCTCCGCCTAAGACATCCATCCTCCCCTCCATTTCCCTACGGTTGTTTCACTACATAAAATATGCTGGCAGCTAACAGGGTCCCTGCTGGAATGTGGAATTTGCTGCATGGTGTCTGTAGAGGAGCCCTCTCTTTCACCCATTGCTCTGAGAGTAAGAACTCTGGTTTCCCAAACTGTAGTTTGGTGAAGTTATATCTGGCTTTGTCGTTAGGGAGCTAGAGAGCAGGGTGGGGCTGGGTGCTGCTAGCACCTTCCAAAAGAGAAAAATTTTAGTCAACACAGTGACTATTTCAAATAATAGTTTATCAGCTAACTGGTTGACTTCACTTGCTAAAGTTAAATACCACAAACACGGGGCAGTTAGAGCACATGAAATGCGTTCACACCCTTCTGGAGGCTGGAAGATGGAGACCCAGAGTTTGGCAGGTTCATTTTCTCTTGAGACCTCTCTCCTTGGCCTTCTTCTCACTGTCCTTACATTGTCACTGTCAGTGTAGTGTTGTCTGGATCCTGATCTCTTCTTCTGAGGATATGAGTCACAGGACAGCATTGTCTATAAATGTGTCACAGGAATGAACCGCATCCACGGCAAGGTTGGTGGCAATTGTCTTGTTCTCTACAGCTAGCCTGCGCTTTCTGATCTTACTGATGTTCCTACATGATCTCTCCCTGAGGCTTTGATGCCTGTTGCTCCCTCTTCCCCATCTCTCTGGCCAGTGTAACTTCCCTTTTTTCCTGTCTCCACAAAGACTGAAAGTAGCTCACCGTGGTCCTCATTTTTAAGGCAAGTGTTCTTAACTGGGGAAAACTTAGCCTCCAGGGGGACATGTGGTGATGTGTTCAGATATTGGTAGTTGTCACAATTCAGGAAGATGATAGGGTTGAGGATAGTGTACAATGCCCATAATGGACAACCCTGACCTCTCACAGTGAATAATCTACCTTAAAATGTCAGTACTGTCAGAGTTCAGAAACTTCTGGAAAGGAGGGCATGACTTGAGCATAATGTAGAATGGAAGAGAGCAAAAAATGGGAGGAGGATGGCAGGAAGACTCCTGAGACTGCGCATCTTTCCACGTCTCCTCAGAGCTTTGCAGAGGATCTTAACCTCATGCAAAGTCTTGTCTGACCAAGGCACAAGGCATGTTTTTCTGTCTGCGTATGTGTACTAGTCTGCTTTTCTTCTGAGAAAGTAATGTTTTGGAGTGGATCATTCGTCTTTTAAGAAAATCCAAATTTCAAAGTTTAACTGGATTTTCTTTCTGCATGTGCAAGGGAGGAATGTTTGCTATTTAAGCAGTATCACTGACCACTATTGACCACTGCCATCCTAAGAAAACGCTGTAACTAACTTTGCATGGCTGCTGGGTACAGAGTTAAGCATGTAGAGTTTCAGTAATGATCCAGGTGTCATTTTTTTTCACATCATTGTGGACCAAGGAAATGATCTTACTCGTTTTACTGTCCACAGTGAGACCAGCAGATGATCTGACCTCAGTCATAGGCTATCAGGTCCATCACTCATGAGCAATCCCACTGGATGGCTGTTTCTAGAAATCCCTTCCCTCGCCTCCTGCAGCCTCACCAAGCCACTCTCTCACACAACTTACACAAAGGCTGTGAAGAAAGTGAACCCCAAATATATATCCCAAGTGTCAATCTTATGTCTAAGATTTGTGATGTGTAACTTGCGTTTATTACGCATCCAGACCTGAAGATCTAACTGTGTCATGTCCAAAGTCCAGCACTTCAAACAACCCACCCCAGCCCCTCCTGTCAATGAACTCTTCCCAGCAACATCATCGCGCAGTCAGAAATGCTGTAGTTGTCTCTACACTCCACATTTCAGGCCTCTCTTCCTTATCAAATCCAAGTACAGGTCCTGAAAATGCAAACATCTCGCTTACTTGTCTCCTGATCCTCAGTGTCTCCGTAATAACTTGGGTTCTGCTTTCAATGCCCCTGGTTTGTAGAGAGACCTAGAGCCATTGATCTCTGACATTTCACCTCTCTGTCTAGCTGAAATATTTTCATGGCAAAGAGAGTTTGGGGATCTGACATTTGACTATGACAGAGACAATCAGGCTTGTCTGTTACTCCAGGTACATGAAGAGACCACTTCTGCTTGCTCTTCATCCTTCCCCCAGTTTGAGAGGGACTAGACCAATCCCCTTCTATAGAAACCTAAACACCAAGCCCTTTAAACAATGTAGAAGACTCAGTTACTGTGCTGCTCTTTGATTCTAATCTCCCAAGCACTGGGCATATAATGTATTCTGCATGGAAAAGAATAAGGTGAAACTGCCCATCATCTTCTCTCTTATCTCCCAGGGAAATTCCTTTACCTCTTCCCATACTCGTCATAAGAGGGAAAACATGATTCTTTGGATACGTATCAGTTCAAATGCTGGCGCTTACCAGGTGTCTTTAGAAAAATGTGGCTTTGGTTCCTCAGATGTAAAATGGAGTTGTTACCTATATAATTCAGCGTCAAGAATAAACTCTCAGTATATATTTGTTCCATGCATGATGTCAGCAGTGGTTTGGGTAGCAGATAAGCATCTAATGGAAACTCTCTTCTGTCTGGCGTTATTTCCCTTGAGCCTGAAATTCTGGTTCCATTTCATTTCCTGGTTTCATCCTTGATTAAATTTTGATAAGCTCTCAGATGCCCACAGTCTAAAAGCCTGGTTTGTGCTTCAGAAACCAAATCTTTGCTGACCTATAACTCAGGTTTTCTGTGTATAGATTCAAGTATCAGGGCTACAGGTTAAAATGCAGACTTATTAGATAATAATGTCCTCCTCTCCAACCTCTGAGCAACATAAAGTGAGAAGAAAGGCAGACACTGGAATAATGAAATATTTCAAGGATATATATATATATATATATATATATATATATATATCACAGTGCACTGTGGGTATTTGATATTGGGCAAGACTGGTGAGGGGGCTATTCTTAAGAGAAGTGGATGAGGCACCTGGTGTGAGTAGAAAGAAGTAAATAAAGATAGTATGAAGATATAACAAAGGGAGCATGAGTAGCAGGTTACCTGTGAACAAAAGAAGCAACTCATCCTGGATAACACTGAGACGCAGGCCAAGCCTGCCTCAAACGACCCCACTGGAACAAGTAAAACGTCTCATCTGTGGCTGAGGTATTGTCTTAGGGAGCCTGATTAGAAGCTCATCTGCTGCCAGCGACTCCATCTGGCTTTAGTCCTATTCTGTCCTCAGTCACAGACTCCGGCTTGCACTCTGCAGTCCTATGGTACTGTCTTTTTTTCTTTTCTTTTTTTTTTTTTTAATGAACTTATTCCAGGAACCAGTAGTTGATCACAAGCCTGATCAGAAAGTTGAACGGCCTGTTCTCGAGATAAGAAAACATTCTTAGCAAGTATACCACTTCTGGTGAGCATCAGATTCTCAAGCTCAAGTTCCTGGAAAAATGCAGATTCTCTCATGCAGCCCATATCAGTCTTTACGTTCAATTCTGTCCCATTGCAAAGGAGTGGGAGCAGAAACTGGACATTTCCCTGCCTTCTTCCTTATTGCTCTCATCTTTGATAAAGCAGTTCCTTTCCTCCAACGCTTATCTATCTCTCTGGTATTAGTGTTCCTGTCAGTCTTCAAACCTGAGTTTGTTAAGAAAGAAAAATGAAAATAGGGAAACATTTTAAGAACTAAAGAACAGAGTTGGTATAGACTGCTAGTGTGATTAAAAGCCTCCATCTTTTTCTTCGGCTTCTTCTAGGCTATTGGATCTGCTCAGACATACAAGGAAGTCTGGCCACAGGCTCCTTTACAGCAGAAATCATGTGACATGCAGAGGCGTTACACACACTCCCAGCCTGAAGCATAGGAAGTATCAGATAATTTAGACCCTACACCTTTCTAGTGAAATATTCAAAGAGAAATCTACACTCTGGAAAGACCTGTGGATCGATTCTAGTCAGTATGCAGAAGGTACCTTCCCAGGTTAACATGAGATGCGCCTTCTATAGACTTTGAAAGAGAGAGGACAGAGCTCTGCCTGCATCCTGTTGTACACTACAGCAACTCTGAGTGAGGCTCCCTAACTGATTTGCAGACTTTTAAATTTGGGTTTCTATCCTTCTTAGAAGGGAATCCAACAGGTTTTATTTTTCCCCGTATCTGAATTTCAAATTCATTTGTCCAGAAAATTTGAGCGGTAAATGCGTAGAAACCACTGTGGAAATACTTTACGGTACACTGGTAAATTAGAGATGCTTGCTTCACACTGTCTGGCCAACAGTGATAGCCACAGACCGTTTGATCCATGAGATCTTGAACAAGTCTCTCAGCTTCTCTCTTCTTCTTTATCTATACAATGAAAACTAATCGTGGAGATTACTTGCCAGGCTTATTGCAAGGAATACTGGATGTATTAACAGGCAGCTGTGCTTAGGGAAATCTTCAACTGGACTTCTGTGCTTAGACTTTTAACAGTAATGACTACCATCTTCTGTCTCCAACAGAGTATGTTTCAAGGAACAAGTGGGTTGAGATCCCTGCTGATCTTGCCTTAGCCAATGAGAAATCCCCTAAAAGTACGTAATGCCTGCTGTAGTTGGATTTTGTTATCTGTAATGTGTACAGGAATTCCTAAGAAATTTATTCGGTTGAAAGGAGGTTCGATGGGAAGCTGTAAATGACACAAAAATCAATTGATTCACTGTTGCTGAGATTAGAGCATCCCCAGCCCCCAACGTTGAATACAGAATTCCACCACTGACATGCTTGCCTAGGCAAGGAGCCCCAGGAGCTGGGGATCATGGCTGCTCTGTCCTGGGCAAGATGCTCGGGACAATATGCTGCTTGGCTCTTCTCTGAAGCTGCTCTTTGCCCTTTGTACCCCACCTCCCCAACACTGCCTCGGACCCCAAACAGCTGACAACACCCTGTCCTCTAAAGAAGCTTTTAAAGTTTCTCTAATGATGTCTCGCCCAGGGATTTCTTTTCTTTGACCTTCATCATCCACAACTGTAGCTGCCATTTCCCTTTCTGGTTGCTTTTCTGTCCACTGTGAGGACCCCACACATGATCTGTGGTCATAGGAGGCAGTCACTGGAATACTGTCCTGTATACTGTAAGGACTAGTGATTAGTGATCTTTAGACATAAGCAGCCCAGCAAGTCATCCAGACAGTCATTGTCTGGCTTGGTATGGGGCAGAGCATAATGTCAGTGCAATAGGAAGCTATGCCCTTCAGTAAAGAAGAGACCAAAGAACCAACAGAGAAAGAAATAGAAAATCACACACACAAAGAGTGAAGTGAGTCATTAGCTCTCCTTATAATTCTTCTATTTAATAACGACAGAAATACATGCAGTGGGTATAGAAAATTCCCACCGAGAACCTCCTAATTTAACTTGGGTTATTTGTAGCCTTCAGGTATGACATAGATGATGCTCCTGCAACTAAATCTGCCTTAATTCTTCAACGTTGTACTCCTGTTCACAATTCCATTTTGAGGAAAAACAAAGAATCATTGTAGCAAATAAAAATAAATTAATTAATTAGTAAATAATGTATATACACATATAAAGATAGAGAGGAGAGACAGAGTGACAGACGCAAATATTCTAAAGGTTTGAATTTGAACTGTAAACTTTGCATGCTTATCCGTCTGTTCTCCTGGAATATATTGAAAAGGATAATTTATAGATGCAGGCAGATATCCATAAGTTCAAGGCCATCCTAGAATCAAGGTAATTTATGATTAAAGTACCAAGCCATAGGGATGATCACAACAGCTGGCTCTTCAGCAGTCTACAAGCATTCATGTGATCTGCAGAAAAAGGCAAATCAAATCCGTTTGGAAATTGCCTCAGTCTGCCTATCTTGCCTTCCTTTCAGTTAGCTTTCCAAAAGAGCAGCAAAGGTAACATAAGTCAATTTCCCTCAGACCCAGTACCAGGTCAGACATCTCTGCAGGTAACTTGGGAAGTGCTGGAAAAATCCAGTTGTGCCTATATTCAAATCATAACGCAAGAGCCTGTCCAGACTGTAGGTAAGGCAGCTTTGCTTTCAAGACCTCACACAAGCTGCTGAGTCAATGATGTGTTGGTAAGACATTGATGTCTGGCCATTCCTGTCTCAGCAGAAGAGGTCAGGGAGCTCTGGAAGCCCTTGGAAGTCCCTCTAAGGGACAAGAGAGTTTGGGCCTTGGCTGTAAGCTCATAAGCCAGGCATGGGCACAATAAAATAGTGTAAGAAATCCACAGGGCTAGCATCCTTATAAACTGCCCTCAGTCTGAGACCTCTCCAACCTTCTGTGCCCTCACTCAGTTCCCTAAGCATGCTCTGTTCTTTACCCTTCCTTTGCCTGTGGTTGGTACCAATATGTCCATTGGGCTTTATGTAGGACATATATTTAAATGTTTTCTTGACTATTTCTGACAAGAGATTATACTCTTCCATTCGTCTGACTCCACCTCTTCCTATTTTATTATACCTTGACATTTTCTTTCTTCCATTTGCATAATTTAACACATATGTTCCATTACAAAAATTTTAGTCACCATAGGAGTAGATACCTCTATTGCTCTCTGTTTCCAGAGTAGAGAGTGAAAAGGAAACCAGAGACACACTGACACTACCAAGAGGAAACCATCAAAACACCTCCAACCAAGAACGGTTCTCTTTTTAAAAATAGGTATTATTTTTCATTGTTTTATGTGTCTGAGTGTATTGCCTTGCATGTATGTAAGTGTACCTGTGTGGTACTTTGTCTGAGGAGGTCACAGGAGGGTATCAGATCATTTGGAACTGGAGTTACAGATGATTATTAGCTGCCATGTGGGTGCTGATAATCAAACCGGAGTCCTCTGCAAGAGTAGCCAGTGCTTGTAACCCATGAGCCATCTCTCCGGCCCCGACTGTCCTATTTAGCTAATCAAATATATTGTCTTCCCCTTGTCTTGGAAAATCTTGTGGGAAAATCCCGCTGGAGCCCTGAATTATTTGGAGTCTGGTGCCACCTGGTGAATTGCTGTCTGTTCAGATAGACTTTTAAAGCTTTGAGTGGCCCTAAGTATAGCTTTTAACGGTTCCAAAGCTGACGATCTTGATCAGATCTTCTCTGGCCTTTTAATCTTCAGATTTAAGTTTTGAGTTTCTTATTTCTATTGTTGTATAAGACAGTGGCTTGGGGGCTAGAGAGATGACTCCATGTTAAGAGCACTGGCTGCTCTTTCAGAGGACCTGAGTTATGTTCCCTGCACCCACATGGTGGCTGACAACCATCTGTAACTCCAGTTCCAGGGGGCCTGACACCTTCTTCTGACACTGCACAACACAGACAACCTTACACACATGCAGACAAAACAGACATACACACTGCACAACATGGGCGCCCTTAATACATGCTTAATACACATACTGTAAAAATAAATGAATATTTTTTAAACAAGGCCAAGGCTCATCGACAGTCCTTGTTGCGCCCTCTTTATTTCTTACATTTCCTCTTGATTTACTCCTTCACTGGCCAATGAAGAAGAAACACATCACCAGAAAAGCTCAGATTTGCTGCGTTTCTGAAGGACTTTTGAGCTTGAGGTTGTCTTGGTATACACGTCACCTTTTAATTCAGTGCAATACTAACAGAATATTACTCTGAGGTTGTGCTGCAACCCTTTAGAGAAGTCTTTCCCTTATTTCACCTTTAGATATGTCTGTGGAGTATTTTGTTGCCAGATGGATATTTTCTTCTTGTAAGTAACTTTTTTTTCCCTTTGCCAGATGCTCGAGTCGTTCTCTTGAATTTTGGATTTCCATAATTTAACAAGCATCTATTCCAATGTCAAACATATAGAATCAACTTTTCCCAGAATCATGTCTCTTTTATTTACCAGATTTGATTCCTGCTTCACTTGAAGCATTCCCTTCCTTAATCTTACACAGGTTTCCTTTTACATTTTTAAAATTCTGCTTTGGAGGCTCTACATATTGGCCTTGGATGCTTCCTCCGCTGATTTGCTGTAGCTGATCCTGCAATGGCATGATAGCTCTGCTAGCCATTAATGGGAATATCAAGATTTGCTTCTATATAAACCAAGGTGATATTATGCTCTGGCTATCAAGGTCTTTGTTTATCATTAATTTTGTATCTGCAGTCCTTCATTTTCCGGTTTGAACTCTTTTTGTAAGCTACGTGACTTCATCAAGCTCTTTTCTCTCTCTTATAACTGAGCCCGTTTTATATGATCCCCTGAAGTGCTCCCGTATAGATCTTCTTGTGATGTAGTTTATTCTTCTTCTTGAATTGATGGGTTTTCTTTTCTTTTGACATTACTTCTCATGCTCTGTCTCACCGTCCAATCCCAGTCCCAGGCCGCTCTTTCCTTTGTGTAGTCATGATCTTCGTTATGTGTGCAGCCATATTTTTCCCCAACTATCTTCCCTGTTGAATCAATTGTGACTGGTAAGACACCCACCTGGGGTTTATCTCTGACTCCCATATCTTTTCAGAGAAGTTCAGAGAAGAAGAAGATGACAGAGGATTCCTTCATCACCCATCATCTAAACGCAGTAGTGCCTCCCCTTTCTGGTGACAGTCTACATTCATTTTTCTGCCCTAATATTTCCAAATGTAACTGTCATCTAAAGAAAGAGCACGGGAACTGGAGAGATGCCTTAGTGGTCAGGAGTACTTGATATTCTTGCTGAAGTCCATAGTTCAGTTCCCAGCACCCATGCTACGGCTCATGACTGCCTGTAACTTCAGTTCCAGGACTTATGATATCCAATTGTGGCCTCCCTGGACATCTGTACACACATGGATACACATACATAAGTAAAAAATAAAATATTTTTAAAAAGAAAGAACAGGTAATTAACAGAAAGAGGTTAATTTTCATTACTGATTGTTAGTTTTCATTATCAACTTGACTGGATTTCAGTCATCCAGGAAACACAGCTCTGAGTATATATAAAGGGTTTTTCTGGGAAGGTTTAAGGAGGAGGGATCAGCTTAAATGTGGGTAATGTCATCCCATAGACTGGGGTCTTAGACAGAATAAAAAAGAGAAAGAATACTGAATATCAACATTCCTCTCCACTCCCTGTCTGCAGATGCAATGTGACCAGCTGCCTCTGTGATCCGGTCACCATGCCTGCCCTTGCCATGATGTATTGGATTCTTTCAAACTGTAAGGGAAAATAAACTTTCATTCTTTAAGCTGATTCTTGTCAATATTTGGATAGCAACAAGAAAAGTAACTAATACAGTATACTCACTGCCTGATGATTTTTTGTTTGGCATGTATCATAATAGTAATAGAGGCAATGGAATGTGACTCGGTGTTCCTTGATTGTTGGATTATTGGAATTAATCATTGGGTTGATTTCTTCTGTGTCTCCTTCTGATGGCTTCCCAGACTGTAGACTTAAAGCTCATAGTATTCTATCCCTTCTCATCATTCTCCTCTCTGGATATTTCCCAGTGCGACTCAGATGGTCTTGTTACTGCTTGGTTAGTTCTTCCTTCACAGTGTTTAGAAGCTCTTCAAAATTTATGGTCTGCAAAAAATATATTTTTTAAAAGAAAAGTTGTATTGTTTTTAAAAAATTATCTTTCCTATCATTTCTGGGGGTTGTACCAGGAAGAAAAAATATCCTAAGACTTCTGAATTAAAACTGTCAGTCAACCTGTATTCAACTGACTAAGACAGTTACGAAGATGCTCTCATCAGTTCGCAATGAGTTCCCTAAGTGTTCACTGTGCATGGCATGAGGCAGCTGGAGCAGAAAGGTCTTCTCTGTATTGGTGATGGAGTGGAAAGGAGCCTGCCTGTCACTCAACAGATGCTGTAAATCAACATGTAAAGCTAATGGTGTTTTTACTAAGCCCTTTCCCTGAAGATTCTCCAGATATTTTTAGCATTTCACTGTGCATCTCTGGTTCATTAATATAGAATTAAAGTATGTTCATTCTAGAATACCTAAGAGGGATTTAGTTGTGACATGTTACTAGTCACAAGGCTCCTAACAAAATTACTTCATTCTGAGGAGTAATTATCATCATACTATTTCCAATGTAATATTTAAAAGAGACAGCAAAGGATGGACAGGGGAATGGATGAAAGAGATGATGAAAGATGAAAGAAAGCCATTCTGAAAGGGTGGTGGTCAGCTAAACCAGGGATTAAATACTTGAAACAAGAGGCAGCATTTTAAGATAAATAGAAAATAATTTCTTAGTAGAAAACCTGATAGTCTGAATAATAATCAGTGACAAAGCATGGATAAACCTCACATCAGTCTTCCACTTTCTATCATAGACATTCAGTACAAATTATGGGTTAGGAGCCAATGACGGTTTGGTAAACTGTGACTACACAAACCTCAGTTCATTCCTTCTGGGTCCGAGTGGTAGCAATTTAGAGCTTGTTTCAGTGTTAAAGAAGAGAGCAGTTATAAGTTAGGATGAGAAGAAATGAAACAGGCCTTATAGCTTTAGGGAAAGTTTCACCAACATCAGAAACGGAAAATTGGCAGCACTGGCAAAATTGGAAAAATTGGTGGGTTTTCAAAGGGAACAGCCATGCCAAGGGTAGACACGGATGTATCTTACAGTCATACAACTAAGAGCAGGTGCATATGCACAGTGGCTTCTCATGGGGGGTTGCCAGAGCTGCCAATTTTCCGTTTCTGCTACCACTCAGACCCAGAAGGAATGAACTGAGGTTTGTGTAGTCACAGTTTACCAAACCGTCATTGGCTCCTAACCCATAATTTGTACTGAATGTCTATGATAGAAAGTGGAAGACTGATGTGAGGTTTATCCATGCTTTGTCACTGTACATCTCTTTCTCAGCAGAATTTTCCATGTGTCAGTAATTTCAAAATGTCAGGATGGCTAAAAAGGCATGGTTTCCAGTGTGTTCTAATGTCAGCCACTTTTGTGTCTCAGTTGGCTGCAATTTCCCAGGTGTCCTAGATGTTCCCTGAACGCTCTAGGCAGCTTTCAAGATAGTGTATTTTACCTATTGATTCCTTCTGCCAGAAGAAAGCTTCCCTGAATTGATCCACAAGTATCTAGAGTTCTTAACGTGACTTTCTTTAAACACCTCCTGTGGTGATTTGAATGAGAATGTCTTCCATAGGTTCCAAGTAGTGGGTGGCACTGTTTTGGGAGGTCTTAGAGGGTGTGGCCATGCAGGAGGAAGCACGTCACTGGGGGCAGGTTTAGAGATCTTGCTGGATCTGCAGTCAATATGTACTTCTGATGCCCACTTGAAGACGTGGGCCTCTGCTTTCTCCTCCTGCTCTGGCCACCTCCTGCCACCATCCTTCCCCACTGTGATAGACTCTATCCCCTGGAACTGTAAGCTCAAATAAACCCTTCGTTTTATAAGTTCCCTTGGTCACAATATTTTATCATGGTAAAAGTAGAGTAGCTAGTACGGAATTTGGTACCAGAAGTGGGGGATGAATGTGACAGACCTGACCCAGTTGTTTTGGAGAAATGTGGAAGACTGGAAGTTTGGGTTAGAAAAGTGGTTGTTTTACAGCAAACAGCAGAGCCATTCTAGTAGGAGCCTGGAAGAAAGTAGTACTGAAAACAATTTACAGTGAAACAATGAAAAGAGTTCCCCTCCAGGGCAAGACCGCACTGAACTAAGCCTCCAATTTGTGCAAGGAAAATGCTGCAGGTGTTTTCTACTAGAAAGTTATTGAAGAGAAAAGCTTTGAAAGTGGATGAAGCAGGCCTGGGCCCATCTCAAACTTGCAGAATCTTGGCAGTGTCATTCACTTGGTGCTGGCTTTAGAGGCATTAAAGATGTAGGAGTGAAGGGGTCCTTGGTTCTTCCTCTAAGGTTTCAGAGACCAGGAAGCATGCAGCAGGCTCATCCATGAATAAAGAAGGCCCTGTATGACACTGTGAAGTGAAGCCTGGTTGGCAGTGGAGACCTCAAGATGTTTGTGGTACCAGAGCTGTGAGACATCTGTCAAGCAGGGAGTGGTACCAGCCCAAGAGAGAAATGTGTGTTGCTAGAGAGAAAGCTAGAGAGATAGAGCCATTCAAGCCTTTGGAAGTAAAGTCCCAGAAGCTGGATGTGGAGCTACTCGATTTAGTGTTTGCCCTGCTGGTTTTCAGTCTTGTTTTGTCCAGTATTTCCTCTCTATGCCCACATTTCTCCTTTTTGGAATGAGAATGTGCATTCAGTTCCACTGTATATTGGAAATATGTCATTTGTCTTTTAATTTTATAGTAGTTTACAGTTAAAGGATTTCCCTGCGACTCAGAAGAAACTTTGAACTGTGGGCTTTTCAATAATATTGAGATTGATGCTAAAGACAAGGGGGACTTTTGAGGTTGGACTAAATGCATTTTGCATTTTATGTGGTCATGAACCTATGGGGGCCAGGGAGTGAAATGTGGTCATTTGAAGGAGAGTGTCCTCCATAGGCTCCAAGTAGTCGGTGGTACTGTTACGGGCGGTCTTCTGGAGGAAGCGTGGCATGGGGACAGCTTAGCGAGTTCTGAAGCCTGGTTGGATCTCCAGTCATTCTCTGCCTCCTGTGCCTGCTTGAAGGTGTGAGCCTCTGCTTCCTTCTCCTGCTCTGGCCAACTCCTGCAACCAGGCCTCCCCACCATGATGGACTCTAATTCCCCTGGAACCATAAACTCAGACAAACTCTTCCTTTTATCAGTTCCCTTGGTCATTGTGTTTTATCATAGCAACAGAAAAGTAACTAAAAACCTCGTTTGACACTGGAGCTCTGCATGTGTGCATGCTCTCTCCTTTGCTTAGTTTCACATTTTAACAAGCTCCTAGCTATGTCTTCAGTTTACTTAATTCAGAATGTATATCATTCTAATGTCCTTTGAAACACATTTAGAAATTAAGCCAGTTCTAAAACTGTAGCAATTAGTTGGTGAATATGCAATAAACTGTTTTTCTGAACATATCAGTCATTCAATGTGTCAATGAATATCAAACTTTGAATGAGACCTTGTATATAAGGTAAGATGACGTGAAAGGAGAAATTTAGTTGGTCAGGTACTATGAATGCCATGTAGTTTATTGCATAATTCTCCTAACTTTATCAGAAGTATTCAGAAACTTATTTTAGTGGTCAGTAATTGGTATTTGTTTTGTATTGATTGCTTAGAAAATGACCTCTAAACCTACATTTTATCATTTGGTTCATTTAAAATAGATTTACAATGTCTGACACTTGAAAGATAGAAGAAATGACTATACATTCCTTATAGGTTGGCTCACATCATTTAATGAAATATTCAAATGAAAGCAAATCATAAAGCAGATTCAAAGAAGTGTTATGATTTATATATTAAAAATACATTATTATAACCATAGAGAGCCTGCACCAGAAAATCAAAAAGCAAAAGTGGTAATTTTCTTTTTTGCCCTGCCTTAAGGGACCATAGACATTGAAGAATATTCTGAAAGAACTGGTTATAAAAACTCTAGGGAGGAAATGAACATGGAAACACTAACTGAAATTCTTCAATAGCAGCTTCAAGGCATTCCCTTCAGAAACTTTAGTGTACTTTGTGAAGAAGGCATATATCTGGATTTACAGAACATTTTGTAACAACTTGTGACCCCAAAATGGGATGGGTGGTATTTCCTAATGAAGGATTTTCTCTACTAGATTCTGACCACAATGGGTTCTGAGACTAGAATGTTGGAAAGATGGGTTTATGTTTATTTGACCAATTAATATAATAATGTCCCAAATCACAGAATACTACTGGTGACCATCAATGGCAGAAACTACAATGCAGAAGTAGTATATGGACCCTCCTACCAGATGCATGAGCCTCTGAAATTAATTTCTGACAAACATCAGCCTCAGGAGACTGCCATCTTCCACTTAAAATATAGAATGTGCTTTGGTACCTGAACCAAGCTAGAAGAGAGCAATAACATTCCAAAACAAGAATTTGTTAACTCTGATGTTCTACAGAAGAAGAAATAATTGAAAACTCTATTGTTGTACTCTTAAACCTTGAACAATTGAAGATTCCTAGGCTGTGAAGATATATCTTCAAATAGTCCTACTTCAGTGTTGATGAACACATCATTTTGTTCCTTAAAGAGTCTGTAATGAGTTCACTGTCTAGAAGGCTCTATCCTCCCTTTCCAGAGATTTAGTAATAAGGACAATGAAGATTTGGTAGAGCTTTATGGGTCTGACTGATGAAGAAATAGTACCGCTTAACACTATTTGGTGTTTCTTTGGAAAGAGGATTTGTGCTCAAATTTAGTGTTAGTATTTTACTCTTTAGAATACTGTGCAAAAAAAATTAGTCATTAATGTTACCACAGGTACTTAATTTTTTGTTATAAAACTTCAAAAATATATAAAAGTAGATAATGAAGTAATAAACCTGTGTAGTTCTCAAACAGGTCACCAATGGTCAAGTGATGGCCAATCACACATCAAATCATTCACTTGCAACACTGTCAGCTAACGCCATTTTTTTTTACTAATTTTTAAATTAACATGCAAAGAAATGGGTTTCACTGTGGCATTTCCTGCACATATCACTTTCCTTATCTCATTTGATCCCTCTTGCTGTAATCAAATTAGTTTTCAAGAAACACAACACACAGTTTCAAGTTGAGTCATAGTAAGTGTTTTAATGATGTGGTTATCTTAGGAACCATAATGATATATTCTAGAAAACTTTCAATGAGACTTTATTATTAAATTCACAAACTTTTTAATGGTAGTTGAGTGAAGAATACATTGTAGAAATTGGTTCTACTAAATTCACCCAACAAATATTCAGTTCCATGTGCATGAAATGTCACTTTTATGATTTGGGGTAGCATGTAACCAAGAAGAATAGATACAACATTAGTTACAAAAAACCCAATAGCTTTGAGAACAAGAATTACACCAGGGTATAGTGTGAGTGATAAGGAGCAGAGAACATCTCCCTCAGGGTTGTCTTAGAAGCCAAAGTTATATATAGTTTTCATATTACCATGAATAAATCTTTTGTGTATGACATTAATAGTTATTGTACATTATAGAATGTATATCTTATGGAAAACCAAGTGTCCAAAATGTCTATTTTAAATTTAAAACATTGTTCATTAATACGTGAATCAAAGCTCTTATAGAGAGTTAGTATATTAGGCGGCTAGATGATGTTTCTGTAAGAGAGGCTTATTTCCATTCCATTAGCTCCTTTCACACTTTGTTGGTAAAATCATTCAAGATTCAGTTCATATACTATGGATAATGGGGAAATAGCTTGATAAGTCTGTGTCTAGGAGTCTCCAGAGATAAAATGTAGGATAGTACTTATATCATTCAATGTCAAGCCTATAGAAACTTTTCAACAAATAACCATTATGTGGATGAATAAATAACGTCACCATTGTAGAGTGATGAGAATGAGGAGTTCTCCATCAATCCTGCTTGACAGCCCTCTGATCTGAAATCTTGGTCCTACTGTCATCTCCCAGTTTAATCTTTGATGAAACGTTAGTATCAGATACCGAAGACCTAATGTTATGGCCTGTGGCTCAGAATTTGAATGGTTTGCCTATGATTCAGATTTTTAATTTGTGGATGGAAGGATAGGGGTTAGAGATTAAAATGGAGACTCATTCTGAGAGTCCTGCCCCTCTTTCATTTGTGGTCATCAAAATAAGCTGAAGAGGCTAGATACTGGAATGTTCATGAAGAGAATAGGTTAGGTTTCCACTTGCATATTTTACTTGGTGGGCGCTGGTTGGGAGACACTGGGGAGTGTGGATAGCCTGGAGAAAGTTAAACAAGAGAACTGGTCCTAGTAGGAAGGAAGCATGAAACATATGCTTCAGCTAATGACACTTTGCAACCTTCCTTCCTTTACCAGATTAGCTTATTTACCTCTGCCCCTTTCTTTGACATTATCAGGTTATTGCTAATAATATTGAGCATGCAAGATCTTCTCACATTCTGTCCAAGATCATGTCAGTGGCCAAAAAAAAAAAAAATAATCACCAAATCAACCAAAACATGGCTCATAGGGAACTACACACCTTTGCAACAATCCATCAATGAAGATACTCTGTACCTTGAATACCTAGAACCTTATGCAACTATTTTCCTTAACAAAGCCTACCACATTAGTGGATATAAGGGCAGAGATATGTTGAACAGGTTCAGAGACAGAATATTTAATTATCACACTGGAAAGGTCAGCACTTGGGGCTGGAGAGATGGCTCAGTGGTTACGAGCACTGGTTGATCTTCAAGAGGACCCGGACTTGGTTCCTAGCACCCACATGGTGGCTACCAACCAACCAACCATAACTCCAGTTCCAGGGACTCCAATGCCCTTTTCTGACCTCTGTGGGCACTGCACAACATGGATGCTCTTACACACATGCAAGCAATACACTCATACACATACAATAAAATAAAAATGATAAAATATTTTTTGAAAAGAAAGGTTGGCACTCTGATATACACCATTAATTTTGAATGAAATCTAAATATTGAAGAGGATTTGACAATCTGGCCACAGACTTTAAGATGCCTCTCTATTTTTCCTGCTTATCCAAGCACTATCTCTCCATTTGAATGAAATTGGGAATTGCTTTGTCTTGTCAGGACCTTAAGACCAATAAGGTAGAAATCAGAACCCCAGATGCGTCTGTAAAGGGTAGAATGATAAATGCACATTTCGGTTCCTTCAAGCCTCAAGGAAAATCAGTGTGGGTGGTCATCACCTACTCTATCACACTAAACCAAGGAGAAGGTCTATACCAATCCTTGTTCTTATGTTCAGAATGCATCCACTGATCCTGGGGAGGGGATGCTGGATATCACTCATTGTAAATTCACATCTCTGACCCCATTGATTCCCAGAACAGGGTTGTTGAAGAGACCATCCTTTGGGTGGGTAATGAAACAATGACACATACTAACCTCTAGCCATGCACTGTGTTCAGTGGTAGGGAATTGAGGAAAGCATTTTCATTCAAATAATATACTATCAAACATGTTGTCTCCATACCATGATTGGTATGTCAATGGAAAGGAATGCTATACCCGTGGTACATGATGGATGAACTTCAAAACATTATGTGAACTGAAAAAAAACTAAACACAAGACAGCATTTGATTCCATCTGTATGAAGTGCATGGAGAAGCTGCATCTAAGTGAGGTCAATTAAATTTGTGCTTTCAGGAGGCTGAGAAGATGGGAATGCTCTAGAATTGAGTCATGATGATGATTGCAATCGTTCTGCAATGAATTTAGTAAAATTCATTAGGCACTTAAAACAAGTAATAAATATGTTAAAATGCACCTGTTCGTTGACAAACAATTGTGAGCTCTAGTCAAAGCTGAAAACAACAAAACCCTTTGATCTATGAGCTAGGCCACTACCATCAGGAGCCTGAGTAAAGATTCTTTTCTGAGCCAAAAACAGAAGAAACTGCTTTCTGCTTTAATCCACAAAATGCAAACTTAAGTTGTCATTTGTTCCAAGTCAGTCAGAAAGAACTAAAACCTGATTCACATCTGTTTTAGTTGCTTTCTATTGCTGTGCTAAATACCATGACCAAAAGTAACTTGGGGAAGAAAGGATTTATTTTAGCTTATGGGTTATGGTTTGTCACTGAGAGAAGCCAGAGCAGGAATCCAAGACAGGAACCTGAAGGCAGGAACTGAAGATCATGGAGGGACTCTGCTTACTGACCTGATATCCTGTGCTTGCTCAGCTACCTTTCTTATAGAGCCAAGATCTACCTACCCAGCAATGGATACCCACAGTGGGCTGGGCCCACCTACATCAATTATCAGTCAAGAAATGACCCAGAGACATGCACACAGAGCAGCCTGATGGAAGAAATTCCTCAGTTAAGGGTCTCTCCTCCAAAGTATCTAAGTTTGTGTCAGACCATCAAAAGCCATCCAACACAACATCAAAGGCCAAGCTTCCCTTCCTAACCATAAAGACTCATGACTGCCTGTCTTCAGAGCCCCCTTGATGAATCCTTCTTCTGTATTAGTTACTTTTTGTTGCTTTGATAAAATCCCATGACCAGAGGCTGGAGAGATGACTCAGGGGTTAAGAGCACTGGCTGGTCTTGCAGAAGACCTGGATTTGAATCCCAGCACCCACGTGAGTGGTTAACAACCATCCATAACTCCAGCTCCAGGGGACCCAACACCCTTTTCTGTCTTCTGCAGGCACTGCATGACACAGATGTACTTAGACACATATAAACATAAATAAATAAAAAATGAAGAAAATACTATGATCAAGGCACCCTACAGAAGGAAGAGTTTATTAGGGCTTATGTTTCCAGAGGGAGAGTCCATAATGGTGGCAGATGTATGGCAGTAGGCATCCAGAAATAGAATTTGAGAGAACACATCTCAATCCACATGCAGAGAGCAGAGGGAGAATTGAAAGTGTGGCAAGGCTCTAAACCTCAAAGCCTGCCCTGAGTTGTATACTTTTTTTCTGGCAAGACTCCACATCCTAATAGTTTTACAGGATCCTCAAACAGCACCTCCAACTGAGGACCATGTGTTCAAATACATGAATCTTTGGGCATATTTTTCATTCAAACCACTTTATCATCTGAGTGAGTTCCTTTATGTGAACAGATAATAAGCTCAGTGCTTTTGTGATTTTTCAGTGTTTGGCTTTCATCTTTTCTTCACAGAAAACAAATAAATGCTATCTTCCTACACATGAGTCTGAGATTCACTTGTACCACTCAACAGGCCATGAGGTCCTCATGCCTAGTGAACAGAAGCCTAACTAAACTCACATGACAGACTATAAGTCTATCTACTTATAGAAGAAATGTCTATCTGGCATTCATAAAGCAAACTCTGCATTGGTTTTAAGCTCGTTCCAATCATCTTTGCCAAAGCTGAGAATTCCGAAGCCTTGGGGATATCTTTATCTCTTGGTTTAAGGAAGAAAAGACATTATAGGATCTTATAATTTCACAAACATAAGACAAAGCTGTCTACAATGGTCAACAATAACAACTTGGAGAGTGCAATGTGAAAGTGGAAGGCTAGTGGAGGAGCTCTGACTCTCTTTTGTGAGAGGAATAAAGATCAAATGTTAATCAATTGACTATTTTCATAACTCACTAGACACGAATGCTAGATTCAGAATTCAAGTGAATGCCCAATACTCAGCATCAGCCCCAAAGCAATCTGCCTTTAACAGCATGGCTCTGATGATCCAGTTTCTGATTATTTTAAACAATAGTGTTAAATTGGATTTCTAACCATTTATATTCATCTGCTAGGACTGAATACCACCACAGTGAATAGCTAAAAAATAAAAAAAGAAGTTTATTATTACACAGTTCATGAGCCTGGAAGTTCAAGATCTAGACTTGATTTCTCCCGAGGCCTCTCTCCTTGGCTTGCAGAAGGTCACTTTCTCACTTTGTCCTCAGGTTATCACCCTCAATCTGTGTTGTCTGTGTCGTAATCTCGTCTTCTAAGGACACAAGTCATACTGGACTACAGCCTAGAAATACCATCCCATTTCACCTTATTAAGCTCTTTAACAGTCCTATCTCAAAACCCCGTAATATTCCCAGGTAGAAGAGATTAGGAATCCAGCCATCAGATTTGAAGGGGACACAATTCAGCTTATAACATTCTACCCTCTATCTCCCAAACTCTATGACCTTTTTGATTGAAAAGTGCAATTATTTCATTCTAAATTCCTAAGCACATTATAGGATCAAGGCTAAATCCAAAATGTCATCTAAATCTTATCTAAACCAGGTGTGATTTGTTCTAAGGCAAAATTTCATTCCACATACACATTCAGACACTGTCTGATTCAATGATGGAGCACTAGACACTCCCATTCACAAAGTGGGGAATCAGAAGGAAGTTGTCCAAGGAAATCCAAAGGCAAGACAAACTCCATTAGCTTATAGGTTTCAAAAGTAGCTCTCTCTGTTCCTTTCTCTGTTCTCTATAATAGTATGAGATTCCCCAGTCTTGGGCCACCAAAACAATGGTCTCAGCTCCTGGAGGCAGTACCAAGGAGATGTCTCTGAGACAAAAGAAAAAACTCACCACTCTAGACCCAAGAGGGAAAACAGCTCTATTATCCTGGGCCCTTTTGGTTTCTAGCACCAATGGCAGCTGTGCTGAGTCACCTTTGGGACCATTCTTCATTTGACCCGAAGGAAAACTTATGTCCGTAGCCATGTGATGCTATATGTCCATCATGTAGAAATATTTCAGTGTCTTTCCCTCATCAGCTGAAGCTGGCAGTAATTCTGTTAAGGTGGTTCACTGTATCTATGAGTCACATTTATCACTTCTTTATCTTATAGTTATCCAGTCCCACCCATTGTTCTCTAGAGAACATACTTTCTCATCAGTTTCAATATCGAGGGGCTGAGTGCTTTCCAAATGTTCATGATTGGTTCCATTTCACTTAACAATTCCTTATTTAATTTATAGATGTTTTACTATATATCTATGATATATAGATATTTATATATCATGTTTTACTAACTAGAAAGAGACAACCTGTCTTACTATCAACACTTAGCTTCAGATCTCACCTCAAGTTCATCACCCATAGCATTCTTCAACTAATCACTAGACTGCAATTCAGACAAGTTCCTTGTCACTTTGTTTGAATGTTGCCTCCCCTCCATTGTCTGAGGCCCCAGTAAAAGCAGTGTAATATCCATATTTCTGTTGACAATCTTAAAATAGTGGGACTATTTTTCTAATAGGTACCTCAAAACTCTTGTAGCCATTACCCACTTCCAAAGATTGTTTGACCTTATTAGGTTTCAGTATGATTATGACCATAGGAAAGACAGAATTCACTCCACAGCACTGGATAATACTGAGCGACAGGGATTCTAGGTATATAATTCTGGAACAATGCAAATACTAGTCTTTACATTCACAGTACTACTGTAACTGTCTTACATATATTGACTCACTCAACCCTCACACACAAAAATAAACTGTAAAAATATCAGAAAGGCTTAGGACCTCTGTCTTGCAGAATATTAAAATTTAAAAACCCTATGAGTTAAGTGCTTATATAACCCACAAATGTTACCTACTGGGAAACTGAATTTCTGAGAGTATAAGCACTTTGATAAGACAGGGCTGGGACTGTAATGGAGTAACTGATGGGAATATAACACATTCCTACTCTTCCTTCTCTTTCTGCTGTTCAGGAAGTGTGTTACACATGCTGTAGTGAAAAAGTCACCCAAATAAGTCAAGAAATTCCCACCAGTCCACTCAGAGGAAATAACGTTATACAATGGAAGCTCAGAAAACACACACACACACACACACACACACACACACACACACACACATATACCAGTATCATCTATAAATATACCATAAGAAGTACTTGGCAGAATTAAGTTGCATCTCTGTAGGATCAGTAAAGTCTCAATACTAAACACATGCTTGGAAAAATGCATAGTGGTCCCTCGTCCTCCACGGCTACCCCGGCTCTTCCTTCGCTGTTTCTTCTCTGTTAGGTGTTACTGTAAACTCTCCCAGAGACACTGGTGTCTATTGTTCAATCTTTTCCATACCATTAGCCAAGATAGTTCCCCTTTACAGATAGACCTCTTAGAGTCTGATAGCAGTTTGGCCATCTTTAAGCCTGTTGTTTTTAGATGAAGTCAGCTTAGTTTCAAAAGGACATTAGCAATGTCTTCAGAAATTTTCATGTACCACAGTTCATGGGGAGAAAAGGGTATGACTGACACTCAGAGCATAGTTATCAAGGGTGGTGCAAAACACTCCCCAGTGCACAAGCATTTTCCCACAATGGATTAACCATGCTGAAATGTCAGTGTTGCTAAGGTTTGAAAACTGATGAAAAGGAGGATATAGGGTTAGAACACAGTGCAGTGTCAGTGAGCCAATCAAGAGGAGCAAGTCTGGGGAAATAACTTTTACCATACATCCTTCTACTTCTCCCCAGTGCTCTGTTTTCTTATTTTTTGACTGTTATTAGTTTTATTTTATGTGTATGAGTTCTGTGTCTGCACTGCATGTGGGCAGGTGCATGGTGTCATGCAGTGCCTGTGGAGGTCAGAATAGGGCTTCAGATTCCCCAGGAACTAGAGTTACAGACAGTTGTTAGCTGCCATGTGGATGTTGGGAATCGAAACCCCAGTCTTCTGCGAGAGAAGTCAGTGCTCTTCACCGCTGAGTCATCTTTCCAGCCTCTCTCCCCAGGCCTCTGTAGATAACTGTAATCATAAGCAAAACTGTGCATGACTTAAGTAATGAGACAGGATTTCTGTCCAGGCAAATATCTTGAATTTTTCTTCTCAATAAGTAATTTTTTGGAAAGGATTTGACATTTTACGGAATTCAAATTTCCTGCCATTTCTTTCTATATACAATAAGAAGGTTTTCAATTTATAAATTATCACTGAACTCCAAATTTATTAAGGTTAGTATCATCTTGTAAAAATGATATCTAACTTTTAATAATTATTTATATAAAATGCAGCATATAGAGTTTGTAATGCTCCAGGTGATCACTACTTTTAACATGATTATGATCCAAAGAGAGCAAATAATCTAGTTCACTATAATATCAATGGTGGCAGTAGAAGACAGTGTGACCTTAGTTCATGCTGTCAGGTGAAGTGTCTACAAGAACTCCAGATGACAGATGACTTGCTAGAAATCCCTTTTCTCACCTGCTCGTGACCTCTGTCCTAGCAGCTCATTCTCTGGGAGAGCTTAAACAGCGGATTTAAGGTAAATATACTTCAAAGTTTCTAACTTGTCACTAACTTTTTAATGTATCGCTCTGTCAACCTGACATCCCGACCTTTAATATCTAGCCAGGTCTTGTCCAAGCCCCAGTGCTTCATTGACTTGCTTCAAGTCAGCCTCTCCCAACGATCCTTTCCCAGTAGCATATTCTTACGGACAGAGACTCTGTAGGTGTCTTTAAACACCATTTTTTATGCCTCATCTCCTTATCAAAACCAAGCCTACATCCTGATAATTTGGCCGCCACAGTGTTTCTGGCTTTACTTGCCTCTTTCCATTCAGATCCCAGTATCACTAGCTGGGCTTCAGCCTTGCTTTGCTTGTGAAAGTGCAAATTCATTTGAGAGAACCTCAATGGAAACAAAGAATTTCACTAAAGGGGCTCCCTGCTTCTGGAAAGCAACTGCCAAAGGAAGGACACAGAGGCTGATGAAAGTCCTAGGCAGGTTCCATCCCTAGTTGGTAGCTGATCTTGGTAATATTACCCACATTGTTATCATTTTTCAGACATGATAAGAAAATGCAAGATTGAAGGGGTCATGGTTTTTGCACCAAGATTGCAGAGAGACACTGAGGCCAGGCAAGGCACAATTGAGTTCTCTGCAAGGAGACTCTAGAGGCCACTGCATAAATCTGTGAAGATTGCAATGAAGACTCAGGATGTTGACAATGCCAGGACCACAGAACACCCACTGGGAAAAGCTGCGTGGAAGGAGTGAAGTCAGACCAGGAGAGAGGTTATGTCTGATACAGGTTGCAGAGCTGGAAGGTGGGCATACTTAAGTCATTTGGATGCCAGATGATTCTAGCACAAGCCCCAAATGCTAGGCATGGAACCACGGGACTTGGAGTTTTCCATGCTGGGTTTCAGTCTTGTTCAGTCAGATCATTTTGTGCTATGCCTCAAATCTTCCCTTTTGGAATGAGAGTGTTTTCTCTGTGTCATTGTACGTTGGAAGTATGTATTTGTTTTTAATTTTAAAATTAAGATTTCTTTGAGTCTCTGCATAGACTATACTTTGGACTTTGAACAGTGTAAAGACTATGGGGACGTTTAGAGATGAACTAAATGTATTTTATATTACGAGATGAAATGGAAACTTTAGGGTGTTAGGACTGAAGGTAAAGATATAAATTGATGCATATCAAACTGACAAGGGGTGGCGTTGTGGTGGTTAATCTCAACTATTGACATGATGGGTGGGTTTTAGGATCAAAATGGAAACAAACCCGTGGGCGTGTCAGTGAAGGATTTTCTAGATTAAGAATGGCAAAAGAATGCCTGGGTGGATGGGGTGAATGTCATGGGGCCCCACCTCAAGACGAAGAACTACAGACAACCAATGGATGTTGAGGGAAAATCAGATCTTTCTAAGAACTAGCTCCCTGAGAGGGAGCAGGGGGCAGCTCTAAACGAAGGAACACATGAACACCACTAAAGGGACTCAGTGCATTGTGTGTGTGTGTGTGTGTGTGTGTGTGTGTGTGTGTGTGTGTGAATGTATGTATGAACAATCAGAACCAAAGAAGAGGACCAGAAACTGAGCGGGAGTGGGAGAACATGTGAGGAGCTGGAGGGGGACTGGAACAGAGGGAAATAACGCAAAAATAATGCTCGTGTATGAAATAACACTCATGTATAAAATTCTAAAGAATAAAAAATTAATTGAAAGGTAATTCCATTGTTTTTCAGTGAAATATTTGAAAAGAAATCCATGACCATAGCAATCTGAGGCCCTTTGATGCAAAACCACAACTCACCTCAAAGAGGACAGAGTTTATTCTGGAGCCAAATATTAGTGACTGTGTCCCAGGAACACAGATATAGGTCACCCAAAATTCCATGTTACAACATGGTAACCATTTCATAGCAACAGAACGAATAAAGTCATAAATTTAGACATTTTTCAAATATGTTGGATGAGCCATCAGAGAGGCGGGTTATAACAAAGTGGGAAGGACTCTGACATAGGACTGACAGCATTCTTTGCCTTTTGGTTGGTGGAAACTAGGGGTCTGTTCATGCATTCTGAAGGATTTTCATTTGTTTGTCACAAGATGTTAGGTCTGATGGGAGGGCAATCAGTGGCTATTAAGGGGCCAAAGACAGATCAAGGTAATTTGGATCTTGACCTGCAGCATTCCAACCTCTCCCAGCATTGATGTTCTGATCAATCCATCAGGCTTTGCAGACACGACGACACAGATGCTTTCCAGGATTCTTGTTTGCAAGTCCAACAACTTCATTTTGCCAACACCCTTGGGCTGATTCTAATTAAAGCATAGAGCAGGTGTGACGTCCACACAGACCTTCAAGGAGAAAGGATAGCCCTCAGCTTGACTCCTTCTGATAACAGGCCCTAGTATCAGGTAGTGGAACTCCCTGACTAACTTGTGGTGTATTTTGAATCTGGGGTTGCAGCTCATCTCAAAAGGACTCCAGTAGATCATATTTTACCCCATATCTTAATTTTAAATTTAATTATTCAGAGAGTTTCAGTGGCAACTCCTCAGAGAGTTTCTAGTGCTGTAAATACTTTGTAGTACACGGTTCATCTAGCAGATGCTTATCACAAGTGTCTGGCATCAGTCATAGCACACCACACTCTATCAGTGAGAATTTGAACCAGTCTCCTGGCTTCTCTAAACTCTTTTTCTTTGTCTGTGAAATGGAAGCTAATTAAGGAGCTTACTTCAAAGGCTTGCTGGATAGGGTTAGTGATTATTTTAAAAGATAATTGCAACGAGATCCTCAAATGAATTTCCGTTTTGAATACTCTCTACAGTGATGCCCACCATCCTTTCTCCCCAACAGGGTAAGTCTCAAAGGACTAGTTAATCCCATAGAAAAGCAAGGTGTTATCAATTCCTGCTCTCTTTATAGTAGTTGGTCCTATTTAAGCAACTTTGACCGGAAGGTCTATGTTATGGTGTGACCCAAACTCCAGACACCACCATCCCTTTGGGTGAACAGATTTAGAATGGAATATCTGGGTATTTATAGCTTCACTCCTGATCACTCAGGATTCTCCCTGAGCAAGGTTTCTCCTGAGGCAGAATCCCAGGGGCCAACCACCCATGGACTCTGAGTCTGGCTCTAGGCAGGATGGCCATAGCAACAAGCATCCTAATTCTCTTCTGAAATTGCGGTCTCCCTTCTGCAAGCCTTTCCTTTCACTTCCACCTCCCCTCCCCCCCCTCCTGTAAAGGAACTTTTAAACTATCATTTCTTTAACGACCTTCGGATACTTATTTTTTCTTTGGTCTTCATCATCTGCACCTGTAGACATTATCTTCCTTTAGATTTGCTTTCTGGGCTTACTGGAAGTACCTCATACTTGCTCCCTGCCCAGTGGAAGTCTTTACTGAGAGCCATTTCTGATTTGCAGGGCTCCTGAACACTGTGCACTATTGGTTAATGATCTTTAGGTATGGGCAGTCCAAAAAGTCCTTTTCCATTCAGACAGTGAAATGACTGGCTTGTTGAGGTTCTCCAGTGTGGTGTGAATGTATGCTGATATAATGCCTTTTCATGTGAAAGAAAACAAAGCAAACAAAAACAACAGAGGTAAGGATTGGAAAAAAAAGAATCAAATAAAACAAAGCAAGATACTAAGTTCTCTATAATTCTATTCTGATATAGCACAAAATCTAAAGTAAGCATAGAAGATTCTGGCTGAGTCTCACAACTAGAATAATGCTGTTGTAGCCTTTGGCTATGATTGTGTGTCAAGAACCAACCCCAAAACAAAGAAAAAGGAATGTAGTGTGGTCTGTGCCTCAGTACAACTGCACAGTTCTGCCTGTCATGACCTTGTAGCAGAGAGCACCCAGTCAGGATAGTGTGTTACCAAGCGTGGGAGACAAAAAAACTGAACTGTAAAGAGAAATGAACAGAGGTTATAAAAGGCTGCATCTTTCATTGTTTAAGGCTCTGTCTTTAGTTATGAACTCCCAGAGCCAGGTGCTAGCATGAATAAACTGCTTCCTAGAGAAAAAGAAAGTCCCCCGTGTCTGTGTCTAGTCTCTCTGCACATAGCAAATGCAACAGTATAACCTACTTACCTGGAAGAAATGAAGATGTACTAAAGGGATACTTGTATCTATCCCTTGGCTATTTAACAAATGGACTCTAGGCAATTAGACTTCCTCAAGAATCTCCTACTGGGAGAAGAAAATGTAGAGAGCCTGGGATGGCCAGAGGATGCACTTGTGTAGGAGAGAAAGCAGGGGAGGGGGTGCTTGAGATACAGACTTGCCTTCCAGGCAAAACTGGAGCGGAAATGATGATGGTGGAAGAACAGGCCTCTGCCTAAGTTGTGCACTTATTTTGCCTTCTATTGAAACCAGACCCTCCTGTTAGGACCCTGAAAAGCACCATGGGAGAGGGTAGCTGTGTCTCTGCCTCTCTTCCCAGTGTGGCCATAGTGAATTAATCTTTTTCAGCTTTTCACTCTTAATTTGGCTCTCGTAATGGACTTACTCAAAACCATTGGCCAAACATGGCTTGTGGGGAGCAGGCTGCTTTCAAGTATAATAACAGAACAACAGAGATAGTCTCCTCTGGATCGATATGCTTTAAATTCTTCTATGTTGGTCTCCTGCTCAAAACCCCATTTATGGGGAGGAAAAGAGGGAATTCCTTAGTCAAATAAAACTACTAGCAACCAGTATTGTACACTAACATTCCTTGTCACTGTCCCTTCTATACTATCCCTTTACATACAATGGTAAAACCAGAAGATCACCTGACCACTGTGTCAAATATTGTGCCATGATATTAAGGGATTCTAGGGCATTTACGGTCTCAGACTACCATTTTGCTTTCCAGAAAAGTCATGTTTTATTTCCCTGTCTTTCCCATCTTTTGTATCAAAAAGAGGCACTGCAAGATTCCTGAATTACCGCTGACAAACAATTACATCAGACTCACTAAAACAGGCATGCTTTCGGAGAGATCTCTGTGGACTCTTGACATGTGTTCACACTGCCTCCTTTGAGTCTTCTCCCAGGCTGATAATCAAGGTAAAGAGAAGTGCTCTATCCCTGCACACAGATCCTGCAAGCTGCTATAGAGAGCTGGCAGTGTTTCCATTTAGCTCTTTCCTTGGAGACAACTTTCCAAGTGCTTTCAGTATTTTACCTTGAATCTATGCTTTGCTAAGATAGAATTTAAATGGGTTTTGTCCTAGAATACTTAAGTATGATTTGGTCGCATCAGAGTTAGCATAGCAATGCCTCTAACAAAAATTAACGGCATAGATTATGATTTCAAAGACCGAAGTTGCCAAATTCCAACACAGTGAAATAAATAAATAAATAAATGCCATAAAAGCATAAAATGGAGAAGACTGGTGGGCTGAGAAATACTTTGGGAAGTAAACACTTTAAAACAAACTATCTTATTTCAAAAGAAATAGAAAATGGTTTATTCATGGGCAGCCTGACAGTCTGTGTAATCAAATACCAATGCATGGATAAAACTTCCCATCAGCCTTGCACTCTTTCCATTAAATACTGGATGCAGATTATACCCTAGGGTTTAGCATACTCAGAGTAGATACCAGTTTATTCTCACTGGATCTGAATGCTGGAGATTTAGCAGGTATCTCAATGTTAAGGAAGAGAGCTGTTAGAACTTAAGATGGAAAAAATGTCCAACAGATTTAGGGAAATGATAAGTAATATTTCAGGAAATATAAATCCCTAATGGATTTAAGGCAAGTATACCAGCATCAGGAACAAACACAGTTGGAAACTGCAACGATGGAATAGCAGGTGGGTTTTAAAAGAGAACGTTCATGCAAAGGAGAAATAGTTTAATCACCATTGAACGGAAGACAGGTCCCTCAGTGCCATGTCATCTCAGGTTGTGCTGAACACAAAAGACTTAGTCTTGAAGTCAATGCACAACTGTTACATTCAAAGTCTCAACAGATTAAGGCTCTTATATGATAATTTTCAAAATCCTTTTAAATCCTTGTTTAAAAATGGGAGCTTATATTTACAGAGAAGTATGCCTGTCACTACTCATCCAAGAAGCTCCTTTTCAACAAATGGAGACTATTACAGAGTTCCAGAACTGGTCACACACAGGGTTAAGTGTCTGTGAGATGCCCAACTTTAAGTGACACATCTACAATGGAAACTCTACGCCGAAGGCTCATGGAGCACAGTGGAACAAGGGGCAGAGAATACAAATGCATCTCTCAACTCTCATCAATGAAGCTCCCTCACACAACAGAGGGCAATGAATGTGGCTCAGGGATCATTGAAGAATAGGGGGCAAAAAGACTGTAAGAGCCAGGGGAAGATGTGCATGACCATATGGGACCCTGCTCATGTGACTTTGCAGCAACAGTGACAGGATGCAGAAGACCCATGCACAAGACTCAAGCAGACAAAAACCCAGCACAGAACTGGGGAAATGGACAGTAGGCTCCAATCTTAGCCAAAGAACTACTGGGCAGCTGATTACTCCTGGTTGGGGTAAAGCTGATCTTCTTTAAGGGAGTGACTCCAGATAGGCTGATTAGACACCAGTGGATGAACTTGTAGTGAGAGACATCTGGGGACACTAACTTGACTCCATAGGCTTTAACACAAATGGCAGACTGCATGAAATTCTGTTGGGGAGGACTGTGGGAGGAGGCCAGTGAAGAAGGGGGTCTAAAGAGGACAAAGATGTTACATATGAAATACACAAAATTCAAATAAATTGATTTTTTTTTAATGGGGGCTTTTTCTGCCATTTTGTTCTTTGTTGCTGTAGTTGTGTTGCTGTTTTATGGGGGTGATTTTACCTAACACTTAAAGCAGGTATTGAGATTCATCCAGGGCTTTCCTTTTGTTTCCATCATCACTGGGGTTCTGTTGTTGCTGCTGTTGTTGTTCCAGGATCTCACCAATAGATTTGAGTTAATATCCTATGATCTTACATCTATCCCTCAGTAAAGTCTCATTGACCTACCTGGGCCATGTGTCAGTCATGGGCAGTCACTGCTCCCAGATTACAGTTGTTTGGAATTGGACTTCCTGCTTCATGTGGCCAACCACATAGCTCAGTGTGTATTGCCTGTTCTTCATAGAGTAGCCAGAAAGATAACTTTGATTTTGTTCAGCATTATCAAATTACACTCTCCTTTATCCCTCTCTCATTTAGATTTTCCATCACACATGGAAAATCCAAACGGGCAGCTCGGTTACAGGGACACTATTTCCTGTGTGTTCTACTCTCAGTTCATTTTTCTCATTCTGCTGCAGTTGTCCTGGTTTCCTACATGTCCCTCGAACACTCCCGGCAGCTTCCGGCATAGACGCTTCTGCCTCTTTCCTCCCCACCTGTATCCACAAGGCTCATCTCTAGCATCTTTAGTACTAGTGATGTTTCCTTTGATTGCCTCTACGATACTGAAGCTCTCTCTGTGTGCTTGTTATCTTCCTGGCTTTAGCTTTCTTCAGGGCACATACATTAATCTCATAGATACATGCTTTAGTCATTCGTTCAATTCCCCAGTCTCTGCCATTGAAATGTACGGTTTGGGAGATTAAGGTATCACTGCTCCCACTGAGTGGGATTTAGGTCCAATTAGGAAGCTGTTGATTACTCCCAAGATAAAAATGCCATTACTGCCCCAACACAGCTTGGTGTGTCAGTCATTATTGTGATTTTTAGGACTTAAATCTGGGTTGGATCATCAATTGATGTTCTCCCTTAGCAACCTGCATAGTGTTCTCCAAAACAATGAGAGCTAGTCTTCCAGGTCAGTTCTAGTTCCATTGCTCCAAATCTTGTGTCTAAAGTATGTCGTGTGGCAATAGCCTATGTAATTTTAGGAGGCTCTTGGACCACTCTGGTCAGCAACTCAAAGGGAAGTTTCTCCTGTCTGCCACTGCTTCTTGTTATACAGCCCTCAGCCACTTTGATTTTTCATACCAGCTAAGTGTTAGTTATCCTTCCTCTCTCTTTCCCTGTCTAACCATCCCTCTTCCCTGCCCAGTTAAAGTACTCCAATTTTTCCCACTTCTCCTTTGATAATAGCCATCTTCCATGGTCCCTCTTCTTCCCCTGTGCCTTCCTAGTTCCTTATATAACCCTTCGTCCCCCTCCCATCTAAACACCTCCAGTTCACCCATCCCATTTCCCCCTTAGTAACGCCTGTCTCCCACAGTTTTTCCTCTCAGTTCCTTCTTTCCATTTGTTTCTTTCCCTTTTCCTGGCTCCTGCAGTTACAGCAGAATATATTTATATAAATATATCTAACATATAAGGTTTAGTTATAGAATACACAAATGAGGGAGAACATATATCATTTTTTTTTGAGTCTGTGTTACTTCACTTAGTATAATGGTTTCTAGTTCCATCCATTTGCCTTCAAATTTCTATGCCACTCCTTGGCATATACTCAAAGGACTCATCCTACTGCAGAGATACATGTATATCCATGGTTTTTGCTGCTCTTCTCACAATAGCTAAGAAGTAGAAGTAGCTTAAATGTCCCTCAAATGACTAGTGAATGGTTAATATGTGACCCATTTACACAATTGAGTTGGAGTTCTATTCACTCAAAATTTTAAGATATGGGCAGAACATAGCCAGATCCTTTGCCAAAATATAAGATGAACAATATATAGCCCAGTTCCTGAAAACATCTTCACTCTTCTCTGAAACCCCATGAGCACAGACTTTACTGTTCACCTTTCTATCTCCACTCTGATCTACCAAATTCCATAACAACAGGGCATAAATCTCTCCTTACAGCTTTGTAACATTCCTCTAGCTCACTTCCAAACCTCCTCTACATTCCTTCCACAAGCTATTCTCAAATACACATGGAACACATGTTCAGGTCCATCACAGCAATAATCCCACTTCTTGGAGCCAATTCTGTATACTTACTATTTCCATTGCTCTCTGTACCTAACAGAAGCAACTTAAGGAAATATGGTTTTATTCTAGTTTAGGGGATACAGTCCATCCATCATGGTAAGAAAGGATCATGGCAGGAAGAGATTTTAGCTATGCTATGAGGGTGCAACAGGTGGTAATCCTGATGTGGAAAACTTGGACCAGAACTGGGGTCAGCCTATAACCCATAATACCTGACCTGCTCTACCCTGGTGACCCACTTCCAGTAGCCAAACCCTACTGCTGAAATATTCCACAATGTTCAAATAGTGCCACAAGCTGGGGTCCAAGCATTCAAATACAGGAGCCTGTGAGGGGCATATCATATGCAAACTATAACAGTACATGAGGATTAAAAGTATATTTGTAGCATACAGTGGACATGTATGAATTTGTTTACGACTTTTATGAGCATGCAATGGAAAGCACATAATAAGGTAACTAGGACAATTGGAAGAGAATTCTGACTTGATTCCAAACCACCAGATCTAACACTCTTATATTTTCTGTGCTGTCAATGAGAGCCCCATGAGCAAGCCACACCCTTGGGAATTATACTTGACATACCTTTTCAAGCATCAGATCCTATAGATTTTTCTTCCTAAATAATTCATATGTTCACTAACTACCTACTTGACATTGATTCTTTGTAGCCTGGACAAATATAACTGCTCTTTCAGGTAGAGAACCAAACAATAGCTCAGGTCACTCTCTTGGGAATCCACAATGATAAATTCTTGAGAGCAATCACTGCCTTGTTCCCTTTTGTGCCTGAATCCCATAGGAGAGTGCCTGCCACCTATATATGTTCAATAAACACTGCTTAAAGTAATGAATCTGTCCTTTACACTGGTAGAAATAAGGCTTTCAGGACATGTATGCTAGCAAACACCCTCTGAAGTAGTCTTTTGCCAGTCTAATATCTATTTCTTTGTTGTTCTTCCTAACAGAAATAGGACTTTGTTTTCTTAGTCTCCTCATTTACAATTCCAAAAAGAGATTTGGATTCATTAATGCTATCAAGCAGTGTAAATCAATTCTGTGGCCACTCTTTTCAGTGAGTGTGGGCATCTGACTAAGGAGAACCAGACTTTCATCCCAGTTTGAACCATTCCTTTCTTGTTTCTCTTAGCTGTGAAAAGGAATCACTTTGATGCATTTCCTTACAGCAGTGATTTTGAAGGATGAGAATACCCAGCATCCAAATAAAGCTAATGCTTCTCACACAAGGTTGGAAGGAGGGGAACAGAAAAATAAGTTTGTCTTTGAACCCGTGATTCGTCAACCTGGGAAACTTTGCTACATTAACCTCCTGTTTTGTGAAATAGCAAATTTTCTTGTCTAATGAATAGAAATATTCTATTTCTTAGAACAAAGAGGATCTTCAATGGCTCATTTAATTATTCTGTGATATTTCCTAAATATCTATTCATACTTATAAAGGTGTTTTTTTCCTACTTCCAATCTAGAAAAAGACTCCTGATAACAAGGATTCGACCACCACAGTCAGACCTTGCCTGTGAGTCAGGCCAGCCTTCTCTGAATGTGGGGAAAGAGTCCACACCATACAATCATATAGAACATTCAATAGTCTCTTCATGTAATTTCTACATCCAAACACTATTTCAACTTTATTGTTCCTGCTTGTGATATCCTTTCTCCAACACAGGAAAATATTTTTATGGCTATGAGTCACTCTGAGAGATTCAGTTTGATCATGTAAGACCTTTCCATTCCTTGTTTTGAGTAAAGGCCACAGAAAGTGAACAGACTCCCAAGAGATTTTTTTAATAGAGTAACATTTTCTCTATGTAGTATATCACCTAAATCACTCAATAATCAAAATTTCATCCCTTAATATGTCTTGACATTTTCCCTCAGAAAGCAATTATTCTAGAACCAAGAAAGGAAAAGATAAAAAGAAAAAAAGAAATGAAAACATTAGAAACAAACCAATATTGCTCAGTTCCAAAGTTCTTTGAAGCTTCAGAGAGTCAAATGAATGGCAAGATAATAGAAGATGTTGCTACTCAGTAGGTAACCAGAGCATATCTCTGTTTATGAACAGTGTGTCAGCTGCCCATAAGCACATATCTGAAGGGGTTAATATATAAAATGTACAAAGAACTAAAATTCAATAGCAATAATAACAGTAATCTAATCAAAATGTTCTGGTTAGTTTTTCTCAAGTTGACACAAACTAAAGTTACCTGGGAAGGGGGAACTTCAAATGAGGAATTTCCTCCATGAATTGGCCTATGGTCCTGTCTGTGGGGCATTTTCTTGACAGATGGTTGATGTAGGAGGGCCCAGCCTACTGTAGGCAGTACCATCACTGGGCATCTGGGGCCAGGGCTCTATAAGAAATGAAGATGAGCCAGGCATGGTTGTGCATGCCTTTAATCCCCACACTAGGAAGGCAGAGGCAGATAGATCTCTGTGATATCAAGGCCAGCCTGGTCCCATAGTTAGTTCCAGGTCTCCAGGTCAGCTGTGGCTACAGGGAGACCCTGTCTTAAAAAGACCACCTCCCCTCAAAAAAAAAGAAAGAAAAAAAGAGAGAGAAAATGAGCAAGCTACGGGGAGAAAACCAGTAAGCAGTATTGCTCCATGGTCTCTGTTTTAGTTCCTGACTTCCCTCAATGAAGGACTATTTCTCTAAATGGCAATATACTCTTTCCTCTCCCAAGTTCCTTTTGGTCAGTCTTTTATCACAGCAGCAGAAAAGCTAACTAGAACAGACCTGAAAAGAAATGTTTCAAGGGAAGACATACATATGGTCAAGAGTTTTATAAAAACAATCTTCAATGTCACTAATTGTCAAAAAAACATCCAAACTGAAACCAAAATGAGACATCACCCTATTTCTGTTTTAGAAGGCCTACCATCACACAGACAAACAGTTAAGTGCTGGCAAGGATGTGGAGGAAAGGAACCCTTTTACAGTATTGGTTGAGATGTAAAGTAATATAGTTAAATGGAAATCATTATGAATTTAAAATTTTAAAGAGGATTACTATTTAATCTGTCCTCCTGGGTTTATAACCAAAGGAAGTGAAAAATGCCTATCGGTGAATGGTGGGATAAAGAAATGTATATGTTAATATACATTGTACAGACACACATATAGATGTGTATTAGAATACAATTTAGTCTTTAAAAAGAAGGGCTCCTGTTGTCTGGGGGCAACGTGGATCAGCATGAAGGATGTTATGTTCAGTGAAATATGACAGGGGCAGAAATACAAATGTCCTAAGATCTCACTGATGTGTAGAATCTGCCAAGATGAACTCAGAGGAGCAGAGTCGGAGGGAAGTAGGGAGATGATGGTCAAGGAATACACAATTCAGTTATAAAAAGGAACAAGTTCCAGAGATGCATTTTACAACAGAGTGTGGTTAATGAAAGTATAATCTACACTGCTAAGTGAGTGAACTCTGAGTGTTTTTACCACAAAAACTAAGTCAGTAGGGCAATGTCTGTGCTACTTAGCATGATTTTACAATGTAGCATATATAAAAATAACATGTGTTACATGGAAATGTACACATTTTGTTAATTAAAATTAATTAACTTTTGAATTCAGTATTTAAAAGCACAGTTTTTTCTAGGTTCTAACAGTCATGAGATATAAAATTACATTAACATAATAATGTAAGTCGCAGTGTGCCCTGCCTCTTATATATAAAATGAGGCTTAACTCTTTGTGGTGTCAAAGCCCTCTATCATCTGAACTTACCTGGCATAGTGTACAGTAATAACTGGTCTAGGGAGAGCAGGGTTACATAGAATGTCTGGAGCTTGTCCAACCCTTCTAGCTCTGTTTCCTCAGATCAGGAAAAAGTTCCAGTCAGCTTTAGAATCCTATTAAGCTCAGTGAATTTTGTGTATTAAATAATGTCATTTATTTAACTGTGTACACTGTAGAAACAGAGTACATTGTCCCAGATAACTTAGATAAAAATAGAATGTAGAGTCCAAAGAAACTTTGAGATATTTGATTTAACGTTATTTTCTAACAATGATGAAACAGAGGCTCCCGGAAAGATGTGGCCTCTTTAACTTCCTGTATGAGGTTACCATGAGCTCTCTACCCAGGAACTCTGTACCCTCCCTAAACTGTGTTTTCCCCTTTCATGATATACCACTTCTAAGAAATACCTACTGACTAGCTCCTGGTATGTCCATGTCCATCTGGATTTCAAGAGGCACAACCTTCCAGAAGGTTTTCTCAATTTCTCCGCTTGAAATCAAAGGCCCTTCTACCATGTGACTTTTCCCAGCAATCCCATTCTTTGGCTCCATGTTAGACACCAAGCACTACTCTAAGTATTGAGAATAAAACAATGAAACAATACATCACATACCTCACATGTATTTGATTATATATGCGTGAATTCCAAAGGGCTACCAATAATCACCAAGACCTTCAGCTGCCTGATTATTGCTAAACTCTGTCCTCCCTTCATGACTGTTTTATATCACCTAGATTATTTGAACAATTCCTCACAGTATCCCTGACTTTGATTCCTCTAGCTCCAGTCCATCACTGGTTCACAAGGATCTTAGTAAAAATACCAAATTGATTCTTCATTCCCTAGACATCAGACATATCTTTTTGTCATCCAGTTTTCCTTTTAGTGGCTTTCAAATCCTAGGATATGTGATTCTGAGAGCCAAATGAAGCTCCAAGGTATGCAGGGACTGGATTCAAGTCTGGAAAAGCAGACTTCTTTGTCTTCTCAACACTGTGCTTGCTTAACAATTGGAAATTAATTGTAATGCCATACCACATGTTCACCATGGACAGCTCAAGAACAAAGACATTCTCCTAGTGACCTCACTCAAGAAGTTTCTTATTATCACAATTGACATTATAGTCTGTGTTCAGTTTTCCCCAAATAGTCCCAATAATGTCCATTATTACTATATAGTATTACCAGACCTCACTGTTATGAAAACATACTCTCCTATGTAAGTACTCAATAATCAGTGGTTTTATAGTTAGAAAAGCATGCAGATACCCTGTTGTCCATCAGTTTTCACACAGTGGTTTTAATGTTTATTAACAATAGGGTTGTTGATAATTTTCTATCTCTTTCTTTTCAAAAAATGCTTCCTTCACGTATCATTTTAGTTTGTTAGGATCGACATGAAATTGTGGATTCTTCCCTTATTCAATACGTTTAATCCCATTACTATCCTTGTTTTCAGATTGCACCTCTTGTCCAATGGGAGCCCCTTTCAACTGGTTTCTGAATCTTGTTGACAGGTCCCGTTGGTTTTTATATTTCCTTACTCTTAGGCACTTGCAAGGTATTGCAGCCTCACATGGTGGTTCCTCTGCCCAAACTTGGGTCAATTTTTTCTGAAAAACCCTGGTTTGTGTTTTTATGGCTGTGCTGTTTTTATTTTTATTTTATTTATTTATTTTTACTGGAGACTACTTGGATCTGGACACTCACTGTGCCCACTGCTACTGGGATGTCCCTGCATGTATAGAACACAGCAGCATTCCTCCAGGTTCTCAGCTTCAGTTTCTGCCTCCAAGTTCCTGCCTGGGAACTTTCCTCAAAAATACATTGTCACTTAGAAGTCTGGCTGTTTTATAACAAGAATAAAAAGGTAATGATAACAAGACTTGGAAAGAAGGAAGCAAAGACATTGTATTATTTTTCTGTTGCTGTGATAAAACACCACGACCAAGGCAACTAACAGAAGGGAGAGTTTATTGGTCTTAAGGGTTAGGGTCCATGCTGGAGACATGGAGGCAGGAGGCTGGAGCTGAAAGCTGAGAGCTCACATCTTCATGCAGCACAGGAAGTGGAGAGCCAGACTGGAATGGGCATGGCTCTGAACTCTCAAAGCCTGCCCCCAGTGATGTGCTTCCTCCAGCATGAATGTACCACCTAAAGGCTTCATGACTCTCCAAACAGCACCATGAACCGGGGACTTGGTGCCTCTGAGGGACATTCTCTTTCAAACCATCACAGACCTAAACCAAGGAGAAGCTGTCATATCAGATCTGGTCTGGTAGACACAGTAGCTACTGTGTATAGGAGCAGAAACCACAGAATTTTATCTGAGGTTTATAGTTGCTTCTCACAAACCCATTTTGTACTCACTAAGCCATTAAATTCCTTAGTTTCCGAGCTTGTATTTGCTGTGTTTAGTCTTATTCCCTATTTTCATCTAAAGAAGGGAAAATTCAGTGCATGGTTTGTCAGTAATGCGAAGGGCAGGGTGAAAGTTCTGCTTGTGGCTAATATTCCCAGAGCCCCCTCTATCAAACCGCTACCCTGTTCAGCAAAGAAAACACTGACGGAAGGTGATTATTCTGTCTAGGGAAATGCTGTAAATGGAAATTGAGATAATGTATGTAAATGGGTTTTCTGGAACATTAAGTACCTTTCTTTGAGGTCTACCATGTTTAGGTATCAGGCTAAAACTTTGTAGACACTACCTTACAATTCTTTAGGACCATCCTGAAGGTATCATTATGCCCACTGCAAGGGAGAAAAGGCTGAGGACAGAGATTTTAAAGTTTGCTCGTTTAGTAGTTGAATAGAATGAAAATTCTATCACCTACTCACAGTCCATGAAGCCCCAGCCAGAGAAAACCTTCTTTGAAAATCACTAAAGCATCTTCGCTATGAAGATAAAAGAAAGGAGCTTCTAGACAAGCCAGGGCATCCATTTCTATAGATCAGTGAAGTTGACAGCTGAGCACACATGATCAGGGTGAAGCCCTAATTCATCACCATTTTTTGAGCAAAGCATTTGTGGATGGGAAAAAAGCCTCAAGCCACAGACCCTGTGGGTGATTGATGGCTCTCAGCATCTTCTTTCAGATCTCATGGGTCTCATAAATCTTCACCCAAGATGAATTTGTTGTTTCTTGAGTTTAGGCAAATTGTGATCTTGCCAGTTCATTTTTCTAACAAACTCAAAGCACTGGGAAAGAAGGTAATTTTTAACATTTATATTTTTCCTCATATTCTAAAAATAAAGCCTGACTTAAAAAGCTTTTGGGGGGGGCGGGAGGGGTCAAATAGGTATTCCTTCCACAAAAGAGCAGTGCTCAGAATATGCCAGGCTTTGGATGATAGTCATCAGAATCTGAACTTCAGGTGGAGATATTAAAATGGAAATTGTACAAGTCTGTATGCTTTGGTAACTTGTTTTGTGAAATTAAATAGATTTCTAGAAACAGTCAAACACACGGGACATGCAGTTATTGTTTAAATTTGAGATTCAAAAGACACCTACTTTCAAAAGGAAGAGAATTATGAAAAACCTTGTATCTTGAAAGATGAATATGAATCAGAAGAATGAGACAATCTTACCCTTGAGGGGGTGGAAGGGCTTTTCCTTTCAGGGCTGTCGATGAAACATTTAAAAATAAGATTTCAGAGCTCCAATCCTCTTACAGGGCTTTGTGACTCAGAATTGAATCTATTAGTCTGACAAATTGGTTTTTATAGATGCCTTGATTTGAAAACCAAATATACTGTTTAGTTGATAACCTCATAGAGGCCACACACATCATTGAAATGCCTGAGAGAGACTTCCACTGTGACTGTTCATATGGATGACAAAAGAGGCAGGCAGCTGCTTCCTCCTAGGCAATGCAGTCCATCAACACACCATCCATGTTAATCAAGGAAGGACTAGATGGTCTCTGTGACTCTGTGCTGAGAATTTCCTTACTGAATCCTTGCACCCTGTCTCCCACCCAAGCACGAGTGCAAAGGAATATGATAGTGAAAGATGACAGTGTGAGATGGAGTTCAAGCTAGAAATGGAAGTCAGAATGCAAAGATCAACTTTATGACCTTATAATTCTGGATCTATCAGGTCTATGCTCCATTTTCCCAGGAAGCAGAAGAGGAAACTGAGTGAGTGGCCAGGCTCTGAAGTCAGATAGACTTGAATTTTGTTTCCTGCACAGGATGCGAATGAGTCCTCCCTGGGCCTCAGTTTCCTTCTCTATGAAATAAGGAGAGTAAGGTTACTTCAGTAATGGGTCTCCAGAGAAATAGAACCAATTAGATAGATGATAGCTAGATGATAGAAGATATAGATGAAAGATTATAGATAGATAGATAGATAGATACATACATAGATACATACATAGATAGATGAGTAGATACGTATATATATTCATATATAAAAAGAGCTTTATTGTGAGGAATTGCCGTGATGGATACAGAAGTTGACAGGTCTGACGTCTGTCAGGTGGAAACTCAGTGTCATAGCTCAAGTTCAAAGGTAGTCTGCTACAGACCCAGGAGAAGTCAGTGTTCCAGATGAAGTGTCAAGGCAGTCTTGGGAAAATCTCTTGATGGAAGATGGCTGGTCATTTGTCTCTTGTCCAGGCTTGACTGGATGAAGCCAGCCATATCACAGAGGGTAATCTGTTTTACTCAAAGTCCACTCATTTAAGTGTAACTCTCACTCAAAACTTCACAAAACACTCAGAACGCTGTTTGGTCAAGTATCCAGACTATCCAGCTGACAGGTACAATTAACTACCCACCATTCACAACAGCATTACAAAGCACTATTTGTGAAACTCACCTCCTGGGCTCATACCATAAATAGCCATGAATGACACAGCCAGGAGTCACTTTGAATCCGTCTGCTTTCAAGGTAATTCTAAATTAATCCCTTCTCAGTGTCACCTCCAAAGATCTTCCTCCACTGGTGCTTGCTAAATAGGCTAAAGATATTCAACCAAGTAAAATGACACTACATCTTCATTTAATTCCTGACAGTTCCATGATGTCGCTTCTGAGATTCACCGAATGATAAAAGTCTCCTGCCCCCACAGGTCTTTCTACTTAAAGATAATTTTTCTTCTGTATGCAACCTATTGTGAAAGTACCCTCTGTTTCCTAGATTGAGAAGTAGGAGAGAAGAGGGGAGGGGCGGGTGGAGACAGTAGAGAGAAGGAGGGGAGTCTTGGAAACAAAAGAAATAGCCAGCAAGATAGCCAGGGCAGTGCTGCAAGCAGACAAAATCATCAGTTTTCTCCGGGTTAATCTTAAAGCCAGTAAACCAGGAGAGTGCAGGGCCCTGGGTAACAAGTCTAAGAACCCCTGTTCAGCAGCCTTGTAATCTGACTCACATGTGATTGATGAAGGAGCAGATATGTGGATATTAGAAGCTCTGGCAACAGTGTCTGTCACTCTCTAATCGCTGTGGGACTGGAGGAGACCTTGCCCTTCAGACACACACCATTTGTGAGGAAGGTTCTCAGTCCTCCCAGTTTGCTGAGATTTCAGAGGAGTGGCTGGGATGACAATGCAGTCTGTGCGGCTTCCCTTTAGAGTCACCAGAGCCACCTGTTCAGCAGAATAAAGCCGTTTGACATCCTTGTGTAACTACGGCCGCACCCCTGCATTTCTTCTAGGGTTCTTTGGTTCTTTCTTATTTTATGTTAGTGGTTAGCACTAAGAAATAAGCCTTGTAAAACATAGATGTGTAAAATTACTCTGAAAACATAATTTAATTTTAAGTAAAACACCTACTAAACACTTGTGACTGTGTGTGTATATATATATATATGTGTGTGTGTGTGTGTGCATATATGTGTAATATAAGAAAAATAAATAATTTTTTCTTGTAGTTTTGAAATAAGAATGAGCTGGCTGTAAATTGATATTTATGAATAACTATCTCATAGATATCTCAGAATATCAAATCATCAATCAATGTTGTTGATGAAGTGAATCTTAACTATATTAGGTAAAAAAAAAAAAAATCCTGAGCACTCACAGAACAAAGTGGGGGAATTCCTCTCTTGAAAAATAGTCACAATTAGATATCTAAAATATAAGAACCTTAAAATGAAAAATTCTAATGAGAGATTCAGGTTGTGAATCCAGATCATCCCTTTATTTAATGATAAAGTGGTCATCATAGGAAGTTCCAGGCCAGGCAAGGTGAAATAGTGACTCCTATCTCAAGAAAAGTAAAAACAAAAACAAACAAGAAATATCTCAGGATTTCCTGGTTATTGTTTTTTTAAAGATTAGATAAATTGAAACTACCAAATTTTAACTTCATTCTGAATTGGGTAAATTTGATCATTTTAAAAAGAAATTTAACTCTAAGGCTACACAGATTTATCTGAACTTTGGAAATTTCAAGGGAATCTACATGCTTCTTTGCTCTGGGTTTGACTAGGTATTAAGGAATACAGAAGTGAAACACGATTTGTGTGTATGTGAGTGTTATATATGTGCGTGTGTGTGTGTTGGAGGTGCATGCCTGTTCACAAAACGCAGAGGCCGGCTGCTGGAACGATGGCTCAGAAGTTAAGAACACTTACTGCTTTTGCAGAGGACCCAGGTTTTATTCCCAGCACGCACATGTCTGCTCACAACCATCTGTAACTCCAGTTCCCAGGGATCTGACACATCCTTCTGGCCTCTGTGGGCACTGAATACACAGGGGCACTTACATACATGCAGACAAAACATTCACATGTGTAAACTAATGATAAATCTTTAAAAAGGCAACCCATTGAGGACACAGAAGTATGCTGAGTGTCTTACTATACCTCTCTCTGCCTTATTTCCTTGAGACAGTTTCTCTCACAGAACCTGGAACTAGGCTGTCAGCCAGAAAGCTCCAAATCCTTCTATCTCCTGTCCCCACCCCACCACCAGCACTGGGGTTATAAGCACATATAGCCATATCCAGCTTTTTACATGGGTACTAGGAATTTAAACTCAGAGCACAGTAAGCTCTGTTTCCAACGGAATCATCTTCCAAGCCCCAAAACTTTATTTTTTGTTGCCTGAACTGGAATATTTGACCAGATCTCAGACTTCATCCAAATCTCAGATGAAATCAGGCAGAAACGGTCACTAAGCCAAGTTGCAAGGGAAAAAGGGAGGAAGGAATCCTAAGAAACACATCACCACTTTGTGTAGAAAGCTCATTTCCATCTGTCCTCTAAACAGGTCTGTTAACACCCTTGACGGATGAGATTGTAAATTAATGGAACTTATTTCACAACAAAATGAAAGTGCCCTCGTGATCAGCCTCAGTTACACACACACACACACTTAAACAGTGTTTTGATTGCTGAATTTCAAACAGTAAAAAGCTTTTGACATTAACCAACAAACTCCAGTTTTTAATGTTTCTCCTAAGAAATTAAAATATCTATTTTCTGGTTCATTCTTTTTCATCACTCAAATGTTAGGAGAGTTTTAGCATAAACTCCAACAAGTTAAAGCAAGGATCATTAGAGATTCTTAAGCAATAGGGGAAGGTGGGCTCCAGAGAGCTTAGACACAAATATTTTAGAGGCAATATTTTGAGATTCTTTTTAATCTAGTACAAAAATCAATTCTACAAACACTGAATTTTTCAGCTGCTGCCTGTGCTAAAGGGCCAGATTTAAAGAGAAAAGAAGTCATAGGAATGTTGATTCAAAATTAATGTAACCAAAACTAGAATAGCATTTGGCTGTCTACAAAATAGATTTTTAAGAAAATCTTTTACTTATTTTTTACTTTATGTTTATGAGTGAATGCCTGCATGTAAATAGACACATCCGTGCTGTGCAGTGCCTGTGAAGGTCAGAAGAGGACGTCAGATCCCCTGGAACTGAAGTTACAGATGGTTGCTAGCTGTCCTGTGATACTTAATTTGTGACTTGCAAACATCGTTGATTCAGGGCCTCAAACTTGAGTTTGATTAAGTTTTTTTTCACTAATTCTATTCATTTCCTTGGTTCTTTTTAGACTACCATCTTAGTGCTTTTGCTATATCTTTGTAATTTACATTGTGTTATATATGAGTGTGCATTCCGTTCACATACATTCTGCTCTGAAAATAGAGAAAACCTGGTGTGCTTGTTTGTTTGTAGTTCTTACTCTCATCTAGTTAAGGTTTGTTCAGGTTGTGGTGCTGAGTCTGGTTTTGTTGAGTGCTTCATGGCTCTGTGTCATTTCAAAGTGCATGTTCCAGAACATCACACTGCCTTATCTTCATTGCACACAGTCGGCCAATTAATTGCTATCAGGACTCAACTCCTATGTCTCCTTTAACAGCTCATTTTGAGGGGCTCTGGGGTATAAATCCATCCCTAGTATCCCCAAGTAAAGGGCATACACATACTTGACTTGATCAACTCTGTCTGGACTGTTCTCCCGAAGGGAGCGTTGAGTTGCATACCCACCAGCTCTTCCCAATTGAACTCCTTCTTCTTTCACTTTTCCACTGAGTGAGGCTTTCCATTTTTATGCATCTGTCATAGCTTTTCTGATCATTGAAAATGGCATTTTGTTATTTACTCTTTTATTTTTCCAACTATCAGTGGGTTTGAACACCTCCTAATGGAGATGGTCATAATCCAAGTTTCATTTGTTTAAGTTCCCTGATCAGAGCTCTTGATCATTTAGCTATCCAGTTTTCCATATTTGATTTATAGGAGTCACATCTATATCCTAAGTATTAATTATTTTCCATTTTAGACTGAAGATTTGTCTTTCTCAAGTTGCTGTCTAACTTTGCCTACAACATCAGTAGTCATTGAAAGCAAATATCTTACTTTGATGTGATCAGATTCATAATTGTTTCTCACATTAACTTGCATTGCAGGGTATTTTGGTCCTATGTTATATGTATGTGTGCACATGAATACATGTGTATTTATGAATGGGTACACATGTGTGTGCAGATGTGTGTGCACAAGTGTCCAGAGAGCAACTCTGGTGTTACTCCCCAGGTACCATCCACCTTAGCTTTTAAAAAGCATGGTCTTTTAGTGGCCTGGAACAGGCCAGTTAGGTTGGCCAGCAAGCCCCGAGGATCTGTCTGTCTCTGCTTCCCTATGGCTGGCATTATAAGCATGTATCATCATTCCCAGCTTTTTGACGTGGGTTCTAGGAATTGAGCTCGGGTCCTCATGTCTGATGAGCAAGCACTTTGCTAACTGAGCAATCTCCAGCCTTGGTCTCAATTTTAAAAGTTCTTTAATATTCTTAAATCATAAAACCATTCTTCTATAGCTGCAACCAGTACCTTTCATTTTATTTTTGAACTGTCTTCATTGATCTGGACATTGCCATTCTATATGTCATAAGGTAAGGATCCGATTTTAGTTTTTTTCTATATATAATGAGTCTGGTTTGCCCAGTACTGCCAAGTAATAATTTTTCATTTTCCATTGGTGTATGGGATTTTTTTTTTATCACACAGTGTTTCATTTATCTGCAAGTCTTCTTTCTTCCATTTATTGCATTTGGGTTTTTTCTCTTTATGTCCTAGTTTCAAACCTATTTCATTATTGTTGCTTCATAACATGTCTTAATCTATCATAGGGCATATCTGTTTTAGTTTTTAAATTAACTTGCATATACCTCCATATCTATTTTTTAGAACGAGTTTATAAATTCCTAATATGAATGAATGAGCTAGAGGTTTGATTGCAGATTAATTTAGGAAGAACTAATAGTTTTACAATGTCAATTCTATTCACTGGGCTGAGGGTGAAGATTACTGATAGATCAATATTCTGTAATGAACAGGACATAGGTTCAGTCACACAAAAAACTTTATTAAGTATTTGATATTGGGCAGTAAGACCTTAAACTTATGCATTCCTGGTTAAGAATGACTGTATGAACACCTTTGTTACTTTTGTAAATGGTATCATATGTTCCATTTAATTTCTATTTGGTTATTGTTGATGTCAAAAATTATAGTTTTATAATCTGGATTTCTATCAACAATCTTAGAAACCTCTCACCTACTATTTGGATAGTTTCACTGCTGACTCAACTAGCGTTCCATTCATGTACTTGTATGAAGTACAAATATTAAACATTTCATCTCTGCATCCAAGTCTTATATTTTTTCTTCATTTCTTGTTTTATACCATTACGCAAGGCTTCATTTGGACTAATATGCTCAGCTAAAAGACAACATCTGAAGAAAGGGATCCTTTCATCGGGAGGTTTAAAGAACAGATTTTTGGTCTTCTAAATTTAAGCTATAAAATAGGTATAAACAGAAATCATTCTTTGCTGTGAGATTTATACAGTCAATTCATCCGTCTCATTTTTGGAAACTCTTAATTCCTTCTCCAAAACGCTATTCATTTTGAGGACTGCATACTCTCCTGCTTTGAGGTCCTGCACCCCAAGAATTATCTCCCTTGCCTCTTTCACCTCCACATTTTCCTTCTGTCACCACCAACAGTTCCATGAATAGTGCCCATTCTTTCACTTCTTCAGGAATCCGTGTCTGTGGACTTACTAAAGTGTGAAACAATGGAAGATATTTACATGAGTTAACTCAAATAATTTCAAATAAAATACCAACATTTTTGTACTTAAAAGCATTTCAATACATGTCTTGTATTCAACACAGAATTTGGCAGTTTCTTATAAAACTAAATCTGTAAATGCTGTAAAGCCCAGCAACTCTACTCTTGGCATTTATCCCAGAGAACTGGAACACAGGGAACCTTGTACGTAAATGCTCACGGTGAAAATGTTTGTCTGCTCATAATAATAAGAAACTGGAAATAGCCCAGATTCTATAGACCAACAAATGGAACTGAGACAGAACTGAAAGGTAAGTTGAAGTCAGAGGCAAATGTAGATAGTAAAGAGTGTGTGGGGGCAGGGAGATCCATCCACAGCATGGAGAACTGTTCAGAAATGAGGAATGACCTCCTGATGCATCAACACACTGAATCTCTAAGTGATTATGATGAGTGAAAAAAGACAAGCCCCAAAGGTAATACATGGTAAGAATCCACTTATGGGACATATTTGAAATGAATGAAATGATCAAAGAGTAGAACTAAAGAATAGATAAACTACACCGGGCAGCGGGAACAGCAGAATATGGTATCTTAGGACTCTATGTATGACTCCAAAGGCAAAATGAGGAATGTTTGTGTGTTCACTGTGATGATGGAGAAACTGCATATGTGATAAAATCAAAGTTAAATACAGAGACAAGCTAATAATGCATGTTCTCTCTCTCTCTCTCTCTCTCTCTCTCTCTCTCTCTCTCTCTCTCCCTCTCCCCAGTGAAGCATAATGTACCATTTAATGACCTAATGAGCATCTTCTTTGCTTTCTTGTTTCCTGGGCACCACTTTTCTTCTTGTGTCCTGCCTTCTTTTCTTCTGTGTATAGACTTAGAGGTAGTATTGCTGGATATACAAGGGTTACAGTTTCTTTACATTCTTACTGTGTTTTGTCGGCCTCACCTCACTGTGACAATTAATTAAAATGAGCAAGTTATAAAGAGAAGGTCATTTGGACTCACAGTCTGTAGGTTCTATTTGCTGACCAGACCAGACAGACCCATTGCTTCTAAGCCTCTGGTGGGGGTTGAAAGAAAAGAGGAGGGGGCAGCTTGTGATCAAGCATAGCTCACCTCATAACCAAACCACAAAGAGGGAGGAAGATGAAGGAACCAGAGTCCCATTATCCCCTGTCCCCAATGGCCTCAAGCTTCCTCAAAGTCCTCACCTCAAAGTCTTTACCACTTCCGCATAGTACCAAGCCTTTTACTCCATGGAGAGAAAAGTCACTTAAGATCCAGACTGTAGGACTGGCTACTGTTTTCTAGGTTTGTTCCTTTTAGCTTTCCTAATTAGTGCTAGGTGGTATCTTATTGTGGTTTTGATTTTCATTTCCCTAATACTTACTGATATTGGGGATTTTCATGTGTTGTTTGGCCATTTTTGAATCTTTGGATGAATATAGATTAAAGCATTTTGTCCAGTTTTTGTACTGCTCTGTTTGTGGATTTAAGATGTAAGGGTTCTTCATATCTTTGGAATAGCACTAACTTCTGATTAAATATTTGCTTTGTGGATATTTTCTCACATTCTCCGTGTTGCCTCTTCACTCTGTTGACTGCTGGTTGATGCCCAGAAGGTTTTAATTTTGATGTAGTTCCAGTTTATCAATTTCTTGTCATCTAAGCTTTTGGTGTCATTTGCAAGAAATCACTGTCACTTCTAGTGTCTTTGAACTTTTCCTTTATGCTTCCTTCTAACATTTTTATAGTGATAATTTTTGCATTTGTTCCCATTTGAGTTGACTTTTCTATATTATGCAAGGTAAGATTCTCACTTAATTATTATGTCTTACTGATTTTTTTCCCTCTACACACCTGAAGAATGGTAAGTGCCAGGCTTAGTGATTTAAATAAATGATTTCATTTAAACTTTACATAGGACTGCAAAGGAGGTGTTATACGATCAGCAGAAAAACACAGGTCTAAGAAAGAGGAACTTTCATCAGGTGGCATCGCTGTGATTCAAACTCCAGTCAGCTTGAGAGCAAAACTGAGGTTTTCAAAATGCAGTACTGTGGTAATGACACGTACAGTTTGGACATACTCTGGACAAATAACTTTTACTTAACCTTACCAACAAAGAGTTCATTTTAGCTTGTTAATAATGCAAACAGGCCCATTAGGCCTTGAACTCTGTAGGACAGCGGCAGAGCATTGGCAAACACTATTTTTCTTGTTTAATTTAAACTTATTTGTCCTATTGTATCAGTTAAGCAAAAGCCCTTCTTGAAATCTTTCCTGTTTATTCCATTCTACATTGATCTTTTTCACCCTAAGTGCTCACACACGTAGGATGTATAGTTACATAAACCCAGTCTCAGTAACAAACACCTTCCCGATACACATTCACTTACTTCTGGAGATTTGGAACTTTCATTTCCCAAGGACTCTTGCAGGAATTATATTTAGACCCTGTAGACCCATGTGACTAAATTCTAGTCAATAAGATCCATAAGGATATGGAGTATGAAGTCTTAGTGATGCCCCTGTTTTCTTTACTGATACTAATTTGTGTCGTCTTTCTATCACATTTAGCCTTATTAGAAGCTTACCAAGTTTATCAATATTGCCAAAGAACCAGCCTCTGCTTTTATTGTTCCTCACTTTCTTTGATCATCTTTGTTTCTAATTTTTATTATTTCTATTCTTTTATTGTCTGCATTTAATTTTCATCATCAGGTTTTGTAGGGTGGAATCACATTAGTTTTGATGTGTCTTCTTTTCTAACACATGCATTCAGTGTTATAAATGTCTCTGTAAACAATACTTCGGCTATGTCCCATGAATTGTGATAAGTTTTTGTTGCATGAATTCTCTTATGGTGAGGCCGGGCATTCAGCTTCACCCTACCCCCAGTTTGAACCGACTGAATGGACAGAAAATGTTCTTTAGAGAGATTAGTTTATTCCATGTTACTTACAAGGAGTTCATCCCCAGATAGAGATTTCCTATGGCAGAGACTGCATTTTGATCACGGGACCCTTGTGGAACTCTGGAATGTGCCCAAGATGGAGACCTGGCACTGTGCCCCTCCCTCCCCTTCCCAGCCTTCCCTGCGTTTCCTCTAAACCTCCCCCCTTTAAGTCATTGGTTAGTTGGCTTGTCAGTCATATTTCGAAGTCCATCCCTCATAACAGACAGAGGGAAAACTGCTCCTCTATGCAACAGCTTTGTTTTCATTTAGCTTGAAATACTTTTTAGTTTCTCATGAGTTTTCTTTCTTGATCCAGATATGATTTAGAAGTATGTTGAACTGTTTGTGAACTTGTCCAGCTATCCATCTGTCACTGAAGTTTACTTTAATTCCATTTTGATCTAAGAACACAAATTTCTCCCTATTCTTTTACATTTTTAAGATATGTTCTATGCTCCAAAATGTGATCTTTTAAAAAATTCCAACACTGAAGACACAATCCATAAAATAAAAAAACTGATAAGCTGAACTTCATTAAAATTAAAATTTTGGGGACTGGAGAGATGACTCAGTGATTAAGAACACTGACCACTCTTGCAGAGGACCCAGGTTTGGTTCCCAACACTCACATGGCAGCTGACAACCATATGTAACTCCAGATCCAAGGAATCAGATGCCTTCTTCTGACCTCCATGGACATTACATGACATGGGTGCACTTACACGCATGCAGACAATACACTCATACACATAAAAGTAAAATAATAAAATACATTTTTAATTAATTAAGAGTTTCTACTCTGTGAAAGACACTCTCGAGTGAAATATCCCCAGAAGGAAGGATCTCCCTTCTCTGTCTTGGTGCTCCTTATCTGGAATTCCAGCACCATAAACATCCATTCTTAGAAAAAGGAGCCCCAGAGTGCAGAAGCCAAGGTAGGCACATGGATCCTTAACACAATGGGCCACTCTACTAGACTTGTAGTGGTTACCTTGGTACTTCTTAAGTGTAGAAGAGAAATAAAATCCTGTGTTTTTTTGGAAACTGAATTAGTCACCTTTCTTTTGCTATGATAGAAACAATGACAAAAAGAACTTATAAAAGGAAGGGTTTATTTAGCTTATGGTACAAAAGGGGCCAGAGTCCATCATGGCAGGGAGATGTGGCTAGAGTAGACTCAACAGGTAAGCCCTCACATCGTCAAGCAGGCAAAGGAAGCAAAGAGCGACTAGAGATCTGGCCAGGCTTAAGAACTCTCTAAGCCCACGCCCAGTGACATGGTTCCTCTAGCGTGGCCACACTAAGACCTCCCAAAACAGCGCCACCAACTGGAGACAAAATATCCCAGTACTTAAGAGACTATGGGGAACATTGTCATAGAAACCATTATTTTGACATTTCAAACCAATTTAAGAGCCCATCCTACTGACTAGTTTTTATTAATATTGGTCATTTTATAATTTATTTTTTTCCATAGTAAAAAAAAAACCCAATGGAGACTACTTCCAAAATATTTTTAAATAAGGAGATTAGAAAGTCAATTTAGATTCCACAGCTCTAATAGTCTAGCAAATATAAATAAGGTTGTATCTATTACATATAAATCCTTGGGATAACATTCAGGTCATCAAGCTTGGGTCAGGTGCTTTTACTCCCTGAGCCATTACCCCCCTTTATATATCTTTTCAAGTAAAGTTGAAAGTCTATTATCATAATGAAAAGGTTTAACATATATTTAAGCACATGTATTAGAAGAAGAAGAAAAGAAATATGAGAGAGAGAGAGAAACTTAAGAAAAGTATATACCTAAGACTCAGATGATGGTGTGCTTCTCAAGAGGGAAGGTTGCCTCTAGAAGAACATTTCTGACTGTGTTTAGGGTTCACCTTAATTATCCAGTATAATCTCATCCATATCAGGAGCTGTAACTTGATCGCATCCTCAAATCTTCCTTTATGATATAAGGTCTCAGATTTCAAAGATTCGGACCTGCTCACTTTAATGAGAGGAGAGTTATTCGGCCAGTCAAATGCTGTGTGCTGGGAACTGAATTCAGGTCCTTTGCAAGAACAGTGTGTGCTCTTAACCACTGAGTCATCTTTCCAGTCCCTAGTTTTTTGGGTTTTTAACGTTTGTTTTTGTTTGTCTTTTTAAAGACAGGGTCTCCCTGAGACCCCAGTTGGTCTGGAACTCACTGCATAAGTAAGACTGCTCAGAGTCTCACAGGGATCCACCTGCTTCTGACTCCTCAGTGCTAGGATTAATTTGAGGTTGCTAATTTGAAATTTTAAAAACTATAGAAGAATAAAGAAAATTGCATTTCATTAGTGCTAATTAGGATTCCAATCGCGGGTGACACAGATTTGAACAGGCCCGTCAGTCAGTCTGTCTGTTTTGTAGTGCTTAGGAATTAAGCTTTGAAGATGCTACAGGAGCATTCTTCCACTTACTGAGCCACATTCCCTACCCCTAAGCAAGCTTGAAAATGTGCTCTGAAAATGGTGGCTGCATTTATATTTTTAAACCACAGGGGTTAGAAATTACAGCACTTGTTGGGTAGGGATTATGGTTGGTGTTGGTGAAAGTTGAATTGTCTGTTAAAAAAGGGACAAAGTGCACTTCTGTCTCTGTTTAGTTTGAGGGAGGTGTTCTGATATACAGAGATTCATCATAGGTTAACAATCTGTGTTTTAGGACTCTGTGGTTTGGCTCAGTTCAGTGGTCAGCTCCCCTGGAGGTCCTGCTGTGAGGGGGTGGGACATCTCTGCAGCCCAGTGCAGATGGATTGAGAAGGTCTGATGCTTCCCACTTCCATTTCAAGTGTTGCAAACCAAGGAGACAACACTTGGAATTTTTCTCTCAGTATAGCTACTTTTGCAGGTAGGAGAGTAAGCTTGAGCTGCAAAGAAACAGAATCACAGGAGGGATTTTTATTTCCTATACCCAGTAAAGAAAACTACATCCCAACGTCCTGCTCCCAAGTGACTCTGAAAACAATCAAGGCTAATCTGTACTGTACCTTTGTTCATTATTATCTCTGGTATTTCTTAATCTGAACAAATAGGATTTTCATCTTTCTACATTTCATCCCCTTTGACTTTACTTCATGAAATCAGCAATTTTCAGGGACAAAGGAGGTCATTGACTAACATACCGCACAGTGTCTCTGAACTGATTTCAGCTTCTCTTTTATGTCACAGTGCCCCTAAATTTACCCAGTTCATATCTGCGGCAGCATTCACCAAGGGCATTATGACAGAGCAGTACAAACTAATGCATTAGAGGAAGACTATTCTGAACATTAGAAGGGCTAGCAGTGAAAAGTGTTTTGATTTAGGAACTCGATAGCATTCTTCAGAAAGTAGCTTCTTCCTGTTAAGTGATTTCCAGAGCAGGCTGGAAATTTATCAGAACCTATATTTCCTCCTATTGAATATTATTTCTCGACTATGGAATTATCAAACTCTAACATCTTCCATTTGAATACAAAAAATTAGATGGAATAATACAAAGATATAATATTTTCAAGAAAGTAATGTTTATATCGCAATAGCCCTCTAAAAATTACTAATAATATGGGCGTTCCTATATAAGAACAAAAGGATAAAGATTTGTGCATTGACATAATGGGTCAGGGCACCTGGAGTCTAGCCTGATTTTAGCCCTGATCTTAACACTATCTGGAGCCTACATTGATAAACCTATTTTCCCTAATCAGTACTTGACTTTTGACTGTAAGGTAGATGAGTTGCATTGAATGATTCCAATAGTTTATTTATCAAATCCTATTCATATTTTAATCGCATATCATAAGACATTAAAGTAATTATTTAAAGGTTTATAATTTGGGGTTGTGACTATCATAAAAAATGTAGCTGTCACTCAGATGCTTCTACATAGACATCTGATTCTCTCTTTCTCTCTGTCTCTGTGTGTGTGAGTGTATGTGTGTGGTGTGTTCACGTGGGTGCATGTGTCAGTGCAGGCCAGGAGTCGTTAGCATTGGATGCCTTACTCGGTTACTCTCCATCTTATTTTTCAAGACAAGTTCTCTCATTGAAACTAGAGCTCACTGACTCTAGATTGTCTAGAAATGAAGACTGGGATCCTCCTGTCTCAGCCCTTCACCCCTAGTGCGGGTGTTATAGGTATGTGACACCGTATCCTGCTTTATACATGGGTGTTGGAGATCAGAACTGGGGTCTTCAGGCTTGCACAGCAAGCACATTACCTCCCTGCCTTTCCCCCAGCTCCTAGTCACCTGCTTCTTAACTGTTCACTACTCATTTTGAGTTAAGTGGACATTCAGGTGTCTCTACATCCACAAACTACACATATTTCTATTTACAAGTCCATTTTATATGGAGAGTTTCTAAACTTTGAATACATTTAGGGGTTAGGGATGTAGCTCAATTGTAGAAGACTTGGCTAGCATATTCAAAGGTCTGGATGTGCTCCTCAGCTCCACACTAGGAGAAAGGAGAGAAAGAAAAGAAGTTCATATATCTGTTTTCTCTTGAACTGTTTTCTGTCCCTGGTTAGCATGAAAGAGAACCAGATGGAGCACATTCCTCTGGTCAAGCTGACCAGAGTCCCTGCTATTTTTCCTGTGATTATCACCTGATAAGCTGGTTATCTCTGCTACACAGGGGGATTTAGAAGCTTGATGTGTAGAACCATCCCTTACTCCTGGTCCACTCCATCTTCAATAGTGGCAAGAACCTGGAAAAGTTCCATTTTATCAAAGCTGGAGGAATTGTCAGTTTTGTCCCACCACAAAACACTCTCTGCTGCACTACTGTTCCTTCCTTGTAGGCAGGTTCTACCACCTTCTCAGTCGGTACTTTTTGGGTTAATCATTGCCTAGTCCAGGCATGACATTTGATGATTCCTTGGTTGGTACATATCAGAAAGAAAAATCTGATTAGTAACAGGCTTATTATCCAGACACTGTATTCAGGGGGATCATACATTTTGAAATTACTTAATTGCTTAAAGCTTAAAGCTGTGTACCCTTCTAAATATTGCTTCTCTAGAAGGCATTTCATCTCTTCAGAATTTTAAAAGTTATCTTGAGGACAATCACAAAAGAATATACATAATATATTCATACTCAAAAAAAAATCTTACAAGATTTCACACCAAGAACTATTTAAACATTTAAATTATGATCAGCTTTGCAAGTCCTGTCAAAGATGAGAAGATGGCTAAAACCAGGGGTTGGAAACTGAGGGTCACATCTGCCCTCAGATATTTTAGTTTAGTTGATGCAGAATTTTTAAAGTTCAAAATTTAATCCCCCCAACCAAATCTGAATTTAGACATTTTGACAGTATAGGAAGATGAGGCCAGGCTTAGGCATCTTTGCTCACATGTGGAGACTGAGGGAGCCATCTAGACTGAAGGCAGACCACTGTCCTTCACTGTCCACACCACTCTCATTATCTTACCCTGTACCCTTCCGTCATTTACATAACTTTCTGCCTCTCTAGCAAGTCAACTCTACTCCTCCTTCCTTGAATATATGAAGGCAGTCTGGGTGGGCAGGCAAGCACACAGAGTTCTCTTTTTCTGTCACTTGTGGTTAGTTCTTTTAAGTTAAGAAATATCACTGACAGGGACAGAGTACAGTGAAACCCCGCCCCCTCCCTCACAGCGTAGGTGGGAAGGGAGACAGCAGAAGACACCCATCATACACTGTGACACAGTAAGCTGTGTATTTGGTCTTCCTTTCCCTTTCTGGCACATCATGTTTTAAAACCTTGGAATTTCCTAGGTGATGATGCATTTTGCATTCTAATGGATGCACCAGATGGCTGGCGTGGTAGCTAATCTTCACTGTGAACTTATTGGGATTTAGAATCACCTAGGAGACATAGACATAAACAGTGTGTGTGAGAGTGTTTCTAGAGTTTAACAGGGAAAAGCTATCCTAAATGTGGATTGCTTCCCGCTTAGTGCTATGGACAAAGGCATCGCCACCTCCTTGACTTATCTTCCATGATGGACTAGACTCCTTTGAACTGTGAGCCAGAAATGAACCTTTCTTCCCTTAAATTGTTTTTTGTTAAGTATTGGGTCACAGCAATGAGAAAACACAACAACTAACATAGTTGGCGACTCCAGACAGCCTCAGAAGGAGATGGGTCAAAGGAAAGAACAAGACTAAGATCAGAGGGTTGAGGCTTTCAGTCCTACCCCCCAAGGAAGGTAAAGCAGCTGAAATTAAGTCAGCTGGAGGTTTACTCCATCACACGTAGGCATTGAAGTTTCCACAAAGGAACTGCTTCAAAGAGCTTTCAGATCACTTAACACATGCAGGGTCCTAGAAGATGGTGTACTGTTTGGAGAGGGCATAGACATTCTACCACCTTCTAGCAGCACCAAGCTGGGGATAGGGCGTTTAACACATGGGCATTTGAAGGGGGGATTTCAGATCCAGACTATCTCAGGAAGCTCTTCTCATTATGTGAGCTGGGCTGAAATCTCTCTGGGCTTGGCTCCAAGGCACAGGGCAGGCAGAGAAAGATGACATCAACTCTACTGCATCCTTGATCTCATGAGTGTCTTCTCTACTCACTTATGAGTTTCATATCAATGAACCAAGTAACCTCAGACCCACTTCCAAGCCCTGACCAACTTTTGAGGTCCAGTTTAACTCAGAATGAGAGTAGAATAAGGATCGACATATAAAGGCAAACCAAGATGCTTCTCTACAAAGAAAGAGCTGACAAAAGGTAGAAGTATCAGGAGCCCGTGAACCCACAATGCTGTTTGAGCTCATATTAGGATTTCCAATGATACTCAGACACTCTGCACTGTTACCTGAGATTATTCTCAGTGTTTACGTGCAGTTATTTTCCGTTTTGTGAAGTCATAGGCTCCTGTCTCTCTTGGTTACAAATGTGTTCCCAGAGGCTACAGCAGGACTAGAACCAACAGACAATATAGCTGTCTATTAATGTTTGTTGACTGAGCCCTGAGATCTTATAGCTAAATAAGAAAATTAAGAATCAGAACCCAAAGATCTTCAATCCAATTCAGCACTTAGAACTGAGCCCCACTGTAATGCTAACCCACTGAAGTATCCACGCACAAAATGAGGAATGTGGTTTCCCTGGAGATCCCTCAGAGCTCAGGTTCGCTATTCCAGGAGCACCTTTAGATTTCAAAGAAACAAAGCAAAGAAATGATGGCAGAACAGGCTCACTGTATATAGAATATCTATGCATTTTTTTTTCTTTAACAGTGATTCTTAGCAGGAAATCCAGGAATTCATCCAAGAGACTTAAATGATAGGCTATGCAGAGTTGGACAATTAAGAAAATCTTCAGAAAGCATTGAAATGAAAATGAGAGCATTGTGAAACTGTTCTCTTCAAATAGAAACAGAAGAGCCACTTGAGCTCCATAGATTTAAAGTATTTGAATGCACATCTAATTTAATAATCGATAAACTGTGATTTAAAAAATTTCCATCTACAGGGACTCCTCAACAAATGAAAATGCCAGGTGACAGCAATGCTCATCTCACTGGAAAAGCAAATCTATATAAGGGGTCAAAGCATTGGTTTCAAAGGGGACGAAGCCTTCTGTGAGAAATAAAACCTCCTGTTAATTTCATGGTTTCTCCAGTGAGTGGAGTAGAAAGCTTACTAAGTTATGTCTCTGTCTCTTCTTCTTCTGAAGAAGTCTCAGAAACACTAAGGAGGAGGAAGAGGCCTCGGAACTGGTCTTGTATAATAAAGAGTTTGTCTGATCTTGCCTTAGGTTCCTGGTGTGGAGCTTCTAAAACCCTTGGAACAATCCTGGGAAATAGTTGTGAGCCTCTTGGATCATGCCTGAGTTTATAGAAACAGTATGAGTCTGGGGTCCAGAGAGATGGTTCAATGGATAAAGTGCTTAGCACTCAAGCATCAGGACCTGAGTTCGAATTCCAGAAAAACATGTGAAAAGTAAGGTGCTGTATAGCTAACATCTGTGATCCCAGAGCTCTTATGGGAGATGGGAGGCAGAGACAGGAGAGTCTTCAGATGCTTGTGGGACCAGTTAGGCTGATGCATGGGGTGGGGACCACAAAGAGACCCTGTCTTAAGACAGAAGGCATGCTGTAATACACCTGTGCTGGGATTCACATGAGCTCATGTATATTGTACACACACACACACACACAAAGGTAAAGTTTTTTTTAAATGATGACTGAATATAGCTTCATACCTGTAAGCTATTTACTTACAGGGTTGGGGCTCTTCTTAAACAGACAGAAATGAGAATGAAGGAACATTCTAGATGGAAATCACATAGGAGTTCACCACAGCTACTTATAAGCAATGTGAGTTGCTCAACTAGGCAGCAGTGTGGGAATATGTGACAGGGGAGTGAAGCGAGAAACATACAGACTGACCCTGGAAACACTTGAAGTCACGGTTAACATGGCTGACTACATCCTAAAGAAAAGAGAGAAGTAGGCACTATAATTGGTAATATTTTATTGTGATAAAATATGTGGTCTTTGTTGAAATTAATTCCCCATATTCTTTTTTTATTTTAATATTATTTTATGTGTATGAGTGTTTTGTCTGGGTGTATGTAAGTGTAACATGTGGGTGTAGTGCCCATACATGCCAGAAGAGGGTGTCAGACACCCTGGAACTGGAGTTATGGGTGGTTTTTAGCTGCCATATGGGGGTTGGAAACCAAATCAGTGTTGTCGATGCAAAGGCATAACTCTCACTGCAAAGGGGATAAGAGATAGTTTAATCTGAAGCTAAATATGAGCGGCCATATCCCAGGAACAGATTCAGGAATTCCACATGTTCCAGTGTGATTAACAGCTTCATGAAATTTTTTAGTAACAGAACAAAGGAAAGTAAAAAATTCAAACACTTTTCAAATACATTGTCAGACACAGCAAAAGAGAATCTCAGCCTCAGGCCTCGGGTGATAGCTAGTGGCATTCTTGGTCTTTTCATTGGTGGGAACTATTTCTTTTGTTAAGTTAATACATTTTATTGGTCACAAGATGTTAATTCAAAAACAGAGGTGGACAAGGAGTGACTATGTGGGGACTAAAGATTGCCCAAGATGATTGTAAATAATTATCTTGGATCAGCAGCATTACAAACTCTACAGTCATTGAAGTGTAATTCTGTTGGTCAGACTTGCAAGACATTCAGCTCAAGATGCAGGATTTTTCTGTATCTTTGCTTTACAGCATCCTCTCCAGAGGTGTTAACTGCTGAGCCATCTCTCCAACCCCAAATGACCCATATTCTTACCATCATGAGAAAGTACACACACACACACACACACACATACATGCACACACACACACACAAATACTGTTAACATGTTGATGTGTTTTTTTCCTAATAGCTATTTTCCTTACTAGGTACGTGTGTGTGTGTGCATGTGTGTGGATGTATGTCTACATGTGTGTATGTCTGTGTATATGTGTATATGTATGTGTGTGTGGACCCAATTATAGTTAAGACTAATATGCTTTCTATTTCTTTGTGCATCTTTTTCAGTAAAAAGGTAACATAAATAATTTTTGAAAATATAAGCAATAAAAGAAGAGAAAAAAAATAGAAATATCCACAGACCCATCATGAAGGCTAAGTTCAGGCAGAACTTTAGCATAATTTCTTCAGACTATGTAAGTTTAAGTATGTCAAATCATAACATCCATAGGGATTCAGCCTGATAGGCCTACAGCCATCTTGACTGTGGCTGCCAGGTGGCCCTGGAACACATTCCTGTCCCTAAAGGATGAACAAAATCATTGTCAGCCAGATTTTTGTTTGTTTGTTTGTTTTCTTGCTATATCCTGTTACTAACAGACATTCAACATGCAATAGCTTTGACAAATCCAGGTGCATCTTGTCTGCCACAGTCCACCTTTGGGTAGCTTATCGTGCAAACCTCTTTTCCCTGCCATTGATGATCCTCTCATCTTGAGCTACAAGATATGTTTCTGTCTGTATAAAAAAATGACTCTTGTCCTGAATTTGTCTTCAGCCTCTCGGCACCTTCTGCCTTCAGGCATTAGTTTTCAGCTTCTAGGCTTTTCTGAAACAATATCATGCAACTTTATTGGTATTATAAATCCCAGGGCATGCTCAACTACAGACTTTTATAAGAGAAACTACTCCCCAAACAGACACAAATGCACTCAGTTGGAACAGTATTTTATGACATCCCATAATTGCACAACAGATTACAAATGATATATTGCTTGGGTCTTGCTGATGAGTGGGGATGTTGGAACGATGTGGCTCTGGGATTGTCCTTGGCTCCTCTATGACTGTCTTGACTGAAGGACAGTCCCACTTCCATGCAGGAGCGCCCAGTCATGCCTCTAACCTGTTCAGAGTTGTTTCTCCTCCCAGCATACTCACATTCCAGAAACAATGAGTCTTATCAAACTGCTCCCAAGAGGTAATGATGCCCTTTTGCCACCATATAACTAGGGCTGAGACAGTGATCAACCGATCATAATCACGATGATAACGTCAAGATTGCTAACACACGTATTCTTAGTTCCTGGCCTGCTCGTATCTCCATGTAATCTTAGAGCTATAATCTAGTGTCTTAGAAGCAGGGCCTGGGTTGTTAGACTTCTGTCCTTCCTGGTATTGGCCACACCGACATCAGCTATTACCTGGTCCACCACCACTAGCCATTCTTGGGACAAGTGGCTAGATATGCTCTGTTAGACTTTAAGACTCCAGGGACAAATCCATTCTATGTTCAAATGTAAAGGGCCAGTACACAGAGCTAGCTACCCTCTGACTCCTGGCTGCTCTGGGTTCATACTTTATTCAATCCAGGGTCCTGCTACACATATTCAGGGTGGATCTTCCCATCTCAATTAACTCCAGAAAGAAGATCCCTCACAGACAGGTCATAGGCAAAGTTAATCTAGACAATTCCTCTTTGAGATTTCCTTCCCAGATAATTCTACATTGTGTCAAGTCCATGTGGCTCAGGGTCTGCCACTCAACCTGGAGCTCATTGTTTTGTGCTTAGCTGATAGCCAGAAAGTCCCAGTGATCCTGCTGTCCCCACCTTGCCTAGTCAAGTGCCAGGGATACAGGCATAGGTGGCCACGCCTGAGTTTTTCTCTGGGACTGGGATGTGAACTCAGATCCTCATGCTTCCACAGCAAACACCCTCTGAGCCGTCTCCCCAGCCTCATACTTCCTCATTTTCTTTGCTTCACATTTTTTGGAAGGAGGGAAGAAGGGGAGGGAATTCACCTCTACGTGTCTTTAATAAACATTTCTTTTACCTAAAAGAATACAGAGGCCATTAGCCTGAGGCTGTTGGACTCCTTTGAGTTAACAAAGGAAAACTAAGTTAGTACATAAACTAGCCAAAACCTAGGTAGGAGTATATTTCCAGGGATAAACAGCCAGATTTCAGTCAATCATGAACAGCTGAGTCCATCAATGACCGGCAGTTGACTGATCAGATCATGCCTAAATGTGGCAGCTGGCTAACTGTCGCCAGTCAGGCAATTTCTCCTCTCTGCTTTTCTGATTGTTCTATACAGGCTTGCTGCTGCTCACTGTCTTCACAAGTGATTTCCACATCTGTTGTTTTTTCTTTCTCCTGCCCATTTGATGTTGTTAGAAGCTCCCTGATTTTTATCTTTGAAAGTAGTCTTCCCCTTATTCTCAACCCATGTGGTTTAAGTGGGGAAGACCCCCAGCTCAGGATAGTCAAATTCAAGCTTGGAATGTTGGCCAATATTTACCAAGAAAGAGGCTCTTCTCCTGCATGGCTGAGCTGATCAAATAAAAGGCTGGCCCTGAGGACAACAACCTCTAGCATCAGCTGGTGTAGGGAATGAGAGAGCTCTGAGGTAGAAAGAGGAATATTCCTTCTGCTGAGCTTCTGACTGGACCCTGCGTCTGAGTTACTGCACACCTAGTCTTGTAAGTGACACAATCTATTACGACTCTGTGTATGCTAATTTAACTTTGTTTTTTTATCATTTCCATCTGAGAAAAGAGACGACTTTCTCCAGACAAAAAGAGTAAATTACAGGGAACAAGGAGTCTATCCACATTGAGTGAAATCTAAGTGTTTCAGGATAAGTGGATCTTGTTTCTTAGAATTTATCACCACAGCTATTGATACCAAGTCTTGTTTGGAACATGATTTGGAAGTTCAAGGAGATGGAAAACAAAGTGAAAGAAGTGGGAGGTACGAAAAACAGACGCTCAAGGCGAAGAGTAGGATGAGTATGATTAAAGAGTATGTTCGCCATGCTTCAGACATGACCAGCAAGGTCTGGGGAAAAGTTCACTTCCTCCATGGTGATGAAGATGGTGTTTGGAAATGCTGAGGGCTTTTCCACTTCAGTAGTGTGGAGATTTAGTGAGTGACAGGTATATATTCTCTTCTGCTTTGGCAAAAGCACTGACAAGCCAGATCAGTAACACAAGGACGACTGTTGTGGGGGAGCATTTGTTCTTGGGAGACGTATTGATACAGTTTATAGTCTGAAGAGAAAAGACAAGAATAGAGGAAAGTGGATGGAGTAACATCCTCCATGGGGTGCTTGTTATCTAACTTTCCATCACTGTGAGAAAACATCTGACATAAGCAGACAGCAGGACGAGATTTATTTGGGCTCGTGTTTTCAGAGGTTATGCTGGATTGCTTCCCTTCAACTTGATACACCTAAGAAGAGGGAACCTCAACTGAAGCATTGCTTCTATTGGATTGGCCTGTGGACATGTCTGTGGGGCATTCTCCTAATTGCCAGTCGGTGCTGGTAGTGGATTGCTGGTGGTGCTACACCTGGGCAGTGGATTGTGCTAGAAAGTAGGCTTACCACACCAGAGAAGCAAGTCGGTAAGTATCATTGCTCTGTGGCCCATACTTTAGCTCCTGCCTCTAGGTTCCCGCCATGAATCACTACGCTGGCTTCCCCGAAGGGTGAGCGGTGGTGATTGAGATGCTTAAGCCAGATAAACCCTTTCTTCCCCAAGCTGGTTTTGGTTTGTGTTCTATCGCAGCAATAGAAACAAACCAGGACAGAGATCTATAGCAAGAGTTGAGTGTTGCTGGGAAGGACCTGGCCATGTTTTCTCCTGGGAGGATTGTGGAAGGATTTTGGAGCTTTGGACTGGAAAAGATGGTGGGGAGGCATGGCAGGAAGCAGGTGGGAGGAGAAAACATAACACCCACATCTTCAAGCAGGCTCAGGAAACGGAGACAGACCGCAAGTGGGATGACGATATCTACCCTCAAAGCCCGCCCCCAGTGACCTGCTTCCTCTAGCAAGGCAGCACCTCCTAAACCTCCCAGAAAGTGCCACCAACTGACCAAGTGTTCAAATACTTGAAGCTTATGTGGGGAGCACTCCCACAGAGGTTTTGGGCCGTGGTCTCTTGGCTATGTTGTTTTGGAAAAATATGGCAGGTGTGCCTGGTGGAAGAAAGCTGCTAACCATATGGAGGAAGAGAAAAACAGAGAGAGAGAGAGAGAGAGAGAGAGAAACAGAGAGAGAGAGAGAGAGGCAGAGCTCACAATATTCTTTCATGATGCCCTATCTTCTAAACTTGGACCAGTTTCCACCAGGCTGGCAATCTTCAGTGCATTGCATTTAGGGGACACTTGAAGCCAAATTGTAGTGTTTATTATTACGCCGACATCATACTCACCTGAAAAAATAGACTGTCCATATCCATCCCTGTCCCCCTACCACTCATCAGGTCAAGCCACACTCATAATTTATTCAAAATGGTTCTCCAGCTTAATTTATTCAAAATGGTTTCTTCAGCTTCATTGGGGGAATCACAAGTTTAAGTTCAGCTCTGCCTTTAATCTTGAGACCCTTGTAAAAGACCGTCTACCCTTTTCAACCCTAGGATGTTATGCATCTAAGGTCATCTGTCCTTTCCCAATCTCCACTGTGTCCAATAGGTGAGTGTGCTGCTTGCAACACTTTGATCTATTAATTCTCAAGCATACCCACACTCATTCATTATCTTTTTAGGATAGAGTACTAAATTGAGGTTGCCAAGGAGACACCATGGTAATCAGGCCCAAGAATGCATAGTTTTGCTGGGGTTATTTAAAAGCCATTAGTCCATTGTATAGTGGACATTGTATATTAGTCTATTGTATAGTGTCCATGGAGGCCAGAAGAAGGCATCAGATTCCCCTGGAACTGGAGTTAGTAGCCATGTGTGTGCTGGGAATCGAAGTCGGGTCCTCTGTAAGAGGAGCTAGTACTTTGAACCGTTGAGCCATCTCAGCCCCAAGAATGATTTCTTAAACACCCCCTTTTGGATTGAGGGCAGTAGGCATGGTATGAGAATTTAGAAACAAAGATTTAAGCTAGATGGCACTGATCTTTTGAAGGAAGAGAATGGCAAGGTTATCTGTGAAGAACAGGGGAGACACTGGAGAGCTTGGGATGGAAAGGAGGGTGCAAAACGTTTAGAACAACCACAAGGCCAAGAACCAGGTGCCGGAGAAAACCAATGCCTCTCCTGCTTCTGCAGTTAGCTCAGGGGATGGCTGGGGCTCAGGATGAAGTGGGCTGTAGCAGTGGAAAGCAGTTCGGTAACTTACTAAGCTGCACATGTTAAAACTTAAAAGCAAGGCAAAAATGTGAGGACATTAACTTTGAAATGAATCACATAGAGTCTGACATTAGCTAAGAGGACTGAATAGTATGGACATGTAGCGTCTGCTCAAGTGGTCATTTAAAAATAATATTTTTTTCTTTTGAGGAGCTCTGTGCATGACAGTATGTTCCTGTGTTGCATCTTTATGAGAGGGCTATAATAATTTCTTTTTACATTTATGAACAGACTTGGGGGTGGGTGGATAGGTACAAAAATATTAATTAATTTGTCCAGGCTCGAAAGAACAGAAAACATAATTATACGAATTGGATTCAAAAAATTTCAGAGCTTACAAAGAAGAAGGAGGAAAAGATATAATTACTAGCGGGAAAAAGCATTTAATCTGGGGGTGGGGAGATGGCTTAGCTGATAGTGTTTGTCATACAAGCATGAGGAGCAGAGTTCAATCCCCAGAATCCACATAAAAAAGGTAGAGGTCAGGGCTGGAGGAATATCTCAGCAGTTAAGAGCACTGGTTGCTCTTGTGGAGGACCCAGGTTCCATTCTCAGCACCCACATGGCGTCTAACAACTGGTCATAACTTCAGTTCCAGGGAATTGAACACCTTCTTCTGGCCTCCATGGGCATTGCACAGCATGGGTGTCTCATATGCAGGCAAAACTCTCTTACACATGAAAATAAAATAAATAAAAAGATATATGTGGAAATATACATTTGTAATCCCAGCAATCAGGAGACAGACACAGGAGGATCCCTGGGGCTTTCTGGTCAGCTAGTCTACCCGAATGGTGAACTCCGGGTTCATTGACACTCCTTGTCTCAAAAAATAAAATGAGACACCTAATGTCAGCCTCTGACCTGCACACATGAATATGCACATACATAAACATATATACAAATGCACATATATCAAAAAGAAAGCATTTACTTTATGAGAGGTTTTAAATATAATTCTAGAATATGAATCATACAATAGATGCAAAGTGTTGCAAACCCACAAAAATAAATCCTCAGTAGAAATTACTTTCATCTGTCCAGATTGGAGACATTTCATAGGCATGATCATTCAACTAAAACTTAACATGTAGGGAAGCACGCAAGAGCAGACGCTAGGGGAAATTAAGTGTATGAAGAGGAAGGGGAATGAGCTGAGGCTACAAGGTAGGTGCTCATGGGATCCACTGAGAGGCAACTAGATTTTCAAATCAACAATTCTGAGAGCAATGGGGAGTCAGGAAGACCCATGAGCAGGGAAGCCTCGAGGTCAGAATTTGGCCTCGGGAAGGTTCTCCTTCTGTAAATACTGATTGATAAGTTATTGTGATGACGGGGTGAACTAAAGAAGAGCTACATGAGGGTGGAACACCAGGAAGAGACTCCTGTGGATGACTATGAAAGGCACTGTGGGGGTAACATAAGATGGGTGAATGAGGGGCTGGAGACATGGCTCAGCGGTTAAGGGCACTGGATGCTCTTCCAGAAGATCTGGGTTCAGTTTTATAATTTTTTGTGTTTTATCTGTGTGTGTATGTGCATGTATATGGTGTAGATGTGTACCTATGTGTTTGTGTGTGACTGTGGATATGGGTATTCCATTACATACTTGTTGGTCGTCTCCTTCCACCTTGGTTGAAGCAGGGTCTCTTGCTTTTTCCTGCAGGACACTCCGGGCTAGCTGCCCCCTAAGCTTCTGGGGATTGTCCAGTCTCTCCACAAAAACACTAGATTACAGACACATGCTAGCCTGTCCAGCATCACATGGGTTCTAGGGATCCAAGTTCAGGTCTTTATACTTACGTGGCAAGTACTTTGCCCACTGATCCATCTTTCCAACTCCTTAATTTGTACTTTTAAAGTCACGTATAATCACCATAAAAAATAATTGGAAAATAGCTGAAAATCCTTTTAAAAAAATCACCTGTAATCTTACAATCCAGAGATGGCCACCATAGTTATTTTGGGGTGTGTGTGTGTGTGTGTGTGTGTGTGTGTGTGTGTGTTAGCTGTTTTCCTATACATGCTTCTTTCTAATTTTTTTTAAAAATATATTTTTACTGAAGTGTGACAGGTAAACAGAACATTATACAAATTCTAAGTATGAAGTCGATGAAATTATCAAAAAATGAACAAAATTATGTAATTACTAGACACATTTCATAAATCCCAACCCAGTCCCTTCAAGCATTCTGCTATCTACCGTATCTTGTCCTCATCCTCCTCAGAAGCGAGGAGGACCCTGGCTTGTGACACTTGCGTTTGGATTTCACACACACATGGAATTAGAGTATTGTCCACACATTACTGACTTCTCCCACCCAATATTACCAATGGAGAATTATCAATGACATTGAGTACAATGTATTCAATTTGTTTTTGTGTAGTATTCCATCGTTGGTATGAATTCATAGTGCAGTTTATTCCTCCCTTCTAAGATTGATGCATATTTGATTTCTGATCCTTGGCTTTCTGCTTCGTGGAACCCAAATGCATGCCTTCCTTTCAGGATTATCTAGAAGTAACACTGCTGGCCATGGGGAGTTTGCCATCTTCCCACATATATGAGCAGTTTGCCACTGTGTATCCTTCGCGTCTCCTTCGTCATGTACGACGTATGCAGCAGTGTCAGTCATCCCTATTTCTGCTGCGCAGCTAAATGTGCAGTGGTATTCATCACCGATAAAGTACAGCACGTGCCACATATTTACTGTCCACCTGGTGATTCCCTTTTGTGAAGTTTCGGCTCACATTCTTGAACACTAGGCTCAACTGTTTTTGCATTAGGTAGTGTCCTAGGTGCTGAGTTGGAAGAAATCTTTATGTATTCTGGATGTAAGCCTATTGTCGCTGTCTGTGTTGAAGAATCTTCTCCTTAGTGGTTTGCCTTTTTATTGCTTTGCAAAGTGTCTTTGGATGAAAAGAGGTTCTTGATTTTAAATGCCATCCAAGGTGTTGACCTTTTCATTATGTGCACTCTTTGCTCTTGTTTACGAAATCTTTGCCTATCTCCCTTAGGAGAGAATGCACTTCTGATGTTTTGCTAAAAAGACATGTTGTCAATCTGCCTTCGAAATATGTAGGTTTATATTGTGGACGCATGCTGCTTGCAGCCCGAGCCAGAGAAGCTTTTGGTTGCAGAGGATGATGGTAAATTTGAGAATAAGTGAGTGTTTAGCCTAAGAGAGATACCTATATCACCCTCCCTCAAGGCCCACTTCAAGAGTTCAGCTCTGGCCAGTGTGGTGGTATAAGCTTATAACGCCAGCACTTGGGAAGCTGAGGCTGGAGGATTGATAGAGGTTTGAGGACAAAAGTTCTTATTTCATTATATCTTCACCAAATCTATTGGGTAGGTAGTACCATTAGAATTTGGGGCTGGAGAGATGGTTCAGTTGCTGCTCTTGCAGAGGACCCAAGTTTGATTCCCCGCATCAATATGGTGGCTAATAACCAGTCATAACTCCAGTTCCAGGGGAATATAGCACCCTCTTCTGACATCTGTGGGCATTGCACAACACACTTGCACTTACCATGCAGGCAATACACTCAGACACATAAAATAAAAATAATAATGGAAAAAGAATTTGAAGAATAAAGAGGCAAGCCCAGAGACAATTTGCAATTTGTTCAAGATCAAATTGCAAAAGATTAGTGTAGCAGAGACAGCTTAGTGAGTAAAGTGCTTGTCACAGAAGCAAGAATGTACCTGAGGTTGATCCCCAGCATGCATGTACAAAGTCAAGCATGGAAGAATATGATTGTAATCTAAGCCCTGAGGAAGTAGAAACAAGAAGATCTCCAAGCCTTGCTGGCCAACAGCCTAGACTACTTGGCAAGCCCTAGGTCACACTGAGAGGCCTTGTTTCAAAAAACAAAGTGGAAGCTGGGAGTGGTGGTGCATGCCCTTAACCTCAGCACTCAGATGGCTGAAGCAGGCAGATCTCTATGAGATCAAGGCCAGCCTGGTCTACATAGTAAGTTCCAGACCAGCTGGAGCTACAGGGAGACCCCTGTCTCAAAAAGCCAAAACCCAAACCAGAACAAAACCCAAAATAAGGTGGATGGCTCTTGAGGAATCACATACACACACACACGCACACACACAAATTGCAAAAATTGATCAACAGCACATCATAAGCTAGGGCTCAAATCAATTCCTCAGAACTGTAAAACCCTCTCCTTTTCTCTTGCAATAGAGAATAATTGTTTCATGTATGAGAATGGTAAATTCTATACTTTTAATTAAAATGGTTTAGTTTCACTGTGGAGTGCTCAGGCCTTCCCTCCCAAGGCTCCAAGATGATTATAGAAGAAGGGACAGAAAGATTGTAAAAGCCAGAGGCAGTAGATAAATACAAGGAAGCTGTTGTTTGAATACCACAGGGTAGTTGCACACATGAACCCACATACACAAGACCTCTGCACACCCAAGCCAGACAGGGAAAAGTTGGCAGGATGCTGCAGTCCTAGCTGAGGCTCTATTGACAATATTGCTGGGAGAGACACAATCAATTTTCCTTACTGTGTGATACACAGTAGGCTGACCAGACTCCGAGGGATAGACCCGCACCCAAGAAACACAGATTAGACTCGACTGTAGGACATGAAGTGAAGGGCAGAAGTAAGGTCTGAGGAGAAAGGGGAAGGGGTCTGAATAGCATCAAAATACATTGTATAGAAATTCTAGAATCAATAAAACTTGTTTTTAAAGTGGTTTAATTTCAAAAATCACAGTTGTTCAGGTCACAGGTCCTATGTTCCAAGCACCTCTGTGGTAGTTAACCTCTAAGACAGAGCCCAGATAGTCCTGCAGGATCAAAGACAGAGGCTGCTGTCAGTGAAATCATCTACTTTAGAGCACAGTTAGGAAACCATTACTCATCTTACAGGTTTGGGGTAATCAAACATGCCTGCTTCCCACCTGTCCACCCCCACCCCCGCAGCACTGTTTGTTCAAGAAGAACTCCGCTAACAAATACATCCGTAATCCTAGGGACAGTGTGTGTCAGACTAGGCTTGCAGTCCTCTTAGATCCTTCCAGAATCCTTCCCTTGCTTCCTCTCATCCTAAGCTCCATCTAAGTGCTCTAGAAACAAGCAGAGCAAGCCTCAGAGGGTGAGCGGGTCAGTCTGGTCTTCCTTGGGCTTTCTCTTCTGTCTCCTTAGCTACTGCCCCATTTTCTACTTCTGTGATTTGTAAAAAGACAATGAGGCTGATTTTAGAAGATAACAGTTTACGTTTACAGGGAGATTCACGGTTAAGGGATTATTTTCATCAAATTATCTGGAGACCTGGGTGAATTCCTTTGGACAGTAAAGAAAACTTGCTAACAACCTAAATTTACATGATTTGACAGTGGTCAAATATTTCTGGCAACCAAGTACACCTCCTTAACCCCCAATCTTGTCAATCACAGAACTGTCTCAGCATCTACCCTCCTAGAAAATATATCTTGCTTACAGCAACAATAAATTGGAAAATAATGGGATGATGTTGGTTTGAAATTTCTTCCAAGGCAGGCATGGTTGGCACATGCCTATAACCCAGTGCTTGAGAGGCAGAGGCAGGATAGACAGTTTGAGGCTAGCCTGGGCCATATAAAGGAGATTCTGTCTTAAAAATAAAAACAAACAAAAGGTCAAGCACCTTCCCTTACAATATTTCTGTGCCCCTTCTACAGTGGTCCCTGAGACCTGCATGAGTGGAGTTTAATATGGAAGTCCTGTCCAAGGACCCACACTCTGCAGACTCTTATTCTCTATGTTTTGGTCATTTATGGCCCTTTGTGTTCATTGCCCTCTGTTACATGAGGGAGCTTCACTGATGAGAGTTGAGAGATGCATTGGTGTTCTCTCTACCTCTTGTTCCAGTATGCTCTGTGAGCCTTAGGGGTAGAGCCTCCATGGTAGATATGTCACTTAGGGTTGGGCATCTCACAGACACTTACTTATTCTCTGTGTGAGTTCAGTTGTGGAACTCTATTATAGTCTCTTTCTGTTGCAAAATAAGCTTCTTTGATGAGTAGTGACTGGCATACTTGTCTGTAAATATATGTAAATAGTAAGGATTCATATTTAGCACATAGTAAGAATTACACGACCATGTGGAAATAGTCTCACAGGTTCCTAGGACCTTGCTCATATGAACTTACAGCAGTGGCGACAGCATGCATAAGACCAGGAAAACTCAAGCATTCAAACACCCAGCACAGAACTGGGGAAGTGGGCAGCAGGTCCCAGTCTCGGCCAAAAAACTATTGGTAGCTGATTATTGCTGGGCAAAGAAGAGCTTATCACTAGCTTGACTCTGTAGGCCTTAACATATGTGACAGAATACATGGGATCCAGTCGGGGGGTTAAAGGAGGGTGTTGATGGAGAAGCGGATATAAAGATGGTTAAGACGTTCTGTATGAAAAACAAAAAAGTCAATAAAAATATACGAAAAACCAAACAGAAACAAAACAAACAAAATTTCTTCCAGCATAAAACATAGATGATAGAAATACTAATTTATATGGATTTTTTATTGATTTCTTTTTTGATGCCCAATATTTGTTTGTTGATGTTTTGTTCACTCCAAATAGGATACATTTTAGGCACAAAGTGATTTCTTTTTCAAAAAATATTTATTCTATATTTTAATTACTTGTATGTGTATATATGTGCACTTGAGTGTAGGTATTCACAGAGGTCAGAAGAAGGTGTCAGATTGACTGGATCTGGAGTTACAGGTGGTTGTGAGACACCCAGTGTGGGTGCCTGGAACTGAACTCTGGTCCTCTGCAAGAGCAGAAGGCACTCTTACCAACTGAGCCATCTCTCTGGTCCTATGAAGTGATTTCTAAAATAGAAATATAAACCCAGGAAACAGCAGATTGCCTAACCCTCACATTAAAAAAATTCAAAGGTGCCTAATGTCTAAAGTGATGTTTCTCTTCCCATTGGATACAAGTTTTTCATTTCTAGGTACAATTGTGACATCGAAATGATTAGAGGTCAGTTTTAATATACTACCCCAATATCAGAATATTTTATATATGTCATTATTTGTACACTCAATAAAGACTTTAAGATGATGAAGATTATAAATATCCTATGCTTTCAACAACATATGTTGCCAAGTTCTAAGTTACTGATTATTTTTCTTCAAATTCATATTCATCTTACTCCTAATCTCTCCAACCACTTATACACGAAAAACAGTTGATGAGAACACACTGAGCTATTTGTAGCGTCCCATGTGTTCAAGAAGGTAGTATGTGAAAACCGGATCTTTGTTCCAGGTGGTTATTTCTACCAATAGAATTCGAAGATATAAATGGTTGGCTTTGACATCATGGTGGAAGTTTTTGTTTCTAAGCAACAGAATGTGGTTACAATATTGTCACATAGTCATAGTAGCAGAACAGAGCACCTGGCTGATAGGGGTGACCAAACCAGAAAGGCAACTAGTCAAGGTCATTAAAGATAAGGTTTAAAACCAGCCAGTATTCCCACTGGAGACTGCTTTTATCCTGATACGGCATAATTTTAGACAGCAATGGAAGAGCACCCCAACCCCAACATACACACACACACACACACACAAACACACGTTGGATATGTCTGCTGGCCTCACTAGCCCTAGGCCTCTCTCCTTAGTCCTCTCAGAATTTTCCTGTAGCAAAGCAGCAGCTATAAGGGCAGAATTTGCACTCGGTTTAGCTCACTGTCTGGGCTTGTAGGTGGGCAGAAGAAAGAACAAAATGGGGTTTATTTCTGTATTTCTGCAGGTGTGTCTGAGAGATACTGCAACGTTTTTGAAGAGTTTCACAAGAGAAGGAAAGCAGGAGTGAGTGGTAGGTACAGATGGTGAGTTTCTAAAGTAGAAATACGAAGGGCTGGCTGTATGCAGACAAGTGTCACTTAGCGACAGGGGTGGGTTCTCAGCAGTGTGCTGTTAGGTGATTTCATCACTGTGTGGACATCTCAGTGCTTGCATATTTATGCATGGGCTAACCTACCACACACCTAGCTATATAGGCTCAGAAATGAAATGTCATTAAAGAGAGCATGAACGACTGTAGGAGAGACCAAGCTGAGAATGTGATTCGTAGGAAATGGAGAGGTCTGTGTCTCTGGAGGGACTGTGTTAGCAGTGCTGTCACTCGGTTTTACATCTGGGACAGATGTCAAAAAGAAGCTTCTTTAATGGGGTGTGAGAGCTACATTTATCTGTGAGTTAAAGGATATGTTTTTAGAATATAGGTCTTAGTGTACACAGTTATTATATAAGCATTAAACATATGTATATTCAATAGATTATCATTCCATGTTTATGTATTTACCATTTATTTTGTTTATTCAGACAGCATCTCTGTATAGTCTAGGTTGGACTGGAACTTGCTTTGTAGTTAGTTGATCTTAAACTCTGATCCTCCTGACTGTCCAAGTACAAGGATTTTAAGCATGTGCCACCACATGCAGATGGCAGTTTTTAAAAAGAAGAAAATCTTGCTCTGTGCAACAACATGTATGTACCTGGAAGATATCATGATCAGTGAAACAAATTAGTTACAGAAGGACAAATAGAGCTCCACTTAGATGAGGCATCTAAACTAGACAGATTCATAACTGAGCCCAAGATAGCAGCTGCCAGGAACTGGGAGAAAAAGAAAGGAGGAGTCATTATTTTAAATTTTGTTGAGTTTTTGTGTATTTCATACAGAACATCTCACTCTTAATCACCTTCGTACCCCTCCCCCACTGGTACCCTCCCAAAGCCCACCACTGAGATTCATACACTCTGACACTTGAGTTAAGGCCCTACTGTGTCAAGTTAGTGTCCCTGGATGTTCCTCAGTGAAAGTTCATCTACTGCAGTCCAGTCAGCCTGTCTAGAGTCCCTCACTTTAGAAAGACCAGCTCTTCCTCATCCAGCAGTTATCAGTTGCCAATATTTCTTCATCTAAGATTGGGCTCTGCTCTCCATTTTCCCAGTTCTATGCTGGGTTTCTGTCTGCTTGAGTTTGGGTGGATCTTGTGCCTGCTGACACTTTTGCTGTAGGTTCATATGAGCAAGGTCTCAGGAACATGTAGGAGACTCTTTCCATATGGTCCTGCACACAATGTATGTATGTGACCAGTTGTGGTACTCTGTAAAATAGTGTCCATTTGGTGCAAAAGAAGCTTCTTTGATGAGTTGTGACTGGGATATTTTTCGGTAACTATAAGGATTCATATTTTCCAGATAATAAGAAGTTACATTAGTCTGGGGATATAATTGTCTTGGGGGTTCTCTAAGTTCTAGGACCTCTCAGCATATGTATTTGGCTGTGCTTACAGTATCACACATGAGTTTCCTCCCATTGAGTGGGCTTTTAGTCCAATTAGGTAGATGTTGATTGCTCCCAAGATAAAAGTGCCACTTCTGTAACAATGCTATGTGCTGTGCTGGTCATTGATGTGGTTATTTGGCTTTCAGGTTGTTGTTGGGCCATTGATTGATGTTCTTCTTTAGCAGCTTGCATAGTGTTCTCCAAAGCTATGAGAGCTACCCTTTATGGGAAGTGGCTTCCAGGGCAGTTCCAGCTCCATTGGTCCAAATCCTGTGTCAGAAATATGTTCTGTCTTCAGCAGTAGGGTCCTACCATCAAGTTCTGGGAGGTAGCCAAGGCTATGGCAATAGCCTGTGTCTCTTAGACTGCCCTCACCAACAACTAAAGGAACGTTTCTCCTGTCTGGCACTGTTTCTTATTATGTGGCCTTCAGTGATACACATGGACTCATGTAGAGATATTATATGTGAAATTTATCCTTAGGTTGTTGGACTAATATGATTCCCTGTGGTGTTTTATACTATCTAGGCATTATTTGTGTCTTCTCTCTCTCTCCCGGTCTAACCTTCCCTCTATGCCTTCACCTTTTAAAGTAATCCCATTTTCCCCATTTCTCCCTTGATAATACCAGTCTCCTATGATCCCACATCTCTTGAGCTCTTTCTTTCCTCTAATCCCCAAAGTCCTTATATAGCCTTCCCTGACCCCTCCAACTTAAATATCCCCATTTTATACATTTCTCCCTTAGTAACAACTGTCTCCTACTATTGTTCTCTCCTGGGTTCCTTCTTTCCTTTTACCATTATCCTGATGCCTTCACTTACAGGATACATACTCACATAAAAGGATTTGTTGTTAGGATGCACATATAAGGCAGAAGATATGTCATTTATTTTTCTGAGTCTGTGTTACTTCACTTAGCATAACAGTTTCTAGTTCCATCCATTTACTTGCAAATTTCATGATTTTGTCTTTCTTTACCACTGAATAGAACTCCATTGTGCAAATGTGCCACATTTTCATTATCCAGTAGTCAGTTGAGGGACACTTAGGTTGATTCCATGTCTTAGATACTGTGAAAAGAGCAGCCACAAACATGAATATACAAATATATCTGCAATAAGATGAGACCTTTGGGTGCAGGTCAAGTGGTAGGTTCATTTTTACTTTTAAAAGAGTTCTCCACACTGTTTTCCATGGGGATTGCATGAGTTTACAATTCTACCAGGAGTGAATGAGCATTCCCTTTTCCCCACATCCTCTCCAGCATTTGGTATCATTTGTTCTCCTGATCTTAGCCAGTGTGGCTTGGGGTAAAAAAAAAACCTTAAAGTGGTTTAAATTTGCATTTCCATGATTATTAATGATGTTGAACACTTTTTAAGATGTTTCTTAGTCATCTTTTCTTCTTTTGAGAACTCTCTGTTCAAATCCTGAGCCCATCTTTTAATTGGGTCACTTGTTTTCATCTTTGCTTTTGAGTTCTTTATATGTTATGGATGTTAAACTTCTGGCAGATGTGTCACTGGTGAAGATTTACTCGCACTCTGGGTTTTCTCTTCATTTCCTTGGTTGTTTCTTTTGCTGTACAGAAGCTTTTTAGTTTAATGAGGTCCCTCTTGTTGATTATTGACCATAATTCCAGAACAACTGATGTTTGATTTAGAAAGTCCTATTGTACTCCTATATCTTGAGGATTCCTGTGATGTTTTCTTCTAACAGTTTCAGGTTTCACATTGAGGTCTTTGATCCATTTGAAGTTGACTCTTGCTCAAGGTGAAAGAAAAGGGTCTAGTTTCATTCTTCTATAGGTGGAGATCCAGTTTTGCCAGCACCATTTGCTGAAGCTGCCATCTTTCCTCCAGTGAATGTTCTTGGCCCCTTTATCAGGTGGCTAAAATTACATGTACTCGTGTTTGGGACTTCAATTATGTTCTGCTGATCTACAGGTCTATTTTTGTGCCAGTATCTTGCTGTTTTTATGACTAAAGCTCTGTAATAAAGTTTAAAATCTGGTATAGTAATGACCCCAGTGCTCAGGGTTGCTTTGGCTCTCTGAGGTCTTTTGTACTTCCATATTAATTTTAGGATTTTTTTCTAATTCTGTGAGGAATGTGTGAGGATTTTGATTAGCATTGCATTGAATCTATAAATTACTTTTGGTAGAATGGCCATTTTCTCAATATTAATTTTTCTAATCCATGAGCATGGGAGCTCCTTGCATCTTTGGATGTCTTCCTTGATCTGTTTCTTTAAAGATTTAAATTTTCATTGTAGAGATCTTTAATGTCTTTGGGTAGCTTTACTCCAAGATATTTTGTTTTATTTTATTGAGACTATTGTGAATGGGAGTTTCCATGTACTCTTTCTCCAACTGCTTGTTATTGGTATATAGAAAGGCTATTGATTTTTGTAGATTGATTTTGTAACCTGCCCCTTTACTGAATGTGTTGATCATTTCTAGGAGTTTTCTGGTGGAATTTTTGATATTTCTTATGTATAATTTCATGTCATCTGTTAAAAGGGATAACTTGGCTTTCTCTTTTCTAATTAGTAGTCCTTTAATTCCTGTCACTTGTCTTACTGCTCTAGCAAGAGTTTCAAGCACTATATTGAAAAGGTGTAGAGACAGTGAACAGCCTTGTCTGGTTCCTGATTTTAATGGGAATTCTTCTAGTTTTTCTCCATTTAGAATGATGTTGGTTGTGTGTTTGTTGTATGTAGCTTTAATTATGTTGAGCTATGTTCCTGCCAGTCCAATTTCTTCAACTTTTAACATAAATGCAAAGTAGATTTTGTCAAAGGTATTTTCTTTGTCTACTGAGATAATCATCTGATTTTTGTCTTTGAGTCCATTTATATGATTTATGACATTTATTGACTTATGTATATTGAACCATCCCTGCATCCCTGGGATAAAGTCAAGTTGATCATGGTGAATGATCTTTTTGATGTGTGTCTGTATGCTGTTTGCAAGTATTCTGATTTTATTTATCTGGAGTTTCTCTTTCTTTCTTTTGGCTAACTGGGCTAAGGGTCTGTCTATCTTGTTTATCTTTTCAAAGAACCAGCTCTTGGATTCATTAATTCTTTGTATTTTTTTCTTTGTTTCTATTTCATTAATTTCTGTTCTGAATTCATTATTTCTTCTTGTCCTCTGGGTTTGGGTTTAATTTGTTTTTGCCTTTCAATAGTCTTGAGTAACAATGTTAAGTCATTTATTTGTGTTCTTTCTGATTTTTAATGAGCTATTAACTTCCCTCTTAGGACTGCTTTTAAAGTGTCCCAGAGGTTAGGTTGTATTGCATTGTTCTTTTCATTTAATCCCAGGAATACTTTTATTTCTTTCCTAATTTCTCCTTTGACCCATATAGGAATGTGTTGCTTAATCTCCATATTTCTGTAGTTATTAGGGCTTTTTCAGTGCATAGTCATCTGATACAATGCAAGAAATTATTTCAGTTCCTTTGCATTTATTAATGTTTGTTTTGTGCTTCAGTGTGTGGTCTGTTCTGGAGGAAGTTCCATGGGATACTGAATAGAAAGCATATTCTTTGGTGCTTGGGTGGAATATCCAGTAGATGTCTGTTAGGTCCATTTGATATGATATTGTTTAATTCAGATGTCTCTCTGTTTATTCTTTGTCCTGTTGACCTGTCTAATAGAGACAGTGGGGTATTGAAATCCTCTACTGTTGGTGATTTGGAAGTAATCTGTGTCTTAGGGTCCAGTAGTATTGTTTTTACCTAGTTGGGGTGCCAGAGTTTGGTGCATATATGCTCATGATTGTGATGTCTTCTTGGTTATTTCTTTCATGAGAATGAAGTGACCCTCTGTATCTCTTCCGATTAGTTTTAGTTTGAAGTCCATTTTGTCAGATATTAGAATGGCATCTCCTGCTTGGTTCTTAGTGATGTTTGCTTGGAATTTTTTTCTTCATCCTTTCATCTGAAGGTAGTACCTGTCCTTGAAGGTGAGATGGGTTTCTTGCAGATAACAAAGATATGGATTTTGTTTCTTAATCCATTCAACCAGCCTGTGTCTTTTGATTGGGGAGTTCATTCCATTGATATTTCATTGAAAGACATGTATTAATTTCTGTCATTTTAATTTCTGTCTATATTTTTGGTCTAACTGTGTGATTCCCCAGTTATACTTTCATCTAGTTTCTTTCTGTTGCCCCTTTGGTATAGCTGTTCCTTTCTTTAGCTCTTTGTATTGCTTTAAGAATTCTCTGAAGGGTTGGTTTTGTGGACATGAATTTTTTTCAGTCTATTCATGTCATGGAAGATTTTTTCTTTCCCCTTGAACTAAAATATACATTTTTTTTCTGTGTAAAATATTCTAGGTTAGAATCGATGGCCATTTAGAACTTGGAATACTTTGGTCCAGTCTCTTCTGGCTTTCCTTTTCTGCATTGAAAAGTCAGCTTTAATTCTGATGTGTTTTCCTTTATATGTGACTTGTTTTACTTTTACAGCTTCAGTATTCTTTCTTTGCTCTGTGATTTAGTGTTTTTACTATGAGATGTCATATGGAGTTTCTTTTCTGGTCCTATGTATTTGGTGTTCTATGTGCTTCTTGTATTTGTATGGCATGTCTTTCCTTAATTTTTAGAAAATTTCTTCTATTGTTCTGTTGAAGATCTGGTCAATACCATCACCCTGAGATTCTTCTCCTTCCTCTTTTTGCCTGTCCTTTGTACATTTGGTCTTTTCATGGTGTCCTACATTTCCTGCATATGCCATTCTCAGGGAGTCTGCAAAAGTCTGGGCTCCTACTGAAAGGTTGAGAAGCCTAGCCCTGCAGCAGTGGGAGGGGCTGCACATGATTCCAATGCAGGGGAACTGGCACAGTGTGATTTGGAGAGCTCATCCCCAGGAGGAGCTAAGCGAGCCTGTCTTTGGGGAGGAGGCTTCCAGCTCCATTGCTCCAAGTCCAGTATCTCCCCTCTCTCTCTCTAAGCCTCTCTACTCCCTCCCAGTACTGATATCCAGTTTTCTCATTCGTTCTGTTGGTGAGGCTTTCTCCTGTCATTTCAAGTTGACTTATTGAGTTTTTCACTTACTTCTTCTTTTCACCCTGGGTTTTCATCAATATTTTTCTTTCATGAATTCAGTCAGAAGTTTATCCCTATCATCTTTTAGTTCTTCGAGTTGTTTGTGTGTTCTTTAAATTCCTTGATTTCATTTTTTATCATGTTTATGATTGTTCTTTTAAATTCTGTGTCTTAGGTTACCTCCAGGGAGTTCTCATTGTAGAATTCTTCTATAGGACTGGTGATGATTGGTGGAAACATATTATTTTGGTTTTACATATTACTATTCTTTCGTTCTTGTTTTGGCATGTTGATTTCTTTTGTTGCTTATGATTCTGATTTGAAACTCAAGCCTTCTTTTGTTGAGTTGAAGTTTGTTTCTGCTTATGCTTGGCTGCTTTCTGATTGGGTAGGAAAAGTAAGCTGGTTTAGGCTTCAGGTTCTGTCTTTTGATTTTACATTGGAGTGACCAGATGGATCCAGACAGGCTACTCAAGAGCTCTCCAAGAAGGCAAAGTAGCCCTGGCTAATCAGGCACACTTTAGTACCCTCAGAGGGATAAGGCCAAGGTCAAGGATAGGTGATAGGGAAAGAATGTGTCGGTCCCTACTAGCCAGCCGGGAAGCCTGAGCCCTGGAGCAGTGGCAGAGACTGCAACTGGTGTCAAAGCAGGAGGATGACTGAGGGATTTGGGCAACTCACACCTGGAGGTCTCGTCAGGCACTCACACGCAGTCTCAGGACAGGAGCATGAGGAGATATGATGTGACAAGGGAGTGCAGACCCTGACTAGCCATCAGGGAAGGGTGAGTTGAGCCTCTGACTCTCACCCTATTCTTAATGTATTTCTCAACACAATCGTGACAAGACTTCCATTTTAATAGGAAACCAGGCTGACATTTAATGCCATTAGCATATGTAGAGTTGTAGAAAAGGAAACACGAAGACAATACTAAGAATTCAGATATCTCCAGATTCTAGAAAGAAATTCTATGAATCAGAGATTATCAAGTTTCCCTTAAGGTGAGCATCATGACATCTATTGGGGTGCATTGTGGAAGAATAGGAAAAGAAATACGTGAACTATCCCTTTGCATCTGGGCAATGCTTTTGAGTGCAGCCCAAACCACTTCATCACTCCACCATTCCTAACTATAACTCATCTACATCTCTGAGTGGGGGACTAGAAAGAAAATTCTAGCCCTTGGCAAAGACGATGTGAACCGATTAACACGTTTGTTTCAAAATATAACTTCAAATATTGTGAAAAATGTTATCATGGAAATAAGATATTACTCAAATATCATTAAGTAGGAAAGCGGATTAAATCTTCTTTCCATATGGTAGTTTAAAAACCAACATAAAACAATCCTTTTCCTATTTAGCATATGACCCAACAACTTCATTCTAAATATTTATATTTACCCTAGTGAAACGGAAACCTATGCTCACACAAAAACCTGTACTCAAATATTTATAGCACTTATTTCCACAATAATTCAAAACAAAAAATATAGTCACCTGTTAACTAGTGAATGGATAAACACATTGCATTGCATCTGTAGCCTGGAGGAGTGTCAGCGCTAGAAAGTAATGAAGTTCTGATAAAAGCAAGCATGAATGAACATCAATAGCATCATACCACAGAAGGGAAAGAAGACAGACTCAGAGATGGCACATTATGAATCCATTCATATGGCATTCTGAAAAAGTCAAAACCACAGGCATAAAAGTCAGCCACATGATTACAAGAGTCAGAGAGGGAGATCTTTCTTCTATCTTCTTTGTGGTAGTTAATTATACAACTACATACATTACCCAAAACTCCTTTATATGAAAAAGAAGGAATTTCAACAATACTGAATTAATTTTTTTTCAGGAGCTGCAGAAACAACTTAGTAGTAAAGAACATACATGGCAAGCATGAGGCTCTGCAGCTCTCGTGAAGCTGATGTGGCAGCTTGCGTCTATGACCTCAGTGCTGCCGTGGCGGGCTGGGAGCTGGAGACAGGACACTCCAGGAAGCTTGTGAGCATCTCCTGGCATTAGCAGAGCACAACAAAGAGACCCTGTCTCAAACAAGACAGAAGGTGAGGAACAAGACCCGAGTTTGTCCTCTCATCTCCACACGTGTGCACTTATACACAGACATACAAACACATGTGTGCACATCTCATGTACATACAAGGGTTTTTAAAAATACGTAAGTCCACTATGGTGATGCACACCTGCAATCAGGACAACTTTGGAGGCACAGGTGAGAGGATTTTGAGAGCTCAAGGTCAGTCTGAGCTGCATAGTGTAGCCCTGTCTGTAAAAATTGAGGGCTGAGGATGCAGCTCAGTGGTACAGCTTTTGCCTGGCATGTGTATGGGTTTAGTCCTCAGTACATGGAGACATGGAGGATATTTTTACTCAAATCCAACTGAAAAGTCAAAAAATGAACAAAAGAAGTGAGAAAGCAGGATGAGCTGAAGATACATCAGAAGATTCTCTCTCTTTGTCTTTCTTGATCAGAAACAGTGAACCTGACCTCTCTCTAGTACCTTTTGTATTTTGTAGTCTCAGTTCCATAGGGATCTCCCTGCCCTGGGCTACAACCCAGCCTGAGGGCATTAGGAAGGACCTGGGGGTTCAGGCTTCTCGGGCACATACTCCTTTTCCACTGCCTTTTCTACCTTCTCACCTTGTGCACATAAACTTTAGCTAGTTCTGAAAACCCATGTTCTCTCTAAAACCTTTAATCCAGCTTCATTCAGTGAACTCCCTGTCTGTTAAGATTCACTGTCAACTCACTCCTAAGACTGAACCAGCAGCAGGCTTCTAGATTACTCTAGACTGATCCTGCCCTGCTCTCCAAAAAATGCTCTGCATCACAGAAGAGTCCCAGGACAGTAAGGGCGTGTTCATTCTGGTCCCCTGCATAGCCCCAAAGAAAGGAAGTGCAAGCTCAGAGTCCCCAAATCATTTCATTTGCTCAATGGACTGATTCAATAAGTTACTGGCCAGTTATCTACGTCACTCCATTCCTTCTTCAATAAACTGTCTGCATCCCAAGAGGAAAACCGTAACAGCTGAAGGAGAAGAAAATTGGCAAGAGCTGCTGAAAGTTTCTTAGAATAAGGAAGAATTGGGATTCCCAAGAGCTTCAACCCATCCCATTTCAGTAGTAGCAGTGGTAATATCTAAAGTATTAAATAAATGGCATGCACATAATGGACGCTAACAATCCATCTGTGAAGCCCAATACAGTCCTCTCGGTGTTGATGGGCACTGGGGACACACACACTCTTTACGGTGGCTTAAACTGAGGAGGTTTAAAACAGCAACATGCTCTCTTCCTTCACTCTTCCAGACACTCCACTCCCTGTAATAACAATAATAAAGCTAATTATCATCATGGGCTACTACTAATAAAACATTTACTGTTATTACAAGGGAAAGATGCCCATCTCCATCAGTAACAGGATTCATGAAGTTAAGCTGTGCCAAATTGTTTACTCAGTGCTTCTGGTCCTGAGCCTCAAAGGTTCCATCCACTGTAAGCTACCACGCTGGTGCTCATCCATGGCTTATGGAAAAGAGACAGGCAGGGGTCAAGTTCAAGAGTTCTACAAGCTGGAGACAGGGATAGAAGGGAGCAGATCTTTAAAAATATTATTACTTTATTATAACAATAAAAATTATTTATTTTGTGGAGGTTGGGAGGTTAGGCATGTACACAATGGCACGCATGTGGAGGTCAAAGGACAGCTCCTGGGAGTTAGTTCTCTCCTTCCACTATGTGGGTCCTGGGATGGAACTCAGATAGCCAGGCCCGGTAAGTGCTGTCACCCAATGAGCCATCTTGCTGGCCCTATATCTATTATTTAAAGTTTGTTTGTCTGTTGGCTTTTGAGACAGGCTCTTACTATGTAGTCCAAGGTGGTCCAGAACTTGCAATTCTCTAGCCTCAGCCTTCCCGAGGCTGACATTGCAGGTGTGTACTACCATGTCTAGGCCACTTTGAGCTTTAAGGAGGAGGAGGTGGAGGTCCTGAATAGTGTGCTGTGTGAGCAGACACTTTCTTTTCCATTTAAGATTCACTATCAACTCACTCCTAAGACTGGACCAGCAACAAGTCTGTAGACTATTCTAGACTGTCCCTGCACTGCTTTCTAAAAATACTCTGCATCACAGAAGAAGATTTCCAGGCGAGTAAGAGCCTGTTCAGTCTGGTCCCCAACACTGCCTGAAAGAAAGGAAGCACAAGCTCAGAGTGTCAAAATCATTTCAAGTCCCCAGAAGAGATGATGGAAGTCTGAGTGAGCAAAGCAGTCTAATGAGTTCTTATTTTTTAAAATAAGCTCTGATGAAATTTACTGACATTCTGGGAGTAGCAGTTTAAGCTCCCTGTAATTACAGAGCATAGAAACAGTAATGATGTTGATGAGAATGTTGCCAGCAATGTGGTTTAGAAAGGTTTCCTCTAGGACTCAGAGAGATGGGCACTCACAGGTGCATCCAGGCTCTGCAAGATCATATGTTAATGATACATTATGTTAAATGATAGATGCCAGGCCCAAAGACTGTATTGTATATGAGTCTCTTTACATGACATTCTGGAAAGCTATAGGGACAAAAAAATAGACCCATTATTTCCAGGAACAGAGACCTGTGTAGTGTTTGACTACACAGGGTGTAGGAGAATTTCTGAAATGGCATAATTATTCTATATTCTGAGTAGGGATGTGGTCCTGTGAATATAGACTTTCAGTAATATTTATAGTGGTATGCACTAAAAAACCGAATTCTATTGTATATAAATTATGCATCAATAAGTTGGACCCAAATAACCTTTTGTTTTAGCCACTAGGTATTTTGAGGGGGGGGTTCATTTTTGAGACAGGGTCTCCCTGTAACCCCAGCTGACCTGAAACTGACTATACAGATGAGGCTGACCTCCATCTCACAGAGTCTTCTGACTCTGTCCCCTGAGTGCTGAAATTAACGGCATGTGTCACCACACCAGGCTCTCATACTACTGAGTATTTTTGACACCCTCCACTGATACAGAAAACACTGAGAGAAGGGCAGGCTTTAGCCATGGCTGGGGCGCAGAACAGATATACCTGTTTGGATGTTGTGAGTTTGAATTTCAAAGAGATGAGTCCAGCAAGCTGGTGGAAGCAGGAGAATGAAGAACTCTTGAGTGGTCAGGATCCAAAGCAGAGTTCTGAATGAGAGAAAACACCCAGGCCCCCCAGCCCTTCCTGCTGCCTCCAGCTCTGCTGGGACCAGTAGCAATTGAGTCTACGCTGCAGAGGAAGAGGGGAGCTGGCCAAGGCCCACCCCTAGTTCAGCCGTGCTCTAGCCGGTGGGTTTTTAACCCTAGCAGCGGATTCTGGAGTTCTCACTGGAACGTCAAAGCTTTCTTTTGAGAACTGAGAAAGTGCCTGTCATTTCTTTTCCTCATTTTTTGAGTCCTTTTTTTCCGGGAAGCCAGGAACAAAGGACTGAGCTGACAGGTGCATCGGCGAAGCAGCAACGTGCCACTCAGCCGTCTGGAGACGTGAGGGAGCTGCGTGCTCCACAATAAGTGCTCAAACTAACAATTTGTACACTCTAGTTATTTTTAACATCATGTTTTGAAATAGTTATAAACTCTCAGGAAGCTGAAGAATTAGTGCAGAAAGGGTCCAGTGTGCCGTGCCCCAGCATTCTGGAACAGCAGCTATGGACTCTTAACTACAGTACAGCAGAACTTTGGCAATTAGACTACACACCTTGTCTTGCCACTTACAAGGGGACACTCAAGTTTTCCTATTTCCTGTGTTCTTTCTCATTACTCCTCAGAAATGCCCACTTCAGGGACTACAGTTCCAATCCTTACAGAGATGCTAAATTCATTACCACCTAGATGCTGTTCTCAGGGGTTTGGGGGATGGAATACAGCTAGCTCTTTCCCAAACTTGATTCTAGAACATCTTGTGTTAAAATGCTTATTAGAGTCTGGAGAGTATTTCCTGAGGTATATTAAGGTTAAGTCTGGCTGTTAAGTTGATTAAGATCATTATCACTGACTAGCTTATAAGATAGCTTCTCAGTATGTGAGGAAACCAAGAAGGGCCTTAGTTCTTCACCCTGCCCTCAGTTGTACAGTTGGTAGGTAACTTTGCAATTCCTCCCATCAGGGGACAGATTATAAGTTCCATCAACTGTGATTTGGGTTGGTCAGTGGGCCATAGGTGTCTTTCAGCTCTGAGCCTAAATTTCAAGAGAACTTGCTATTTTCATTCTCCTCTTATATGTATATATAAGAGAACACACGTGTTTGTGTGTGTTTGTATACATACAGACACACACTCATACATGTAGGTATTGGTGTTAGAGATTGAACCCAGGGCTTTGCACATATTACACATGTACTCTACCACTGACTTATAACCCTGTCCTCACTTCTGTTGAACACTCATGGTCTTCATATGAGCAAGGCTAAGGCAACATGCTAGGAAACAAGAAATTATGAGGAATATAGCTAATGTGCCCCAGCTGACACCCAGCTAGCCTCAGGTGCATGAGCCAGCATAAATTTCTGTAGTGATTTCAAATACTGACTGTTATGAGTCACTCCTCTCTGTAGTTGTTTATTATGCTATATTAATGTGGCAGTCGATAACCAGTAAAGGACACTCACTTACATAGGGCACCAAAGGGTCCAGAAGACAATAGGTTTTTAGCTAAGAATTAGAATTGCCAGGTCCTTCCCTGGGGTTCAAGTGGCTGTCATGAATCCAACAGAATAACAACATAATAGTTGTGAACTAAATGTGTCCTGCAGAATGGAAACACAAATGGAGTGCGGGAAGCCTAGAGATCCCTAGAGGTATCTGAGGGTTGTCTGCAAGAAGGAAAGAAGATGTACATTTTCCTAGTACTAGCCCCAAGAGCTAGAAAGACATACACAGGAGACTGCTGAGCTGTTTATAAGAAACTGAATGAGCCTTGGGGTTAACGAAGTTTTCCTGGGGTATAAAGACATCGAGCTCAGAACATTTTTAAAGTGCTTCTGTAGTCCTGAGGATTCAATCACTTAGTCACAAATGCCTATTGGATTTGTACTGTCTACTGTGCCTACCACACTGTTTTCCTTCGCATCCTGTCTGGTGATCTCCAATCAGTCCCTGCCTTTGGAGTTCACATTTGAGTGAGAGGCCAGAGCAGCATGACTGGGGACCAAGGCAGGAGAGAGGGCAAAGCATGGTGAAAACCCACAGCTCTCATGACTTTCTCTGTGTCTCATGTTTTGAGAACTACTGGAAAAGTTCTTGTTGAACAGAGGACAAAAATGCCTTATATCATTCATCCAAATGAATGATAGTAAGTAAAAGTAATCTTTGACATAGGTCAAAAAGACAAAATGAGTCACAGGGAGGAGCTACCCTGTCTTTTGTCCCCAGACCCACTGAAGAAGAGACAAACAATACAGGCATGGACACAAATATCAAGTCAGGATCAAGCATTCTGTGGAAGATAAGGGTGTTTAGAGGAAGGAAAGGAGGAGAAGGACCTAGTGCACCATGGATTCCCGTGAAACCAACACCCACAGAATGAGTAACTTGCCCAGGAGAGGGGAGCCTCAGGGAAGTGTGTAGAGAGAGCAAGACTCCAAAGTAGAGAGATTGCTTGAAAAATAGTGAGCTCCACATGTACACTGGGAACTATAAGGCTAGGACAGGGGAAGCAGATAGGCTGAGTGAATGGTTTGGGTCTTCATTCTAAGAACAGTGGAGAGACATAGAAAGAAAAAAACCATATGAAAGTGCCATTTTTTTGGTTTTGATTGTGTGTGTGTGTGTGTGTGTGTGTAGATGCTTAGAGTGTGTGTTTACACACACATATGTATGTTCATGGGAGACCAGGGTCAACCTCAGTTGTCCTCTTCTACCTTGACTCTCAATCTTGCCTTTTTAAAGACAGCCTCTCACTTGACCTGGACCTCAAACAATTTAGCTTGGCCAGGTGGCAGTGACTCCACCTCCCGGGACTTGGATTACAAACACTTTACCAGATGATCCATCTCTCCAGCCCTGAATTGGCCGTCTTCTCTGGGCATGAAATGGCCAGAACTGGCAGTTTCTTGTGACTGAACTCGGACTCTTCAGCTTGACTCATATTTGACTCTTTGTTCTGAATCTTTTCAAATGACTCTAAGATGACTTCCGCATTTTCCCTCGTGGCAGTCTGAGCTTTGGCACCGAGAAGGTAGAAAGTGAGAGCTGCAGAGGCAGAGGACACATGGGTAAAGGCTTCCAAGCCCTGGAGCCACAGCATCATTGACATCCTGTCTACCTTTCATTACAGCCTGCAATTGCCTAAGCTGAGCTGTGGGCTCACAGGGGACACTGCTGCCTCAGATAGCTGCTCCCTGCTCTCGGGGGTGTCCAGAGGATATACTTCCTGCCTGGAGTTGATGAGTTCACACTAGAGATGGTAGACTGCTAAAAGTTTAAAGGACTGTGCTCAGGTAATACAATCCCCTTTGAGCCCAACCCTCTGCGGCCTCTTGTGCTCAGCTTTCAGATTCTTCTGTGTATGTGAGCCTAGAATTCAAAAGATAAATCTACTGACATCACTGAAATCTCTCATTTTCTATTTTGCCAGCACAAACTCAATTGTTATAAGTGACAGTAAGATCATATAAACCAAATAGCCAGATACAAGATTCGTGTGTGGTAAGGAAAACAGCATTTCTTTCATGTCTAAGAAGAAAAACCAAAATTTCTAACGTATCCATCATTAAGAGCCTTAGAGAAAAATCAGAGATGACACCTGCAAAACTCCATAACTGAAAACACTGGGCAGTTCCCGCTCCTCATTTGTTAGGGAGAATCCAAGAAAGCAGAAGTGGCTGTTTCATCTGAGAATGATTCTTATGTCCCTGGGCGCTTGTGTTCCCTGGTCCCATTGGGAAAATCTGCTTTAAACTTACTGGAATGGAGGGTGCATTGTGGTTAGGGGTCTCTAGAGGAATAGAACCAACAGAATGAGTATTCTTTAAGAGGAGACTTATCAGGTTGGCTCACATGATGCAGTCTGGGAAGTCCAACAATGGCTGTCTTCACACTGGAGAGACTGAGAACTCAGTTTAAGAGGCTGGATGCCTCAGTAGTCCCAATCTAGCACTGAAAGCCTGGATGACTCTTGGAGAGGCACTGGTCTTCAGTCCACAGTAAAAGACCAAAGAAGCTGGGTCCTGATATCATGAAGGGATTCAGCAGAAACAGGTTAGGTGAACTTGCCAGAAGCACAGAGGTAATGAGGCAAAAAGCAAAGCCTTTTTCTCAAGCCTCCTTTGTTCTGGTTGTGCACAAGAAAGTGCTGCTTACATTTAGGGTAGGTCTTCCTACTTCTAATAACCTGATGCAGAAAACTCCTCTCAAGTAGACCCAGCAGCTTATGTCTTAGCTGATCCAGTCAACCAAGATTAACCATCACAGAGGGATTGAGTTTGGGGGGAGCGTGCAGTTATTGATTTTGGCTCATGCTTTTTACCCATCTTGATGTACAAAATAATTTCCTTAGGAGATATGTCCAACTCTGCTGTGATCATAAAAACTGAACTGGAGATGTTGGAGGAAATCAGGAAGTACAAACAAAACCTCCTGAAATTATTATTTTAATATCTCTCTCCATTTCTGCAAGACATCTCACCTAGGCTTAACGCATCTCTTTTCTTCCTTATTCCTACATTACCACTTCCCAGATCAGCCCCTAGTCTATACCACATTCAGCAAATCAAAAGCCAGGCACACGGCTTGCTCCTCCTCCTCCTCCTTCTTTGGAGGCCACTCACTGATGAACTGGGATAGTATGAGATACAGAGGAGATTCATATGTCAGTATTCACTCTACAGAGTTGGCTTCTTCTTAGAGGAGCAAGTTAAAATTCCCTCACACTACATTATTAATATCAGCCTAAGGAAAACTGAAGCAGGGGGATGAGCTCCGGTGTCTGTGAAGAAAAAAATTCCCATTGTGCAAACAGAATCAAATAGCTATTATGCAGAGATTCTTCAAGGTTCAGGGTGACTTTGAGAATGGCCTCTCAATAATAGAGGGAAATGAAGTTATCAGGAAAGTGTCGGTGTGTCACGGGCAAAGATTCTGTGACTGTTAAATTTTAATATGTTCGGTGCAAGGAAAATTGAAATTTCTGAATAAGAGAAAAAAGCCAAAGGACAAGTAGAAGGGAAATGAAACCAGTCCCCAGGAAGAGGAGGGAGGGGCCATGTGATGTCACAAAGCTCTGTAAAATACTCTGTGTTGTAAGGAATATGCTTAGGAAGATAGAACTGTTCTTATTTGCTGTGGACTTGAGTGTAGTTTATGCCTTTGGATAAATGACAAAAACTACTGAAAATAAGAGGGTGATAGACTCAGAAAGCTGGCTTTTAACCTTGAGGACCTGAAGCTGGACTTGGGGGTGGTCTAGACCTTGCCGTTTCTTCTAGTTCGTCCAGGATTAAGGTCAATTAGTTTCTTAGAAGCACTTTACCTATGGTGACCCTGCACAGAACATATCCATTACACATTAGCGTCTTACATTAAGGTTCTAGGGAGCTGGGGAAGAGTGATTAAATTTTCAGCAGATCCATGCATTTTTGACAGCCTTTAGAACTGGCTCCACTGGGAATAATGTGTCACTCCTCAGAATCCACACAACAATAGCTGGGGACCTGCAAAGAAGCTGTTCAGTTCTGCTTTAATGAATTCCAACCATCAAGGTAGAAGAAAGAGACTGGGGAAGCTGTGGATTAGAATTATACCATAGCCTATAATCACCGCAGAGGCTTTCCTTCTCAATGCTTCACCTCTCCCTCACAGTTCCCCTTTTTAATTTGGGGAAAAAAATGTCAGCAGAACACACATATACACAGATGATCATACCCCGAGGACACAGTCTTAAAATAACCAAATTCTTTCATTCAGATGACTGAGAACATGACCAATGTACTTAGAAAATACTGAGCTCCTACCCTGTGACCTGTGTAAGCTTATGGTTTAGTGAGGAAATCCAGTTCTCACAGACTTCATCAGCTTCTCGGTCAGCTGTGGAGGAGCAAGCACTCAGGAAACTGTGGGGGTCTCTGCTGAGCAGAAAGAGTGAAGGGGGAAGTAAAGATAAGGGCAGACAGGTTATTGGGACCTGAATGCCAGGTCCAAACTGTCAGTGTTGTGGTTTAGGAAAAGAGGTCATCCATGAGGGTTTTATAGTCAATAATGAGCTGGGCATTGGCTTTAAACAGAACTAGGGCAGGCTAAGAGATAAGAGAGGGCAAAACAACAGAGTGGGACTTCAGACAGAATGCACAGTGCTTCTGCTTCTACACAAGAAGTCATAACCCAGGCAATTCTCTGCTCACCAACATACAGAAATAAAGCGTTTAAGGAACATGGTACTCTAGAACAATTTTCATAGAAAAGGAAGCGGAAGTGCCTTCGAGTCTCATCTAGACTTCATGCTAGAGTTGCAAGGATGGACTTGAGGACTGTGTCACTGGATCCCTCTCTTCCTCTTCTAAATACGGCCATGTTGAATGGATCTCCTTTGTCTGGTTTTCACTGCTACTTGTCTTATTTGTTGCTCTGTTGGTCTATTGATGACAGACAGCTGAGCGTAGCTTGTGAGGGCTGTCAGGGCCCAGACTTTGGCTTGGTAGTCTCACAGCATGATCTTTATCATGCTAGCTGTTTTGAAAGGGGACAACAGGCATTTGTGAATGAAGACACAACACTGTTGGCCCCATCCCATCCAGCACTGGTTGATCAACATCTCCTCCATCACTGTCATCTCCATTCTTCTGTTTGCTTAAGAACTGCCTTCCTAGACATAGCAAATTCTACCAGCAGACTAGCAGATAGTGTATCTCAGAGGAGCAAGGATAAGACTCTCTTAGAACAGGCCTGATTCTATAGCCTGAATTAGGCCCCGCCTCCCTGCAGCTCTCTTTGGGACAGAGTTTAGAAACAGTCATTGCTGTTAGGTGACAGCTCTCACTTTGTGGTTCCTGGATCCTCCATGTTCCTTGTCATCTGTCTTATCATGTATGCTCTGCTGTACTAAATCACATGATAGGAAACTTCCGGCCACTCTTAAGAGGCCATAAAACATAGGCTCTTTCCTTCATTCAGGTATTGGTCTAAGACTCCTCAGGGAGACTGCTTGGGGATTTTTGTCCAAAGATGAAGCCTGTTCTCTGAAGAGGCCTCTCCTGTGCATTCTCTCTCTCTCTCTCTCTCTCTCTCTCTCTTTCTCTCTCAACAAAGCTTCTCTCCAGGCCTTAGAGAGAAGCCTCTCCTTCCTTTTAAGGTCCTATCATAGTTAGATATCTCCATGAATTATGTTATGTCTATCTAATCTTCTCCTTCCCACCTCGAGGCCCAATTATGGCCTTGAGGACCTCTCATTCTAATAAACATCACCAAAGGGAATCATGTATCTTCTGTATCAGCTTGCTTTGTGAGCCAGCAGCTGCCATTTTCACCTCTGCTATATTGAACAGACAGAACATGCAGCTAAGTGTGGTTCCTGAGAGACTCCAAGCTGTGCAGAGCAGTCAGACTCACTCAAGGGGGAAACTGAGTGCTACCTACAGATTTTAGTTAGGATGCTAAGATGGAAGTCATGGAGCCAAAAAAGCTGCTCTGAGAAGAGAGATCTCCGCAAGAACAGAGGAAGCAGTCACCGATTTCGGTTTACCTGCTAGTGTGTTATTAAAAAGCTGCCACACAGACATTAGGATTTCTAGGTTTCTAAAAATGTCCCCAAACACCCCAGTTTATGACTTCAAACTGTATAGTACAAAGGTTCTAAAATCTATGGAGAAACTCTGTTTCAAAAATGCTATATTATTTGAAGGAAAAGAAATAGACCTTTTTATAAACCAACCTATAAAATAAGCTTTTGAAATAAGGTTTTGGAAGGCTTGACAAGACTAGGAAAGGAGGACAGATTCCCTAAGGCTGAGGCCAACTGAAAGCTATGACTGAGTTCCAAGCTACAGAGGTGAGCTTTGTGCATATATTCCTGCATGGAATGCTTCAGGTGGGATTTCTAGAAATTCTTTTCATTTAATTTCTTTATTTATAAATGTGATTTTCACAAAACCCACCTAAGCACACTTATCTGCTGTGAATAGCTAGAAGCAAACTCAGCCAAATAGAAAATCCCATGTAGATTGATACTTCTATGACCATTCAAATGCTCAAAAGCCTCAGGGAAGTTTTGAAAAGAAGACACTTGATCTATAGACAGGAATGAGGAAATAAATTTTTTCCCATGCTAATCTTTGATTTGAATTCAGCTTTCAAGTCTGTTGTCTGCAAGGTCCGGCAGGTTCTTACTAGTGGCTTAAAAGTAGCATAAAAATGTATTTTGGCATGTTGGAGAAAGGGCTCAGTGGGTAAGAGAATGTATTGCTCATGCAGAGACAGGAGTTCGATTCCCAGTACCCATATCAGTAAGCTATAACTCCAGTTCCAGGGAATCTAACACTGTCTTCTGGTCTCTAGAGGCACTGTACCGATGTGCACAAATTGACACATACATATACATAATTTAAAAGTTAACTTTTGCTGGGGCTGGAGAGATGCTCAGAGACTGCGAGCATTGACTGCTCTTAGAGAGGACCTGAGTTCGATTCCTGGCACACACATGGTGGCTAACAACCATCTGTAACTCCAGTTCCAGGGGATTTGACGACCTCTTCTGACCTCCACAGGCACTGCACTGCATGGGTGCACTTACAGTCAAGCAGGCAATACATTCATACAGATAAAATAAGAATAAAGAATAAAATATTTAAAAACTTAACCTTATCACTGCATTCAATCGCTCCTCTCCCGAAACGTCTCCCCCGCCCATGGCCAGTTATTAGTTTCCTGACCTCTCTGGATTTTCCAATTGAAACATGAATATTTACGAATCCAAACCTTTTTTCCATCTATGAGGGAAAACATGCATTATTAGGTCTAGAAACCTATGTTAGACATAGGAATTTGTGGCTAGACAGGACAGAGACCTATTGTTATGCCTGTAGATCAATGCACAGCTTACCGCTCACCAGAGAAGCTCCCTTTTGTAGTAGAAATCCAGAAGTAGCTAAAGTGCAGAGAACAAGAGACTGCAGACTGCTTATCCCTAAAATAGGACACCTACATCAAATTCCTGCCTCCCTAAGGTTCAGGGATCACTGTGGAAGGGGAGGGTGGAAAGATTCTAAGAGTCAGAGGAGGTGGATGACCATAAGGAAACAGTTTTCCAGAGAGCTGGGTAGTTACTCCTATAAACTCACAATAATGGTGACAGCATGCACAAGTCCAGCATAAGTTCAAGCCAAAATCCCAGCATAAACATGGGGAAATGGGCAAGAAGCCCCATTCCTATCCGAGAAATTATTGGCAACTGATGCCTGCTGAGAAGGGAGAGTCAGTCTCTTTTAAGGGTATGATTCTTGGTAGGTTAACCAGGCTCCAGTAAATAGACCCATACAGAAGAGCATTTGGGGACACAAATTACACTCTCCTTATACACACACACACACACACACACACACACACACACTCATATATATATAAATAGAGTATATGAAATTATGCAGGAGTCACTAAGGGGGTTCAGATAGAGGTTGGTATCTAAATATCATCAAAATATATTGCATGAACTTCACAAAATTTCAATAAAAAAGAAAGTAAAATAATTAAAGTTTAAAATTAAAAAATGAATTTTGGGGAAGTATACAGAGGTTCAGGAGATGTGGGTCCTGACACCCCAACACTTTGGCTGAATCCCATTTTAATATATAAAATGATACAATAGAGATTGTTGTCAATAGAACCACTGCTTTCTATAATGACATCCTTTCCAATGGGATTTTTTGGTTTCTGCAACATAAAGTGAACTCTGTGGTGGCGAGATGGCTCACTGGATCAAGGCGATAAAGGTGTTTGCTGAGTGCCCTGGTTAACTTTCATTAACTTGACACAAACTAGAGTCAACTGAGGAATTTCCTTCATCAGACTATCCCGTGGGCGTGTCGCCGAGGCTTCTTTGCTCATTGATGTAGGAAGGCCCAGCCTAATGTGGGCGGTGCCATCCTTGGGAAGGAGAGCCTGTGCTGTATAAGAAACGTATCAGCATGCCAAGGGGAGCAAGCCAGTTCCTCCACGGTTTCTGCTTCTGGTTTCAGTTCCTGCCTCTAGATTCCTGTCTTGAGTTTCTGTCTTAGCTTTTATTAATGATAGACAGTAAGCTGTAACATAAAGTAAACCATGTCATCCTCAAGTTGTTTTGGGGTCATGGTGTTTATTATAGCAACAGAAAGCAAACTAGACCGCTAAGCAAGACTGATGGCCCAAGAGTTCAATCCCCAGATCCCAAGGAGAGAACCAACACCACAAAGTTGTTCTCTGAGCTCCACGGGAGTCATAAGTGTGTTTGCATCCTCCCATCTTTCTCTCTCTCTCACACACACACATACATAAAACTCAAACCAATATTAACAACGATAACAATAATAACAATTTTGAAATATCATAAAATTTTGTAAAAGTGAGAGTTTTCTCCTCTTCTCGTCTGGCCTCACCTATGATGTCATTTTGACCAGTAAAACATACAGTGCCCAGTCAAGATGCTTCTTGTTGAAATTGCCACTGTTTCTCTTGGAACAGTGTCTAGCTACCTCCTGCGAAGTGTAGATAAATCTCATCAGCTAACACCCTGACAGACCACACAGTGCCTAGGTGACTGGGCAGCTGATTGAGAAATCTGGCTGAACTCAACCAATAGGAGAAGAAACACTCAAAACACCCAAAAGATCCCAGCTGAAGCCCATGAGCCATGGAATTGCCAGATAAACAGCTTTCTTCTCTTCTAAACCAAGATCATGGTTTGTTACTATGCTAAAGGATACAATGGTCACTCTAACGAACACCTTTGGTCTATACCTAACCCTGTGAAGTTGGTGCTGTGTGACACTATGCCTACTCACCCCACATAGGGAACCAGCGACAGACAGACCAGACCAAAGTAAGAATATCACCCAAATCCAACCTGACGAACTGATGCCTTTTATTGGGGTTACTTATGGGGATACAGGCCAGGGGTTATTTATAGAAGCAGAAATGACTGAAAACCAGTTGTATCACCAAAAGCCTACCCCATTGTGGGTGAGAGCTCAGGAAAGCAGGAAACCCAGAGCACACTGCACAGGCAGCTCACCAGAATGGACAGCATGATTTCCAAGAAGCTCAGCTAGTCTGAGCCTCCAGTCAGCCCCTTATATGGTAGGAGAATGTCTCGTAGGTCTCTTAGCAGTCCTTAGGGCTTTTGTATGTTTGTGAAAGGAGAGGCTAGTAAACATAGTTTCATGGACTTTCTGTAAGGTGGACTGTTTCACCAAAGCAGCCCATCAGTCACCTTCCTTCAGAGCAACCTGTGGTATTTCACCTTCCTTCATCTTAGTGTTTACCTTCCTTTAGACCATCTTGTTGTTTACCAGCTTCCCTCCAATATGGAGAACTCTACTGTAGAGGAAGCCGCTACATAATAGGCAGGTCCCTTAACTCTGATGGAATGATATTCTACATGAAATTTTATAAACAGGTAATTCATGTTGCCTCTGTAACAGCAATTATCACAAAGTAGTGGCTCAATATAAGGTCATTTGCCTATGGTTCTGAAGGCTAGAAATTCCAAACACGTTTCCCTGAATCAAAGTGACAAGATTAAAAGCCTGATGGATGGCCCTGGGAAGAATCTGCTTCGAACCTTGTTAGCATCTGGAGGCCACCTGAGTTGCTGGGGCTGTGATCCCTTCCTCATGTCACTCCAACCACTGCTTGAGTCACCGCAATGGTACATGATACTGCATGGGCAATACAAAAATCAACATTGGTCATTAAAGGAAACGTCTTTCCAGAAGTGACTTAGTCAGAATGCCGTACACATTTCATGGTCTGTATCTAAGGCAGTGATATTTACTAAAGGCAGATGGGAAAAGAAATGCAAACTGAATGACAGGGCATATGCTAATTCCAATCTGGGAAGAGACACATTCCAAATAGAAGCCAATGGTTCAGATGACACACTGTAGAGTAATCTCCAGGGCGGAGGGCAGAGATGGTAACAATGGGGGAAGGGGTGGGGGGTAGAGGAAGGAAAATGCAAAGACCAGCTCTTAACTGCTGGTCCATTCTCCAAAGAGCATGATATTAAATGGCACAGCAACTCTGTGCAGGCAACCAGGCAGAGCGAGAGGTGGAGCTACTGTCCCAGCCCTCCAGCTGGGACTCACTAGGCATGTGTATCCAGTACCACTCCATCTGCTTCTGTGATTAATTGATTTTGAAGAAGGCTTTATTCCCAATGGGAAAATATCAGAATATTAAGAAAAAGATTTTTAAAGATGGAAAATAGGACTGCTTCTCAAACGCGAATGAACTGCGGAGTGAAATGGGGCTGGCACATATGTTATTATGAGAGGATCTAAAGATAAAACTAACATTCTTTCCCCCAGGAGACTTTTGATGCATGAGGGCTTTGTGACAGCATTCCATGTAAAGAGCGCCACAGTGTCAATCAAAACGACAATAACAAACTCACTGGGCACTGAGAGTGTGCTGGGAATTTCCATCTTAATGCTTGATCCTAAAAATAACACTGAGCTAAAAGTTCTGCATATACTGGACTAAGAGGAACGATGTGGATGTGGGACAGAAACTCATGAGATGATAGCAGCAACCTAGCTTGGAATCCATCTATCCATCTATCCATCCATCCATCCATCCATCCATCCATCCCACCACCACAGAGATCACAAGGAAAGGCAGTGACCTTTAGAACTAAGTTCGTTTATTTTCCTACAGGAGAAAATAATATTAAATTTTGTTTGCATGTAAGTAGGAAAAGAAATAGCTGAATAAGACAAAAGATAGTTGTAGAGTTGAGGAAAAGGTAAAGAATCAGAGAAAAAGCACAGATAAAAGAGGATAGAAGAGGTCAGCTATACAAATGTGTCACATGGCACATTCTTTTTGTAAAAGATTCATTTATTTTTATTTTATAGGTATGGGTGTTTTACTTGAATGTATGTATGGATATATGGATGTGTACCATATGCATATCTGGTGCTGGTGGAGGCCAAAAGAGGATGTTAGAGCTGCTGGAACTGGAGTTACAAATGGTTGTTAGTCACCATATGGATGCTGGAAACCAAACCTGGTTCTTCGGCAAGAGCAGCTAGTGCTCTTAACTGCTGGTCCATTCTCCAAGCCCCATATGGCATAATCTTAAGCAAGTGCATATCATGCCTACAGTTCTTGAACAATGGAGTAAGCTGAATAATGGTGACCCTCAAAGACACCCAGGTCCACCTTAAGCGGCCAAAGCCATTTTACACTAAGTTGAAGATCTTGTCATGGGAGAGCTACCTTAGTTTATGAAGTCCCACCCTAACCGAAGAAACTTCTAAAAATCGTCTGAGGCCCAGGGGCACACTGGACTGACTAAAGGATGGTTGGCAGGGAAGTACCTAAAGGTACTCAGAACTCAGGGTGACAGCCTTGTGAAAGCAACCCTTCCAGGAGAGAAGGTTTGGCTGTTTCTTCCAAAACAGATGGTGAAAATAAGGGCCCTAGAGATACAAAAGGAAGCCATACCCTCGGTCAACACCTCCCTTCACCAGAGAGTATTTATTAAAGAAATTGTACCTTACCACACCAAGAAGAGAAGGATCTTGAATTAGGAAAACTGTATAAACTCACTGCCTTTAAATACATCACCTGTTGTTACAGGTCTAGGAAAATAATGTTATGCATATCAACAAACAAATACTGATAGCGGACATATGCAGTATGGTTCAGAAGTGAAATGTCCACCATAGGCCCATGTATTTAAATAGTTGGTCTCCAATGGGTGGTGCCATTTGGGAGGTTGTGGAACCTTTGTGAGATGGAGCCTGGATGCAGGAAGTGGGTCATCTGGGGATGACCCTTGAGGTGTACAGCCTGTCCCAGTTCCACCTTGATCTTTCAGATTCCTGACTGCTGACACAATATACACCACCAGCTGCCTCACTTCCCGGTGCCACAACCAGCAGCCACTACTGTGCCCCACCTTCTCCATCGTGGTGGACCGCATCCTTTGAACTAGGAGACAAAAATCTTCCTCTATTTCGTTCATTTGCTTCTTGTCAGGTATTTAAACCCAGTCATGAGAAAAGTAACTGAAACACAAAACAAACTGAAATAAGAATGAATTACAATGTGAGAGATTAATTAGAAGTTTCCAGTCCTCCCACCCCCGGCCACTTTCCAAAACAGCATGAGAAATTTGCCTCCCAACTAATATTACACATCTAACACTTCATGAAGAAATACTTGAGGATATGAAAAACATCTCAAGATGTTCCAGGAACTTTGGAAATCTACAAACCACATAAAGAATGAAATGAGAATGGTCTCCAATCAGGAAAGAAATTGAAAATCATCTCAGAACAAAGACTTAGAATATAAGGCACATAATGAAAAAAATTATAGCAAGTACAATGCACATGAAATAAAGATGAGAGTGAGCAGAGGGACCAAGCGGTCCTGGGATGCAGCAAAGAAGAACCCAACATACAAAGAATTGAAGTCCTAGACAGAGGAACAAGAAATAATAGTGCTAGTATTCAAATCTATATTCAAAACTATAATGCAAACAAGCAGTTTTGGACTAAAAAGATTGGCAAAGAATTTTGAAAGGCCCTACCATGTACCTGAAGATGCTGAGGCAAAATAACCAATGAAGAGACATGGGTTAGTAAATCAATCAGACTTTTAGGACAAAAGGAAAAGAATCCTTTAATTTCCAAGGTTAAAGATCAGGCTATGATATAGAGAAGAAATAAATTTGGCATTAGTCTTCTTGACAGAAAGCAAAACAAATGTAAAGCTATATTTTTTAAAACTCCAGAAAATGTGAGCCAAGAATTTTATATTCAGGCAAAATGTTCTTCAAATGTCAAAGGTATAGAAAGGTTTTAAAATGTAGAGAATAAAGCATCCAAGAGCCTTACCTCAGAATCCTCTTGAACACAAGCCTTATCCAATGAAAAGGGAACTAGAAAAAACTTTGACATAAAAACTCCTTGGTGAGTACTGAATTGATTTATATTATATTTAAAGAGGGAGTCTGAAAAGGTGGCTCAGAAGAGAAATTGCTGCTCTTGCAGAGGAAGTGGATTCAGGCCTTAGCTCTCACACTGAGCAAGTTACAACTGTCTCTCATTCCTGCTCCTGATGCAACACCCTCTTCTGATCTCTGAGGACACTATATACAGGATAGATATTCAGATGAGCAGACACACATGCATAAAAATAAAAAGACAAGTATGATGCAAAGAAAGATGGAGAAATAATATACAAGTAATATATTAGGATAAAAATAATGAAACTCAAAACTCATGAAGGAAAGAAATAATTAATTGTAAATTAAGCTAAATAATTGCCAATTAAGGAATTGGGCACAAAACAGGATAAAACTGGAAAATAGAATAGAATATGCAAAAGTGTGAAAGAGGGTGAAAGGATTTGTTTTTATAAAGGAAAGTATTTGAATAAGGACATAGTGTTTTTTTTTTTTTTAAGTTAAAGAAATAAACATTATCCAGAGAGAAAAAAGACAACCTGTTACATGGGTCAATTTTAATATTTTTTTGCAAATTATATATCTGGTAAAGATTTAATATCCAGATAAATAGAGGTTCATGCAAAATCATACCAAGAGTATCAACAACAAAGCAGGTAAATGAGTTGAGTAGAACTTTCTCCAAAAAAGAGATACAGATACAGATAGCAACAATAGGCAGTCAGCCATGGGCAGACACCCAGGCACACACCAGCACACATGGCAGCAGACAGAGACACATGAAGACTGGCACAGAAACGTCTGTCAACACCATTATTCCTTAAAACAAGGAAATGAAAATCACAGAGAGTCAATTCATTATGGGAATTAAAATAACTGCAGTCAAGAAGAAAATATATTCTATTGTCAGGTTGGAAAGAAATCACGTTTTTAAGGAGGATGTAATAGTGAAGCTGGGACTTGGAAAGGTTACTGACAAAAAAATATATATGACATGATGACAGTAGAGTGAGAAGAAAAGCCCCATTGTCTGTTCAGATCCATCTTGGCCTCTGTGTAGGATCCTTCTGCCTGGTCATAGGGCTCCTTCTGGAGTGAGTGCCTCTATGGCTTCTTCCCAGACAAGGTAAGCCCAGAATTTCTGTATGTGTAGCTCTGTGAGGTCCAAGCTCTGGAAAGGAGAAGAGTTATATGAGGTCAGAAGGCTGAAGAGATTGTGAGAAGCCACAGACAGATAAGACAAACGCATTCGCTCCTATTGAAGGGCCACTGTCAGGTACCTGGATACACACCAGCACACACGGACAACGTATAGATGGACAGATACACAAGGCAGACTGGCACACAGGCTGCATGGAGGTAAAAAACATGGACCTATAGACACATACACTCGGGCAGGCTGGCAAAGGCTTATACCTCTAACCTCAAGGGCATATTTATTCAAAACCCATACAAAAGGACATTCTGCCAGAAATAGTTATATAACACATTACATCACTGTTTACTTTTAGGTTCCCTGGACATCTGGTGTCAGCCATTTTGTGCTGACTCATACCTTTTTGGAAGTCCAGTGTCAGCCATGTTTCAGCTGACTCATACTTGATATTCAGTGCCTTGCTGTCTAAACATAACCGGTCTTTAAGTTTCCCTGTTCTCGATCAGCTTATCTACAGAAAGGAAAGAGAAGCTTGGATCATATTTATAGGTTTACGGCTAACTTTTGGGGACAAGAATTCTAATTTCTGTGACCTGTGTTGAAGAAAATAATTCTAGCTGCTATGGCTTCCTTCAAGAAGAAAGAAAGGCAGAAGTTTAGAAGGAAATTCTGATTCTGAGGGCTTTCAGACACCTTTCACTCAAGGAATCATACTTTAGCCCATTGTTTTTGGAGCTCCAGCAGTATTAGCTAAGTCTCAGGAGAGGCCTGTAAATTAGGTGCTATTAATCTTCATATTTTAAATATGGAAACAAGCAGTCATGCATAACTTCTCGAGGTAGATCGGGGTGAAAGGGGAGTGAGAAGGGAGATACAGGAAGCTCCTCCACCTTCTAGAATCTCTGTTCTTAACTACTGTGCTCTGTTGATCTTCTGAGCCAATCAGTCTGACTGCCAGGTGTGTACATTAAGCACTGCCCAGCAAAGCCATGGCCCAAGACCCTCTGGAGACCGGTGTGAACCTTCACACTGAATTCTGCTAGGCGGATTAACTGATTAGAACAGAACGTCAATGACAGAGGAGAGGTTGGAATGTTGGGCATCTAGAGCTTAATTATAATTCTCTTGAGCTATTTTGACCATTAGCTTCCACCAAACAAAGGATAAGGATGTTGTCCAATAACGTCTCAGGTCTATAGCAGAGATTGCTGGGTCTTGCTGTGACTTGCCTACCTGATGTTTTCACCAATGTATTTGAAAAGGATCTTGATTTATGGTTTTCTTTGTTTTGTTACCATAAAACTTCATAAGACTGTTCCCATGTTGGAACATGGAATTTGGAGTAACCTGAATCTGCATTCCTGGGGAATGGTCACTCATATTTGGCTCTAGAATAAATTGCATCTTGAATTTCATCTTCTGCATTGATACCGACAAGGTGGCTGACACAGTAGGAAGACCGCTGCAAATGATCTTGCTGCAAGGGCTCAGCATCGCCCAAAGCCTCTTCCTTTTCTTCCTTTTGGTTCTACCTATATGTATTTATTGAGTAGCTATCAGGATGCTAGGAGCATGGCACAGCATGGCGCATTGCCCTGAGTTGAGGTTTCTCTCCTGGAAGAGATGTGCAGGATTCTGATTACCGATCAGACCCACATTTAGCTTTACTCTTAACTCCTTCTGCGTGTGGTCATTGTGAATGAGCCCAAAATAAGCCGAGTCCCTAGATAAAACACTGGATGCTTACTCACATTTCAATTTCTGATACAAAATGAATGTGTTTACACCAGCCATAAATATGTTTCATGTATTACAGGGGAAAAATACATTTAAAAACTCCTTTTTGGCCGAAACAGGGATGTAATTGGGCAGTGTGTATTTTATCACCACCATATTGATACAGGGGGAGAAAAAGCATCCCCTAGAGGGTTCTTAGTCTCTAAGAACTAAGAATGGACTGAAATGAAAGCTTTAGGACAATCGTATCAGAATTTAAAGAAAAATCCTCAGGGCAGGCAAGCTGTAACTTTCAGTAGCTATCCTGAGGAGAGCGGAAGGGGGAAGGAACAAGGTCAGGAAGCCTGCCCGGTTAGAGCCTGCATGGAGGTCAGATTAGCAGTCCCAGGGCAAGGAGAAGGGAGCTTTAGAGATGCTGGGGCAGCCCAGAGCGTGAGGGAACGCATGCGTACGGACGACTACGAGAGGAAAAGGAGCGCGATTATGCTTTTCTGAAGTTTTCAGAAAAGCCGTCAGGGCTTAGGGACAGCCACAAGTCTGCGACCCAGACCCACAGGAACTGCACTAGAAGGTGGGGATTCTGAGCAGATGAGTCCACCCTCTCACCAACGCACTAGGTTCTCTCCCCAGAGCTTTAGCCTAACTTAAGGTAAACTCACCTTCCTAAAAGTGGTCTGACGACCAGGTATGTGACTGACCAGTGAAACTGGAAAGGTGGGTCTTCAGACAGATGAGCAGACTAGACCAGTTAATCTTATGAGGCTTTTTAATACTCTAACAATATTCCTAGGAAAATGCCTCGTAAGTTTCTCTGGATGCCGTATTATAGCCATCACTTCTTGTACTTTTTTTAACAGTGTACTTAGAGAAGTAACTCATAAGTAATCAGGGAAGGTTGTTCTTAGAAAATGGGTTAGGAATGGGTTGGCAAAAGGAGGCCATTTCAGGAGCCATGAGCTCCTGGGTGGGACTGTGGGGTAGACATAGGGACAGCTGACAAAATGGCCTTGGCTTCTCCATCACCTCTGACGTGGAAACCTCTGCCTATCTCAATAGCACTGTTCAGGTTGCAGTTGGTTACACAGTACTGTCGGTCTGGTTTCCCTTCATCACTGGGACAGCTGAGGTGCAAGGGCCAATGGGCGGCAAGCAGCCAGCTCAGTGGCAGGAAACATTTGCTCTTTTTGAGCATGAAGGCTCCTGTAGTCATGTGCTACTCTAAAGTTCTGGCTCTCAAATTTTATGGGAGTAGCAGTACCCTGAAGGTTTAGGAAGGAAGGCTTCCAAAAGCATAGGTGGCCGGGTCCCACCCCCAGAATTCTGGATTCAGAATTAGAATTTGTATTGAGCTTCTAGTGAGTCTATAGTTGCTGCTTCTAGTACCACACACAGGGAAGTGCACAGGAACTAAGCTTTGATGCCTGCAAATTGCTTGGGGATTGGGTTAAAATGCAGAATCTGTCTGGCTCATAGGGTCTAGGAAGAGATCTAAGAACCTGCTTTTCCCAGCATGCTCCCAGAAAATGTAACAGGAGGATGTTGTAATGCCAGGCTCAATGGAAGTGGTTTTCAAGACCAGCTGTACTTTAGCATCCCATTGGGGGCTAAGATTCTCAGTATCTCAGACCCTCTCCAAAGAAATCATATCAGGATTTCTTGGGAGGGACCCAGGCATTAGGATGCTATATGTGATTCCAACATGGAATGAAAACTGTTTCTGCTGTCACGTCCTCTAAAGTTTCAAACTTTGTGCATGTGTAGACTGTATTTGGCAGCCTGTGTGTTTGAGACAGGAGGGTCTCTTGTTCTCTGTGATCCCCAGACTTCTCGGGACTTCCCTGACTCCACCTCGAATCTTGCCACCACTGACTGTCTGTTGTGGACAGTCTTGAATGGTGGGCAGTCCCCCTTCTTATTTCTTCTCCGTTCACTCACCCATCCTATCTATGCTCCTTAAATTGCTACAGAGTTTTCATTTCCTTCCCAAACGCGACGCGTGTAAACATTTGAAACCAGCTTTCCCTCTTTCTGTCATGGGTTGACCATTCCCTGTTACCTCTTCCCCGTTCCTCTCATTTCAAGGTTCACACGTGTCGATATTCTGCTTGCACACTCTGGTGTGTGAACATGGCAATTCTAGGCAGCTAGCTTACCTCGTACAGTTGTGTCAATAGCGGCAGACTAGCTTTCTCTCAAATTGTCATTAGCTTGAAATGGCAGGCAGTGTTTTTGGTGACTGCACGGTTGGGATGACTTTAATTCAGTTTTCTATAAATAACAATTGGAGCCTTTCTTTCCAATGTGGTTTGCTTTCCTATGAGACTCAAAACTCCTAGCTTGACCTTGTGAATTGTATTTTTTAAAGATTTAAAAAAATATATACTTTATGTGTGTGTGAGCCAGCTTCAGTATATCTGCACCAAGTATATGTGTGTGAGGCTGGAAGACGTAGTGGAATCTGGGTGGGCTGGAGTTACAAGGGGTTGTGAGTAGCCCTGTGGGTGCTGGGACTTGAACCCTGGTCCTCTGAAAAAGCAGTCAGTGCTCTTAACCACTGAGCCATCTCTCCAGCTCTGTCCTATTTGATTGTGTTTTCAGACTAAAGTGTATGACATCACCCACTCTTCCCCGTCATGTTAATTTGCCATTTCTCTCTCTGATGAGCTCTTCTGAATCCCAATTCTGTCAGTTAGTGCAATCATTCTTTCCCAGCTTTGGGACAAACCCATTTTTCATAAACTTGCATTCTGTAGTTTTTGCCAAGTTATTAATTAAAATGTTGAACAGATGGGGCCAAAGGCAAGCTTTGCAGCAGGACACTAGACGTGCATTGCCAAGTCAGCGTGCATCCTTTAATTAGTGCTGCTTAAGTGGCTGCATACCCACCACTGTTCTAGTGTCTGGATCAAACTTCTCAATTTGCCCTGACGTGTTTTATTAAAGTCCACATTACATACCTTCAGGCTGCAATATTTTATCTATTGCATATTTATAATCTACCAGTCTAACAAAATAGAAAGATGTCGGATATAATTTCTTTGTGGAAACCTGTGCTGTCTTTGAATAATTGCTGCTTTTTTTTTCACTCTAAAAATATGCCCAGATTTAAGATCAAACTTGCTGGTTTGTAACATAGAAAACACACTGTGTGTGTGTGTGTGTGTGTGTGTGCGCGCGCGCGTGTGCGCGTGTGTATGGGCAGTGGTGAATACACAGGTATGGGTGTGTGGAGACTGAATGACTACCTCTGGAATCTGTCTCAGGAATGCTGTCAACCTCCTTGATACAGGGCTTTTCATCATCCTGGAGCTCACCCACTAGGATAGACTGGATGGCCAGTGAGCCCAGGGCCCCTCCTGTCTCCTCTCTGCTGTGCTGGCTGTGCGTGACGCAGCAGCTGGTGTTTTCACATGGGTTCTGAGGAACTGAACTCAGGCCCTTGTGTTTGCGAGGCAAGAGCTTTACCAGTCGAGTCACTGTCCAGTTGCCACGTTCCAATACTTGTCTTTAGTAGTTCCTCTTGCCTAGCATCAGATCAAGAAACTTGGAATTGTGGAGCCATTGTTAATCAGGTAGTTTTGCAGGTCCATCTTTGAACTTGGCTGCAGATATGCCCACGTCCACATTTGGCTGGCGTTTGGTACACTGTTAACCATTGCCATCTTACACTAAGACCCTCGTTTTCCAAACCTTCCAGAGATTAAGGCAAAGCCCAACCCTTTAGTTAACAAAATAGCTTAGCTTTCGCCAGCAACTGTCATGATTTCCAAATCTCTTACAGTTTAAATCTATAAATAAGGCCATGTTTATATAGATAGATATAGATATATAGATATATCTATATCAATCTATCTATCTATATATGTATGTACATATATATATATGGAGAGAGAGAGAGAGAGAGAGAGAGAGAGAGAGAGCGCGCCTTGGAAGCAAAATTTCAAGACTGCTCAAATCTGTGTTTCCCTGGATTGCAGCCCCAATAGGTTCCAAATAAATATTTAAATGTTATAATCTTTGCTCTTAAGTAGATACTGTTCTTGGTGGACAGAAGTTTTCTGCATGATTTCACTGACTCACTCCTCTCTCTGGGCTTCTCCCCCAATACAACCCCATGCACTTCATCTAGAGATGCAATAGAGATGCTACTTCCTTATGTATCTTAATTAGCCCTGGGCTGTAGTTGCCTCTCATAAGTCTTCCTTAGAAATGCTCTTCACAGTCCCTAGTATTAGTTGTTCAACACAGAGACGATGACAAGACCCCAAATCACCTCTGGAGACAGGCAGCCGAGCAATGAGAGATTCATGCATGAGCTTTACACTCCAAAGAGACTTTAAACAGAGGCCACTCCCCACGAAGTTTTATTTCTTGAGATACACAACACAGCATTTTGGCTTCTCCCAGGCACTTTGATGTTTGAGAGGACAGTGGCTTCATTCTAAAAAGCCCAGACCTCCTAACATTCAAAGGTTGAAGTGGAATTTTACTATTCATTTCCCAAGTCAGCTTGTATTCATATTTGTTGTTTTCTGAGACAGGGTCTTCTTGTAGCCCCAGATGGCCTGGAACTCACTATGTAGACTAGGCTGGCCTCTGTCTCACAGATCTCTGCCCATCTCTGCCTTCTAAGCACTGTGATGAAAGGTGTGCACCACCACACCCAATCCAACTTATGTTAATTTTAGCATTAGGTTTCCTTAAGAGAATACAAAGGCACATGCTAGTGACAATAAAGCACTGGTTTGGAGATCAGAGTTTGAATTTTAGGGCATAATTAACTCCATGGTATTAACTCCATGGTCCCCTCGCTTTCCTGAGAACTCCCTAGGAAGAAAGTGATTCTCAAAACTCTTTCAAAAAGTTGCCTGTTCCTTCCTTGCTCTAGGTACCCCATTAAGACAACAGTCCATGGAGGTTTGTTAAAGTAACTGCCGAAGTCTTCAGGCCAATGTGAATCCTCACAGATGTCCATGGAGGCTGACTGACCAGCCATGAGTGCGGACCATCTCATTCCATTTCAGAAGCCGAATCTTTCATCTTGCTTGCTTCGTGTAATTATCATCATTTAGTCAATTAATTTCTTCATTTATTTGGTGTTTGTGGAGGTCAGAGGTCTACACAGTCATTTTTCACCTTCCATTTTGACCAGCTCTTACTGAACCCGAAGTTTGAAGCTCAGTAATTCTGCTTGGCTGGTTGGTCAGTGACGCCACAGATCTACCTGTTTGTGCCTCCGAGGCCCTGAGGTTGTGGTGTGCTGCCATGACCAGTGTGTGTGTGTGTGTGTGTGTGTGTGTGTGTATGTGTATGCGTAGGTACACATGCCTTTGTTTGGGCAGAGGCCCAAGGAAGATGTCCAGTCTCCTACTCTATTACTCTATGCCTTTAAAGCAGGGTCTTTCACTGAACCTGGAGCGAAGTTGGTAGCCAGCAAGTCCAAGTGATCCATCCCCTCCCAATAACACTGGCTATAGGCAAATGCAGAGCCATGCCCAGCTTTTTTTTGTGGGTACTGGAATCCAAACTCAAGGATGCCATGCTTACACAGCAAGTGCTCTTACCCACAGAGAGATGTCCCCAGTTTTCATGTGTCTTCTGTTGGCAGAGGTACAAGGTGTCGTATCATTTACTTTAAAAAAAAGTATAGCTCTATTTGCATAAACAAGCAAATAAAAATGTTCCACCAATCCAAATGATTGAAATTTGGATTTATTTCTTTCTAAAGTTTGTACATTTACATATGTCATAGTATAATCCTTCACTATTTGCATGATTTCTATTACATAAAAACCATTTCGAATGCAATAAATTTTGTTGCTGTGAAACAACAAAATACCCTCAACCTTAAAAAAAAAACACAGGAACAGTTATAATCATGAACATTTACACAATCGAGAAATGTAGTATATATATCTCACAGCTTCTATACATATCAGGTGACCCACTTGTCTACAAGGGAAGTTTTACTTCAATAACAGTGAATTAGGGTAATATTTATATACAACTATTTTAATAAAAAATAAAGCAACTGTAAAATGTAAACTTAATTTTCAAAATATTCTTTAAACACTTTAACAATATCCACATAAATGGCTGTTCCATCCAGAAGACAACCACCATGAATGCCATTTTTGTAGATGGCATTTCTTGGATCTGGTGGGTGATGAGGAACAGGTTTCCAGTATATGGTGTAGTACCACTAGCTTACACAGGTCTGCTGATGCTGACAGTTTGGCCACTGAAAGGGAGGAGGCTGCTATCTTGTCACTACTTACTTCACAATTTGCAGGCCACATCTGGCACCAGGCAATGAAACTGAAACGACTGGTGGAGAAAACTTTGAAGGTAAAGGAATGTTAAGCACTGCAGATCACGCGGAGCCACAGGGAATATTACCCAGTTAATAGGCTGCAAAAGCTAACATTTTGTTTGATCTTAAAAGATACATACCACCACCACCGTGTATGTCCCACAGTAACCAAGGCTGACGGCATGGATTCTCCACATGTGTAAATTTCTATTCTAAAAGCGGGTTCCTAAAACTTGAGGTAGAAGAGAATGCAGGGAGGCTTGTAGGCCATTGCTCAACAGCTCTCATTGGGGCAGAGAATAGCTGAGCAAGTTTATGCTCCTCAACCCTTCCCGTAGAAATGAAATAGTATCCATTTCCAAAAATCTGGGAACAAAGGCAAAGATATCTGCTGACTCTGATCAAAACTCAGTGTGTTCTCCCCCCACCCCCACCACTTTTTTTTCCTTGCAAAGAGAAAATACACAGTCTCAGCCTTAGGCCGAGAATCTTTTTCATAACCTTTATCATGTGTCACCCTCAGTGACTGAGTCACCCTCAGAGCTGAAATCTTGCCTTAGAAGGGTCAAGCCACTGGGACAACTGGATTCCTAAGGAATCTGGAACCCAGGATTATCTGCTGCTGAGCAGAAGCCCAAGTGGAGTGGAAGGCCGAGAAGAAGCTCGAGAGAGGGCGGATAATCTCTCTCTGCAGTGCCCTGGGGTAAGGACTTAGAGCAGTGAGCCTCAGACCTGCTTCATTAGGTCATCCTTCATTAAGCCTTGTGGTTGGGACTCTTCTAGGTGCAGCCAAAGACTTGAGCAGACTGATGGGGAAAATACTAAGGGAACTTCCCAAATTCTCTCAACTCACCAACATTTTCAGGAATTGAAGCCAAGGTGCTTATTTTAGAACACTACTCGTGAGCTGAGCTCCTGACCCCACAAAAGGGCATACGCTTCAGCTCGGCTCCCCCGCCCCCGCCCACATTTACCTTGTTGATGGAGAAATCCCTAGCTATTCAGCACACTCCCATGTGAGCTTCCACTGGCACATCTGTGATGTACTGGCAGACAGTCCGCAGCTGGAGCACCCACGGTAATGTGGCTTCTTCATTTACACTCCTTAATTAAAGGAAAGATCTACAGGGCATGTGGTGGCTAAGCCACTGGACCATTAGAACTTCACCTGGGATACTGGGGGATCCTGGAGCCTTACTGTTTGTGAGCCACAAGAAAGCCACCAGGAAGGATGTGGCACGCATCCATCTCATTCTGTTTAAAAATGTAATGCCTCTCAAATTCATACATTAGTGTTCCATCAAATTCTTCCCTGGTCCTTGGAATACATCTACAATGCAGTTTTCACCCTCTTGGTTCATCACCTCTTTAGAATACTCTGGCCCTTTGTGTCTTGAAATCATGTATAACTTAAAACATTCATTGGGTGTGCAGGTAAGTATAGACAGATGAGGTCTTAGGCATGACAGCTTTCCTCCTGAACACCCAAGGGGACAGTACTCTGGTTCTGAATCTCTGAGGAGAAGGCTGAATACACACATGACCACCCCATGTGGAAGGCAGCTGGCTCCCCCTCCACTTCTGTTCAGTCTAATTACTCTGGTTCCTACAGCTTCAAAAAGCATCTTAATGACATCAAGAAAATCCATGTACATATATACTCTCTCTATGTGGATATGATTATCCATGTCAAGTGGTTACTTGGCTTTTCAAGATCCATGGCTTTATATTAAAGTCCAAACATTTCAAATGACTATGGCCTAAAATAAACCTTTCTTCTACAACTCAATTTCTGTATGATTTCACAATCAAATTGTTGTTTTTCTGCAATTCACAAAGAATTCTTAAAAGGAAATACTCTTGAGGAACTCAGACCCTGTGCATCAGCCCAGAGCTAGTCCACTACATGTAAAGAACAAATTAGGAAATATATTTGTAAAAAATAGTTTGAGATTGTAGAGTTAATAAAAACAAAACTCAAGTGTAACTACCAATACATGACTGCAGCCTGGAGCTGAAGATGAGTCTCCCACCCCACAGTTTCATTTCTCTGAATCAGACATGAAGACCTGAGGCAGCGTGTTCAAACAAAAGACACTGCACTCAACCACTCACTCAAACACAATCAGTCACCGCTTTAAATACACCAAACATGCTGGTTAATAAAACTTTAGTCTCTAATTATTTACACTCTATAATATAAGCAATAAGGTCAAACAACTAAGGCCAGTGGCTCTTCTTTGGGGAGAGGCAGGAAAAAGAGACCTAAGTATAAAAATATTAAATAAAGTTTTAACCTGGTCCTAAAGTCCTTTTACCTGTGATACTAGCTGCTAATTTGTGCAATTGCAAACCTGGAATACAGTACCCGATCTTGGGATGCCCTGATATACTTCAGTATCTGTGACATTCCTTTAAAGCAAAGAGGGTAAGGATGTGGCACCAGGAGAGTGATTGATCTACTCTAAAATATACATCGGTACATAAAGGATTCACTGGGTACTTATTTAGTTCTTCTGAAGGCTAAATCTTTTATTCTGGACTAATTACAACAATAAAGAACGTGAGCTCTAGAGCATCACACTTTGTAATAAGCCCCAAATTATCAGTTCAACTCCAAGTGCTCTGAATATGAAAGTTTCTAAGACTGCACAGGCTGGCTTTCCCCATTTCTTTCTGTATTTCTCAAATTATAATGAGCTACTTTTGTTGTATTGCACACTGTACACTTGAATAGATTCACAAACTTAGCTCAAAGTCACTTTTGCCCTGGTAGTTCAAAGCTTAAAGATGGAATTTTCTAGCATAAAGTCCTATTTAAAAAGTTAATCAAAATATCATTTGAATTTAAGTTTAATAAAACAATACCACTGTATGTACTCTCAACAATTTTACTATATATTCAGTCCTATGAGGTTTCTTACTTTCTTTTCATATTATACTGGTTGTTAAAGACAAAAATAATTTCAATATACACATACCATATACGGATACACAATCTACACACTGACGAACATACATACATACGACTATAAATATCCACAATACAACATTGGCAGATGACAGAAAGCATCTCCTTTGACACGCGACACAAGTGTTTTCCGAAATCCTGCAATACAACAGATACATACAGAGATTGCAAAGGATGCGCCCATAAGATCTAAGGAAACCTACAGTATATACAATTAACTTGTATTTCCTTGTTCTTGCATTCAAGTCAACAAGCCATCATGCAGATTCAAGTATTTACTGACATTCTCTTATGAAGACATTCTGTCTGGTATGCATGGAATGAGCCAACCATCCAAAGCAGAGGTACAAAAGGAGAATGACCTTGCCCTTCAGTTCTTTTAATTGTGAGGGATAGAAAGGGAAGCTGAGAGCAGAAGCAGAGACCAAGTACCCCTTGCTCACTGGATTATTTTATGTGGATTGCTGAAGTCCTCTGGATAGCTTGATGAGAGGGGATGTCAAATGTGGGTGGAGAAAGAGAGCTGAGGACCTAGGAGTCCACCAGCAGCCTGGCCTGGTTGAATTAAGATAGGAAGCCTGGAGCATGGTAGGTCTAGGGGCTCCCGTGCCTATGAAACTGACTGGTCTGTGTCTAATACCCATGCGCTAAAACAAAAGCAGATCCTATTTGAAATGGAAGGTGCACTATCATTCCTGAACTAGACTCTACTTTTAACCGTGACACTTATGTCTACGCTTTACAGTGGGAGCTTTATAAATGGAAAAGCATGCTGTCATCTGAAGTGCAAAGGAATCATTCTCTGCTAAAATCTGAAAGGTACTTATACCGACCTGCTAAAATCAGAGATTTGGATGTACAAAGCTAAGAAACAATGTCAAATGAACCTAAAATAAGTTTAACTGATGACTACTAGGAAAAAAAAAAAAAAAAAACCAAAGCATTCAAATTCCAAGGACAACTAACTGTATCTAAGGTCTCCACAGGGAAGACAGGGAGAGACTGACTTCTGTAAGGTCAGACTTCATCCAGACCTTTAAAAAGGCAGAGAAGATGTATATCTCAAGACAGAGCTGGTCCTGCCTTTTCTCAGAGCATGATCCTTTGGCCCTTGCTCTCTACACGATAAAGGAAGAAAGACAAAGGAGAGCCAGGGTACCTTTCTGCTGGTTAGGAAACTTCCCCTCAATTTCTGAAGTTCTGTGGATTGGCTTCAGAGTACAGCACAAACCTATATGGGCCTGGGACAGCCAGCTGTATTTTGCTCTTCCAGAATGAATTCCCTCACGTTATGTTTGTTTGGAAAACAGTCCTCAGTTTCAAGGTGAGGGCACTAGTAAGAAGAGCATAGAATGCCTTACAAACCACCAGGACTCTGCATAAGAAACGGTTGTGTCTTCCTTCCCTAAGATCAATTTTAAAAGTTACATCTAATTCAGGAATTATGTCTATCACAGGACTCTCTCACATGGCTGGTTTTACTGAGATTAATTAAATGCACAAAAGTAATGCTTGGCTTAAGTAGACATTGCTGAGTTAGGTAAATGGTATTTTTTAAAAGTACATTTCAGAAATCCTTATGATATACCAATAAAATAAGGATTCTTTGTGATAACTAGGTTTTGATCGCTAAAATCGAGTTCGCGGCATTGCCTTGTAGAAGCCAACATATGAAACAGGGTTGAACCCCAAAACTCTCACATATTTTATACATGGTCAGTTTTGCAAAAAAGACTACCATCAAAGTCTTTTGATGACTTGTTGAGATTTTCTCCACTAAAAATTATTATTAAGGGCATTTATATAAAGATGATAATCCTTTATCACATAAAGAGGAACTCCAAGGCTCTAGGTCACTGAGGTAGGGGCGAGAAGTACTCTGTGGCAGGGAGAGGGTAAAGTACCTTGGAAGAGAGGAGGAGGAGAGCTCCCTGTACCGTGCATTGGGCAACAGGCTCCGAGAAGCCATGGAAGGAACTGCCTTCCATTTCTTCTGACCAGATACTGTTGGAAAGAATTTGTCACCAAGCAAAGTGTGATTAGCTACAGACCAGACTCTCCAGCTTTGGTCAGACCAGAGGATGCTTCCTACCATAAGATAGGTCTGGCGTGCTACACGCACTCCCAGCAGCCAGCATCTGTCGTCTCTCCGGGAGCCTCAGGGAAGAGGCGTTTTGAGCCCACCCAAGGTGGGCAGCATTACACTAGGACAGTCTGGTATTCTGTCACAAAAGAATGTTACAATTATTTTTCAAGATAAATGATGCAGACATAGTGTTCTGCAACTTCAAAAGTGTCCTTGTCAATTGATTATCTATAAGCATGCCCAGAAGGCCCTAGAATCGACCTAAGAGAATCCTGTAACAGGAAAAGTGTCGTGGTGGTGATTTGTGAACATTTCAGGACTATTCTACATGTCAGAAACACTGCGGCAAGGTACCATTCAATGTATTAGATATGCTCTAAAGTACATACAAACACTATATACAGCGACACTTACTATGGGCAAACACATTCCAGCATACTAACTGTTCTTCATTTATTGATGCTCAAAGATGACAGGTCTAGGTACCTCTCTCCCCTCAGGGACTACAACTATTTAGGCAAAAATCTAACAGTAATAGCTCAGCTTAGGAAGAAAGGCAACTTGCTTGTGGAAATTTGGGATGCAGTAGGAAACTAAGAAATGGTTCAGGTACATAGAACACACTGGTAACCACCACGTTGGTAATTTCCGGGTTCTAAAAGATAAACTCAGTCATTGCCTTTACCTAAACAAGATGAGGGTTTAAGGAAGTTTTTCAGTGATGTTGCAAAAAACCCCAAAGCAAGCAAGTACAGTTCTGGAGAGGGGTTAATCTTCCCTGGGCACCTGCAAGAGGGCAGGTAATGATAATACTCCTGTAACTAAACGCTAGTACATCCTAATCTATCTCTAGAAACTACCATGATTTTCTAGCAGGTTTCTCTAACACACTGGAATCATGCTATTCATGCCAAGTAGCTGATTCTTTGGTCATAGTACCTTCAACTAATAAACTAAGTAGAAACAGCAAAAATGTCTAAGGGAGGAAAAGTATAAAATGTCACCTCATTAGCTTTGAGGATGTGCTTTTGGGAAGATGATAGTTTTAAGGAACACAGAGCCTCAGGGTTGGAAATCTTAGTCATAAGCCACAGAGCAAGCTCACCTTTTCTTCCTCTATGAGACAATATTCTACTTATTACCCTGGATTTCAAAGCAACTGCTGTGACTCTAGGTGAAATTATTTTGAGTATAACATAAAAAATGAGATTTAACATATACAAAGATATTTAGGAGCAACTATAATACGGATAGAGACGATGACTATCATACCACACATGCGCAACTATAATATGAATAAAGTGAGACGACAACTTCATACCACACATGCAATCAGCAAATTCCTCCGTCTTCCATCCCGTTCATTCAGACCGTCAGAACTAGTCTAAAGAATCTTTGCTCTTTGCTGAAGAACTACATCTGTGTTCTGCTCCCTTGGTTTGTCTTGGTATAAGGAAACAACAGAAGGGTTCCATTTTTAACATTATTTTGTTACAACCAGGACATGACCCCGTGCCTGTGCAAGTGTGTAGACTAACAATGAATCTGTCCCTGGAAAGATGTTAGCAACAACCGAGATGAATCTGATTCCTAGTCTAGACCCTGTGGGAGTGAGTTAACACATGGCTATAGACTTAATACCTTACTGCTGTAGCTCCCGAAGAGCTGATTGTTGCTACTATCCCTCAGAAAACAAAAGCATCTTTGTACCAGTCCATCCTCAGCCTCCAATGGCAAGATGACTCCATTTTCTCTTTCCCTTGCGTGGCTGGGATGGAATCCACACTGCAGGCACGCTAAGTGCCTCCTTAAGTTTTCCAGCCCTCCAATCTCCATGCTCCCTGTCTCTCCTGCTTCCAGCAGGGTCAGAACTCAACAACAGGTGCCACGATGCAGGCAGAGGTGCACCACCCTGAGACACCCTGACTCCCAGGTGTCATTCTCACATGAACATCTGTGAGCACTCAACTTCACCTCCGTGACTGGGCAAGATTTCACATGTAAAGGCTAGGATTTGCCAAATCACAATGTTTGTCCAGTTAAGTGTTTCACAACAGATTAAAGATTTTCAACTTAAAAGAGTACAACAGTTGTTTGAGAATATGTAAAGCAACTGAGTTGAGTGCAAATAAGAGAAAAAAAGTGGAGGGAGAAGGGATCTGCAATTCTTTCTGAAATCATGATCCTCTGCCCCTCACAAAAAGGTGCATTAGTTACAGAGTTGCAAAAATCATCAAAGCAAAGAAATCAAGAGCAAAGACAATCTGTACAGAAACTAACAAAAATAGACAATATAAAAGTTACTAATGCACCATATAGTCACAGACTATTGTTTTTTTTAATATATTCACGGATTACCAGAAAGATCTTGAAAAACCCTATTTTGCTCCATGACCAGCACTTCCTGGCCACAGATGGACTCTAAGTAACTTTTTGCTTAATGCTGGTCGTTTCAGGTCGGTGGTCCTTCCTCTCCGACACATTACGTTTGACCTTGGCAGTGATTGGAGATGAGTCTGGGTTCAGCGAAGGACTCGAGTGCGACTTCTTTAGTCCCGCAGCCTCACTTTCCTCTTTGCTCAGGAGTTCCTTGCCGCCTCCTTTCAGAATGCTGACATAAATTTCATAACGGCTTTTCTGAAGGCAAAATCAGACAAGAACAGCAGTCAGTATGGCTCACAACTGCATGGGTGAAGCATATCTATCATGCTCACTACCTGGAGAAAGTGAGTGGCTGCTTGAACACCTGACTTGATCCCAAGCTGACAAATCATTCAGGTACTTATTGGGCATATGAGACGAAGTAATTTCAGTACAAAGATGAATGGACTCATTCATTCAGATAAGAAATTTGGCAAGAATTTCTATATGACCATTTTTCTGGACTCTGGAGGAATGCCAATCTACTGGATGCAGTTGCCATGGAACACACAGGCCTAAGAGTATCTAGGATTGGGGAGGGGAAACTTCTGGTCACATGAAACTCCTATGTGTGTCTTGGGCCTCATATAAACTTGTCTTGGACATAGATATTTACTCACTGTAACTCATAGACTCCACTGGAGAGTCTTTCCATGCTGAACCTCCACCCCTCCAACCCCCCTTCCCCCGTCCCCCGTAAGACCGATGCACCTTCTAGAGGCGATTTTAAATTTTCCTCCATTGTTTTTCGATTTTAAATTATCCTCCATTGTTTTTCTTCTAAGAGCTGTCGAATCTCATTCTTGGGCTGCTATGAAGAGAGGCTGCCAGGAACAGGATGAAGCCTGCAGAGCTTAGAATTCTTTTTCTGAAGCTTTTCTCACTCTGCATTTGTTTGACAGCTATTTATGGAGTGCCTTCTATGTTTTAGACAGCCCATTTCTTTCCCAGTCTCTCTTATGTCTTGATCTTTTTTCTAACAGCTAGGAACACTGCCGGGGCTGTGTGTTGTTTTTATCCAAATCACTCAGTACAACAATTGCATAGACATGTTGCAAATTATAAGAAAGGGTCTCAGATTGTTGATTTGATACATTTTAGTCAAAATATGCCTTTCACTATGCTGTTTCCACACATGAAGACTTTGGACAAGGCCTACAGCATTGTATTTCTGAACAAATGGACATGCCAGTTACAAACCATGTGTGTGTCAGTGTGTGGTTATTTGTATCCCAGAGTAGGTACCCAAAAAGGACAGTGTAGATGCCCCTGGAGTTGGATTTATAGGCAGTTGGGAGCCTCCCAACATGTGTGTTGGGAACCAAACTTATGTCCTCTGAAAGTGGAGAACACATTCTTAACTGCTGAGCCATCTCTCCAGTCACATAACCTTACTCTGTTTTCCTTTGACATGATTCCTAAAGCTGTCACCATGTGATGTAAGGCAGGAGGTATGGGTCAAAAGGACATGATAAGCCTGAGGAGAATAGAAAGATAAAAGAGCCTGATTTCTTGACCCAATGAACTGGATCTAACCAATCCTAAGACTCCTAACACTCTTAATAACAATGAATCAGAAATTTCCTTATATAAGTCACTATAGCAACTACTGTTATTTGTAGGTGAAAAGGAAGGCATTACTAATTGATACATATTCTAATTTTAATAAGGAAAAAACAAAGTAAAAATCATGGAAACATACTATCAGAGAGCCACAGGAAAGCTTAGTAAGAGCACCTGCTAATAAAAATTTCAAAATGTTATGTATTGCTATACATATCCTGAAATCAGAAGACTGAGCTAGAAATCCAAAAGACATGGCAGTTTTAAAATCCTATTCATGCAAAGAATTTATTAGTCTGTCTCCAAACTGCCTTGGTGGCAAGATTAAAATGCAGAAAAGATTACTCTCAATAAGAACGAGATTCAGTAAAAATGATCTATAGGTGGTTTAAAAATGGACTCAGGAAGCTGGGGTGAGGGACAGTATCCCCAGAAACAAGAAACATGTAATGAAGGGTTGTGAAGGGCAGTGTTCTGGATGACATGAAAGGGGACAAAGAGAAGGTGACCAGAGGTGGCAGAGTCAGTTTCTATTACTGTGAAGGAGCTGACAGTACTGGGAGAATTTACTTGAGAAACAGATGAAGAAAAATCCATTATAAGGCTATTGGTCAAATAAATTACTTCAGTTTTCCAATCAACAAATAAAGGGAATGGCACAGAGGCCCCACAGTGTCATCAGATCAGAAGAAAGGTCAAAGCAGAAAGGGTGAACAAGGACCAGAAAACAAGGACTACTCTACTGTTGAGAGAAATTAAAATAAGAAAACATGGTAGGTTTCCGAATGTGTAAGTGGCTGTACGCCATAGAAATCAGAAGATTTAAAACAAGAGATAGAGGCCACAGACCCTGGAAACACTGACATCTTTAAAAAACAAAACGAAAAACAAAAAAAAGGAACAAACCAGTCCCTGAGTCTAACCCTGGCTAAAACCAAAGCAGATATATATGTTCTAAACATTTTAGCAAAATATAGCTTTCATCTTGGAACAGGCCAGCGGGCATCTTTCCATGATTACAGATTCATTCAAATGGCAAAGCCTTTCTCAGTGACTGTGAGGCAAAACTAACTCCCTGTCAATAAAGAAAAATGACTCTGAAAGTCCTTTCTTCAGTTTTCAGTTTTCATGGTGTTCTTTTGGGAGCCGGAAGGTTGGATTTCTACCTAACCATATGATCTCATCCTTGAGGTTACCTTTTTAAAAAAAAAAGTATTTTATTATTTTTATGTGTATGAATGTATTGCCTTCATGTATGTAAGTGCACTCACACTGTGCAATGCCCACAGAGGTCAGAAGAGGGCACTGGATTTCCTGGAACTGAGTTACAGATGGTTGTTAGTCACCACATGAGTGCTGGGAACTGAACTTGGTCTTCTACAAGAGCAGCCAGGGCTCTTAAGCCCTGAGTCATCTCTCCAGCCCCAAGGGATTACTTTCTTTCTTCCTGTCATAGAAAACATGTTCACACTGATTCTCCCAAGATCAATTATGAAATGTAAAACTGATATATAAGGCAAAACAATGCACAGGTAAGAGAACTTGTATTTTAACTCAGTCTCAGTGGCTATACATACTCTGGTGGTGCACTGGGACCCTTCAGTACATGCATACAAAGGGTGATGATAAGATCAGAGTAGTTGTCTAAGTATCGCCTCAAACATGGTGTTAAGAACAGTCAAAACTCTTTCTACTCTTGTCAAATTTTCAATTAATTATCGTCAACATCAGTTATGCTACCTACTGTAAGACAGCACATTAGAAGTTATTCCTTCTCTCCAATAGTGTTCCTCTAGCTGTCCCCTTGTCCAACTCCTTTCCAGCCTGCGGTAACCATGGCTGTACCTTTCATTTCTGTCAGGCCAGGATTTCAGCAACCACATAAGAGAGTGAACATGTGAAACTTCTCTATGTCTGACTTCCGATGACAGCCTCCAGTTCCATCTATGTTTCCAGATATTCATTTATGGATGACACATATACATTAATATAATATCTTTTCTTTATCCATTCATCCATCCACTGATGGACACCTAGGTTGATTCCATGTCTGGGCTACTGGGCTACAATAAGCGCATGAATGGAAGATGTCTCTCTGGCATCTGAGTTCAGTTGCTCTGGATAGCACACGGAGCAGTGGGACTGCCTGATCATCTGGGAAGTCTGTTTGTGAGTTCTGAGCAGCAGCAATGGCTGTGCCAGCTCACATCACAACCAACTGCACTCGAGGCTTCTACTCTCCCTTGCATCTCTACTGGAACCTTGTACTGTTCTGGCCTTTAATTTCCTTAACTTTATTCTTATTTGATGTGCTTCAGTGTTTTCTGCCTGGACATATGCAAATGTATCTGTGCATACAATGCCCGTGGAGGTCAGAAGAAGGCATTGGATCTTCTGGAATGACAGCTTTGAATGTTTGCTAGCCACCATTTGGGTGCTGGGAATCAGATCTGGGTCCTCTGGGAGGCAGCCAGTGCTCGTAACCTCTGGGCTATCTCTCCAGATAGCTCATTTTTGCTTTGGATTTTTTTCTTTTCTCCAAGATGAGTGATATTGAGCACTGTTTCATGCTTGTTGGCCATCTGCACGTTCTCTTTTGGGAAACCCTTCAGGTTTACTTGCCTCTCGCCTTTTCCTCTACCCTACGGCCTCGCCACCAACATCCACTCCATTCTACTGCTTGTATTTTCTAATGAAGTTTCTCTTTTTGCTGGTATTTGAGCTCTTAACATTCTGGCTATTACTCAACAGATGAATGGTTGGCAAGCATTTTCTCTCACTTAGCAAGCTGCTTCTTCATGTCCTGGATGAGACCCTGTGCTCTGCGGCAGCTTCTTAGAGAGACTGTAACGCCATCTGCTCACGGTTACTCGCATTGTCTATGCTCTTGGAATCACAGTCCCCCAGATCGTCCCAGACCAACATCCTCAAGTGCTGGGTTTCCCTATAGTTAGTTCCCTTCTTGCCCTCTCTCCACCTCCTCTCTTTCACTCTGTGCCTTCTTTTCTCCCTCCCTCTTTCCCTTTTTTGGGGGGTGTCTGTGTGTTCATGTATGTGTATGTGCATGCACATATGTGTGTGCATGCATGTGGGGGCCAGATGTAGATATTCGCTTTTTTACATGGGGGCTGGGATTTGAACTCAGGCTCTCATGCTAGCATTTTACTAACTGAGCCATCTTTCCTTCCCCTCCCCAATGGTTATTCTTTTAAAAAGCATTTTAAAGGTCTGATGTACCAGGCTAAAAAATGTTAATCAATATTTAAATGGCCAACATTCACTAAAAAATCTGAAAAGTGACATTTAGAGAGGGAGGGACTGCTGCTTCCTTAACAGACTGTTCCTTCTTGCTAATGGAAATTACTAATTCCTTCAATTCCTTCCTCCCTCCTTCCCTCCCTTCATTGAGACAGGGTCTCCCTGTAGCCCAAGCTGGCCTGGAACTTGCTATGCAGACTAGGATGTCCTTGATCTCACAGAGATATACCTGCCTTTGCCTCCCTAGTGCAGGGATTAAAGGTGTGTGCCACCATGCCTGGCTGAATTTTATTTTTTAATTAAGGATTTCTAAATGACCAGCCTGAGGAGAGGAAGCATAGGTTACACCTAAGTATGATAACTCTTACCCCTGCTTCAGACTCCTCTGCAACCATGCGGCCCGGCCGTGGCCACAAATGGGAATGGAGAAATCTGCTAAGGTATTTTTGTCTGATAACAGCTGATAAACCAAATATCTATGTTAGCCATTTTGAAGCCATGAAATAAGTATGGAAATAAAAAAAGTCAATATGCTCATGAAAGCAGATTAAAACTCTGGAAAGGTTGTACACTCACGATGACATCATGGAGCAGTCAGGAGCCCACTCACATTTTTCTTAGGTGAGAGACAAGAATATATACATGGTTTAAACATTTGGTTAGTTTTCTATGGGTAGTCAAAAGCATTCCTGACTAATAAAATACTCAACACATAGTGTGTTGGATAGTTTTGGTGTCAACTTGACACACTGGGTTGAGGGAGCCTCAATCAGGGAATTGCCTCCATTGGACTGGCTCATGGCCATGTCTGTGGAGTATTTTCCTGATTGTTGAATGATGTGAGAAGGCCCAGACCACTGTGTGTGGTGCCACACCTGGGCATGCTGTTCTGTATTGTATAAGAAAGCAGGATGAATGAGTGTGGGCCAGAGAAACAAGCCAGTACACAGCGTTCCTCCACGGCCTGCGCTCCAGCTCCTGACTCCAGGTTCCTGCCCTGAGTTCCTACCTTGGCTCCCTCAGTGAAGAACTGTGACCTGGGAGATATAAGCTAAACAAACCCTTTCCTCTCCAAGTCAGTATTGGTTAGAGTGTTTTGTCACAGTAATTGAAGGTAAACTAGAACATAGCTTGATCTTGATCATCAAAAAAAAACAAAAGAAGCTCATTGAGCAGCATTTTCAAATCCAGTCTTAATTTTATATAAGAGGAAAAGATTTGATTGATGAATCATGCTATAGTATAACTTTGTAAGGATTTTATTTTTTACTGAATATTCAATGAATAATTGATAGATATTACTTTGTTACTGGTCGTACTGTGATTACATAATGAGTATTAAGCCAGCAACTATTATTTCCCTGCCTAGTTTTATAACACTTACTTTATCTGTGGGGCTGAATTCATACCTGAGATTTTCTAAGAGATTCTAAGCGTTAATCAAAGATCTGAGAATTCTAAATCATTTTTAAGGTTCCAGAGTCTGATTAGCATACTGATTTAGAGAACATCCTAGAGACAATTTTTAAATCACAAAGAAGAAAATTTGGTAATAAAAATTTCTCTCCTTGGGGCCAGAGAGATGGCTCAGTGGTTCAGAGCACTGGCTGCTCTTGCCGAGAACCCAGGTTTGATTCCCAGCACGCACATGGTGGCCAGCAAGTCTGTAACTCCAGTTCCAGTTCCATGGGATCCAATACCCTCTTCTGACCTCTGCAGGCGTTGCATGACACAGGTGCATTTACAGAAATGCAGACAATACACTCAGAAATATTAAAAAATAAATAAATAAAAAATTTCTATCCTCGACCCCATTTTCTCTGTATTCTGTCCATTCTGTAAGTCCCGTTCCTCTACCTTTGGAATGTATCATGTCATTACTTACTGCTTCTCCCACTTCTTTTTGAAGCATAATCACCCCATGAAGCATAATCACTGCCTGGACTGTTGGAGCAGCTCCCACACAGCTGTGCTCTGCTCCCTTCCCCGTCCTCTCTGTACACTCCTTTCAAAAGACGGTGATATGAAATGTACGTTTGGGCAAGCTATCACTGTACAAGGTACTCCGTTCAATGTCTTCCCATCCTTAAAATTCTTCTCAACCCCAAATCCTTAAAAGTGACCTAGAAACTTCTAAGGTCTGTCAAGGGCCACTTCCTGTGCCTCATGCCTCTGGTTTACTCTCTCACAGTGCTCTCTGCGCCCACTGAGCACCTGGGCGTCTGCCTCTTGGTTGTCCTTAACTGTGACAGACACATTGCTTCCTCGGGGACCTTTGGTATTTGCTCTTTACCCAGAAATCCAAGAGGCTCACCCTCCAGCATCCTCCATCAGGTTCAGATTTCACTCAGGTATTGCCACCACACAAAGGTCCTTCCAAATCTAAAACTACCATATCTAGTCTCTTCCTCTCCTTGTTTATTGTCTTTACCACTTCTTCCCATCAAACTGCCTTATATTTTACTTTTAGTAAAACTCCTTTGTTCCCAAACTCTAGATGGTCTCACATGAAGGCAAAAAGACTCTGCTTCTGTTTACTAATAGTGAACATTAAATATCCATTGAATGAATGGATGGAAAGAAAAGAAAAAGTAAAAGAAAACTAATTTACTCAAGTCCAGTAGAAAATATTATGCGCCATATATTTTATATCTGGAGACTATGTCAATTTACAGAAAAATGAAAACATGAATACGGATGTTGACAGATGATGCCTGGCCAGGTCTTCGTTCAGGAATCTTTGTGACATGCCACCCACCATTCCCTTCTCATGTTTTCTACAAATCACTCCCATGTGACCTTTTCGTTCCAAGCTACCACATGGCCAAGGCTTACTCCTCATCTCCCCTTGACTTGGTTGTCAAGACAGTACCTATGACAAACTCCACGCAGGGTATCAAAAATAGGCTGCTTGGCTGAGAATGAGTTCCTCTTGTCAGAGACAGGAGTATATTTTGGAGGATCATAAAACACATACCTATTTTGTGAGTATCTCTTACAGAGCGGTAAAAGAAGAACAGACTTTATTGCCCAATGTAAGCTTAAAAGTAAAATGAGAAACTGGACTACTACGCATGGTCTCTGGTGCTTTCTCATTTGAACACTGACTTGATCTCATTCTGATGTGCAGAGAGGCCTGCATGGTCATTAGCAGAAGCACACATGAAAGAGATAAAGGTTGTTATTTTTAAAAATCTAGATTCTGCCTGCATGGTGATTCTCACATATCATTTATATATAATGTGTCTGGATCACACATGTGGTTTGATATAGATGTGGATTCTATATCAAGATACAGATTCTTTGGGCCCCTGAGCTAGCGAATATTAGTCTCATCAATATTAATAGTAGAAGGAATTGTCACTAGACAGACAGCAACAATATTGAAACAGTATTCACTGCTTTGACAATGGATGATCAAATGTGGAGCACATGGGAAAAAAGGATGCAGAAATAACAAAAGAGAAGCTGTTTTTTGATTTCTATCATGTTACAAAGACATCTTTACACAAGAATTAACACAAGCCCTGATAGGGGACATTAAAAATGAGATGGGATGTCTAGAAAATGGATCCAGAGAAGCCACAGTGGCAGTGAGAAAATAGTCTTGCAAGATATACCTCTTGTTGACAACATCATTAAGTTAATAACTCTGGGCGTTAATTCATTCTTTTAAAAACATTTTATTTTTTATTTTTATTTATTTTATATGAGTGTTTTGCCTGTGTGTAAGATGTAAGTGTACCACATGCCTGCAGTGCCTGAGGAGGATAGAAGAGTGCACTGGGTCCTTTGGAACTCAAGTTATGAATGGCTGTTAGCTGCCATCTGGATGCTGGGAACTGAACCTATGTGCTCTGCAAGAACAGCCAGTGCTCTTAACTGCTAAGTCATCCTCCAGCCCTGGTCTTAATTCATTGTAAATTGTTCTGTCTTCATTACACAATCCCTTCAGATATGTGTCTTTCATTAAAAAGAGCAAAGAGAGTTTGTGAAAAGGTATGCCTCAGGACACTTTGCTTCCTTTGGTGATGTTATTAAAGATTCTGTCTCAGTCTCTGCAAATATATTCTCAGATCAATTCTAAACAATTTCTGAGCTGCACGCTCAGCCTCCTTCCTCAGGATGTCCTGACAGTATAAACAGAGTCTAGAGGTGTAGACTGTATGACCTAATCCCACTACTCAAAAGCCACTTGGGATGGGACTTTTACCAAGTCAAGAAGCAGAGGCTACTCTGCCCATAAGCATCTAAATACTGCATCTTGGAGATGGGACATTTGGCAAGCTCTTTCTAGTTCTTCATTAGGCTTCACTATTTTCATGAAGCTTCCATGAACTTCTCTCCAAGAGCCAAGGAGAGTTCAAATACTAGTGGCTTCTTTTTCCACTAAACTATTTTCTTCAACATGTAAACTCCCTATTTAATCTTTTTAAAAAATTTTTACTATTTTTAATTAAGCTTATCTTCAAGTACCCATGAAAATCTTTCCCAAATACATAGGAAAAGTCTCTTTTTACTAGTAGGAAAGCCTATGGGGAATGAATAACAAATACTGTGTCTAAGGACAAGTAAGATGCCACTAGGGTTGAATGTTAATTGCTCCCTGAAAGAGATTTCAGCTTTTGATAGTTTTTGAATAAAAATTTAATCACATCCACATATAAACTTACAGCTGGCATCTGGCAGTCTCTTTTCTCCTGAGTCCTACACACCATTTCACATTTATTAATAGAATAGTATCTCCTTTAGATCTATCTCTGATGGAAGAACACAACAGTAACCACCTGAATGAAAATCAAAGTACTCTGCAATATTCACTCACTATCTCATTTATATTCAAAGCCCACAGCTCCGGCAATCAAGTGCTGAATACATTTCCTCCTGACATTTCGTTTGCTCAGTCAGGTAGGGTAAAAGGCCATCTTTAGACAAAATGAGCAGAAAACTAGTAATGTCATGTATATGGCAGAGCGCATATTGCTTCTAGATCTCTGCACTGGAAATTAAAGAAATAAACCCCATGTCACAAGTAACAGGGAGCTTCCAAAGTGGCTGCTTATTTGAGTACAGACTAGTCTCTCCATTCTGTGTTCTGGGTGGCGTGGCAGGACTGAGGCACAATTACTTTCTCCTTCACCACTTGGCTGTATCACCTCTATCTCCTAACTTCAGAAAGCAGCACCAGGGCTGGAGAGGCAGTTCAGCCATTAAGAGTACTGGCTGCTTTTGCAAAGGACCCAGGATGGATTCCCGTACCCACATGGCCGCTAACAACCATCCATAACTCCCGTTGCAGGGGATCGGATGCCCCCTTTTGATCTCCATGGCCCTTGCATGACACAGGTGCATTTACATACAAGCAGGAAATATGCTCATACACGTAAATAAAAATAATAAATAAAACATTTTTTTAAAGTAGCAGCACCAGCTGGGACTTGAGAGCTTTCTGCCTATTTTTTTCCCTATCAGACATCTGCATGCACTAGTAACCCCCTATCTAAGATACCGCAAATACCATATATTGTCAGTGTAAAGAATTTGTGTTTTAGAAAAACCTAAAGATGTATACATTCTGTTCTTCTGATTCAGCTTTGCTTTCTGCTATAATATTCTCTAAATAAGCTTCATGAGTACAGTTTTGAAAAGAATATAAATGAAAATCTTACTATTACACAATGATATAAGCAGAAGTCAAATGTTGGGTACTAACAGAGACAAAATGGGCTGTGCTTATAGAGTGCTTTCAGAGCTTGTCCTGTCGTGATTCTATGGTCTTTGCTTTGCTGCCATTATATTCCTATGGAATTCAGTCTGTGGAAGAAATTTAAATATCAAAGCAAACTGAGACAGTCCCTCCAATATACTGTCCATAGGACGTGAAGATCATGCTCTTGCCCTACCTAGAGCAAAGAATTCAGACCTGTGTAAATGAGTTTCTCTCTTAACCGTCTACTAAAACCCCACCAGGCTCAAACCCATAACATCTTGTAATTTACTTCCTGTATCCTCCCTGGAGATTGACTGAAGTTAGGGCCTTGTGGGAGCGAGGCAGGTGTATTACTTTTGAAGCACATCTTCAGGTCTTGTCTTACTTTTCATTTTGAGACAAGGTATCACTAAGTTGCCTGAACTAGCCTTGAATTCACTCCATAGCACAGGCTGGCCCTGAATTCTGGATTCTTCCATCTCAGCCTCCTGAGGAGCTAGAATTACAGGCCTGCACAAACAGGTTTGCTACATTACGGTTTTCATGAAAGCAGAACACTACAATCCATAGAAAGCCACAGACTCCTTTCTTTTCTAGAAATGTCTTTGTCCTTGTTCTTCCCTTCTCTCTCTACAAAGCGCTTTAGGCGAATTCTTTAGTTACACAAACCCTTTCTTATAAGACATCCTCAGCTCTACCCACACCAATCACAATTCTTTATAAGGGATACTATCCCACACCCTGTTTATGGTTCATGCCTTCAAAACATATTGGAAACCTGTAAGATTCTTTGAATTCTTATGGTTTCCTGAGCTGCAACTCTATTTCTTAATCAATCTGTACCTATTTCTCTGTACTTCTTGGCTTATTTGTGATTTTATACATATATGAACAATTTTTAAAAATATTTTGTTTAAACTTGAAGTCTACAGAGATGTTTTGGACCATACTCACATAAACAGTATCAATGTTTGCTCTCCTCACCCACAAAAATGATCTCCTCTTAAGTTGGGAAAGTAAGCAGTTTTTATTTTAAAATCCTCAAGAGAAAAGTATATAGACTTTTTTTCTAGAAAATAACTTTCCTATTTAACACAGAAAATGAAGATAAAACACTCCATGTAAATATTTGTTTTTTTTTGAAAAAGCAAAGAACACGGTCCTTTCCCTTATCTGAATCCAGAGTTAACCTATATAAGGATTCAGCACCAACAGTCAGAAAGCTTACAACCTACAGATAGTAAAATGTAACTTATAAAAAGCCCAAGGGGGAACTGGGAAGGAAATGACCAATATTTTGGAATGTGAACTTTCTTTTTATAGAAAAACGTATGCAGCTTGCTCATTTTGCTGGCATTGATATTATAAAGCATACAATGGGATGAGAGAAGACCCATCTTTACCAGGCAGGCTTCCTTCACACTGTACAGTCACCTAAGAGAAGTAACCAAAGCACCAAACAACTGTCTGCTATATTAAAATACACATCATCCAAAAACCACAGCACAAATCATAGCAAACCGATAGAGGTACCTCAGAACTGCATGTCAGCTCCATTTCCATCACTTAAAGCATGGAGCACTCAGGTTATAAATTAGATCTTAAGCAGTTTTCATGGACTAATCTAGCCATGTCCAATATAATTGCTCCTCATTGCATGAAATTGCAGGACACAGAGAATGGAGCTAGTTTGTATTGAGACACACCACAGCTGTAAAATAGCTTCATGATATTTTATATGAACCATGTTTAAAAGACAGTCGGGCATACAAAATTAAAAAAAAAAACAATTTACCACAATTAATTTCCTCTGTATCAGTTTTTGAATGAATTTATGACCCATTCTCAGCAAAAGATTTTTGGAGTAATAGTTTTCAGCTTCTCAACTTTGAGCATAGTCTTAGCTACGGACTTGTGCCATATGACTCATATTGTGTTATAGTCTAGTCCCTGTGTGTCTAATCTATTGAGAGTTTATATCATGAGGCTGTTAACTTTTGTTTAGTGCATCTGTTAAGATTATCATATGTTTCTTGTATTTCATTCCATTGAAGTGTTTTATCATATCTGCTGATGGTCACACAATGACCTACTGTGGCAGTCCTGAGTTTAGGCAAGAATAACCACGATGAACAATCCTTCTGCTGTGCCTCTGAATTCAGCTATCTCTTCTTTTGTTTATGAGGGATGTGGCGTTATGCTTTTCTTTTCTTATACTCTCTTTGTTGGCTTTAGTAGCAGGATAATGTCACTTTCAAAAAATGAGCTAAGTAGCGATGACTCCTTTTCAGTTTGTGGGGGAGATCTTAAGCAGAACTGATCTAATTCTTTAAGGGCCATAAAGCCATCAGATCCTGATCTTTGATGGGAAACTGTTCATTAATAATTCAGTCATTGTACTCATGATTTGTTCGTTCTCTATAACCAGTTCTGATAGGTTGCATATATACAGAAATTGATCTATTCCTCATAGGTTATCTCATCACATGGTATATAATCTGGGAAGTAGCTAGAGCTTTTGCATTTCTGGGCTGTCATATGTAATGTCTCTTCTTCCATTTCTGAATGTTTATTAGATTCTTTGTTCTTTTTCTTTGCTTATTTCTCTTTTGTAAACAAACTCACTCTAGTTATCGTTTCTTTCAATTTTTAAATGTAGGCACTAGAAAATTCAAGGTGCTATATATGTGGTTCACACTATATTCCTACTAGGCAACACTGATCTAGGTCCCCTGACATTCCCATTCTGAAATTCTTACCCCACATTTAGCAAGCCCAGGGATGATTTTGAAAATCAAAATTTTCTTATTAGTGTAATAAAAAAATTGGTGTTAGTCTATCACTTTCAGAAGAAAAAACAAGAGGAGGAACTTTATTGGATGGTTCACCTAATCCTATCTCATCTTTATGACTTGAAAACTGGGGCACAAAAAAGAAGTCTGTGTACCCAGTATCTCAGTGTTAAGACTGAAATGACCTTCTGACTCCTAGTCTCTGCTACTTTTACTTAAAAGAATCTCTGCACATATTTGCCCTTTCCTTCAGACAGCATCTTAACCAAAAGGAAAGACTCATCAGAGAAGGAACTTCAGGCAAACATGCACTGTTGATAAAGGAAGGACTCTGCCTATGAGTCATTTCAAGCAACGTGACTAGATGCTTAGTCTGCCTTCTCAGGCAAGGCCCTGGCTGTCTGCAATCACTTCCTTCAATGAGGCTCAAAGAATCTGTTGCTAGGCTTTTCTCCCCTTCACGGGCAACTGCAGTCATTTAAAGATTAAAATTCAGAGCCTCTTGGTCCTTTTTCATTCTGTAATACAAAATGAAATTTGAAATGACAATGCAGGAATTGTGTATCTCTTATTAACTGGAGTGAGCATTTAGACAATTGCTGATCTTAGGTCTCTACCTTTTGACTTATAATTATAAGATAGCATTCCACTAAAAAGAAAATTTCAATTTCCTCAAGAATTCTATTAACCTATACTATTTTGGCTCCTCAAATCCAAATGCATACCACTATGTCTGTGATGCTGCCTACAAAGGAGATGGTATTCAGTTTCAGGACAGCCCCCAGTTACACTGACTAAGACTGATTATTTTTAAGTAGGTTAATGGGATTTCTCCTTTGCTATCACTAGGGAAAAGGGGCAACAGCTCCTGCCTTTGTACTTTCATGAACAAGGTCACATAACTATATAGCTTTGTTTTTCAAAGGTGGGCCTGCTTTGTGGCATGTGACAGAGTGCTGAGTTATGCCTACACTGCTCCTAAGAAAGCAAAGGCTGTCGGTTACATAGCCCCCAATGTGATAATTACTAACTCAGTGTTGACAAATAGGAGATGAACAATCTGAGGAAATAATTAGAATTTTTTCTTTTCTCGAAAGAAAATGTACCAAATAAACTTCCTACCAACAACTCTGCAACAGAATATACTCAACAGTAACACTGAAAGTTTAGCAAATTTCAATTTATGTTGTGTGTCATTCAGATATGAAATTGTTTTGGGTTCCTTTCATGACTAATTGCAACGTATTCTTGTTCCTAAATACATCAGTGTGAGAAGGAATAATATGAGTTTAATTGACAAACAAAATAAAAAATATAGAATAAGATGTATCTTGCTTCGAGAATGCCCCAGATTTTTTAGATTTAAAATATTCTGTCCTAAGACTTGTTCTGTCTTGTTAGAGTAGACATTTGCTGTTTCTAAAATTGACATTCTTAGCCATGTGGCCTGTGTGGGCCCTCTCTATGTGAAGTCATGAGCATATGCTACTCTGGGTCACAATTCAGGAGTGGGCATTCAACTTCTCAGCATTTTCTTTCAGTTAGGGAGTCTGACTCTTTCATCTGATGGACTGTGTCCTGAGAACACATAAACCTGACTTCTAACTATAAAGAGGCAGATTTTAATTTGTTTTGTGTTGCTATAACAGAATCCCCAAGACTGAATAAGTTTTGATGCACACAGACTTATCTGACTTATTGCTCTAGAGACTGGGAAGTCTAAGGGCAGGGCCCCAGCACCTGGTGAGGGCATTCAGGTGCTGTTATTTGATGACAGAAGGTTGAAGGGCAAGAAAGGGAAAAACAGAATGAGAGGCTAGGCTCACTTTTACCATAAACCAATTCTCATGGCAACAAACCCAGTCCTGGGATAACAACAGTAACCTACTTTAAAGGCAGAGCACACCTGACCCTTAGTTCTTTAGTTTCAACACATGAAATTCAGGAGATATCTTCAAATGGCAGCATTCCACCTCTGCCCTCCAACATCCATGTCGTTCTCACAATGCAAAATACAGTTTCTTCGCCCCAATTTGCATGTTCCTTGTGAAGGAGAAATACTAGGTCCATTCTGACTGCTCTTGAATGGCCACCATTGTCTAGAAGACTGAATTACACAATCTATCTCCCAATAACCCGTCCCCAGACTACCTACCCTGATATCAGTCTCAATCACAGGGCACTCCCTAGATCAGAGTCCTGCATGGACTGGTCCTCCTTGTAACCAGGGAACCCACTCTGCCCCTGCAGATGACTCAACTTCTGCCCCCAACCCCTTCCCCTCCCTGAGTCTGTAAGGGAGGTGCACTCTCCTGCAGGTCTTTGGCTTTGAAGAGGTGCCTACCTCCTCGAGACTCCAAGCCTTGGGGAGGAGGGCCCTCTTAAGTTTATTATAAATCTGCTTGATTCTATAGAGGTTGATCGATTTTCTTTCACCTCCTTCTTGCTTTCTATTTCCTTACACCTTGCATGGGGTTATGCTCTGATAAGTCAAACATAAATTGAAAGTATCCAGAGTAAAAAATGTATTGAATATACTTGACTAACCAAATACCAGAGCTCAGTGACACAAATCCTAAATCTAAAGTTTCATCTAAATCAGATATGGATGGGACTCAAGCATGATTAATCTTAGTAAAGATGCAGCTCCAGTAGTGAGCTCATGACATCAATCAAAGTAAAACACCAGACAAGTATTCCCTTTCCAAAATGAGAAACATATAAAATGGTGGTGTGTGCTCCCACCAAGGTCCAAAGCATAACAGGGAAACAGCATTAAATCTTAAAGCTAAAGAAATGTTTTTCCACTCCAGGTCCTCTCTTCTAGCCTAGGGAGAAGGCTGGATCATCTGGTGAGTAGGGCTTAGCCTCAGCTCTGCTAGACTTAGTATAGGCATCAAAGCCCACCTGCCCAGGTGGAGTCTCCCAGTTTTCCAGGTTGGCGTTTGCACAATGGCTTTATAGATCTGGGGTCTTGAGGGCTTCTCCTCTGAGGCATCACTAGGCATTTCTCCAGTGGGGACTCTGGTGGTCTTGGTCTCATGTCTCCACCATACATTGTCTCTCTGAGGAATCTACAGGAGCTCCTGCCCTATGGCAAGTTTCTGCTTGAGTCTCTTCCAGATTCTCTTGGGATCTCATAAGAGGAAGCTATGCCCACAGCTGCTGTATCTGCATACCTGCTGAGACTGCACCATGCTCTCAAGGTTTATGGCTTACATTTCCCAAGGAGATTTAAGCTGTACCTGGGCTTGCTGAAGCTCTGGCTGGGTGAGGGGTACTACATGGGAATTTGGGGAGCAGAGTTCCTATACGGTGCAGGAGAGAGCAGCTGTGGCCTTGTCTGGAAGCTTTCCACTCAAGGTTTCTCCTGGAGCTGTAGTGGGAGGGGCAGGCTCATAGATGTCCAGTTCTGGGGTCCCTTTGCCATTGTCCTGATGACCTCTTCAGTCCATGCTAACCTCTTCAGTAAGTGGCTGCTTGGTCACATCTGTGGCTTATTCTGCTAAAGAGGCCTTTCATTCTTTACAGGATCGGGCTACACACTCTCCAAATCTTTCTGCTCTATTTATGCTTCCATTTAATGATAAACTCTGTCTCAGTTAATTTCTCTCTTCCTTATCCTATTATATGTGATTAAAGGCAGCCAAGCGGTTTCTTAGATCTTTCATTTAGAAATTTCTGACACAACTGGTGTTTATCAATCTTAAAATTAGCTTACCATAAAGTTCTAGGATACAGAGACTTCTGCCCAGTGCTTTGCATGGTGTACCAAGACGGTCTTTACTCCAGGTTCTGACACATGATTTTTCATCTGTTTCTGAGGCCTCAATAGATTAGGCATTACCTCCATGAACTACACTGTGCCCATGATCACTGAGGTGCTCTCTAGGAAGCCTGGACTGTGCTTAGTCAGCTGTTCATTCCTCTGATTCCTCAACAGAATCTCCCTTTAAGCTTCTTCATTTCTGACGGTATAGGTTTTCCCAGAATTCATCTCAATATTCTTTTAGCCTGTACCCACTCTCCAATTCCAAAGTCACTTCCACACTTTCAGTTATTTGTTACAGAAACAGTCCTGCCTCTCTCTACTTATCTTCTATGTCTATGTGGTTACACGATTTGCCTAAAACTTCTGAAGAACAAACAATTATGAGTCTCCATGCTGATCATCTTACAGTGCAAGACAAAGGGGCAAAGAGAGGGCCCCTTTTATTTGTTAGGCCCTACCACGCAGTACTGTTGTATTGAAGACTAAATTTCTGGCACATTAACTTTGTGTGACTCTCAGACTTCATTAGGACAGTGAATTCTGAAGCCAATGTTCAAATATCCAACTAATCTCCCAAGCATATACAACTCAGGTAGCAGCCTGAGTATAGGGTTTGCTGATTCAGATACCTTTGCAGGCCAGGCTACTCACACAGACATGAAACTATCATAAATAACATGACAGAGACCAATCAGAAGGGGACAGCTTCTTTCGCATAACTGAGTGCACATTACAAGTAAGGCAAATAAAAAAAAATGTGCTGCCACAAACAATCCATGTGCATTATACTGGGGACAGTTTTGCAGATGGCTCTACAACGGCCCTTGCTAGTCTGTGATCAATCTCACCTTCTGTGATGCCTCTTCCGAGAATGCTTCCAGCACAGCCATGACTCAGTGGCTTGCACCGATGTACCTTCTCTTTCTCCCTGCTCAGGTCTAGCTGAGTGGAAGACTGAGTTACTTGATCTATTGAAAATATCTTATGTGAGGAACGAAAAATATCTTGGAATAAACAGGGTCCTTATTTTCTAGTGGTTATTTTAAAAAATGAAGAAATGGAGCACAAATACGGGGACCAAGGACAACACGAAGGGAATGTCTTCAATCGATGCTTCAGTACTCAGGTGCTTCCCAGCACAGCTCAGCCTACTGTGTCCTGACTGGGAGAACCTTGGGAGCGTTGATGTTAGCTGCAAGACATTCATCGTCCCTTTAAGTCTTGATACATTTCCTAGTGCACCCAAAACTTGGAAATCAATGAAAACACTTTGGAGTAAGATGGGAGCTAAATAATGCAGAAATAAGTTAATGAATGAGGCTATGAGGCTATTGCTAATACTTGCTTCATTGAGTTGGGGAAAAAACAAGTTTCCATCATGTAGACTTGTGGTGCTTAATAACCTTATTTCAAAGGTCTGTTTCTTCCAAAAGCAAATTTTCCAAAGAAATGTCTTAGTAAAAAATAATAAAGTGCCATTGCTTAAGGGGTACCATTTAAGTCAAGAACAAAACAACTGCCCATTCTCCAACAATTACTAGGTACGGGTTTAGTTAAATTTTAGTCCATTCTAAGTAGAACTTACAGCTTTAAGTAAAAATGAATTCTTTCCTAAAAGGTGAGAATGGAGGCTTCCTATTTTTCCCACAGATTTCTTTCAGTCATAAAATTACATATGTATTGCAATTTCTAACTATTTACTGTGATCAAAAGCTTGCAGGATTTCTTAGGCATAAAAAGAACTGTGAATTTGGCTCTCCAGGAAGAACTGTTTGCCCTCTAAGCAACCTGGGACATCACTGAAATCACAGACACAGGACACTCTGGGTATTCACAGCTATAACTTAATCTTCTGCCAAACGAAAAGTGTTTTTCCTTGGAGACACATGAAAATGACAGGAATCCTTGATTCTGAATCCAAGGGAGGCCTCCACGTGGTGACCTACCAAGGAACGGGTAGGGAGTTATTCCTTGCCTGCAATTCCTCATGAGTGAAAACCCGTTGGGTCTGGTATTTTCCTCCTGTCCCTGATCATCTGAGGACTCTGCTGAACTGAGGCCTGCCTATCAGATTTACTCTCATGTGCACTTCCATCCTTTTACACAGAATTAATACGAAGTTTTCTGAGAAAACTGCTTCCCCTGATGCTGGCTGGATTCACAAAAATAAAGTTTCACTGAGTCAATCGACAGAGTATGAAGCACTTGGTCACTGTTCTAGGATCTGGGTTAGAGCTGCAAACAAAATAAGCAAACTGGCCACAGCAGTCTACACCCTATTTGGGGAATGAAGGAATCTACTCAAGGAATGTTACTTGTAAAGCAAAAGCTGTTGTGCAGAGACCTACACAAGCACTCCCAGGAGATCAATTCGGGTGACTGAACTCACAGCAAAGTAGATTCTGTTTGATACATTACTTCAATTTTCATTTGAATTGGTGAAAAACAATGACTCACTATCCAAAAACATTACACTTAGAAAAAGTGTTTCAGATGACATCTGTACAAAGTGAGGTCCCTGGGTACCTCCCTGGTCGACACAGGTTAATGCGGCTCGACAGACACTGCCACATGACATATCAAACACACTCAACACACCGGTGTGAGTCTGACTTTAATGAGCTGACAGTCCTGGGATGCGATCTTCAGGGAGACAAGGATGAACACAAGACGTAATTTCTCCAAAGCTGGTCTAATTTCAAGCCAGGAAATGAAAGCTCTGGCTTTTGTTGGGCTACATTTTCAGGAAGAGGGCCCCACAGAAGACCCACAGGTAGGCCTATGTCCATCAGTGGCTTCCTTGCTGAGGCCCACGAATGCCCCACCTCCTGGGGACAGGCTCTTTCCCTTAGGAATGAAGGACTCAAGGTGAGGTAGGTGCTGAACGCTGCAGACAGGAAAGTGAGATGCTGGGAAATTTAATTAGAATGTGTGAAACAAAAAAGGAGCCTTTGCTTAAAGCTACTCCAGAAGTGTGAAGAATAATGATTGCTTTTTGAGAACTCCATTTCCCAAGAATGTACACGTCTAGCCAAAGAGAGCTACTTACTTTGCTGTTGTTTTTCAAGTCTTTCCTTGGGACGGCTTCTCTAGTTTTTGTCAACAAATTTGTACCTTTACTAAAAGATTCCTTTTTATATAGTTATCTGACCAGAGCAAAGACTCCCTCGACCATGAACGTTAGAGCATAGTTCTGTGGGGAAGGGACCACCTTAAATCTAAGGCCACCATGGAACAGCTACCTGACAATTCAGGAAGTGAATCTGTGAGGCCTCTAGGAAATTTTGTGCAATTCAAGCACGGGGCCCTGGCTGTGTTACACAGAGGCATGCAGAATCACTACAGATACAAAGACAAATCGACAGAAATAACAGAAAGCAAGCTGTGGCAGATTCCACAGCACACTGACCTCTGTGGGGGGGGTAGGCTTGTCATTAGAGAGATTTGAATCTCAAAGATGAGCAGGACTCACAGAAACAGAAATGACAGAAAGGGCATTTGAGGCAGAAGCAGCTGAACACAGGATACACGCGTGTGTCCTGGAGCGGGTTTTAAGACTGGTCTGGAAAGGAAAGGAAGCCAGATTATCTCCGATTCAATTCTGGGACTTCACAGGTAGATGGGGGTGGAGTATCCAGAGACCTAGAATAGCTTTTAAACAGGGCAAGGCCATCATTTAGATTGACCTTCAGAAAAACAACAGAAGAGGCTGTTGAGGACCTGAAGGAACAGGCACCAAGACCAGCTGCGAGTTTCCTGCCAGAGGTAAAGAGCCAGGACTGGTCTCAGGTGGCAGCTGTGGTGAGGGGTGGGTGGAACTGAAGCACCACAGAGGCAGGAGGAGAAGCTGAGGCTCAGATGAGGCAAATTTCAATGCTGAGAAGGAAACGGAATGGTGATGGATGGGAATGGAGAAGAAACATGGACAGGAAAGGGCCCAGCGTTACAACCAGAAGGGCCACGACACTCGGCACACCCAAGAGAAAACCGCGTGGAACCGAGAGGAATCACACTGCTTCAGATGACACAGATTTACTTTTTCTTCTTTTGGAAAAAGACACTTTAAGGTTCTGAAGGTGCTGGCTAAGAGGGCGAGCGGGAGGATCCGGCATTAAATTCAGGAGAACTCTTTAGGCAAAGATTTGGAACAAAGCTGTGGGAACAGACTTCTTTCTATTTGGTTTTGAGTTTGCTGTGTTGCCACGGGGCAGGAGTCAGGGCCTCATTCCTCTCTCATCAAAACACAACAGGGTGAAAGTGTGACACTTCATTCAACAATCCCCCCTGAAAAGCCGGGCAGTGAGTGGCACCAGAAAGATACATTGGTGTCACCTAACAGCAAGAGTGTGCAAGGGAGAGCAGATGCTCCCTATCAAGCCACAGTTCATTTCCTCTGCTGTACCTTATTTTGACCCAAACTCTGTTGGAAGAGACACAGGGACACTGAAAGCAGATGTCCATCCTGGCAGATGTCCATACCCTTTTTTTTTTCTCTTTTTGGGCTTTACAACAGATACTCTGATCAGGAAGGCATTTGTTTGAAGCACATAAACTCAAAGTCCCTCTTTGATCTTTATTTAGTGCGTAACTAGAATCACAAACATGAGGTGTCCCTAGGACCCCTGCCATGCCCGGTGGTCCCAGGTTGGTCCCAGGATGCGACAAGTTAATCACCTCATAGGAAGTGTCTGGAGCTGTTTGCCTCAGACAGATCATAAAACAAGCACTTAGTATAACCTTTCTGTTCACTGTACCTCAAACTCCAAATAGTGGTCTTTGAGCTTGTATTCATCGACATCCTTGGCTTTGACCTTCTTGTCTGGGGGATATGAGCGATGCTCGGCCAGCTCAGTGGTGATCTGCTTCAACTTGCTTTCATGAGATTTCAGCTGTTCCTCCTGTAGGAAATTATTAGGCCATTTAGTGTGCAGAAAATAATCAACGAAAAGTACAGCATGCCTGTGGAGTCTGGGTATTGAGCAAGGCAAGCAACTCTGGATACCCTGAAGGGACGGCAGGTATCTGGCCTGCTCTGCCTGATGGGATAACCTGGCACCAGGAAATCACTGTAGATATGAATCTTCTTTCCACCCCCAGACCAGAACCAGGTTTTTGGGTTTCGTTTCCTCGTTCCCGAACTTCCACATCGGCCCTAAAACCTTCCTGCCTTTACCCCAAAACCCCCGCCTTTAACTTTCCCACCTTCTGTAACGGTCAGAAAGGCCTCCTTATATAAACCCCTGCCTTGGTTTTGATAACTGAACTACCCACTGATGTTGTATCCTGGGAGGGAACTCCTCCAGCCACACTCTGAGCCACCTGAGGCCATGTTTGATTGTTCTCCATTCTCTGGCATGGCTGGAGCACAACAGCCATGCTGGAGATGGAGACCCACCCACACATGCCTTTTAAAATCTCTTATGTTTGGTGACTCTATCAAAATGTTCCATTGAGCCTCTGCTCCAAAGTCAAGTCCTTCTGACTTCCTCATACTGGTGTGGACAAATTCTTCCCAAGAGGACAATGGAGCCCCAGCATCCTTAGCTTGTCCCTTGTCAGTTATATCTCATAAGTCCCCACCAAGTGGGGACCATGTCACTTAAAGAGAAATCCTGACAGGCAAGTTAGCTGAGCAGTAAAGCATCTACCTGAGAGATGCCAGACTCGGCTTCTCATTTCATGTACACTTAACAATGCTGTCAGCTTCTCCCTGCTTAGCGTAATGGACATCTACCTGCATCATGTTTTTAATCTATTTATTTGTTCTTGAGGCAGGATTTCTCTGCAGCCCCAGTTTGCCTGGAACTCACTATGTAGACGAAGCTGGCCTCAGTCTTACAGAGATCCACCTGCCTCTGCCTCCCGAGTGCTGGGATCAAAGGAGTATATCACCACTCCTGGCCATGCTTTCCTTTTTGAGACAAACAGCGATATAAAGCAGTATCTCTTCTTTAAAACTGATCAGATGAACTTCTCCCCCAGAGCAGTGGGGAATTTCAGTGACCCAACTTCAGTGATTCAACTCAGCTTCAACACTGAGGGACTACTGCCTGCAGAGCACTAACATGCACAGCCAAACAGCAGTGCAGTACAGTCAGTCCTATGTACAAGGAGTTCCATTCGAGGACACCATTTATATGAACTTAGCAACAGGCTGCCTTAAAAAGATACGCTGCTGAACCCTATTAGAGCATATTATAACATTCATTCTTTCCTTTTTGTTCCTTTTTTTTTTGGAGACATGGTCTCACTGTGGAGTGCAAGTAGACCTTGAATTTATTGTTCATGATCCTCCTGCCTTCTGAGTGCTGGGATTATTGGCACATAATTCCAAATCCAGTAGCTTTGAACATTCTTGAAACAAAGCTATTGGAATCATCTTGCATTCTAACAAGTATATTTCTGCTAATTACTTCACTTTTTCTTGCAAAGTGGCCAAAATTTTGAGCATCAGTTTTGTATGTGCAATGCAAAAATAAATGAATGGCAGGTGAAGAGGAATTAAAATATGCAATAAATCTGTTTTACATAACACAAGCATAATATAGATTGCAAAATTTTAGCATTAAGAGATGAATTTTATGAACTATGAGAAAATTAACAATTATAGATACTAAATTACGATTATATAATATTTTGATTTAAAAAGATATCCAGAAAGCATGAGTTACATTGAGTATCTTAAAGATCTCTCTAATAATGCACATCTTTGAAGCCAAAGAAAACGAACTTCTAAAGTCATCAAAATAGAAAAAAGAAGTAATGACAACTATAAAAGAGCAAAACAAGAGGCGGGCTCCGCAGCTGAGAGCACTGGCTGCTCTTGCAGAAGACCCGGGTTTGATTCCGAGCACCAGCATGGCAGACAACAACCACCTGCAACTCCAGTTCCAGGGGGACTCTGTGGACATTGCAAGACACAGATGCACTTACAGGCATGTAGGCAATACACTCACACACATTAAATAAAAATAAATAAATAAATATTTTTAAAAAGTGAACAAAAGAGGCAGCAGGAATGTGCAGAATGAGAGAATAAGAAATGCCAAATTCAAATTTAAAATGAGCTACAACAAAGTGCCCAGCGCGGCCTGGAGAAGCATGAGGACACACAAAGGTGTACACTCAGACTTTGGGAAACCTGCTGTTTATACGCTCATGATGTGGAAAGTCAACAGGATCCCTTCAGGGAACTTTTATTTACAGTTTTTCATTCATCTCTATGCTCTTCCCAAGAGTCTGTAGACTGTTACAAACAATGCCTTTCCAAGATGCCGAAGAAGCCCCAACCCTTGTGCACCTAATGGTGGCATCCTGTGGACTTAAGAGGCAGCAGCACCAGAGAGCAGCTTTCTGTGTGCTGTGTACACCAAAGAAGAGCCAGGTGAGAATACAGTGGGACAGCAGCTCTCTACAGCCCAAGAGGGCTATTTCAGACACCAATCAAGCCAGCACTGGGATCTTCAACTTCTGGGCTCAGAACTGTGAGAATGTAAATTAGCACAGTGATCATGGAAAAATGAATGGAGATTCCTTGGAAAACTAAAACCATAAGATGCAGCTATTGGAATTCTGGGTATATACTTAAAGGAAATGAAACAACTGCATTTGTAGTATTGCAGCAGTTAAGAGACGGACATTAATTATGTGTTCCACAGGAGGGACATGCCTAGGAAAGATGTAATATATGATCAAAACGGAATACTATTCAGCCTTAAAATGAAAATTCAGGTCAAATACATGAAAAACATAGACAAACAGTGTATCACCTCATGAGTGAAATCTAAAAATCAAACTCATTAAACTAGACAGTAGAATAGTGGCTATAACATGTGGGAATTGAGGGTTTCAGGGAGATGTTGGTCAAAGAATGCAAAATGTCAGACAACAAGAATAAATTCAAGAATTCTATGATATATCATGGTGACTATAATTAATAATAGTGTGTTATATATTTCAAGATTGCTAGGAGACTTCAAATGTCCTCACCACAAAAAAGAAGTGAACTAGTATCGTGTTAATTAATTTAATCACTGCACAATATATATCTATATGTTCATATATAGATATATATTATAAAAAACTGTACCTTTATGGACAATTATTATATGCCGACTAAAATTTTAAAATGCTATTTCATTTTCTCCTACCTAATAGTACTTTTATTTTGAGGTTATTTTCACATTTTGGTTTTCAAACTTGATTCACTTATTAACTGGGCTGACCTTAAACCTCTGGGCTCAAGCAGTTGTGACTCAGCTTCCCGAGTAGCTAGGATTATCAACACATTTTGTTGCACCTGGTTTTATTTAAGTTTTGATTAATATGTATTAAGTTGTGCACATTAATGCAGTTCAGTCTGATATTTCAACACATACACGCAGTAGACAATATTCAAATGCAGTGTCCCTTTATTTATTTACCACTGCCTCTCCAATCTCAGGTCAGCTTCTTAACAGCTTTCACATGGGATAGCAAATGTGAAACTTGCCTTTCTGTTTCTACTTTCAGTCACTTGGTGAATATTTTCTCATTTCATGCATGCTGCTCTAAATGATAGGACTTCAGGTTCCCTAGTGGATGAATAGTACCCACTGTGTGTACATAGATTATTTTCTTTATCCATTCTCTCACTGATGGACACCTGCACTGACTTCCTATGGTGACTACAGTGAACAGGCAGCAATCAACATGGACACGCACTGATATGCTGATTTTGGTTCCTTTGGATATCTATCCAGAAGTGTGATCCCTGTCAGGTTTACTTTTAGTTTCTTTATGGACTCAAATTGAGAACTCGAATTTCACTGCTAAGAAGACAGTACTGATCAAGGCACGAGGCAACAGGAAGGGAGAACCCTCCTACCCTATGCACAGCCCAGGATAGGGCCCAGAAACCCAGCAACTCACCCTTTCATATTCTGTAATTAGAATCCACGTTTAACCCAGAGAGAATGAGAAAGAAAAGCTCTGGAGAACAAGACACGGCAATACAGAAATGTGGACCACTGTGCTGGGGAGGGGGTGGGGGATGGCAGCAAAAGCCAGAGGAGGAGAAGGTGTGTCTCTATCAGAAACCCTCAGCGAGGACCTGCTACGCACAGCAGGCACTACACAGGTGCTGAGGAGAGGGTATAGCGGGCACTCGGAGGCCTAGGAATTCTGAGAGTCCAATGAGAACCTGGCCATTGCCCTTCTAAGTGCTTCCCCTTAGATGACTCTTACAGAGATCCATGCACATGAACAAAATGTGGTGACAGCCCCAGCCTCCCATTTCTAACCACAAGGCTGCTTCAGAACAACCTTGCTAAAACACAAGTTCCAGAGCATTCTGCCCACTGTTTGGGAGCTCTTCTGTGCTTTCAAAGCTCCTCAAACTCCATCTCTCCTAATGAGCTTTCTCTCCACAGCTCTCAAGCACAGAGGCTGCATTCAAGTCTGCTCACCTAGCTGCAAGTGTTAAGAGTAGCAAAAGTCCCCCCGGCCTGGGCAGAGGCTGGTTAGAAGAGAATGTGGCCTAGGTGAAGACTCAGCTTTCCAGTTTTGTGGGATTCCCGGGTCAGAAGACCACTCCTAAGAAGGTGGGTTCATCTTAAGTTATGCTAGAGGGATGGGTGGTCTACCGTGTGCACTAATGAGATGGTGAACTTTTCCTGCCCAGAATCGAGCCTCTGAGTGCAGAGTTCTGGACCCAGTCACAGACATGAGGTCTCCTAAGTCTTGTCTGCTTTTCTGATTTCTTTTCTTCCTATCTCCTTCCTAATCATGCCTTCTCTAACACTTTGGATTGCCTAATGTTTTGGGTTTCTTTACATTTGGACGACAGCTCCTCTCTCTACCCCACCATGTGGCTGCCAATCTACCATGTGGCATCTATCTGACCTCCATGGCAGCTCTAAGCCAGCATGGCTTCATGGCTTTTTCTCCTTCTTCCCCCTCCTCAAGGCAGTGGCTGAAATTTACAGCTTGTCTGCTCTGATGACTTTCCCCTAAATTCAAACAAAATTGTCCTAAAGCTTCCACCTGAGTCCATTCTTAAGCTATTTTATGACTGAGACTAAGGACCCTCGAGGGGGGCTGCTTCTCCTCTGTATCACCAGCACTGCTCCTTGGAGGGAGAGTGGATGTGAAAAACATTAAAGAGGTAAAAATGGCAGTCTTTGTGACAGAAAGTGTATGTGAGTGTGTGTGTGTGTGTGTGTGGTGTGTGGTATTGTTCTGACCAGCGAGGAAGTCAACCACAGGAATGACTTCATCTTCTGAGAGGCTACACATACTCCTAGCATCTCTCCCTTATCTGGCTCCTAGAACTTCCACCCTCTGTCACACTATTGGATGAAAGGAGGAGCAGAATAGGAATGTGGCCCAGAGGCAGAGTGCTTCCCCTGTATGGATAAGTCTTTGGGTTCAATAGCCAGAACCAAGAAAGGGTGCATACTTCAGTGTGAGATGCAAACAGAACTCTGCGTAGTCTCTTAACAGAGCTCATCTTATGGCTCAGTCTCACACAGTTGATACCTAGTTTTTAAAACCTAATGATTATCCATTTCAAAGATTTATAAGAAAATAGTTGGAAATCAAAGAAAATTGGATGTGACATGTGAAATGGTGACTCTGTGAGATCTGAGTGTACAGAGAAGTAAAGGACTCAAGGAAGCCAGAGACTGCCGTGCATCTAAGTGCCACTCACGGCTCTTACCAGCCAGTTACCTGGGTGCCCGAGACACCCGGCTCAGCCTGTATCTGAAGAACCACCTGGGGCTGGAAACGGCCTGTGATACAAGTCCCATATCATTGTGTACATCCATGTTTGAAAACTACTGCTTTGGTGTGTGGAAAAGGAGGCCATCCACAGACTCTAAAGAGAGCAACCATGGTATTTGGTTTGGACAGCTAAAGCAGAAGGAAATAAAAAACCCTGAAGTTTCAAAGTAATCTCTCCACCCCCAACAGAAGAGAACAAAACAAGGAAAGAAGGTGACTCCCACACAGCAGGGCTGGTCAGGAAGAACTGCACCACGCTGGCAGGGATCAGTCTTAATAATTCAGGCTAATATATTTTGGAGAGAAGACAAGAACAGATTAAAGAGAAGCTCTCAAATGACAGAGTGACGAACAGTGGGTCTTAAAGTACAGAACACGCTTTTAATTGAACCTTTACTTTTCCCTAACACAGTTTAGCTTTCCAGCAGGGTGCTCACACTATTGATACATAGTTAACAAATTCAAATTGCCCAAGAGGCTCTGGCGTTCAGGAGAATGAAGCCCTCAGTTTTTGGATCACTGGGGAAAGCAGTGGCTCTCAAATAGGTCATGATTTTTGACCCCAGAGAACATGTGGCAATTTATCAGTTAATATATTTATTATATGTGAAAATTAAATGCTACTCTTCCCTGAACATTGAACTGGTATACTCCTTTCTATTTCTAATATACTTTAGTTGACTGTGAATTATACAACAATAATGCATATACATACTTCATGAGATCTGAGTGTTCAATCAAGTGTGGGCAGTAAGGAAGTCAGACACTGCCACAGTGCTGTGTGTTAAGTGCTACCTACATCACTGCTGGCCAGTGACCTGGGCATCTGAGACACATGTGCACGTCCCTGTTCAGTCTGGATCTGAAGCAAATCCATTCCAAGTTGAAAAAATAGACCAATGTAATCATTCCTAAAGAACCATGTCTCCTGTCTTATGAATGGTCTTTCTTATAGCTATTGCAGTATTTGAGCCCATTCCCTTGCTCCCTTCTAGTCCCTTGTCGAAGACCAGTGTGAGTCCTGTTCCCATCATTCCACCCGAAATGCTTTCCTCAAGTTTACACTAATGATCTCTCTGCTATGAATTGCTTTTTGCCTGATTTTGCCTGACTCTGTCCCTGCTTTTCTTAACACAGACATTCCATATTTGGTTATTCCTACCTAAACAATTTTATAGAAATGCATTCTCAAGTGCCTTAGCCTGCTTCTGAGCCCTGGGTACGGCAATGTTAGATACAGAAAAAAGACAAAAAAGAAAGGATTTTGTGAGGAAGCAACAGGAGCGGAAGCAGGCGATGGGAGGCGAGTTTCCATGGGCCAGGTCGGAAATCCTAGTTCCCAGCTGTCCAAACTCCGCTTCAACCAGCCGCCGGAACTATCCATGTACATGGTCGGGGTTTCTCCAGTGCTTCCACTTCAAGCCGTTCCCTTCACAGATAACTTACTTTCTTCTGGATTCTTAAAGTTCCTTTACAGGCCTTTCTGCCTATAGTAGAATCTTCTTTTAACACATCCATCATATACAACAAGAATTAAACTGCACTTTTGATCACATTCCTGGCCTGCTCAAGGACAGCAGGGAGTTATGAAAGCATCCGAAATCCTACACAGGACAAACAGGCAAAGGTTTCAATGTTTCCTCCGAAACATAGATGGAAGTTTAATTTACACTGTGACCATCTGGAGTCGGGGCACGGAGAGGTGATCAAGTCACGTGTGTTTCATGTTCACGAGTGGATGAGGCTATTTTCTGGTGTGTGGAGGTCTGGCTGGTCTAATTCAGCATTTGACAACCTCAGCCTCCACTTGCTCATGCCTCTTGTTCTCTGACATGTTCCTTCACCCCATGACACACTCTACAACATTAGGGCACAGCAGCAAGACCTCCACCTGACATTACAGGAAATGAATCTCTCTCTCTCTCTCCCTCCCTCCCTCCCTCTCTTCCTCCCTCCCTCTCTCCCTCCCTCCCTCTCTCCCTCAAAATCAGTTACCTAGTTTGTGATATTCTGCTACAGTACAACTGCCTAAGAAAAAGTTCTTTCAAGATGTGGCCTTGGCTCACCTTCTCAGAGTGTGTATTTCTCACTTTTCCCCCCAGGACGGCTCAGGTCACTGCTAGGAACTTGGACACAGCTCCTGCATCCCTGTACTCATTCTTCTGGGCCTCTGTTGCTCTCTTAGGACCTCCTATTTCCTGCACCACACCTAATCCATTTGCTTTCCTTCCTTTAAACTCTGTATTAGCTCTCAATTCCTCCTTCACCTAGATACCGTTTTCTTTGTGCCCACACTGCACTCTGCTTCTCTTAAGTCTCTCAGATGCACGGCAAGTGTTGCTACTCAAGGCTGAAATCTGGTTTCAGTCAGATAAAACTGTTTCTACTGGAAGAAACAAGAATTTCATTACAAATTCAAAGCACCTTGTGAAATCCTTAACTCATCAAAATGGCAACTGGGTCTTTCAGACAAGTGTAACACTGGCTTTAGAACAGAGCTTTGAGGTGGAATTCTTGGAAATATTTTTTATATTTTATATTTTTATATTGCTAGCATCAGCTATTGTAAGCATTCAACAAGAGAGAACTAATGAAAGAAGTAAAAAGCTTATTACCAATGCAGGATATCACCTCTAACCTTAACCAGTTACCAGAAAATTACGATTAAATAAAGAGCAAGTGTGTCTGAAGTATAAAGCACTTTGCCCCATTTGCACTTCTATAGGGTAAGGACATCTTCCCCCCAATACACAGAGCTTTAAAATATGGACAGTTAATTAATAAGTAATATCATCACAAAGCATGTTTTCTCACATGCAAAGCGCTATTAAACTGGCTTACCTGAGATAATTTTGTTGTTGTGGCAGGCAGAAGTGGGCGGCTAAACTTCTTCTGAGAGCCAATGGCTGCTGGAAACGGTGGTGCAGAAAACACAGCTGCAACACAATTGATTTTGTTTATCCAGCCTTGCATTTCCTCTGGACTCCTAGGAGAAACAGAGATGTTTTCATTAGGACAGTTCTCTAAGTATAACACACTTTGTCCTCTACTTATTACAGAGTTAAAATGGTACATAAAAGTAATTTATTCTCAGTGCAATTACTGGAGTTTAGCATTCTCAACAGTGCTGTGTGCACTATGGGAGTGAAAGGCTAGAAAGCTATGACCATCCCAGTGCAAAACCATGGCTCTCTATAAAATACAGAAAGAAAATGAGAAGTGTGTCTTCTAAATCTCTACTTTTTGCTTGAAGTTGGCAAGGCCAAAACTAACTTTAAAATTAACTCATCTTCTTTTTATAAAAATTATTATTTTTATTTTATGTGTATGAATGCATTACTTGCATACATGTAAGTACACTCTTGTCCTGCAATGCCTGTGGAAGTCAAAAGAAGGGGTCAGATTCCTCTGGAACTGGAGTTACAGATGTTTGTTAGCGGCCATGTGGGTGCTGTGAATCTAATCCAAGTCCTCTGCAAGAGCAGCCAGTCTTCTTAACCACTGAGCCATCTCTCTAGGCCCTAACTCATCTCTTTTAACCATATAATTTTATTTTAAAAGCTAACTGAGGAATAGAAGGAATCTAAAATGGTAGTCTTACTGTGAAAAAAGAACTGAATAGTTTGCTCAAACATTAACTATACATCTACAATAAAACCCAGGAGCTCGATCCTTAGGTAGGTACACAAGAGAAATGAAAACACTGTTACCCAAAGATCTGTATGTCAGTGTTTCTGGCATTGTTCTTTCTTTTCTTTAAAAATAATAATTATTAGTGTGTGTGCACACATGTGTGGGGATGTGTGTATGATGTTTGTGCATACTTGCCAGAGCACATGTGCAGAAGTTAGAGGATAACTTTTGGGAGCTAGAATTCTCCTTCTATCTTTACATAGGGGAGGGCTAGAAGAGGAGGAAGAAAACATAAATAAGAACCAAACCAAGAAAACATACTGGGTTTGAAAAAGCAAGACCCTCCAGTCAGCAGTCTTCAGTTTAAACACGTTCGGTTTCTTCTCATAGTCCGTGGCCTTGGACGCCAGCGCGTGGTGCACACTTACTGCATTTTTCAAGTCTTCTTCTGACAAGGCCTTCTCTGGCTTATATTCATCCTGCAGATGGGTGCAGAGAAAACAGGCCCAGGGGCATGATCATATTTTAAGTTTTCTTTCAAAACCTAAAAGTACAGGAACACTTTTTAGAAAATCCATGAATGCACATGGAAAAAATGAAATGGAGAGTAAACACTTTTTGTTACTTAATAATGTCACAGAATATCACATTTTAAGAAAATATTGCTTGAGAATGAGACAATGCCTCACATAAAAGGCATTAAAAAATAAAATCAATATATAATAAGGCCAGACAGAAATGCACATGACGGGAACCTGCCACATGGTTAGGACCAACAGGTGGTGTGATCATGATTAAATGGGTACATGCAGCAGCTCTCAGACACTTAGCAACAGATGCTGCAGTGATGCTGGAGACAACACCACTGGTCCTCAGTCTGAAGACACAACACTTTCCTGATGACTTTTTTTGAGGTGATCGGTATTATCAACAGGAAAATAAAGTCATTTCTCTATCTCTTCTGCTGAAAGAGGGAAATCAACTTTACAAGGTAAAGCTTGATTCTCTTTTTAAAAATAAGTAAAAATATCTAAAAAGGAAGGAAGGAGGGTGTCCTGCCTATATTCAATGTTAGTTTTGGACATCAGCTGCATAATTCAGAGTCTGAAAATTTCCCTTTGTATGCCTACCCTCTACACCTGATAGCAAACCCAAAAATCATCACCAGTAATGATTAGAATTTAAAACAAGTTTGGCAATTATTACTAGTAGTTACAAGGTTCATTGGAATAAAGGTGTAAAGTCAATGTAGGATTGCTATACGTATATTGTATTTGGTACAGCTTGTTATAGTAGATGTTTCCTAGAGTTTAGGTTCTTTTTCACATATTTTATCAAAAGCAAGATATTAAGTAAACTTGTATTTCTCCTGTAAATAAAATATGACCTCTCTCCCACATACACATGCACACATGTGGGGACGTACCCCATTCTTCCTTATCACTTTCTAACTCATAGTGAAAGCCTAAAAGAGATGTTTGTTCCCTTATTACAGTCTGGCTTTTCCAATTTTTAGGAAAACAATTGGTACCCCTCCCCCACACCGCTCCTGTTTTCTGCAAATACTGCTCACAGATCAGACAATTCAAATGTATTAATCCCTGGCGCTTATTCAAACCAAAAAACAAACCAAACCAGACAGGCTGTCTGCTGATATTTCATGATCACTGCCAGCATCAGGCTGAGAGACAGAAGTTTTTCATGTAAAACATGAAGTAAATACCAGTAACAATATAAAGATTTCCCATATTTATAATAAATGACAATATTTCTAAAATGGGATCGCAACGGTTTCTGATTTACTAAGTCCCAGGGATTGTGTACTGCTGTAGACAAAGTACCATCAGTAGAAAGGGTTTGGAATTGTGAACAGGAAGATTCCTGAGGGTTCACTAACCAGCCAGCCTAACTAAATATGTGGACTCCAGGTTCAGCAAGAGAGCCTGTCTCCAAAAGGTAAGGTAGAGAGCAGTTGAGAAAGGCATCAACCTTTACCTCTGACTATACACACATGTATACCTTCACACACACACATACATATACACACACAAACAGAATCTGAATGTGATTAAAACTCTATTATTTTTAAAACTAAATAAAAACAAAATAGCACCTATGAACGATAAGTAAAATGAGTAGGAAGGGTTGCAGCTGTGCAATTCCATAGCCAGTTCTGTACCTGTCCTCCACCCCGTAAAAATCCCCTGACAGATGTCTCAGAAGAATTAAAGTATATTGTCCACAAGAAGAAAATACTTAAAAGATTAAAGAGATAAAATAGAGATGTCAAGATGGACTAAAGAAATAAAGCAAATGAGCAGTAAATTGTGGGTACAATTACATCTAAAAGACTTGGGAAAGATTCTAGTAAACTATGAGGAAGAATGACACTTCTTGAAACAGAAAATGCATAATAAATATAATTTTAGTAAGATTTCAAAATAAGGCATACTAAACAGTTTCAACAAAACTTAAGATTACTGAGAAAGAAGAAAGATAAGGGAAATAAGATTTAAGACTCTTGTTTGTTGACATGTGAGGAATAAAAAGCACATTTTTGTGGAAGGTATCTTTTCAGAGTTCCATCTTACATGACTTAGCACTAAAGATGATAACGGAGAACACTTAAAATGATAGCACAATAAAGTTAAAATCGAAATGCACCAGATAATAGAAATGGAAGTGTAAAAAGGAGATCTATTGGGAACGCAGGGGGCGCCTGCACTCGTCCGCAGTACCAGTGGGAAGGGTCAGTGTATCTGTCTGAAGGGGATGAAATGGTGGGAAGAATAAGGACACGGAGGAGTTAAAGCCATGTACTTGAAAATATAATGTATTTCCCTCTCAAATAATGGACTTTCTTTTCAATTCAAGGAACATTAGCAAAAAACAAATGCAGCTGGCTATAAAAATACCCTTAAGAACTTTGGGCAGAAAATAGATTTCATAAACCACACTTTGTTCACAAGCCAGTAACATTAAAAAATATATGCTAATAAATAAGACTTTAGGCACCTTAAATTTGAAAAAACAGACCTGCTTTTGATGAGTCCTGGAGCTCTGATCTCAGATCCTTATACTTACATAATAAGCACTTCATCCTCTGAGCCATCTCCCCAGCTCTGCCATTTTGATTCTTTCAATCTTATCCTGTATTTTTGGTTAGGAATCCCATATGTGTTTCCCTTTATTTGTGACATTCAGAAATTTCTGCTAGGCTAGACTTTAATTTTCTCATCTGTCCAGTCTAAAACTAAGAAGAAAAAAAAAATCCACATAGATTCTCCCTTATTTCATCACTGACAAGGCTAGCTCTTGCGATAGGCGGTTAGCATGATGGTATACAATTGGTTCTACTAGGGATTTACGGTTTCCGGTTGAGGGTGTACCCAGCACGAACAGACAATTCTTGTATATGCCCACGCTAATCTCTCTATACCAATACGCTTAACTAACTGTGCTTAGGAGTATGGGTATCTGGAGTTAGAACACTGATGTTCAAATGTCAATCCTCACATTAAAGTCCCTCTGACCTTAGCGAGACTTCATTAACTTTTAGTTTATTCTACTAAGAATTAATGTTACTATCTCTTTCAATAGAGATGTGGAATTAAATTAAATGAGGTATGATTCTGAATCTGTGATAATGTTCTTAGCATACAGTAAGTACTCAATGTATGTTAGTTGATATAATAATTATTAATAACCTCTTATTGTACATCGTTTAACCCTGCATTGTATAAGGTTAAATCTGTAAACATTAAACTTGATCCCTGAATGTTCCTGTATTTTCTGATCTTCTTCTCTCCTCTAGTAACAGTGATGTCTTGGTGCTTACACATGAATCTCTAACAACCTTTCTAGGACTTGTTTCATTGCTACTATCTTTCTTCTCTGTTTTAACCCATTCTCCACTGGCCCCTTCCCCACGGCCTATAAATATGAATGAGGCCTCTGTTATCCTTGCAGCTAACTCTGAAGATTGCTTTCCTTGTTGGTTGCCATTTTTTGCTTTTCCTTCTATATGAATTAACTGTTTATTTTACTACTGTTGTATTCATTTCCATTTTGTTCTTAAACCTGCTATAACCTGGAAGCCATTTTTATACTTAAACCTCTTTGACAAAGATCAGTGAAAGCCTTCTGATTGGAAAGCAAGACTCTTTTCTAGTCTCACAGCACCTGAAAAAGTCAACAATATTCTTCACCTGCTCTTCTCGTTCCTTATTATGACAATTTCCTAGTTTCAATCCAACCTCTCAGGGCCTTACTTTTCTATACTCGCTTTAGTTTGTCTTTAAATGTTCATTCTGCCACTGGTCTCTTTGAGATAGCCACCCATGGTTAGTCTTCAAGTTAGAACTCTCACCTATATCAGAATGATGAACAGACATGACTGAAAAATAAACGAGGCCAAGTGGTAGCTATTAATACTCAATGACAGACTTAAGCACGTGACACTAATTATTCTCCATGCACATTATCTCTCCTGATATTTTCATTTAGAATTAAGCTTAAAGCATGCCATCTGTAGACTTCTGCAAAACTACAAAGAATTTTAAAAGCAACATTTATTGTGGCCTCTGTAAGTGAAAGCTAATTGTAATTTTCATCTTCTTGTATGATTTGAATAAGGTTTTCTCTAAGGAGTTGAATCACCAAAGTCTTATGTTGATGATATGAACTAGCTAGAAACTTGATCCAGCTATAGCACTTAGATGTAAGGCTTTTGGAAAGTGATTAGGTGATCAGGTTGGAAACTCATGATTTATAAGAAGGAGAAAATTACATAGAGAGGCACATGTTCCCACCATGGTGTGCTGAAGTTTATGGAGTTCCTCAGCAGAGCTTGGGCCTTTAGAATTATCAATCAAAATAAATTTCTTTTCCTTGCAAACTAGCCTGTCACATATTTCACTGTAATGGCCAAAACTCCTAAGTCTTTAGAAAACATTATGATTATTTTTGAAGAGAACCCCATTCCAAAACAGACTGCTGAACTCTTAAGGTACAGTGCCAGTTTATACTGGGAAGAAAATTCATCCACAGGGCAGAATGAGAAGACGGGAGCTATATAATTGGTACTAAACTGAATCCCAGGAATTTAAGCTTCTGCTTTTCTAGTTAATAGTAAAACCATGTCATTGCTATCTTAAATGTAAAATATAAATAAGAAAATATGCATATCAATTTGAATCCTACTACAAAATGAAGTTCCAAGCTCCTCACCCCCACCCTGCATAAGCAGAGCTCAGGTTAGTGAGGACTAGGACACGATGTTGACAATGTGATAGAGAGAAACGACATTGCAGAGTTCAGCCTGACATCTTTATCCTTTTTTTTTTCACTACTTAAGCTAAAAGATGGTGTTTAAATGAAAGGGCTGGTAAGGTAGGAATAAGGCATAAATTATTTGTAATCAAACCATTTCAAACGCAAGGCTATTTGCTATAGAAACTAAATGTAAAACAGACAGAATGATAAATCCAATCAAGACATTTTCTATAAGAAAAGAAAATGCTCCATGACATCTAATTACTATCCATTTTCTCCAACAAATGAAGGTGAAAATGACGCCTGAAAACATGACATTCTCCCCCGTGTTCTCTGCGATCTGCACTGCTTCCTCTAAAATGACTCATTAAAGCACTCCACTGTCCTAATAAGCACTAAGAATGTGATTTCACAATGCTGTTTATTTCACATTCATTTAAGGCACAAAATGAAGAGCTTTTCTCTCCCATGATGTTTGTTAATTAAACCTCTTGTGAAGCTGAATCATAATACCCAACAGAAAAATTACCTACATATCCATAAATGACTGTCATCAAGTTTGAAAACTTGTATTCTTGGGTGATTATAAAGTACAATTGGTAAAATGACCAAATTTTAACTGAAATTCATCAACATCAATGAAAAGCATACTGAGATTCTCTCTTTTTTTCCCCAACATTTTACTTAATGCCTTACTAAAAAGTGAATATTGCTATATACAATTTAAAAGTTTTAACAAGTTGGGATAATCTTGATTTCCACTGAGAATAAAGAAAATTGTGAACACACTCTTTCTTGAAGTTAAGTGGTTATAAATAAAATCACTGCAGGGCAAGATGGCACACACTTTCAGTCCCAGTTATTAAAAGGCAGAGGCAGATGGATCTCTGTGAGATCCAGGCTAACCTGGTCTATATAGTAAGTTCCAGGCCAGGTGGGGTTACAGAGAGATCTTGTCAACAAAACAAAACAATACAAAAAAAAAATCAATAAAGCAAAACAACAAGACAAACCCAGTAGCTAACTTGGGTAAAATTACAATATAACTGCTGTTCTATTGTAGTTCCCACTGTTTAAAACATTTGATACATTACTATCTGTCTAGTTCTACACCATAGAAAGACAGATACTTGGTTTCAAACATTAAAATAAAAACTAGTAGTTAAAATAAACTGGATTATAGATTGTCCAATAATTATTTATTTAAACATGGCATTAAATGTTTTCCTTAATTTAATAATTATCTTTTAGAAAATTCTATGATTTTTGTTTATTGTTCTAAAAATACTTCAGTTCTATCCTTCTAATTTTTAATTTTTTTGACTTATTCATTTAAATTTTATGTGTATGAGTGTTTTGTCTTCATGTATGTAATTACACCCGTGTCATGCAAAGCATAAAGAGTTACGGATGGCTGTTAGCTGCCAAGACATACTAGGAATCAAACCTTGGTCCTCTAGAAGAGCAACCAGTGCTCTTAAGCACTGAGCCATCGGTCCAGCCCCTTATCTATCTACTTTTAACAGCGCAGAGAAAGGATTGTTTCTACAAATCTTGGTAATGGGAGCAGCAGCAAGTCAAATGAAAATATGTTTCCATCTACCACTAAACTAAGCATATACTTCAACATCAATCACAAATTGAAAGCTGAAAGAAGCAATGAGTTTCACTTAATCTAAACTTTTATACATAAAAAATGCTACAGTACAGCAATGCCCTACATGCCTGTAGGAAGGAATTAAGAGAGAGTAAGTCAATTCAAGTCAAAAGAAGTCCAGCTTTCCTACATATCTGTTTAATGAGGTGCAAGTAGTATCTGTTTTCTACATCACAGTGGTGTGGAGACCATGGTCTCAGTATGACTTCATTACTTGTTAGCACTGGACCCTCTTAAATCCACTGAGAAGGGCATTCGCTGACATAGGACTTGCAGTAGTATTCTCTCTTTCAATAAAGCCTTGAGCTTCACTGAGGCACAGGAAATTTTCCAGAATAAATTTGGCAAATGAATCATATTTAAAGATTATGCAGTTGTTTGGGAATAGAGATCCTGAGCTAGAGCAAAGAACCATCAAATGCATCTTGGGAAAAGATTACAGAACTCCTTGACCAATATCTGTAAAAACCTAAGTCTTAATTATTATTTTTTTAATAAGAAAACCCCCAAATTCTCAGCATTTATTTTTCATATTCATATATTTTCATATTATTTTGCATTTTGGGGGGCCATACAAAGTCAGGATGGTGAGAGGAAATTTCTCCTTTCCATTCAGTACCAGGCTTAACTAGCCTGCTGTTAAAAGCACACTTGGGGTTAGGTGTGTGTGTGTGTGTGTGTGTGTGTGTGTGTGTGTGTGTGTGCGCGCGCATGTGCGCAGGCTCTGTGGGAAAAGGTGCCTACCACCAAGCCTGATGGCCCAAGTTTGATCCACAGGACTCACATCATGGAAAGACTCTCTCACAAGTTGTCCTTTGAGCTTCACATGTGCACCAGGGTGTGCATGCACAGACAAACAGGCAACAGTAATAAAAATGCTCTTTTTAAAAGGCACACCTTCTGTCGGCCTTGACCACCGCTCACCTCACTTCCATCGGTTCCAGCCCTCTGAGGACCAAGTCAGTGTGTGATTCCTATGCTCCCCTCTAAAGCTTTCACAAGGCTGGTGAAAGACTATTTACAGAAAGGAAGAAAAGAATGGAGGAAATGAGGGGAGGGAAGGAAGGAGAGGAGAGAAAAAGGAGAGAGAGGAGAGAGGAAGGGGAATGAAGGCACGTGGGTGGACGCAGGGGTGGCTAGCATGCCTGCAGGAAATGAACAAGGAAACCTGTAATGACCGGAATCTACAGTCACACTTGATGGCTGGCAGAAGCCACTGCATGAACTTCTCAGGGAGAAAGAAACGATTCTGAGCCACATACTAGCTTCTGTTGGTCCAGAATCGTATTTCCAGCAAAATACCTCAAAGCACAGCCTAACTGCCTCCAGCCCCAGAGACAGGTGTGTTTCCAGATGCAATGTCTTCTTATGAATTTACAGTTTTTAAAAACTAGAATTATATTCTAAATATCCCTTACAAAGCAGTCATACTTATCTGCTGGACTGGGTCATTTATCAAAATTATGACTAACTAAAACTTGGGTGTGATCATCATTTTCCCAAGGGAACAAACACTAGGCTTCAAAGTCTACTTCATTCTTTTTTTTTTAAGTATTGTCTACTGTATTTGTGTTAGAATGATGCCAGAGGATCCCGCTGCTTTTCCAAAACTTGAAAGCTAGCACTTTCACAAAAGAAAATAAAATGCCCTGGGTATTCAGGATGCTGAAAAGAGTACAGGAGGCTGCCCTGAACACGACTGAATTTAATGCATGTGCTCTGGACACTGCCTGGGAGGCCTGGACTCCAGTGCCTTCTTCTTTCTGCCTGCCTAGGCTCACTTGTGAGTCTACCTGTACTTTAAACATTGAAAAATAAACCTTTTTTCACATGAAGCTTTTATAAAACTTTATACAGAACTGGAACCAAATTCTCTTCCAAAAATGCAAGGAATAAAGAAAAGATTTTGCATCAAGGACTGGGAGTTTCCAGTACAGCACTACTGTGCCTGATTGTAACTGTTTCCTGGACTCTAAAATGGCTTGAAGTATGTAAATATTTATTATTCAAAATTATGTATGTCCGCATGTGTGAGTGCATGTGTCTGTGGAGTCCAGAAGAGAGTACTGGATCCCTTGGAGCTGGAGTTATAGGCAGTATGTGCTCTTAACTACTGAGCCATCATCTCTCCAGCCCAGTGTGCAAATCTCTGATTCTGGCGTTTTACCTCTGGGTTCTACTGTTACAGTGGCAGAAAGACCCTTGGGAGAAGGCTGGCCAGGAGAATAAAATCTCTGGCTTGGAAAAAGACCCAGTCTTCCAGTTTTGCTGGTCACAGAACTATTCCTAGGAATGTGGATTTACCTCAAGTTATACTAAACAGACAGATGGAGTACCTCATGTGTTAATGAGATGGTAAACTTTTCCTGACCAGAATCCTCATTTTAGTGCAATTCTTGTGGATTGGGGTTACATACATGTGGCTCTCCATTACGTCTTGCCTGCTTTTCTGGATTCTTTGAAAGAGCATAACCTCTCCTTTTCTTTCCAAACTTTCCTTAGCGTTTTAGGCTGCCCCAAAATTTTGGGCTTTCTTGTTTTTTCTTTAAAACTCCTTGCCATGTGGCTACTAGTCCACTTTGTGTCTGACCTTTAGGAAGGCTCCAATTGACCAGGCATCAGGGCCTTTTACCTTCTCCACTCCATTCTCCTCCTCAAGGCAGCTGCTGAGATTCACAGCTTGCCTATCCTGAGGACTTTTCCTTAAGTTCTAATAAAACCATCCTAAAGCTTCTATCTGAGTCCATTCTTAAATTCTTCTATGAATAAGACGAAGGACTCTCCAAAGGGAGGACCCTGTTTCTACCTTGTACTGTTATCCTTTGAGGAATCTAGAAACTGTGATCGGTTATCATCCAAATTTATTCCATTTAACATATATTTTGAAATTCTCACCTAGACGCTTTTTATTTTTTAACTCTTTGGTGATGCTGAAGAGCAAACACAGGTTGAGTGCTCTACCACTGAGCTGTAGTCCCAGTATTTGTACTTGGTTTATGTATCTTGTTATATAGATGATTCGTACAAGTTCACCAGTCGCTCACTACATAGTCAAGCTCTGTGAGAAGACACCATGCTTATTTCTTGCCTAGCTTCTAATACGACATTTTGTTATTTTGTGAATGACTCTGACATTGCTATTCTGATACTCTGTGGATTTGCTTTTGCATGGGAGTTAGAGGTCACTGTGAGTAGGCCACACTGAGGGGGACAGAAAGGATGAGTAAGGTGAAAGTGGTGAGGAAGGAGGACAGTGTATAAGGTGGAGAAGCTAAACAATGGCTCTGGGTAATGCCAAAAACTTTGCAGGGTAAATGGAAAAATGAGGGTTTACTTTACTTTGGAGAGAATTCAATAACATGAAAGAAAACAGATCCAGAAGACTGAGACAGTACCAGGGTTTGCTCCTTGCAAAAGCCACAGGGAGGATCTATCAGAAGAGCGGGACCCGCAGGAAGATCAAGGTGAAAACTACAAGGAAGTTGTGCTGAAAGGATGTTGTCTACACACTGTGTCTTCAGCGTTTCTGCTAAGCGGGCTTCCATTACCCATCCCTCCACTGAAACTGCTTTATCAGTAATTCTCTGATAAAAATTGCTGAATCCATGTAAAAGGAATTCCTATCCTACAGTTTTAAAAAATGTAAGGTTTCCAACATCTCCTCATGCCCATGGTACCACTTTCACATAGTTTCCGATGCTCTCCGGTCACTTCGTTTAGGTTCTTACAATCTTTTCCTACTGCACGTACGGCATGTCTATATGCCCCTGGATCTATCCCCTGTCTCCTTAAGTCTATAAAACTGTAGTGACATCACCCATGCCTACAGGTTGAATTATGAATGATTTGTTGATGATTCTCCAGATCTGTGTTTCTGGGGTTCCTCCCCAGTTCCAGATCTGAATATGCATAATTCCTTATTCCACAAAATTTTCGATCCAATACCCCAGACTGAACTCTCCAGCTAGACTACACTTTTGTTCTGTTAACCAACACTACTTCAAGTCGATCTGGTCTGATGTCTGGATGAATCTACCTCTAGCGCAGTTTCCACAGGGCAGCCAAGCCAAGGTTCCAAAGCTGTAGGAATTTGGTGGCTAAACTGATAATGAATACCTGAGTGAGTTTCAGATGCCAATCTGAGAATATGAAGTGGTTGGGGTTGACATTTAAAAATGTAATTTGCCAGGCATAGTGGTATATGCCTTTAATCCTAGCACTTGGGAGGTCAAGCTGGCCTAGGAAATCTGTCAAGGCATTTTCTACATTTGTACTGTGTGGTGTGATCTGGGAACTAATTTTTTGGGGTATTAGACAGAAATCCATGTTCTGCAAGGACTTGTATTATGTTTCATGTTTCTTGCCATATCTGGAAGCCACATACAAAGAACTAATGTATATTCTCTCTCCTCTCTCTCTCTCTCTCACACACACACACACACACACACACACTCCTATGGGAATGAAGAACATAGCTTTGACTAATGTCTGTAACATACCACTTACTCCAGAATATGAAGTCTGTGGCTGTCTGTTATCCTTGCACTAGCCTGAAAATGCTTCTGAAGGCATCTGACTCTGATAACTACTGGAAAGGGTAGACAGGGTCATCCTTCAATAAAGCTACCAGGAAAGGAAAGGGTCTTTATTCAGGTGCTTGGGATGGTGGGCTTAACTAACTCCAGTTTTCTCCCTCATTGTACAGACTATTGTGGGATTGGGAAAAGGACTGATGATATTAGGAAAGGGCTAAAAGGCAAACTATTCTCAATTATGAGTTATCTGAAAAGAAATCACCATGAACTTAAACTTCTTTATATCAGATGCTTCTTCATATATTAAAAAGGTCTCTACGGCATGTATATAATTTCCTCCCATTGTACAGATGATTGATTTGAGAGTCTAAATCAGAACTTTATTAAGTGAAAGACTTGGAGTTTGACAAGTTACATCTGCTTTCAAAGAGCCATCTTTTTTGTATAAACTTTTCTAAGAGTTATTTTCCCAGGTAGGTCTTGGGAGGCTGAGAGGACAGTCCCTCAGGACCCAACTCCTGGCCCAACAACACTCTTTGTATCACGTGACCATATTAAGGCAGCAGCAACGCAGAAGGTTATAAATGCCCAGGGCAGATTACAAAGTTGACAGGTGTGAGATGCCAACTCTTATTTTACCTAAAGACTGATGAACTCCTTTATGGTAAGCCTCCTTGGATGACATGAATCAGGCTTGGGGGTTTGGGAACCAAGGCTGATGATTGGGAGTTCTTTTTCATTATTTCAACATAGAGTCTAGTTTTCTTTTGGATGACTAATGTGTTTAACGTGGGGTTTTTTGTTTGTTTTGAGGGGGTAACTTTTACTATTCAATCTTAAACGAAAACACAAACTGAATTTTCTTACATGGATAAAAACCATTACTACTTCATAGTTGAAAGATCTTGATGAATGGCTTAAAGGAATCAGACTGCAATTGGCACTAGTCTGCTGTTAAAGGAGGGAGGTACGTGTGGATGATGTGTCTGTATCTATAGTCAATTAAGGATGAGTTAGCTATTATGATGTCTTTAGGAGACTCATTTGATTCACTAAACAGTAAGCAGAGGCTTTATTTCCTTCTGTTTCTCATGTACTGGCAGCTTTCGGGGGCTGGATACAGCACGGAGTCCCTGATCATGTTGGGGAAGGCCACTCAGGAGGGAAGATCCTTTGAACATAAATCATTGATGCCAAGGAATTTGCACGGAGAACAAAGGTATGAGAAAAGAGAGAAGCAATGCAGAATCCAGGCACGCTAGTGACAGCCTTCAGGACAGGTGCTAGGACCTAAGCTCCTGGATCTCCACACCTGCCACAGCCCCTACCACACCACTGGTGGATTCAGCGCCAAGTGGAATTAAACTAATTTTGGTTTAGGGGAATGGCAGCCCTTTCCTCATTACTCTTCACACACACAAACACAGGAGAGCTCTTTGACTTCTGATGGAATTTTATCCCAATAAACTCACTGTAAATTCACCATAATCAGAAATGAATTTAATTCACCTGACATACCAACCATCAACCATCACATCTTAGCAGCACCGTATACTAGAGTTCCAATTTTTACTGTGCTCACTGACTGAAGCTGCAGCAAGGAACTGCTAAAAAATAGTTCACTAGCTGTGGATATATAACGAGTAGATTTCATATTCAAAGTATGGTTTGTACTGAATTCGTACTGATTTTGTACCACTGTAAAGTAAAAATATTGTAAGCGAAACCATTACAAGTTGGAGCACATTTCAGGGAAACAGGTAATGGTTTTTTTTTCCTCTCAGCTATGTCTTCATAGTACAATATTGCCATTCCAAGAGCACAGAGGGAAGGGTGATGTGGCATTCCTCGGGCATATGCCGTACCCAGCAGGTCCTGTGAGAAGGATACAGAGGGGGAAGAAAATGCCATCTAAGTTCTCTTCAGTACTTGCATGTTGGCGAGAATACTAATGTGTTCAGACTAACCCTGAGATTCCTCTGGGAAGGAAAGCAACTTCTTTTGTACCCTAGACAGATTGTGACATTGTGACATCATCTCTTGAATCTTCATGATGCATGTGCTATTTGAAACATAATTTTTCATCATCATTCTATTGCTTTCTAACTCCCCCTCCATCCTAGAGTGTAAACAAAAAGTGCCCTCGGTCATTGCATGAACATAAAACACTCAAATCTGTTATTTCCTCTCTAGCCCAAATGCTTTCGGGGACTGAAGAGATGGCTCAACCAGTAAAGTGCTTGCTACACAAAGATAAGGTCCTGAGTTTGAATCCCAGAATCCATGTGAAAAGCTGGGCATAGTAACACAACGTGCTTGCAATCCAGACACTGAAGAGGCTCAGATATGTGGGGCTCTTGTTAGGGCTAGCAAACTCCTGTTCATATTTAGGTGTCAGGTCAAGATTTGTTTGTTCCTCAGAAGTGCATTTTCTGATTTTTGTAAACATGCTCGTGTGGCCCTTGTCAATAAAATAGCTTTTCCATGCCTCTATTATTTTGTCCTATTCTGATGAGTGCTCAATTTACTTAATTTTCCCGTAAGTTCTGAGTTTTGGTTAGGCAGAGCCTGTATCTTAGGCATCTTTGGAAGCTTGGAATCTTTCATAGTGTCACATGATAAACTCCCAACAGCTCTTAGAAGTTATAAAATGCAAACTGTATGAAGCCCAAGTCACATTGCAACAATCCAATTGACTTTTTGTCTAGCACCTGCTATTGTGTTCTGGTCGATTAGACTTCAAATAGAGTTAGGGAAAATCAGCCATGGGATACTGGTTAGCCTGTAGGACACACCCAGCACCAGTGCTGAGCCTCCAGCACACTGGAGTAATTCTGAGAGGTCTAACTACTACCTATTGCTGCTGTTACATGGGAAGCTCGGTTTCCCAAAAGTCACTCTGAAACAAAGACTGCTCAGTAGCAGATAGCTCTGTTAGGTGCCTTGTATTTGGGGTTTTTAGATGAAGAGTCACACAGACCTTCATATTTATGTTGTAACCTGCTCTTTTCTGGTTTTTCATTTTTCAAATCGTGAAGAAACTAATTTAAAAAACCAGGCAGATATACCCAGAAAAGTCCCAGATCTGTCAATGCTAAGCTTCCAATGACTGATGATCTAGTCTCTGGGATCTGTATGAGGCTTCTGTGAAAAGGCATTATTTCAAGACTAGTTGAGATTTTGACCATTCATCACTTTTTTCAGACTTTTTTTTTTTTTAAAGGAGTATTAACAGTAATAAAAGGAGAACAGACCGTGGTTACAAATCATGGATGTACTTCTCCTTGCTTATTTTCATCTTAAGTAGACACCTTCCAGCACGATGGTATTCTTACTGGGTACCACACAAATGCATATTGACTGGTACCAACCTTTTCTCTTTATCAAAGGGATTTGTCTAACTTTTCCTGACCACACATTTGCCACACTATATAAATCAGAAGCAGCAATGGTTCTCCTGCAAACCGATGCTAAGGCCGAGCCATTTGCAAAGCTGCTCCCCGTCAATATTCAGCTCTTTTCATCTGTGGCTGATGACTCAATTACCACTGTACTTCTATGGAAGAAGCCAATGGCCTAGGCAAAGTTGGTGACTTGGAAATGGCATTTCTCTTGAATGTTGAGGGCAAGAGTATTTTCCTCTTCCTGGGCTTACCAGGAGTGGGAGTGGGTGGAAATCCTGTGGTTAGGAATACAAAGGAAAGGTTTTCCCCTCACAGAGATTTGAGAAAAAAACAAAGCAAGTAAGCCAGGAGACAGAATGTATGCAAAGGAAACAGCTGTGGTGTGTGGAATTTAATTTCAAAGGGTTGTTCCCTACAGAACAGAGACAAAAATCATTTGAAAGAACTAGTGAGGGCCCAGCAGGTACACACATACTAATTTAGTAAAGGCCACAAAAACAAACTTATGAATTGGAAACTGTGCTGATTCCATAGGAAAATAAAAGACAATACAAGATATTTGGCTATGTAAGAGAATGTTTATCTGAATATCAACAATATCTCCACACATCTGGGTGACTAAGGAAGGCTAGTTTCATAATAGAAAAATTCTGTTAATCTTATAGATGGCATTATAACATTTAAAATGTTTAAAATACCAATAAATCAAATATTTTTTCCAAATACTTATATATCCATTCTGAAGTAGTATATTATCTTGGGTGACACTGAGCACAGGTACTATCAGAGGAGGGTGGATCTGATTCTGTACTATGGATGCTGTATCAAAGGGACAATCTATTCCCCAGAGAAGCTCAAGTATGCAACTGTGTAAAGACATGTACTTATATAAAATATGAAGCAAGTCCCTTTGTCTGAGTATCAACATAACCATAATAAAAGTCCTAAGGAATGGTTATTGTGAGACAGATACTGTCAGAAACTGCTGTAGACAGTACAAGTATAATCTTTCTTCACATCATTTAGAAGTGTCTTGAAAACAGCAAACCATTTCTATTCCTTGGTTCATGAGACTCTCTGGAATACATTTTTAAGGAAGTAAATACATATATCATTATCTGTAACTATGAACAAGTGAACAAGGATCTATCTGAGACACTGGGAAAGGTTAAATTATGAAAAGTTATTTAACTGGAAATATTATAAGCATTTTAAAATCAATCCTTTCACTATAATGACATATCATTTGACAGTCACCAGACACCCGAAAATTCCTCTGAAAAGATTTAATGAGAAAGTATTTATGATAATGAATAGAGAGAATAGAGGAAAAAAAGATAAGATGCCAAGACTATGTGATCACATGAATCCAAATAGATTTAAGGAAAAAAAAAAGTTTTTCCTAGGAGTGGTTTTATAAAAAAAAACAGAACAGGGAGTCCCAGCTCATTTCCCCCAGAAATACTGATTTAACAGTGATATATTGACTCAAATATCTATTTAGAGAATGTTAGTATTTAGCTAAGTGTGCACAGTTCTCCAGGAGAGAACACAACCGAGAAATCCACGCTAGAACAGGTAAGAAGAGCACTTTCACTCTGCCCACAGTGGCCCCTCCCTCAAGCTGGCGCAAAACTAGGATTTCTCTCTCTGGAAAAAGAAGAGTAGAGCGTGCCTTCAATGTTCTGGCTTTTCAGAAAGCTCACTAAGTAATGAGTTTGTCTTGGCTCACTACAGGCACTGATGGAACTGGCATACTTTGGATGCCTGGGGACTGCTCAGAACAAAGAAAAGTGGTGGGTGGCTTGCTGTAGCCAGCACAGCTTGGTGCAACTGGGAGAAAGGCACTCAATCTTAAAGTTTCGCTCTCAGGAGGGAAGAGGAGATGAGGGCAGGTGGCCACTGTTTTAGCTCTGCAGAGGAGAACCAGGGAGGCTCAACCTTTGCTTTGGCTCATTCAGTGTGACTATAGCTAGAAAAGTCCCCTAGAGAGCATGGATGTTTGCCCATCAACCTGGCCCAGGAACTACCCCTGGGAAGGTGGTTTCATCTTCAGCCATGCTAAAGAGATACCCAGAATAATTAGTGCTTTTATGAGATAGTGACCATTTTCCTTCCTGGAACCCTGTCCCTGGTGCAGTTTCATAAGCCTGACAGCTTGTCCAAATTCTTCAGAAATTCTGAATTCTTCAGAAAAGCATTTTTTAAATTTCTTTTTTATTTTTTAAAAATTATTTTTTTTATTTTTATGTGTATGAATTTTTTGCCTGCATGTATGTAAGTGGACCATGTAGGTCCAATGCCCACAGAGACCAAAAAAGGGTGTTGGATCCCCTGAACTGGAGTTAATGATGGACAGCTGCTAGCTACCATGTGGGTTCCTGAAATCAACCTGTGTCTTCTTGAAGAACAGCAAGTGTTCTTAAGTACTGAGGCATCTCTAGCCCCTCTATCTCCTTTCAAAGCATGCTTTTCATAACTCTTTTAGCTTTTCCTCAACATTCTGGGCTTCTTTCCCTGTGATGTGACTAAGAACCTCAAGAGGAGCCCCCAACGGCCCTGTGTCAAAAGCAGTAGCAGCTTTGGTATAGCTTAGGTGCCTAGGGACTGTTGTGAGCAAGGGGCAAAAGTACAGCTCCACGAAAAGAGGAGGGGCAGAGCTCAAGTTCTTTACCTGGGGACAGATGGGGAGAAGCAGGATATGCTTCCGGTGTTCTGGCATTTCCTGACTGCCTGAGGGAATGATAGGACATTCCTGATACAGGACACCGAATGGGATACAGAGATGTTTGGATCTGATTATATGTACACACACACACACACACACACACACACATATTCGATGTGCGATGGAAGCTGGGTGGCTTACTGCTGTATTTAACCTGCAATAAAGACAGATAACAAAGGACACAAGGACAAGTTTCTATAAAAGAAACTAGCAATCCTGTAGAGAAGTAACACTGTTCATAAACGAATCTGTAATCAGCTGAGGGGTAGGAATCTTCTGTATTAAGCAGGTCCTAAACTAGAAGTTGTTTCTTCAAACAGGAAGATTATAAAAGAAACTTAGATACAAAGAATGGAGGGAGATGTTTTAAGGGAGAAAAATAATGTCCAGAAATCAACCTTAGGAAATGAAGGTACATGACTTTTCTAGTGAGAAATGGAAAATAGTCACCATAAAAGGCTCAATATGTTCTAGAAAAATAATGAGTAGCTGAAATGGTAAGAACAAAGAAACAGAAAATATTTTAAGGAGTAAAGAGAAATGTTTGAGCCGATGAATACAATACCTACAGTGAATATCTAACTAAGAGGTCCCATAGTGGATTTGATCAAGCAGAATAAAGAACTAGTGAACTTGAAAACAGGTCATTTGAATTGTTCCATTCAGAAGGGGAGAAGAGAGGGAAAAAAGTGAAGACATCAAGAGAGTCTGGGGCACCAGCACGTAAGCCAACGTCTGTACTCTGAGGGTACAAGACGGAAGAAAAATGGGCATAAAAGTTCTTCAAAGAAATAATAACACAACAGCTTCTCAAACATGGAGAAGGAAAGGGACAGAGTCAGTATGACGCATACAAAGAAACCATACCAAGACTCAAGATAACATTGTGAAGAGTTAAAGGAATGGAAATCTTTGAAAGCATCAAGAGAAAAATGGTTAGTCATGTACCAAGGAAGGCCCATGAGACTATCAATAGGTTTATGAGCAGAGGCAATCAGTGAGAGAGGCCTATGATAGTTTGAATACTCAAAGGGAAAACAAAGTCTGTCATAGAACAATTATTTTTGGCAAACGTGTCCTTCAAAAGTGAAAATAACTGATTATTTCCATAATGTTTGTGCCACTGTTGCACCAATGAGCAACGGCCATAGCTTGGGGTCCCAATGACAACTCAAAGGAAGGTAGCTCATATCTGGCAGTGCGTTTTTGGTTTGATAACCTATGGCTTCTGGGAGAGGCATTATCTCCACATACAGGGTAATTCCATTTAAGCATTTTTAAAATATATACTTTAGGAAGCTTCCTTGAAAAAGCCAGGTGGAAACACCATTTAGTAATTTATTGATTATTTTTATCTTGTGTGTATGAGTGTATTGCCTGCATGTATGTAAGTGAACCTGTTTCCTGAAATGCCCAAGAAGGTCAGAAAAGGGCACTGGATTCCTTGGAACTGGAGTTACGAATGGCTGTTAGCCACTGCCATGTGGTTGCTGGGAATTGAACCTGAGTGCTCTTCATCACTGAGCCATCTCTCCAGTCCCTAAAAATACTTTAATATAGCATACAAGTCACCTTTATTTCTCAAATAAAAACTAAAAGGAAATAGTATACAAAATACTTATAAAAATGATAGTACATTAATGGAACACAACATAAAAATATATAATTTATTACATCAAAGAACAAAGTTGAGAATCTAGGAAGATTAAGAATGTAGTTTTAGAATGTGACTGAAGTTAAGGTGTTAGTAGTTTAATATAGACTATTATAACTAAGTTGTTTTATGTAAGTTTCATAATATACTCCTAGAAGATAAATGAAAATGAGGAAAATGAAAACATGTCAGAGAAAAAAGTCAATAAAATACACTGGAATACCCAAAAGAGGGAGGAATGGAGGGCAGTCAATCACTAATTAAGGCAAAAAACCCCCCAACAAATTAGTTATAGCAACTGCATTCCTATTAAAAATCACGTGTAAACAGGTTATATTCCTCCATTCAAAGAAAAGGAAATGGCCAAATGGACTTAACAAAGCAAACAAAAAGAGGCAACCACATGCTCTCTATACAAGACTGACCTTAGATTTAGAAACACACACCCTGAAAGCAAAATGACGGAAAAGATAATCTATGCAAATGGTTGCCAAAGGAGAAGAGGAATGGCCCTGCTTATATCATACAAAAAGTTTCAAATTAAAAGTTGTCAAAAGACAAAAAAGAACCATTATGTAACGACAATGGGATCAATTCCCTAGGAAGATATCTATCATCCATCCATCCATCCATCCATCCATCCATCCATCCATCCATCCATCCAATCTGTCCATCATTCCCCAAACATATGGAATAAACATTAACAGAAGTGGAAAAAAAAAAACTGGCAAAGACAATGGATTTTCATTCTTCAACAATAGATAGAACCGGCAGGTAGGAAACTGATCAGAAAACAGAGGATCAGAAGAATGAAATGTTCAGACATGTCTAAAACATTCCACACCACAGAATACCTGTTCTTCTATAGTGCACATAGGACATTCCCTCAGCAAGGTTATGTTATTTCAGTTTAAGACAACTGAAATCCTATCACTCATGTTTTACAACTGCATGTAGCAGAAGAAAACTTGAAGATGAAAAAAATATGTAGAAATTAAATATATGCTTCCATACTCTTTGAACCAACGGGTCAAAGAAGAAACACAAAGAAAACCTGGAAATTATCTTGAGGCAAATGAAAATAGACGCAAATAGAAAATGAAGCCAAACCTTATGGAATACATCAAAAACAGATCCAGAAGAAAGTTTGTAGTCATGAACATATACAGTAAAGAGAAAGCAAGCTATCAAGCATCTTAACTTATAGCTAAAAAAAAACTAGCAAAAAAAAGAATTAAGATTAGAAATAGAGAATAGAAAATAAGAAAAAAATCCTAGCAAACTAAGAATCCCCACCCCCAAAATGGCCAACCTTTAGCTATACCAACAAAGGAAGAGAACACTCAAATAAAATCAGAAATGGAGGCGATATTGCAAATGACGTACTGAAATTAAGAAGTTTAGGAAGAAACTACTATGAACAATTACATACCAAGAAACTGGATAACATAAAGAAATGGACAAATCACTAGAAACATACTTATCAAGATTGAATCATGGTAAAATACAACATCTGAATAGATCAGATCTATAACTAGTAAGAAGACCAACTCAATAATGAAAAATACCTCCCAACAAAGATATGCCTGGTGCCAGATGGCTTTAGCAGTGAATTAATCCTACCAAGCAGTTAAAAGAATTAATGTGAATCCTTTTCAAACACTGAAGAGGGAGCACACTCAAACTCATTTTAGGAGGCCAGCATGACCCTGAAATCAAAACTAGGAAAAAATACTATGAGAAACGAGCCAATATCCCCAATGAAAGTAGATGCAAAATCCTAACCAAAACCATAGCAAGCTGCATTCGACAGTATAAAAAGAATCATACACCAAAACCATGGTTTAGCATAGGAAAATCCACAAAAGTGATATGCTATAATAATAATAAGTCAATCTTTTTAAAAATATTTTATTTTTATTTTATGTGTATCAGTGTGCTGCTTGCATGTATGTAAATGCACCTGTGTCATGCAATGCCCAAAGAAGTCTTAGAAGAGAGCATCAGATTTCCCTGGAACTGGGGTTATGGACAGTTGTTAGCAGTCATGTGATTGCTTGGAACCAAACCTGGGTCCTCTGCAAGAGCAGTCAATGCTTTCAAATGCTGAGCTATCTCTCCAGCCCCATGAGATGATTATCTTATTTAGAGATTTATAATTATATTCCTTAACAAATATAAGAAAGCACTTGATAAACTTCAAAATCCTTCCACAGTGAGAATATTAAAAACATCAAGCACAATCTGACTTAATCTGAGACAAAAGCTCATACATGTAGAAACCTAAACTTTCTACCACAAAACTATCGGAACTAATACAACATCAAGGTTGCATGATGCAAATTAACACAGAAATCAGCTGTATTTTTGTACAATAACAATAGATAACCTGAAAAACAAACTCATGACTCACTTACAAAAGCATCAACAGATATATATACATATATACATACATATATATATATATGTATATATGAGTAATCAACCAAGGTAACAAAAGACTGACACATTGAAAACTTCAAGGTGTCACTGAATGAAATGACATACAAGTAAATAGAAAGACAGGCCATGTTCAGGGACTGGGGGTTTAACATTGTTGAAATATTATCTATCTGTCTGTCTGTCATACACATCTATTTTTTTATGTGTATGAGTGTATACCCTGCATGAACGTAAGTACACCCATGTCATGCAGTGCCCATGAAAGTCAGAAGAGAGTGTTAGATCTCCTGAAACTGGAGTTACAGACAGTTGTTAGCTGCCATGTGGGTACTGCTCAAGCCTGGGTCTTGTGTAAGAGCAGCCAGTGCTCTTAATCACTGACCCATCTCTTTAGCTCCTAAAATATTCATGTTAGTCAAAGCAACCTACAGATTCATGGAATCAGTATGCTGATTGTCCATCAGTTGACATTTCTTACAGAAATTTTTAAAAATTATAGACACACAAAGAACTCCAGACATCTAAAGTAATGTAGAGAAGGGAATGTTGGAGTAATTCTAGTTCTGATTTCACAACATATCATAACTCTGGAGAAGACTGCCAGTGGTTCAGAAGGGTAAGCCCAGGGAAATCCCACTAATACTTGAGGAAATCTTTAATGAAGGGGCTAATACTACATGATAGGGAAAGTAAGAATGCTGGAAAGTCTGTTTATTTATATACAATCTTACAGTAGGTATAAAAATTAACTCAATATGAATAAAATACTTAAATATTTAAGACTTCCAAACCATGGGATTCCTAGACGAAAAGCTTGGCAGTGACTTCTGGATAGATTACCAAAGGTACAAGCAAGCAGAACTACAGTTTATTAAACTGCTGAGCATGAACGAATGGTCACCCTAGGAAATGGGAGAACTCATCTGTAATATATCTAGTACCTACTGCACCAAATAAGGAATATGTACAATTTACTTGAAGAACAAACAAAAACCTGAAATGAATGAAGAAAAACTCCTGTTTGAAGAAACAAAGGTCTTGAATAGACATTTTTTTGAATGAAACACAAATGCCAAACAGGCATTTAAAGGTATTCCACATAACTATCATTAGGAAAATGAAAATGTGATAGTTTGGTTTATATAAAAATATATATTATGTGTACACAAATTATGTTTAAAAAGCTATGCATATTTGATTTTCATATTTGTTTCCTTCATAATATCTTAAAACTCCTGGCTTCTTTACTTCTATCAGAAATACATTTTACCTATTAAAATTTTAAGAAGGCAGATGCTAGGTTCTCTTTCAACACACACACACACACACACACACAGGCAGGCACGCACGCAGGCACGCACAAATCTCCTGTCATATACCATGGAGAGCAATATTGTATCTTTCTTCTCAGCACTAATTCAGACCTGCCCCTTCACAGTAGGTGATGAACCCCACTGGGCTTTGGTAAATGAATCTCTTCCAGTCAACCATGCAGTTATCATACAGCTTTCTGTCTCCACCCAGCCAGAGCTATGCAGGTAGAAGCTCTGGAGACTATTCTTCAGTGAGTTTGAAGCTATGCACTGAATCTCAAACAGATTTACAAATTTGGAACTGGAAGAAAGGAGTGCAACAGAGAAGATACCCAGATCATCTGGAATGCATCTGTACTGCCAAGTACAAAAGTTTCAGAACTTGAATAGAAGCATGCAAGTATGTGGAGTGTTCTACTTTGCTACAATACCAACTTGGGGAGGAAAGGGTTTATTTTGCTTACATTTCCCAGGTCATAGTTCATCCTTTAGGGAGCCCAAGGTAGGAACTCAGGGCAGGAACCTGGAGGCAGAAGCTAAAGCACAGGCCATGGAGGAACACTGCTTACTGGCTTGCTCCCCTGGCCCATGCTCAGCCTGTTTCCTTATACAATACAGAACAACATGCCTAGGGATGGCGTCACTCACAGTGGGCTGGGGGCCCTCCCACATCACTCAATAATCATGAAAATACACCCCCCCCACACACACACAGGCCAGTTCAATGGAGGCAATTCCTCAACTGAGGCTCCCACAACCTAGATTTGTCAAGTTGACACTAAAGCTATCCAGTACACATAGGGTGGACTGAAAGTAAGATAGTCAAATAACAAGATGTAAAAGGATATAACTGATCTATATAATAAATATTAATGGAATTAGGTGCTATCACTGGTCTATAACTCTATAGACTACATGTGATCTAGCTTACCAACTTATGTTCAATACTTTTATTGAGCAATTGGAATAGAGACCATCCATTTCTGATCATATGTATATATATATATCCAAATAACCTATTTAAAAATATTTTATTTATTATTTTTATTTTATGTATATGAATGCATTGCCAGCATGTATGTAAGCATTCTTGTGTCATGCAATGTCCATGGAGGATAGAAAAGGGTGTCAGATACACTAGTACTGGTGTTATAGATGATTGTTAGCTGGGTGGGTGCTGGGAATTGAACCTGGGTCCTCTGCAAGAGCACCTAGTGTTCTTACCCACTGAGCTATCTTTCCAGTCCTCAGGATGACCTATTTTTTAAGCCAAACCCAAAATGCACACACAGACATACACACACACACACACACACACACACACACACACAGATTTTAAGTATCAATTGAACAGTCCTATGCATGTTTGATGGTGCTTTTTTCATAGAACTGATATGAAAGGATATTTTGTTTAATCAGTGTTGCATAGTTTGCTGGGTGCGATCAAGCTTTAAGTTACTGCACACTGTATGGAACAGAAGCTTGCAGGCTGACTTGACGTGATTCCATTGAACAAAGCAATAGTTGGCTGTATTTTGAGTGCAAAGGCTAAGGAAGAATGACTCTACATCCTGTTTGATTAACTGAGAACCACCACCTATGTAGTGAAAACCACAAGGCAAAGACTTATTCATGCAAACCAAAAAGTGACCACCTATAAACTTCCTGAAGAGAATCGGGACCACACCGGCATAGGGGCATATCAAAACCATATCAGAAAACTAGGCCTGTGCACATAGGGAACACACCAGACTAAGGACGGATAGAACCACCTCATCAGGATCAATATAAAAGAAGGAACCCCAACATGAGGGTGTGGAGGGTCTACCGAACAGCCATCCCATTCAGTGTATGTACTATAGGATGTATAGGGGACAAACTCCCACCACTGCTCCGAGACTTCAGCTCAACAAGGCTGTGGACCCGGTCCTGAACTGGCTCTTCCTTAACTAACTCCAACAACTTTGTTACTGGGCTAGTCAATATCTGATCACATGTAGTGACTCTGAATTTCTACCATTTCTCTATGTCTTTGAACTCTACAGCCTCGTTGACTCTCTTAAAGCCTTTTCTACATACCGCTATGTGATCTACAAGTTACGTTTATAATTAAGATTAGAAGAGAAAGAACTTTTGATTGCCAATGGGCATTAGCAAGTGAAATCAGCAATAATTAGTAAATTACAGCCAAGGTAATTGACACAGCTGGTGAACTGACTGTTATCAATACATTGACATTGTAGACAACATCTATGCATTCATGTTTCGGACCCAGCATGCTTGCAACAGCGAGTTTTATTTTTCATCCATTGCACTTTACCTTTTGCAAGTAAAGAACTGTTCCCTTCAGGACAGCATAAAAGGTTTTCCATCCTCGCTTTCCTCGTGGAGCTAAAGAAGGAAGAAAGGAAAATTTTATTTGAATAAACCAGCATTTTAGAATAAGAAGAATCGAACGCATCAACATAGGGATTGTTTTTCAATAATCCTAGTCAGTTATCAATACTGAATGAGAATGAGAAATCATTTTTCGGTGCTACACTTTGCATGCATTATTGTATTCTTGCTTCTGGGTAGGTGCTATGATTTTCCTCTTTAAACAACTAAAATATAGGGAGACAACCTGGTTATAGTCACTAAACTAGAAAGAGGGGCAGCTGGACACAGAACTTATAGTATGGCTCGAACCTGTGCCCTCCAGTGCAAATGACACACAGACTAGGAAAACAAAACAAAACGCATATTGGAGATACATATTAACCCAAGAGAAGGCTTATAGGGCTACACTATTAAAGGACCATGCCCCTGGCCCTTCTTTCTTAATGTCTCAACTGGAGCACAACATTGCTGTAATCACTACTATAGTAGTCGCATAGATGTATGCTGCTAATACTGCTGCAGTACAATTGTACTTTCCCCCTAAATGTCTCTTTCTTTAGACTCAGAATGACTGAGTCTAAAAAAGAGCAGGCTTCCTTCATCTTGAGAATTTACAGATCGTTGTGCAGTGTAAGCAGACATTAGATACTGTCTCAAAGATTCTCCAAATTTATTCTGAAGTCTTTATATTTCTTCTCTCTCTCTTTTTTGCTGAAGCAGTCAGCAGAATTTCTCTCCTCACTTAGAGAAGTCTTAACATATTATTCTAGCAAAAACATATAATCAGCCAAAACTTACTGTTTATTTTAATAAAACTGAAAGGTGTAACTAGAAAATGGTGTCACCTGAATGCCATTATTCTAAACACATTAGCTCAAACAGATAGGGAGGAACATACTGATAGTCCTTCATCATATATTTGTCTTTCTTTAATCTGAGCACTTGATTAAGAAATATATTATTCATATGCAAATCTCTTTGAACTGAATTCTGAAACTCTTAGGTTTGGGCACTAGGTAACTATCCACCTACGGAGCACAAATGCTCCTGCCAGCAGCATGCTGAGCTATCCACCTGGCAAGAAAGGACTCAAAACATCCGCTCTGCAGGTTTCCAGGGGAAATAGAAAATACCACCCCTTCTGCTTCTAGGTGAGGTTTAAAAGCATGTGCTGAAAGTATATGACAAAAAAACATACCATAATCTCCTTTGTAGAGAATATAATGGGCGATCACAAAAGAGAACACAATAAATATTCACTGTACTGTTCAGCAGGAGATAAATTCTGGTTCTGCCCACATGAGAATCCTGGACAGAGAAGTGACCATGGACTGCGGAGGCTGTTGCAGAGAAGAATCAGAGGCAGCAGATGCCTTCTGGAACTCTCATTGTCCTAGAACTGACCTCCCTCCTGAAAAATGGCTCAATCTCTCAGGAGATTTTTGGATCCTACATTTTAAAGTGACTAATGTGTGTAATTTAGCAAAGCTCTGGTTTAATAGAAACTTTTAGGAGAAGTTTCTATTAGGAGAAGTATGTTACTTTTTGTGAAGAGATCCTGACAGTAAAAAGCTTTTCCTGAGATTCTGGTTAGTTTCGGGAGGGATACTTTTGATTCCCAAAGACCTACAAATCTAATTTTCTATCTTTAAGGCAAAAATCGATATGAATCTAGGTACATGTTCTTCATCATTAGCATATTAAAATGACTAGCAACAGATCCTGAAAAGCTGTCCATGTGAACTGTGAACTTGAACATCACCCCTGAGGATCAATGCCAACTCTAGGGACTTCAAACACATTTCTGTTTACAGTTAAGACCTTAGAATAGAAGCATAATCCTTGTGTTGGTCTTCTCCAACATTTCTGGAGAGTAATAATGGCAGCAGCAATAGTATAATAATCATGGTTGCAGTAATTGGAACAGTAGCTACTGTTTACTGTGCACACAGTTTTAGGGACCTTTTAAAACTTTAAAATATTTAAGCTAAAACCGGCAATTCTAAGAACGAACCTTGGCTACAAGCTCCATTTTGCAGGCATGAAATGTGAGACCCCACCGGACACAAAGCATGTGCTTTCTCCTAGCCCTGGACACATTCACTCTGGTTTGTGCACAAGCCAAGACCAGTTAAGCAAGATTCAGGGTACAGCATCTTGCATGTGCTGAGACAGAGGAGGTGGTATTCAGATTCTTTAAGAGCTGATTCAGGAGGAACCTGATCTGTCAGAAAAAACACTGTTCTAAATGGATTATTGAGACACTGACAGTGAAGTCTGTAGACTGTACCATATTCTTCAATGTGTGCATGTGCATGCACACATACCTCACACATGCACATACATGTATATAGATACACACTTGCAAAGTAAAAATTTGCAATGGAACTAAAGATTAGCAATAGTGGATCACTAAATTTTCAGTATTTCAAATCAATTATTATGTTCTCATCTTTATTAATATAAAAAACAGTGAATAATATTTTGGCTTTAGTTTACCATTGATTTTCACAACAGACGGAAATGCATAACTGGGATTGAGAGAATGGACTGCCACCTGTCCTAAAGCAGAAGGTAGAAAGCATTCCTAAGCAATATTCAACAGATGCTGTATGTCAGGAAATAAAGAAGCTTGTTTTTTAACTCTCCAAGGCTCTGATCTTCATACAAAAGCCTATATTTTCTTCTCAACGGAGTCAATAAAAGACTGTGCTTTTGACCTCACGATCTTAACCTTTCCATTTTATTCAAAGGATAGAACAGTTTTTCCTATCATAGTCTTTTCCCATTTTCAACCACTGCGCACTGAATTCCCTAACAGCTACATTTTCCTTTACTTACTCTTCAAGTTTATTATCAGAAAGGCAATATGCAGGGATAAACATGCACATCGCCTATTTTCTCAGTTAGCACATCAACTTTTCTCTTGTTTGTTATCCTCAAAACATGTAAACATTATGAATTCCACGTAAAATGACAAAAAGAACTCCTAGGTCACCAAACCCTATCAACATTAAGAAGAATTTACTCAAACAATCTGAAGGCTGAGAGTGTAGGCTTTGCCAGGCCAAGATACAGCAGAAATACAGAGCTGGGACAGTTCTGATGCAAAATACATCCAATTTCATTAGGCTCATGAAGAAATACACTCAAAACAGACTGCATTCCCAAGGAGAACATTCCAAAATAAACCAGCACCTCGATGAACTTGGGAACAAAGTTGTAGACAGCAAGGGCTCTACACTAATACATTGAGGACACATCTAGATTTCATTTGTAAAAGGCTCAAGATATTTTTATAAAATTTCTTTATTTCCCTAGTGATGGTGTCTCAAAACTGGGTAAAATTCTCCAAGCATCCATCTTGCCTCCATAAACAAATATAATTTCACAGTAAGGAGCAATTGCCGAATTTCTTCATTGCCAGGACAGATGTGGAGTGTCTGCTTTGGGCAACTGATTTGGAAACATTCAGACGATAGATTAATGAACCTAAAGGAAAGCAGAGGTAATACTTATATATTTATCTCTAACTTTCCTTCACAAAGTATCTGCAAGCTTGAGAACTACCATAATATTAAATCTTAATTAACAGGGCAGAGCTCTGGCCTTTCAGATTGCTGCTTGAAGCAATGGGGTCCAAGCTGAGCATAGTATGAGTTAACAGGGGAGATGAGTCACACAGTATTAAGCAAATGATAGTATTACTTATTCCCAGGCTTATTACAATGTTATATCTCGAAATCAATTTCTTTGGAAACAAAAGGCAATTCATATGATATTAAAAATCATTTAACCTTTATATTCTTTCTCCGAAGTTAAAGATGACCATCTTGTCAATCCAGTTACCTGTATTTTATAAAAGTAAAAAGTAGGACAGTCTAAAAAGAGCCCAACTATAACCTACACCTATTGAGTTCCCAGATAAAAACAGTCTTTGTTTTATATCATAGGAATAGACTCAAACTATTGATAGCAAACAGGACATGATGCAAGAGAACTGGAAGAATATCCTAGCCAGATTGTCCCTGGTGGCTTCATGAAGCCTTCTAAATTGGGATCCAGGCACTCGGATGTTATTAGCACACTGATGATTATAGATGTTGCCCATCTAACATAAAACTATATTACAAGTTTAATATTTACTTTGCAATGTTGCTCAGTTGTCACAGGCATATAAGTGAGATTAAGACACATATTATACTTTTAAAGTGTTTGTGACTACACTATGAATGTAAGGATATAGTGAAATTAGTCTCAGATTGGTTGGGAAACTTCCTTGTTGCTGGCTGGCTTCTATAGTCCTGGAAGGTGCTATGCAGTCTCCTGGGGCAGAAAAGACATCAATGACCTTACCCAGCCTAGCACCCTGCATACTTCAATACTGACTTACCAGGGAAGATGTGTCCACTAGAGAAACAATGCCATGACTGATAAGGGGTAACCAACCACTTCCTGATTGGATTTGAGGCTTGGCTTCAGAGGAAAGAATTTGTGCCTGGTACTAAAAAACTGGTTAAAAGCCCATGGCTGGGGAGGCGTTAGGGTAGAACCAACTCTAAATATTTGGCTAAACGATCTTGCTGTAACTGCCACTGTCTAAGTATTTATTCACAGACTTGGGCCGCTCTCATCCTTGGGGGGCTATGAGCACATTTTGCTGTATACACATGAAATTCTCAAAGAATAAATTTTAAAAACTGAAAAAAATAAAATAAAACAAAATGTGAAAAAAGTTTTCTGCTTAGAGTCAGGGACATATGCAATAAAACTTAGTAAAGAAGCTGGTCTATGTAAACCAAATGGCAGTATAAAACCATCCTAAAGCAATCACAGCCCTACTGTGTTGGGGTTTTAGTGGATAAAATGAGCAAGAAGTCATTAGTTATTATGAAAAGGATTCAGAAGTTAGCTTTGAATAGGAACCTGGAAGAAAAAAAAATCCAGTTTTGAGCATTTTTTCAACAACAAATTATAGTCAGATAGCAAATGAAACTTTGGAGTCAAGATGATCTCTTCACGGAACAAAAAGGTAATATGTTATTTTTAAAAAGTCTCTTAAGAGAATACATCTCAGAGCCAGAGAATGTGGCTTAGAATGCTAGCTTTACTTAGGTGACCTGAGGTAGGTCACTAGCTAGCTCTGGGTTTGGATTTCCTTCCTTTTTGAAACAGGAAAATCATAGTGCCTACTTCCCAGGGTAAATATGAAAATCAGATGAGATATATGGCGTTTTAAGAAGTTGTTTTAAACTAAGGATGAAGTTTGCTAAAAACTTTGGGGGGGGGGATAAACTACTTTTTTTTCCTTCATGTATTTAGAATGTTTTCTTTGTTAAAGTTAACATTTTAGACACCCCTCCAATTATTGACTCACTTTTTAACAGAAAAGGGACACAGCATTTAATAACTTTAATTCACCCGAGGAGGTGTAACGTTTTTACTAACACGTTCATGGTCTCCTTTTAACCCTAAACCCCATCTTGAAACTGGAGGTATCTAACCCTAATAGAAACCGGAGTTGTAGGAAACACAATGCAAATGGTGAAAGGACCCAAGGTCTACCCAGGTTATACTTTACCACCAGAACATTCAGATCTAACTTATAAATTCATCTTTCATGCTCACTTAGGAGGTATTTTCATGAGTGACCACTACTACAAGCCCAAGGTGAAGTTCAACGCCTTGCTCCTTGGCTGGAAAATGGTGAGACAATAACAAGAACAGGCAGTGTTAGCTAAGGGCTACGGGAAAGGGAACATGAAGCAGGCAGTGATGACTTACATCCTTCTATTTTTTTCTCCAGGAAAAACAGATTTACTCATCATCGAAATACATGTATTTTTGAGTCTTGTTAAAGTAAACTCACATTATCTCTCCTGAAAGAATGTTCCTTTCCAAAATACCATGACCCGCCCCCTCACTTCAATTAGGTCTCTCTCTGTTCAAATGTTACTTCATCCAAGACTGTCTTCTCTCCACCTCCGCTTCACAGTACTGTGCACTTCCTTCACTCAACCAAACTCCAACATGTACTCCCTGCTCACTCTTTCTCTGTTTTTCCTCTCTTCTGGACTCCATCTTCTGCCCCGGGGCAGACAAGTGCTGTATGGCTGAACTACACATCTGTCCTAGAACTTTACTTCCTTTGGGTTCTTAAGACCAATAGGAATTTATCACAGATGTAACATAGTACTTGCCTCAAACTAAAATGGAACCTCAGACAGTGCTTGGGTTTGTTTGGTGTCTGCAGAGCAGAATATCCCTCCACTCCAAATTTAAAAAGGCAAATGTCCTAAATATGCATGTGACCCAGCAAATAGAGTTATATATAACATTATAGTTAAGATTGCTTAAAGTGTTTTGCTATCATTTAGGCAGACAATTTAGAAGACCTGGGTTTGCTTAAGGGGAAAAGGACAGCTGGGCACAGTAGAATTTACCTGTAATCCCAAGATGCACTCAGGGAGCTGAGGCAGAGGATTGCCATGAGTTTAGGCTAGCCTAAGCTAGAGTGTGAGACTCAGTATCAAAACCCCAAAAGAATATAAAAAGAAAGAAGGGACATGTAGGAAAAAAATAAATGTAAATTATTCCTAAGATGTTGTTGGATATGGGATAAATTGTCAGTCAATATTCAGGCTCACAGAAACTAGGATAGCTTGATGAATTATGATAAATATTTAAAGGTTAAGGGTAAAAGAATGAACCCTAGGGGTAGTTTACTTCAAAAGTCTAGGAAACAAATATTATAACTTACAAAGTGGATCTGACTGAGGGAAGATGCTAGAAAGGTTATTTTGAATAAATTTTAAAAAGGTGAGCATAGCAAAATGTTACTGAAGCCCACTAACTTCACTCATATAGATACAATGAGCAAAGAACTCTAAGAAGACCCAGCATGCTAATGAGGTTGTTATCATTTCTGGAGTAATTTATAGAGTTCTTTTTAAAACCTATAAAGAGCTAAGTGCTAAAATAAAACATCAGGCTAATCTCTTATGGTCTCTGTGAGAAGTTGTAGGAAAGTGCTGAATCAGAGAAAGAGGCTTATTGGTACCTTCAAATCAAGTGTCCTCAAATTCAGAGGCACCTTATGACCCAGGAAATGACATAGCTATAGCCCTTGCTGAGCAGGCACCTCTACAAATAGCAATTCAAATAAGTCACTGTAATTGTAAAACAGCCCAAGGCTCACTGGCTCCTTTAAAATGCCTCCAGGCTAAAGCTCTTCGGGTCAATAAAAATAATTCACAGTGGCAAGGATGAGCAGCCCCCAGACTTTCCCTGTTCTGCAGGGAAAGTGACACAGTGACATAGCCTGGCTGATCATGCCAAACTCAGGAACTCCACAAGAGACTTCAGTAACTTCCATACCAAGGTAATCCTCACCTCAGAGCACAGGCATGGTGCAGAAAATGCCCACTGCCACTCTAAGTGCTGCCTGCTGAGCTTTCCCTAACTCAGGCTACTTTTCCTGTTTTCATCAGACTTCTGGGCTCTCAAGAGATTCCCATCTTTCCATAAAAGGGGTGACCAATGGGTTTCCCTAAGAGCAACAAAACAGCTGTCTATCTGCAAGTTAGGACTAAGTGCTGCTGAAACACCACCCTGCTCCTCAGGAATGGCACAGCCAGCCCTTCGTATTCTGTACCATATCTGTTATTTAACCAACTACAGATATTATTTTTTTCCCACAAAGCTCCAAAAAGCAAAACTTGAATTTGTTGCATCAAGCACCGTGGTGAGTTCCCAGAATGCACCCTGATGCAGTCTCCTGCCATTTTTCAGCATCTCAGACTCTAGCATTTCTTGCTCGAACATCTTTTACTGGGAGTCTCCTATGTGAACTGGGTCGTTAGGCCTACAAAGGGTTACACCTATACTGAACATGTAGACATGCAGCACACACCTCTTATCCCAGGATTCGGGAGGTAGAAGTAGGAAGAGCTCTGTGAGTTTGAGGCTAGCCTGGTCTACACAGTATACCAGGCTAGTAGGGGCTATAAAATGAGACATTGTCTCAAAAAGCCTAAACAATACAGTATAATATCCACTTACTTCACCTGATTTATATTAGGCATTGCCAATAATGTAGAGATGATTTAAGTACCCGGGGGGATGGTCACAAGTTCTGTGCAAATATCAAATCTGTACACACCAATCCTGAACCAGTGCCAGTCAGGGAGGGACAACTCTGTCAGGATGGCCATTAGCATTTAAAAAATACATCAATGACCTATCTCATTTCAAAGGTCAAATTCTCGAGTTCATATTCTGTAGAGATGGCAATTTTGTACATAAAACTTACCATCGTGATTAATTCTTTTAAGGAACTAGTTCAAAAACCTTCCTTCCCCCATCTTTGATTTTGCTTACCACATCTTAGTCATAACTATTTCCCTATTTTTGACTGGCAATCATGTGGTGATAAATATTTTATCTTTCTACACCAGTCATTATTTTGCAAACATTTTAATATTTAATTACAGCCGGCTATGACTTAAAAAATTTAAATATTATGTTTATTTTATGTGTATGAGAGTATTGCCTGCAGGTAAGCCGGTACACCAGGTTATGCGATGCCTGAGTAGGTCAGAATGGGTGTTAGATCCCCTGGAACTGGAGTAACAGACAGTTGTTAGCTACCATGTGGGTGACAGGAATCTAACCCGGTTCTTCCTCAAGAGCAGCCAGTGCTCTTAAACCCCTGAGCCACCTCTCCAATCCACATTTGGCTATGACTTTAAAATACTGCATTAATCTATATTGAACTCACAAATGTTAAATAACATAAAACACTGACTGTCCCGAGTATGTCACACATTCTATTTGTCAATGGCAAAAATAAAAGAACAAAAACAAAAGGAAAAAGTAACAATGCCCTACATACAAATACCAAATCAGCAGTCAATAATTGCTATCACTAATTCAACGAATTGCCTTCTAATAACTATGATGTATACATTTACCAGGCACATTGAGAAAACAGCTTTTTGTTTTTAAACTTATAATTAATGATACCATTCAGAAATGTTTGCAGGATAATGATGTACTGCTCTATCATATTTTACTTAATGTATATCCACTGACCATTATCCTGTTTTCAGGTTGATATTCCGTATCTGAATTACAGTGTGGTTCCTTGCACATGTCAAGCACAGTGCTAAGTACAAAAAGCATTAGTCTTGTTGATTATTCCCAGCTAAAGGGAATAATCTGTACCGTGAGCTTCTTCTGTTGGAATATTACCTATAATCTCTATTACTAAAGATTTCATGATATTCCTTTTGCAATCCAGCACTTAGCTTTCAGTTAAATGACACCTACTCAGATTTATTTGATCTACCTACCTTCCCCACCAGGAATATTACCGGCAAAAACTGGTGCTCAAAACTTTTAAAAAAGCACCAATGTGATCTCTCTCATTTCAAAGCTCAAATTCTTGAGTTCGTATTCTGAGGAGACAGCAGTTTTGTACACAAAATTTTTACCATTGTGATTAATTCTTTTAGGGAACTAGTTCAAAACCCTCCTGTCCCCCATCTTTGATTTTGCTTTCTGTGGTATGTTACGCATAGACAGTAGCAGTAGATGATATTTAGTGTACTATTCCAGAAATAAGCAATTCCTATGTAGTAAATTGCATACTGCTCTGAGTAGTGTGATATAATCTCAGATCATCCCATTCCATCTACCCCAGGGCCTTTGCCCAACATATCCATGCTGTCACACAGTTAGCCCCTTAGTCACCATCTCAGATTCACTTTCTTGCTTTTGAGTTTCTCAGTCTCTATAATCCTATGTTGACTTTTTAGGATCTATGGTAGAACCCAATTAATTGAAAAGAATGAAAAAGAAATCCATGCTAATTTTACTGCAGCTATAACATAAAAAGCTATAACAATGAAAGGGACCAGCTTGATGGCATACACCTTTAAATCCCAGCACTATGAGGCAGAGGCAGGCAGATCACCGTGAGGAGGAGGCCAGCCTCTGCATAGTGAGTTCCGGGACAGCTGAGGCTACATAGGCAGACTGTCTCAAAAAGAGAAGCGGTGAGGTGCTAAAGAGATGGTTCAGCACTCAAGAGCATTGGTTGCTTTTGCAGAGGACCCACGTTTGGTTCTCAGCCCACCCCTACATGGCAGCTAACAACTCTCCTTAACTCCAGTTCAAGGGATCCAACACCTTCTTCTGGCCTCTATAGGCATTGCACACATGAGTGCATTTACATACATGTAGACAGTATACTCACACACATAAGTAAGTAAAAAATAATAAACCAAATAAGGAAAAGTCACCAACTTACAGTATTCACTCCTGTCCACAATTTCAGGCATATGCTGGGGGAATCTACAAATGTGTCCTCTGCAACAAGGGGACTACTGTACTGGGTTACTGGTTTTGTTACTATTATTGTTGGTGCCCGGGACTGAACCCAGGGTTTCATGCATACTAAGCTCTTAAACTTCCAGTGACTACACCTGCAATCCCCATACAATATTTTTAATTGCTCTATTACTGAATAATTCAACACATTACATTAAATTATTATAGCAGAGATACAAAACTTATTTTCTTCTTTCTCTTAAATGTTAACTAAACCTAAAGGGTAAACAGTAAAAATAGAAGAAACTCTAAAAATTAGATGCAGTGAAAACTGCATTTCTTTTCCAGCAAGAAGTACGTCAGAGACTCTGCACCCAGACTTTTTTGGAGCTAAGAGATTGGCAGTTTCTATTCCACTGTTCCTTGTCAGAAGTGCTGCTTCTGAGGAGAATGGTGGGTGGCCTCTTTTCACTAACTTCGCTGCAGAGAAGGGTGGATTTTAAATTAAAGGCACAAGCCATGGAAAAGGAAGTTAATCTAAAATGTACTCTTTTTCTCTGAATGCAGAATTGTGAAGGGGTATTTTCATCAGAAATAGAGGAAATCACACTAAGCCCAAAGGTCATGTGGCAAATGGCTATTGGAGATATCTATAGCTGTCCTGAGCGTGCTGCTCTGGGATCTTGTGTGGACAGCTGACACCTCTTCAGAACGGCAAAGTGGAAAACTTTAGCTTAGTTTAAAAATAATTGCTTTGTCTTTACTTAAACTAGTCTTTGTCTTACAGAAGGAGACACCTGTCTTGTGGGGGAAAAAAAATCCACTTTTATTATCTCGTAATTACAGTGTTGCTGCTGCTAATGTTACACAATAGCAAAGCATTTTGCCTACGTTGCCATTATAAACTGTTTCCAGGATGTGTGACTTGGGGATAACATCTACTTTCTCACATTTGACATGTGGGATTGAATTTTCAAAATTTCTAATGACAGACCAGTGTGCAAGTCCCTTTAGACCAAGTGAAGTTCCCTAGCCTTCTGGGCAGGTTACTTAGCCACCCTCATGCCCAAAGTGAAAATGTGTATCATCATGAGTTCTCACAGTCTTAAAATGCAGGTGATGTTATAATACTCAAATAGGAAAGAAACCTGTGTCAGTAATATCAATGCAATCTACACTGAACACACGCTCATTAAAATTAGCCTAAAAATTAGCAATGTGATGAATCTCTGTATTCACTCCTCCGGTGCCCTTTGCCCGAAGGAACTACTTTTTGACATTTGAGCTATTTCTCCTGGCAGCTGGCTAACATAATACTTTGAAAAATATGTAGTTCTTCACTATGCCACAACATATTATCAGCATACTCTACTGCTGCTGGCTGGGATAGATGAGGATTTAGAAAACAATCACCATTCCACCTTCCTGATATGTCATGTCTTTTTATTAAAATTTCTGCTGATGGTCTCTGTATTTTAAAGGAACACACTGACAATACTGCTGACTTTAGTGAAGATTTCTTTTCCCTATCTTTAGTCTTATTTTCTAGACAGGGTCTCACACAGCCCAGGCTGGCCTTGAATTCACTATGTAGCGGAGGATGACCTTGAACTTCTGATCCTCCTGCCTTTACTTCTTTAGTGCTGGGCTTCTAGGCTGGTTTATATGGTGCTAAGAATTGAAATCAGGGTGCTGTGTGTGACTGGCAAGCACTCTATAAGCTGGGTTACACCCTTCGCCAGTCCCTAGCTTTACTGAGCTATTAGTGTAAGACTGTGTTGAGACTGTATAATTAGGCATTTGATACATGTATACATTGGGAATTGCCACAATCAAGCTAATTAGCATGCCTTTTACTCTACCAATTCATCCCTTTCCTATTTTATCCATTTTAAAATTTATAATAACTGATGGGTGTGTTTTCTCTGTAGGTAACATCTTTCATCTTCCTCCCTGGAGGGAGAGAATAGCTTTTTCTCTGTTTTGCTGCTCTCTCCTCACCTTTCATCCCTTAACTTCTTTAATTGGATTATTAAAAACTCAATCTGGACAATATTTATGTTTTACTGTGTCTGATAGTGCTACTTGCCAACTTGATAGGATGTAGAATCACCTGGGAGTTGGACCTCTGGGAACACCAGCAAGGGGTTCTCTTGACTGCATTAGTTGATATGGGGAGATTCATCTGGACTGTGTCGAGGACTATTCCCTAGGCAGGGGATTCTGGACTGTGTAACATGAAGACAACAGAACACTAGGAAGCATGCATTGCTCTCTCCTTCCTGTAGATGCAATGTGACAAGCTGCTTCAAGCTTCTGCTGCCATGACCTTCCCACCAGGATGGACTGCACTTTGAATTGTGAGCCAGCATAAAGCATTTCTCCTTTCAGTTGCTTCTCTCAGAAGATTTTATCACAGCAACAGGAGAGTAACTAGGACAACAGGGTATTCACCTTTTTATGGACAGACTCAAGACAACCATTATCAATACAATTCAACCTCTGAGAATGTCATGATTAATGTTACTCCTGTTGTAATCACCAATCCATAGTTCATGATTTCTGTTTATGAATACGTTTTAAAACCAGTAGGTTTTGCATGCTTTGGAATATTATCAGATGTGTTCTATTTATCATTCATCATAGCTGTGAGATGTATCCATGTTGCCATATGGAATTCCAGTTCCATAATTTACACTGGCACATAGTTTTCAGTAATATGAACATCATATACAAATCCTCCCAATGTCTTATTGATGGCATCCAGGCTGTTTTGCGTTATTATAGGGTTACTATGGATATGTCCTCTTGTACGGAACTATCATGAGGCTTTAGTTCTGGTTTGTAGACCCTTAGAATTGATTAACTGAGATACCTCTAGGGCTTGTATTTGCAGAGTACAAGAAAGCATAGTGCTCTAAATCCTTACCAATATGTGGTGTTCTTTCACATTTCAGCCAAGACAAAGCAAACACTTTAAAATGACATCTCATCTTGTGTTTAATATCCCTGATTACTAGGGAAATTGAGTACTTCTTTACAGAGGTAAAGATAATCTGAATATTTTTTTCTGGTGTGACTGGTGCATCAAACTTTTGCCCATTTTTTCTACAGGACTGCCTTTTTAAAATTAACTTAAGGTTGGTTTATAAATATATATTACAGGTATGAATTCTGGATTAGAAGACTGCTGTAAGCATCTTCTTCCAATCTGTGTCATCTTTTAAATATCTGACTGAAAATCATAATATATAGGAGTCTTGGATTGCAGGCAAAGTTCAGCGGCAGATTGAGCACTGAGCATGTAAGAATCCTGGCTCCAATCTCTAATAGAGGGGGCAATGTACTTATATTATTAATATTTTCTTCTATTGATTTTGATTTTCTAAATCTTAAGACATCCTTTACTGAAAGGTTATAAAGTTATGGTTCTATACTTTCTTCTGAAAAATCTTAGGATTTTTACCATTAATCTATGTGAAACTGATTTTTATGTTAAGAACAAAGTGGAGTATATGCACACATGTGCACATGCGTACACATGCGTGCATATACACCCCTCTCAGCACCATTTAGAGATGCAGTTTTGCTGTCTTTAATTATATAAATTATTTCTTATATCAAATAACAGCTTTTCCTCACTGCTGGAGCCCCTGCTCTTGCTTCTTTCCCATTCTACTGTGCTATTTTTGTCTCATTACTTGGGAAACAGCATGCCCCTAATCTATTTCTTCATCTCAACTTTGAATGTTTCATATAGTATTTTAGTTACTACTGTACTTTAAACTCATGCACTACAAACTGTAATTACTTTCTAACAATAAAATCATGTATAACCTCATTCAGAAAAATATTAGATTGTGCCTAATATGTCTTTGTATAATATAGATACAGTCTGGGGTTCTCAAGGAGTACTTAATTCATGTAGAAACCAAAAATGTATTATTTTCTCCTTAGTGTACATAGGATTTGGAATTAAAACTATACAAGACTTTCATTAGTCACCTTTTTACAAAAAGATACAAATCTGGATTCTGTATGAAGCAGCTTCTCTTATGGGCTATGTTACTGTAGGACAGAATCACGATCTCAAATGGCTCTGGGGACAGAAAAGTAGCAATTACCTAGAGAAGACCTGGTGTCAGGCTGTCAGGGTCTGCAGGAACTACGGTCCACCAGGAAATGCCTGACTCAATTCATGCACTTTAATTTTTAGTAAATTCCTTACTGGCCAAGTAAATGATATGCTCCTCCCTTGAGACAATTCATCATGTAGAAAATGCCACACATGTGATAGGCTGTTGTTATCACAAGAAATGCAGAACTTACATGTTTCCTAAAGTATATTTTCTCATAGAAATTGCTTTTAACCATAAACTACAGTTAATCAGATTTTTGTCCTGCTAGGTAAGCTATTGTTCCATGCTGCAGGTGGCTTGGACTAAGACGGGTCTGACCTCTTGTTTTTCTGAAATAGGGATAACAGCATTTGCTTCCTATGCCAAAGACGAAATGAGGTTGTACATGAAGTGCTTAGGATAAATCTCTAATATTGAGCAATTATTCAAAATTATTATTAACTTATTGTTAATTGACTTCAATCATTTTTAATGTATTTTGAATTTCTAATCACTTTCTTGGTTTCCACAAGTGTCTAACAACAAACTGATTTAAAACAAGAGTTTGCCTTGAAGGTTTTCATTCTATTTGACAAAATCCCAAAGACACATCTTGTTTTCTAAATTTGCCTTTTTCAGTGCTTCCTGAATGGTGGATTTGAGGGGACTGGTAAACACATATACTTGAATGGGAGATACAACATCTGACTGGAATCATGATCTGTCTCCAGGAGGTACAATTTCTAAGTAGATTTTAGAAGGCAAAAAAAAAAAAAGAAAAATATTTATGGTATAAATTACATTCATATGAGAATTATGTATGCAATCTAAAGAGCTTGAGCCCACAAAGTCATTACAAACTAGATGATATCAGTTTCTGAATGTAACAAGCGACCGTTCAAAGACAAACTAGTTTTAAAGGAAAACAGTCTCTTTCTAAGACTTTGACCTAAATCTTTTCATATTAAAAGCTTAGAGTAGTGTCTGTCTTCAGAGTACTTGGTGATACTGACATACATATACACACACAGATGTAAGAGGTATTATAACACAAGTATCCAGTCTGGTCTTGAATTCACTAGGCAGTCAGGCAGGTCTTGAACTCCTGACCCTCCTGCCTCTGCCTCCTCAATGCTGGGACTCTAGTGTGTGCTCATCACCCTGCTTTTTTGGTATTTTCTTGAACAGGCATTTTAAAATGTACTTACTCTGATTCTTTTTGTTTTAACATTCATTATCCCCCATCACTGGTTATATCAGATGTCTCTATTTTCCATGAAAGCTGTACACACACACACACACACACACACACACACACACACACAACTGGAGGGAATGATTACAATCTAAAAATCGCAGCCTTGAAGATGGAAGCTGCAGATGAACATGGCATATTGCAGAGAAGAGAGTGTAGCTGTGGTTGTAAATGGAAAATTAAACAATGCTTGGCTAACTCATGCTCTCTTCACGTGCAGTCTATGGAGAGTCACAGACGCATGTACAGGATGGAGTAAAGAGATGGGTATGTATTAATGTCTGCCTATATTAGCTCCTTCTTAAAGGACCTTTCTTACTACTGTAAACCACCTGGGTAAAGTCAATTACAGTATTTCATGCCCTTAGCTACAAAAAGAGAGTCCTCTGCTAGAATATTCTAAATCAAGAGAGGGAGAATTAGAGTGTTTTTTATTTAGCATCAGTGTTGATCAATAATACAGCTCCTTAATAGTCAAGTGTGCAGTTGCACATAAAGAAAATCTGAAGGAATAAAGCTAATACACTGTGGTGGTTTGAATAACTGTCCCTTGGAGGCTCCAAGTATTTGGACACTTGGTCTCTAGTTTGTGGTGCTGTTTGGGGAGGGTCAAGGACCTTTGGAAAGTGTGGCCATGCTGGAGGAAGCATGTCACTGGAGGCAAGCTTTGCAAGTTTTTCAACTTTTCCAGATGTCCAATCTCTCTCTGCTTTCTACGACTGCTTGAATATGTGAGCCCTGAGCTTTCTCCTCTGGCCACCTCCTTTTGTCATTATGGACTCTGACCCCTGGAACCATAAGCTCAAATAAACTCTTCCTTTTATAAGTTCCCTTGGTCATGGTGTCTTGTCACAGCAACAGAAAACTAACTAATACATGCACAAAGCTATATGGAGACAGAACTGTCATGTGTGCCCTGGTGAGGGCCTTTCATTTTCAGGTATGTCTTTTCCTAAGCTAGTTTTATGGGCATCACTTGCAACTAGAGAACAGAACATACATAATGTTTTGAGAGAAAATTATTAAGTTTCCCGGAGAATACATAACATCCAGTGGGGATGGGTGGAGCTTACAATGGGGCGGATGTGGGGGGCTAGATATGATCAAGATGCATTGCATTAAAATGAACACAAATTCAATAACAATTTTTAAGAAAAGAAGTCTGTCAAGAGTAATGTATTAACTATGGAGGAGATGTGATAGAGGTACTCCTAAATAACTTATAAATGTTAAGAAAGCCATTCGTCATAAGTTAGTGTCAGTCCCTCCATCACAATGTTTCTCCTGACTGCAACCAAACTGAAGATAACACTTTGAAAAAAGTGTCCAGTCACAGACAATACTGTCCACCACTAAGAAATGCAATACTGTCCACCCCCTACTCCACGTGCGTGCCTGCAGGAAGGCAGGTACACACTGGAGCTAAAATCTAAAATCTACTATTTTTGAGCAGACTGATCATCTTGTCTTGGCATGTTCAAACTGTTTATTCACCCCTCCAAAGATTACTCAAACTTTGCAAACAGATTCCCTTTCCCTCAAACTTCAAATAGCATTTCTGAAGATCACACTTGATAGACATGGAGAAACCAGAAGCCATCAGATAGGATTCCTTCAGCTTCCCAGTACTAATTGCATCATGCTGTCCTTTATCTACTTGTCCATCTACCCAAAGGCCAACCATCCTGCATATGCTTTAGATACAAATCTCTTTTCTTCCTCCACTGTTTCTAAGACACTAGGCCATCGTTTACTCTGTAAATTATAAATTCCACTTTTCCCTCAATCCCCAGAAATGAAAACTCGATGAAGACAGGGCCTGGGTGCATTCTATTCATGTTTATGTAAGTTTAATTAGTATTCCTCACTGAAGTCATGGGGTAAATTGATGAACAGCAGCCTAGGGAATGAATATTCTGTGATGTTTCCCATTTCTAGAGTTCTATCACTCTGCTTAGCAAAGATCAGACACCATAATGGATCTATGATTTAAGGTTGGATGCTTTCTCTAAGTTTAAGAATACTTCTCTAAGTCAGGCATGGTGGCACACACCTTTAATCCCAGCACTTGGGGAGAGAGATGCAGACAGATCTCTGTGAGATTGAGGCTAGCCTGGTCTATGTAGTGCATTTAAGGCCTGCTGGGGCTACAGCAAGACCCTCTTTCTCGCTCTCAAAAAAAAAAAACCTTCTCTAAATAAATATATTTTTTCTTAATCTTTGACTTTATTTCAGATAAATTCACTGTAAAATTGGGGCCTACAGGTGAACTAAACGAAACAGAAAATGATGTCCAACAATGCTTACTCTTCTTTCCATCCATATCTGCATGGATTTTACGAGCCAAGAATCCACTTTTGTACACAGCAGCATTTGGGTCATGAGGAATGTCCAAAAATGGGTTAGTTGTACTCCCAATGCGACTGATGGTCTTGGGGTGTGTTCCATTAGCCTTCTCATCAGTGCCTTCTGAGGGAGATTTTTTTTTCTCTTCATCATCTCTGTAAAGGAGAAAAGACAGAGACTGGGATGAGGACTTTTCATAATATTCAATGAACAACGTTATTCAGGGTCATAAACTCCTTTGTTTTCTGATATTCTAGCAGTGTTGATTGCAATCACCACATCAGTCAGCAATTACTATCTCCTGTGTGCCAAGTATTAATGATCATGACCATTATGAAAGGCCACTATTAGCGTTTTAAACTACAGAGAAGGGAATGGACTCAGAAACTTCAAATAAATACTCAAAGCCATGACTTAGTAATTAAGAGATAATGAAAACAGGACCGAAGAATCTCTACAGCTCGCTTTCACCCTACCACAGTGCTTTTATGGCTGTCTACTTTCAGACAAGCGAGGGTTTGGCAGGGATCATGAGTTTTACTTTTGCATTTCTGCTGCCCTAGAAGAACCACAGATAATTATAGATGGAACCCACTGAACAGTACTGAATTATGGCTACCAAGTAAGCAGACTCATCCCCAATATCCAAACCCCAGGCAAAGCAGGGAAGAAGGTGTCTCCACACTACTTTAGCATTTCACAGCTGCAACTTTCCCAATCACTGTAAAGCATGGATCATCCTACCGGTACCAAGAAACTTGATTGCCTTGCTCTACTTTCTAAATCCCTGTACCTCTGAGTTCAGCAAATTTAAATCTGAGATCACAGCATATGCTAACAGAAAGAGGCCAAAAAGTCAGGAGGTCATATTCAGTTAAAGAGGAGGTGGGAGGGCAGAAGAAAGACAACAAGTTCTGATCTACAGCTAGAAAACTAAACAGCAGAGGAAGGTTTGTCTTATTATGCTGTTTTTACTTCTATAATCAACTCTGGTTTCTTTATTAAATCTAACTATTAACTAGTTTATTAAAATTTTAACCACCGTCTACACATATTGTAAATAAATCAAATGAATTTCAAAAGCACTTGATGAGATGGTAGTCAGAGAAAAACAGGCGTTGTTCCCTACTGGTGTCTTATAAGTAATAGAGAGATAGATGAAGATAAAATTGGAACTCTTAAGCATCCATATTTTACATTTATTTTGAAATAATTTTAGATTTGCAAAGGCAGTACATTGAGTTTCCATATGTCCAGCTGCTCCTGTTAGCATCTTACATAAGCACAGTGAAATTTCCTAAACGAAGAAATTAACATTAGGAAAATACTATGGATTAAACTTGAGACTTTCTTCAGATTTCACCAGCTTCTTTATTAATTTACTTTTTCAGTCAGGCTCTTATCTGGGTTTCCATAGTGTGCGCAGTCACTGCGATCACTGTCCTGCTTCCCTAGTCTTTTCTGGGATGCAATGGTCTTCGTCTTCTCCTGGGGCTTCTAGACTTTCATACTGAGGAATGATGGTCAGTTATTTTGCAATTACTTTTAATTTAGTTGTCTGGCATTTTTCCTTGAGACTGAGCTGGAGAGGGGCAGGAATATAGTACAGGTGATGAACTCTCCTCAGGGCATCAAACCTAGGTTTATTGTTCATGATATTAACCTTGATAACTTAGTTAAGACAGTATCTGTCAGGGCTCCATGAATGTACTCAGATTTTTTTATGCATATTTTAGGGGAGATAGTTTATTAATTAATATCTTGCTTTTCTTTTGCTTTTGGTTAACACTGTCATTCATAAGTAGATCTTCCAGTGGTGATTATGATTATGGCTAATTAATGTTTCTTTAATTTTCAAGCTTCTAAATGCTGGCAACAGAGTTAGTGTAATCTCTACTAACATTCCAATGTCATTTCACACAGAAGTAGAAAAGTCACCCTAAATTTCCTGTGGAACCAGAAAACACTCTGAACTACCAAATCAATCCAGAAGAGGAAGAACAAGCTATACGTAGCACACACCCCGATCTGCAAATGAGCCGTCCCTCAGCATCTTTGGGGAATTGGTTCCAGGACTCCTCAAGGATATTTAAGTCCCTTCCAGAAAATGAGGTTGTACTTGTGCATAACCTAAACACATCATTCTGTATACTTTAAATCATCTCTAGATTAGGTCTAATGATACCGTGAGCCTGCTGTGTAAGTGTCTGTTATACTTTGATGCTTAAGGAACAAAGACAAGAAAGACAGATGTGTATATATTGAATAATTACACATTTCAATCTGTGATTTGTTGAAGTCAGGCATATAGACATAGGCAAAGTATACATTATGAAGATATTGTATCAAACCAGATGGGACTGGTAATGAAAGCAAATGAACACATCAATCAATGGAATAAATAGAAACCTTAGAAATAAATCCTAGTATTTATAGTCTGTTGATTTTTGACAAAAGCACCAAGAACTCACACTGGACACAGCCTCTTAAAAAGGGTGCTGGAAAAATCGAGTAATTCACATACAAAAGAATGAAACTGAACCCTCACATTATATTACAGAAAAATATACTCGAAATATTTAAGAACTAGATGCAAGTAAGGCTTGAAACATGTGGACAAGTGTCACAATCTGTTCTGGCAAAAGTATTCATAGATAGGACTCCAAAACCGTAAGCAACAGAAGAAATATGTCCCTTCTCTATGACCAACTGCAGTATGAGTCATTGATCATTTCAAGAGAAAGAAAATGATAAGATATTTATATAGAGAAAAACTGTGAGAAAGCATTTACATAAATGCTATATTTTTAATTGCAATATTTTATTATTACAATTCTTAACTTTTAACTATGACTAATTTACATTAAACTTCATCATAGAGTTGTGGTGTGTGTGTTTGTGTGTATGTGTATGAAAAATATCAATCTGTAAGTAGGGTCTAGTACAACCTTACAGAGCAAATTCAAGTATTGCAATTATCTCCCCACAAGATAAGAGTGTTTTTTAAATATACAATGGAACACTGTATATACAGTCTTAGTAGAAAAAAGAATTCTTGTCACTCATGATAATGTGGATAGAAATGCAGGACATGTTATACTGAATTAAGTAAGATAGGTATAGGGCAGCTGCTCTATGAACTTGCTTCCATGTATATTAAAATAAATTACAGAAAAGAGTATAAAGGTAGTCATATTAGAGGCTAGGGGTAAAGAAGAGGGAAGAAAGAATTTTTGGTCATAGAGCACAAAGATTCAGAGAGATGGGTGTGTTAGTGCTCTTCTGCAGTACACAGTAACCTCAGTGAGTAATAATAATTGCATATTTTAGAACCTTAAGAGATTTTTAATCTCATCATAAAGGGAAAAGATTGGTGAGGTGATGGATATATGAATTAGCTGGACTAATTATTTCTATAATAATACATAAAATACCACATGGTATCTTTTATTTAAACACAATTATCAGTCAGTTAAAATGAACAAAAAATATTCAATAAGGTTATAATTTTAAGCCACATTAGAAATTAAAAATAATACTCTGCATCGAAAAAATGAATCTGAAGTTGACATTCAAATCTTGCCTATAGAAGATCATTGCATTCTCTGTTGTAAGTATGTTGTATTGCTATACCTAACTTTGTTATAGCCTAAAGTCCATTCATCTGGGGGTAAATAAGTCACCTTACAACTTACCTATTTACAACTTGTTTATTAAAATTAAGCACTTACTTTCATTACTTCACAACCTAGATTATTGTAATTAACCATGAGAAACTTGCATTTTGATGTTTTAATTTATGAGAGGGAATTTGAAACACAAGACTGCTTCCAAAAACTATATTGATTTTGTTAATCGAAAGCAAAAATAACAGTGAATTCTGTGTGCTCTTTTTAAATTTTCCATCCAGTGGTATTCTCCACTGATCACAATGAAAATATTGTTTTCTTATTTTGAAGGAGAAAAACAGGATGCAGTTTAAAAAATAACCAAGGAACCATTATTTAAGTCTTCTTAATACAGGCATGGCCCTACGCAGCTATAACTGCAATGCTTGGGGGGCTGAAGCAGTAGGGTCATCCCACGTCTGAGGCTTGTCTGTTCTACATTGTGAGTTTCCAAGCCAGCCAGGGCTATGGGACTATGAGACTGTATAAAAATATTCACAATTTGTCTCCAGTATTTAAGGATGAGTGACATTCCGGGGGCATGAGCAAGGCAGAGGAGGGGCCTGAGCTATCACTACAGAATTATTTTTCTGAAAATTTTGGAAGAGACTTTTATTTTTTATTATTTTTATTTTATGTATATGCCTGTATATTCTGTGTAGTACAATGCCCAAAGAAGTCAGAAGAAGGTGCTAGATCCCCTGGAACTGGAGTTATGGACAATTGTTAGCTGCCATGTGGATGCTGGGAATCGAACACAGGTCCTCTCTAAGAGCAGTCAATGTTCTTAAGCACTGAGCTATCTTTCCGGCTCAGAAAAGGCTATTTTAACAACAAGATCCTCTTTGGCCCCTCTCCACAAATTATGACAGCTACTGTTTCCCAAGCTGCTTTTAAAAGCAGATGAGTACATTTCTTAGAAGGAATAAACTAAGTAAAATCTTACTATACGAAGCTGTTTGCACTACCTAATTATATTTACTATAGGGAATATCAGCCTGAAATGTGGAAGAATTTGTCAAACATGTACTCTGGGCACCGTTTGTCTTGTATAACTGTAAAAGTCAGCCTCAACATTTTGTGAAATTTTATATTTTGGATGTTGCCATAATTTTGTATAAATTCTGATTCAGAAAGAAAAGTAAAGGCAAATGTCAAATGTTTTAGTTTGAAATTTCTCAGTTTTCAGACATAGATTACTCTTAGAAGAATGAGATGGCAATTTAAAAATTTTACTCTGAGGCATACATTAGAAATTCAAATGCTGATGTATAAATATATAAAGATTAATATAAACAATATACTGCATTTTCAAGTGGAATATAGTTTAAAAATGGACACAGAACAAAAATCTTTCAGAGCTCTAGGAGTCCTGAACCGGAGGAGCACAGCATGCAAAACATGACGCTGTGGCACTGCCACCAGAAGCAGGTTCTGCTTATCACAAATGCTCATTTGTAAAAATCGGACGTTGGGTGGATGTGGTGGCACACACTTTTAATCCCAGCACTAGGGAGGCAGAGGCAGGCGTAGCTATGTGAGATTGAAGTCATCCTGGTTGACCTAGCAAGTTTCAGGCCAGCTGGTGAGACAGGGAGACTCTATCTCAAAAAAACTACAATCAAACACCACCTCCTTCACCCCCACAAACAAAAAACTCTCTCTCCCTCAAAAAACCAAAACCCAAAGCAACACAACCCTAACAACAAAATCTGATATTGGGACACTCTAAAGAGACTAAGGACCTTGTTCCATGGACTGAAGGAAAAAGATGATATAGTAGATTAGATCTAGACCTCAGATAATTTTCTAAGGGGATGGAGAGATCGTTCAGTGCTTAAAAGCACTGGTTGTTTTTACAGAGGACAAGGGTTTGGTTCCCAGCATCCACATCGTGGCTAACAACTGAATATCTGTAACTCCGGTTCCAGGGGATCTGACACACTCATCTGGCCTCCATGGGTTTGCATACATGTGGTGAACTTAAATACATGCAATCAGAACATCATACACATAAAAACTCTTTAAAATTTTACATACACACATATACAGATAACAATCACATGATATAAAATGCTTAAAATATTGCTTCTATACCAAGAAATAATATAATGTTTTTAGTAATACTTGTGCTGTAACAAAGGTGTTTGTCATACCAGCAGTGTCCTAGTCCAACTAAATTCCTTAATTCTGAGCATATTTTTCAAAATGACCACACATGATGGATGTTCTAATGATTGCATTTAAGTCATCTGAGACTTTCCCCACAAATTGTCTCGCTTGAAATATTGTACTGAGCTATAGGGGCTGCAAATATGAAGTTTCTCAGTATAACATCAGCTAAACGAAGTCTGTAGCAGCTGGACATGGGGCTGTGCATCTTTAATCCCAGCACTTGGGAGTCAGAGACAGGTGTATCTCTGTGAGAATGAGGCCAACCTGGTCTACATACAGCTTTCCAGGCCAGTCAGGGCTACACAGTGAGACCCTGCCTTTTGAAAAAAACGTTTATAGTGGTACACTGCTAAATGCCATAGCCAGTAGGCATTAAGGACTTCAAATGTGGCAAACTCAAATGGAAATTTTGTATGATTCCTAAAAACATAGAAAAGTAAAATACTACAATAATAATTTATAATCATTAAAAATTAGAACAACAATATTTTGAATAAATAAGATCAAGTAAACTTACTTTAGAATTCACTTGGTTCTTACACTTTCATAATTTGGCTATTTAAAAATTTAATAACATGTATTATAATTCTTTTGAACAGGACTGTTAGGGAGGGTTGTAAATACTGATGTTTAAGTATTAAAAACAGAAAGACAATTTACTAGGAAAACTAAGTGGGGAAATAGAGTACATTATATTTAAATACTGATATAAAGGTTCCAAAATATTTGTTCCCAAAAAACAAGAACTTTTATTGTTACGAAGGTTAATAATGACACAGTCAGACTCTAGGAGTGAAAACTCTGCTTCCAGATGTCTGCTGGTGCCTTCCATTATGGCTGTCTTTGGATCTTAAGCATGGCGGATTTGGGTGTGCGATGGCTGTGACTTCGGGGACAGAAGTGTACTTGTAATTTCACTGTGAGAAAGAACTTTCTCCACCCTCTGCTCTGAGACGTATTCTTTTACCCCATAACAACTCCACATTTCTGAGAAGAACCTGTACAGCACTTATTTCAACATGGATGGCAGAAAATACAAACCACCCACTTTATATCTGGATTCACATTATTCTTTATTGCTTCACCTCAGGGCTTTATTTATTTATTATTTATTTTCAATAGACATCAAAAATATCAGTGCCCCCATACAGAGGAGTCTGTTTCAACTGTGTATGAGTACAGACTAATAAAATATTCATAAGAAAGAACTCTATAAAAAGGTCCACTCAGGGCTGGAAAGATGGCTCGGGGGTTAAGAGCACTGGCTGCTCTTGCAGAGGACCAGGGTTTGATTCCCAGCACCCACATAGTGACTAAAAACCATTCATAACTCCAGTTCCAAGAGATCCAATGCCTTCTTCTGACCTCTGCAGGAACTGCATAACACTGGTGCATTTACATGCAGGCAATATACTCCTACACATAAAATAAAAAATAATAGAAATTAAAGAAAAAAGAAAGTCCACTTATTCATTTTTACACTAAAAAGTTAACCTAACAAGGACTTCTTCAACACACGGAGGCACTTCAGGTTTAACATAAATGAGTTTGTTAAAGCAAAATGGAGAAGACACACCAGACCTCTTTGCCTTGCTCATAAAAATAATGATTCAGCTGGGCATGGTGGCGCAAGCTATTAATTCTAGCCTTTGAAAGGTAGAGGAAGGCAGACCTCTGTGAGTCTGAGGCCAGCCTGGTTTACATAGTGAGTTTCAAGATAGTATCTCACCATGTAACTTAGACTATCTCTAAATAAATATAAAAAATAATGACATATACATGGATATTTTGTACATATTAAGAAGGTTCAGAATATTTTCTAGTGAGATTCTAATCTTATCATCTAAGAAATCCCTCAAAGCACTCTAAGTCTGTTCTATCATTAATGAGTCCATTAATGGTAGTCCAATTCTATAAGCACAAGACAAGAAATAGTTCACGTCAAGAATGACAGTGCTGATAAGCATAACCCTGTCATTTCTCCCTTCTTTCTAAAAGGCAATGACATTTCACGATTTCCCAAGTTCCAGGCAATTTATGAGTGGTGATTTTATTTTTATAAAAAAATACAAATCATAAAAGTCTACTGGAATCTTATATTTAATCAGTACAATTAAAAGTACTTCCTGCAATTTATAAATTCGGACCATCATTAAATTGACCCGCTCACTAGGCAGATTCTGAAATGTCCCATTCTGCTAGGTCTCACAGAGGGATTTTAGCTTTCTCTGAGGAATGACATGAGAATTAAACCAAAGCACTTTAGTTGTGTGGAAAGCAAATGCTGAAATGAAAATTAAAAATATGGACATTTGCATTCATGTGTGTCTATGTGATATGTGTGTATAGGCATGTGTGTGTGTGTTGCGTGGTGTCTAATAGTAAAATAAAAACAAATACACTTTCTAGAACTGGAATATTAATCAACTTGGAAATCAATGAGAAATAATCAGAGAATGCAAATTTGAGTTAGACGGGAGAGGATAAGACCGGTAGAGAAGGGCATTCCAGAACTTCCCTCTATACGTGCACTTCCTTTCTTTGTTTCATTTTAACTCTTTTTAAGGGAACAGGTCTGTTGCAACACACAAAAATCCCATTACTGAGCAACTAGCGCCATGTCTCCACAGACTTGTTCATCACCTCAAGCTGAAAATCTACCTACTAACAACTTCTAATTATTCCCTCCCCTTGTCCTAGCCATTAGTAACTATAAAATTAAGTCTGTTTACAATTATGTACTATAAATATATGGAAATTTCTTTCATTTCATGTATTTAATTGATAAAATTTCTGTTTATGTTCATTTGGATTTTCTCATTTTCGCATTCATTAAAGTATACTTTGTATTTTAGTGTAACAAAAAACTAAGTTAAATACACAGGTAAATACACATGTATTTATATATGTATATATGTATGTATATCTTTTCTCCTTATGCTTGTTAAAATATATACCAGGATAGAATATTTATTATAATCACTTAGCCCACTTTGATATATTATCTCCTAAGTTCCCTAACTCATATAAGTTTTTACTCTTAGAACTCGATCCTTTATTGAGTTTAACAAATATATAATTCCATATTATTGTTCCTAGTAAACATATGTTGCCATGTTTCTCTCATTACAAGATCATGCATACTATACTCACAGATGTAAATACCAATTAAATACTGTCACTAAACCTTGAGCAATCATTATTTTTTTCATGAATTGTGCCTTTGGTGCTGTACATAAAAAGTCAACACTAAACCCAAGTATACTGAGATTTTTCTAATGTTGTTCATGAGTTTCATCACATTTTCATTTTACATTTGGGTTTATAATTCTTTGGAGGTTCATTTTTGAGATGTATAAGGTCTATGTCTATATCCATTTTTTGCATGTGAATATCTAGCTCTTTCATAACTATTTGTTTAAAAGATTATCTTTTCTTCCTGGGGTTATAATTAATATCTTTGTCAAAGCAAAAGCTGATTAGATTACATAGACTTATTACGAGGTCTCGATTCCCCTCTATTTTCACAATATTACAGGGTTATGATGATTGTATCTTTGTCGTAAGTTTTGAAGTGGGTAATGCTGATTCTTCAATATTTTGTTCTTCAACATTATATTGGCTTTTATGGTCTTTTCCTTGTACATATAAACTGTAGGTTCAGGCTGTCATTATTCATAAAACAACATGCAGGGATCTGAACTGGGACTGTTTTGATCTATATGGGCTACCTTAGAAAGAACAGTCATTTTAAGGCTGTTAAATCTTATCATAAATTTTATCAGATTTTACGTATAGATTTTGTTTGATAAGGTGTCCTAGTTAGTTTTTATTGTCAATTTGACACAACCCCATCACCTGGGAAAACAGACTCTTGATTAAGGAGTTTCCCATATCAGATTGGTCTGTGGCAATGTCTGTGGCGAACTGTCTTGATTGTTATTAATGAAGGAGGGCACAGCCCACTGGGAGGGGGGACCACCTTGCCAGGTATTCCCATGTTAACAGAGGAACAGGACACTTGCTGTCAGACAGTGTCTTCTAGACAAGTCAAGCTTTGCTGCACCCATGAAATCTCAACAATACAGCTGTGTAAATGCAATCTGTATAATGACCACATCACTTCACCAGTCAACATGCATGGGCAAATTTTACAGCCGCAGATTAAGATCTGTAATAATCAATGGGTTTCTGAAAAAGGGATAACCGATTCTCTGTAGAGAACTGGTTGGCACTAAAAACATGTGCATAAGAAAGCAACATTAAATGGAGTCAGTAGGTGGTGGTGGTGGTGGTGGTCGTGGTGGTGTGTGTGTGTGTGTAAAACAATAATTATAGTAATTATAAGAGCGATTATGAATTTGAGAGGGAGTGGGGCTCACAGGAATACTTGGAGGGGGAAGGAATAGAAATGATATAAATAAAGTGCCCTTGTATGAAATTCCCCAAAAACAAAAGCTAGTGGTTCTGAGGTTTGCTCTGACACCCCCAATCCCCCACCCCAGTGACTGATTATGACATGAAAGGTAAGGTAAATAAGCTCTTTTCTCTTCAAGCTGTTTTGCTCAGAATATTTGATCACAGCAAGAGAAAGTAACTAGGAAGGGCTGGGGAAGATGCCAGATAACACTGGGCTTTTAATTTCAAATTCTACTACTTCATTGCTGGCACGCAGAAAAGGAGCAGACATTTGAAAACTAATCTTCTAGCTTGCAGTCATGCTATCATCACCAATTAGCTTCAAAGTAGATTTAAATTGTTTTTTATCCATTCTTCAGGATTTTCTGCACAGACAACCATGCCACTCAGAGGTGGTTCTATCTCTCTATCTCTCTCTCTCTCTATCTATCTATCTATCATCTGTCTGTCTGGTCCATCCACCCATCCATCCGTCCATCCATCACCTATATCTGTCTTCTAGACCTGAATACCTTCATTTCTTTGCTTGCCTTATTGTATTAGCTAGGACTTCCATTAAGATCTTGACAAGTAGTGCTGAGATTGACCTTATTTTCTTTTTCTGGATTATAAAAGGTAGGCTCTAAATTTCTCACCAGGAGGGTAATACAGTTACCTGTTCATCATTATGGTAAGAAAGTTTCTATTTCCAGTATAGAATTTAAAAGGTACTGATTTTGCCATGCTTATTCTGTATCTACTTTGTGAGTGTGTGTGTGTAGACATAGTCTTATAAGGTACAGGCTGGCTTGGAACTTGCTATGTAGCCAAGGATGGCCTTGAACGCCTGATCCTCCTGTTTATTCTTCCTGAATGCAGGCATAAACTACCATGTCCAACTTTCTATTTTTCTTAGTCAGTTGATGTAATACAAGGATTTTCAAACGTTGAACAAGCCTTGCTTGAACATTTGAAGTGAACTTCACATTAGGTTATACATAATTCTCTCTATATTTCTGTGTTAGCTTTGTAAATATTGATGGTTCTAACGCTGCTCACGACATATTAGTTTGCACTTTAATACGTTTATCTAGTTTGGTAATTACAATGCTTGCATCATGTTACAATGAGTTATGGTGGGTTCCCATTTCCTTCTAGATTCTGGAAGAAATTTTAGAGAACTGATGAAATATGTTCTGTAAATCTTTCACAGAATTTACAAGCAACACATCTAGGTGGGGTGCTGGTTAAAGAGGCAATAAGTTTCTGAGGCAACTGTCTTAATGGATAGTAGACATTGAGTTTTGACTAATGTTTTCTTTAAGGAATTTGGCCCAATTAATCTGTGGGCATAGAGCTTCTTGTAGTATCTCTCAACTATCCTTTTAATGTCATAGGATTTGAAATTTTATCTCCTTTTCATATTTTAAATTAGTAATTTAATTAAGGCCTTCAAATTTTAATTCTATTTAACACTGGATAGGCCTTATTGATGTTATTCATCTTTTCAGAGAATTAAGTTTTAGTAACACTTCTAACTCCCTGCTCACAATTTTATTGATTTCTGTCTAAATTTAATCTCTTCTTCTCTTCTACTTACTTTGGATTTTAATTGCTCTTCTTCTGGTTTCCAAATGTAGAAATTCAAATTATTGATTTAAGATCTTTCTCCTTTTCTAATCTACACATAAAATGCTAAGTAATTAAGTACTGCTTTTACTGTTGCCCTTGAATTATAACAAGTTGCATTTTATTTTGTTAGATTAAAATCATTTAAATTTCCCTTTAGAGTTACTTCATGAGTGGATTATTTAAAGCATGTTGCTTACACTCTTAGCACTTGGGGGTTTTCCAGTTATCTTTCTGTTGATTTATAATTTAATTCTCTTCTGGTCTTTGGGCAAATATAGTAAATATGTCTATTTTTTGAAATTTGTGAGTGTGTATTATGGCCCACAACATGATTAATTTTGGTCAATATTCCATGTGACCTTGAAAAGAATGTGGATTCTGTTGCTATCATATGAAGTCATCAATAGATATCAATTATATCCAATTGATTGACAGTGCTTTGGAGAAGAACAGTATTCTTTGACTTTCTGCCTGATGGAGCTGTCAGTTTCACACAGAAGGTTTGAAGTAATATCAGCTTTTGAGTCACCCATGGTGACATTACTGTTAGATGCATAGATTAAGGATTGCCACTTCTTCTTGGAGAACTGATTCCATTACTATCATCATCATCATCATCATCATCATCAACTATTCTTCATCACCATCATCAAATATTCCTCTTTATCCCTGAAAAGTTTTATTACCATCATCATCATCAAATATTCCTCTTCCTCCTCATCACACTCATCGTCATCATCAACATTATCAAACACTCCTCTTTATCCTTGGGAAGTTTTCTTGCTCTTAAATCTGTTCTGACTGAATTAATATAACTACTCCTTTCCCCCTCTTAATTAGATTTAACCTAATCTGTTTTACCCCATCTGATCACTTTTAGTTTACATATGTATTTACATTTAAATTGGGTTTCTCTGAGCCATTATAGTAGGTTCTTTTAGTATGCAGCTTGAATGACATGGCAGGATGTAGGGTTTGCCATGTAAATTTAATCTATACTGCTTAGTACTTTCTGGGCGCACTGTTGGTGGCCTGGCAGTTGGAAGAGATTCCCAGTCATCACTGCTTCATTATTTCCTTTTTGTTCTCTTGTTTCTTCACATGTTGTCACTGTTATGCCTTCTGTCGTTGTCTTAGACATTCTGTTCCTTTCCTAAAATTCTGCCCCTCCTGCTTTCCCATTGGGAAGTTGCTTTGACATACTGTCACATTCAGACTCTTTGCTCACATAGGTCCGGTCTATGAATGGTCCTAAGACACTGTTCATATCTGTTAGTGTTCCTTTATATATAATTTTTTTTCTTTTCAACTTAGACCTTCTATCTCTCTGTTAGCTTCTCCAATCTGTTCTTGCATGCTGTTATCTTATTCACTAGAGTTCTGAGCATCTGAATCAGAGCTGTTCAAAGCTCCATGTCTGACAAGTCCAAAATTCCTGCAATATCTGAGTCTGGCTCTGAGGCTGCCTCTTGCCCCTTCAACTGTGTTTCCTGCCTTTTAATATGCTGTATACTTTTTTCTCATAGCTAGAAATGTGTTATGGGCAAAGTACCTGTATCAAGGAGGCCAGGATAATGTAGTAGTAGAGTGTATATACAGGGGAAGTGTCCTAGAATCTTAGGATTCAGTCTCTGGCTGTTAATGAGTCTGACAGGAGAGAGAATCTATGAAGGCAGAATTTACAGTAAGCGGTCTTAGAGGACTCCAAGGGGATCTCCTGAATTCAGGTATCTTATGGCCCATAAGAATGCACATACAGCATGGCGACTACAGGGAGCCAATCCCTCACTCTCCTCCATGAGGAAAATGCCTGGAAACTGAGGTTCTACAGGGCACACTCACTGCCAGCTTAGCAGATGTCAATCAAATCAAGCTCTAAAGCTTCAAAGTGATATCACAATGATTATGATGCCTAGAGGGATGTATAATCCAGTAAGGGGAATAGACGATAATGGGTTGCACCTTTTTAGTGACATTAATATATGTCTCAGCACAGCTGTTTACAGAGCACTTCAGCATTAACAAAGGAGGGAAGATGCTGACTCACAGCATGACATGATGTACCTTTTACTGGGGGTGGAGAGCACAGCAATGGGATAATGGATTATGGAAGTTGTTAGCTTTGATTTATTAGAAATGTGCTGATTTATTATCGAGTCTTTATTTTCCAACATTACTGAGCCCAGAAGGAGGATAAGTTTTAAATGAATCTTTCACTTACCAAAAATAAAAACGAAAGCATATAGCCAAACTTTAAAATCCCACTGAAAATACAAAATGCATTTTATTTTCTAAAAATACTTTATTTTGGCATAGACTTTTTTTTGCAAAACAAAAATGTGGCTGTGCTTTTATTTAAAACGCTGAGCTCTGTATGAAGTTTGTTTAATTTGATTAAGAATTGTGAAAAAATATTATTTTATTGTTGGATGATTCTAATGTGCCTGTGTGTGCGCGCGCACCTACGGGGAGAATTACAACACGGAAAAGTGGGGAGAGGAGGGCGTATGGGGAAGGATGGCCAATGCTAGAGGCCTTTCGAAAATGTCGTATGGAAGCCTGCTACTGTAGGTTTCTTAAATATATGCATATACACTTATAAAGAGTTTAAATGGAGTTATTCTATAAAGGGGGAACAAGGTTCTACCAGATACCCAGAGTAGTAAATAAAAAGCCCAATGCTCATAATGAGCTCCCTCTTTTGGAATTGTTGACCAGACCCTCCCCTCGCCCAAACAACACTGGCTATTGCCATTGCTCTTAGCTACCCTCCAGAACTTGACGGTGAGACCCAATTGCTGAAGACATGATATATATGAATCATAGAACAAACATGGAGAAATGAAGCTGAAACTGAACTTGAAGTTTCATTTCAGTGGCTAGCTTTCATAGAGGTGGAAGGTGCTACCAGAAGAGAAAAGTCATCTTAAACCTTACTCCACTGTGAACTCTGTGAGCTACAATAATGGTTGGCCTGTCAGGAATTGTCTACTAGTGCAATAGTGGCACGAATGTGATGGGGGCAACTAACCACTTCCTGATTGGATTTAAGGACAGCTTCACAAGATAGAACCCATACCTAGTACTGTTATAGTGTCAAGAACCTATGGCTAGTCAGCTTATAGGTCATAGGTGAGAACCTACCACTATTACTCTCCTAAATGAATACTAAAACTCCAATGATTTGCTTTTATATCTATAGATTAATGCATCTCTAACCAAGGAAGTTTCTTCTTACACCACAAGATGATTTATGCAAAGACCCACAACTAGTTAATGTGTAGAGAACAAGACACCCTCTACTCCCAAGGCTGTGGATCACTGCAGGGGAGGGGGTAGAAATGTTGTAAGAGCCAGAAGTAGTGCATGAATATAAGAAAACCATGTTGTTCGGATATTAAACATATGAACTCAGAGCACATGTGACGGCATGCACACAGTACAAGCCTGAGGTGGATAAAATTCCAGCATGGAGGAGGCAGGTGAGGCAAAGTCCACCCCTCGCTGATGAACTATGGACTGCTGGGAGGGGGACAATCAGGTTTTTTTAAGGGTATGATGCTGGCTAGGTTGACCAGGCATCAGGGGAGAGAGCAAGAACCAAGACTATTTGGGGAACACAAATTAGACTCAACAGACCTTAAGAAAAAAATAACAGAGAACATGAAGAGGAGAGAGAAGAGGGAGGTGGGGGATCTGAGAAGAAACAAAATATTCTGTGTTAAATTTTTAAGGGATAAATAAAAATATTATTTAAAAAACTTAAAGGAAAGATATTATCCTTCTAAGTTAAAAGTGGCACATCTAAGTCAGTCAAAGCTTAAAACAATACAAACTGCTTTGTGTGAAAGCATGATCTGTCCTCTGGGGATGGCTCTGTACCACAAAGCAATGGAGATTGTATTTTAATTATTATTACTGAAAATTAGAATTGATACTGAGATAAGTAAACTATGAAAGGTAAATCAAGTGACATGAATAAAGAGCTCTAAGGAGTCATTTCTTTGAAAAAGACTTTATGGGGGCTAGAGAGATAGCACAGAGGTTAAGAGCACTGGCTATTCTTGCAGAAGACGTGAGTTCAAATCCCAGTACCCACATAGCATCTAACAACTGTCAGTAACTCCAGTTCCAGGGGATCCAAAACCCTCTTCTGTCCTCCATGGGCACTGCACAACATGGGTGCACTTACACACATGCACACAGAATAAAAATATCAAAATATTTTGAAAAGAAAAAAAGTTATAAGACCACACAGGAAGAGAAAAAAAAGGGTGTGGGACAATTTCTGATTCAGACCCTTGAATTACATATAGTGTTATAGTGCTCAAGTGAAAGAATGAGGAACAGTTGCTCTATTTCTTCTAGAACTCTCAGATTTGATTACAATCAAGGCACATTCTTTCTCCATTTTCTCTCTTTCACTCACATGTATATGTACAAAATGTTAAACATAGCAATAAAGAAATCTTGACAGTTTTCTCTAGTTTCCAATACCAGCAAATCAACCTTCTAATGGACCACTGGCCTCTGAAAGAGCAGCTACAATAAATCTCACAACAAAGAAGTTGATAAGCCCCAAAAGAAATTGTTACCATTTTGAATCCACACTTTTAAAAGCTTAAAGCTAGTGTAACAAGTGATCAGAGCAACAGAAAGAACCTAGTGTTCCACTTACCCACAAAAGAAACCAGGGTAACTCACCATGTAATGGTGGACAAGAAACAACTTAATTTAGAAGGAAAGACAACAAAAGGTTTGAAATGTTGTCATCATAAAGTGCACTGTAGGGAATATGAAATAGTAAGTTTTCCATTATGCATGATTATGAAATGCTTATTCAGACTAAAAAAGAAAAATGTATAAAGTAATAAATGGGCCAATCACTGAGACGACAGCAGTGTAGGTGGGATAACCCAGAAGTTCCTTATTTTAAACTGGTTATAATTTGACTTAATTGAAATGAGCTTAGGTAAATACATTTTTATTATTACTATTTGTTTGGAAACAAAGGGTTAGGAAGATGCCTTGCACTTCCTAAATATACAAATCACAGGACGATAACAATAATCACAGAGGTTAGAACATACTACAGAACATCTCAATCAATCTTAATCATGTTTATATCCCTTCGAAATCGGTACCCCAAAATCCCCCCAAATGGAATCCACACATTCTTTCATCTGTGTTAAGGTCTATTATGTCAAGTTAGTGTCCCCAAATGTTCCTCAGGGCAGGTTCATCCACTGAGGTCTACTCAGCCTACTCAGAGTCCCTTCGCTTTAGGAAGACTAGCTCATCTTCATCCAACAGTAATCAGTTGCCAATATTTCTTCAGCACAGACTGAGGTCTGCTGCCCATTTCGCCAGTTCCAGGCTGAATTTTTGTCTGTTTGAGTTTGTATGGTTTTTCTTTTGAATCCTATTGTAGTTATTTTACTTTGCCATCTTGATAGCTATAGTCCTTGAAGATCCTCATGCGGGTATGTTTTAAACAATGTTAGCATTAGTTATAAATTTCTCTTATCTACATTACTCTGCTCCATCTTAGTAAGAAAAACATAATTACTCCCCACTTTGTTTCTTTGCAAGCTTGAACTGTAACTTGCTTTAAAGCTAAGGAAATGTCTCAGTGCTTTGAACATTTGCGTTCTTTGCATATTTCTAGAATACAGCACAGTACAAAGTAGTTCAACAAACAGATGCTTTATGAGTAACAAACAACTACACTTAGGAATGTGGAGAAAGAAACAGTAACTGTTCTGCCTCAGGATACTTCCCTCGAGCCAGCCTGACTCTCCACCTTCTTCCCTACCGTTTTCTCTAGGGAGTGGTCTCCCCTCCTTTCTTGTGTTCTCTCAGGCAGACTTGCGCCATATACACATTTGCATGTTGCACTCTGCACTGGACCAGGCCCAGAAAAAGAACTTAAAGACTGAAACAGATGAGTGGATGATCCTCACTATCTAATATGCCTGAGGAAATACTAGTAATTCTCTGAGCATTTGATGGGACTCATACATTAAGTAAAAAAAAAAAAAAAAAACAAAGAAACAAAAAAACCAAACTCTTTTAACTTGTATTGTATCAAAGGTGGCCACAAAATCATTTAAATATGATCTCCACTCTCCAAAGACTGGCTGTTTACAGTCTGGTCTACAGAGAAGCCAGGCATGAAACCAGAGGAAACAACTTTGGCTTTCCCATGGTGCCAGTTGAAAGTCTTTAAACCTGTATCTGAATGTCTCTTGATTTCAGTTTTCCTCTCACAGATAGAGAAGGCATTAAGTCAGAGCAATACATTTCCCCCCAAATTGTAACTACACATACAAAAAAGAAACATTTGGTGAAACTTTAATCATATATTTAAAAAATATTTTATTTCCTATTTTTATTTTCAGTGCAATGCCTGCATGTATGTAAGTGCACACAGGTCATACAATGTCCATAGAGGTCAGAAGATGGCATCGGATCCCCTGGAACTAGAGTGATGGCTGCTTATCAGCTACCATGGAGTGCTGGAAATCAAACCTGAGTCCTCCACAGGAGCACCCAGTGCTCTTAACCATTGAGCCATCTCTTCACCCTCACATACTTTTTAAAAGATCATAATGAAGGTGCTTTTTGATGCTCATGAAGGAGGAACTTGGGGCTCCCATCCTCCTCTTTGCTCTTGCATTCCCAAGGAGAGAGACCTCTGAGACATCTCTTGGGAATCCTAGAGCTCCATGGAACCCTGTTAGAAAACCAGTATATTAAAACCTTCTATGGTCCCTCTAGTTGATAGCGTTCCAAGATTCTATTCATCTGCTTCCTCTAAGGTTCTAAAATCAACAAGAGACTTCTCATGCATGTCCACTTTCCTATAAATTTTGCAGTAATAGCAACATCTTTCTTATGACTATGATCCGAACACCACAAGTGCAAGTTCAGCTTTCAAGAAGACAGCTTCTTGCCTCTCATTCATAATCCTTTTTTTCTCCCTCGCATGTTTCCCCCCATGGAGCTAGGGATTAAGTCCAGTCCTTTGCACATGCTAAGCACATGGCTTTACACTGATTTGCCCAACCTTTTCTGTAGCCATTTATGGAGTCTTCAGTATCTACAGGCACTATGAGGAAATCTGGGGACAAATCCAGACAGTACCATTTCCTTAAGTAATTTAGAGAAAAAGAAAATTTTTATAACAACTATCAGTGGGGGAGTAGAAATTGATCAGATAAAGTAAAAGAGAGACAACTTCTGGTTGGCAAGGTCAGGAAAGCCCCGAAGGGATGGGCGATATATGGGTGGGTTATATAAGCTGGGCTACAATGGACTGGGAAAAGCTGCAAGCGGAGGTGCGTAACAGGGCAGAAAGCCGTAGGCCAAGTACATGTAACTGTACTTAGCTGAAATGAGGATGGCATGAAGACAAAAGAAGGTAATAACATAGATTATCCAGAGAATGTGCATGGCCTACTTGATGCTTTACAACACAGGAATGCTTCAATCGGGTTCAAGTAGAGGAAACAAACTCAAGATAGACACTTGTTTAGGAGGCATGCAGGGTGACTGCTTCGAAAAGTACAAACATCAGCAGTGGCACACAGACACAAATGACTATACTAGCAAATATTAAAGTCCTAAAAAGAGACTCTCATTTAGAACGGAACTGTATGGCCCGACCTGGCAGTTAGTGGAAATAATTAAAGTGGTCATAGTTTTAACAACTCAGTGCGTGTGTGCGCGTGTCTAGGAGGGCGGGGTTGATGTATGTGGGCATGTACATGCCCTGGTATACAAGGGAAGGTCAGAGGACAACTTGCAGGGTTTGGTTCTCTCCTTTCATCCTGTGGATCCTGTGGGTCCTAAAACTGAACTCAGGTCACCAAGCTCAGCAGCAAGACCCTTAACTCAGTGAGTCCTTTCAGCACGCCCTTAGAATACTTTTTTTAAAAAAAGAAAGAAAGAAAGAAAAGAAACAACAGCAACATTGATCAGTGGAGAATAAATTGATTCTCTGAGGGAAAAGCCTGATGAGCTGTGGACAAACACCCCTCCAAGACCAAGCGTTATTACCCAGGACCACCCTGTACGGAAAAACGAGGAGCTGGGAAAGTCCTATGCCCCTCCCCACCTGTCCACTGGCCTTGGATGTGAGAAGACGGGGAGCTAAAAGTATTTAAACTGTGGGTGCCAGGAAGCCGGCCCTTTTTCCTCCCCCATGGGCCATTTTGGATAGGACCACCAGGAATTCAAGAGATCCAAGCCTTCTTGTGGATTTACTAATGTAACTTACGGAGGGGATGGAGGGCGCCCATGCACAGTAAGTAGCCCCCTACCCACTGCTCTGTTAGTGAACCCAAGTAAACTAGCTAGAATTTGCCTAACTGTGAGTTGAGAAATTTGTGTGTTTGTTGCAGGACATGGGGAGGGAGGGACTAAGCTTAGTTTGCCTCTCCCAAGAGAAATTTTAATAACAATCAGTGAAGTTTTAACAAGAGTTGTCTTCTGGTTTATACAAAGTTAAATGGAAGTTTAACTAAAGTTATCTAAATGGCATTCCACTAAGTATCACCCTAAAATGTTATACTTTGCTGTCAACAGATTCAGGAATCATTTGAATATTATTTTTCTATTAGAGATTGTTAGCAATATGTAATGGCATGGCATAGAACTCAAGAAAACTTGAAGTTTAGAAGAACTGTTTTAACTTTATACATTATTTCTCAAGCTTACCTATCTATGTCATCGTATGATTAGGAATCAGCTTGGCTGGCCTTGGTCATGATGATAAGGAGAAGAGAAAGTAAGTCATTGGCATCTAAATCATGTGCATTAAGTTTCAGAATAAACAGCATTATCAACAGCTTTTCTTTTAGAACGTTATTTTTTTTAAGGCTGCATTCAAAAGTAACTGTAGAAAAACCACAGCAAAAGCAGAGGACTATGTCCCAGGAACAACAAAGAATACCCGGAGTTTACTTGGGCTTCATTTGAGGTGTGTAAGACAATTGGTATAAAGTAAGAACAGGTAGTGCATGTCTAATCCTTCTCAAAAATCAACTCCAAGGCATAAAGAAAGGCAGGAAGGAAAGGGAAGTAGCACATCACTGCAAAGACGACATCCAGCGTACTTACACTGCCCATTCAAGCTTCTCATTCTTGATTGAGTTGTACAGAGCCTGTGAAGAGGAAATGAGACTGAATTATTCTTTGCATTCCGTTCCATATGCTCAATTCAGTAAAACCACCAAAGCCAACAGTGTCAGACCATCCTCACAACTTCCCCACTGAGGAATTCACAGAGGAGGCAAACGAGCATAGCATGAACAGTTTTTATAAAACAAAGTCACACGAAGTAAAAACCGTCACTTGCAAGAAACATGCATGCTGTATACTGCGTCTCAGCACAGTAAAATTAGGGTATGATAAAACTCAGGTGGAATATCCCGTTTCTGTCGTTTCCAGCATGGACTGACAGCTTCATTAATTTGGACACTGAGGGAGTTTTATGAGGGACGAAAAATACCTCTTTCTCATGCTACCTGAATGAGTCAGACATGTGGAAGGGGGCCTAGGGCTAGACATGGAAAATCACCTTAGAATAGTTTCAGGTTTCTACACCAATGACTTAAGCAGTTTTTATTATTATTATGTTCTAATTCTCGTCCTGGTTCAGCGAGTGCTACCTCAGTATGTTTGTATGGGGATGTGGGAGGGGACCGAAAGCTTCTTCAAGGCTTGATGACTAAATTAGTGTGACATACTCATATTGGTACAAGACAGGCTCTCTGCCACCTCCCAGGTTCAGTGTTACATGTGAAGACCAGAAAAATGCTAAGTGTATTTCTAAGGCATGAAATCATGGCAGAAAGTTATATTGAAAAAAGTAATAAAACTTCTAATAGTGTAATGATGATGTCAGAACTTTTTGCCTCAAGAAAATTCTTGGACCTATTACTAGAGCTTGAATGCTGAGCCAAGATGATTTATTCTGGGATAGGAAAAGAGGGATCAGATGCTACCTAACCTCTTGTCAAGTGAGGGAAGGCAGGCTTCAGAATGTTGACCAAGGTATGCAAAAAAGACTGTACACCAATAGTAATTTCCCTTCTCATCAAAACACTTCTAAATTTATTGTAATTATACTGAAGCTATATATTTTATATTAAGATTCATGTATGCATCAACACTACTTTGACAAACTACAATGATATTTTCCAGTGTGGTATTATAGTTTGCACAATAATTACAATCACCATCACAAATCAGGACATATTATACCCTTACTAGGACATGGATATGTCCTCAACAAGATCAAAACTGAGGGAAAGCTGAAGCATAAAGATGGTAGAGTTGGGATACTGTTTATAAAGAATTCGAATTTATTACATATTTCCAGCCTCCACTATAGACAAGTCTATAGATGTGCAGTCTCAGCAGACCGTGGTGGATAATTCCCTTTTAAATGGATTTTATCACTTGTCAAAGCCATTCTGAATCCACAACTATTAGACTGAGAAGTACAAAGGGAGACAGACCACAGAGTGTTCTTTACAGATACTCTCAGACTTAGTATTAAAGTAATTTACAACATTACAAAACAAAAAAAAGTCTTTCCATAAAGGTAGCTTAAAAATAACTAGGCGTTTACACATCTCCCATAGATTCAAGTCAGTCCCCAAAACTTCTTGTTCACATTGTTTTGTCCTGAGATATATCTGCTTAAAGAGGGAGTTTTAATTTTTCTACTCAGTCTGGGTAGAATATTATCTAATTCAACATGCTTATGACATTGTAGATCAAATCCTTAGCTTTATATTTAATAGATTTTATGTAGGTAGTACGCCAAAGCAAAAAGCAGGTGACATCTCCATCCTTTTCAGTCGTGAAAGGATACAGGAATTTCTCTACTCTAACATGGTGTCCCCCTTCTAATCCACTTAGTCCAATTAAGAACTGATTCCCTTAATTCCTCTTTTATCTTTTACCCCACGGTCATGGTCATTATGTGCCTTTGTGTGTAGCATACACACCACTGTACACCATATGGTTTATCACTTCAACTAGCCTTGTGAATACAAGCTGGGCTCCTGGTATGGGTTAGCTGTGAAATCCTCCATGCACCCCAACCCTGGGCCCATGTTAGAACACCTAGTTTCCAGTTGACAGCATTTTCTAGAGGCAGGGCAGTTGTGGACCTTTGGGACATGAGGTTTAGTTGATGGACTTAAGCCAATGGGATGAACCTTGAAGGCTATAACCTGGCCCTGTGTTCCTGTCTTGTTTATTGCTTCCCAGGCTGCCCATATGTGAGGGGTAGGCTACCTCCACAACGCTCCTACCACCGTGAATCCCATCATGCCTTCCCTGCAGTCTGCAGGTGTGGGCTTGAATCTATGCGCCAAAATAAAATTTCCATCTCTTAAGTGGCTTTGGTCAGGGCATTTTGTCAAATTAATGACAAAACAGGAAAAGTAATGAATATAGCTCTCTGATCCAAAAATGCTAATCCCAAATCCAAGATGCTCCGAATATGAAAGTTTTAAAGCAATGATACAGTGCCACAAGTGGAAAATTGCACTCTATGAAATTTTGTTTCAAGTCACGTGAGCTAGGGCACACCTGTAAGACAGCACAAAGACAGTCAAAGTAGGAGGATCCTAAGTTGGAGGACAGCCTGAGCTACACAGGAAGTTCAGGACCAGTCTAAGATATACAGTGATGCCTTGTCTTAAAAAAATAACAAGAAAAAATATGAACAAAACTATTAAAAATACTGTGTATGTTGCCTTCAGACTGTGTGCTTATATAATATGTACTTAAAACATGAAAGAATTTCATATTCAGACTTGAGTCCCATCCCCAAGATATCTTATACATAAGATATGTAAACACTGCATACTGTATATGTAAATATATTCCAAAATGCAATCCAAATCTGAAAACTTAAGTTGGAAACACATTTGGACCCAAGCATTCAGATGAGAGATACTCAATCTGTACTGTCAAGTTCTTGGTTCTATTGTCTTTGGTTCTGCCTGAAGAGAAATACCATGTAAATATGTCAATCCATTCTGCATGTTCCACAGTAACATGCTATATTCCAGGTCTGAACTAAGACTTCTGACACTCATTTTTTGAGGCAGGTCTCCTATATCCTAAGATGACCTCTGGGTCATTATGTAGCTTAGGATGGCCTTGAACTTGTGATCCTTCTGTCTCTTCTACTTGTGTGCTAGGATCACAGGCCTGCCACCACTCTCTGTTTTAATGTGATCTTGGGAACTGAACTCAGGGCATAATGCACACTAAGCAAGCACTCTGTCAACTGAACTACATCTTCCAACCCAGCCATTCTTCTAGCTTCAAATGTCAAACACTTAAATTAACCTCTAAGTACTTTATAAGTAGGGTGAGATAAAAATTATGTAGCCAATCACAGAAAGGTGCCGACTGAACTAGGGGCCAAGAGGCAGGAATTTAAACCCCTCCACTTCAACTCCTTTTTTTTTTTTTGTCCTCTAGTGTTTATATCTCTACTACATAAGACACTGTCCACTGTAAGCAACACCTATGCATGCTTTTGTTTCTAAGTGAGAAAACAGAGACTTTTTCCTTTCAGTTCCACGTGTAAAAGCCACAAGAAGAGATTCCCAGTGTGGGTAAGGTCATCTTCAGTCCATCTGCTAGGCAGTAAGTGGTACCAGGAATGGGCCCATTCCTGAAGGGTACTGAGGTGTCCTCTTTTGATGAGAGTCTAGTCCTGGTCTTGCATAACTCTTCTGGGCTCCACAATATTCTGAATCTATACATGACTCATTCAGCACTAATAAAAAAGTAGCTTACCAGAAGTACAAGGTAATGTCTGTGGATATTTACCACGTCTAACTTCAGTAGAGTCTTCATTTAGGAGCCTCCTTATCCTGCTATTTTGTCAAAAATGCATCTGCACAGGCACCTGTTGCCTTCTCTTTCTGATTACAAGGGGAGAAACCGACAAGGAAATTTCGGCACTGAAAGGGGGAAATTCCTTACATAGATGAGGAAGATGAACCCAACATCCATGCTCCGCAGGGATTTCTCACAAACTTAACTCAGAAGCAACAATCCCACTCTACTTTCTTTTCTCTCTCTTTTTATTTACCATCAACTAGTTATATTACATTCTCATTTCCTAAGCCCCAAATTTACAGCTCTGTTTATTCCTGCCCAAAGTCAAAGGTTATAGGATAGGAAAATAGGACTTATGTTTCTTTTAGACATGTTTCAAATCATACTGGATACATCAAGATTCTATTCTTAAAAGATAATTTTCACAGAAGAGTCACAGTGGCTAGGACACATGCTTGAAATACCTTCATCAGTGAAGACAAGCTTGTTGTGATGACCCTGTCTACGCTTAGTACACTTATACAAGATCAAAAATCTTGGCCAGGTGACTGGCTAAAACTGAAGATGCAGGCTGCAGTTCAAGAAAATAATCCTTGGACTTGGCAAGGCAAGATGGTTCATTTGGTAAAAGTGCTTGCCATGTAAGCAAGAGGTCCTGAGTTAGCACCCCCATCAACCACGCTAAAAAGAAAGGGGGGGTGTGGCAGTGTGCATCTGTAACCCCAGGGCAGGGAGGGACAGACACAGGTGAATCCCTGGAACTTGCTGGTCCAGCCAGATCAGTGAGTTCCAGGGTTCAGTGAGTAAGGCGGAAATTGTCTGATGAAAACACTCATCATGAACTTCTGGCCTACACGCACAGTCACTCACACCTATATACACCACAGATGTATGATAAATAAATAAATAAAGACCTTTAGCTAGAGAAAAGCTATCTAGCCTAGCCAAGATATATTTTTCATATTGGTAATGCCCTGGCAGACTGTCCACTTCCTATTGGCCAAGGACTGGTAAACTGGGGTGAAGTGGAGAAAGCCATCACAAGGTCCCTATGGATACCTGCTATGGAGCCTGAATAACATACCACCCAAAGATGCTTATGTCCTAATCCTTGAGACTTCTGAATATTCCCTTATATGGCAAAAACCTTTAGATCAGATTTAGTTAAAGAGTTTGTGATGAGGAAAGTCTGTGGGTGGGCTCTAAATGTAATTGCAAGCTTCTTCATAGGAAGAAGGCTGAGGCGATTTTGAGCAGCATAAGAGAATGTAAGAGGAAGGGGAGGGGATGAAAGTGGAGTGATGCAGACATTGACCAGGTACTCGGGCAACCTGGAGCTGGAAAGTGTGAGAAACAGACTCTCCTTGGACCCTCCAGGAGGAATGCAGTCCTGTCTACAAATGAACCTCACACTTCCTGGCTCCAAAATTGTGAATGAGTATACTTCTGCTCTTTTTAAAGAAAACATGCTTGTGGTCATTTGTTACGGCAGCTACAGGGAGCTAAGATACCAGGGTAGAGATGAAAAGCACGTATCTGAACGGGGGGCAATTTTTAGAAATATGTCTATGCCAGTCCCTAGATAAAAGTGTCATCTGAAATATGAGGATGTATACCAAAATCTGTCAAGGAACTTTTAAAAATCAAGGAAATGTAAGATATTTAGATCCTATCCCAGATCTCCAGGGCCATTTCCTCGATGAGGTTTGTCCATGAATTATCTCCAAATGGTCCCGTGTGACTGTGACAAGCCACACTGCTTAAAACTCACTACTTTGCTAATTTATCCGTCTAGTCTAGAAATAAAATTCCTGCAACTTAATCCAGGATCTAGAAACAATCTTATAACTCTCCTGATATAGAACGGGACAGACTGGTCATTCAGATGAGAAGATGAGCTATCTTTTGGTAAACATTTTATTGAATTTTTGTCTACTTCATACAGAACATCTCAATCAATCTTAATCATCTTTATACATGCCCTGTTCCCCACTGGTAACCCTCCAAGCCCCCACCTCCTGCCCCTGGAGTTTATGCATTCTGTCACTTGTGTTTAGGCCTACTGAGTCAAGTTCCTGTCCCCCAGACATCATCCCTCAATGCAAGTTCAGAAGATGATCGTTTTTAGAATGAAAAGGCAAAGCAAATTGCCTAAATTACAGAGATAAAGGTATTCGGTCTAAATTGACTTTTAAATTATTTTTCATCACTTCTGATTGCTTCTCAAAGATGATAAAATGCCATTTTATTCAAAGCTTGGCATCTCAAGGACAGCCCACACAGGCTCTGAAATTCTTCTCCATTACCACATTGTATAACCAGAAGTCTCTGTTTCTCCAGAAGCACATTTTGTATAGTTGATGAAACTCCTGTGTTTTACTTAAATCCCCTTGAAATTCTAATGACTTTTTACTCTGTGGTTTCTGAATCATCATGACAATGTACACTTTTCACTTGCCCTGCTAAAGCCCACAATGGACTCTGTACCTAGAAAGGGTTGCTCCACCATCACCAGGGCAAAGGTGGCTCAGGCAGATAGATAGACTTAAACTTTCCATCAAACTTTTATTGACAGATAAGGAATCGCCCAGGCATGCAGAAAGGCAAAGCTCTCCACAGGGAGGAGACCCAGAAGCCGAGAATCCGGTGCTGTCCGGGAAGGCTTGAGTTTTAAGAGTTTTAGTGGTTTCCCCTTCCCTAATTTTGGATGGATCCACTAAAAATATGGAATTTGCCTCACGAATCTGCATATCATCCTTGCACAGGGATGCTAATCTTTTCATCCATGCTAATCTTTTCTGTATCTTTCCAATTTTAGTATATGTGCTGCCGAAGCAAGCAAGAGTAAGCTGATTTTTAAGTCTAGAATTAAATATGCACCATTCTGTGACAGCAGAGAAAGACTGAAAAAGAAATTGCTAGGAGGACCGGGGGCTCACACCTGTGATTTCAGTACTTAGGAGGCTAAGGCAGGAATACTGCCCCGTGTTAGAGGCCAGCCTGGATAAAGACTGAAATTCTATGTTTTTTGTTTTCTAAAGAAAGAAACATTAGGAGAAAAGGGAGAGATAGGAGAAGAAATTAAAATATAGGATGAAATCAGTTACAAGATGAATGTCAAGTTTCTTAAACTATCTAAAATACTTTTATGTTGAACAATGTTAATCAAGTTTTGTTTTCTTTTCTGTGCCTTTATACTGCAAAGAAGCATTATCTCCCAGCAAACCAGTATTTGGAATTGACTCTCTGTTTGCCCCTTCCAACAGCCCTGGAGGCTTTTTACAGCTGTGCAACGTACAAAATGCAATAATTGGTGAGACTTACACCTTTCGTTTTTTAAGTGGCAGACGGTAACTGTTAAGCAGAGGCAAAATGGAGAAACAAGCGAAAACCTTGGTCTCAGGAATATTCTCAGTGGATTCATTCTACGAAGAAGTGCACACTGAAGGTGAGATTCTATAAAAATGATTCCCTATAAATACCCATGTCCCTGAACCTACTGGACAATTTCCCTATACCCAAGACTAAAAACCCCACTGCCTTACAGGAGATATAATTAGAAGCCATCCAGTGGACACTGCTCTCTCTGGCTCATATTCAAGGTAACAGACATATGCTTGAATCTGATTTGCATTTTTCAACATCTACAATCAGATTTATTATTTTGGACCTAGCCATCAGGTAAACAGAGCCAATATCTATGCCCTGGACAATTAACTTTGTGTTGCAGTACATGTACAAACCAGGACAGTGGCTAATAAAAAGAACCACAGACTATCCTCACAGATCCACAATGAAAATAAGAAAATGTAAAGAACTTAACTCGATGGAAAATAATAATAACATATAATGATGTACAACTCGTGACGTTAAAGGCATTGCAGAGGTTACCGAAGCATTATGAATCTACTCTGCCTTTAAGGGTCTCTTATACAAGGGATAAAAATGTTGCTGTTAACCCTGGCTGGACTTTACCTGGCTGAGAATTAGTCACTTGATGAAATCAATTGCCTTATTTCTTCCTATATATAAAGACACTTTATGTATGCATAGGTTTTCAAAGAAAAAATTAATAGAAAAGAGGTCGACCCTTTGAAAACAAGAACTTGAAAGAGGTAAAAGTAGGCCACCTGCCTCTAACTTGTCTATGGAACACAATAATTTACCTGGTGATAGTTAATCCTGCCTGTCAAACACACTTCAAAGAGTGTTTCCAGAGACAATTAAGGCCATGAAGGTAACTAATGCGATTATTAATTTCTTTCTCTCTCCTCCTCAATCTCCCTCTCCCGCTTCCTCTCTTGCCAGGTGGATGTGTTGTGTACACACATGTGCAAATGTGGATGACCATGGAAGCTGGAAGTCAGTGTCAGGTATCTTCCTCTGTTACTCTTCATCTTGTTCTTTGATATAGGGTCTCTCACTGAACCTGGAGCTCATTGATTGCATTAGGCTGGCTGGGCAGTAAGCTCTAGAGATCTACCTGCCTCCATCCCACCTACCAGCACTGACAGATGTGCATTGCTATATTCAGCCTTTATATGGGCGGCAGGGATTCAAATGTGGGTCCTTGTTTGTAAGGACCAAGTGAGACATCTCTCTCAGCTCCTGGATGGATCTTTTGATGCATTGATAATATGATTGATTATCAAGAGGTGGTGAGAAGCAGGGGTAGTTGTAGGTAGAGGAAGGAGACAAATGAGCTGTCCATGGGGATCTCCTGCTCTGACCCCTCCCTATTTCCTCTTTCTCACCTTCCTGTCCGCCTCCCGGGAGGTGAAGAAGACACTCAACCACATATTCCTACCACCGTAATGTTCTGCACAGGTACTCTGGGCCAAACGCAGGACAAATGTGGGCTGAATGTTCTGCAACCATGTATTAAAATGAATTTTACATAGCTTTCTTGGGTATTTTTTGTCACAGTAATGTTGAAAAGCTAACACACCTGCCCTTGTTTCTACATGTGAAGTCTGAGAGGTTTACATAAAGGTATCTTGGTTCCCTTCAAGATCTACCACTCCACCATTCTACTGGGAAAAACTCTCAGAAGTCACCTAAATAAGCTCAGAAACTGGTTCTTTTCCTAGCCCTTGCAGCTGTCTGTCCTTGTGTTCCTCGCCATGGTTTTATCAACTGGTAGCATCAGTACCTACTCCTAAATCCCAATATAGAGCTCAAAAAAATCAGTGAGGGTACAATATGCATTTATTCATTTATTTGATGATAAATGAAAATTTTTACTTTGATGGGATTGATTCCTATGGTAAAATATCCAGGTTGAAGACTACAGATGTTTCTCCTACTTTTTTTTTTGATAGAAATGTTCAGTGTATGGGTAGGTTGAGAGAATCATCCATTTTAACACTGATACACCCATCAACTACATTTATAATAATTATAGGTTGTTTGCCTAATCACCTAATTATGATATACCCATTAATCCTTTCACTTATCATTCCATCTTATTTCTTGGAGTACTTAACAGCACACGGTAGACAAGTATGGTGGAGTATTCCTGAAATACCAACACTTGGGCAAGGGAAGCAAGAGGATCAGGAGTTCAAGGCCAGCATGGGCCGCATAACAAGTTCAAGGCCAGCATGAGGTACAGGTGATCCTGTCTCAAAACAACGACAAAAATCACATAGTAGACATTAGCATATTCACCTCTGAACAACTCAATACTACAGTAACTTTTCGATGTTTGCTTACAGACTATTTCAGATGTGACTCACACAAAGTGAACTGCACAAATCTTAAATGGACCTTTAAATAAATTCTGACACATGCATTTACCTACACACCAACTCACAATTAAGTTACAAAACATAAACATCATCTCCAGAAAATTCTCCCTTGTTGCTTTCTAATGGGTTTCCAGCAAGTCTCAGGAATCCTCCTATCTCTGCTTACTCAGCACTTAGAATACAAAAATGCTGCACCCAGATTTTTACGTGAATTCAGGTCCTCATGCTTGGATGGTAAGTACTTTACTGGCTGTGACATGTCCCTCTTTTCAGTTTTGAAATTTTGAGGAGTCAGTGGTGAACAGAAAATCATCAGGAATAAGCAGCAGGAATCAAATAGATATAGACACGTTTCTGATTTCTGACTTATAGATTTGAGCTTCTGAGTATCTGATGTTTTACCTGTTATTTCTGACTTTTTTGTTGAGTTTCTTGACATTTCACTAAAGCTGCTGTTCTGCAGATAACTGTCAACCAGGGTGTATAAGTACTACTTATATAAGTGTGTAAGCACTTAATCCGGCAGACCACTTATGGCAATTCTATGAGGTGTTCTTCCCATGTGAGAAATGATGTAACTAATACTCATACATACTATCAAAGTCACACAACAGATGCATCTACCCTTAGCCAAACCTATACTTTAAACGTCCTAAATCACAGCACACAACTGACACCATATACATATATTCTACACACATGTATTTCAAGTTAGCAGTCACAGAAATAAATTTTTCAACTCCAATAAATTTTTTTTGGTTACTGAAAAGAGTCACAGAAATAAGGGCTAGTGAAGAGAAAAACGTTGTTATTTATATTCATTTATTTACTTTGTGGTATCAGCTCAGGTCCTATTGGTTTATTTAAAAGCAATGTTAAAACTGAGAAAGATCTCCATGATTCTAACCTCAGAGCAAAGAAAACTTATAGTCTTGGTATACAGGAATTCATCCTTAACAGTCTACATCCTCCTTTACCACAGTACTAATTCTCTATAATGTGGCTGTTACAGGTGCCTCCAAAGCATTCTTTAATTCATCTTTATTATATTACTTTATTATACAATGACCTCAATAAACATCATAACATAGGCTAATACATCAAGGAAGCACTGTTGTTAGTATTAGGCACTAAATAGAATACATTTTCACAGTAGATGATATAATTATTAATATAGTAGAGGATGAGCTATAACTCCTAGAAGACTATAAACCATGGTTGCACCACAATTATCAGAGTGCAACAGTTGCAGCAGTTCTGTTTTTGTTTCTTCTTTCTGTACTCGGGGTTTAACTTAGAGCCAAGCACATTGCTAGTCAAAGACTCTTCCACTGAGCTATATCCTCAGCCTTTTTTCCCTTTTTCTTTTGAGACAACGTCTCACTAAGTTACCCAAACTGTTCTTGAGTTTATTCTGTTAACCAGGTAGCCCTTCATCTTCAACAAGATGCTAAGCTTTATAGGCACATGCTACCCCATCTGGCTTACACTTCTAACAGTATAAACTAATCATTAAAAGAAAAATCAGTAAAAAGACACCTATGGTATGTCCCAATTTTATGGATGTATGTATGTATATTTGGTTACTGATAGGGTAGGAGGGAAAAATGTCAATGTGTAATCTCTGTACTGTTTCAATGTTTAACATACCACACAGGCATTACTAAACTAGAATACAGATGACATTAGATTTTCTGCTCTTTGTCGATGTGGTCTTCTGCCTACCTAAGTCCTAACAATGCTTCATAGATTAGGCTGACCATAGTCACTGCTTAAAACATTCATTCTTGTTAAGAAAACAAAGTCTTTGGGCTGGCAAGAAGGCTCAGTGGTTAAAAGCACTGGCTGGCTGTTCTTGTAGAAGATCTGAGTTTGAATCCCAGCACCCATATAGCATCTAACAACTGTCAGTAACTCCAGTTCCAGGGTATCCAAAACCCTCTTCTGACCTCCTTGGGCACCACATGACACGGGTGCACTTACATACATGCGGGCAATACATACATACACATAAAATAAAAATAGTAAATAAATATTTTTTTAAAAAAAGAAATCAAAGCCTTCACTGATAAGATGCTAAATGCCACAGTTTCCAAGGTAGGTCATGAACGTAAACTTAATGGAGTAGAAATCAGAAAAGTTGGACTGAAACCTATAACCTATGAAGTAAATGTGATTATTCTATTTTACTGATCTGGAAGCTGGAGGTCAGACACACTTGCTATACTTGCTGTGGGATGTAGGTTTGCCAGATCAAAAGCAGGATGTTCAATTAAATTTGAACTTCAGAGGAATTACTTCGCTTTGGTATTGGTGTGCTCCCAAATTATATATTAGACAGAGTAAAAACTGTAGTCTGAAATAGTCAGAATTTATCTGGCTGCTTTGTATTGATACTTATTAAACCTGATGATCTTACCCTAGTAAGATTCCAAGCATGGGCATCAGATCCCAGACTCATTTTTTTTTAACTCAGCATTTTATACTCTTCTCATATCCATCTGCAAATGGATTTGCTGTTACTGTGTTAATACCGTCCCCAGAAGAAGAAGACATTTCGTTTGAACTCACTGAAATACAGACGAAGAGAGAGTAGCATATATTATAAAAGTAACCTCATTTCCCTTCAACTCATCATTAGTGTTAAAAATTTAAGTGTCCTAAAGCATCATGTCAATATGATTTATGTAGAAAACCTTAAAGCCTAGAAAAAGTGTATGCAATTCTAATCTGAGTGAAAGGCTAATTAGCAAAGTATTCTTTAGCAGATGTGGCTACTCTGAGCTGCAGAAGCATCATGAATCTCAAATTCGTGGTGATAACCGTTCCTGATATCACTTTTAATGCTAACACTCGTGTCCTCTGGGACTGTTATTTATCAAAAACTTATCTATACTTAGATAGCTAGTCCTTGCTTAAATAACAGAACCATAACCTATATTTTCAAAGATGGTTCTGGATAGCATCTGCTAAGATTCCTCTCCTCACAGTTAGATCCCTTTCTCTGAGAGTTATTTGAGAGATAGCAGGATAGCAGGCATCAGCCATAAGAGTATGCTTTATAATCTGAAATATAAAGAAGACAAAGTGATACAAAAATTTTAAGTGATCTTGTAATTATATGCAATATTTTTAAATACATCAGAAAAATGATCAATCATATTTAATGATTATGGACATGCTCATGAAGTTAATGTGCACAGTTTAAAAAAAACTATTTTGTCGGGTAATAAGCTGAGCCCTTTCTAATAAATGGCTCCTAAAAAACAATCCCCAGAGGACTTTGACATTTAGAAAGAACAGCAGGCTTGGCATTTGTTCCTTGTCAATTCTATGCATTAGATAAAGCAACAGAGACAAATCAAAATGGAAATAAATTTTATTCAAAACCATCAATGCAGCCAAAATAAATACTCAAATCTAGAGGATACTAGGCTTTTAGATTCCATGAACAAGAAAACTTTCAAAGGACAGTTTGGGAAGCTACACAATATTGTCACTCATTTCCTTTAGAGAAGAAATTTTTTCTTTAAGTAAAAAACAAATACATTTATTACTACTCTAACATTAAAATAAGAAGCAAGGACAATTTCCTTGGAATATAAAATTCCAGTCTTTCATTGTCTTTCACGGTACGTTGAGAACCGAAGGCAGCTACCAGCAGACCATGGTCGCATCCTGTCACTGCCAGAGTCTTGGAAAAGATGTGACTTTTATTTTTGCTAATGAGGTCTCCATTATCTGGCTTTTGCTAATGTAAACTTAATTAAGATACATAAACTACATTAGTCAGTAGAAATTATTCAAGTCTCATATGAACCTACATTTTCTGTTCATTCTTCTTCCTGATCAGTTTAGAAATTTTCTCAGGGCAGCACATATGCCATTTATGTAATTAAAATGAGTAAAAAGGCATGTGAAGAAAATAACAATCTTTACACTTCAACTCTGACAACTATATAACTTTGAAAAGAGCAATGAGTACTCTGTGTGTGTGTATGTGTGTGTGTGTGTGTGTGTGCGTGTGTGCACGTGTACACTTTTTTTCTCTTCTTTCCCAGTATTTCTATTAAAATTACACCCTATCACAATTTGGAGGCTCATCAATTTCCAGTCCTGATGTTACAATGACTACAATGATAGAATTCATGGCTAAGCAATATAGTATGCCATATAGTATTTTTAAAAATATTTTTTTTTCTTTTCCATAGAATTAATCATAATCTCATTTTGTAGGTGGTATTTAGTGAGTTTTCTAGGAACTCACTTCCCATTTACCTCCACTGTCTCCCACAGAATTGGCAATCGCCATCTCTTAAGAGTTGCATGCCATGTTCTCTATCTGAGCCATAGCTAGAATCTTTTATTCTCTCTGGTCTCAACTACTTGCTTCCATCATCCGCATAGCTGTGCCCTAGGGCTTCCCTTAACATCTTCCTGGGGACTCCCACTATCTCTAGGCTCTTCTTGTTTACTGGCTTCTCTTTATACTTCTGAGAAGAAATACCTGGATGAGGAGAGAGGGCAGACACTACTGTGAAATGTTTAGACACTTCCTTACAGCTTTGATTTTCCATGTAGAGATCTCACTGCAGGCCTCACATGAGCCTGAACCATATCCAAAGCCTCTGGTTAAACAGTGAAGAAGAGGGGTCAAAAACGGTAGGAAGAGGGAGAGTCATTGGCCACACAACGTAGGGGAGGGCATCTAGATGATCCAGCATCTAACTTTCGAGCCTTTGGAAAGGGGACCCTCTTGTTTGACCTGCCATACTCAGAGGCAGCCAGTAGACTTATCCTTGGGTCTTTGCCGTGTTCTGTGATGGGTCTGATGCAGCAGGTAGCAGGTTCCAGCCTTTTCAGTTAACTAAACATCAGCAAGGCTGTCTACAGCTTTCAAATGCTCTTGATCTCTTCACAGCATCCTTTCCTTAGTTGCGTCCTTAAAAAGCTATGAATTCTACCATGAACATTTCAGTGGTGTATTTGAGGGGACAGAAACAAAAACCTGTTATTGTTCCTGTAAACTATTTTTAAGAGTTAGGTTTGGGCTGAATATAAATACTTTTAGCTATGGTCTGGTCTACAATATCATAGCAAGGAGATGGCAAGCCAGGCCAAAGCTGTTCAGAACACTGCCCAATCATAAAAGTGTTTTTAGGGAATGCTTCTATTTTATTTACCTGTTTTAAAGAAAATTGGACTGAGAGGCTTCACAAGAGCACTGTGAAGAGCAGTGCCACAAACAGCACAGGCGATTTGACATTTTATCTGTCTTTATCTCTCTTGTGACAATAAATAGCTGCTTCCTGCAGGACATGGTGACACATACACCTGTAACCCCAGGAGACTGAAGCAGAAGGATCAAGAGGCAGAAGCCAGACAATGCTACATAGGAATATTCTGTCTCAAAAATTAATTAATTAACTAATTAAAATAAAAGTGTTTTGTTTTTTTTCAAAACATTTTCTTGCACCCAGACACCTGTTAGCCCTGTTAGACTGAACCCCAATGCATGAGGTTTGCTTCTGCTGGAAGATCCTAGAAGGAAACTGTAATAAAATATGTGACAGGGATAAATTTCCTTGTCATGAGCTGCTGGGATTCCAGAACTTGGAGGTCTTACTGCTTACTGTGAATGCTGTGACACGTCCAGTGGATCTGTGCTGTAGAGTTGAAGCTGACTCCAGTTAATTACACCTGAGTGTGGGGAAGAGGAGACTGCCTGGGATAGCTGTATAATAGCCGCTGACATAATTCAGGTAGCTCTTGGCTCAGCACACCAGAATGATATAATGGGTCTACGATTGCCTCCACTGCTATCTATGAGTGGCATTCTACATGCAAAAACGTAACTGGGAGCTACAACCAACAGCATATCACATAATGATCCAGTTTAGGAAAAGAGGGCCCTAGTCAGTGATTTTCACAAAAAATTTGACATGACAAAGAATCTATCACCCAAATGAAATTCCACTGAAATTAAATGGTCTGCACAGGGTTATACATCAGAACACGGTACACTGGATTTTAAAAACGAATGAAAGTGATCTGCTTTAATGATAAGGCAAAACTCTAATTAAAATTAAAATAGTGACATAATATCATGATAAGTCATTGAGGAGAAAACCATCTTTAAAAATATTTATTATTTTTATTTTATGTGTATGAGTGTATTGCCTGCATGTGTGTAAGTGCACCCATGTTGTACAATGCCCATGGGAGTCAGAAGAGGGTGTCAGATCCCTTGGACCTGGAGTTACAGATGATTATTAGCTGCCATGTGGGTGCTGGGAATCAAACCTGGGTCCTCTGCCAGAGCACCCAATGCTCTTAACAGCTGAGCCATCTCTCCAGCCCTAGAGGAAACCATCTTATTCAGATGGCTTAATCTGTTACTCAAAGTATCTGCATCATTACAAATTAATAAAAAGAAAACATTTTCTAGAAGGATTATCAGGGCATATAATCCTTGAACTATAAGCCAGACTGGCAGGCTTTGACCGGCTGCACAGAAGGAATGGTGGGCTACCGAGACCTCACACATCTCCCTCTAGCCTCCTTGATTTTCAGTACGATCAGCTTTAAAAGGAAAATCCCCTTTCCGCCCTTCATTCCTGTCACAGATTTTATTTTCTCTTTTCTTCCTTTTGAGTCTGACAATAATTTTAACACTTGACACGTACTGCTGCCCGGACTGACTGGCAACTCTTTTTCCAATGTCCAAATGCTGCATGGAAGGTCTCAAGCCCATGCATGAGCACACCCTCTCCCTAGAAGGGTGCATCCCCAGGGACAACAGAGCCAGCGAAACCGCCATGTGCTTTTCTTAGGTGCAAGTGAATCAAGCCGTGATGCTGGAGAATCTGTTGTTAATTAAGTTCAAAAGTCAGCAGGTGTTACCCAATCAGGAGCATAGCTTGTTCAACACTTGCTCCTAAATAGCCATTTGCACATCCTGGGGGTAAAAAGGTCTTAATTTACATTGAAAGTATGTGCAGCTTGTGAGAACTCAAAGCAACAGGCTAGGGAACTGGGACTTGAGGGAGAACTGAGGTGAAACCCAAGCAAAACACCCAACACCAAAACGAAGGCCCACTGCTAGCTGTGGAAACTCAAAAGCAAAATCAAAGGCAGAAAAAAAGGCTCTTGTTTTGTGTCAAGTCTGACTCTAGTCCTGAGGTTGATGCATAGCTATTGATAATGACAGCCAGTGGAACTAGCTTCCAAAAGGAGCCAGGGCTCATAAGGTCTCCCCTGGCTAAAAATCATATTAAGATAGCAGGATGTATTAGTCTGACAGAATCACAGCTATATCAAAACCATACTCTCCTGGAACCTAGGAAGTGTGATGTAAAGATAGAAGAGCCAATATAGTAAAAATAGGCTTTGGACATAAAACGGTCTTAATTTGTGCACTGCCAGATTTACTCTGTAAAAGACACCTTCTTCCCTGATTCTTTCAGGATGACAGGGCTTTAGCTAGTGTCCTGGATGTTCTGGGTACTGTGACATAATATACTGTCTCCTGCCTCTCCAAAAGCTTTCAACTAACAGATGGATTTGTGGGGTCAAAAGATATTCTACTTCATCTTCAGAATTTACATTTTAAAACCATAAATATATTGGGAAGGCTATTTTCAAATAAGAAAATATTTCCTCCATGAGACATCCATTTTTAAATAGGCAGACATGAATGATCAATTTGGTCAGAATCTCCTCCATAGGCTCAGCCTTTTATCTAAAACAACAAAAAAAATATCTGGTTTGGGGGTTGGTGGGTGGTAGGAACACACACACACATACACACTCACACTCTCTCTCTCTTTCACACACACACACACACACACACACACACACACACACACACTTGCAAAGCTCCCAGTAAAACTTCAGGTTGCTAAGGGGTATTGTAAGGGTTTCTTCAGATGCCTCTGTGTGTGGCTTTGACTCAGAGGGGAAGAAACGATCAACAGTTACCTAAAAATGCTAAAGATAAAGCAAAGATTTTGCAGAATGCAGAGAATAGAGCTGATGGAGCCTTTCAACAAAACTGCAACACGTTCTAGAGAACAGTGAATGAGGCATGCCCAAAGCTGTGTTTCTGCACAAAGCACTTCCAGTTTCTTTCACATGTCTGTGGTTAACATGTAGAACAGAGATTCAGTAAAAACACTCTACAACTCACCTTCCTCCAGTCTGCTTTGGTTATTTGGTTTGTTTTGACAAAAAGTGAGTAAGCCCATCAAAATTATTACCAAAACTAATACTGCTCAGAAGAGAGAGATTTCATCAACTCTTGCACTTTCAGGGTCAGTCTCAGAGAGAAGTTACTGGGGGGAAGTGCACACTGCTGATGAAGAGAGGCATCCAGCTAGAGAGCAGATGGCCAGTGTTCTCACTACGGACCACTGAAGCCACCAACAGTCTTCAGGGAAGTTTCTAAACTTTCAATTGTCCCATGAATTGACTTTTTCCCCCAGCATTATCAAATAACATCTTTAAAAAGATCATCTGAATTCACACAATCAATAGTGAGAGAATTCTTGGTAAAATTTTGTTCTGTTATTCCTCAACAAAATGTCTCAAGGTTTTGACTTTGCATGTTATTTTTCAGCCTCAGCAACAGCAAAAAAAGGCCATGCTCAGGCTGAGATGTCCCCCACATGGAATCTGTTAAGAGATGGGGCAGGAAAGAAAGTCAAAGTAGGACCAGGAAGTTCACAGATTCATAACCCAAGTCTTAAGTCAAAAACTTAGGAAAAGAGCAAAATAATTTATATTTGAGAGATAGTCTGATGCAGAGGAGAAAATGTAGAAACGTTTGGGAGAACTGAGGCATAAATCAATGTGTTCTGGGCTGTAGCTCCACAAAGATGGGGGGAGAGAGTCCTAAGTAAATCCTAGAAGCATATCCTGAGTTAATTAATGATATCTTACTATTGCCTTTTAATGGAGGAAGGGGTGGTGAGATGGGATCAAAGGAATAAAATTTCTTATCCTCTAAGACAAGTGTCATTACACAATTAACAAGAAAAAACAAACCACTGATTTGTTTTTAAGCACTAAAAATGTACCACTAGATACAAATCAGTTAATTGCTAAGCACGTGTAAAGCCCAGAGTTTGATCCCTAGCACCATGAAAATATATGAAAGGATAAATACCTGAATAAAGAAGGGAATAAACAAAATTTAAAAATCAATGTTTCATTTTCCTGAACATCCTACATTGATTCCAAATTGCTACTTCTGCCTAATGCACAGCATGGAGTCTGGCCTAGCAGGAGGAAGGCCTGCACTGCCCCCTCACGGCCAGGAGGCTCACCGGGAACTCTTCCAGGACGAAATACATAAAAGACAAATGGATGAAGGCAAAGTTAGGCTCAATTAAGACCTTTTGATAATGAATGCTAGTCTCCATAAAATAAATAAATACTCTCTTGAAAACATGGACATTATTGTCCATTTAATCTGCTCCAGAATTTGATATAAACAGCATTATCCAGAAAAAGGGCAAAGTCATTTTCTCCGGGGGAAAGAAGAAGATTTAATAAGTTCTAAGGAAAATCAAAGAGTCCACTCAGAGTATTAAGCTCTAAAGAAAGTAACATATATAAACTGTTTTGGAGAGCTTAAATCATTTTTCTCACACTCTGACAACACAAGGCATGAAGGAATAGAAGATTCAATTTTCTAAAGCTTTTAAGATATTTTACTAAAGTTTAAGGCAGTATTTTTAATACTTTCAGAAATCTTTTAAAACTTCCTTCAAATAAAGTACAAAATGCCTATAAGATGGACAGTGAGGCAGACATATGAGCTGATTTTTAAATAAACAAGTTTATGGTCAATAAAATAGAATTTAAACATGAAGGATTTTCAAAGAATATAAAGCATTATAATTTAAATTCCTTGAACAGAAGAAGCAATTATTATACTTGTTCTAGAAAGAAAGAGTCAGGCAAAGCTCTCTCTGTCTGAGAAAGAGAGAGACAAAGATGGGGGCAGAGAATGCTGAGTAAATCCTAGAAGCATATCTTGAGTTAATTAATGATATCTTGCTATTGCCTTTTAATGGAGGAAGGGGTGGTGAGATGGGGTCGAGGGAATAAAATTTCTTATCCTCTCAGACAACTTTCAGTTTTTGCTAAAGAGGCAGACAATAAAGAAGTGTCATTTACACGATTAGCAAGAAAAAACAAACCACTGATTTGTTTTTAGGTACTAAATATGTACCACTAGATACAAGTCAGTTGAATGAGTTTTCTAATTATTAACACTTGGATAAAGTATATGTAGTATGGAAGACCAGTTTCCGTGTATTCACACATCTCCAGAACCGAACTCGGTCAATAGTTTAGGGTACAACCTTTGGTTATTCAGCTTCATTTTTTAAAAAATTGCTAATGAATGATAAAACAATCTAATTTACAATTCTAATGGAATATATTTACATATATATATATATTATAAACATATGGTATGATGGAGAGACACAGAGACAGAGACAGAGATGAGATACCAAGAGCTTAGTTAGATACAGTCTTGAATCGATATCCCAGAACTTAAGAGGTCACATCATACCTCAATATATGATTTTTAAAAGTATGACTATAATCTCCAAAGTATCATGTGATGGCCTCTTGACTATAATTCTGCTAGGGGCCTTTTATACTCCTGGCTGCTTGCAATGTTTGCAATATCCCATAAGTGTATAGATGTCTATTTAACAAGAGTGGCTGTAATTATAAGATACATAGAGAAGATGGTAGAGAATTTGCTCATTTGGCCTCTGTTAGCTTCCAATATGCACCATATGATCCTAATTCTGAGCAAACGACTAACATTCAAATGTTTGGATTATCATCAAGATGGGAATCTGGGCTGGAAAAGCATTCATAATGATGACCTCTTACTTCGCAGGGCTTCTGAATATATGCTCTAGGTATCAAACTGGTGCTCTCTGTAGAAGCCAATTTTTAACATGCTGCCCACCACATACATTCCTCTCTACATTTATATTTAACACTAATCAACCTATAAACCTTCGGGGGTCTGTGTCAGCAAGAGTCATCATGCCTGGGAGGTCTCAAAGCAGTTGCAGTAGGGACCATTCAGGTCACATTAAAAGACTGTCAAAAGATACATATTTCTTTCTTAAACTACAGCCAGAAATTACTGAGAAAGAAAAAGCCACCTCTGAAGCCTCTTATTGGAGCCAAACTAAATTGCTATTAATTGATGGGGTTAGACTGTCATGTGTCATAACGCAAGATGACAGGAGATCCAGCCCATGTCTCAAAGTCACATTAAGTTATGCTGCCATCTCTCCCTACCATAATTTGAGGGGAACTTGTTATGACAAAAGTCTTTCAATAATGGAAGGACACTGGAGGAAGGGGCTAGAAGGGAGCAGGAGAGGAGGGAGGCCTGATGTCACTCTCAGAAGGTCTGGAGAGAGCCCATGTGAAGGCTGAAATGACACTGATATCCACCTCCTGAAGCTTCCCCTGCATATCTTCAAGCCTATGAATCTTGTTATAATCATCCACATCTCCAGCCCCAGAGTTCTGTGATCCTATGATTCCATCATTCCATTTTTAAACCTGTGGAGTGGGAGTGTTTCTGAGTGCCCTGCTCACACAGATGGTGGTGGGAAGAATCTCAAGAATATGTTGCATGTAGTAAATGCCCACTTCACTACGTAATCACTCCCTTCCCATTCCACAGGAACCAAGATTATATTATCTCAAAGATAGTCACAAAACCTCAGTGCTGTAAAGGCAGCAAGGTATCAGCCCATGCATGTGTGAAGAACACAAAAGAAGAAATTTCTCCCAGTTACACAGCCCTGGGAATGCACATGACAGCCTAACAGGTCACTTGTGTACTAGCTCCACAGACTGAGGCCAGAGAAGACACCAGGAAAGGGAAGGAACCATCAACTCAATGAAAGATACAATCACACAAGATACATCTACATGCCTGCTGTTCTGAAAAATACTGCACTCAAAAGCCATTCATCAAGGCAACCTTTTTGAGACCAAAACAAGATCAATGTGCCAACCACCAGTTTCCACAACCATCTCAGTCTGAATACTGCCTCAGTCCTTTTCTTCCACAAACTGGATCTGTGCAAAACTGCCCCACAGCACAGCAATCCCTGTGGCTGGACTTCAGGTATCACGCCTCGCCCCAATCTCACCTGATTATCTTAGAGCCATTTTATGCTTCTTGTTACTTTCTTAGCCTGTCACTGCACATGAGACTCTAGCAGAAACGGCACCACATCCTGTCATCCCGCTACACAATTGTCGCTAACGTTCAGCACGGCATTTCTTTACCTTGGTCTCCTTAGCAGAAAACTCTGAGGAGTTGGAAATTTTCATAGACTTTGACCGGTGGGACTGCCGCCGGATAGAATCCTCCCGGGAGTATTTCACAGAACCTGAGGTCCTCACCCGGACCTTGCTGGTACTCTGAACACTATTCACGCCAATCATTTTGAAGGTCTACTAGGGAAGAGGTTTGGAGAAATAAAAAGGCACTTTCCACCCGTTACAAGGCTCTAATGCTGGAGGAACTCTGCCCGTTGTACTCCAGCAGCTCCAAGCAGCTCCTGAGCAGCTCTGCGATCTGCCTTAGCTTAGGAAGCACCAGGCTGCCTCCCCCAGCATTTTCAACTACCCTGTTTGCAGTGCGTCTGATTGTTCCAGGCACAGCTCACGTCACTGGCTGCAAAGAGGAAAAAAAAATGCAATCCCACCCACCCTTGCTACTCGGCTCTCTTTCACTCTCTCTCTCTCTCTCTCTCTCTCTCTCTCTCACACACACACACACACACAACACACGCACACACACTGGAACAAATGGCAACTGGCCAGACAAGCAATTCATTAACATTCCAAACAGCAACACCATTTCTCTTGTGATACTGTGCAGTAAGCTCATTAGTGTCAACAACAACAAAGATACCACAAATAAAAGTCACGAGTCATCTGCAAGGCACCACATGGGGTGGGAAAAGGATGGAGCTACATTTCTAAAAGGGGAAAAGAAATACAGATGAGAGTCAACGGGCTCCGGCTCAGGCAGGCTAGCCACAGGATGGGAGCCACAGTCTTGGTGATCAGAGATTTTCCTTTCTTCCCTGTTTCAAGTAACATACTGTTTATAACAGGACTCCACACTGCAGTGGAATTAAATGTTTACTATGACCTTAGAATACTACAGCTAGATATTTAGGTAGAAATTACAATTTGCTCAGCAAATGCAGAAGATGCCAGCTACTTCTTTATCAAATTGAAAAGTTAAGAAAAAATATTAAGGGGTTAGCACATAGGAGTTTTAAATATGCATGGCATAAGTTCAATAAAGGCAATCTAGATTGATAAGGAGTTTTCCCCAAATCACAAGTGCTCTGTGCACATGGGAGTATGCCACCTTCTGCACAAGAATTACAAGTTGGACACTTAGAAAACAAGATCATTTCCATTCTGATACACACAGTTACTTCTGAATATAATATTCAATATTAAAAGGCAAAAAATTTATTTAATCTGAAAAATAAACCCTGATGCAGCTATGAACCATGTGAGCTAGGCAAGATATATCCAGTGGTATAGTAATGATAGAGATGATATTGGAGAACCAGCCACCAACTGACTGGATGAAGCCCATATCTGGTATACTGTTAGGGACAAGAACCATGGTTAGACAGATCACAAGCCATATGGGAGAACCTACTACTGTTATTCTGCTTAACACATTGTAGTAAACTAACTCCCAATGACTTGTTACATCCATAGATTAGTGTATCTCTCAACTCTCACCAGAGAAGTTTCTTCTTGCAGCAGATGGTAATTAACACAGAGAACCACAACTGGTCAACATGCAGAGAATATGAGACTGTGGAGTGCTCAGTCCTATAGGGACACCCATATCACACCCTTTCCTCTCAAGGCTCAGAGGATCACTGTAGAAGGGGAGTGGGAAGATGGTAAGAGCTCAGGCAGTAGCTGAATACAAGGAAGCCTTGCTGTATGGACACAACAGGTCAGTTGTACATATGAACCCAGAGAACTTGTGACAGCATGCATAAGACCTGTGCAAGTCCAAACCAGACAAACCCAATGTGGAGGGGAGGTGGGCAAGAGGCCCCAGCCCTAGCCGTGGGAGAGGGTTTTCTTTAAGCGTGTGATAAAATGTAGGTTGACCAGACTCTACGGGATGGACCCACACCCAAGAGCATTTGGGGAACACAAATTAGACTTGATAGGCCTTTAAAAAAAGAGAATTAATAACAGAGGACATGAAGTCAGAGGGAGGGGAGCAGAGTGCGGATGGAGATGGGGAAGGATTGAATACGGTCAGATACATTGTATGACATTCTCCAAGAATCAATAAAAATATCACAAACAATATTCCAGATTATTATACTGGACTTGTCTGGCATCCCAGAGGTCAGCTACATAAGCAGCTCTTGCAGAAGAAAGGTGGCTTTGTATTAATATAAGTAACAAAACCAAAGTATTTGTAAAAGCAATTCTGAGAAGAAAACGTTTTCCCAATCCTCTCCAACTGTCAAACTGACTTCCCTTTGAGGATTCAGGATTGCAAATTTTGTACACTATCCAACCAAATGCAGATGCTCTCAGATGTTACTTGAGGTATCTAGCTATTGTCCTTCCTTGTCAACAGGCCCAGGTAAAGGAACACGCGAGCTGCCTCCCTTGTTCTTGAAGTGTTGGGGCTTCACACTGACTAAGTCTAAAATAACAATAGAAATTAAGTTTTGGAAGATCTCTCCTACCTTTAGGGCTTCACTGAGTTCAGAGTCTAGGATCTCATTTTATCTTCTCTGAGGAACACTTTCAACTTTTCAAGTAACTGACTGGGAATGTGACGACCTTATACTTTATGGGACATATTCCAAAGATACAAAAATGTACTGTAACTGTAGGGTAAATTTAAATCATTTAAATTACATGTAATTCTATCTGAAATATATATTGATTCTATAGGTGAGTATCTCTAAGCAATATAAACTTGAGATGGGACCATATCCAAACAGATTTCAAATAGTCCTAAGTAAACAAGCAGAGAGCCTCCCCAATGTGGGGCAAAGCAGATACCACTGAAGAAAGAAAAAAAGAAAAAGAAAGGAAGAAAAGAAGAAAGAAAGCAAGCTACATCCTACACAATCTGATATCCAGCTTCATTTCTGGAAGGTATTAATGAAATGTATTATTTTTGCATAATTTTCATCCAACTGGCATTAGCTCTGGATGCCATTACTAACAACTTGCTTCTGTTCAATGCTTTATAGAGAAGTAACCCTGTGCTTGATTTTAAGTCTCAAGCTGAGAAATTTACCAAGTGGCCTGAGGTGGTATCACAATTCCCCTGTACAGCTGGGGATGGTCAGTTCAGATGCTGTGACACCACAGGGTCAAGCTCCATGTCATGCTACATGGCAGACTACCATCTTCCCACTACAGCTGTAACTAGGCTTTCTACCATCCAGAGAGAAATGCCCTAATCCATCTCTGCCCTGTGTTCTCTGCTCCAGAATACATACTTGTATTTGGATGGTGACAGGAACCACTGCAGTGGCTGTCACAATCTAAGGATTAACATGTTGCAAACAGTGCTTCTAACCCTCAGCATGTTCTTAGGAGGAACCCAAGAAGCAATAAAACTAGATCTCAAAGTTCTCAGTCTGACATAATTTCTAACACTTCCTAACATTACTATGTCATTTAATCAAAGCCGTTTCCTTATGACAGGCTACTTCCCTGGACTGTAGCTTCCATACAACCTGTGAATGGAACATGGGCTTGCATCCTTTCTTGAGCCTTTTCAATGAGTGCCCTCACTTGCTCCTCCTCTTGCTTTCTACTATCCCTCTGCTCCATGCGTAGCTGGCTTCTCATCATCCAAGTCAGTGCAAGTGGTAACCTTTCAACGGGATTTTCACTGCCCACCTCCCTAAAGCACCCTTCATCTCCCACCTTAAGTCATTCTCCACCTTAACCTTTCCTCACCCTTGTCTTCAGGACACTTTTGTCTGAAGTCACATGCATCTCAGAGCCCACATCAGCAACTGGTGGGGAGCGGCTCAGTGACTCCATGAGAATAGGCAAAGAAACTGCTTAAACACAAAACACTTCTGCTTATGAGATTTCATGCCATTAAACGTGATTTTAAACAAATGTAAAAGGTTTTTTGCTAAGAAAAAAATACAGTAAATAACACAATGAATTTTGATTTTGTTTTGCTTTGGCTCACCAGAAAAACACGTCACTGAAGTCTCCTCCTCATACTGGTTGCTCAGTCTTTCTACTCGGAAATAAGAACTATTACCAGTTTTGTATGTCTCCTTCCAAAACGAAGCTATTCATCCATACTGGATGTATACATATCCATTTCCTTCCTATGGGCAATAAATGGATATATAGAAAGCTCTTACTGTTTTTCTTAATCACATATAAAGCTGTCTCATTCATTAACATCTACATAAGATTTCATTAAAAGAATGTACCATGCTTTATCAGAATCATATTATTGGACATTTTGTTCAGTGTCTTTTTGCTATAATAAATAATGGTGCAGTAAATATGTCTGCAATATATCATAGCCAAACAATACAGTTTTCCTATTTTTTTCTGAACAAGATGTACTTCAACTATTCTTAACTTTCTAGCACCCCCAATGTGCATGTTATGTATATATGGGGTTCACTACTAGAGGTAATGTGAAAGAATCTCTTCAAAGACATATCAGATGGCCCCGCCCTGCTCTGCCTAGCCCACTCTGAGGCCTCGACTGTTTTTAGACTTTGGCTGATCTGTGCAGATAGACTGCTTCTGACAAAATAAAGGCAGGCCTTCTTGAGAACAGTAGCTGTTTACCAACAAAAAATACTTTTCTATGAAAGCTTTTCTATGAAAGCAGAAAATAAAGTCGACTTCCTATGAGAATAAAATGGAAGGAGAAATCATGAAGGGAAATTCATAAACCAGAAGTGAGCTGGCACTTCACCTTCTGGTGCTTTTTCTCAGTGAGGACACTTTGATGCGTAAGTCTTAGACGCCTTCTTAAAAAGGTCCTAGCACTCACCCGAGTCCCAGAGCAATGAATGCAATTTAGCATGTCATTTTGTGTGCCTAGTAGCTGTCAGGTGGTAGAGACATACAACACTCACACATTGTGCCCTAACTTTGAACCCTGGTTATCAATATCCTGAAAGGCTAGCAGGCCTGCCATGAGATAGTGGGGAGAAAAATAATGGTTTCTTGTCAGATACTCCTTTCTTTTCTAAGATATTCTCATGGAACTTTAGCAGAAAAAAAAAGATCAAACAACCAAATAACCCAAAGAAAAGCTAAAAATCCAGTTATAAACATGGAGAGAAGACAGAGTGGCCATAACCCTTGGGTACCAATCATCTAGAAGCCTAGGAGGGATGGAAAGGTACGAGAGGTCTGGAGAGAGAGAAGAGCCCAGTTTCCCAGAACAGAATGGGTTTTAATAATGCCCTAATCTGAAAGGCCCCCAAGGCTTTCCCTAGGCCATTCCTATTACACTAGACTTAGACACAACAAAACGGGAAGATGCTGATCTGGGTGTCAGAGGGCAGGTGCCGGCTGAGACTTCTTTAGCCATGACTGTCACATGGACCAATAAATATGCTAATGACTAATTTTCCAGGCTAGTCCTTTGGACTCAAACTCAGTACCAGAGATGGAAGAAAAATCAGAAACAATCACTTCCAATTTTTTCATTTTTATGGACAGAGATTCCTGAAGATAAAGAAAATAAAGGGACTTTTCCAGGACCCCATTGTTAAGGGGTTTCCCAATTTCTAATATAGAAGGGATTTTTTTTATGGGGGGTGGAGAAGGGTATTTTGTTGTTCCCTACACTATCTGTCTTTTAAAAGGAAAGTAGCTCAAGAAAACTTATCTTTCCAGACTTCAAAAAACTTGAAATGATTGTCTTGAAATAGAAAAGTGCACACGGAGAGACAAATTCCAGAAGAGACCCTTGAAAACTCAACTCTTCATTAGCTCGGAGGCCAGCCTTTGAGCCCCCAAAGACATGCCAGCTTCTGAGTCTTTGCTACGGCAGGAGTGAGGCCGGCACCTTCTGTTTTCTGGGTGTTCCTCATTTCCACACAGAATATGACCACAAAAGTAGTTATCCTTCTAAGTGACTCTGGATAAGCTGACCAGGCTCCAGTGGATGAACTCACACCCAGGGACATCTGGGGACCCAGACTTGACTTGATAGGCCTTAACATATATGACAGAATGCATGAAATCTGATGAGGAGTATCTGGGGAGTACAGAGGGGATGGCATCTAAATATGATTAAGATATACAAAATGTACAAACATTCAACAAAAATACACACTGAAAAATATCTACCAACACAAGTGACAAAACACCTATAAAACTAATAAATTCACATTAAAAATTCCAGGAAAAAAAGTCTCACTACTTCATTTCTCCTCACTTGTCCCAGGTTATCCCAGCGCATATCTCATTAACCAGGGAAGCCATTTTGAATCCCAGCAGCGGAAGCGGCCTAGCAGTTACCAGCACCCTATGCCCCACAACAAAACCTTGATCCTCAAATGGTCCAGCCACAAGAGGCCTGGGGTAGGCTGCTTTGCACTGGATATCCACATAGAGTCTGAGCTGAACAATACTGCCATGTGACTGGTCTGTCAAGGTCACCACACCGTCACTTTCCAAATTAGGACTCAGGCAATTTCTCACAGAATAATAACTTGGCCTACATTGCTTGGTTACCATTCTTTTCTGGTCCTGAAGCACACTGCAAGCTTCACAGACACATGACTTCAACCTTTACTCATCTCAGACACAGAAGGGAAAAGTTTGCCCTGCAGCCTAGCTACAGCTTTCCTTGGTTCATAAGTAATTATTTAGAATGCAAACTAAAAACTAAAACAAAACAACTCTTTATCAATCACCCTATAGTAACTGGTAGCTGGAAATCAGAAACCCTCTGATTTGTTCAATCTATGAGGGCATACTGTTTCACTCTGGCAGTCCTCAATCTTGCCTGTAGCGTCACATGCTTCCAGTTCCATCTGTTCTGCAAACATACAAAGCAAGAGGGTGTGGGGAAATCCTTTAAATAGAACTTTCTTATGTTTAAAATTAAATAACATGATTGAGGGAAGAAAAAGCCACTCCATTAGGCATGAAGTTGTCCCAAACTTAAGAAGACGTCTTTCCTTCTTGGACCAGGCCATTCCTGTTCATTTATAATAGCCATACATTAGCTTTCCCTAGTCAGAGTATATAAAATGCACAAGGAAGCACACACCTGTGATATAGCTCTTCATATTGACACTGTCATAAGTAACTCTGTTTTTGCAAACTACCACATGGTGAAGAACCTTGTCTCAGAATTACTAGGCTTTCTGGAGAGGGAGAAAAATTAACATGTTTGGTATACCAGAAATAGTATAGATTCTTGTTACAAGAAGGTTCTCTTTACTCTGTTGCAAAATAATGCATGCAAATATGGAAATGGTATTTCTAAATCTCAAAGCTGTTCTCCCAGGTAAGTAAGCTAATAATTGTATATGGGGTAGTGAATGCTGAGAAAATATTCCGTTCCAGAAGCTAAGCCAATAAACCCATCCATAATTACCTCTTTACACCATCAAGTGTGAGTCAATAAACATTCCCCAAGTGCCTAATCCATGTCAGTCACAGTGTCTATGAGGAAATGAAATGATTAGAGACCTTGCCCTCATAATGATTCATAACAGAGATAAATTATATTTCTATGTTAGAAAGTGTCAATCAAAGTAAATAATTCTACTTCCATTTCTCCTAAAATATGATTGAAAGAGAAAAACACCACTTTTTTTCTACCTCACTTTCATTTATCAGAAAGTCCCCTAAGATTACTAATACTTCAAAATCAATTCTTTGATTAGTATGTTTATTAGTTTGCATCACTTACTAGTTTTGATCAGTAAACAGTTTCAAAGTGAATCAGTTTCTTTTATATTCCTCATGATAAAATACTTGGCTAAGCAATTTAGGGGAGGAAAGATTTATTTTGGCTCATGGTTAAGGGGATATGGTCCATTACAGCAGGAAGGCATGGTGGGAGGGGCAGATAGCAGCTGTCATGGAAGGAGCCTGCCAACGGCAGATCAGGAAGCAAAGAAATGGGAATTCTTGGCTTTCTTTTACCATTAAAAATTTTCTTTTATTTTATGTGTATGAGTGTATTGCCTGCAGGTATGTAAGTGCACTCATGTTGTGCAGTGCCCATGGAGGTCAGAAGAGGGCATTGAATTCCCCTGGATCTTGAGTTAAGGATGGTTGTTAGTTGCCAGGTGGGTGCTGGGAATTGAACCCAGGTCCTCTGCAAGAGCAGCCAGTGCTCTTAACTGCCTAGCCACCCTTCCAGCCCATTTTACATTTTATATTCAGTCCTTGAGCCTAGACCAGGGGGTGCTGCCACCCACATGAAAGGCAAACCTTTCCTCCTCAATTGTTTCTCTCTGGAAATACCTTGATATATATCCAAAGGCATGTCTCAATAAATCCCTAGGCACTTCTAATTCAATCAAGCTGACTATGAACATCAGCAATCAGAAAGCCCTATTTAATTTTACACACACACACACACACACACACACACACACACACACAAACAGTGGTTCCCACTTGATGCCATGTGAGAGTAATCGTAATCTCTGTAGTGCAAGTGACAAAGTATCTGCTTAATTCACCTCAACATTTTGATTTATCTAATTTCCTATTCTGGGTATTGGGAACAGAGCATTAATGCAAAATCAGGCAGGATCCTATTCCTACTGAGATAGACAATCAAATCATTGATTAGCAAATAATCCTTCAAACAAATATGAATCTGTGGTAGTGTCAATCCAACCTGAAGCAGGCAGAACTCTGAAAGAATTCCAACCTTCCATTAGGGAAGATTAAGAGGAGTTCCCAGAGGATGACAAGAAGGGACCTGAAGGATGACACGGAAAGAAAGGTACCAGCAGGGCATAGAAAATCCCCCTGGAGAGGTGAGATGTGAGAGGCTGAAAGACCATTGGAACCAAATAAGGGAAGAGGCTGTGGGATCTAAGCCAGATCAAGGATGCTGAGAGATCATGAAATGGGTTTACAGAAACAGGACTAGAATGTCATTGGAATGCCATCTCACTTTTCTTCTTCTCAATAGCTGACATGGATTCCTGTGCTACATCCACAGACTCTCCTCAACACACTGCCATATTAGAGACAAAGGGTGAAATCAAAGGTGTTTATTGTCCAACAGTGGTCTACATCAACGTAGAGATAAGCTGATTGCTGTGAAGGCGCCTGGGTCTATTCAACTCACAGCAACACCACGGTAAGGAAGAGCAGGAATATGACAGCAGCAGCAGACCTGCAAAAATGGGACTTGAGGGACATTTTCTGTATTCTAGTCCTTGATTTCCAATCTTAAAAGCACAATCAATGAAACTGTCTATACTACATAGATGTTATTTTAACACCTCAATCCGTAAAGATTCTCCAGAATCCCAATTTTCTAAGAAACAAAGGTATATAAAAAGTTGAGGAAAAAATACAATTTAATTTTTTTCCGAAACCTCTACTCTGGGGTTTCAGAAGTTCATTTCCAGGAATAGGAAGGTCTGGGTGAGAGTTTAGACTGGTACCAGCTTCCCCTCAAATACATTCCTGAACGGTTGAGAAAAATCACAAAATAGATTCAGAAGGCATCTACTCCATTCTGAAATAGGTAAAGGCCCGGTTCTACATATTCATAAACTTCTCAAATGGGCCAGACTTTCTACGGTTTGAGGGATACGGGGCAAATTCAAAAGCATCTCCCCCACCTTCTGGTGACAGTGCTTCTACCCTCCTCCCCCGCCGCTCCCATCTAGAAATGTGCAACCTTATATCAAACCACCAAACAAGCAAAACCAATAGATTTCTAGTTCAACATTCTCTGCCTCGTCCAAATTTCAGTGTGGCGAAGATCATAACCGTGGCTTCTACAGGTTAGTAATATGCTTGGTGGCAGTTAAAATATAATGTTTATGAGTCATAGACCTGAGTTCACATCTTGGCTTGATCAATGATTTAGGGAGAGTTAAATCCTCTAATTTTGACTAAGAAATGGGAAACATGACAAATTGGACATGTACTGATTTTAAACTATTTACTGAAAACCTCTTCCTCCTTTAGAAGAAACTCTACCATGTGTCGGAGGGTGGGGCAGCAGACGGCTCCTGTCCCTGCAGGCTAGCAGCAATGGTATGAGCCTGAAGGAGAGCCCTGTGATCACTGCAGCAACAGCAGCATAAGAATACCATACTGTACAATTCTCAAAAAGGAACGTGGTACAGTCCTCGGCTGTCTGCCTTCCTTTGTTCAGGTCCGTTTTTTTCTCACTAGGATTCTTAAAGAAAATTTCTCTGAATTCTCTGACTTCTTTCCAATAGATTTCTTTCTTCCTTTATGCTATTAATCTTTCCTTGATAGCCAAGAATCCTGGTTGATGTAGATGACATGACATTATGGGATGTTGAAGGAAGCAGAGATGAAGCACTTAGCACAGCATTGGACTTAGAATGCTCTGAAAGATACATACATTTGAGATCTGACTGCCCCTCTCTGCTGGTCTCATAAAATAGTAGAGCAACTATAATACCTTAAACCAGGACTTTGTTTCAATAACAAAGATCAAGATGACTGGTACTTTAAGCCTGGCCTCCCAACAATAAATAAACATCAATAAAACTTTCCTGTTCCCGGTCCCTTAAAAGCCTATTCACCTTGTTCTCTGACCCTCAATCTTCCAGCACACCCACCTCACCTGCTACCAGCCTACAACATGCCACACTGCAGGGGCAAACATTCTATAGACAATCAATCAGTGAGGTCCCCCTTCAGATGAAAGCTTCTTTTCTAGTTCATACTTATATAACGCATTTATTCTGACAAATGACATGGTTTTTAAGCATAAGTTCTCATTCAAAGGATGTGTAGTGGAAAATTATGGCATCCAAAAAGGTAATATTCTTAGATATGAAAAAATATCTAATATAACGCTTTACTGTGAGAGGAAACCAATAAATGCAAAGGAGAAGAAACACAAAGAGAAAACTAAGAAAAAAGGTACTGAAAGGGGTCAGAGTGAACTAATATTAAGCACTCACTATTGGGAGTATACCCTAGGATAACTTACTGAAGGCTCACAACTTAACTTTTAATATCTGAAGGAAATGCCAATGCAGTCATCATTGGTACCCAACAGCCTCAAATGAGCCTTGCAGATAGGAAAGGACAAATGTGAGTTAGAGGAGACTAGCACTTTCCAAGTCTCCTACTATAGGTTATAAATGGAACTGGGTAAAGCACCAGACAGCATCCTCAGGAACTTAAGGGGGTTCCTTCCAGGAGCCCCTTTGGGTATCATAACCTGGAGGTGCTCAAGTCTGTTGTATAAAATGGCAAATATGTGCGTGTAACCCGAATATAGCCACATGTATAAATCATCTCTGGATTACTTATAACACCTAATACAATGAAAAGTGACTTAAGTAGTTATTATACTATACTGTGTAGAGAGTAAAGACTAGAAAAAAGTCTGTACATGTTGAATATTTTTACAACTTTTTTTCCAAGTATTTTCTGCCAATGATTTGTGAATCTACCGATACGGAATCCATGGGTATAGAAAGTTGAATGTGTTTTAGAAACAAATTATTAGACTTCTTCCATGTGCTCTAGCAGAAACCTGACTTTATAGATTATGGATAATTTCATTTTCTTTTAGGGGGCATTTTTATTATGGAATAATTTATATATAAAATAATACATGTCACTGGGGCAGGCTTTGAGAGTATATAGCCATACCAACTTTCAGTATGGTTCTTTCTGTTTCCTGTGCCTGCTTGAAGAGGTGAGTGCTCTGCTTTCTGCTCTGGCAGCCTCTGCCACCATGCCTCCCAACCATGATGGGCTCTAATCCCTCTGGAATGGTAAACCAAATAAACACTTCCTTCTATAAGTTGCATTGAGCACAGTGTTTTATCAAAGCAACAGAAAAGTAATTAATTTACATAGGCTCTAGGTGATGAGTTTTAAAAGGTCATTGTCTGTAACAAGAAAAAAGGAAAGAACTTAAAGGGCTCATAAAGTATTGGCACTGATATACAAGTAGAATAGCAGTCTCCCAGTGGTAAAGCTAGAGGAGAGAGAGGGCAATGAGCATTCCTGGGTGGACAGTGTGCCCTGCTGCCCAGAGGTTCTTTCAGGAATAAAGACCCAAGAAGTCTTGCTGCTGGATTATGCTCAGAATTGCTCTGATGTAAAGACAGCTATCTGGCCCAAGTTCACCACCTTTTGAAAGGGAGGACTTGCATCCGAAGATGAATAATGATAGCACTGTCATCCCCCTTCAGGACCAGTCTGAGGGGGCTGTCTCCGCTGCAGAGCTTGTAAGGATCACAGAGGTGGGTCTCCATCAGCTGACCACTCTTCCCGATTGTGCTTCCTCCCTAAAGCCAACTGACAAAGCATGTTTACCGGGGAATTTCATGAAAGACAGAAACTCCACTTCCATTACTTTAATTCTGATGGTAAACCTTATTAGACGGACATTATTAGTTTTGCTTTATAGACGAATTTCAGAGATGGTAGCTAAATTGTCTAAAGCCACTCAGCTACAGCAGCAACTCAGAGTCAATGCTCCATCTACCAGCATCTTGAATATTATGTTCTTTTCTGCGTGGCACTCTGCTCAGCTTGCAGTATAGTACAGTCTTGGAGGCAAAATGTTCTTAGATTCAGATATTACTTCCTATAATTTCCCCAGAATGATCAAGGTTTTACTATATTTTAATAGAAATATAGTATCACAATCAGTCATTAGATAATGATTTTACTAGCCTGTAAATATAAAAAGAAGTACTTGGTTTCTATTCTGTGTTAGTCCAGCTCTGCCATTTTCACTCCTTCTAACTAGAATAAGAGAGCAGTATGTATCAGACCAACCAGTCCACCATTAGCTCTATGAAAAAAACTACAGTACAGAACTACTAATAAAAGTGTATCAAATGATAAATATTCAACAATTTTAAAGTTCATAGTAACCTCAGTAAAATATGTACAAACACATGAAATTTAATAATATAGTTTATTCACCTCACATATCCCAAATACTATCATTTCAATGTGTAATTGATGTAAAAATTAGTGAAATATTTTAAATTCTTGCTGTTTTGTATTGTCTTAGAAATCTGGTGTATATTTTTACATACATTAAACACCTCAACTCTGGCATCTGGGGATCAAGCACTTCATAGCCACATGGGGCTACAGGAGTATATCTCATATAAAAGTGCAAACACAGAGAACTTCTAATATTTCTAATATAGTTTCTCCTAAGCCAGTAAAAAGAATCCCAGAGTTGACAGGGTTCATAATTAAATATGGAGCTTGTCTCACCTATTTAGACAAGAGCATCTTATAAAACAGCACAGATGTATTCTTAAGCTACTTGTATTGAGTCTGAGGTTTATGAATCAATTCAGCACTCTTCACTATGAAAAGTAGACTTGGAAAGAGTCTCTATTCTAGAGGACTAGGGTTACTTATGAGAGAAAGGAAATGAAAAGAAAAATGAACCAAGCACCCTAAATGAAGTTCTTAGAAAGAAAGGAGGCAGTGTCTACCTTTATTTTAAAATCCAAAGAGGGTCCCAAAGCTCTGCCTATGACAAACATCTTACAATTTTTTAGTTCTGGGAAAATGCATCTCAGAAGCTCTGGACTTGTCATCTGTGAAACATGAGGGCCGGAGAAGCAGAGAGCCTCTGCAGTACCTTCCAGAACCAGTATTTTATAACTGCATGACAGGGTCTGTCTGATCACCAAGCTATTTTCTGTAGAGCAACCCCTAATCCATTTCGCTCTTTTTTACTTTTCTCTCAGAAAACAAATGTGCTCACCACCACCATAGTATGGTAACTATGACACCCCCCCCCCCAAGATACCCACGTCCTAATCCCCAGATTGGGAGTTTTTTGGTTATTCTATAGGACTTTGCACACAGATTAACTCCAGGGATCTTGAGGTTTGATTACTCTGGAATATTTGTGAGGGAACAATGCAATTCCAGATGCCTTATAAGACAGACATCGGGAGGGGGATCAGAGACAGTTGAGATATAATAGCATAAACAGAGGTCAGCAAGATGCTAGTATACTCCTGTCTCTGAAGACAGAGAAAGTGGTCATAAGCCAAGGAACACAGATAGCCTTCAGAAGCAGGAAATGGAGACCAAACAGACTATTCTCTAGAACCTTCAAGAGAAGCACAACCCTGGAGAGCCTCAGAACTATAAGCTGTTATATCTTCGTGTTGTTCTATGATAGTAACTTAATGGTAATTTGACAAAACAGCAAACTGGAGCAATTGGAAATAGATACACTTAAGTATCACACAAGCAGCATTCAAGCTGTTAGGTCCAGTGTGGCTTCTTCAGTGTTAACAGGTATAATGACTTCAAACTACTGTTCCTATTCATTAAATGGGTAGGTTTTATATTAGCCTTTATAGCAAGATAATAACTAGATATGTTTCAATTTAAGAAAAAGGATAGTTTTTTCTATATAATATGCAGAAATACTGACATTTAAAACCACCACTGATAAAGAACAATTAGCCCACATTAATATCAATGAATCGAAGAGTCTATGAAGGCCTAAACAAACCTTGTTCAATAAGGCTTCTTCCTAAATGCTTGAAAAGTTTACCTGGTATGGCAGGCAGTTACCTTTTCATCAACCAAAACCTTATCCTTCAAGGCTATTTCTGAGAATATCTATTTCCCAATGACCCTAAACAGCTAGGTGCCTATCAATTAAATGGAAATGCTGGGAATGTGGAGCTCTTCCAGGCTGAGGGTTTTAAGAACCTGTGTCCCCTTTCTACACTCTCATTTCTAAGCTAGATGTGGGAAAATTCAGAAGTCTCTGGGGATAGTGAAGTTAAAAATGGAAAGATGGGGCACAGAAAAACCATTTTGTCAGGAATATCTGCTAATACAACAGGATAAACGACAACTGAACCTCTATTGTGTTTGAGTCATTATACAATTTGAGACCATTTACTATGCAATTCAGCTTGCCAATCTGACAATAACTACTTACAATTAGGAAACAGGATTCAGTATTTCTTTCTTAAGTTTATTCCCATAGTGACAGCAATGCATCACCAGGTGGCAAAGACTTAATGAGTTCACTGAGCTTCTGCTCATGTAGCCCAATACCGTATATGAAGGAGAATTTCCTTAGGAAAGATTTTCTGGAATGTCATGATTCCTGTTAAAGATTTCGGGTAGCACTGGGGGGTAATTGCGAATTGGATAGGAGAACTTCTAAATGATTAAGTACTAAAAAGACAGATTGATCTTAAGTTATTTAGACAGACATGTTAGGATATGGAACATGAGACCGGTAAGATTATGTGTAAAATATATAGAGTTTTAATTGTTTCTACCAGTTAAAGTAAAGGTCTTTAGAGTTCTCAGTAATAAATAGTATACAAATTATATAACAAGGTCTTTCAGAAACAAAGATCAAGTCATTTATTCTATTCTTCTGCTTCCCTTTCTTAACTAAGCCTACTGGTAAATGGTAAGCTTTTTGAAATTATACCAAAATGAAAATGCTTCCCACAGAAAATTAATAAAATTCCTAGGATTTTTGGTAATTGTTAGGCTTCTTTATTTGCAAAGGCCTTCATAGAATTTGCTTCCAGTCAAACACTCTCTCATAATTTTCCTGGACTAAAACAGAAAAATGGGACAAAAATGAGCAATAACATTAAGCTTATTTATTAAAAAGTCAAACCCAGAAAATGATGTATCAGTTCTCCCCATTTACTTGTCATAATAGATTTCTTAATCAATTACATATAATTTAAAAGGTACATAAAGTATAAAATTTTATTAAACAGGCAGCTAAAAATGTGAATTTTACAGATTCCCATGAATGAGTCATAAGTATTTTTGTGAATGATTGGAAAAATGATGTACTTTCTAGAATTTAATTGTTCTTTCCTGGACCAATTATCTTACTGATATAAGACACCACCTTGTATGAACAGTGGATAGAGGCTATATCCCATGCTTGTCACTGTACATCTTTTGTATTAGAAATAAAGGGAAAACAATGCTTGAGAAAATAAACAATTTGCCTTGGAAGATAGTAAGCAGCAGTAACAGAACATGATCACTAAGTAAGACTTCCGGAGGGGGCAGGAAAGAACAACCGTGCCCAGGCATCTGTTTAGGGGCCCATAATTCTGTTCATTTATTGTAATTTTATCATCAGTATCTATTTATCAAGTATGCCAAGTCTAGGAAATAGAGATTTAGGACATTACATTTTATGAAACAATAATATTTAAAAGCTCCTTGTCCATTGAAACACAAAAACAAAGACAGGTCAGCTATCTAAGGCAGTACAGGAAAAAAGGGAAACCTATTCTTATTTATAAGGCAGACGGTTCCAGAGGGTTAAATCATTTTCCCAAAGCATCGCATCCTACTTGTGAAGTAGGAGAAGACAAGCCTTTCAACATTCAGACTCGGGCACATCACACATGCACAACATTCTGAAAGCCCACACACGGATACCATACTCTCTTTTTCCATGTTCTTTGCCTTTTTTGTCTTTCTATTTTGCTCTTTCTCCTTTGGTCCAGCTCTAAGAAAGGAGCAGAATGGGTAGTATGCTGGACTGAGGGGCTGAGGAAATGGCTTGCTGGGTAAACATAGGACCTGAGTTCAATGTCTACAACATAAAAGCCAGGCCCAGAGGCATGCACATATATTTCCAGCACTGGGGAGGCAGAAACAGGATCTCTGGATCAGTTTGGTGATCCAGTCTAGCTGTACGGATGGACTCCAGGTTCAGTAGGAGTACTTGTCTCAAAAAAATAAGGAGAGTGATGGAGGAAGACAGCTGGCACTGACCTCTGACCTCCAGGAGCACACTCACACAGGTATCCTATACACACAGAAAGGAAAGGAGGAGTGGGAGTTAGACTGAGATTCAGAACATCTGGAAAAGGTAGAGTGACACCATAATCTTGTCACAGAACCTGGCAAGGTTTACTCGATTCTTTCAGGTCTTGTTTACTTGTCTGTTTAGAAGTTAAGATCTTTAAAGTCCTTCAAAATGTAAAGTTCTACGGTTTCATGGAAAAAATATTTTACCTGAAATATCAGAACTGAAAACTTTTATTTTGGTTGCAGAACATGACATCTGTCTTGGGTTGTTATAATTTCAATGACAATAATTCTATGTTTCAGTCCTCTATGTACAAATTTCAAATCCATGCACAATAACATATTTTTACAAGCCACCTTATGAATGCTGCTCCTATACAAGATAACAACATCAATAGATTACAACAGAACATCAATAGATTACAACTGGACCAGTTATATTACAGCTTAGCTTATGTAAAAAACGTATGTGCTAATCTCATTATGTGAGAGAACTTCATTTAGAAGAAAACAAAGACATTGCTTCCCAACAGTGGACAACAAATAAGCTTAAATATAAACTTTTCAAATGGGTTGAGTCTACTTGGTAGTATTTGGAATTTGACTTTCAGTGAATATCTGTTTAAGATCAAAATATTAGTCAGTACAAGGAGCTTTTGCCTTCAGCTTCCCCATGGGTGTAAACACAAAGTAGAAATTTATGTACAATATTTCATTGTAGCCTTTTCAACCTGACTTTAAAAAATCATGAAAATGCCAGTGGTGTGATATACTATGTTCACAGAACCCTTCAGGGCTCCTGGGATATTCTGCCTAAGAGTTATGTGAAAATTATGTGCTATTATATGAAAGAACTGAAAACAAAAACAAAATCCCCTTAGAGACCATATGCTTTTAAAGATTTTACTTCTTAAGGCAAACTTTTCCCAGAATCAGCAGGGTAACAACATATTCTGACTGGCCCTCATTGCTGCCAGGTAGTATGTTGATAGCTCTTCCATCTGTAGAGACGGGGTAAAATGATCCACTTGTAACCAACAGTTCTTAATTCACATTGAAGATCATCTTGAAAGAGATGGAACTGTTTGCAACTTTATCTCTCAGATTCCCACTTCTCCTGATAATGTCACAACATCGTATGACTAGCTCAATACACTGCAGTGCAGCAACTGAGAGCAGTCATTGAGAAAAAAGAGGACTGCTGTGTGGATCAGCCATGCCACTCAGGAGTACACCTCAAGGACCCAAGGTCAACATCCTGCAGTGATACTTGCACATCCACATTTAGGACAGCACTAGTCACAACAGGTAAGTTATAGATTGGCCTGCAAGTCCATCCACAGATGACTGGAAAGAGAAAATGAAGTATATATACACAATCAAGTTTTATTCAGCCATAAAGAAGGAAATTATGTCATTTGCACAAAATAGTTGCAGCTGGAAATCATTATATTAAATAAAACAACTGAGATTCAGAAGGACAAATATTGCATGTTTTCTCTCATCTGTGGGTCCTATCTTGGGCACAGATACATAAAATCATGTATATACATATGACATGAAAGCTGATGGGAAACTGGAAGAAGACGGAAACAGTGTAACAGAGGAAGAGGTTGAAAGAGGAGGGCATGAGGGAGGGGAACACGGTCAAATTACATGATAAATACTCTAAATACAAATATTCTAAAGCTGTGATAAAAACAGCTTACAGCTCACAGTCCATCACTAAGGAAAGCCAAGGCAGGAACTCAGGGCAGGAACCTGGAGCACAGATCATGGAAGAACGTTGCTTATTGGCTTGCTCGCCTGGCCCATGCTCAGTCTGCACCTGCTCAGGAGTGGCACCACCCACAGTGGGCTGGACCCTCCCACATCACTCAACAGTCTAGAAAATGTCCCACAGACATGGCCACTGGCCAGTCCAATGGAGGAAACTCTTCAATTGAGGTTTCCTCCACTCAGGTGTGTCAAATTGGCCACTGAAGCTGTCCAGCATGATATACAAGAATGGAAACGTCTTTACATAGCCTATCACTATGAACAGAGACTATACACCCAGTTAAGAAAATATGATGTGTAGCATGTATCATTTATTCTCTGGGGAACTTTAGATACTTTTGCTAAGCTTCGTTTTTCAACTTTGTAAAACAAGGAAATGTCTGTTTATGTATGCGTCCTAACACATGTGTTGTTCTGGAAATTACAGGGTGAAAATCACATTAAATGTTATTCTGTATAGAAACCCCCTATACTTTAAGTCTCCCTTTTTCCAAGAGGTGCCTTATTATTTTCTATTCTTTTTGTCAAGAGCATTTTCACATGTTTCAATTAGAATGTCTCCATGTCTTTTCTGAGGTGTTGTAGCTGGTATTTTTTTATGAAGCAAGAGCTAAAAGAAATCCCCTCTGGTGTCAAATGGTAGATGAAATAGGCTTTAATTCCTTGGTGCTGAGACTGCCCTAAAGAGAAGGCACTCCCACCACATGTGCTTTCTTGACCAGTGCTTCAACCAAGGTCTAAGCACCTTGGCAAATGCACAGTAAAGGGAAATGCTGTGAAGAGTTCCTTCAAGAGTGTTCTATGCTACAAAAGAGTCATGGTCAGGGACTAGTATGTAAATATACTTGAATCTGCTGAACTAACTCAGCTTAGGAAGGGCCTACTGAACAGTTGGTGCCCACTCCCAGGTAATTAAAGGCTGTGATTAAGAACTTTCATATGGATGAAATCAAAACAACTTCCTTCAATTCTTCATTATCGACAGCAATTTGGACTTTGAAGGGAATCACACGTTGATTGTGTAAGGAAAAGCTTCAGACAAACTTTCGAAAACACAAACAAGTAAACACTAAACCATTTTGCTGGTGTAAATCAACACTCTCAGAAGAGACCCCCATATGGACAATTACTTTGGAAAAAGAATGCTTAGTTAAATAACATGAAATTGCCTCCCATGGAAGACTTCCTGATTATATAATACAATAGCTACTGTTTTGAGAAGACAGTTGCTGACCTTCAGTTTCCTTTATGCAAAGTAAAATAACGAGTATGTTTCTAATGAGGATTTACAGCACTAAAACTAAATAAAAGTGGTCAGCAACCTGGCATTTGAAAACTATACGAATAGAACAGAAAACAGCTGAATCTAAAAGATATCACTTTCAAAACTTGACCTGACTATCTATCTATCTATCTATCTATCCTGAAAAATCAAAATGCTTTTAACCGTGTAAACACAAAAGCATCACCGATTTGATTCTAAAGCTGTGGCACTCGTTCCAAAGGCAGCTGATTCATCAGAAAGGAAAGAGCAACTTCTGGCAGATAAGTTCTCAAAAAAAAGATGCCAAAGATTAAAAGCATGAACCAAAGCAAAGCATAATGTACCAAAATGCTGCTTTCCAATTGAAAACAAATTTCTGGCTCCTTTTCAAACACTTTAAGTCCTAAAATTATACGACCAACAAGAACTAAGCAAACGGTACAACTTCCAACACTTCTCATCCAACATTTACTTTACTGCTGCTCAAAGATCAAGTTTTTGATGGGTATTTTTCTTACTAGACTTCAAAGGAGCATTTTGTATGTGGAGAAAGAGAATATTTGTGACCCAGACTATCATTTAACTGAATTGCTTTTCACAATTAACTGCTACAAATCCTGCTTTCTAGGTTTACACAGAAAATGTTGACTTTACTGATGCTGGCCATTGCCAAAGAACATGCTTTGACCAATGAACAACGAGCAAGTGTGGCCCATGTCACATTCACCAAAGCTTCCCTTTACATGAGGCTGACTCAGCCTTCTGTTTATTTCTACCACAAGAATACTCCAGCTTGTTCAGTGAGGGAATGGTCCTTTACATTGGATCTTCCTACAGGAAGATCTTACAGTAGGACATAGCTCTGTCACAGCCATTCCTAAACCCATCAGCAATGAAACCAAGAGAGAAATACATACATATAGATTTTAAGACATGGAGTTTTAGGGTTCACTGCTACAAAGAAAAGGGCCTGACTGAAATATATGATACAGAGCTATTCTGGAAATGTCACTGTGAATGACTTTTTGTCTTGTTTATCTATAGTGGCTATTTTTTCAATTACAACTATGTATTATACAAACAGTTTTAATATAAAGGAAATCCCAAGAAAACAAATTAATATGCCTGAATACATTATAGTATCACTGTCAGCTGTCACCCAAGGGTCAAGGAAAGAGCACCACAACTGGCCACCAGCAGTACTCATCCACACACAGTCCAAGGCAGAAACAGCCTTAACTAGTGGGTCTGACAGCTTTTTGGTCCAGCCGGCATGGAGATGGACGTAGAAGTGATAGCTACGGAGCTCTGAAGCATGTGACCCACTGCAGACTGGTCACCTCCTGAAACCAGCCCTTGAGCTGCCTTAGGTCAATAACATTGAACAGATCATCCCTCTAACGCTCTTGTCCTGGTGTTTTGACAGCTAAGCAACTGCTGGAGTATGGTATGGCTTCTTAGTGGTTTTACCTTGCGGGAAAAAAAGCTCCAGTTCATCAGCTTAGATAGAATTTAATAAATTGGCATTTACATTTTACTTTTAGGAGTGAGAAAGGACCTATGACTGATTCTTGACTTCTAAATCTTAAGTTCTTATTCAGAAATTGGGATTTTTTTTCATAATTCATCCTATCTTATCTGATGTGTATTACTCTCCACATTCAAATCTTATTCCCTTTTCAGTTGCCACCCTCAAAAAAATACGCATCTTATATTTATTTTCTCAACTGTTTTTTCTCTCCCAGATTCCCTTCTGCCTATCCAAATCCTACTCATCCTTCAAACATCTCAGAACACCTGCTCTCCAGTTCACCACCTCGGCCCTGTCCATCTATACTGTTTTACTCATGTGTCACAGGCATGAGAGTTAACTCCAGGTAAGCCCCTTGAAATCTTCTATATTCCCCAGAGCACTAGGTAGGCTAGATCACTGAAAAGCGTGTGTGAAATTAATTGCTGACAAATGAATCTGGCAGTGTCCAGGCAGAGTTTATCCTGCCGATGCTGGCAGCCAGGAGGTGTGGGGTTTTTTGGTTGGCAGCCCCACAACAAACACATTAACTACTGTCAGGCAGAATTCTGAGCAGCTTTTAATGAATGAGGTCATCACTCTCATGATCCAGATGAGACAGCAAAGCTCAGGTGATTGATGTCATTGCTGAGGTCAGAAATGATAGACAGCTGAGATTCAAGGCCCATGTCTGTTGTCTTCTGTTCACCGTAACTCCTTTGTAGCAATATTGCAAGACTCACCGGAAATACAACAAAATAAATAAAAATTGTAATACTCCCCGCCCCCAAATATAGTATACATCGGAAAGTTTCGGATGGGAAACAGAAACCCCCAAAGGACATGAGTGAATAAAGACAGATGGCTATTAATGGAGGGACCTCCCAGTATTTGTTGAGTGAAATGTGTCATAGACGTCTTGGGCCAGAGTGGAGATGTTCAGACAACAAAGGGGAGATACAGCATTTGCCTAGTCACTGTCACTATTCTTGTCCCAAGGAAGAAACAATCTTGTTCTACTAATATAGTGGCTGGATAAGTAAACAGCATTTATTTACAATCATGGTCAAAGAGTCCTGCCTGACCTGGAAGATGGAAGGAACGGGAAGACATAGAGGGGCAATGTACAATTTAGTTTTAATGGGGCTTATTTTAATAGTTACACGATTTCTCCCTTTTTATACACAGGGCAAATAGAAATAAAGATGAAAATGACTGGAGATGATATCAGCAATTCCTCTAAACTGTACTGAAAGGCCTAAACAAGGCTGTGGTCAGGTTATCTGTCCCGAGTTCAACGTGGGGGTGATCCACTGTTCATCTGCTACGCCAACTACAGGAATGCAGAACACAGCACTGCCTGCCAGCTCTAAATTCAGGGTTTGAAAATATAATAATAAGGCAGGTTTCTAACTTTATCTTGGCGGGTTCTCTGGGTGCAGGCATCACTAGTGAGTTACAGATCACACACTTGTCTCGGTGTTTTTCAGAGTCTCCATTCTATCCTTTATTTTTGTATTTATTTTTCATTTAAAAATTGTAACACTAAAGGAAGGCAATTTTATAATATTAAAATTATCCTAATTCTAATTGTTCAAGAAAGGTAAGTAGTTAAGGTGAGGTATGGTGCAGAGGAGACTATCACAGGTTGATTTTGAGTCCCATATTGGCTACAGCCAGACTTCTATCCACACCCCAAAAAAGAAGAATGTCAAAAAGAAAATGGTAAGTGCTTTATAAATTCTGTATTACCTGGCTTTCTTTTTACTTATTTGTTAAAGGAAGATACCTAAAAGTGTTCCCCATAGCAGGTGTCAATGCTTGCCTTATATGAAAGAATCTACAGAAGGCAGTGCATCCACAGAGCCCAGGTGCTGTAGAACTCCGAACTCCGGGCACACAGCTCACCCCCAGGACAGTCTTTCCTTCTTCCTATCTTAATCCTCCAGGCAGCTACCAGAAAACTGGAGTTTGCACTTTAGTTTATTCAGCAAGTTTTTATGGAGACCTTAGCACCTTGTCAGGCATAGCTGCAGGTGGGGACAGACAGGATGGTGAAAACAGGAAGCATCCACCCTCCAGGAACACTTGGTGAGAGAGGTAGCCAAGTAAAGTAAACCCTCCCTGTGGCTCCAAGTGTTACAGAGAACACAAAACAACAGGTCAGAGTATAATGGCTCAAGTGAGTCCCTACTGCAATAAACAATTAAAATCCCAAACTGCTGGTTGTGGTAGCACACATCTTAAATCCCAGCAAAGGGGAGGGAGAATGGGGGATCTCTGAGAGACTGAGGCCAAGTCTGGTCTACATAGTGAGTTCCAGGTCAGCTGGGGCTACAGAGAGACCCTGTCTTAAAAAAAAAAATCAAAAACTGTAAGACACAATAGTAATAAAATCACCAAATTGCATATTTTAAATTTTTTTGAAGCTAGGAAGCATGTGGTTTTCACATTCCATTCACAATGGGTCCACTTTTGTAAGGAGCAAAGAGTCACTTAAATGAAAATGTCAATTTTAAAAGGGTTCTAAAACGGGAGCTGGGAGAACTCACAATAAATACGTGCCTCATTCTGTAATTGCTAAGTTTCTGCCTGAGCACTCATTACTGGTTTGAGGTCACCCATTATAACTGTGGTCTGAATGTGCTAATTTGCTATTCATTTTTCAATGATGTTTTAAGCTTTTAAGCCCAAACATACTTTGCTCAGATTTCAAAAGGGAATCAATTTTAAACACACTTGGTGTCGTCCATATTATGTATCTGTATATAAGATTTAATTTCTTCTACATTCTCCAAAGCAGTCACAATACTGAATTTAATAAAGGGTCACAGTAAAAGCACTAAAATTAGTTCCTGCCATTTTGACCAAATCAGAAAGATTTTTTAACCCAACAAAATCCAGTATTTCCTTGTTTTCTCTCCATACTGTCTGTTTTGTATTCATCTTCACAGATAAATCTGAACTTATTTATTTATAATTTTTCAGCCATTCTGCTTCCCCCAAATGCATTAAAATAAGTAAGGTGAGACCTAGTAGATTCAAAAGTAGTAAGTCCCAAGGGCTCAAAACGAATTTCAGTATCCAGCATCCAAGATGGCATCCAGGGAACTTGTCTCTGGGGGTCATCCCAGGCTCCTGTATCTCCTACCTCCTTGCCTCTGTCTAAGAGTTTCACATCATTTCTTCAAGTATATTTCATAGAAAGGGATTGGGAGGTTAAGGATAGCTCAATTAGTGACGTGCTTGCTAAACCAAACTGAGGACCTGGATGCAACCCTCAGAATTCCCAAGAAAATTCAGACACCGTAGTATGTACTTATAATCCTCCCAATGGGGAGATGCCTGGACACTGCTGACCAGCCAACCTGGTGAACTCAAGGCCAAAGAGAGACTCCCAAAAACCCAGGTGAAAGGATGCTTGAGAAATGACACTCACTGCTGACCTCTAGCCTCCACAGGCAAACACACATGTGCACATTCAAACACACATAACATGCACATACATACACTAAAGGGGTACTGTCTCATATATGTAAAACCAACTCTAAGGCAGCTGTGACATGTCTCCTGCCTCTGAAGCTGACTCTTCTAGCTGCAATTTCACCTAGTTACTGTTAATGCATAGGAAAACCTTACCTGCATTCTCTCCTTTAATTCGTTCTATTGATCTACATTCACACATCTACAATCATAGACATTAGTTACCTATTTTCCTGTTACCCATTGCATGCTCAGATTAATGTTTCACCAAAAGAATTACAAAAGACTTTTTTCTAGTTTTGATATAGTAGTATGTGTACACATGTGCGTGAGAGACAGAGAGGTGTGTGTGTGTGTGTGTGTGTGTATTGGTACTTGTTCTTGACAGGAAATAAGTCAGAGGAAAGGACAAAATAGTCATATAATAGCTTTATTCATTAAAAGGACTGAAGGGAAATATTTAAAAAACCAATTACCTGTGAGTTCTAAGAATACTAATGTACTTTTAAATATTCTAGATTTTTCTACAAGAAACTTTCTAGACAGTTAGGAAACTATTAAAAGAATGCAAACATGATTACCACACATGCTCTTGGGCTTATGCTCTTTTAGGACCTGAAGGGAAAACCCTGAGAACCCTTAGGAGGGGTCAAATGGTATGAGAAAAACAGGAAATGGTGAGGGAGGACAGCAAGTCAGGGAAATTCTGAACTGTGGGGCTGGAGGTGGCCCAGGAGTTAGGATCATGCACTGCTTCCCTCCTGTAGAAGACCCAAGCAGCTCCCCAGGACTCATGTGGGGTGACTCCCATCCTTCTGTAACTCCAGCTCCAGGAAACCTGACAACCTCTTCTGAACTCCAAAGGCACCTACATTCTTGTGCACCGCCCCCACCAAATTAAAAGTAAAAATCTGAAAAAACAAAACTAGTTTGAAAAAGAAGGGTTCTTACGTAAAGAACAACCAAATTACAAAGGGAAAACTGGGTCTTTAAGAAAATAAAAATAGAAAAGGCGGCCAGTGAGAAGAGTTTAGCACAAAGGCCTGAACATCACAGAACTCAGACTCCACCTGACAGCCACAAATATCTGTAAGGCTGTCAAGCTGCAGATGGAGAGATTCTGGGAAAATGAAGATTAGAGAATGGAAGTGATAACTTACTTATCCTAGATCAGGAGAAGAGGCTAAAGGAAACAGCTAAGCCAGAGATTGCAAACTGGATGGCTATGACTTCTGACAGCCCAGAAGCTGGTTTCAGAAGCACTTTGCTCTCTGTTCTGCCTGATAAACTATTTTCTAGAAGGCACCTTGGAAGAAAGACAGGAGACTCCACTTCTACTAAGTAAGACACTTATGTGGCATATATAACATTCTTCTTAGCCACACTGCATTGCAATTTGGACCTTTTTATGAATTTTTAAAATGTGAAATTGAATTTCTGACTTGAACAAAATACTAAATCTAGACCTTACTGTATGTTTTAGAGGACTTTAGAGCAAAAGAAAGAATTCAAGCCATACTAGGAACCAGCCTTACTAGGAATACCAATGGCTGACAAGACGGGACAGGCTGAATACATCTTTTTATTATGTATGCTATGATTCTTTTTTTAAAATGACATTCATATTTATGCAAAACTTTAAGAAACTATATACCATACACTCTCATTTGGAGAAGACTGTGAAGCCTGTTAGTCCAGCACTATTTGAGCTGACTCCCCTGTTTCTCATCTCCACTAAGTGCTCTGTCTACAGTTGTAGGCTAAGCAATTCATTATTTACCAAGGTAACACAGCTCTGAAGCCATGTCCGCTTTAAGGAAGTCTTACTAGACTGTTTTGCACTTTCTTGTTTTTAGAACTTAAAATTAGCCATGATTATCATTTTATGGTTGATTTCATTTTAGTTAAGTAACTTTTTAGGACTATACATGTGGATATATTGGCAAAAAAAATCAATATCTTATATTTTGCTTTGCCAAAGACTTTTAAAGTAATACAAACAATTTTATGGTATGAAGTAGAGAATAATAGAGGTTAAATAAGAGAAATATTCTCTCTTCTGCCTGTAATGATGAAAAGTATTAAATTTATCTTTGAAACAAAAACAGGGATATTTCCATTTTCTTGCCCCATCTCAATGTCCAAAAGTGTAAAACAGAAACACACAGGCAAATATGATAGTCCCACTCTAAGCAGTATCATTAAGGAATGATTATTGCCATATCTAATACATAGGCCACACAGATACGCAGAGACACTCTCTACAGGAAAAGAATAGGTTAAAAAAAATTCAAAACAACTTTAAAGCTCCTACTTTGGATAGAGAACAAAACGTTTCATTGAGCTGGGCATAAAGAGCAAAGCCTATGCCAATCACACCTACAACAGGACCCATTAAACTGTGCTTGGTACTACACACGTTGGCACAACTGCATGCTGTGAGCTTCTGAAGATGACTCCAGACGACAATATATTTTAATAAATACCTGGAAAAGGGCTGGGGAGACGGCCTGGTTGGTAAAGTGCTTGCAGCACAAGTATGCCGAGTCAGGTTTGAATCTCCAGCACTCACACAGAAGCTGGGCATGGCTGTGCACACCTGTAATTCCAAAGCTGAGGGAAGGGAGACGGGAGGATCTCCAGAGTTTTCTGTCTACCCATTTTAGCTGAAATTAGAATCCCGGGTTCGGTAGCAGACCCTGTCTAACATAAAAGGTGGAGGAAGACAAGACACCAGTCTTCATCCTCTGGCCTCTACATGCAAGTATATATGTATGCATGTGTCCCTTCTACAAACATAAACACACACACACAGGTACACACGCACACACACACAAGCAAACATACATATACACACGAAAATATCTGTAGAAACAGTATTTTATTGAGTAATGGGTAAACAATACAAGAAATATAGTTTAAGAAAATAAAAATATCCTTAAACTATTTACAATTACATTTTTATAGCCATTAACAACTGGTAAGAATTAGGTCTTAAGGGGGACAGAACTACAACAGACATCCAAAGTGGACAAAAGTGAAATGAAAGATTCTTGAAGAAGTGCATATTGAATCTGCCAGGAAGATTAAAAGAAAAAGCCAGTCTCTCCTACAAAGACCTCCTCCCACTTGGCCACCCCCACAGTGCTCTGCAGATGGCAGATAAGCCTCCTGGCAGCAGCACAGAGCCTGCTCACAGCATTTTAAATACACATGATTACACTGGCCCAAGTTGGAACGAAGACAAGAGATGGTTCACAGGTCACAGTCAAGAACTGACTTATTGTTCGTGGTGAGGTGTAAAGGCTTTGATTTTTCTAATTCTACATGACTCTTGCTCAAACCCCAGAATTTGGGAGGAGCAAAATAATTCTGACTTGATAAAGAAAGCTTGAGGACAGAAATATTCACAACGAAGGAGAGCGTGGCCCTGACCATGGTGAATGGGGAGTTTAAGCACAAGCATTCCAGTGACTTTCTTGGAAGGGAAGCCTTTACAGGAGATTTCTCTGCCCATATCCCACTGGGAGCACAAGCCCTGTCACCCTGAGCATCCCAATGAATCATATTATTACCATCTGTCCCCCAAGATACTCGCAGCTCTTCTGCCTGGCAAAACAAGATGTGCACAATTTCGAGTATGATTTCATCTCTTAATGTGTTCTCTTAAGGGTCAAGTACTTCTGAACAAAATCTATCAAATGCCAACAGAGTTCCAAAGAGAATGGGAAGCACCTGGGATACTTGACTAAAGATTCCTTTAGAGACATGCCTGTTGGTGTCCATCTGGATGAATTAGCCTTAATCTCAGTAACTAGAACCAGGTGCATGAGCCACTTACAACCAAGGACCACTGTCTACATTTTGTTTTCTGTAGTATAGCCAGGACCTCAGAGCTTAGGAAGTTTGATATTTAGTGCGTGGTCTCACTTTACACAAGAGGGAGGTAGGCATGTATGAGGTCAGGTGGCATGTGCTCAAGGCCACAAAGCTGGGCAATATGAAAGCCTAGGAAAAACCTAGTCTTCTGAGTCCTACTCCAGGAGCAACTGCATAAACGGATCACACTGGAGAAATGAGCCCTACCTTTACAAGAGCAAGAGGCAGACACGTAACTTAACAGAGCGACAATCTATGAAATGTTTGCCTAATAAAGACACAACCTATTCCCCATCTAAAGACATCAGCCTGTAGAGAACCACAGTTATTGTTGACTCTGTTGATGTTCAAAGTGTGCTGCAATAAAAAGGCTGCAAGTCAACCAGTGGCTGCGCAGGCATTGTTATCAGAGAAAGGACAATGACTTTAAGTGGGTCACAAATAGTAACGTTATGCAACTTACAGTGTGATGACTACAACACATTTTAAAACGGAAGCCAATTTATTATTATATTTTTGAAACTAGTACAGACACAGACTGTGATTTTTGAGGTGTTTTTTTTTTAACAGTATAAATTGTATTTCAACTCCCCTTTATCAGATGCAGTATTGAACTTAAATGTCTACAAGATCAGTGGGTGGAAGATCAAAGAACATTTTTAAAATTTTAACTTTACTACCCACAAGGACGTGGGAGTAATATGTCAGTGGGACTAAAATGTATGTGACAGAGTCTTAGAGATTCCCCAACTCTACAAGAGCAGCCTGTTCCCTCTCCTAAAGAAGCACTCACTCACCCCACCTTGGTGGCTTGGTCTGCTTTTCAGAGCTGACAAATACAATAAATGAGTTACAGCAGAATCTAAAAATATACATGTTCTTATATGTCCTGTTCCCAGCTGAGTCAAAGAAATCCTAATTACAGCTGATAATCTGAGCGTTCTCTTACCTATATGGCCTTGTCAAATTTTCCTATCAGTTGGGTGTTATGTGATCCACTCAAGGAAGAAGCTTAGCATTTAAAGATGGCAAATATAAACTTTATCTCTCCCAAACATATCTGAATATAATCCATAAAAATAGATATCAGTCTCATTATCAGAAGCCTGAAGTCAAGGAGTAGGAGGAAGAAACCACTGTGGGTAGGATAAGAAAGGTGCAGAGGCCTTTCTTGCCTCCCAGAACACTCTTCCATTCCTTCTGGTCCTCACCAGGAATAGCCACAGCTGCTCAGTCTGAACAGTCTATCATCTTCAATAACATCCTCCACTGAAATCAGGTTCTCAGCTGAACAGCAAATCTTGCTGTCTTCCATCTCTTTCCTCTTCCCCACAGGCACCCTTTGACTTCCTCGGTCATGTATAGCGTGTCTATCTACAAGGCCCCACCCAACTCCACCACAGTGCGTGCTTCTTTTCTGAACTGCGGAGCACTGATTATGTGATGCTCATAACGTGTATCAATCACAGAATGCCCCTGCCCACTGCTAGATGCTTCAAACATCTTACCAGTGATGGTTCCCCACTGCAATAAGATTAAGGACACAGACCTAAACTCATACTTTCTAAATATCCGCCATCACGGTAACATGCAAAAAAACAAACAGGTGCTTGAGGAACAAAATATACTCCATTGAATTAACACAGTGACACTCATGCCTCTTGAGAGTGACCCACAATGTTTCTTCCTTAGCTGTTCATGAGCCTAGAAGTGAGAGAAGGCTTTAGGCTGTGAATAACACAGGTGATGCAGCTCCGCTGAGCAGAGGAGGCACGATTGTCAACATTTCCACTGTTGGTATTCATTGTCACAGGAAGACACCACAAAGAGCACTCAGACATGAGCCGTCGTGCAGATTCATCAAATGATTGCACATATATAGATACGATCTTCCTTGCATTTCAGGATCTCATTATCTAGTGTACTTTCTCAATTTATAGCAAGCCTTAAGAAGATCCTCAGTAGTATTGTTAATGTAATCTAAGTCAGTTCCATAGGCATTTCTCTATGAAAATTGATTAAAAGATCTACACCAAGCAACGTGTTGAAATACAGACAAACATATGACAGAGTTCCCTTTCTATTTTGAGGAAAAGCACAAAACTTGCTCCCTGTGCAATATCCTCTAACTCCTAGAGCTGCACATACAGTAACAGCTTCAGAGTTCCCGGGGCATTGTATTGTTTGTGGAAAATTAAATCTGTAAAGAGAAGCAATAGCAAGTACAGAACCCTTTACAAATAATCACACAAAAGCCAAGTCCATAAAAATACATGAATATATTTTAGGAGCATGCTTTTTTCTTCTGACTTGATTATCTAGAGAAGACTTTATTCACCCACACACTGTCACCATGGAACCATTTTATTGATTTCAAATCTCCTCCTGTGTTTCCCGAGGCAGAAAGTAATTCAATGGGCAAGATCTGCACCTACCCACATCAGAACACCTATGGAAGATGCCCATGACCGAGGTATGTTATCCAGCCAGATGAATATGAGACCTGTAAACTTACACAGAAAATATCACACTGAGAATTAATGCTAACAGACACAGAAGAATGGAAATACCATAAAATACCAAAAGGTTCATACAACAATTAACCCAGAATCTGGATTCTACAGGTGCAGGCAAGGGCAGAAGATGGTATGCAGTGGAGAACTCCCAGAAGGACCAGCATAAAGGGCCATGTTTGTTACCAAGCCTATTAGCAGAAGGGAAAGGAGACCAAAACATACTGCCTACAGCTAGAACTCTAAGTTTTCTATAGTCAGGAGTTACAGGGCATGAAAGTGTTAATGTGAGAACAGTAAATACTCCTGAACAAATGATTCTACAAAAATAAACTTAAGGATCGAGGAATGGGGCTGGGGAGATGGCTCAGTGGTTAAGAGCACTGGATGTTCTTGCAGAGGACCCAGGTTCAATTCCCAGTATCCACACGGTAGCTAACTAAAACTCCAGTCCCAGGGGATTTGATGCCACTTTCTGACCTCCAGAGGCACTGCATGACACAGGTGCCTCTACACACGGGAGGCAATACACTCATACACAGAAAAAAAAATGAGAAAATAGTTGAAAAGAGAGGAAAGAAACAAATATATGAATTCCTGAGCGAAATGGGAACAAGGAAATGACTGACAGAGCTAATTAGTCATGTGGGTCCAAAACAATCCTAAGAACTAGACAGGACTATTACACAGGCAGGTTAGTTTAGGAGAGTTACCTGCTCAGGAAAAAAAAAAAGGAAAAAAAATTCAACCCCAGCATTGTGGCACATGGCACAAGCCTGTAATTCTAGCACTGTAAAGACTAAGGTAGGGGGATCATAAATTCAAAGCCAGCCTGGGCTACATAGTGAACTCAAGGCCTGTGTCAGCCTAGAAGCGAGAGAGGAAAGGACAGAGTGAGGAAGAGAGGGAGAGAGGGAGAAGGGATAAAGGAAAAAGTGTGTCTAAAAAGATGGAGTCTGAGAAAGTGAATTCAGTTCTTCCATGTTGGATAACACCGAACAGATCTAATTTCCTAATTCCTTTCTTCCAAATAACCTCCTGCTCAGTGTTCAGCACAGTAGATCTGTTCTGTTTCCCAGTTCCTGATCATAAGATACCCCTTTGTAATTTATGCCTAGAAACATACTCTTATCTACCCCAACCCAACCCAATTCTACTCATCCTTTAAGGTCTAATTCGATACAATCCCACGAACTCTTTTCTTCCCTAGGAAATTTAGAAAATAGTGACCTTTCTCCTCTTTTGCAGCCAGCTTTGAGAGGCAATGTTTCCCACAGACAACGGAGTTAAATAAGGAGGATAAGTCAGAGCCGGAAGGAACTAGTATCACAGCTTTCCTTGCTTGTGCTCAGAAGAAAGGTGAAAACCAGGTGCTTAAAAGTTATGATAAGAAGCATGTCATTCTTTTCTACGTCCCTCCTACCTTATGCTCATTTTCCCCACTTGTGAGGAACTGAGGCATTTGTTAGTATAAATCATTTTTGTTTGTGCCCCAACTCTAATAAGACATCTAGGGAGGAGCTATAGGAAACAACAACCCACGATGAGGAAGTCTTAGCATTAACCCTGCAGGTTGGAGTGGGTGACAATTCTCAGGTGGTCCAGGGTAAACACTGCTGTAGGTGCAAGGAAAATATAATGCTGGCACAGAGAATGACTCCCTAAGGAACAAGTTATGGAAGGGTGGAGGGGGAGCGAAATCAGTGGTGCCAATAGGAGTGACACAAAGAAAAAGAAAGAAATGCCAAGCTGTCGCCAGGCAATGCCGTGTAAGACCATCGCTTCATGTCCCACCCACTTCCACACCCACTGAGAATGCTGTTCTTGGGGATGAAAAAGAAAAACAAAAGCCCACCAGCTTGAGGAAGCAACTGAAGAGTCAGTGCCATTCTATGCTTAACTTTCTGAGCCAAGACACTGACCGCACAATTCATGGGCATTACAGACAGGCAGAAGACAGAAACAACCAGAAAAGCAAGGGTTGTGGCTCTCCCTTAATGGCCACCAGTTCCCAAAGCCCAGAAAGGGAGCTGTGTGCCAAATCTGTTTTGAAAATCCTATGAATCACCAGACTCTATTTCTTTCATGCATTTGTTGGAGACTAAGCCTACACTGACATCCATGAGCTAGTGAGATACTGCCAAGTAAAAAACAATCAGAGACACTAAGTTACTGAACTTTAATGAAATGACAGCTTAGAATGTAGCTGTTGTTTTCTTTCATAGAGAAGAACCATCACTGATTAAAATGGACTGGCTGTATTTTGCGTTAATTGCTATATCATTACATCATTCTACCAAAACACAGACACAAAATTTAAAAATAAACACCTGTCAGACTCTAGGCCCAAACCATCACCAATCCCGAAGTCTTCAGTTCATATGTCAAAAGATTCCCAAACACCATTTCATAATTCTATCCTCTCCTCTAGCTGTGAACTGGAACATGAACACTATGACATCAGAGCCCTAGTCTATTCTGTTGTCCCATTACGGCCCTGGAAACATGCTTAATGAGAATCATCTGAAGGAAACTAAAGGAAAATACTTTCAATCTAAGCAAAGAGAAACCACTCTCCTAGCTTCCTTAGAACCACATCTTTCCTTGGAGTTCACAATTTATAGTTTTAATTCATCTAATTCATTTTTCTATTTAGAGGGTCTACCACCAAGGGAATTTTTTTTTTCATAAGACATACGACGTAGATGAGAGGGAGAGAGAAAGGGGGCAGGAGAGGAAGGGAAGAAAAGAGGAAGAAAAGACTCTCTGAACCCATGTAAAAAGATGGACACGGCAACAGAAGTACCGCGATCTCAGCAGGATCCGACCAAGGGATGGGAGGTGGAGATGGCGAACGCGCTGGGCAATCACAGACCATGTATCATTGAACAAAAGGCACCGTAACTCAAACGGTTCAGATTTCAGTCCACATTAATACCAAGTTCTAGCCAAAGGTGATACCTGTCTCGCCCTAAATTATTTTCAGATGAAGACAGCTAAATCTAGACCAACGTGCTACTCCCAAGAATACATCACATTTAAGACGTGTACAACAAAGATAAAGGATAAAAATTTGAAGAAAGTAAAAAGAAATGATGCAGGTTGCTTAGGAAATTATGGATTTAACTTGGCAGTGTTAAAAGTACTGTGTATTTAGAAAAGCTACCTAGCCCTACAAATATACAGTACCTTGAAAAACATGCCATTTCCCTAAATACCTTGCATTCATTCTAGGCTATGAAAGGAGGTCAAAGGGAAATAAACCTCTCTCTTCTCTCTTTTATTCTCCATCTCCAGCTATCAAGTGGCAAGTACTCTTTAATATAAACAAAAATAAACATTATCTGCCTTTGATCTCTGCTACTTTGGGTAGAGAATCTAAAAATCTTTCATACATATGAATCTTTACAAGATAATCATGTGCTACATTTGAACTCCTAATATGATCTTTAACATTCTTCCATCCTTTCAAAAAAAATATGCACAGTATCACTGACACATGAATTGAGCTTTCACACATCTGCTCAAAAAGCACTTATTGGTCACCCTCTGTGTACCAGATACTGTGCACTACACAGTGCTCACCACACAGTGGGCCTCTACTCACTAAAATACAGGAAGCACCTATCTAAATAGGTGTGGACAACCAAATATGTGTCCAAATATTTCCGCATGTCCCACTGGGATCACTGCCTCTGCATGAAGAGCCATCAACTTTTCAGAAATTGAAAACACTGAACTGGTGCACATGCTGGCAATATATTTTAAACAATAATTTAACAAATATATAAATAGCCTGAAGTAATGTTTGAGGGTTAAAATGGCAAACAACAAGCAATTCACATGTCAATAGAATTTCTTCCCAAATGCCATTCTTTGTTCTCTTTAGACAATATACACCCTGCATATACCATCTCCCCCCATAAACACCCCAAATAGCCCTCACCCCCTCACCGTACAGGAGCAAATGTCTTACAAATACTATTATAAACTCTAGAATTTACATGTCTGTAAATCATGCCTGAAGGATGGGAAACAACGATCATTACGTGTATACAATAACACTGTGGCCGAAGATGGCACTCTGTGGTAAAGAGGGTATTCTGCTCAGGCAGAGGACTGGAGTTTGGATCCCAGAGGGGCAGCTCACAACTACCTGTAACTCCAGCTCCAGGGAATCAGACCCCCTCTTCTGGACTCGATGGGCATCTGCATGCTTGTGATGCGTGTGCACACACGCGCACACACACACACACACACACACACACTAATAAATAGATAAATTTAAGAAAAGATCAGTTCTATCAGTTAGAAAGGTAACTAGATCGTCTGAATGCCTCAGTTTTGTCCATTTGTTACTAAAAATCTGCTGCCTTATTAAACATGATCTTAGTAATTGTTTTTTAATCAACTATTTTGGGCAGTATGAAGATAGGAATTTCCAAACAGAAAGACAACAGAAGAAAAAAAATCTTTAAGTACAAACCCACTAACAATAAAATGAGAAAAACACTATCCTGCACTTTCAAAGTAAACCACTTCTAGAAGCCTATACAAGGACCTTAGAACTAGCATTTATTCTACTCAGGAAATTAAAAACTGTACTTTAAAAAATGTTACAGATGCTTCCAGAAAGTTTAAAATAAAACTAAATAACTACCTTCTATGTTTCCCTGGGAACACTTATAATTTGAACAGCAGATTTACATTGCAAACTCTCCTTGGATTGTTTTAGTCTTTGCTTAAAACACTTTTTAAAACCCATATCCTTCTTTCTTGTTCTTGTCCATCAACAAACAGGAAGTAAACCTATTAAAAGGGCCTAAGAGTAAAGCCTGGAGGTGACAGAAATTCTTACAACTAAGGCTTTCTAATAATTTGTTTTAGAAACAGGATTAATTTTTTTGTCTCCCATATATAAATGTCATAGACAGGTGTCTCTGTTTCCTGTAGAATAACATTCACTCAGAGGCATCTCGGCAGAAAAATCTGCTCGAAGTGGTAAAGAATACCACTAACCACTTGTGAGATTCCTATTAACTACTGTCCACTAAACAAAGAGGCTTCCCCAATGAGAACTGAGAATTCCACTCATCTATGGGTGAGGTACGTATTTAGAAGGTAGTTTGATATTACGTCCACTGAACAAAATGAAAGCGGCGGGCTCGCCCTTGAGTCTAGGAGCTCCTCCAGCTTGTGTTCTTGTCCATGTTTATAGTACCGGATATGAGTTTCCTCCCGTGAAGCAGGCCTTAAATCCAATCAGGAAGCAATCAGTTAACCCCAAAACATTCATGTCATACTCACAACTAGTCAAAGAACAGAGAGTAGTCCACAACTTTAGTCCCAGCACTTGGGAGGCAGAAGCAGAGGCAAGCTGATCTCTGTGAGTTCAGAGCCAGCCTGGCCTACCTAGCAAGTTACAAGCCAGTCAGGACTACATGTAGACTCTGTCTCAACAAACAAACAGAATAAATGTCGAATGTTAAGCCACAGACAGACCATCTCTATATACTTCCAGAAGGGGTGGGATGTGGAAGACTTTCAAAGTTAAGGTGAGGGAGAAGAGGACAAGAAAGTGTCTTCTGGACATGACAGGAACTTGGGGCTCATGAATTCACAGCATCAGTGGATGTTAAAACTTGTAAAAAATCAAGCCAATGAATCCAACACAGACACTCCCACTCCAACTCATAGGTGAGGAGCTATTGACAGCTGAAGGTTGCTAGAAGAGGAAGAGTCATTTTCTGTAGGACTGTAGTTCCTGGGAGGTTGACCATGCTCCGGTGGATGACACCACATCCATGAGCGTACAGGCAACGTTCAATATAGTCAATGGATTATACTGAAAATAAACAAACAGTGTATGGACATATGAAGTACCTGATGGGGTGGGAGGATGCAGGAGGAGGTTGAGCAGGTGAGAGAGGAATGAGGTAAATATGTTCAAAAAACACTAAACGCATATATGAAATTTCCCAAGACAAACTTAAAATACTGTATTCAAAAATTAAAACTAAGGAGGAAAGAAAACAATATAAGGAACCAAAGCAGCTACAGAAGAATGTGGAACAAATCTGTACTACAACTAACACAGTATCGATCAGCTGGCAGCTCCCATAGCAACACTGGGTGATCGAATTACTCAGGCAAACAGTAAACAAACATGAGAAGAAAAACAATGATCTGTGGGATATAAATCCCATCTCAATAATCCATTGCAATCTCTGCAACAAGCTACTCCAAAAGTCAGTGGCTTAAAACAAATCACCATTTTATTTGCTCTGTGTACGAACAGATAGGATCAGAACTCGGGATAAAGACACCTTAGCCCTGTGCCTGGGTATGGTGCGAACTGCAAGTGAGGACACCTTGCTGCTCCGACTTCTCTCCCCAGCCGTGTAGCTCAGATTTCCCCCATTCTTGGTGACACATTCCTCTAAAGACTATCACTACTTTAAATTCTATCACACAGCTATCCCAGAGTTCAAGGGCAGGGAGACAGTCTTCTCCCCCTTGATGTGTGCACATGGTACATGCATACAGTATGGGAAAAACCCTGCAGAAAGAAAAACAGACCCAAAACCCTGCAAATGGAAAACACAATAATATGAAGGAAAAACAGATGAACTGGGGAGGATCAGGTGTCTTGTCTTGGTAATATATACGATCAAGTGTCTATAAAGAGTAAAAAAGCACTGAATGGAAGGACAACTGCAACAATGATTAATATTTAATCAAGATTCCCTGTAGTGGAGAAAGATAATTAGGTGAACAGGACTAACAAACCACAATGGACTCTCTAGTACTTCTAAACATACATTTTACAAAGATAGTACAAGGATTTGTTATGAAGTCAAAAAAAAATAAATTATTAGGGGATACTATAAAGTTCTTCCAACTGAGACACTCTACTTTTTAGATCATAATTTTAAAAGGTCTGTGTTTCTATCATATCTTTCCAGAAGAAATAAATACTGGGCTTGGAATATTCCCAGTTGAAAAATAAAATGGATAAATGAAGAAGGTAGCACTATAAATCGGTGGGCAGGCCGTGTCCTCTCTCCTGCAATAAAGTGCTGCAGAAGCCACCCTTGCCTTGAAAGAGAAAATAGTGGCATTACTCATGCTTGACCTTTGTCAAAGAATGGCTGACAGATGGGTTTACATAGCAAAGTAGAGATCTGATGGGATTACTCTAAGTCCCTAGAAACAAGTCCTGGACAAAACTTTGTCTGGCTAAGAGAAGGATTAGCACACAAAATGCAGATGAATGTGTCCTGTCACAGAGCTTCCCACCCATGGTCCTCCCTACTCACTCTAGTATAAAAAATGAAAAAGGTAGTGTTTTTTTCCCCAGGTACAGATGTGAATTCTCAGCTAAGCTGGAATATCATTACATCCCAGCAGTGTTTCCAACACCGTGGAAAAGCTTCAGAGACTGCAAGTCATTTAGGACAAAATGAAGAACTCCAAATCCAATTACAGGAAAATGAGAAAAAGAAAAAGAGCAGAAAAACCATTCAGGAGGCCAAGAGAGACCTCAGAGGAGGCCAGAACCCAAAATGAAGGGACCTGGGAGCTTGTTCTTTATTTTGTCAACCCTGTCTTTAAAATACAGATTCCTAGGGCTAAGTTCATGTTTAACACACCTACAGACATGAAGGGAGGTTCTGGAAAAATAATTACTGTTATTTGAAGATCTAAATAATGCTTCATAGTGATAAATATTCATCCCAATATAAATGGAAAAAATCAGAAAGATCACTCAGAAACCTTGAAGGCAGAAAAAGGTCCGTGTGTGTGTGTGTGTGTGTGTGTGTGTGTGTGTGTGTATGTGAAAATGTGTAATATATATAAATATATATATATATATTTAATTATAGAAGAGGCACACATTCTATAGTGAAAAGACCATATTTCTAGGCCACATTTTTGCTGGGGAAGGACAAGACAATCATGGGCAGGTCTTTTCTCATCCCAGCTCTTAAGTGGCTCATTTCATTCCTTTGCTCAGCAATCCTAATTTTGCACCTTCTGGGGCACTAACAGTGAACACAGTAAACCCTCCAGCCTTGTGCTCATGGAGCTTTCTGTGCCATGGGCGCACAGTTTCTGGGGGTGTTCCTATAAAGTGAGGTGATTGGGTTAGTTTATCTTCAAAGTTCTCTCTAGATATAAATCTAGAGATTTAAGTCTATGCCTGTGAAGATAAATGTCAACAAAAGGGAGTTCATGATGCTTCACTCTGATGTTTCAAAGGTGTAAATTGTGTTTCTAATGCTAAAATCAAAAGCTTCCAAAGAACAGCAACAACAACAGAAAGGCTTTCTGTACCACAAAAGCAACAGTCTTCACCTGATATGAAAACTTAAAAGTTACTGTTAAAGGGAAACCTACCCTATTAAGAGGATGCTCCTCATACTAAAGACTGCCTTCTAAACTCCTGAATTCAGTGATTTAGTGGGTGATGTGATATAAAGCATAGAACCACCCAAGCCTTAGCATACAGTCAGAAATGATGGCTGAAATGCACAGAGTACTTATTCAGAATAATGCACTGAGCTGGAGAATGGATCTTGAGTGACCACTAGTAGATACACAGAGAACGAAAGGAACGTTGTTCTCAGCCTTTATACTCTACTCATTGGCCCTTCAAATATCTGCATCTAAAGTAATCAAGCAGAGATCCTACAAGTTCTGTTTTCCCCAAAGTTTGGTTTATAGGGTCAAATTCAAGTGTACAAACCTTCCATAAAAATGTCATTTCAGAATGAATAAAACAAAGACTGAGAAATAATATTCATGAACTAGAATCAGCACAAATCTCTCAGACTAATTAATCTGTGAGAGAACAAGGGTTACTGGATATCAACAAGCATTCTCTCAATGTTTTTCTGGTGATATATGGTCAGAAAATTTCTGTTCGAGTCAACTGAAGAACATTAATCTGAATAATAAAATTATTTTAAAAATATATTTGGGAACTTTAACAAAGATTGCCTAGCAGAATTAATTTAAAATCTACTATAACTAACAAAGATTATTTGTAATTAGCATATAAATTGTTTTTATGGAAAGTAGCTTCTGAGTAAAGCATGCAATTGTAACGAAATTGGGACTACCATGAACATAAACTTTATACTTTCCATAACTTTTATATCTTCCCACTTCCAATGAACATCAGGAGTCAGAGGTTGAAGGCAGCGCCAGTTTCTATACTCCCACAAAATTCTCCAGGGTTCAGTTCACATCCTCTCTCTAGGTTTTCATATGATGAATGAGTAGAATCTAAATTCCTTTGTTTTACTCTTTATTATAAACTAGGAAACAACAGAAAGATTAGCTTCCTATGCAAACCAGACAATGTTATTTGTAATTTAGACTATGATAAATGAGAAACTTTTGGCTCCATTACTTTAGAAACAGGTGTAAGACATTAAAAGTTTTATTTGAATAAATGATGCTAAATATACTGGTATAAATAAAATTTTATGATGATCATAAAAATTCAGGGCACACAAGGAACTTAGAAATCAATATTCTTGTTTTACACATGAGAAAACTCTGCTAAAATGTTAAAGGGCACCTGACTCTGGAGTAAAATACTCTTTGTAATGGTCTGTCAGCTTCATGGGATGTGGAATCATCTAAGATAGTCACTTCTGGCCCTGTCTATGAGGACATTTCTAGAGAGTTTTAATATAGATGTGAAGAGCTACTCTGAAGGCTGTCAGCACCATTTCAGGGCTGGGGGTCAGTCCTAGCATGAATGAATAGGAGAAAGAAAGCAGAGTGGAATTCATCTCTGCTTGCTGAGTGGACACAATGTAGCCAGTCGCCTAATGTTCCTCCTGCCATGCTCTCCCCACCGTGATGGACTACACCTTCAAATCATAAGCCTGAACACACCAGACCTTCCAAAAGTTACTACTGTCAGATACATGTGATGGCAGCAAATAATAACCCATACACCCTATATCACTAACCATCATTCTACTTTGCTACTCATTTATGAAATCAGAGCCAAGGTCTTCACTTCTGCTGCTTTTTCACTTGTAATTTCTTTTTATCAAAAAATAAAGACAATAATGTTATTCAAATGTGTTAATATGCTTCAAGGCAATGTTATCTAGTAAGGATTAAAAAATACTGAGAATTTCATCACCTACTGTTTTTATCAATAGATGTGTTAGTTAGTAAACCAGCGTCAGCAACACTTGAGAAGGGAACACTCATCAAAAATCCCTTTGTTCCATCCTCTAGTTATCAGGGGACTTTGTAGAACTCTATGGAATGACTTTGTAGAGACAGGTGATCATTTCACAACAGAGTAAACACAGAAAAAAATGACATACGAGCAAAGGATAACAATTTGGATATATTTTGTCGTAAGCAGGGGTAGCTAGAGCCAGTCACAGTAGCTTAGGCATACAAATCCCAGTCCTTAGGAGGCTGACGCAGAAAAATCACCAGTTCCAGTCCAGTTTGGGCCACAAGTTCTAGACTAGCTTATTCTGTATATCAAGATCCTAACACAAAACAATCAGAATAGGTAACTTTTGTGGAGTTACACAGTTAATCTTCAAATATCCAAATGTCATCAAATAAGTAAAAATTAGGGTAGCATGTTTCTCCACAGGCAAATTTGGCTATCAGAAAAATACTTCTTAAGCCTGTTGCCTGAAGGTAATAAATGAACATTCTACATGGATTCTGACAGAGAAATCAGATGCTCCTTTCAAACACATGTTGCGCACAAGGCTGAACAAGGTGACATAGGAAACTTCAGAGTGGACAATTATTAGACCTTGAAAAGTCTAATTTCAAAAACTTCTGCTGTAGAGGTTAAATCATTTGTACATTAGAATCACAGGAGATACTATACAAACTTCCAACTCGGAGTAGTTAAAACCTGGGTTTTTTTCAGGGGATGGAGTTACAGTTGAGAAGAATTCATTAGTTCACAAATGAGGTAATCAAGAGATTCAAGATCATTGGAACCCAAGTATTTTACTCTACATTTCTTTTTCAGTGCTGGGGATTGAACACATTCTACACAAATTTTCTGCCCCTCAACTATACCACTTTTCTGTTGGCTAATCACAATCCATTAAGTCACTCATAAAGCATATGATTTTGTTATACGCATGAGTCTACAGAACTTGCAGATATAGGTTTAGGAGAGAAAAATCTGTACTATTATACATTTTTGCTCACAGAACACATTTTCTCCATTTTATTATTCACATTCTAAATTTATAGAACTTTAGAATAAAAGGCAACCAAAGTTAACCACATGCCATGGGATTTGCTTTCAATATTGACACTAATTTCTTGTTGTTTTGGACAACTGTTCCTATGCATAGCTTGTTGTCAAGTAGGTACAGGATTCTCTACTCCATTTGTGACCAAGAGGAATAGCTTGTAAATGTCCCACTCACAGATTGAAATGAATAAAAGTTATCTTTGCTCAAATTTCAAAGTCTTGATCAGTGTGAGATTGGGAAAAGGACAATGGAATGAAACTCAGAAAATCCAAATTCTTGAAATGTGTTCATAGGGAAAGATCAGCAGATCCAGAACCAAAGGCTAATTCTACAGCTCAGCACCATCAAATACTGTCAACACTTTCAAATAACCATGCAGCATGTCATTTCAAAATAGAGGCATCCTGGCAAGTAGGAATTCCATGGTAGTGGGAAGGAACATCACTTTCCCCCGCTTGGTGTCAGGAATTAAACTGAGGTACTCTGTACATGCTAGGAAGTATTCCACCACTGAGCAAATCCCAGCCCATGAAAGAAGCTTTGAACAAGAAATCATCTCTCCTCGAAACCCATTCTTTTTCACATACAAAATGAGAGGATTCATTAAGATCATCAGAAGGGCTACTTTCAACTCTGTAATGGCTTCTAGTTACCAGTTAACATCCTAACTGCCAAGATGGACATCCCAGGTGTATCATGGTTTTATTGTATACACACATTTTTTCTGAGATAACAGATGACATACTATATATTCATATCCACTAAGTAACCATGTTATAAACAAGGTCTGATCTATATTTAATACATCAAAATGATCTGAAACATGAATTCTACCATATGTTAAACTATACCATGAGCAGATAAAACTTCCCAAAAGTGGTATCTCACTCTGAGCACCAAAATCAGAACCTGTATGCTTTCCATTAACCCAGCAGCTCCCATGGAGAGATATATTACCACATAGGCCAAATGGCCAGACAAAGTGTTTTAGCAGACTGGTTATTTCCTATAAATGCTATTTTTGATCCTTGGGAATTATTAAAATTTACAGATCTTACACTGGAAGGCAGAAAGTCAACTGTTCCCACCTCCCAAATCATTCCATACAAAAATTCTTAATATTTTTGTCAGAAAATTCATCCTATAATAAAAAGATTTTCTCCCCATTTTATGGCACGCATTAGGCACTTCAGCATCACAGACTCTTTGGGGCTTAGACCCAAGGCTGATTCTTCCAGTAATTTCATTAATAAATATCTCTGGAGCTCAAAAATAATTTTTGAATTGCATATTTAGCAAACTAGGAAAAATTCAGAAGGATAAAAACTTAGTGATAAATATCTTTAAGAAAATAAGATAAAACAATTAAGGAACTAATTTAGATTAGAAACTCTTCTTAGATAAAATTGGAAACAAGGAGGCAGATGATTCTCTCAGAAGATACAAAAGCCTTAGCCAATAAACAAATCTTTGTGGAAGAAAGAGCAGGGTATGCAAAGAAAAAAATGGATGTTCCTATGCTTAATTGTTAGTTATAGACTTGCTGAAATACCAAGAGTATTTAAAGAAACAAAGGGCCGGGCAAACCTGGAAAAGATCAAATGTAAATACAGTGCGTTTTTTGAACACTACAGTGAAGGAGAAAGCACCCTCAAACACCTGTGCTTTATTTTAGGGTTGGGAACGAAAAACAGGATTATAGATTTTGAAATCTATTTTTTAATTTCCATTTTTTTGTGTGTCTCGTGGTCTAAAGATAACAGACTCGTGTACTTTTCTCTATTAATAAACATTGATTCTAGAACTTTAGCCTATTTGGGGTGGTAAAAGTAGAAAGCAATTTTTAATTTATTACAAATCAATTTAAATGTATATTTATGTGGAGAACTAAAGCCTTGTCACGCTGCAGACTAATGTAACTGAAGTAATAAAACACACTCTTATAGCAAGAACATTTAAAAAATCACTCAGGCTTTTTTGTTAAGGTCAAACGTAGTCTCTGTTATTCATTTAAACCAAGATTTTTTAAAAGAATATAAGAAATCACATGAAAATGATAGTACAAGCCATCTTTAGAAAATCCATTCTTTCCAAAAGAAAATTCAAGATATCAGAAATAATACATTATCAAATTTGGGATAACCGAAACTTGGAAATTTTCTTCTTCATAAATAAGCTCACAAACAAGAGCTTGCACATCTACTGGAAGGTGTGCGTTATGAGCCAAACATTAAAGAGGAGGTGGCCTGCCAGCATGGGAAGCTAGTCTCAGGCCACTGCAATAGCTGCTGTCCAGAGGGATGAATCCCTGGACCAGTGTCACCTCCACCAAACTCATCTTGGCTTCCTTATATTCTGACCCTAGCTCTGATCTCCAAATGGCCCACAAAACTGGATACCACATTGGTCCTATGTTGATAGTTCTTGCTGTATTAACTCAGCCTGGATCACCCTCACAAGGCTTTCATTAGAACTAAGTTGGGGCAACCTTCTCCCTCCTGAGATTCTGACCTCAGCTCTATCCCTTTATATTTCTTTACTTCTCCTTGTCAGTTCCAACAGCTTGCAATGACCTTCCCTACAGAGACAAAAACATTTTGGTGTTGCACTATAAAACTCTCAAGTAGAATATATCATAGCATCAGCCCTATTTTCTGAGGGCCTTTTAAGCAGTCAAGTTATTGCATCTTTATTACAACAGGGACTGTCTCAGTGACCTTGAGAAAATTTTAGCTCCTTTTTGAGTCTACCCTGGATAATTCTTCAGTCTCTGTATCTAAAATGTAAGGGACTTCAGTCTATCCAGATAATTCCAAGATTATCTCCAATTCTAATAATACGGCACTTACACGCCTAGCATTAGCAAAATGGCCCCAGCAAAAGACCTCCATCCCACAAATCATCCATAAATCCTCTTCTTGCATCCTCACACCCCGATCCCTCCTGTCACTGCAGTGTCCTATTATTCCTAACCTCATGGAACACCTCCGAGAAGTCGACTGTACCCTCCCACACCTTCCAGCTGCTCCAAATCCAGCACTTGCTTTTCAAGGCTCTCCTTAGGGCAAGTGCGGTCAGGGGAAAGGGATCACTTACAGGTACTAACTGTAAGTCCAGGAGATATGTTAACATTCGACAGAGGTAAATTCCATTCAATATACAGAAAAATATGTATCATTAGGTGTCAAAAACTAAAAAAAAATTTACAGAAGAAACCCAGGAAAGCACCAAATGTAAAGCAGATTAGCCTTAAGTCTGCTACACAGATCTATATAGATTAAAATCAATGATCAAGGTGCTTTAATACTATAAAAAATCATCAAAACAAAACAGGCACTGAAATAAGCAAGGAAGGAAAATCATCAAAATTTTAAAATACTTTAAAAATCATATCCCTTAAAATGCACTAATTTACATATATATTTCCACATATATTCTACTTATATGAAAATAGGGGGCTTTTATGATGTTACTAGTAAATTCTAGCTTTTGTGTCACTTGGGCAGGATAGTATCACATAGTATGCCAAAAGTTGAATTAATATTCATCCTATTTTTAGCTTATAGATTACAAATTACATCACCATTTTAACGTTTTTTTTTTTCCCTCCAGAGTTTAATCATTCTCATGATTACACTGGAATTATCTATTTCTGGCTAAATTCTAAAATTTAGGACTTTTGATTTATTTCCCCTGAAGACAAAGAGCTATTCTCATCCATCCTCACATTAAAAACCTTTACTGCCTAGAATTATACATTTCAGAGCATTAATTTAAATTTCCACATTAAGACTCCTATTCCAGGGAACTATAGACATTATCTCTAAGAAGCTAGGGGAGACCCAATGGCCATGGTGACAAACTGTAGAAAACAAGTTCCATGATCTAAGAGACTGTTCAAAGCTTTTTCCTTAGAAATGCAATTCTCCCTGCTTAATATTCTATTTAATGAATATCTAAATAAAAGTTGATGAACACATTTGTCATGCTGCATATTTTATGGAAAATAAAATCTTAAATGTTTAACTTAGAAAGTGAAAGTTTCACTTTAATTTATGGAAACTCTATGCTATCAGTTTTCCAAAAGAGTTTTATCTCAGTTTACCATATTGAGTCGGCCTTTTATAGAAATGAAAAGCTACATGGTTAATTTTTTTTTCATTTGGGCAGAAGTATGTATTATGTTAAATATATAAAGTTTTATTGATGTAGGTTTGATGACAGAAATCAAGCATTCCCTAAATAATAAAAACATGACATTTCCTAGTATTTAAAAGCATCAACATCACTAACATATTAGTGTCAAGTCTCTAAGATTCATGCACATGGATTTTAACTGATAAGACATCATTCCATATTTAATGTTGCAATAGAGATTTCTTCCAGTTAATCCTTTAAAATAACAATTAGGGTAATAATATTTTAATCAAGCCTTTGTGATTTATGAAGTATTACCCTGAGTGCTTCAAATAGAATTTGGATTTTAATTTTCAGCAGCAAAAGGTATTATTCTTCCCAATTTACAGATGAGAAACTGATGGAGAGAGAAATAATTTGCCTAAAGGTCACAGAATCAGTTTTTTTGTGCCCTTTTGCTATTCTAGTGTGTTGACATTGCTGACAAGAACGAATACTTTATTCTGGAAAACATCACTCAGTTTAAGTTAGTCTGACAGTCTCTCATGTTTACAATCAAATCAGGCCTAGGCATTTGAGGAAGGACATTGGGAAGTGACACCTTTCTTGTAGCTTCAGAGAGGTCATGATGGTTGCAAGTCTCTCCAGTGGTGATGTAAACCCTGACCACTCCATGACCGTGGTTCCTGCTAGGGGTCTATATGGTAAAATTAATATTTCCCCCCTTTGAAAATAAATAAATTGGGAGAGATACTTTGATTAGGCAAAGATTCTGTTCTTGCAACATATACTCATTACCACCGGCCCCATTCATGTGTCTTCTGCACAACAATAATTACTATGATGTGTGTCTAATGACAGTGTTCTAGTTCCTTCTCTGTACATTTATTAATTAAAATCTTTCTGCAATAATAAGAAGCTGTCCCAATTTCACTGTTTTTTTCCACTGATATTTATTTTATTCTATGGGTATAGCCCAACACTATCATTGTTTTTCACAAACTGTTCCAGCTTAGGTCATATTAGAAGTTCCTCTGGATTGACCAGGCTGTCCTTCTGGCAGGTCTTCCTCATTCTTTTTGTGAACTTCTTACTTTTTTGGTAATACAAGATGTTGTAAGGCATTTTGTTTCCCCTACTCCTGCTCCAGAACAAGAACCAACCACCAAGCCAAGGTATTACTGTTCTTTCTGGTGAATAGTTCTTAAATCTTGGAACCTTAATGTAATTGAGGGTCACTGATTAAGTCCTCTTAGCAGGAAGATCTAAGAAAGATATGTAAAACACAATCACCACTGTTTATAGGGCCATCACCAACTGGTTCTGCACCTGTGTAAGGAAACTCCCAGTTTACATTGATAACTCCACCGTAACGTGGTACTGCAGGGGCTCACTGACTTTTCCTCTTGAGTAGAAACCCAGCTCTTATCATCCCCAATATATCTGCTTATTATTCAGTTGTAGTTACTGAGTACCGTGATTTTGTACTGTTTTATCCTCCATCTGTATAGCATCCAGAAAAAAAATCTTATATTTCAAATTTGCATATAATTCTTTGTTTTCTCATCCTTTTTAGTGTAATTATGAATCATTTAATCTATAATAGAGTGAGGTCTATTATTATTATTTATATTTTTATTTTATCCCTCCACATCCTGATTGGGTTAAACTGCTAACCTGTATCTTAGTATCAACCAGTCAACAGAGCTACGACTTTATCCACAAATGAGTCAGAAAGACACTCTCTGAAGGGCCTAAGCGTAACATCAGCCATGTGAACACAGATACTTACCTCTGCAAGTGCATACATACACATGTGCATGTTTGTGTGTGCTTGTGCTGGCTTCAGCTCTAGTTCTAAATGGTAGTGCTTCCTTTATTCAAAGGAGATACTATGAAGCTTAGAAACCTCTTGATTTTCAACACGGAAATGGCTCTTCAAACACAAATACTGTTCCAAATCTCCATTCTTTAATATTTTTTTAAGCATACTATAAGTTAGAGTTTGGTCCTTTCACAAAAACGTATTTGGGAATCAAGCATGAGTACTGAGAACACCTCCTAGAATTCAATAAGAAAGATCCTAAAACAGTAAGTTTTAAATTAAGTATTAGGAATAAGGGAAATAAAGGAACATGGAGTCATTTTTAAAAGAACGTCTATTATTTGGTTTCATTTTCTACAACTCAATTTTCTTTAGAGAAAGCAGCAGAACCATAACTTACATAGTATATAAGCAAAGAAATATATTCTCAATATTGGAAATGTTGCTGAAATCAGAAAATACAAGAAATAAAGAGTAGCATTTCAATGCTACCAGAAGATATATCTTAGCACTCTAAAGTGGCAAATGGAAGGCAAATGACAAAGAAACAGGTCTTGGTGTCTTGGACTATAAGAGTACAGTGTTGAAATCAAACATCAACATAGATGGAGGCAGGACAGAGACAAGGAGACTGGCACGCATGGTGAAGGGTGGGGCTTTATTTGCAGGGGACGGAGAGCACAATGAACTTTGTAGCAATGAGTTACGACTAACACTTACTCAGAGGACAACTCTGAGAAGCAGCTACTTCTCAAAGTTACGAAAAAGAGGCACAGAGAAAATGGGTTTCCTTCATGGACCTGTGATCACCGTGACCCATGTCCTTTCAGATCTGGGTGGAAAGCAGGAAGAGAAAGAAGGGAACCAATCACCGGGAAGAGACAGAAAGAAGACCTGGGAAAGACTAGAATGCGTAGTGTGCATTAGTAGTTTTATAAGCAAAGTGTGAGTTACAAAAGAAAAGAGAAATTGCTGATCTCTAGCAAAGGACTCCTTGGCTTGGCGCTCTTATACGCTCTCCATTTCTCCCTGGTTTACATCCAGCTTTTAAGAAGAACCAGCTAGGTTTGCTGGTTATATTATTTTAGATCTTACACATACATGTTTAGAAATTTGAATAAAAAGACTTTCTGCCTATAGCTTGCATCATATTTATGAAGTGGGCAGGAAATATTTTACAACTTTTTGTACAGATGCACATCTTTCAAGCCAGAAAAGTGTACAAAGTATACACAATCATTTCTTAAAAACACATTAGGGCTGGAGGGATGACTCAGCAGTTAAGAGAACTGGACTTTCTTTCAGAAGACCTGGATTTGAATCCCAGCACCCACATGTCAGCTAACAACCATCCCTAACTCCAGTTCTAGGGCATCTCAGACCCTTTTCTGTCCTCTATAGGTAGTGTATAACACAGGTGCACTTACATACATGCAAGCAATAGGTTTATATGCATTTAAAAAAAAAAAAACCATTGGCAAAAAGGAAAGATAGGTGACAGCGTTGCAATGCCCACAGAAAGGACTCTTCCTCTATGGAGGCTGTCTTCAGAACAGTTGTGATATAGCTGCAACTGCTGAACAGACAAAACAGAGATGGCATCTGACCACACCATCACTATGTGTAGGCTATTACTTCACCAATGCTATCAAAGCCCATAGATATGTGTGTGGGGGCTGTTCATGTGTGTGCAAATGCCCACAGAGGCCAGAGGTGCAAGATCCCTCTGAAGCTGGATTCACAGGTGGCTGTGAGCTGCCCCTCATGGTTTACGGATATGGAACTCAGGTCTTCTGCAAGAGCCAAACATGCTCTTAATCACTGGCGTCATATCTCCAACCTTTCACAAATTTTTTGACATTTATATTTTTCACTTTTTATCTTAAAAAAACAAAAAACTTCATGCTGTGCTGGCCTGAAGAAGCTCAGTATAAATAATAATTGTTGCACAGAGAGCTACTTTGAGTATACCATACATTGTCACCCTTCCTATCTCCACATTGGCATGAAGTCCTTCCCGACTCCTCTTCTGGCTCCACTGCATCTACAGGAATTGTCTTTCAAAGGCAACTCCATACTGCCATCTAGGTAATTTCCCAGATTGTTTCTCTTTGTCCTAAAAACCCTCAAGCTTTATATATATACTTTATATATAATTCTACACTGTATGCAGGGATATAAAAGTCACATGCTGGAATGTACCTCCCCCTGAGATTCTTGTGATTATTAAATTATATACTTATCTAGATGCTGGTGGCAAGAGACTTTGCAGATGGAATAAAGGTTGCTGATAAGTTGATTTTAGTACAGAAAGGTTACTCTGAATCGTTCAAGTATGCCCAATGCAATCATACAAGTCCTTCACAGCATGAGGACAGCCACTCAGTTACACAATATAAGCCAGAAGAGGAAACCAGAGGAGAGATGAGGCAGAAGGCAGGTGGGCAGGGAGTTGGGATTACCAGACAGATCTGAAGAATTGGAAGGACTTGGCTCATCACTGTTGGCTTTCAAGATATACAAAGTTGACCTCAAACCAAGAAAAAGTCAAATCTAGAATCCGAGACCACTTCTGGATGATGACAAAAAATAGGGACCTCAGTCTTAAGCCAACCCCACTGGCCTGTACCCCTTCTACAGCCCTAGAAAAGTGGGTCCTTCTACATCCCTGGAGAGATCTCCTCAGAAAGGGTGGAACTTAAGCTTTGATGCTAAAATCCAGCTGCCCCCTGCCTCCTGTAGCAAGACTGTTCTTGTATAAACTTCACCCCACAACCCAAGGCTGGTGGCCATGAGCACCTTGTCAGGGAATACACGTGAGGGATAGTCAGGCATACCCTGAAGGTGGCACCCTGCACAACCCTGCCCTTGTTCATTCTGGATAAAAAAACATGTGTCAGGTTGAAAAATAAAAGCCTAGATATAATTGGAAGCATATCACCTTCAGCGTCTCTAGAAAAATACAGCCCTGTCTACACCTTGATTTTGATACTGTGTAAGCTGAAGTGGTAAAGCTGGCCATGCTGACGAAAATCTCCAACCTAAGAACGATATAATGAATCCATGTTGTTTCAAACCATTATATAGAGCAATCTGTTAAAACAGCAAGAGAGAACTAACATATCCCCATTTGTATTTATTCTGCTTAACAGCTCAAACAGCTGTGGCAGCTTTTGAAAACTACATAGCTAAATACTTACAGTTAGTGAGCAGGAAGGATGAGCAAGGAGAAAGGGTGAATTCTGTGATGGTTTGAATAAGTGTCCCCTGATAGGCTCCAAGCACCTGAACATCTGGCCCTCTGAGACTTGGTCACAGTGTTTTCACATAGCAACTAAAAAGGAAACTAATAATTTTTTTATGTTTATGAGTGCTTTGTCTGCAGGTATGTAAGTGCATGAATGCATGCAATACCTACAGAGGCCAGAAGAGGACATCAGATCCCTGGGAACTAGGGTTCACAAACAGGTATTAGCCATCATTTGGGCTCAGTGTTATTAATCACTGAGACACATCTCCAGTCCAGGAATTTTTAATCATATGCCCCACGTGATATTTTCCACAATTTATTAATAACAGCATCATGCCAGGAGGTTTCCACATGCCTAGGTAATTCCCATCATCACACCCTGGAGTAAACCATTGATTTTAGTTTACGTTTTTTTTCCTCATCATATGTTGATTTTGCCTACTCGAGAATTTCATAAAACAAAATCAATGTGTAAAATCCTGGTGTGAAGCATCTTTCATTTGCAATCAGGCCCCAATAATCCACTCTTCTTCACTGCCAATCAGTGTTCTACTCCAAGTATAGACGACACTTTACTTGAGAATCGACATCTGAATGTTTTCTAAATTAGGACTATTATTAATAAAGTTTCTGTAATTATTCTTATAATATTCACTTTCATTTCTTTTGAATTAAAACAGCTATTCAGGGTAAGTTTAGTTTTGTATCAAATTTCTAGACCCTTCTCCAATATTTACCACTTTAATACATTGTCATTAGAATAATGGCATTTTGGCTTCCTACTTAGTCTTCCCTTGTCCCCAATTATTTTAATGGACAGTCAGACTTCAAAATTACTATAATCAATTAAAATCCCTGGAGTGCACAAACCACATTTTCCTCATTTTTACTTCACCCATTTAGCTAGTACAGCGTTTACCAAAGTAAGAACTCAGGAATCCCATTAAATCTCACCCCAATTCTGCCAAACACAGCAAGTTTACTAAGTATGTCCGCAAATGGCATGTAGTCCTTTGAATGAGAATCTTCCCCATGGACTCCAAGTATTTGTCCCCAGTCGGTGGTGCTGTTTCTGGAAGCTTCAGGAAGTGTGGCCATGTCAAAGGAAGCACGTCACTGAGGGCGGCTCTGAGAGTTCTTGCTGGATTTCTAGTCGCTCTCTGCATCCTGGGCCTGCTTGAAGATATGACTGCTTGGCTTTCTGCTCTGTCTACCTCTACCACCAGGCCCCCAGTGCCACCAGGGACTCTCCCCCCTGGGACCATAAGCTCAAATAAACTCTTCCTTTTATAAGCTATCTTGGTTGTGGTGTTTTATCACAGCCACTGAAAAGTAACTAAGACAGATACCTAGACACATTTAGTACATGATTTTTAGTAAAGCATTTATTAATTTGTACAAGCATGCCTTCTATCAAATACTAAACTATATCAAGGCATTACATGCCATTTGCCTAAGGCCTATACTCTTAAACTCAAACATAGAGCTTAGTAGTGAAATAAAAAAAAATTCTGTTCCTATGTTTTCTTGGCTATTTTAATCAAAACAATAGTATCTCTGCCTGCACTCTGGGACAGTTCCAGTCTATGGCTCTTAACTATTTAGATGACTTGGAACATTGATTAAAGGTATGGAGCTTCTCTCTCTCTCTCTCTAAAATTTATACATATACTTACACACATTCTTAGCTTTATGTATAACATCACACTGTTCACACAGTACTCTCAAAGTCCATCTATGGACATAATTCCTACTGCAGGGTTTTTCATAAAACTGCAGGTATTTCCTCAATGGGTCCTTTTTGGAGGAGGTGGCTATCTTATTTGTTCTAAAATTTTCACTGTGTGTAAGAAATATCATGGCAAACTAAATATAGTATCTGTCCTTAAGACTAAAAGCAAGAGGAAGGTGAGCTCTCACACAAGTAAGAGGAAGTACCATCTTCCAATAAAGCAATCTGGTCTCAATGTTGTTTTCCTAAGGCTGTGACACATGACTAAAAACCTAAAATTCAAATGGCCTCTTAGGATAATATTTTGAATAACATACTTAAGTTTCTGGGAATGAAACAAAGACAACGATTTGCCCATTTTTGCATTCCAATGAAATGATTGTTTCTAGAACAGGTAATCTTGTGGTGAAATGACTTGCCTCGCCTCGGCAACATAGACAAGGTATGGGGATTCTTTCAACTAATCTGGGAGACAATACAGTTGGGCAACAGGAATGAATATGTCCATCTGACAGATAGGACATTGTGCAGGCAAAGGTTCATACAACAGCATCATCTCAAAAATACTTCCTTGAAAGATATATAGAGATTTTGGTGTTTCGGAGAAAACATTTCGGCGGGGGGGGGAGGATTGCTTCTATCTGTGGAAAGTTTGAGAAGAGAATAAAGAACTAAAACCAGTAAATAAAAATATAAAAACACAGTCAATCCTTGGTATCCACAGAACGTTGGTTCCAATAATCGATCTAACCTGCAGGTAACAAAACGTGGATATACAGGTACCCCATATACAACAGTGTAGGATTTGCCCTGGACCTTCACAAACCCTCCTGCATATTTCAAACCATCTACAGATGACTTATAATGCCTAGTAAGATCGTAAATGTTACTTAAATAACTCTTCTATTATTTAAGGAGTAACAAGAAAAAAAAATCTGTACTTGTTCAGGGCAGATTAAATTTTCTCCCAAATATGTTTAATCCATGGCTGGGTTAATAGTCAAGGCTGACTGTAATCTTCACAGAAATACAGCATGGACAGAGAATGGAGTGCCAGGATGATTTAGGATAGAGAAATGAATTATTCTGTGTTAGCTGATTCTCTGATTGAAGCTAATTTCTTCAAATGCCAAAGATCTTTATAAAATAGTTTTGTTGGCAATCTTTCCAAATCTATTTCACACTCCAGTCTCCTAATCAAACTGAGTAAACATAGAAGAACATTTCTGATGACTCATTAAGTACATCCATTACTTGGTAGCACTGAGACACAGTCACTCTAAGAAGCTACTCAAAACTCCAAATGTTCCATTTGGAGGCCCACTGACCTCAAAGGCTTCATTTTCTTTTCACATCATTAATCAAACCCTGTTTTTCTACCAACAGACACTTGATTCAAAATGCTTCCTCCAACTCTTCTAATTCAGATCCAGACTGAGAAGCAAATTGTTTCTTCAGACCATGACATGGAGGCAGAACTGCATCTCTGCACCCAGGAGATTGGAGAGGATTTCTGAACTGGAGGTAAGCCTAGGCTATGTAGAATTCGAGGCCCAGCCTCTAAAAACAAACAAACACAAACAACTTGTTTCTTCAAATAACTTCAACTCAAAATTTAAGAACTTAAATGCTTCTGTTGAGTTTGTTTTAGATAACGTAACTGGATGTGGGTATTATAACTGGCTCAGAGATGGGAAACGTGCTAAGGGCAGCCTCTGGTTTCAAGTAACTGTAGCCACCTACATCTACATAGCCGTGTACTTATGATACAAAGAAGACAGAATAGGAGGGTTGGAAATGTAGCTCAGTGTCAGTAGAGAGACATACTCAAGGGATGGGGGGAAGAAGAAAGGAAAGAGGACAGAGAAGTCAGAGAGACTACTAAAATGTCTTTTCGATATTATTTGTTCTCATCTTTTGGCGTCTGCTTCACACAACTGACCTATACACCGTGAGGCATTTCTACAATCATAAAACAAACCGTTTTTCTTTGTGAGATATTTTTAGGATGTTATAAATTCCTTTAAATTAAAATATGTTCCACGATTCTTTAATGGATTAACTTTACATTCAGGGCATAGTATTTGCTGGGCGAGGTCATTTACCCTTGAACCGCAGGCCTACAAAGAGAAGCACATCACTCTTTAGAAGGCCTTCCAGGCTCCTTCTGGTAAACCATAATCACAGTGTGATCAACTGACTTCCAGCATTCCTTCACATGCATGCCTGAGTGACAACAGAAGTCATCTTGGAGAGCAGTATTATGATGTTTCAAGAATGCTTCAAATACATCAACATTCAAAATTCTAGGGAGGCTCTGGGGTATGAAATCCTGTAGCACTTCATGATCAATCTGCTTGGGAATCATTAATATTCCATTAAAACACTCTTAACGATTACTACCACCCCCACCCAAACTTTTTTTCTTTTTGGGTAAAAATCTGTTTGTACTCTTTAAGCAGCATCTGTTCTGTTAAGCCGTTTTAACAGTCTTCTTTGGGAGAGGTTTTTTTTTTTTTTTAAGTCTGAACATGATTTGTAGATCTTCAGCTAATTCAAAGTACCACCCTCATTATCATCACCATTTTTCATTCAAGGTCTGAAGCTGACCAAAGGCAGCATCATTACCCTGCCCGCGATGATCTCATGCCTGAAAGCGAGCATGCTTCCAGAATTCCGAGGGGAAGGCAGGAGCAGACACACACCACGCACCTTTCATCACACAACGCAGCTTGATTTGCAGCAAGAGTCCATATTCTGAGCCACCACCTTGAATGCTTTTCTCTTAAAAAGCTCGCTAACAGAGCTTTTCTCTTCAAAGGCCTCCTCCTTATACCAGGATGAGCTTCTAAGCCTGTTCTATCATAGATACTGTTGCTGCCAGGTTTCCATGACCTTCTCTTTGAGAGAGCTCACCTACTCCAGGAAACAGTTTGATGCCCTTTTTATAGCTACACTTAAATACCACCCATAAGTTCCTATTTTCAACTCCATACTCCAAATATAACTCAGATCAAGTATTTTTGAGAATTCACTTCAGGCTTTTCATTTATAAAAAGTTTGGACTGAGGTCTGCTTCTTCCTAAGTCTTTTGAGAATAATCTTTTGAGAATAATGCTACAAAAACAAAAGTAATTTTCTTGGATGTAAATCTGAACATGTGCTGGTTTCAGTATTAGTGGATGCTTCTTTGTCTAAACCAGTAATAGAATAGAAAAACTGAAACTTGAGTTTACAAAGAGAGAAAAGTATGTAATGCTCCCCCAAATCCTTAAAGAACACCTACTAGAGTTTTCCAACTTCTTTTGGAATGGGCCATAAGAAAAGGAAACCTGTATGCTAATAAGGCATCCGTTTTCCTCTGTAGTGATTGGTAGGTTTGCTTGCCCTTGTAACAAACCTCCCATTTATGCTAATACAAGGCTTGAAAATAACGCAATACAATAGGCTGTTAAGAAATGAGGAAGTGTGCCTGATTGGAGAGAGAACTGTATATAAGAGCATGCTTGAGCACTGTAAAGTGATTTCCCTGCTGTGCCGAAGAGCTGTAACACAATAAAGAGCTGTAACACCAGAAGAAGCAGGCTGTAGACTCTTCTTGGCCCAATGGGGTCCTGGTTTCGGCTTTAGGATCTCCGCCTCTTCCTTCCAGGGATCTGGGTTGGGGCAAGCTGTGCACCCGATCTCCCAAGGTCCCCTCCCCATGGGCCAGGGACAGGGCTAATCACAAGGAAGAAGAGGAGCACCTACCGGTGTCTGCCACACCCACCGTGACAGCCACGAGGGGACGTGACACTTTTGAACCAAGTTACATTCTGCTTCAAACATATAATATGAAGAAGTTTGAATATGAAAGGGAAACAGAATGCATAGGTCCGGTCCATGTGTGGAAGGTAAGATAGATGGGTGGGCAGAAGACACTACAGGCTTCACAAGGCTAGATAAGAAATATAAAAAGGTAGAGGCAAAGACCACATATGCTATTTTACAACTAAAGAGACTAAGGCTAAATGAAGTAAAATGCACCCCTGAGACTCCATCACTACTGACCTCACTAGTAACTCAGGCACACTTAGGGCCTAGGGACTTGCAGGGACTTCCACAACCATCAGGAAATCTAGTGCATGCTGAATGGGCCCACAACTCATCTTACTTCATCACTCTATTCATTCTAAGAGGAGGTTACTATGACCCCATCTTATACAGGGAAACTGAAGTTATACTGCCTGTTATGGGTAAAATGTCTTGCTCCCCAGATCTGACACTGTTCAATTCAACCTCTGTCCCAAGGCCTTCTGGTATATTCAGTTTCACTGAGAAGATAGAAGTCTGGTTTTTCTACCTGTTTTTGTTTTTGTTTTTTCCTTTTTTCTTTTCAACTCCATGTAGTTAGATCACAAGTAAAACATGCACATGGGGATCTGAGAAAACAACCTAGCACAGAAGCTCCAATAATGGGCTCCAAGTGATTCAGTACTTAACTCAAACTGTCGTGAATGGCGTCCACGCCCTTCTTCTCACATGGACAACTGGCCCTGCACTGGCTTTTCCACTCACTGGTTTCTCCCACTAGCTCTCAGCAACATCTGGGATACCAGTAATAGGTTTGCGCTGCTTTCTGGCTTTCATTTATTCAAAAGAATTCCCACTGTCTCTTTAAAACAAGACTGAATTATTTTTGAATAGTTCACTGGCATCTAAACACAACTTTGTCTCCATAAGAAGAGAAATCAAAAAAGTGGGATCTATTAAGCCCTGTTCTGTTTCTATCCTGTTAGTCAAGTTTGCTATAAGTCAATGATTGCTTCGTTGTTTTTAATATTGCTAGTCATATCTGAGCTATGCATCATGACATGTAATACTCAAAATTTTCACAAAAGTAGAAAAATTTCATTAAGCTTTTATATTTTTTAATCTTTTAACTTTAAAAACTGAATATGTATATATATATATGGAATATAGAATATATATCTATTAAGAACTACTGAGCCAAACTTGTATTCCCCAAATGTCTTTCAGTGTGGGTCCTTCCACTGGAGCCTGGTTAATCTACCAAGAATCTCATCCTTAAATGAGACTGACTTTTCCAGCAGTTATTGGATGTCAAAAGTTCCTTAGATAGGGTTGAGGTTTCTTATCCACTTACACATGTCCATGCTGGGATTTTCAGTGGTTTGAGGTTACAGGGGACTTGTGCATGACGTCAGTGCCGTGAGCTCAATGAATAACTGCCTAGCTACCTGGAAAGCACTGTTTCTTGTCATCTACCACCTCTGCTCTTGCAGTCTTGCCACCCCTCTTCCTCAATGATCTGGGGGAGGAACAGTTAACACTAAAGGCCTTTAGAGAAACCCATATGGAAACCTACTACTACAGAAGCTTCTTAAAGTATACATATACAGAATAAAAGAGAGATTAAAAGCAGTTACCTTAAAACCGGAGTCACTGCCTCTACTAGACACTATAGGCTAGCAAAGTAAAAGCCTAATGCCAGGAATGAACGCCCTCTTTTGAAGCTGTTGACCAAGGATCCCCCAAACTGCTGGCCATTGCTCCTGTTCTCTCTTACCCACAGGAACTTGATGGTAAGACATCATTGCTAAAGATACTACACACATTAGTAAAGAACAAAAAAGAAGAACTCTAGCTGGTGTTGACTTCAAAGCTTCAGCTCCACTGGCTGGCTTTCACAGTGCTGGAAGATGTTATGCATGTGACTGGAAGAGAGGATCAACCATCAACCTTACCCAGTTGGGAATCTGGTAAGCTGACTGGTCTGGCAAGATATGCCCATTGCTGCAACAGTGGCACAAATACTATAGGAGTAACCAACCACTTTCTGGTTGGATGTAAGATTCACTTATAAAATGGGAGCCCATATTTGATTTTGATGGCAGGTCAAGTAACCTGTGACTAGACAGGCCACATGGCAAAGGGGAGAGCCTAATATTATTATTCTGCTAAATATAGTATTAAACTGACTCTTAATGAGTCATGTTATAGCTGTAGATTAATGCATCTCTTAACTGTCATGAGAGAACTTCCTTATACAGCAGATGGTGATTAACACAGATAATCACAACTGGCCAACATGCAGAGAATAAGGGGCTGTAGACTACATATCCTTGAATATACCTATATCAAACTGTTATCAAACCTATATCAAACTTCCATCTCTCAATGTTCATTAGGCTAATTGTAATATGATGCTTAATCTTCTGGTTGGATAAAGAGAAGCTACCCTCAGGTATTTTGGCTTTTTTTTTTTAATGTGAACCTTTTCATTATTTTTCTATAAAAAGCTCTACTGAAATAATTATATAATGACTTGTAGTTGTAAGAAATAATTGATTCTTTGTATATTTCCATTTAAAATAATATAACATCACAAAGCATTTATTGTTTTTATTTTATGTGAATTAGTGTTTTGTCTGTATTTATCTAAGTGCATGACATGCATGTAATGCCCAGAGAGGCCAGAAGAGGGAATGCGATCATCTGAAACCAGAGTTATGGAGAGTTGTTAGCCACCTTGTAGGTGCTGGGAACTTAACCCAGGTCCTCTGAAAGAGAGGTCAGTGCCCTTAACTGTTGAGTCATCTCCTCAGCTCCAACACCACAAATCATAACGTGAATACAATCTGATCACATTCAGATTTCCCTTGTTATACTTGTATTCAGTGATAATTGTCAATCAAATATAAAATCAGATACAAAGGAGAGCAAGCAAAAATGCCCAGGGTGTGGGGAGGAAAGAAGACAAGACTTCATGTTTCTTGAGGTGAACCTTTGGGTGGGAAACACAGAGGTAGGGTACTGGTCAACATTCCAAGTTCAATCCTCTCCCTTGCTGAAAGCATCTGAGGAGAGGTAAAGCTGGAGTTAGGGAAGTGAGCCAGCTTGGATTTGCTTTCACTGTTCTAGAATTCCTGCAGCTCTTGGCATTGTGTAACAGGTCCTTTCTGGGGTTTGAACTTACAAAAAAATATTCATGTCCAACTTTTTAGACTATTCTTTAAGTTGTTATAATTTACTCTCAATGACAGCCATAAGGGATTAAGCAGCTAATGGTTATGCACCCACAAACCATGTTTTGCATTTCCTAATTGTGTTTCTCACTCACATAAGAAAATACATTAATCTTGATTTAAAATTCATTTTTCTTTGTTGACCTCGGAGTCTGTTTAAGGTCTGCTACCTTTCCAGCCAATTTTTCCATCATTTTCACAAATTACTTTTCCTTAAAAATATCAAATGAGAAAATTACATTTATTACAAAAGATGCGTTCATAAAGCTTCTAGCCAGACAGACATCTTAAGGAACGGATGAAGAAAGTTTATATAGTTTCGGGAACTTCTTTTGAAAGGATCTTATCTAAACTCTGTTTTTCAGAAATCAAGGGAAAACAAATGTATTGAAATAAGAACTTTTAGTGGGTTTTAATCAGTTGAATTTATAATAATTTAAATTCAATGTGTTAGCATTTCATTAATGGAATGAAGCATTTGCCTCCCCCTAAGCATACTGATTCATTATTCATGTCCTTTCTATTTAGGTAATCTTCTACAAACACACACACACACACACACACACACACACACACACACACTCACACACACTCTAGTAGCTATAAATCAACATGTAAAATAGTTCTAAGGGACCAAATCTCTGATAAGCAAACATGGTCACTGAGGGACAATAAAGATGGCAGACCTCTGCCTTCTTTTGGTATGAAACAAAGGCCTCAGGGCTCCCAGTGTAGTCATCAGAATTATCTTTCAGGTCAACTAGTTCAAATCAGATAAGATCAACACCTCTGAAGTCATCAGCCTATCAGTCTGTTCTTCTTTGTTTAAACTGACCAATCCAAAATCAAGGAAGGGGGAAGGGATAATTACTAAAAGACTTTTCAAAGGCTCAAGTCCTCCTCTGAGCTTCAGATTCATGGTGTTTGAATTCCACTCTGCCTTGTAGAAAGCTTTATTTCTCTGTGTCTGTGTGTGTATGGATGTGTGGTTCTTTACCTTTAAATAAAAGTTTTTTGGCTTCTTGCTCTCTGCTTGTCTGAGATTTTTCCTGCTTTTTAATTCTTTAAGAGGTCGAAGAAAATAATCTAACCATAGATGGTGACCAACCTTACCCCTAGACTGAAAACAGAACTGAAACATAATCACTGGTCATCCTTTAAGAGCGTTTAAGCTAATTTAAAAGCTAATAAATTTCTAGGGAAAAGAGAAAGAAGTCATTTCCATTTCAAAAGGAAAAATTGCTAAAGAAAAATTTTAAGTCCAACATCTACGCAGTGATGTAAAATATCATTTTGAATAGTCCAAGTATGATTTCTTTTTCTAGATGTTAAAAATTTCCAGTTACACTGCCTTATAACTAAAACTATTTTTATAGCTACTTTCATTACTTAGGCACATTTAAGACATGGTATGCTTTAAAACACTGGGATCAGTTTTGTTTTTACTTATTCATATGAAAAATAGTCTGAAAAGTTTTGGGGGTTTTCTTCTGTTTAATTGTTTCTATCTTCCCCTCCAGTAATAAGACAATTTCTCAGAAAGTCATAAAGTGATTGTTGCTTTGTTTCCTTTTGGTATCAACTGAACAGCTCCTCAAAATAAAAAAGAAAAAGAAAATTAAAGATTTATCTGTGACTAGAATAAGAATATTGGTGAGAACATTGTTTGAACATCAAATAATAGGTGAGAAAGGAAAATTCATACAGAAAATAATTATGGATTCCTACTTTGTTAAAGTCTCCAATCTGGATTGTCTCAAAGTGACAATATCATGTAGCCAATGAGTGGCCTTCCAGCCTACACATTTCCTGTGCTCTTGTGCTCTTCTTCCTTTTCCTTTCTTGTTTTTCTTATTTTTCTTCCCCTTCACTCATGTGCTTATGTTTTAGAGTACACAAAGAATTTATAACCATTTAAAAGACTTGGTGACCATCACCCAAAGTCCTGCGCCACCCATTGCATACGATGAGAAAAGGATTTTGTAATGCAAAGGAAATTGAAGCTACAAATGCGGCTTTCTATAAAACGGAGCAGTTTTCCTATGAAATGAAATTTAGACACTAGAATGGCAAAGATGTGAGGTGCTGCACAAAACAAAAATATTCAAGGTTTTTAAATTTAATTGATGAATACAAACTGTAAGTAGAAGTGGTTTGCAACATGCTTTGTATGTATGTTGATCAAACTAATTTACATATCTATCACCACACACACTTAGATGTACTTAGATGTGACAGACTCCTTTAAAACCTACTCTTCACAATTTTCTAGTGTGCAGCAAGAATAAACTATACTCACCATACTGCACAACCTGTCTCCCAGACTGAGTCATCCTATTGAACTGAACTTCACATTCTTTGATCCATGCCCCTAGTCACTGGTAGCATTAGCGCTATGCTCTGATTCTCTGAGTTTAGCTTTTCTAGACTGCACAAAGCAATGAGATCAAGTGGTAGTAGCTGTCTTTGTGCTGTTCCGAGCTTATATCAGTTAACGACCATCCTTTACATGCAAACGACAGGAGAGTCTTTTAAAAACTCCATTATGTCTATATACCATACATTCATTATCCTTTCACCTATTAACATCTCATCTATTCTGAATTTTCGGTGTAAAGAGCTTCTGAAACACCACGAATCAATATTTTACCACTCCTATTGAGACAGTGAAAGGTTCCTGGTTCAACAATCAAGAGGCTGCTAAAGCTGCCCAGGCAATACTAGTTATTCCTGGTCCTGATCCTTTAGACCTCATCTACAGAGAAGACACAAAGCAGAAACAGGCACTTACAACCTCTACGGTCCTCAGGGATTTTTAATACTTCTAATAATTTACTTCATTATATTCTAGATTTACTTTGGAGTCTCAAGAAGGTAAGAATAAGGCTGCTCTTCAAAGGTTCTTCAAGATTCCTGATCAGTCCAAGATTCCACCTTTCCACCCTCAGCACACTCACAACCCTAACATAAAAGAGTGAACTGAGACATTAGAGATGTAAGGACTGCAAAGAATGAGGTGGTTGACAAAAGCAGAAGGTAAGGAAATTATAGCACCAGCCAAGGTTCATTTTCAAGACAGCATCACAGATGGTTCTTTTCAAGAGCAGAGAGTAAGCCTCTTTAGAAAACAACAGGCTAAAAGGGGGCATTGGGTACAAGTATCCACTCAGTGTTATGAGCCGTTTATTGTCTTAAATTCAAAACCCTATATGAAGATATGTGGTCTTATTATGGGGTCTTATCTTAGCTCAATTTGAGACGATGAATATTAAAAACAAGAGAGCTAATATATAGCATTTCCTACACACTAAAATTCGAGATGCTTTACATATTAAGTCAATAAATTATTAGAGCAAGGAAGTGAGATGGTTATTAATTATAATCTCCTATTTTATAGATTAGGAAACTGAGAGATATATTAAATGAACTTCCCCACAGTCCCTCAGCAATGAATAGAAGAGCCATAATTCAAATGCAGTCCAAATAACTCTCCTATTCACAATTTCAACTGTCACACTATCTGTCTTTCAAGAAGTTCAGTCTCCGGTCTAGAGCCTGTCTTCTCTGTCCCTAGCCATGGTCTTAATAATGTTAATGTTTATTAGAGAATGTCTGAATATTTTCCTCAGCCTATCAAAACCCAATGCAGAGCAGCACCACTCTCCTCAGCTTCTACTTTCTCCACAGCAGTGTTCAGATTCTGAACACGGTCAGTTGTTGAGACATGTGGGCCTTACAGTCCAGTGACACATGCCTAACGGTCGACATATTCTGCTGAATGGCAGTCTTGACTTGATCATGCAATATTGAGCTACAGGTATGCGAATGCCTAGAGGAGGCAGAGATGACAGAGAATGAGGCAGAATGATCTTAAGGTTATTTGAAGAAGCGACGGGAACTGTGAGAGCTCTTAATTGCACAATTGTACAAAGGTTCAATTTGTCATTGATCATCTCAAAACAGTGGAAAGTAAAATGGAACAAAGAATTTTAAACATTCTGAATTAAAGGCCAGGCATAGCTCTCACCTCTCATACATTTTAAAGACTTTCACTTTAATATAGAAAATAGTTCAAGTTAAGGGAAAATGCTCTTCTTGTTACTCTGTAGTTTGTGATCTCTGAGGACAGGTGTACAGTTAGTTCCAGCATCTTTTCCAAGTCCCACACCACCTGGTGAGTGCATGCTGGACCTTTAAAAATGTCTCCAACTATGCAATTTCACAGAACCAGATTTAAGCACAAACATGACTTCTGGTCCAAAGAAATCTAACATAGACATAAATTCAAAGGTAACTACTGACCCAAAGCCATCTAAAAACAATTAAGGTCAATATGAAACAACGAAAGCCCCAGGCCAATCACGCACCTTTCAGCATTTGTGATAATTAACCCAGCTACTGAATTAAAAGTCCCAATCTTCCCTATTACTACATTAAAAAAAAAACAAAACAACAAATAAAACCAACCAACAAACAAGCTGAAAGTCACGAATGACTATAACTTTGCAGGTTAGAAAAATTCACGGAGGAAGAAATAACTGGGTTACTCAGAAACCCATTAAGATGATAGCAGACATTTTTGTGTTTATCTGTGAGGTATACATATAATTGCATTTCTCCTTTTTATAATTATCTCAGCAGGCCATCCAGAGGTAGCTATCAAAAGGTGAAGAGGAAGAAAAATACACACCAAAAATGAGAAGCAGCAACCTGACACACACCAGCCATCACAGGACGTAGGAGACAAAGGACATACAAATTCTAGGCAAATTTGGGCTGTTTACTGAGATACTCTCAAACACAATTTTTTAAAAATAAGGAAACAAGAACAGAAAACCAAAAAATGGAAAAGAAAGAAACAGAAAAAGGCAGGAAAAAAAAATAAAGATTAACAAACACTGAAAACCAAATGGTTCCAAGAAAACCCTTTTCTTATCGAATTTGATAAACACCATTCCTATTATATTAAAATGAGCATGTTATTCTTGAACAGGTTAAGTGGCAGAGGGTTACTCAAAAGAGAATGCACATTTCATGTGAAGATCTCCACATTAAATGCCATTATTACTTGCAGAGTTCACTGGATTCTTCCCATAGCACAGAACGAATACTATAATATACACACCTCTCCTGATGTTTATAAGCATAACTACAACTGCATAACTCCAACAACCGTCAAGCCGACTATTGTCCGGACACATAAAAAACCACGCTTCCCCAGGTGTACAGCAGCTTGGGTACACTATACATTGTCTAAAACATTGGGTCTTAGACAGCTCCACCAAACATGCCTTAATTCCCCAATAATACCTGCAGCCAGGTGGGTTTCCAAAAAACTCCTGCTAACATCTAAATGCTAAGTATTTTCCCATCCATTTTCCCTTCTCACATAGTGAATAAAAGCCTCAAAAATCTTATCAGACAGACTCTATGAGTTTCCTCCCTAATACCACCAAACGTTAACAACAAAAAAAAATTAACATTGCTGCTTCCGAGGGGTATACATCACACACTCATCATGTCACAATCCTGCACCCTTGGCTTTCCATTCTCATTTGAAAATGTACCTTCAGAAATGCCAGCAGTTACTCAATGAGAAGACCTTTAAAAATATCTTCCGACAAAGTAAACTAAGCCACTTTCACTCTTTCATTTCCCACAGAGTAACTTTTTAAATTGAAAAGTTACAATTAATTTAAAATCAGTAAGATTTAGAATCTGACAGTTCTCATACTGCTGTAGTTAATGTCTTCTTTCATTGTCTATAATGTATATGTCTTTTTAAATCTGGCAGGACTCCACAGTTTACAAGTTCTATAGGACTGGTAGTATGACTTTGCGGTAAAGCCTTAGCTTGGCATGTATGATAAAAATTAAATAGACTCAAAGCCGTAATAAAAGATTTGTCTTTCAATAAATATATTTCCATCTTACAGCATGATTTGAATGTGTCACCACTTTAGGAACACTGAAAGTGACTGATTCCAAAAGAAAGCTATGTATACCAAGTTTTAATGGAAAGACTACAATCAAATAGGGATCTATAAGAAGTTTATTCTCCACATACACATCCTATGCCCCGATCCTAAAATATGTATTTCCATATCAATTATTATTTAGTTAGTATCTGATCAAATACACTGATTTATAATGTTGTAGAATCTGTGAATTTCAAAGTTGACTTTGCTATCTCTTTGAAAATAATCTGATAAAAATATGCTGATCATTACCAATAACAAAACCAACTGCAATTAATTTACTTACTTCACAATTGCTTAGGCTTTAATCTATTTCCAGAAGCACCCGAGTGACTCAGACAGTGGACAGAAATTCAACTAATTTCATTAGTCTAAAAAATGCTTTTCCAATGTTCCTATGCCTCTGTGACCTTTCTCAAATTCTGACAGTTTGCTTACAAAATACACCACATAAAAACTGCCTGCTAACTGCTGGTCTACGCAATTATTTCATAATACTGTGTCTCATTATTACTGACTAGATGTGGACTGTTAGACATCAACTTAAGGGAATTTGTAGTCTGAAGCATCAAGAACAAAGCTTAATAGAAATATCATCAGCAAAACCAAAACAAGAAGCTTAACTACTTAATAGCTCATTCCCTTATTTTTAATTAACAAGTAAGTCTATTTGAAAAGTTGGCAGTGCAGTGCTTACTTTCAGAAGATCCTTGGAGAAATCCACACCCTCGTTTACCCCTTGGAGATTTGTAATGAACTCTTGGCAGGTCATCTTCTTTCCAATGTTCTGTAATAGAGGAAAATACATCATAATGACATTTATTGAATTAAGAATAATTCTTCAAGATGTGGATAGGCTGTAGATAAGCAGAGACAATAACTGATTTGGTTTTTGAATGCATGATTATATATGCCCATATACATGTATAGACACATATGATACAATTTAATACCTAAGAAAGAAGAAAGGCTTTTTTATGCTTTTACAACTATAGTATGGTATAAAATAGCAAAACTATGTTAAATCTTTAACATAAAAATCTGGGGGACTGATATCGCATTTATAAAGGAATATATAATGTAAGTTTTAATTTAAAAAGATGTATTAGAGCCAGGTATGAAGGAGCACACCTTTAATCCCAGCACTTGGGAGTCAGAGGCAGTGGATCTCTGTGAGATTGAGACCACCTTGATCTACAGAGTTCTAGGCCACCTGCGGTTATAGGGACACCCGGTCTCCAAAAAACAAACATGGATTAAAATGGCATTTCTGAGGTGAACTGGTATTGATTTGTCTTTCCTATGTATTTTATCTATTCTTACTTTGAATACAACAAGATAGAAAATAACTTCTGGTAAGAAACACAAGAATTTATATTTATAATAATAGGAAGAGCCAGAGTAGTAACATTATTTTGAACTGGCTGCCTGAACCCCACTTCTCACAGCAACTTGAATGGAGCAAATGTCACTGTGCATGCAATGGCTTGCCTTTGATAGTGAACCTCTAAGCCTTGGGAAAGGGGGTGTTTGGTAATATACAAAAGCACGTCTGCCCCTTCCATCTAGAGGAAGGCAAGACCTCCCTCTTCCAAGGTGAAAAGCAAACCACACTATGGTTTCACTCCAAAGTCATTTTATCTTTCAAATCTGCTTATTCCAGAAATGATCTTAAACATATACAGAACCAAGGTAACCAAAATACACAAAATGAAAACAGAAACAAAACAGAGACCCACAGAGAATTATCTACTAGCATGATTCTAAGATAATCTAAGGGTAATAAATTTTAACTGAAAGAAACCACAAAATACAACAGAATTAGATGATATGAGCACCCAAAAGAGAAATGATATATAAAACAATGACTAAGAAAACCCCAAAATTTGGTACCACAGAGAATCACCTCTTAGGCTTGCTCCAACCAACAACCAGGTACTGCCAGTCATGAAGGATTCTGAAGTGTAATCTGGATGCCAAAGGCAATCTGACACATGCAGGACAGGGATTCAGAATGCAGAGAAGTGGCAGGGAGGGGACATCTCTAGCAAAATGTAGTCACATTAACCAAACGTGCACTAACATACTCTTGGACACATTTTTACAAACAAAGGCATGATTTCCAAAGCTATTCTATTGATTCATAAATGACCAAGATCTGAGCAACAGTATTCAAGATGCCTCAAGCAGCAGGCTCCTAGAGATTAAAAGTGTATGGTCCTCACCAATAGCTTTAAAGCAATACACGACCTCAATATCAAATACACACAGCTGCCTGAGCTCTGCCTTTTTCTTCCGAGTAATTGTTCGACACCTTCCCTTCCACAGCGGCCTTCCTCCTACCCTATAAAATAAAACCCATCTCACCCAGGCTATCTAATATTTGCAGTGAAAGTGCCAAGGCTGTTTTGTTAAAAACCTTGCCTCTTCTATCAGTAAGTAGGCACAGATTCCAAACAAAAGACTGGATGAACGATGTGACACTAGGAACAGGCTTTGCCAGACAATGCATTCAGTAGTTCTTTCCCGCAAATTAAGTCTGCATTTTCTGTGGTTTTGAGAAATTTCTATTCAAAGCACAGAAAGGAACTTTTAATAAAAATTACGTTTTGCAAGGATCTACTGAAAAAAACAAAAAACTCAATTTTTTATGATCCTTTTCAAGTGTATTAGGTAAAATAAGTTGCCTCCCAGGTATGATCAAGTCATTTGATATGACATGTTCTGAGCACATCAGAAGATAAAGACTCAGTAAGTAACTAATTCTTTTCTTTAAACAAAAAACCTGAAAAACCCAACATAATTATTAATTAAAAGTGTTTTCAATGTAGGACCTGAGAAGTTAAAATTATCATTAAGAATTTTTTATTTTTAATTTATTTTTATCTTATATGTATGAGTGTTTTGTTTGCATGTATGAAAGTGCATTCAAGTTGTGCCAGAAGATGACATTAGACCGTCTGGAAGTGGAATTCCAAACAATCCTTAGCTGCCATGAGGGTGCTGTGAACTGAACTTGGATCCTCTTCAAGAGTATCTAGTTCTCCTAACCACTGAGACATCTCTTCAGTACTGATTATTTGAGTTTTAACTAGCTAACAGAAATGTAAAACATTTTAAAATATAAAATTTATGAATGCAAATTTTCATTTCAATTTATAAATTTTTTGTTATTAGAACTGAATTATGATGAAAACATAAACCCTTTGGAATATGAAAGCGTAAGTCATGAGGGAACCCTTACAGAGAAGCAGGCCCAAACCGGAAGCACAAAGAGAAACAAATGAAATAGAACAGCGATTCTTTGGTTTGAACCAAGTAAAGTGATGACTTTCTGGAAAGGATAGAGGTGCAAACTTTTAATCCTAGCACTCAGAAGGCAGAGGCAAGCAAATCACTGTGAGACTGAAGCCAGTCTGGTCTATATAGTGAGTTCCAGGTCAGTTGGGGCTATAGGGAAACTGTCTCAGAAAAGATTTTAAAAAGTATGATTCAAGAGATGATTAAAAAAAAAAATTCAAACTGAACAGTAGTAAGAAATTGATTCCAGATCTCGTGAAGGACTCTAAGGGGTTTGGTCTTCAGTGAAGGCAGTAACTGAAATAGGAAGAGCAGGAAAACTGGAATTAGAGGGAGATTCAGCGGACGGAATCAAGACAAAACTATGGAGACAGGAACTGTTCTTATTTATGACAGAACAAGAAAGAAGTTTCCAGAGATGAATGCTACTGCTTGTGATGATGTTGTAATACTGCTGAAATGGCAACCAAGTTTTAGAATACTACTTCATGTACTGTCCATCAGTGGCAGGGTGCTTTAGTTTCATTCTGCTCTTGCTATAAACACCACCAAGCATAACCTGGGAGAGGAAAATGTTTATTTTATCTTACACTTGTAGGCCGCAGTCCATCACTGACGGAGGTCAGGACAGACACTGGGGGCAAGCACGTGAAGCCGAGACAGTGGAGGAATGCTGGCTTGTTCTCTGGCTCTGGCTCATGCTCACAAGCTCATGCTTCACTAGCTTTTGTACACCGCCCAGGACCACCTGCCTAGGGCTGGTGCTGCCCGTGATGGGATGGCCTCATGCATGGACATGCCCACATGCCATTCTGATCGAGGCAATTCCACACTTGAAGGTTTCCTCTCATAGGAGGCTGGGCTAGTGAAGTTGAAAATTAAAGCTAAACAGGACACAGGCGTTGAAAAGACTGACTCAAACTCTGAAAAGTTCTACTATAGCTAAAAGACTATCAAACAGCACTGCACCCTGCAGAGAAACTGTTCATGAAAAGAGCCAATCTTCATTATACTTCATCTTCCTCTTATTGCAAAGAATTGCCACAGCCACATCAAACCTTAGCAACACCACCCTTATCAGTAGACAGCCATCAACAGAGACAAGATTGAACCAGCAAGACTGTGACTAACTGAAGGCTAATAGATTATTTCTGTTTCCTAATAGGTTAGATTGTTGATTTGAGATCATTCTACCTTTTTGAATATAGGTATACAGGACAAATTTGCTACATAGCTCTTCTAGGACAGGAGTGCGTGTGGGGGGGGGGGTGTTCATTCATTTTATCCCAAAGTGCTTCTCAATTTCACTTGTGAAATTCTTCTATTTATTTAGGAAAATACTGTTTAACTAACTTCCACAAATTTTATTCTGTTCTTTATTTCATTCCATTGTATATAGAGAACATATTTTGTGTATTTTCATTTTTTTGCATTTGCTAAGACTTATATTGCCCTATTCTTTACAAAATTCAAGGATATACTAATAATTATTCCTTGTTTTATAGAACAGTACACAGATACAGATACAAATACACAGAAAAAATACATAGGGTGAGTCACAAAGGTTCTCAAACACAAAGGCTGCTGTCCCTTGTGGGGCTGGGATATCCCTTCTTGGCACATGGCAGTCTGTACCATTCTGGAAGGTCTCTGAATAATGTTTTTATATCTTGGCTTTGTGTATGTCTTTCCTTGTCTGTTGCTGTCTGTTATTTCTTTTCAGAGACAACACAGCTTAAGGAAAAGTGAGGAAGACCTTCCTGAGAGTGGGAGAGAATATCTCATTTGGGTTTTAATGGCACTTTTATCATTACAGTCATGATTAAATCACTGGCCACCAGCAGCAATTCCATCTCCAGCTTTTCTTCTCTCCTACAGGCAGGGTACAGGACTATGGGGAAAGGATGAAGGTTTCAGTCCTCTAATCAAAGGCCAGTTCCCTTGGCAACCAATCCCATTCTGAGGATACCCAGTAGGCCACTAAGAGTTTCCTCCTTCAAATAATAATCACCCCAGTCACCAAGAAAATCCCAAGGGATTAAGAGCTCTATGTCAGAAATCTCCTCTCACTCAGAAAATCACAAAGGTGCTCTCTATCAGTGGCTGGAGGTAAAAGCCAAACAGAACAAAAGTTTCTCCTGGGTCTGCTATCAGTAATAGTGTATCTATAAAGGTTCTTCTATGCTATGCCACGAAACAGGGGCAGAAACCAAATGGTATTTCTTCTTTTATCACAACGCCTCAAATACTATACTGATTACGACTGTTAGACTATATTGCCAGAGACATTTATCATTATAAAATATCCTACTTTGTCTCCAGTAAAAAGCATTATCTTGAAGTAACCACCTCAGTTTATTACTGTTAGACCCCATATATGATACTTATTCCCATTCCATTACTTTCAATCTATTTGTCTCTAAATCTAAAATGTGTCTCTTGTAGAAGATACATAGTTGGAAGTTACTACATTTTTATAACTTTGTCAATACCAATGTCTGGCATCCACAGGGACAGCTTCCAATGATTACTCTTTCTTACCTTGGATAGAACATACTTTCTCATTTCTTTGTAAGTCCTTTTTTTATTTTTTATCTGAAAGCTCAAGATTTCAAATAGTTTGTCAATCCCGTATATCTGATTCCTTCCCCTCGGTAGTTACTATCACTGGTTTGTTTAGTAGCCTTGTCTGAACGAATTCCTGAAATTAAAGGAAATCTCTGTCTAGTCAACAGCAACCACTGAGCTAACTGAGCAGGGAATTTTCCAGTCCGCTTTGGGGCATGATGAGGCAAGCTTTCAATGCTCCAGCAGGTGGTTCACTGCCAGTCTTCTCCAGGACTCTGACCTGTGAGACATTTCAGGGTTGGAGAGAGGTTGAACACCAAGACCCTCTGCAGGTCTTTCTTTCTTGGGCATGTACACAAGAGCTTCTAGGTGGAAGAGGATGTCGGAACTTATCAACGTTCCATTTGTATATCATTATCCCTAGATTTTCCTTCTACATATTTGGGTCCATCTCTTTGTCACAACTCATCACCACCTAAGGAAATAATGATATTCCACAACTGCCACAAGTTCTTTTGCAAGTTGCAGGATTGAGTAGACGGACACACCAAACAATAACAATTCTCTAGAAATGGGGCTGCTTTGGGAGCACTCCAACTGCTGCCCCAGTGGGCACTCACCTTCTGATTCTACAGCTTCTGTGATTTGTTAAGGCAGCTGGTTCTGAAGGTCGGTTCTAACAAAGCTGAGGACTTGGAATGGTAATATGGCAGGCAGGCAAAAACCTGTACAAAGCTTGTTTTGCCAATAGGCATTTTCATTTATTTTTCCATTGAATACACTCAAGATTGGTACGAGTCTATGGTTAACTTCCAGTCCGGGAGATGGTGACTGTTTCTGCCAGTGTCACCACTCCTGAACTGGAGATTCCCTAAAGCCCTCACTTTGCATTCTGTGTTTTCCTCCACTCGAATACTTAGACTCTAATGCAAGTCTATTTTTAATATCAATATTTAACGCCCACATAAAATTTTTATTTTTGCAATTGGAACTAATAAAAATAGATGTTGGCATTAAAATGGAAGCAGGTACTATATAATGGTTTGGACATTCTTTTAGGAGATTCATGAGCAAAATTTCTAAATTTCTAAAGGCCACTGAGTCAGCCAGGCATGGTGGCACAAGCCTATAATCTCAGCACTTGGGTAGTGGAGACCGGAAGATCAGGAGGAGACCAGAAGGTCAGAAGTTCAAGGCCAGTCTCAGGTACACAGGAAGATCCAGACCACAGGATACCTTGTCTCAAATAACAAAAATAGCAACAGTAACTACTGGGTCAAAAATATTTTCTCAGAACACTATGAATCTCTATTGCAAGAGAATAAAACTTTCATGGTTTTAGGAGATCCCAGTATGCTTTCTAACACTTTAGAACAACAGTAAAGTCTGTGGAGCTATTTGGATTGTTTAGAAAGAAAAAAAATCACACTTCGCTCTAACTCCAGATTTACTTTGGTTGCTCTTTTAGCAGCACCTCTGTTATTCTTTCGGGCCATGACCACAGCACTACCTACTCTGTAATAGAGATGTCCACTGGACACACCCTCAGACTTGGAAACTGTAAGTGGGAATGGCCCGCAGACACCTGCAAGTTCTTCATCATTTCAAAACCCATCTAAACTTCCATGGAAAGAAAATATGTTGAGGAAAACACTGTACTAAACATTATAAGTAATACAGAGAATATCTGAATCTTTAGAGAATCATATGGGGAGATGTGTATAAGCAAAATGAGAATTCTATCATTTCTATAAGGAACTAGAGCAGCAAGATTTTGTTATATTTGGGACTAGAACTAATCTGCTGATGCTAAGGGGTGACTGTGCCTTGGGTTACACAGTACAGAAGCACTGTGCAATCACAAGGGTTACTGTGTGTCAATTTGTATTACCAATGCAGAGAATAAATTCAGTAAGACACATGACTCTCTGAGACAAAGAAGTTCAACTACCTCTTGAAGAACTGCTGAGCTGAAGTTGGTTCTATCTGTCCTTTGTTTTCCTCTGTCTTACTGGTAATTCTTCTAGGAAAGGTTTAGAGAAAAAGGTGAAGGGTAACAATCAGTTCCTTTACATTCTTACTGACATATGAGTTTAAACATTCACCTTCCTACTATTTTTAATGGTGAGTAAAAGGAAAATGAAGACTTCATCATAAAAATCGTTCTTATAAATATATTTATATAAATATAAATGTTCTTATTGTCATATCAAGTAATATCAGTTCTGAAATAGGATTATTCAAGCAAACACTGTTTACTAATATAAAGCTAATTTTAATGACTGATTTTGCATCTCAAGAGTTGTTAGATTTCAGAAATGCTTGCACACTGTCACGTTCTATTCATTCTCTTCCCAAATTGACTCATAACTTTGAAGAAGAGTAGGGCTTTTTAAAACAAGGGCTGGCTATCTGCATGCCAATATAAAGTATGTTAACATATTCTGAGTTCCTTTTCATGAGGTCAGCAAATCTTGGAGACTTGAAAATGACTTCTGATGCAATCAGAGACACAGAAATGGTACCTCAAATAGTGCAATATTTTTACTCAAGTCTGAAGTGCCCATGCATATGCCTGTCTTGGAAATCAGGAAGCACTTTAATCAAACCCTGGAAAGACTGACAATAGACAAAATGGAAATACCACAAAAAACTAAGAATTGTATTTGAAATCTCCAAAATACTTCATAGGTCCAAAGCTTAAAGGTTTAGTTAATTAAGGTATTATCATTAAAAACAAAATAAAATAGTAAAATAACCTTATTACTAGGGAGTCATATCCCCAGATAACCTAAAGACCATTCTCTGCACAGAATGTACTGCCACTTAAAATCTATTTCTTTTTCCATTAAAGATTTGTTTTTAGGGAAAAAGAACTATGGCTCAGCACTTCAGAGTGCTTCTTGCTCTTCCAGGGACCCAAGTTCGAGTCCCAGCACTCACAGGATAGCTTAGAACTGTTCCAGTTCCAGGGGATCTGATTCTACTTTTGGCCTCTGTGGGCACAGCACACACATGGTACACTTACATACATGCAGGCAAAACACACAAAAAATATATATTTATAAATTTATAATATAAATATAAATTTATATATCTGTGTTTGTGATGGTGTCCATGGGGGGCAGAAGAGGGCATTGGCTCTGGATGTGACAGGTGGTTGTGAGCTTCCTGATATGGGTGCTGTGAACTGAATTTGGATCACCTGGAAGGACAGGTACCCTTTTAACTGCTGAGCACTTATATATATAAGGCTTATATGCATATATATATATATATAAATATATATATATATATATTTAATTTTGGTCCTTTTGAGATAGGGTCTTCCTGTAGCCTCGTCTGACCTGGAACTTGCTATGTAGACCAGGCTGACCTCAATCCCACAGAGATCTGCCTGCCTCTGCTTTCTAAGTGCTGGGATTAAAGGCATGTACCACCACCACCATGCCCAGCTTCCAGATATCTTAAAATATTTTAAATTTATTTTTATTTTATGTGTATGAGTGTTTTGCCTGCATGTGTGTAAATGTACCTGTGCCGTGGAATGTTCACTGACAACAAGAGAGTTTCAGATAGCCTGGAACTGGAGTTATGCACAGTTGTTAATCGCCACGTGGATGCTGGGAACCAAATCCGGATCTTCTTCGAGAGCAATCAGTGCTCTTAACCACTGAACCATCTGTCCAGACCCTCTAGATATCTTTTAAAGTCACATTTAATGCCTCTTTGAGGAGAATTCTTTAGATCATTTTTTTTCTAAATAGATGAATTTAAATGTTTTTAAACATTCTTGGTTCAGTCTTTAAATGAAGAGGTTATTCTAAATCTCACTTAATTATGATAAGAGAGGAACATTCAAAGTGAAGGTTTTAAAGGAAATAAATAGACCAATTCTAAAAATTCCTATAAATTCTGAGACAGTTAATATTTTACACCTTGACGACCAGATGTTCTGTTACAACTGCTCAATATTGTCATTACTGTGTAAAAGATTAAAACTAGTAGGTGTGGTTATGTTCCAATAAAACCTGATTTACAAAAAATAGAACCCAGATAGGTGATTAATATTTTGCCCATCCTTGACCTACTACAAACTAGCAAGCACATAAATCAGGCACATAAATCATGATAGAGTTTATCTTAATTTCAGTCTTTAGCTTGGTTAATGTAATTTCTCCCACCAGCTTCCAAATGTTGTGGTTTGATGGTCACATAGGGAGAAAAATGAAGACACAGAAGACACTCCCAAGCCCTAGTTTTAAACTCAGTATGAAGCAGGCTCTTCCTAATAAATAAATGAAACCTTCTACAAAGCTCCAGTTGTAGCCTAACAATCTTAGTCCAGAGGGAGCTGGTCAAAGTCAGAGCTCCCAATTAGGTATCCACCAGCAAAGTGGGCCACAGGATATATTCCGATTCAAGTGTTGAAGAATTAAGCAGAACAATCCTAAAATTCTTCCTTGTTAATAGTATAGAGTCTGGACTTTTGAAAAAACACACTTTTGGAGAAAATAACAGCTCTCATTGCCCACTGATAAAATCCAGCTTCATAAATCCTGGGATATTACAACGCAACAGGAATACCTTCCCGTGGGACAATTCTACCTTGTCCAACGTGCTGCAACCAATGACGGGACGTGCAGGGCCGATCTGGAAATTACCCGTTCAGTGGCCTTGCTGAAAACTGCAGTCCTGCTTCTGCTTTGTCTGCTTCTCTGTCCAGGGGCTGCGCCTACGCAGGGTTGCCCTCGGGTGCCCATCTGTTGGATGCACCATAGTGGGCAAAGCAGAACCCCATGCAAACTTTCAAAGCAGGAAGCTATGATACTAAGTCCATCCTTTCAGAAGCCCCAATCATAGATTTCAATGAAGCAGTTAAAACTCAACATTAAGGATAGCTGAAAGATTAGTATGATTTTCTCTACCTCCCCTATCCCGCCACTGAAAGTGTTAAAAAAGACAGATGTATAGATTACATAAAACAGCATTTCAGTTCTGGGAACCTGTGTGAGGTTTCACTGAGGTCAAAATCTATTTTTGCAATAATTCTTAAAACGTTTACCTTTTCACACTCAACTTCTCACGAGGTATACAAGGAAGGAATTTTGGAAGCTACATGAATTTTGAAATACTGTAATAGATTAAATGCAAAGGCAGATGGGAAAATCTAGCTACCCCCTATTAAGCCTGATAGTACAAAGAATGGAAAAAACGTAAATGCTACTGTTTCCACTATGTTTACTCTCAGAAAGGGTAATTCGTGATCAAGAATTATGCTGTCCATTTGACTTTTGATTTCTATTGCATTAAGGTTACAATGAGGTACGTACGAAATACACCAAGAAAAAACACCCCTTTGGGGTCCTCAAGCATTTTAAGAGTATAAATACATTCTGATATTACAGTTAGAGAAATACTGTATGAACAAATCCTATCAGTAATTAATAGTTACTGTTGAGGAAATAAAACATATTGAACCCTATCAAAATACAGAGATTCCTAAGACATCTGTATCACATCTCCTCCCAAAGCTCAGGGATCACTGTGGAAGAGGGGGCCGAAAGACTGTAAGAGCCAATGGTGGTAAACGAATACAAGGAAACCATGTTTCCCAGACAACAGGGCGATTACACATGTGAATGCACAGGACCTGTAGCAGCATGCACAAGATTACACAAGTCCAAGCCAGATACAACACCAGCATAAAGAGGCACAGTGGAGAGACGCTCTCGCTGAGGAACTACTGGCAACTGACAACTGCTAAAAAGGGAGAGTCCATTTTCTTTAAGGCTGTGTCACACTGGGTTCGGTTGACCAGGCCCCAAGACAAAGACCCATACCCAAGAGCATTTGGGGAACACACATTAGACTTGGTAGGTCTTAAAGAAATAATAGAGGACATAAAGTGAGGGGGATCAGGGAGGTGTGGTGGACCTGAGAGGAGATGGGGGACAATGACTATGATCAAAAAACACTGTATGAAATTCACAAAAAAATGAAAACACTGTTCTTAAAATCAGCAAAACAGGGCTGGAGAAAGGGCTCGGCAATGAAGCGCATTGAGTGCTCTTGCAGAGAACCAGGGTTGGACTCCTAGCACCCAACTGGCAGCTAACAACTGTATATAATTCCAGTTCTAGGGGACTCAATGCTCTCTTCTGTCCTCTGAAGGTACTACATGACACAGGTGCACTTACATATATGCAGGCATCACACTCATACACATAAAATAAAAATAAATAAAAAAATAAAACCAACAAAACAAAACAAACATCAACAATAAAATCCCAGCTATTAAGGCCAGACAGATGGCTCAGCAGGTGAAAGTTCTTCCACACAGCACAATGATCTGAGTTCAATCCCCAAGACCAGAATGGTGACAGGAGAACCACCTCCTGCAAGTTGTCCTCTGACCTCCACACACATGCCATAGTGTGTGAACACACACACACACAGAGAGAGAGAGAGAGAGAGAGAGAGAGAGAGAGAGAGAGAGACTAAATGAGACTAAATAAAGTATATTTTTAAATACAAAGATTCAATTTTACTTTTAACTTGATCGTCCTAAACGGACTAGAATTAAGTACTGGAACAGGAGGGCTGAGTCAGCTTCTAATCTCCCTCTTCCTTCTTCCCTTCTTCCTCCCTAAGCCATTTACAAGAAGGAAGAACAAAATTCACTTAAAATTGAGTTTAACCTGCATTTCCTATCACCCCACAAACTTTGTAATGTGAAAAGCTCACAAGGCTAAGAAGAAAAGATGCTTAGTGATGGAGTAAAGTCTTAATTAGTGGTTTATCATAGAAGAAAGAAGAAGAGATAAAGCTGGGAGAGGAATACACTGGGGAGACGTGAAGGAGTGTGCTGGGAGGGAAACAAGGAAGGGAATGGTCGCATTTCACTGTACACACGTATGAAACGCAACAATAAAGAAAAAGCCAAAACAGAGCAACAGGAAGTAAAAGTGTTATGCTGATCACATTTTTTTACTGTACTCACTGCAATAAATCCAAATATTTATCCACCATTTAAATTCCTACAAAGTCAATCCAGGAATTCACTTTACAGACTGGAAAAGAAACTGATTTCAGTGCCTTTTCTCTAACTTATCTCTTCCTGCACTTTTAAGGATGAAATTGTTATAAAACCTACATGAAATTCCTTGTCTCGCTCCTCCTTTCTAATATACTATATTGAACAGGTTCTACCCTTTATTAAATTTATAACCAAAAAAACCCCACCAAACAGTCCAACTCACCACCACAACACAAGTAAAGTCATGCCCCATATGTTAAACTCTGACCACAAAGATGACACCCAGCCTTCTGTATCCCAAAGACAAAGTATCTGAAGAAGGCACACGGGAGGCAGTAAGAACTGACTCTCCTTCAGAGCCACACTCCACCTCTTCTAATTTCTGCACCTGGCAGATGGCTCCCACCAAAGCTACAGAGCACAGAAAAATGTTGATGAAACGGCTGCTGAGAGCCTCAAACCACAATATTAAATAGTGAATTCTGTCACAAATTGTTCATTAAAATTCCCTGGCCACTGCCACTAATATGCTCTGACTTTGGGAAGTCACTGAGTTGCAGGTCTCTCGAGATTTCCTAGTTGTGGAACTGGCCAACTGTGTTTAGTATAAACAAGTTGATACTACTGCTGAGATAATGATAAGTCATTCATGTATATTTTAAAACAGGAAGTGAAGGGCATTAGTGAATTTGCCTGGAAAAACACAGTGTATACTTCAGGACATTTCTTCCCTATTTAATGAGGCTTAACGATAACTCCACTGAAATATAAAACCTAGCTGCTGTTTTTCTACTACAGTTCCTCTTACCTGTTAAAAATATGTTTAGTTAGATCTGACTAAAGGCAACAAGCCTGTCACTAGTAACACAGAGACGCTTTGACTTAATGGACATAGCTCATTCATTTCTGATTCCTACCCCAATGGCAGAGAACCTGGAATGGCGTAGGAACACTATGCATATTTGATGAATGGGAGAACACATCAGAATTAGGTATAGAGGCACTACAACACGTAATGTAGAGCTATATATTAAAAGTTATTATATTAGTATACATTCCATCATTTTATTAGTAAAACTATTAGCAGGAAGAACACAGGCCCATTCCAGTGCATTTGTAGAGCATCATTACTTAAAATAAAATAAAAAAAATAGCCCAAATCAGTTAATCTTTTGTTAGCCCTTCCCCATAGAAAGCATGAGGACATGCTGGCCTTAGCGCTGCTTAGACAAATCATGCTGTTGTACATGGTACAAAAGAGGTGAGAAATGGATGACTAGTTTAGTCCCCAAAGGATCATTCTGGCATTGGACCAAGTAGTGGGTGGTGATGGTCTAGGCAGAGAAACAGAAAGGAGAACGGGAAAGGAGCAAACATTACAAGTAATTCACTCTGTCTTCTGAATGACTCAGCTTCATAAAGGCCATGCTAATCAGACGCACACAAGCTAGAATAAATCAAGCAATTGTGATGCAGAGAATCTCCATCCAGAATTATGAGTAAACACTTACCACCTAGAAGAAAAGTTTAGTTCAAAATGAATCCGGAGGGGAACAAAAGAAGAACACGTTTCATGTGTTAGTTCTCACGATAGCAGCTCCATATTCAACAGATATAAATGCATGCATTTCAAGTAACAAGGAAGTTACCCCCAAACCCCAAACATTAGGCCATCCTAAGTATACAGTCCCGACTTAAATTAGCCGAGAACTAACCAGCACTAAAAATATGATCCACATATTGATCCAGAGCATTCTGCCTTCATTCATAATGTTCCCCTTTATAGCATCAAAGTGCTACTATGAACATTGTTAATTGTCTACAATCAGCATAACTAGAGAAAACATTAAAATGTTCATTTTGATATACCATCTCTTTTATGGAAGGTATCAAAGAAAATGTAAAGTTTTGATTCTCAGTATTCCTACCTTACCTTCCTATGTGCTGGGATTATAGGAGTGTGACGCCATGCCTAGTGCCTGATGTTTGTTTAATTCCCCACTAAGGCCTCAAAAATTGCCTAAGACTAGGACTAGAGTGAATACTCTGGATCTGTGATTCTTTAGCTTGTGGGCTACACACACCAGGGTGTGCCCACAGTCTGTTTGGACTCAACCACAGCAAATTATCTGACTTAGAAAAATAAACCTCATATCCTTACTTGCTACATTTTAAATTATTATAAGTAGCAAAACATATGCTTATTTCAAGTATCATTAAAGCTTTATTAGTTCTTCAAAGAGCAATCCAGCATTTAATAGAAATACGTCCCCACAGATCTCACAAGCTCTACAGACATTCTATGAGCGCTTTAACTTTCCAACAAGGATAGACCATCACCAAAATTTTCCATTTTTGATACATTTTCTCAATCCAAAGATAAATATGCAACTTATTATAAAGTGATGGGACTTCAAAGTATCTGTTATGAAGAGGCCTCTTTATTCTGGGAATCAGTGGCTAAGTGAAGTTGATATGAGACCAATATATTCAAAATAATCCCTTTGACCAAAAAGTTAGGTAAGGAAATTGTAGAATAGAAGGAAAAAAGAGGCAAATTCATAAAGAAGAATGTAAGAATGCACTTATCCAGTAAGTGCAGTGAGAGGTCTGGACAATTCATAGACTAGTCATCCACTTACCAAGCTGCAGAAATGTTAGTATTAAATACTTTCAGGTTATGACAATCTTCACACCTTCATTCCACATACAGTATGACAGCCCTTTTGTCTAAGAACGCTCCATGAATGTTCTAGATTCTTAACATACATAATCTCTGGATGCCTGCTTCATGTCTCCAGCATACTGTTACTCTACTCTTGTGAATTATATAAGAAAATTTCTGAGTATTCCGTATATGCTAAGATGGGTCCATCACTCTATTTCCCCCTCTCTTGATTGCTCAGGGAATCCTTTCCATACTCTAATCTTCTCATTACAGCAAGCTCAACTTATGGTCCTACACACAGCTCTTCTCTTAACTTTTTTAACGAGCAGCACCAAAGTATCAAATAAGAGAACTGTACAGCTAGCTGTTCAGGTACATGAGCAGACATCAAAATATTAGTTTTTTAACACATAAAATTCTAAAGTAAAATGTATTCCATTAAATCAAAAGAGGAGATACTCTTCAATTATGATAAATCTGCCCCTTTTTCTTTCAAAATGCATAGACCTGGGGTTTTGTTCTAAATGGTCTACATTAAAATATTCTTGTTTTCTTTCATGTGACGTGATTAAATAAAATGCTAAAATTTCATTTATAGATAAGAATTTACAATTATATAAATGTATGAATGATGAACACAGAAAAGGTTAAGTTCTTAACCAAAAGATGAAGTTCTATAAAACATTAATGGCAATTTCAGATCTAATTTATATATTCTTTCCAACATTGTGTATCAATCACTAGAACACCTAGCTAGAGAGAAAGAATAAAACGAAAACTAAGTACAACCTTCGTCTGCCATCTGGTGGAGAAAGAAGATGCAGAACATAACACATTAAAACCAGACCAGGCACCTAACACAGTATATGGCTTGTACCTAAAACTGCTCTTTGTGCAAGCATGTAAAGTAAAAGGGTATTTCTTTTTTGGAAAGACTTATGTTTACATACTTGCCATGAGAATCCTGCGAGACAAAGACAAAGAAAGGCAGAGTAAGGTATACATGAACACAAAAGCAAAGGTGAGCCTGTGGTCCTTTAGACTCTGTGAGACATCATCACCAACCTATACTTACATGGCCATGCAGATCGGTGTTGAGGAGCATCATTGCACAGGTTAGGCAGTGGACTCCATCTGAAAAAACAGACAACTGTTAAAATAGTGTTTATGAAAAGCCTATGCAAACACAATGTTGTACTAGGCACAACTTACTGTGTGTGCTTAGAAGAACAGAAAATGGAGGAGAATTAGTCATGAAAAGACTTCAAAGGACAGAGGTGAACTTTTCTATTGATAAAGTAAATTACTACCACCTCTCTGGAACCCAGTTTCCTATTACATATGTAAAGCCTTGAAGCTGTG